>WOFF01000001.1:5090021-6362526 GCA_018357685.1 Trichophyton schoenleinii
GTGTGGCATGGAAGCTGCTGGAGGAGAGGTGCAGGGTGCCTCCAGCATCACGGTGAGGAGAGAACGAGGCCACCATTGCTCCAGGCTGCAAGTGAAGTGAATGCTGGCCCTCACTCACACAATATCTTTCACTCTAGCAGGATTTCTGGGCGGGCTGGTAGTGGGTGAAGTCCTGTCTTGAGGCCACACAGGGAGAAATAACAAGGCTTCCTTATCGCGCCTGATCTAAATCTCCTCCCCCTCCGCGCGTCACAGACGGGTGATCTTTATTGATAACAGGCCACAATGAAGAGGCTCACAGTCTGCGTTGATGGTGTAAAAAAAAAAAAGAAGAGGCTGTTTGATATTCACAGGTGGTTTGCGAGTCGCAGGCTGACAGGCAGGCAGACAGAGAGACAGCGAGAGACAGGCCTAGAGTGGCAGTGTAACTTCCATCAGCAGCGCCTATGTATCAACTCCAGCGCGCGAGTCAACACCGATACTCATGCTCGACAAGACGTCTCTGCTGGCCACTTTATCAAGGCTGAACGAGTGTAAGGCGACCTGGCTGATGAAACTTGACTTGCTGGCGGCCGATCGCGACAGACGTGGTGCTGAGTTGGCTGGCGGGAGACCGGGCCGAGTCGTTATCCACGCTGTCTGAAGGAGGTTTTTAAGGAGCGACAACAAAAAAAAGGGGGGCAACCCGAGTCGCAGGCCAACGCGATGCCAGACACCAGCAGCTGAGCCAACGACTTCTATGCTGGCGTTGTGGTGGTTGATGGCTGTCGCTGGGCGTGTCGTGTCGTGGTGGCGGATCGAGGGACGCAGCGGAGGTTGGCGATGTTGTTTGATTGTGGTTGATTTGACGATGTTGAAGTTCGAAAGATAAAGAAAAAAAAGCCTTTTTTTTTTTTTTTCTCTCACGCGATTCTACGCGTTGTTGTTATGATTTCCTGGTTGGGTTTAGCGTGGCCAATCTCGTGACGGAAGATGATGAGTCAGCAGGGCTAGCCCGCTTTGGGAAAAAAGTCAACAAACAAGACAAACAAGACAAACAAACAAAGGAGATAAGATAAGATGAGATTAGATGAGATTAGATGGAAGCGACGGCGGCGGCGGAAGCCAGCGACAGCAGGATGAAGGCAAGAGTCTCGCAAGGAGACGAAGGAAGAGAAGAACAGGATAAGGTCTATCAAACTAAATCGACACAGTCTATATATATATATATATACTTAGATATGTAAAATGGAGTACAAGAATGTTCTGTGGAGGGCGCTAACTCTATTTACATGGATAACCGTGGGTGCAACGCCGTACCTGCATTCTTTTTATAGCGCACCGCAGCATGGAGGACGACGGACGGCCAACGCCCTGCATCAACCGGCCCCTCGATGAAGCAGGCAGCGTCTCACCTGGCGCTGGACGTGGGCTGCAGAGCGAGGAGCTCGCGCCGAACTCCGTCCAGCACCCCCAAAGCCTTGTCGCTGCTGGGGCCAAACACCCCGACATCCAGCGTATTGTTTCTAACCGCTGCCTCGATATCCACGGACGGCTGTGGAGATGGCTTGCTATTAGCCTCTTGCTTTTCAGGGGGATCCTGGGATAATTGGGGCCCTGGTGGGAGGGGTCTTACCTTGTAAACATCTCCCGCGCTCTCCAATCCAACTCCACTCTCTATTCCAAGCATCTCTTCCAGCCAAAGCTTGCTGCTGCTGCTCTTTGCCGCCGCATCCACTTGCTCGCTGCCGTTGCTGTTGCAGCTTTCCTTGCTCTGCCACTCGAGCACTTCTTCCTCTGTAACCTGAACCAGTTGCGGGGCACCGCTCGTTGCTGTCGATACCTGTGCCACCACCTCCGGTAACTTGATGAAGTTCACTGTCGTGTCGAGCCTGATTCCTGTCCACTCGGCTATCTGGGCCAGCGACACGGTGCAGTTCTCGGCAGAACCGATTTCATGCAGGTCACTCTGGATGATGCGCGCTAGCTCGAACACGGAGCGAGATCCTGGATCTTGGATGCGGAGTGGTACAATGTTCAGTGTTGGCGCCACAAGCTCTGGAAGGCCCGCCAGGTCGTGGGAGCGGTTGGCCAGATATACACCAACCGTCAAGTCTGCTCCCCGGACATGGAACTCTCTCACATGTATCTTGGAGTAGACTGCCAGGAACACGGCCTGCACTGATAAGCCTTCTGCCTGGCAGACCTTGTTCAGCCAGTCGGTATCGTCCAGGAGAGCTGGCTGGTACTTTCCTGCCCCGGGCTGGACGTCCATCACAGGCCCAGAAGCATCTTTGGCAACTGGAGCTGTATCATTTCCTAGATAGCCCTTCCAGAATGCCTCCTGCTGGGCTTCAGAGGACGTAGCCTTGCCGTACTGGATAAACTCTGCAATGTCTACTGGTGCGTTCACAGGGGTAGACACATCCTGGCATAGGGATTCAAGTATATTGATAAGATGCTGAATCACCACTGCATCATAAAGGGCATGGTGGATATGTAGCATCAGCAAAGTCTCCGTCTCAGTTTGAGAAGCGTATAGATAGACAAGTCCCGAGCCCTGTCTGGCCGCGACATGGCGACGATTCGACTTAACCCTCAGATCGGATCTCCAGATTATCGGATTACTAACTTGCTTCAGCTCAGCCAGTACATAAGGCATGCCGGTATCACCAATAGAGAGTATTGTTGTACGAAGTATCGGTAGTTTGGCAGTCACCACTTTCCATGCGCTGTCTAACTGGCTCTGAGTGATGCGGCCAGTAACCCTGTAGAAGAAGTCTGGGAAGAAGAGCTTTCCATGCGAAGTCTTCCAGGTCTCCAGCATGTAAATCTGCCCTGCCGTAGCTGGGAGGAAAGCCTCAACATCTTCTCGCTTCAAACCATACTTCCCCAGCTGTAGGTCGATGTTGCTATTCCTCAGCGTTTGCAGTGACAAAAGTTTTTCTCTTGAGGTTGCAGTTGCTGGCTTCTTCTCCTGCGCAGAATTGACTATCTCCGCCATTTTCCCAACAGTCTCCGCTCGCAGTATATCCCTAACAGAGATGAGCACAGATTGCCGTCTGAGTAATGAAGAGACCTTGATAGCGCTGATGCTGTCAATACCGAAGTGGAAGATGGTGGTATTCCTGGTGATCTCCTCCTTTGGCACAGAAGCAACTAGTGACAAGGTATCTCTGATCCTCTCTTCCAGCGGTGACCACACTGCGGGTTCAATGGCGATACCACTCGGCCCTTCAGCTAAAGAAGCGCCGTTTCGAGTCACACTGTCAAGGGTTGGTTGTTCTCTGATCTCTACGAAGTCTGCAGTGGACGTCTCTGGTGATTGAATAATAGCTTTGAATACCTGCAACAGCTGCAAGACAAGTTGATTGGTATCTTTCTTGCTTAAAAGGGTATCTTTGCATGCAACACGCCATACAGCGGAGTCACCAATAGCTTCTAGTTCGACACAGACGGAATACTCCACACTCGATGAGCTGTTAATCGATTTATAGAGAGGCTTATCTTGACCTTCCTGCGAACTAGGGCTCTTCTGGTAGATGAAAAGGGTATCGAAAAGATCCTTATTTCCTACTCCCATCATAGACTTGATCTTTCGTAGTGGGTAGTGTTGATGGGCCAACATGTTACCCAGGTTCCTCTGCACGTATTCTAACATCTCGGACACAGAACCGTGTAGGATTCCACGGATGGCAACGGTATTCATTGTTGGGAAAACAACTTTTGAAGCCTCTTCTGTGTCTCGTCCAAGCATCACTGTGCCGAACAGAACGTCCAGTTGTCCCAGGTAGCTGGCAAGGACAATGGTCCAACACGTAAGACCAAGAGCTTGGGCTGTAACGTCGTGGGCCTTGCAAAAGTTCAACACATGTGAGAGTGGTATATCGGAGGCAGTCTCATCACGGTGCACCAGGGTTCCTTGACCTCCAGCACCTGGTTGCGGGGGAAATATACTCGGCTTTGCACCCGAGAGTACGCCTTTCCAGAATTGCAGGCCTTCATCTCTAGATGAGCTGATAATATGTTCAAGGACATGTTGATAGGATGGGCATGCGTTATCCTGGCCTGAGTAGGCGCTCACTACGTCTTGATGGAGAAGGCTGAGTGACCATCCATCGTACATGGCATGAGGCAGTGAAAGGATAAGAAGCAATTTGACTCCATCTCGAATGAGTCGTAGGTTGAACAGCGGTTTTGACATTACCAGTGACAATGCCCTTGCTCGCTCCTCTTGAAGAATTGATTCAATAGAATTGTCCGAAATATCAACGATATTCCAGTCAATTTTGATGCTTGACTTGTGAATGAGTTGCGCATAAGAGAAAGGCAGATTAGGGTCAGACACCATGGCAAATGATGTCCGCAAGATTGGGTGGCGATTCGCAGTAGTTTCCCATGCATTCTTCAACATATTGACATCCACATCTTCGCTGATCTCCAGAATGTCATGGTTGAAATAGTGAAGGCCATCAGATGATAGCATTTCATTGATCATGCCTTCCTGCAGGGGTGTCGCAGGATAGATATGTTCGATATCTCCCAGGGGTTTCCCATCTTCCTCCAGGGACCGTCGTAATTGAGCCTCTAAAGATTTCAAGTAAGTCAGGTTGGCTTTAGTGGCGCTGTCATTCACTGTAACCTCGGCCATCATGGTTCGAATAGTCCTATTTCGCATGATATTGCCCACGGATAAATCTATGTGGTCACGCTTCAGGCGAGAGGAGAGTTTGATGGCATCTATGCTATCCAATCCGACTTCAAGGATGGAGGAGTCCTCGTCTATTTCTGAGATATCAAGGTTTGCTAATTTAGCAATCTCTTGTCTCAGCAATGAAGCTGCTTGACTCCATTGGAAAGAGGCAATACCGTTGGGTGAAGGTTCTCCAACGACTTTGTTCGCAACCTGCTTCGATGAAGCCTCCATCGAGGTTGAATTTGCTGAAAAGCCAAGATACGAGAAGGGCTCTTCCACGAGCAGACGTAAAGATAACCTGAACTGTTCGAGTAAGTCGGAAATACCGTCAGATGTCAAGATATCTCCCTGACACGCGGCAGTCACCTGGAAAGATCCACTTCCTTGACTCTGAACTTCTAGAGCAAGGGGATAGTCGGCTTCTGCAAAGGATGACACAGGTTCCCATAACGATTCCCCTGATTGGGGGGTGGTGTTTTCTTGTTTCTGGAAAACGAAGAGTACGTCAAACAGAGGTTTCTCGGAACTTCGACCAATCCATTTCATTATTGATCTCAGCGGAGTATGCTGGAAAGGGAGGGCAGAGACAGAGTAGTCATGGCAAGCCTTCACAAGCTCAGAAGAGGTTGAGAAGCTGAACTTCGGAATATTGCAAGGTATAGTGTTAAATAAAGGCCCAACCGCAGTATCAGCGTCTTCCGAGTCAAATGATCTTCCGGAAACCACAATACCCATAGTTGGTATATAACTAAAGTACCTCTCAAACGTATACACCCAGCAGGCGTGAAACATGGCTTGCTCCGTAACGTTTAGTGATCTCCTTGTTTCCTCGATACTATGGAAACCTTCAATTCGAATTGTCGAAGTTCTGGAGCCAGATTCCGGGAGCGGTCTCCGTGGTATTGTCGTTTGGCTCAGGCCCTCAAGATGTTGGACCCAGAATGATTTAGCAGCAGGCACCGTACGAAGTGGGCCAAGAGGCAGTACTTCGGTGAACGGCATAGACCTCGGTATTTGCCCGCCACTGTATACTTTTTTCACTGTATCAAGGATGACTGGAAGACTGATACCGTCGTATAAACCGTGGAATATATTCAGGCACATCCATCTGCGTTTTGGGCTGGAGATGATACCGATTTCCCAGACTCGGTTCATGAAATTATTGAAACCAAGATTCCACTCCTTGAAGCGGCTCTCAGCTGTACTCTCAAGTTCATCATCCTTTGATGTTGCACATTCGAACCACGGTAGGGCTGCCTCCTTAAGGACAACTAGAGCGTATCCATCATCTGTAAGAGGGAATTTTGTACGCAGTAGCTGGAGCGAAACTTGCGCTCGTTTCCAAGCTTCCTTAAGCCTTGGTATCTCGGTGTCTGGCGCAAGCTGGAACTTGAACGATGTCAAGTAAGGGTGCGATTCATTCCTCAGACATTGGTACAGCATGCCATCTTGCAATGATGTGCATGGAGTGATGGCTTCGATATCCTGTGGAGCGACTTCTAGTTCGTTTGCCAAGTGTGATATATGTATATGGGCAAATGCTGCTATCTTTTGCTTTGCATACTCATACTGTCGCCTCTCACCTTCACCATTGTTATCAGGAGATTCAATAGCCTTAGCTAGTATCGAAAGAGTTGAACCTAAAAAAGGATCAGCACAATCCACCCATATCCCCAACACCGAATAAACTTACATTTCATCACAACTGATGGGTGGGCTGCTGGAAAGCCGGCTTCCCGTAGCGCGCGAGAAAAGGATATCACCAATATAGAGTCCAGGCCCAATTCGAAAATGTTTGAAGATGATGAGATTGCCTTCTCCTCGACCTTCGTAAATTTAGACAAAATAGGAATTATCGTCCTGATTGTATCCGTATCTTCAGTTGGGCTTTCCTGTTCATGACTGGACAGTGCCTGCATTTCGCTCAGTAGCATCGACGCAAATATCCCTCGCAATTGACCGTTATCAATCTTGTTGTTAGACGATAACGGAAACCTCGTCAACGGGATAATATGCGTCGGGATCATGTACTCTGGCAAATGTGACCGGCATTCCGAGCGGATGGCTTCCAAAACTCTGCCAGCCTCAGGGCTGAAGTCAACTTCTGGACAGGCGGCTGTCGAAGCAGAAGTAACGACGGTGGTGAAGGATACTATTTGCTCCTTAGTTGCGGTGGGATGTTTGAGTACCATTGTCACCACATCTCCCACTTCCTCTGTGGATTTTTTTATCACATGGTTTATCTCGTTGATCTCAAGTCTCTGACCTCGAAGCTTCACTTGGTCATCAATACGTCCGAGGAAGCAGAAACTTCCATCATGCATCATGCGTACTAAATCACCAGTTCGGTAAACTCTTTCTCCATATGCCTCAATATATTGGAACTTTTCCGCCGTCAATTGTGGTCGGTTCAGATAACCCTTGCCAACAAGTGGGCCAGACACGCAAAGCTCTCCGATACCACCACGTAAAACGGGTGTATTGGTACCCTGTTTGAAGACATAACCACTAACGTTATCAAATTGCGGGCCAATATTGGTTGGCTTATCCAAAGAAGTGACCCGTGGAAGCATTGTACAACCGATTGTGACTTCGGTTGGCCCATATCCATTGTAAATGACCTCATGAGGCCCCCAATGTTCGAGGATCTCTTGCTTTAGCTTTTCGCCTCCTGTGATAAAAACACCACGGCAAAGGGACGGGACATCCTCAGGTTGTATTAACTGTGCCAGGCTAGGAGTCAAATCAATGTGGGTGATAGACAAGTCACGAAGGGTTCCCGCAAAGTCTTCAAAGAGAGTATCTCTAGGGCAAGATGTTAGGCATATTCCTACACTCCACGTCCAGTATTGCTCAAGAACGCTGACATCGAAGTGGAATGAAGCAAACTGGAACCACCGAGACGATTCATCCCAATGGCCTCCAAACAATCTTTGAAATGATAGCATGGCTTGTACAGCATTGTCATGGGTTATCTCGCAACCTTTTGGTGTACCCGTACTTCCCGAGGTATACAAGCAATAACAGGTTGCATCACCGTGAATTGGAAAGCTCAGTGTTGGAGGTGTCGAGTTCACTCCATCCAGTAGACCCTCTTCATTTACCACGACCAGCCTGATGCCAGTCAGATTTTTCAACTCGCCTTGCTGTTCCATCCCGCACATGAGGATATCTGCTTTCGAATCTTCTAATATAAATTGTTTTCGGGCGATTGGAGCACTGGGATCAATCGCTAAGAATGCACAGCCAACTTTGAGAACTCCAAGTATTGAGAAGTAAGCCTCTGGACATTTTTGAAAGGAAACTCCAACCAAAGTTCCCTGCTTCACGCCGAGATGGTGAAGTAAGTTTGCGTATCTATTCCCTTGTTCATCCAGGTCTTTGTAAGTCCAGCTCTGGGTAACGAGTTTGCCATTGACTCTCTCCGCAAATTCGAGTGCCACCTTAGATGGATGCCTAGTTGCTCCAACTTCTACAAATTGATGTAAAAGTTGAGTTGGAGAATCAATTTTAGAATCCTTTCTTGGTAAAACCGACACAATGGAACGGCTTGCAGTGTTAAGGGAAGAAGAAGTTGAATCAGGGTATTGCAGAATATCAGTCAATAACCAATCAAGTTCATCAAGGAGCAAGGAGGCCTGGCCGTCAGGTAGAATGTGATTTTGATAAGTAAGAGCAAGCTTGAGAGTATCGCTACTTGGAATCAGCTCGAGAGACACAGAATACTATATATTCGTTAGTATGACGCATATCCCGTTTTCACTCCTTCCACTTACTTCAGCCTGACTGTTTTCTTCAACCACATCCCAGAGGGGCTGTTGTGTATCCGTGGAAGCCAGCTTTTGAAAAACGAAAAGAGTATCAAAGAGTGGGGAGTCGGCTTTACTCAGACGTTGAATCTTTGTCAGCGGAGTAAATTGATATTTCACGGCCATGGCGTTGGATTTCATGATCTGCTGGAGCAGTTCCCGATTCGTTGCTTCCACATTTTGCTGAGCTGGCACTGTCGTAAGACAAGGAAAAGCAGTATCCTGAGCTTGTTCAGAAATATCTCGACCAGAAAGTACCAGGCCATATGTAACATTAGACTCTCCTAGGTATGATGAGAGAATTCGAGACCATGCAGCCTGACCAACGGCTTGTAAGGTAACTCCAAGCTCACGGCAGCCTTTTTGTAGTTTCTCCATGGTAAACGAACAGT
This sequence comes from Trichophyton schoenleinii, assembly GCA_018357685.1. NCBI lineage: Eukaryota > Fungi > Ascomycota > Eurotiomycetes > Onygenales > Arthrodermataceae > Trichophyton > Trichophyton schoenleinii. The sequence continues at coordinate 5,098,898 of WOFF01000001.1, forward strand.
CTCGGGAAAGAAAACGGGTATCGTTTACCTTAGCATGGAGAGGATTCATGTCCGGGAACTTCGTAGCACTGAACGAAGGGCCCACCTCACTCCAATAACTCTCTGATTCAGGGGATTGAAACTTCTCGACAATGAAACCCAGGACCGAAGACACCGGAATCGCTGGCGGTAAGGTAGATCCATTATAAACATTTATCACTTCTGAGAGTATAAGGTTCATTGAGTGAGCGTCGTAGAGAGCATGATGGGCTGAAATTTGCATGAGCGTGGAGTCACTGCAAGGTTTAACGGTAAGGAACCACGGCGGGCGGTGGAGTTGATTCAATATACTCTTGCCATTAAGATGTCGTTCATGTCTGGCATCTGACATGCACTCAGAAGGGGATAGACACTCATTCCAGGGCAATTCTATAACTCCCGGGCGATATGTCACCATCGCGAATGGGAATATGTCATCCTTCACTTCACAGAATCCTGTTCTCAGCATCTCGTTTCTCTCCATGACACTTTCCCATACGAATCTTAGAGCAATCAGATTCAATGGTGTCGGAGACTTCAGCGTAAGACTGTTGAAATAGAGCAAGCCATCTGAGTTTATGAATGAGGCAAGCATACCTGCTTGCGGTGGTGTGCAAGGTCGGATAGCTTCAACATTACTTTCCAATAATCCCAACTTATTGCAAATAGAGGGCAGATGCAGTGATTGGAAGCTATTGAAATCGAAGTTATGAAGCGTTAGGCCGACGCAGTGGTTTGATTTTGAACCTTGCAGGACCGATGCGATCTCTCGAGTTGAAGGCCCCTGGATATAGTGTCAGTCTAGACAATGGTATGACGTTTATACTATCGAAAAAACTCACCTCCAGAATATCAGCCGCCGAAATTTCGTAGCCGACTTTTCTAAAATGTCCAGCTATCTGAATAGCATTGATACTGTCCAGTCCAAGCTCAAAAATGGTCGTGTCCATGTTGATACGCTTTTTATCAAATTTTGACATTGCCGAAAGCAGATTTCGAACTTCTAGACTTTCCGCACTCCATTCCTCGGATTTGCCATATCCATTGGTCTTATGATCTCCATTTGCTTCCCCTAGTTTTCTGAAGACACTGAGGCCGCCAGAAACTTTTCCGTCAGATTCAACGAGAGAGAAATCCATTACCCTAGCCTCCGGAAAGCGAAGTGTATGGTTTAGAATCGCATGGTAACATGCAATGATGGTATCTATATCCGTTGTCGGCACAAGACCCTCGTCAAAGTGGAAAATGAACTCCAAAGAATCACTTTCGGGGTGAGGTACGATTTCAAATATAATAGGGAAGTCCATTACACCATTCTCGGAGACCATCCTCCATAGCGACTCATTCAACTGAAGGGGCCTTCCTTGTAAAAGGAGCAATGAATCGAAAATTTTCTCGCCTCGCTGGCTGAAGCGTGACTGAATTCGTCTCATTGAACTTAGTTGATAAGGAAGAGTGGCTGCTCTGTTAGATTGCAAGTTCCTCATCAAGTCTATGTTCGTCATATTCCCGCTCAAGCTTGTCCTCACGGGTAACGTGTTGAAGCATGGGCCGACTATTCTTTGGGCACCGTCAATAGGTATACTCCTGCAACTGACCACATCTCCAAAGCAGATATCAAGAGAACCGGAGAGTAAGCATATCAGTCTACTCCAGGCTGCCTGTAGTAAACTCAGGGTGGTCACAGACGAGCTTTTGCATGCATTGCAAACCTCAGTAAAGCTTGAGCTAGGTATGTGGGAAGTCGATCGATTCATTTTCGGGTTTCCCTTAACTAGGGAGGAAGGTGATGTGAATAAGGTAGGAGTAAAGTCTTTCAGGTAATTGCTCCAGAACTGGTCTGTTGAATCACTGTTGACCTTGATCATCTCGTGAAGATAGAGATCGAAAGGGACGACCGGTGGAAGTTTATGCTCAAGCAAGCGCTCTTGAACCTCTTGCAAGAGGACTTCCATTGCCTCACCATCATATAGAGCATGGTGTATAGATAATAGTAGGAATACCTTTGGAGAATCAACACACTGTAAAACAGTAAACGAGTAGAGTGAATGCGGCCCTTCTTTGACAGCTACTGCGAGCTTACTTTTTTCTAGGGTCGAGGGTGCATCGGCGATTGGACATTCGATTGATTGCCATGCAATGTCAAGCCGCTCCAGAACGACTTGAACGAATGGAAAAAGAGCATCATCAGTTTGTCGGAACCAAGTTCTTAGCATGTCATGCCTTTCAACCATGTTCATCCACGCCGTCTTTATGAGCTCGACGCTCGTGTTAACTTCAAAAATCAAATGGTTGTAGTACGATGCATCATTCCCCGTGGATACACCTGAAAGCATTCCTTCTTGTAAGGACGTACACGGTAAAATTTTGGCGACATTGACCCCATGCGAAGAGGCCTCGTCCTTGATTTTGCTTATTAGATCAGGGCTGAATAGATGATCAAATGTTGGAATGGACTCTAAGCATGGCATCTGAGGTTCGATATTCTGCGATATTTTCCTCGTAAGTCGTGCGATGGAATCATTTTTCATAATAACAGAGATATCAATCTGCCCACAGCCGGCAAGTTTTAGTTCCCTGGAGAGAGCAATTGCTAACACCGAGTCAAAACCTAGTCGGTAAAAGGAGGTATGTCGCCCTATTTCTTTCATCGAGACTCCGATAACTTTTGCAACAATTCCCATGACCTTCGCTTCATTGTCGTTAACATCTTCCTGGGTATGTTCTTCTTTCCCCCCACGCGAATAAACATCAAGAAGGGTTGGATTAGCGCTTAAGTACATATACTTCAAGGCTTCCTTATCAATCTTTCTTCCGATGGTTGTCATGGGAATATGACTTATTGGTATGAGGAAAAATGGTACCATATAGCTAGGCAAACGATCGCCTAGATGGTCAAAAAGTTGCTGAAAAATATGAGAATTTTCATGCTGTCCAAGTTCGTCGATACTGATGTTATCAGGGACCCAGAAAGATATCAACTCTTTGCTGCCTCCGTTGTCTCCATCATTGGAACCACACACGATTGTTGCACAATCCTTAACACTTTCATGGGCCATCAAAACACTAGTAATTTCTCCCAATTCACTAGTAATTTCGCCCAGTTCAATGCGCTGGCCTCGAGTTTTTACTAGGTCATCGCGGCGACCTACAAAGGCAATTGAGCCATCAGGGAGGAGTCTTCCATAGTCGCCACTCTTGTAAATCCGCCCATATTTTTCATGGACTATAAACTTCTCTCGTGTGAGGTCTTCCATGTTCAAATATCCAATACCCTAATCGAATGTTAGTTGGGTAGTTGTTATATTTCCGTTCTGGTATGCACTTACCACTTGATCCCCACCAAAACAGAGTTCGCCCACAGCTCCTCGGGGGACAAGAGAAAACCCTTCTCCTTCCCCGAGTACGAATGCAGACGTGTTCGGAAGTGGTCTCCCTATATTGCTTATAAGGTGGGACACACATATGTTTGGTTTGACCGTGCAAATATTGGTGGTTTCACTTGAACCGTAGCCTAAAGAAATATTAGTTAGGGTCTCACTCGCTCCATTTATTTTTTTTGATTCACGGAAATTCTTTACCTTGCCATAGGCCTTTCCCTGCCCAATCCATCAGAACTTTTGGTGTCAGTGCTTCACCGGCAGTGACAAGAAATTTAACTAGCGGTACGTTATTCGCTCTCACAAGAGCAGCAACGGTTGGAGTCATACTAAGGTGAGTAATTCGCAAGATGCGAATTGCATGTTCAATGTCCCTGAACAATACATCGTTCTTTGCAGAACACAAGGTCATTCCTCTGCTCCAGGCAAAAAATATTTCAAACACAGAGACTTGAATTTGTTAGTAGATGTAATATGTGGGATGAAATGGATCAGCTCACCATCAAAAGCATGAGAACATGCTTGAAGCAATCTTGATTCAGGAAAATCAGGATATAGTGCTGACAAAACAGCAATGTTACTCTCCAGGTTAAAACGTGAAATTAGGACGCCCTTTGGCGTACCAGTGGTCCCAGATGTGAATACTGCGTATGCAGGGCAACATCCAGGAGCTTTTGGAAACTCATATAGAGCATTCTGCGTCAACATTTGGTTTTTGGCCAGTATTGTCGTAGTGTTTGGGAGATCTGATAGTTGGGCCAGGATTTCACTATCTGCAATGCAAACGCGGCAGCTTGCCTCTTGAATAATGTGCTTCACTTGAGTTATGGGTGTCTGTGGTGTCATGGGCACATATCCAGCTCCTGATTTGATGACAGCGAGAATAGAGATGTAAAGCTCAAGTGATTTCTCGAGGCATATTGCAACCAAATTACCTTCAACGACGCCAAGATTCCGGAGTTGACTAGCAAGCTTGTTGGATTGTGCATCCAATTCCGAATATGTCAGCGTTTTTATAGCTTTATCTCCTGTTTCCGGGTCTAAAGAATCTAGAAATTCGACAGCAACCCTCTCTGAGTCTATTTTTGCGATCTCTTCAATTGAATCAAATAGGCCAGGAACAGATTTCAAGTGCGGTGGAAAAGTATTCTCTGTTGAAAGTAGGGGTTCCGGAAGATGGGATGGAAGCTCCTCTAATAGCCTGTCGGCAGACTCAAGGAAAGTCATGGCTATACTTTCGATTTGTTTCAAAAGTATCACTACCTGGCTTTCCGGGAGGATTGATTCTTCGAACGTCGCCTTTGCCCGGATTTGGCCGTCTTGAATTCCAAGTTCAGTCGTCAATGTGAACTCGAGGAAATCTCTCGATGCGACTTGGGCTATTGGTCCACAGGTAGTAGTGAAGTTATCTTGCCAAATAAAAAGGGTATCAAATAGCTGATCAGCCGTGTTAATGCCGGAGACTTGTTTTACGTCTCGAAGGGAAACAAATCCATGAACAAGAGATTTTCTATTCAAACCATGAAGAAGTGCAAGTAGGTCATGGACAGTTCGAGCTTTTTGGAGATTTAGTCTTAGAGGAAGCGTCGAGATGCACGGCCCCACGATGCTTTCAATGCCATCTATAGGAAGGGTGCGACCAGCAGATACGTTCCCAAGGATAATATCCGAAGTGCCATGGTATGCTGAAAGTAGACATCCAATGGCTGCCTGGAAGATGACCTGTCGACTTACTCGGAAATCCCTAACGAAAGAATCAAGCTGATCTATATCAACATTCAATTGACGTTCAACAACCTTGGTGGCTTTTGGAAGATCAGATCTATCCTGAAAACTAGGCCACAGGCAAGGTGTAGAGCCCTGGAGATGAGACTGCCAATAGTTTAAAGCTTGCTCCCGAAATTCAGAGGAATGGTTATTTATGTGGAAAAGGGTGAAAAGCCGGTATTGTGGCCGCTGAGTTAGTTGTTTATTCTCAAGTGCTGAGACTAAGTCCCGCATAATCTGATCCCACGACCAGCCATCATACAACGAATGATGGATATGAACCAGAGCTTTCGGTTGCCCATCAATGACGCAGAGTTGAACTTTGAGTGGATGCAATATATCCCACTGGTTGTGCAACTCTAAGTCATGATCAAAAATCTTTGACTCTATGATTTGGTCGGGATGAAGACTCTCCCAAACGACTTGGGCGTATGGGAATCCAGGAAAATCTATTTCAATAAACCCTGATCTCAAAACTTCGTTTTGTAGAGCAGTGCTTATGAATGCACTTTTAACGTCTTCTAAAGAAATGCCACGATCAAATTGCAGTTCAATAGAATTAAAATATGCCTTAGGATTTAACTTCGTTTCCAAAAGCATTCCAGTCTGTATTGGGCTGCATGGAATTATATCGGTTGGATGCTGTAGATGCTCAGTACGCTTCAGCATTTCGCGCCCCTGTCGGATGATCGTATTCCACATCTTTAATGGCTCACTTTCAGTGGGAATCATAGCCATCTCAGGTTGTGACTTCAAGACGAAAGCAGCCATCTTGCGGATAGAGTCGGCTTCTAGGATATCCAAGGCGTTCAGGAAGACTCCTTCTTTCCGCAGAGAGGATGCAAGGTGAATAGCCCTTAGGGAATCAAGGCCGGCTGACGCAAGGCTTGCTGTTGGGGTAATAGATGACTCCAGAATCGAGTTGAGCGATACGGAGATCTTCTGTTCGATGTCACCTGCTGGTTCAGCTAGATCGGTTTGATCGACGCCCTTTGATAGTATGTATTCCGCCTCTAGACCCTTCCTGTCAATTTTACCAGATGGGAGGCGAGGAAGCTTATTGAGGATGACGAAGTTCCCAGGGATCATAAATTTCGGTAGGGATCGTCGGCAGGTAAATTGCAGATCTCTGGAAGTACAATGTGCGACGTCCGCTGATATGAAAGCAACGAGAACTCCCTGAATAACGCAGGCGGCGGCGTTTCTCACGTATTGATTTTTCAAGAGCACGTTCTCAATCTCCCCTAGCTCGATTCGTTGACCTCTAAGTTTGACCTGCCCCGTAGATATACGACCCATGCATTGGAGTTCACCATTGGGATGTAGACGTGCCTTGTCTCCGGTCCTGTATAAACGTCCATATGTTTTAGAATCAATGAAAGCATTTCGATTCTCAGTCGGCCGGTTAAGGTAGTACCTAGCAAGCTGTGGCCCTCCAACCACAAGCTCGCCAACATGACCAACAGGTAGTATCACTGGTTCCTGACCAACGATGTGGTCCATAGAAATGATGAAAGCAGAGACAGTTTTGAAAGGTGTACCAATGTTTCCAACAAGCGAGCCGGCACGAACTGAAGAGACAGCAGTGCAATGGATAGTGGCTTCCGTAGGCCCATACATTCCATGCAATAATCCAGGCCTATCCTCTGAAGAACCGAACTCGTCGACCACATGCCTTGTCAGCATCTCGCCGATTGTCAACAAAAGTTTAAGACACGGCACAGCATCTCGAGATTGGAGAAGTTCTCCACAGACTGTTGGAGTAAGTTCAGCAGCGTCGACATTCAGTTGGTTGATGATACCAGGGAGATCATTTAGCATCAAACGTCTGTTGCAGCCCACGAAAGTTACACCCCTGAAAAGGGGGAAGAATATCTCAAAAACAGAGACATCGAATGTAGGAGCTGCAAATTGAAGGAATCTCCTGAAGCCAGGGATTATTTCGTCATGTGCTAGCAACGCTTGCACAGCAGCCTGGTGCGATATTCCCACTCCTTTAGGCAGTCCTGTAGAGCCAGAAGTATACATGACGTATGCCAGATCTTCATTGCAAACATCCACGCCAGAAAGACAGCCTGGCGCAAAGGTCTTGCTCTCTTCCATTTTGACTACAGTGATTGAAATTTCGATATTTTGGAAGGCATTGGTAAGCTCCTCATTGGTGACGACAACGCGAGCATCGACATCTCCAACAATGAAATTAAGCCGTTCTGTCGGGGTATCAACGTTTAATGGGCAAACAGCCGCACCGGCCTTTAAAATAGCCAACCACGCCACATATAGGTCTAGTGATTGGGGAAGAAGCACAGGTATGATCCTGCCGTGCTGTCCTGGGGGTGGAAGAGAGGCTAGGATGTGTACCAGGTGAGACGCCAGTTGCTCTGAGAGAGAGTGAAGCATCTCGTAACTTAAATCTTCTACTTCGCCATTCTCATTAAGGAACGAGATCGCTGGCCCATTGCCAGTGTGACGAACCATTTCATGGAAAAGACGAGGGCCGGGTAAGATCAAAGGAGCCGGATTGACTATTGAGAGGGATAGAGGCTCTCGGAGAATGCTCTCGAGATTTCTAGCAAGCTGATTCAGGTACCTGACACTGGTACAGCCTCTAGATGTAATTGACCCGTTTAATTGGTGCGGGGTATACCTGATTTCTAGCTGACATTGTTCGCTGATAATAAAGGCCTACCAATCTGGTCAATACTGAAAACTGCTTTGTTGAAAGGGGTAAGTTAAGGTCCTTACATCCGAAGTGACTATTGCAGTACGGCTACCCGAATCAGCGCCTGATTTTTCAATCTGGACACTCTCTATATGGCCACTTTCTAGATGTATTCTCGCGGTGGCTCCATCAATTTGGATGACTGGGGACTCTTCTTCACTCAATCGACTTAATATAGACGCCCATGCGAGAACCAGTCTGTCGAGTTCGATGATATTGTCCAGCGTCCAAGTTGCAGAGGCTTGCGAAGGGACGGTCTCAGTCCCATAGTTGAGACTGGGAAACTGCGTGTATCGATCACAGAGGAATGAACCCATGATTCAACGATTAATGGAAGAGAAGGGAAACGAGAACCTGCTATAATGCCGACATAACTGAAAGCACCGAGTTGGCGGGTTATATAAATGCTTTCAAAAATACCCAAGCAAAAGTTGATCAGTTCGACAGTTAGATTGATAAGAAAAAGTAATTAAGGATGCCCACTTTAACTATAGTGCGACTAAGCGCGTGACGTCTTCAACACAGCGCTCAAGAAGAGAGAAACGGCCGAGGAAGTGATGGAGAAGAAGAAGAATTCCATACGAGGTACAAGGCGTGAAAAAGCCGTCCCACCCAGGCAAGGATCCAGCTCGGGGAATGAGGACCAGGCGAGCTTAAGCCCGCGGGTCCAAAAAACAACCTCTTACCGAGTCTAATAACTGATGAAACCTTAGATTAAGAAATAAAAGAAAAAAAAAAAAATTTTTTTTTTGAGCGAAGAATGACTGAACCTGCATTGCAGTCAATCTTGGTTTGCACCATTGCTGTGTGCCTTGCGGCAAAAAAAAAAAAGAGCCCTATGTGTTATACAGTTAGCTACCCCTCTTGTTTGCTCTGAGAGTAGAGAGAAAAATGAAAAAAAAATTATGAAACACAGAGATAACTATGCCTTGCAGAAGGCATGACAGGCAATATCCGAGGGTCGATAAATCCTGGTCTCCAAGTAGTGAGAGAGGCCAGCTCCTCTCTGTTAGGGTAGGCCCTGGAAGATGCTTATGGCCGGATGATTGGCCAAGCGTCGACTGGATGGTGAATTCGCGCCTTGTCTTCTCGAGATCCGTCTTTTTTGACCGGAGGTTGTGTTTGCCCCTGGTTTGGCGTCTTGGTTGCTGGAAGAAGTGTCGTTGTCTCTTGTTTGCTTTTTTTTGGTGTCGGAGGAAGACGTGATTACGTCCAAACAGGGCTAGCGTGGCGTGTCGGTCAAACACGGATCTAATCTTATCGATCTGATAAGTAAGAAGATTTGTAAACTCCGGTGCGACGTCAACCTCAACATCCGACCTTTCGGTGGCCCCTTAGCTATTCCACACTTAGCGCTGCAAATCTCCACTGAACGCCCACAGCCCACTTCAACCCCCGTCAAACACGTCAAACAAGCGAAGAAGAAACAAGTTGGCGTGCAGAGTCGAGCTGAGCAGGCAGGTAGCAGGGTAGGAAAAAGAAAAAGGGAGCAAGATGGGTTGAAAATACGAAAGGAAGGCAGCGCAAACCGCCCGCCCCCTTTGGAATATGCATTCCGCATTCACAGAGAGATAGAGCCATCAATGGGAAGAGAAGGCGACCGTTTCCCCCTTCTCTGTGCCGTTTTCCTCAATTGACACGCACCCTGTCAGGGATTCCTAAACACAGCCTATGGAAACAGTCAGCAGCAGCACCGTTCCGTGTCCCAAACTCTACCTCGAGGATCAGGAGGTCCCCGGCTCGTTTTTTGCTCCCCCTCCCTGTGGCTATATCTTCGCCTAAGCGCCTTCGCTACCTGCATCACCTGGGGCAAATTAATTGCATGGCAGCTCCGTTTTCAGCCCATGGAGGGTTTTTCTGGTGGACCCATTTCGTCAACTCTAAACTTTCCTTTCCCGTGTCAATGATGATTATCTGATGCGACATGCGGGCAGGTACCGACGGAGATAGAAAGCATGTTCCAGGGGTTCTTCGGTCTTTACTCCAATAGTGATTGATTTAATAAACCATCTTTCGCTCCGAGTATATACAGTTGATCCTTTGCATCGTTCAGCAATAACATTTCTTCATTTTTTATCGTTATCCCGAAACGAAAGCATTCCATCTAGTACGACTACTGACATTGCTTCTATATATACATTTGGTGGACGAAATGGCACCCTCTCTTGAATCTTTAAGTCCATACATGAATGGTACTTCTGCCATGGGCAACGGGTTTACCAATGGAACCAACTACCCTGTGCCAAAGCTGGAACTTCAGCCCGAAACCACGTCGACATCATCTACAAGAGCGCAGACTCACCCATTACTGCCTTCTGTATCTGATGATGAGCTGCATGACCTTATTTGTGTTGGCTTTGGCCCAGCATCACTCGCCATAGCCATTGCTCTTCACGACCGCCTTCTTGAAACTGCCCATTCCCCAGATATCACAACTGTCCCAAAAATCTGCTTTCTGGAGAAACAGTCGAACTTCGCGTGGCATTCTGGTATGCTTCTTCCTGGGTCAAAAATGCAAATCTCCTTCATCAAGGATTTGGCTACCATCCGCAACCCTAGAAGCGAGTTTACCTTCCTCAACTACCTACAAGTTCATGATCGCCTCCTTGATTTTGCCAACCTCGGGACCTTCCTCCCAGCCCGTATTGAATTTGAGGACTACATGAAGTGGTGTGCGAGTAAATTCGCCAACCTTGTCAGATACGGGACCGAGGTCATCGACGTCACTCCTTCAGAGGTCGATCCTATGACAGGAAAGGTTCACTTCTTCACTGTCCGCTCCAAGGACTTGGAGACTGGTGAAGTAACTACTCGCAAGGCCCGTCACGTAGTTGTTGCTATCGGTGGAAAGCCAAATATTCCGGCGGAATTCCCAGCAAACTCGAGAATCATTCATTCATCCGCCTACTGCACCACCCTTCCCAGTCTTCTTAACAACACCCTTAAGGAGTACAGCATTGCTGTTGCGGGAAGCGGCCAGAGCGCAGCTGAGATCTTCCATGATCTTCAGAAAAGATATCCTAATGCTAAAACCAGCCTTATCATGCGAGACTCGGCCCTTCGCCCGAGCGACGACTCCCCATTGTAAGTAAAAGTAGGATTTCGAGACCAGGAAAGGTGACATTACTAACATAGTCCCAGTGTCAATGAGCTCTTTAACCCCGAGAGGGTGGACCAGTTCTTCAACCAGAGTGAGAAGGAGAGGCAGCTCTTTCTCAACCGTCACCGCTCCACCAACTACAGTGTTGTAAGGCCGGAGCTTATTGAACAAATCTACGCTGATATGTACATCCAGAAAATTCAATACCCAGATGAGACTCAATGGCAACACAGAATCTTCTCTTCCTGCCTGATCTCCAAAGTCGAATCAGAAAAGAACGAGAAACTCAATCTATCATTGCAGCACTGCCACCCTGAAACCGCTACCATAAACGGATCTCACAATGAGGAGATCAATGCGGATGCCCTGATTTTGGCAACTGGTTACGTACGAAACGCACACGAAAGCATCCTTGCTTCCATTGAGCCTCTTCTAGCTCAAAAACAAATGGGATGGAAGGTCCAGAGAAACTACAGACTAGAGCTGGATAAGAGTCAGGTGGATGCTGATGCTGGAATCTGGCTGCAAGGGTGTAACGAATCTACTCATGGTCTTAGCGACAGTCTTCTATCAATTTTGGCAGTCCGAGGCGCGGAGATTGTTCAAGCGATATTTGGTGCCCAGCTTTCTAACGGAAATTAGCCTGGTAAGGCAGATGCAGGAGCCGGGCTCTCCATGAGTTAATGAGCAGCAAAATCGAAATTTCTTGGGTCTGGTCATACAGCAGAACATCTCCCCTTCGCCTTTCTGTTTCAACATCATGTGTCTTATTTCTTTTTCCCCCACTTCTTCGTTAGTTATTTAGCTTCTAATTTCGAGGTAAAAAGTTCTCACAGTATTGTTTGAATTTATCACTACTTCTCCATCCAGGTACTGTTGCTTTTGCTGGTTACAACATCCTAGCTTAATTCTGCATCTCCTCGCCTTCTCCAATATTCCCAATTTGATTGGTTAAGTCAGGTAATTCCATGCCTATATGGGCGATAGAACACTGAGCTCTCTGCAGTCATTCCTCGCACACATATTAAAGACAGGGTCAACAAAGGATGCTTTATGCTTTTGGTATGTTTTCGAGTCAAAGTTTTCCTGTGCATGAATAGGACGGAATTATTCCATACACCGTACTTCCAGCCCAGGAGGCCTGTATCCACAAAGTAGGGCACTCCGTATGGAGTAATTGAACATGCACCGTATAGCGGTAGTGAAGTGTTTAACTATATTTTGTACCAGTTGTCATCCTCTCCCCCACCGGACCACCTAACTAACGAACATGACAGCCCTGATCCCTGTATACTCGCACTCTAGCGCTTGTGTTGCGACCTGCGTGGAGCAACAGGAGACGCAGCTCCTCGATCTGATAAGCCAGAGTGTAAACTTTGTTCGTTATCTGATCCCTCACTGTGGAGCTGCAGCCATCTGATAGCGTCCGAAATGACCCGGGGAGCAATGTCAAATATGCAAACCCGCAACATGCCAAGCACCAAGCGCCCCCAGGGCTGGCTCTACAGGGCTACACTTAGGGGAAATTGCGCCCAAGCAGCTGGCTAGCTGCTGAATTCTCGGCCAGTGATGCCGCGGTGTGCGCGGGCAGTCTGCGGGAATTTGGTAAGAAATTAAGAAGACGGATTGTGAGGAAGAAGCACGAAGGTCCCGCGATCCGGTGGTAGCCTTGGGCAGCACCAGGCTGGATTGGCAGTTTGACGTCCAATAGTCCCGTATTTATTCTTGGGTGTGTGATATGTTTCGTCCGAGTGACAGGACTGGAGTCGTAAGTGACATAACAATTTCGATCTATCATACAATAACTACTTGAGTCACAAGCTTATGAGCTAAATTGAGAAGAGGACATAGCAGAAGAGAAGAACTAAAAATAAGAGAAAAGGGGAGGGGAATGAGAAAATTCAGGCAGAGGGTGAGAAAATAAAACAAGTGAGGCACTAGGAGAACCCTGTTCCTGGCGCGTGCTGCTGCACCATGTACAGAGTACAAGGTTATGCCGGTGGGAACTCAGTTTTGACAGTTACTGATCTAGACTCGGCCGCCTGAATGCTCAAGAACATCCGCATCGTACATCTTGTAGTAATTCACAACCTTCCCTCCAAGCATTGAGTTACCCGCTTGACGCGTGCCAAAATACGGTGCTGGGTCACACCAGAAGTCTTGACAGTTGCGAACAATTCCATGTGAAAACGGGTTCTGTCGTCTTCGATGGTTCTGACCATCCTTCAGTCCGTCTTGGGCAGCAGCCATAAAGGCATCAAGGCCAAACAGGCTTTTCCACTTGGTGAAGCAGGATCCGCGTGAGTGATTATGGCTTTCGGCCGTTGATGGGGCCTGGTTTGGAGCGGTAGGGGCCCTGTGGGTAAAACCGTGGCCATGGCCTCTCATGACCTCGAAAGTCGTTGTTCCTCTGGATATCTGATAGAGCTGAACGAGGGTCAACATCGTAACCCAGATCAGCTGGAGCGAGGTCCAGATGGTTAGGACAAAAGTGTAGGTATCCGTTTCAACCACATTGCATAACCATGGTGATATGAGATTACAGGTTGCTTTCACGCCACCCGGGACAATGGTAGAGTAGTCTGTCAGCCAGATTAGTACTCGTCACAGAAACATATTGACTAGTGAGAGCTTACAAAGGAAGACCAGTCGAATATAGGTAACAATCCCGAGAAGTAACAAGATAAGATAAAGCATGAAGTGACGGAAGTTATTGTTCCCAACACAGTTGTTTATCCAAGGGCAATGGCTAAATCACAATTAGAAATGGACAAGCACATCAAGGGGTTCGAATAGGGACTTACTGGTCCTGTTTAGATACACAGCGCTTACATCGCCTGCAATGCTTGCTCCTCAGTGGTCTCCTGATCATACAAGGAACACAAAAATGCTCCTCATCGTAGCTCCAATCATTAATAAGTTCCATAATAACAGCTTTCTGCTCGTTCCTGCTGCTAAGCTTAGGAACGAAGCCAGGGTCTTCAATCATAGCATATGTATAAAAGTAGGTCATGAATGCAAACAGAGTGAGAAATATTAAATTTAGAAACAGGGAAGAAGAATAGGTATCTAGAGGCATGTCAGTCCATAAAATCATCCAACCCCGTGGAATGAATCACACTTAAAAAAGGGCTAGTTTTCTATACTCACTAGGTAGAATAACGTGCAACCATCGTAAAGCAACCCAGAATGCAGATGCTGAAAAAACCCCAGCCGGAAACGCCTAAATAAAAGCTTTAGTACCTCAAAAATGACAGCAATTTGAGAGGAAGCATGGCGCAGCAGACATACCGTTCTCTGAAGTACTCTAAAATCCAATGGGCCTCTCTTCGAAACCCACTTAATAAGTAAATGAACACCAAACATAAATAAAAGGGCCGTGGGAATAGAGACGTATATCGACAGAGAGCTCAAAATGGTGACAATAATAGGCAACGAAAAAAAGGGTAAGAGAAAGTAAAACCTGGACATGTATAGCGATGACCGCAATATTTGTCCAATGGCCGACGGTACAGCTGAACTGGTACCATTAGGTTCATACCCGCATTCTCCTAACGCATGATGCCATATATGAGTTGTCTTCATCTCATCAGCAACAATCGATGGGGTTTTCCCTTCCTTCGTTTCAGCAAATCTGTCTGCACCGTACTCTATTATCTTTTGCACGCAAGCAGTGGACCCCTTAACCAGTGCCCAATGCAGTGGTGACAGTCCTCCTTCGTCAGTCGCATTGACATCAGCACCCCATCGAAGGAAGACATCGACACAAGCAGGGAATCCTTTGTAAGCTGCCCACATGAGACCTGTATGACCTTGGGGGTCGGCAATATCAACTGGGATCTCCTGATGGAGCAGCAGTACTAGCAGAAATGAATTCCCATCGATAGTTGCAAGGTGCATAATATTAAATCCCTGGATATCTGTCAAGAGAGGATCTGCTCCGTGTTGGAGTAAGAGGTGGACGATATAGTGGTGACATCTCTGAGCAGCCCACATGGCAGGTGTAGCTACTGACTCGCCGCCTTTCGCGTTGACATCCGCACCGCAATCGAGAAGAAACTTGCAAAGCTCATAACGGTTATTGATAGCGGCCCACTAGATAGAAATAACAGCCATAGGTCAGCTAATGGTTCCATTTTTGGCGTTGCCGTGGGCCTTACATGTAATGGGGTGATGCCCTCCTCGTCGCGATAGCTAATATCATATTTTCCGCTATCAAAGAGCTTTTTGATCGCAGCTATTTCACCAAGCCTAGCCAGCTGCATTATATCCATCTCCAGTCCAATCGCCTCTGCCACTCCGATAGGCTTCATGGTGTTCAGTTCAACGGTGTTCGCAGTGTCTGGTGGCATGGGTGTTTTGCCTGTCGAGCTCGGGTCCGAACTGGATGTTGACAGCGAGGAGCTGCCGATGCCATTGCTGGAGGACATGTCGGCTGGGTCCGGTACGAATTTCAGCGCTTGCTGGACATGCTGGGGCCGTCTCGTTCGGCTGGAGAGAATAAAAGTTGAGCTGCCTGATGGATGATTTTTGATGTCCGCGATATCTCCAGGATTAGTTTAGCGCTCTTCGCTCAGCCGCATCCAGGTACGAGGCCTCGGGCGCTAGCTCGGTAACACTTAACTACCGAGAAGCAAGAGGGAGGCAGTGAAGGCAGACATACCAACCTTTTTGATGGTAATTGATATTATCCTACAGAGAGGCGTTCCCTTTTCTCTATCTTGCGAACTATCATTGCCGAGCTATGGGCAGCACTATCATGGCTAGTAACTAAGATTCTTGCTTAGCATTGAGGCGGCTCAACTTAGCCAGGTAACTACAAAGTAAAATTGCCCACGCCAACACCCTCGTATGCAGTTTACGATTAAAGGGGGTGAGAGCGTTGCTTAGTATTCAGGGATACTCGGGGCATTCTTCCCGGCTTTTCTTTCTTCAGGTTTCATCATTTTTTACGGAGTATAAACTAGGGCATTGAGGAGTGTCGGAGAGCAGCATATAAAGCAATGCACACTATCAAAGTAACTCTAGAAGGGGCAGTAGCACAGGGCCCACTACCGCTCCATCAGGTTAGTATGCCCTCTGTACCATCCCTCTAGCATGTTCAGTCGTCATATTAAACGAGCACTGTCAACTGAAAAGCCATTATCAAATTCCTTCCCTTCCCCTTTCAAAACAACTTGAAGCCAAATGCTGACTAAGCAACAGGCTCCGAGTTCGTGAAGCTCCAAAAGCTGATCTTCGGCCTTTAACTGACCGCAACCAACTTTGCGTTTGCCTTGATGATGATGATCGCGCAGATATTATAGCCATATGTCGCCTTGCTTACACTCGCTGCTTGATTAGTATACCCATGATACGCCTCGATCTTCAAATCACAATCGCGTCGTGCTCGAACGAAGCTCAATATGGACATCAAGACATACATTTCAGATTCCCTCCTTCAACTCACCGGAGTTTCAGACCCTACTGTCGTTGACTTCGTCCTTGCAACTGCTTCAAAAGCCAAGTCACAAGAGTCTCTGCGCGAACAACTTGGGGTGTTTTTGGATGGTGGAAATGCAGACATACAACCCTTCTGTACGCAGTTATGGAGTCGTGTGAATCCCTCGGGGCGAGACGGCAAATCTTCAAAGGACAAGCCCGCCCAACAACAACCGAAGAAAAAGTATCGCTTGGTTGAAATGGAGGACGAAATAGCGGATAATGATCTTAATCCTAGCAAAGCGCAATCAAGGGAGTCAGGGTCGTCCAGGTCTCGATCTACAGCAAGGAATAGGAGTGATGGCAATAGTGAATCTAAGAAGAGGGATAGTCATGCGGGTGGACGAGAACATAATCGACCACGGAAACTTCGCCGAATAGATAAGCACGATTTTGAGAGCCGATGGGGTGATGAAGAACCCCCTTCGGGCGAGGATGAACAATACGAGTCTCCCGCAGAGAATTTACCGGATAATGACAATGTTTCCCAGGATGTCGAGACTTTTGACCACTCTGAGGAAGACCCTGAAAAGGCCAGGGAGCGTGATAGGAGGGAGCGAGATGAGTTTGCCAAACGGCTTATCTCAAAGGATGATAAACGGTCCAGAAAGGTAGTTGAAGATAGGTCATCTAAGAAAGATGGCGGAACGGCTTCGCGAAGGGCACTTGCAGAGGACTCGGCTGCTAGGGCCGCTGCAATGCCAGATCTTCGACTACGTTCTCGACAAGACTATCTGAAGAAGCGAGAGGCTGAACGCCTAGCTTTGTTGCGCAAACAAGTTGCGGAAGAGACAGCAGAACTTCGGGAAAATCCTGACTTGACACGACAGGAGAAGGAAGAGTTTGCAAAGAACAGGGAGGTTTTAAGGCTGGCTGAGGAGCGATTGCAAATTGATGACCATCGAGATGGCTATTTCCTCCCTGAGGACTACCTAACGGAGAAAGGGAAAATAGACCGGAAACGAAAAGAAGAAGCGCTTTATAAGCGATATGTTGACCGCGACGACCATGGAAAGGAACGTTTTGTCACAGAGCATGAAGAATGGGAACTTGAGCAAACGGCAAAAGCTAAAGCTCAGATCCAAAAAGCAGAGTTCGTTGACGAAGGAGATTATGAGTACGTTTTCGATGATGCGCAAAAAGTGAATTTTATCATGGATTCAAAGATGGCTGGTGATCGGAAACCTATGACAAAGGAGCAAATGCTTTTACACAAGCAGATTGATGCCGCTGAGCAGAAAGCAAAGTCAATAGAAGAAACTCGAAAAAGCCTGCCGATTTACCAATTCCGAGAACAGATCCTAGATGCGGTAGCTAACCATCAGGTTTTGATCATCGTCGGTGAAACTGGTAGCGGAAAGACAACTCAAATCCCTCAATATTTACATGAGGCAGGATATACAAAAGGTGGCATGAAGGTCGGCTGTACGCAACCACGACGAGTTGCTGCCATGAGTGTTGCCGCACGTGTGGCAGAGGAAGTAGGGGTTAAGCTTGGTGATGAAGTGGGATACTCAATTCGATTCGAAGATACCACCTCTGATAAGACGGTATTAAAGTATATGACTGATGGTCGTTTACTACGTGAGCTGCTTATGGAGCCAGATCTTGCTTCATACTCTGCCCTAATGATTGATGAAGCTCATGAGCGTACCGTCCCGACAGATATTGCTTGTGGACTATTGAAAGACATTGCTAAAGCTCGACCGGATTTGAAGCTTCTTATTTCATCCGCTACAATGGATGCACAAAAGTTTCAAAAGTACTTTGATGATGCCCCTATTTTCAATATCCCTGGCCGGAGATACCCTGTTGATATCCATTATACATCTCAACCCGAGGCTAATTACCTGGCAGCTGCAATCACAACGGTTTTCCAAATCCATATCTCCCAGGGGCCAGGCGATATATTGGTTTTTTTGACAGGCCAAGAAGAAATTGAATCAGCGGAACAAAATCTGTTGGAAACGGCCCGGAAGCTTGGAAATAAAATCAAGGAGCTAGTTGTTTGCCCTATTTACGCAAATTTGCCCTCTGAGCTTCAGACAAAGATATTTGAGCCCACGCCTCCGGGAGCTCGAAAAGTTGTTCTTGCTACAAATATTGCTGAGACAAGTTTGACAATCGACGGCATTGTATATGTTATTGATCCAGGATTCGTCAAGGAGAGCGTCTTCAATCCCCGCACTGGAATGGAAAGTCTTGTTGTCACCCCCTGCTCCAGAGCATCTGCTGGTCAAAGAGCTGGTCGAGCTGGTCGTGTTGGCCCAGGAAAGTGCTTCCGTTTGTATACCAAGTGGGCGTATTATAATGAACTTGAGCAGAATACCACCCCAGAAATCCAGCGTACAAATCTCAGCGGCGTGGTGCTCATGTTGACTTCCCTGGGAATAACTGATCTGCTTGATTTTGATTTCATGGATCCACCTCCTGCCGAAACATTGATTCGTGCTCTTGAACAGCTTTACGCATTGGGAGCCTTGAACGACCGCGGCGAACTTACAAAAGTTGGCCGTCAAATGGCAGAGTTTCCAACAGATCCCATGCTCTCGAAATCAATATTGGCAGCAGACAAGTACGGCTGCGTTGAGGAGATCCTATCCATCATCGCCATGCTGGGAGAGGCAAGTGCACTTTTTTACAGGCCCAAAGATAAGAAAATTCATGCAGACAGTGCTCGGGCTCGATTCACTGTCAAAGATGGGGGTGACCACCTAACTCTACTTAACATCTGGAATCAATGGGTCGATTCCGATTTCAGCTACGTCTGGGCGAGGGAGAACTTCCTCCAGCAAAGAAGCTTAACCCGTGCCCGTGATGTTAGAGACCAACTTGCTAGGTTATGTGACCGTGTTGAAGTTACTCTTAGCAGCGCAGGAGCAAACAACCTCCCTGTGATCCAAAAGGCTGTGACAGCAGGCTTCTTCCCCAACGCCGCACGGCTTCAGCGTGGAGGAGACAGCTATAGAACTGTCAAAAATGGCCAAACCGTCTACCTCCACCCATCAAGCACTCTGTTTGGAACGGATCCAAAATGGGTTATCTACTTCGAGCTAGTGTTGACTAGCAAGGAGTTCATGCGTAGCAATATGCCGCTGCAACCAGAATGGTTAACCGAGGTTGCTCCTCATTATCATAAAAAGAAAGATCTTGAGACTCTTGGTTTAGGTAAGCCAAAGGGACAGCATGCCACAAAGACAGCAGAATCATAGCCTGTTACCCTGTACAATAGCAATGTGGAAGTCAACTACCAAACAAGGTATACGAATCTACACCACTTGGACTGTGTATATTTTGTAACTTATCATACAGGATATACATGTATTTATAGCATTTTATTCGCTGTTCTCTTTTTATACCGTATGATAAATAATAAACTATAAACCATATTATTAAGTAATTTATTGCCTGATTAGGAAATACACTCATTAGTCATCAGTTAAATATCATGTGACATAGATAAAATCACAGAATTCTATTACTCATCAGTCACATGATTCAGTGACAATATCTTGTTTTTAATTGGCCCATTAGATATCGATCACCTGATCGTTTCTGCTCGTGCCTCGGCTCTCCGCTATAGTAGTGCTTTATGGAGATAGCATGTCATTCAACTTCCTGCTACCTCCAAGTCCACGAGAAGCATCTTTTCAACATATACACCCCTTTACATACCCATTAACTAAAGTAAGGGAATGATTTTATGCCGCAATGGCGACCCCAATGTATCACTTTGAATCATCAATATTAACTAGAACTATAGGTACAACTCCGTCGCAAATTGCCCAATATGACGAAAACATTTACCGCAGCTGAGGTCGCAAAGCACAAGACCCCCGACTCTGGTCTATATATCATTGTTGATTCGTCCGTGTATGATATCACCAACTTTATTGAGGAGCACCCCGGCGGTTCTAGAATATTAAAGAGAGTTGCTGGCAAAGACGCTTCAAAGCAGTTCTGGAAGGTTAGCAACTGCATTCATGACTTCCATGCCAGGTCCTTGGGTGACAACTAATGATATTTCATAGTACCATGGGGATGGTGTCCTGAAGAAGTACGGTGCGAAATTAAAGATTGGTGAGGTCAAGGAGGAGGCGAAACTATAGTGATATTCTTACTGTTATCACGAACAGAAATATAGAACGTTGTGCCATGGTTCGTTGAACCTCCATACCACTCTAGAAAGGCCCTGTCGACTCAAATCTGGTGTTATCAACGTATTGTCCAGCTTTACTAGGGAGTTCTTGTTGCCGCGGTGGTTCCAGTCTTTCATAGTCAAGCCACTCCAAAATTTGGCAGTTATACAATCTTAAACTTCTCATTTAGACTATTAGACTTGAGATAGCATTATCTCCTTGGAACCTTGTATGTATCAACGTGCCTGAGACAGAACCAAGCACATATGTTTATTTGTTTATTGTTCGCGATTCTCGTAAAGTTGCACGCTGACCTGGATCTTATTAGGTGTGTAAAGCCGCCTCCTGCCTCTATTCAACCTTTACTGCGGAGTCCATACATAGTTAGGCTGCTTGACCATGTAACTCGCTATTTCAGGGTTCACCGCAGTCTATGGGCTCAGACTCGCTTAGACGAATTGTATGTTCTATGCGGCTGAGGGTGACTCATTGACGGTATTGCCAATAATTATTTAAGTGCTCGCATTACCCTCTGGTTATCTCCGAATGTTTTATACAGCCTTTGATACCAAGAGACAAAGACGAATTAAAGTATATACCATTCCTACGATCTACTCTACTACCCCTAAGTACAAAGTTCCAGTTCCCATATACGAAATGACGGACTGCAATCCCTACCGTGCCATCCGAGCAAAGTTTACAAAAAACACCATTACCGTTTACCAGGCATATTCGAACGAGATAGCAGACGCTGCACTGGGAGCAGGTACCTTTGTTGCGCCCTTTAAACGTGGTCGAATGACCTGGATCAAGCCGTCATTTCTCTGGGTTGCATATCGAAGTGGATGGGCCACAAAGCCCAACTAAGAGCGGGTTCTAGCAATCGAAATCACTCGCTCTGGCTTCGAATGGGCACTGCGCAATGCTTGTTTGAGCCATGTCGATAACTCGCTCTACAAAGACAAGTCAGCTTGGGAATTGCGCATGCAAGCTTCCTGTGTCCGGGTCCAATGGGATCCCGAACGAGATTTCCACTTCAACCCTCTCGGCTATCGGTCAATTCAAATTGGGTTAAAGGGAGAAGCGGTTGATCGATACGTGGATGAATGGATCGTATCAATCACGGACGTCACGGAGCAGATACGCAAGGTGTCCGGCTTGGTTTCATCTGGCCAACTGGGAGAAGCCAAAAAGCAAATGCCGGAGGAGTGTCTATACGACCTCCCTGGTGACGTTGGAGATATGATAGGAGCTTCACCTGCAGTCAAAGAACCAATGTCACACCAGATGTGAAGATTCTACATGTAAAGTGTGCTTTGTGCATCATTCTTTAGCCTTAACCCCTGAATTTCGAGTTTTAAATTCTAAGGGTACACCCGAAGTATCACCGATTTGATATCGCGATTTCAGCCCTTTATAATGAAATACGTGTACTACCAAGAATTGGAATCTTTAATGTTATCTAAATGTAGCATTTGATGGGAATAAATATACTCGCTTAACGCGAATTCCTTAACACAGTTAAAGAAAATAAGTCAGATCAACCGGTTGAGAAAGAAAAGTGGACTGTGTAACGAATGAAGACATAGGAAGCAAGCAAGGTACACATATGCCAATAGCCAATGGCAAGAGCTGGGATATCCATAAACAAAGTGCCTTGCTTCCATTCCGCCTTGCAAGATATACATAGAACAGGAGGGTATATGAACAGTTTTTGAGAGACCAAAGAGAAAGTGAGCGCTGGGCCAGTTAGAAAAGAAAAGAAAATATGATCGATAGATCAGAATACCGCCCATTCCCTAAACCAGATAGATGGGCCATAACAAGAATGAAAAGGGAGAGGAAAAAGAAAGAATGCAAAAAGGTATAGATTACATAGCTGAAGTAGTTCAGCGATTTCATAGCGGCAAGTTAGTGCGTTAGATAAGGGGAATTGCCCAATGTAGAGCAGAGAGGTTTCGGAGTGTAGGTGGAATAGACGGTTAGAATCCCCTGAACGGGTTATAATTTCGGAAGAAATCATTTCCTCCACCGTCTGATTCACGGAATTCAAGATCGGGACTCTGGGGCAAGTAATCCTTCTTTCTCCCACGATAGCCACGCTGACGTGGCACGTCGCTTTTATCGACAAATGCCTCCATTCTTACGGTACCAACGGCATCAAAGAAATTTGCCATACCGGGGGGAGGATGTCCACTAGCTTCGGACGTGCGATGAATGAAGCTGCTCTGTCCGCTGTGTACGCCCGAATGAGCCACAGAGGTTGGTGACTGGAGGTCAGAAGACCCAGAAGTAGTTGAACTGTAGGTAGATGGAGCAACCGTATTGCCAGAGAAAGACCTGAATGGGTTTGATAGAGGCTTAGGGGCGGTGTTGCTTCGTTTTCTAGAATGTGCTGCGAATCTGGGAACGTTGGGAGGTGCGGCACAGTCCCCGCCGTTGCTTGGTCTACCCGGCATTTCAGGGAAAGACTCCTCTGGCACGGTGGCTTGAGCAGGTGCTGCTGCGCGAGACTTGCCGGGTACCTGCCGGGTCTTTCCTTTGGCTACCCTTATCGAGTCACGGATAGGGTTTCGACGTAGAGCTGCGGTAAGTGGCCGTGGCCCTGATTCCACCTGAGGAACTGGTGGTAGAGTTGCAAGGTCATCGAGGCCTAGTGATGAGTGGCTCAGGAAAGACAGAGCAGTTAACCAGACATAATGTCGTTCCAAGGTTAGTGCAGTGAATTTCAAGGCTCTTTGGGGAGTCAATATCAAGATGGAACGGTTGAATGAATTCTGCTGTGAGGCACCACGGGGCAAGGGGTTATCATCCTTTACGTCAAGGACTGATTGGATGATTACTGGTTTGATATGTTAGCTGCAAATCGCTGTACGTTGGGGATAGGGGATGCCTACATTTGCGACCGCTCTTGCCTAGCAAAGCAGATCCAGTTGTTGGCTGTTTGCTACTCCACATAACAGCCCTTTCATAGGGGGCGAGCCATACCCATCTCTTATGGCGAACGCCATTTCCAGAGATGTTGGTGGATGTCTCTTCCGAGTTTTTGCCGCCTTCACCTCCATCCTTATCCTTTGGAGCCTCTGTCATTCCAAAGGACTTTCTTCTTCGGACATACTTGTACATCCATTCTCCAATCATAGTCTGGGCTATAGCATCAACAACACTCGTCTGCTGCACCGATACAGCAGAAGATCCTTTGCGCTCATGGTAGGACTCTCCGCCCCTTGATGGCCGACGCGAGTCGCTGAAACTCGGAGATTTGTTGGATATTGAAATTCGATCTAGAGACTGAGGCAGACGGTGTGGGTATGGTGGGCTGTCCCTACCTGCAAGAGAAGGCGTCGTGGAAGTAGGAGAGCGAAGCGAATTAGTGTTGTCATCACGATAGTATGGTCTCGACACCGCGGCTGCTGACCGTATCTTTCGAAGAGTGGAATCTCGCCCCATCATGCTATGGTCTGATATAGATCCACCACCCCCGTTCGGAGTCGGACTTTGAGCATCTTCGTTCATAGAAGGAACCTTGCGGGAACTAAGGCGGGTTGGAACAGGGAATGGAGGACGGGAACCAACATTTGCTGTATTATTAGCGACGTTGGAAGTCTGAAGGCTTCTGGGTCTTGAATCTGCCGCGTTTGATCCACTGGCAGCCCTTCTACTGTTAGATGTCTGCCTGGAGGGAGCTGATTTCTTGGTGATTCTCGACGACCCTCTGGTGGAGGCCTTCCCGCGAGTGGCAGAGGACCGTCGCAGACTGCCACTACCACGCTTTTCATCGCCGGTGATCTGAGCAGCCGCGGGTTCCTCATCCTCGTGTGCTTCCATGGGGCTCTCATCGAGAATGGAGCGGCAGGAAGGTTTCGATACTAGCTTCCCCATCTTGATGGTATATGATGCCATTGGTCGGTTTAGTATTGATTCATCGTCATTGAATACCTCCTCCACAGGCAGACGGGGTGCGTCGTCGTCACTTTCGTGGTCGAATCCAGCAAACAAGCTACTGGACCTAAAGGGGCGTCTGATGTCGCCTTGCATGTCTCCAGTGAGTGGGCCATTATCGTTATTACCAGGGTATAGTGATATGGGCATGTCAACGGGCGGGGCCTCTCGTAGTCGAAGAGTGGTCGTCGAAGTATTTGCGGGGGGTGGGCGATATGGCTGGTATACCACCGGTGGCCTCACTGTATCAGGGGTTGACTCCACTGACTGGTCCGGAAAGGCGGATGGAAGCAGGTCGAAGGGCAGGCGAGTGGGCCTCTTGACCTCGCGCATTTCGTCAGTTTGGACTCCAGATGACCTCATATCCAATTGAGGCTCAGGAAGCGTCTGGGAGCAGGCACTCTTCGTTTGTGGGGGGAGGACAACGCTGGTTCGAGGAGTGGATGGGTTTGACAACGGAGGATGAATTGCAATCATTGGAATGTTGAACTGCGGGGTCCCCGGGGGTGATTCTTTTTTGGGCTCCTGATCTTCTTCAGTTTGAGTGGAGGAAGATACCATTGTGTCCTGAGCTTGCTGTTCATCAGCCGGTTCTGGCTGAGGTTGAGTCTCGGGGAAGTCCTCAATAGTCTGGCATTCGGTAGATGTTACAACAGCTGGGCGGGTTTGAACTCCTGTGTCAAACGTTTCGTAGACGCGAGCAGTCTTCTCTGTTACACCTACCATATCATCAGCTGCCGGGGGCGTGATGGGAGTCTCCAGTAACAGCGGGGGTGTAAATGGACGGTGAATTCCATTAACCGCTGCTGCATCTCCGAGAGGCGAGGGAGGAGGAGTAAACTGTATTCCAACATCTCGATAACTTCTGGAGGCTGGAGTATCTGGCATCTCGCGGTAATTGTTGTATCTTGGAGAAGCTGGATTCGACCAATGGTCCCTAACCGGAGAGCTCTGAGCGCTTGATGTATCAAATGCAAGACCCAATATTTTCCTTGCCTTTTGGCCAGTGAGTATGGACTGGCTTGACATTGGTCGTGGTTCGTGCGCGGACGAAAATGGCTCTGTTTCAGCTCTCGAGAACGCCCTGCAATTGCTACCAGGCCTCTCCATATCCTCGTCTTCAGTCTCCTCGCAGGCCAACTCGTCAGCAAGACTGGCGCTCACTATACTTGTACCGTTTGTAAGTCCCATGACCGAGCTCCGGAGGTGGTTGGAGCTGTTGTAGGTGCTGACACTGGAGTTACTGCCTCTTCGTCCTGCAACCGGGCTGTTTGATCGAAGGCTCATTGCGTCCATGGCCCGGGGAGTTGTGGAATCGACCGTGTCAACATCTGGCTCGTTTAGCTGTCCATCGGGATGATTATGGGCCTCGCTATGCTTCCTCTGGGCAGCTTGAGACGAGAGAGTGATCTCGTTGATAACTGTCTTGAGGCGTCCCTCGACTATATGCACCTTGGTTTCAAGTTTCCGCTTGTCGTCATCCCATCGTTGACGATCGGCATCCCACAGTTCCTGCGTCCGTTCGGCTTGATCTTGATACAACCTGGCGTTCCTCTGGGCATCCTCCAACCTTCGTCTCGATTCAGCTATGGATTCCCATGCATCGTCTCTCTCCTTGGTGAGTTCGGTGACAGCGCTGAGAGACCCGCCCTCGAGTAGCTGTATCTGCTTCTTCAGCGTCCTGTTTTCCTTTGCATGGATGGCAAGTGACTGTTTCAGAGACTCTTCATCTGACCTGGAGGCCTCTAGGCTAAGCTCCAGGGACTCTATTGCACTGGATTTGCCTTCCAGGTCCCGCCGCAAGGACAATATCTCCGAGACCAGGGAGGCATGTAGCGTAGGAGTGAACCGTCGGGGGTCAAGGGGAGAAATGGATTCTTCACCGGGAGCATCAAGCTTGCCGCGAGATTCATGGCCGTCCGCGGGATCGAGCCGCAGCGAGGACGGCTTAGGAGGAGAATCTATCCAGCTCAGCGACTGACGGGACACAAGGGTCTGGTAAGGAGTATCTGTCAAAGCATGCGAGGTGTAAACCCCCTCGCTGTCCCTGGAATCCATTGAGGCCTGACCTGGCATCTCACGTATGCCAACCGGGCTTTGTCTCTTTGATTTTCAAGGGTATATATATGTATATATAGATACTAATCGGCCGTTCAATATACTAAGAGATCAGTGAACCGTGGCAGATATCCAGTCCCGGAGGTCAACCCCAAGTTTCTGCGCTCAGTGGCCATGCGACTATATCATGGCATACAGTAGAGAAAGTCCCGGCAATTTGTAACTATGTATCCATTCGTCAGGCGTAAGATTGCGGAGAAAAGGGAGAGGATGACGTCTAGCGGCCACTAACAGACGAAAAGGAGGTCGGCGAGAGGAGGAAGATGGAGAGACGGAGAGGAAGAGGACAGAGGTATAGAGAGACAGACCCAGAGGCAGAGAAAGGAGATTCTGGATATAACCAAGAAAAACCCACGCGGAATCGAAATCTAGCAAGACGATAACAGTAGAGATTACCACGCGGTTAACAGACCATCGATCCAATAATAGCAGTGATAATATGGAGGACCATGCAGTGTGCTTTGCCAGCGTGCAGAAGCAGAGGATAAGAATGCAGAACGCGGAAGAGTAGGGGGTGATTGGGACGATAGGGATGGGCAGCGGCTTCAACGCCTAAGCAGGAGACAACATGTGAAGACGAGCAAGGGGGTTGAAGCAGGAGAAGCAGGAGAAAAAAGTCAGGCAGAGGAAGCGTTTTCCGTCTGCGAGTCCATATAATACAATACAATAACAGTTATACTTACATGGTTTATAGAAGAGAGCAGCCAGCCAGCCAGAGCCAGACCGGGAACCGCAGTGGCACGTCAGACCTGTGTCAGTGGTATATATCAAATTGAACCTCGAGAGGCGACTCGAGATGTCAAAAGCCACGGACAGAGCTGCGCAACGCGAGCAGAAAGAGAACGAGAGGGAGGCTTCGAGCGCAGCTTTGCCAACCGGCCTTGATGGACATACTTACTTAGTTCGGCCCCCTGGACGAGCTCTGGTGGCCCTGAGATGCAGCGCTATGTCGGGAACGGGCTAGCGAGCAGGAGCTGCCGGTGGAGTTGGGGAGGGATATGCCTGCTTGCCAGTGAAAAACTTCCGCGCGACAAGCGTCGATGACATTGGCGTGTGTGTACGGGGGGGGAATGGATCGATATCAGACTGGTGGACTCTCTGCTTGTGTCCCTGTCTGCCCCTGTCTGCCCGGCTGTCTGTCTGTCTGCCTGACTCGCAAAAAGGGGGGGCTCAGCAGGATAGAGAGAGAGGGAGAGATAGAGAAGAAGACCGGCCGTCAGCTTCATGCATTGCCCAACACCAACAAATGCACCAGACAGACACTCCGGCCTCCTTTCCACAAGGACATCCCCGAGAACGCTGGCGAACAAGCAGAAGAAGCAAAGAGAGACGACCAAAAAGAAAAGAAAAAGCAAAAAAGGGGGGAGGGCATTTTCCTTTTTGCAAGAGGGAAGCCAGCGCTGTGGTATCTGGCGTGACGGGCAAAACGGCCTCCCTGTGGTTAGTGTGAGTGACCTTACTCTTAATAGTCGGCTCCGTATATCAGTTATACGTGCAACGGTAGCAGCACCGGCTTTTCGACTGGCTGGCAATTATTTACTGAATTCTTTTTTTTTTTTCTCCCTCCCTCTCGCAGGCGTCTCTTTGTCATTGGAAGGACGCTCTCCACCGGGGAAGATGCGCCGTTGATCATGAACAAATGAGCAAGTCTCTTCCAGCGGCCCGAGAGCTGTGCCAGTTCGTATTGCTGGTGCGTCTGGGCTAATCCTGGCTCGATAGCAGAGGATACGATGCCCTTAGCCCAAAATGAACGGTGGGCTCGCTGCTGCAGGCCAGGCGCGAAGCTTTGCTGCATCCAATCTTACTGGTACGTGGGTGCGAAGAAAAAAAGGCATGCAACCAGGGTTCAGCTTGTGAGCTCACTTTTGGGCCTCCCTCTGCTCCTCTTGCTCTGCCGTGAAAGGGCACGAGATGCTGGGGAAAAATTCGATCTGTCAAATAGGCCGCCATTCGACCGATAAGCTGCTGGGTCGGAAAAAGCAAGCGGCAGGGCGAAAGAAAGAGAGAGGCCGCAGCAAGGCCGTTGCAAGAACCATAGCAGGGCTGTATTATTGCTTGGGAAGAGCCGTCAGCCCCCTTGCTCGATAACCATTGCTCTATCCAGATGTTTCGCCGAGCTGATATAATATTGGGATACAGGATCTAATATTATTATAAGGCAAGGGTTGTTTGTTGACAGGGCCGATCACCACATGGGGTTGGGCAGACACAAGAGTTCTCGAACCAAGGATGGTAGCTTGGATTATGGAGACGTCGCTGGAGCCCTCGTCTTCCCATGGGCTGCTGTTCCCGTCGATTCTTAAACGAGAAAAAAAGGGACAGCCATGGCTCATTCCCGCTGGCCGATCCAAGGGTCGCTGCTGGGAGGAGGCGAAAAGAAAGGGCTCCGGGGGGGCCCAGAGAATAATAATAATGCAAGGGATAGCGACCATCGCAATAATTCTTAAGATCACGAGCTGGAAGTATAAAAAGGGGAGGGACGCAATAATATAAGTAATGCTAAGCAAAATGGGGAAAAAGAAAGGAAGCAGGAGGAGGCAAGAGAAGACGAAGAAGAACTCAGTAGACGAAGAAGCAAAGGCCGGGCTTGCGGTGCGAGATTGACAGGGTCGTGATGGACGAATGTATAATGCCTCTTCCTCCAGGCTAGAATCGAATGGATCTTTCTTAAAATCATTCAGCCATCCCATGACAGGGAGGCAGCATGGAGGGCGAAGAAGATTAAGGGTGAAGTCGTGAAACTACAACTTTGCTCGTCTTTCGCTTCTGGTCGTGTTGTTGCTGTTGCTGTTGCTGTTGTTGCTGTTGTTGGGTTTTGACTTCGCCTGCTGGAGGAAGTACTCCTTCACTCTGCGTCTGGCCACTCCAACAACATCTGGATCTTCGACCGTTGGCGGCACGCTGACAGCCGCATCATACTTACCCTCAGCTGCCTTCTCCACAAGTTCCCTCAATACCCGTCGAAGTGTCTTGCCGCTCCGTGTCTTTGGGATCATCCCTTGGCCCTGAACGATCCCTCCGAGCGAGGCTATCGCCCCTATCTGGTCTCTCACCAGGGCGTTGACTTCTTGGAAGAATTCTCTGGACGGAGTCGCTGGTATTCCAAACGCCGTCTTGGCTGAGGGATACAGTTGCACGAATGCAAACGGCAGATGTCCCTTGATGCTGTCGGGAATGCCTACTACGCTTGCCTCTGCTACATCCGGATGCGAGAGAATAGCTTGCTCAATGGCCCCTATGCTAAGAGATTAGCACCGGAACTATCGAACCTAGGAGAAAAGAAGATTACACTTACCAGTGCTGAACCTGTGTGCAGCTACGTTGATGATATCGTCTGATCTTGACATGACGTGGACATATCCATCCTGATCTATCATGCCAGCGTCGCCAGTATCCATCCATCGGCTAGAAAACCTCTTGAGATACCCGTTATAGAACCGCTTGTCGTCGTGGAACAGAGTTGTGAATCCCGTGGGAGCAAACGGCATGGCCAGCACGATGTTGCCCATGGTGCCGTTCTCCACTTCCTCGCCCTCATCGTTGACTATTCGGACGTTAAACCCAGGCATTGGCTTGCCGGCAGACCCCGGCTTTGCTCTGAGTGCTCTGGTCTTTGGAATCTTGCCGTTGACTACTCCCAGGTCAGGCCTTAAAGCCAGTCCCGTCATGGGTGACCCAGACTCGGATGACCACCAGTTATCTATTACCATTGCGCCGGGAGCAGCGTGCTGTTCCAGCAGCTTTTGGAATGCCACCACGATGCTCGGCTCGCTTCTCTCGCCAGCCAGAAAGAGACCTCTGAGCTGCTTCAACCCTCCCCTTTGACCGACTTGGTGTAGTAGTTCTGATCTTGGATCCTCCTTGTGTATCACTCTCAAGGCCGTGGGAGCAGTGAACAAGGCATTCACCTTGTGCTTTTCAATTAACCTCCAGAAACTACCTGCATCTGGAGTCCCGATTGGCTTGCCTTCATACAGCACCGTTGTAGCACCTGCAAGGAGCGGTGCATAGAGTATGAACGAATGGCCAACGACCCACCCTAAATCCGAGGCACAGAACATCACATCGCCGGGGCCCTTGATATCAAAAACGTACCTGATAGAGAGATTTAAGCCGACTGCGTGGCCACCGGCTTCTCTCAGCACTCCCTTGGGCGTTCCCGTTGTGCCTATCACATTCATTCCATTCAATCAGCCAATTTTTATACATAAAATTATTTTTGTTGCCTTCACTCTCATCACAAAGCATGTAACATATAACCTACCACTGGTATATATGATATATAATCCTTCATCACTCCGAACTGGCACTGCGTCAGCCCGTAGACCGCGCCTTTTTGCATCATCTACCAGCCGACGCCAATCCCTCTGACCCAGTTCTTCACGGATAGGAGACCAACGCAGCTCCTCTCGCTGCCACACAATCACCCGTTCAGGTTTGAAAGGGCTCTTGGAAATAGCATCCTCGACCAGGGCCTTATACTCAACGGGGCCCTTTTTGCCTTCAATGCCACAGGATGCGGTCATGACAACCTTTGGCTGGCCTGCCTCTATCCGCTGGGCAAGGGAGGTTGCAGCAAACCCGCCAAAGACAGCAGCATGGATTGCTCCCAACCTTGTAATTGCCAGTGCCGCAACAAGCGCAGCAGGTATCATGGGCACTATCCGCCGTCAGCCAAATATCAACACATACACACACACACACACATGCACAGTCCGGCCGGTCCACACGCTGTACGTAGACATACTGTAGATAACCACCACATCACCCCTTTGCACCCCTTGCTCCCTCAGCACGCCCGCCAGCACCTCTACTTCCTCCAGCAGCTGGCTGTAGGTGATCTTCTCCTCCCGGCCCGTCACCGGCGACTCCCATAGGATAGCCACGTCTGCTCCGCGGCCAGCCCGAACATGTCTGTCTACGCAGTTGTACGTAGTCGAGATCTCCCCGTCCGGGAACCACGACCAGCTCTGATGCCGCGTGCCGTCGGCCAGCGTCCTTGTGCCCATGCGCAGAGCGGCAGAGGGCTCCTTGTGCCAGTGAAGCTGTGCTGCGTGGCGAGCCCAGAACTGCTCCGGGTGTGTGAGCGATAGGCTCTGCACTGCATCCTGAGGGTGTAATGCCGGCATTATTGCTTGGGATGAGCGAGCTAATAGCTAATATCGGCTATTAAAAGATATCAGAACAGGCGAAGCGAGATGATCATTAATCAAACAAACGGCTGGTCAGTTGAGCAGCTGTGAATCAGCTTTGGTCCCGTCCTTGTCGCGTTGCGTCGTTGGTTGATGGTTTGGACAGGCCGGTCGGTTATGCCGCTTAAGCAACGCCGAAGGATTAAGTAAGACGCATAACACGGCCGCCAGGGGCGAAGCTCCATAGCCATACTTAGCCAGTTACCAGTTACCAGTTACCAGTTTACATAAGAGGGCGGTTTTACCTAGGTAAATGCAGCTGGGGAGTTGCCGGCATCCCGTTTGCTGCTTTCCATGGCGTCTGGGGCCAGTCCCCTGTTGGCTGGCTGCCGGGGGGGATGTGAGATGAAGCCCAAGCCGGCCATGCAGGCCAATGGCAGGCCGGGGAGGCTGACTGGGCTGGCAGGGGGCTGGGATGAAGGTGAAGAATTGAAATTATTTAGATATGGGAGATTGAGGTAGGTATTATGCGATGGAGTTATTGAAAAAGGAAACTTGGTGGATTGACAGTATATCTAGGTTGCGTATAAGGGAAGGGAACTATAACAGGACGAAGAAGTATAAGAAGAAGAAGAAGAAGAAGAAGAAAAGGAGAAGACATGGAATATACACCGTCTACTACATAAAGTAAGCGAGATGTCCACCCAACCCTGAGCACGTTAGCTGTGATGATAGATATTATATACATTTGCAACCAGCCCCTCCCCCTGGACAGAGAACTAGTTAGAAGAGGTAGAAAGCCCGTTGGCAGCAGAAGAGGGCCCGGCGAGGAGAGGTTGGATAAATGGATAACGCTGGCACAGGGGTAGCCGCGGCGTAGCGTTTGAGGTGGCCGGCCGTCTGGTGTTGTCCGTAGATGCGGGTGTGTTATCCCGAGGATTTTCCCTGGTATCTCAGCTTCTTCTCTGCTGGCCACCGGGAGTATATGTAGAACTTGCATATTAATATTGCGTTGTATTGCTTGCTGTGGGGGTCGCATTGGCAGCGGCGTAGATTATTTCATT
Organism: Trichophyton schoenleinii; assembly: GCA_018357685.1. Taxonomy (NCBI): domain Eukaryota; kingdom Fungi; phylum Ascomycota; class Eurotiomycetes; order Onygenales; family Arthrodermataceae; genus Trichophyton; species Trichophyton schoenleinii. Next base: position 5,131,761 of record WOFF01000001.1, read on the forward strand.
CGGCCGTGTTTCCTGGGCACTGCACTGGGCAGCAAGAGTGGGAAGAAAAAGGTTGTCGAAATAAGAAAATAAGGCGAAAAAATAAAAAAAAGGCAGAGAGAGAAAAGAGAGCCACATGTATATATATGGTATTATATATATGTATATATATATAACGGTCTCACATAGTCTCTCAATCCAGGTTGTTGTTGTAAGTAGCGGCAGTAGCAGCAGCATTAGCAGTCCCGCAGTCCCGCAGGTTCAGATGACCCGTCATATCATATATCCAGCATGCAACAACAACCGCCCTTCTCTCTTCCCCCATGTCCATCCAATTGCTCTCGAGTTCTCTGTATATTCTCTTCTCCATCCTCCCCACTTGATTCATGCACACAGACGAGAAAGTCCTGATAAAAAAAAACTCCTGGGCTAGAGAAGGCAAAAAACCAAGGCAAGAGGCAGCAGCAGTAGCAATCAGGCGGCCGGCAAGAAAAAAATGTGGAACAAAAAAAGGCAGAAATAGTAGAAAAAAGGATAATTAACTTCTTCGTTCGTATAGATCATCAAGTCATGTAAAAAAAAAAAAAAAAATTTCGGTTTCAGGTATGGTTGGCTCGGAAACGGTGGGATGGTGAGACGGTAGGTGGTAGATGATGGCTGGCGGCGGATGACACGGCCAGATAGGGATCGGAATAGAATAAGATGAGTAGGCTGTAAAGTAGGAGAAACGAACCAAAGGGAAACGACTCAAGACCGTTGTGCCGCGGGAGCTGGCACAAGGAAGGAATAAATATCGAGGAGGGAATATCCAAGGAGCCAAAAGAGTAGAAAAAAGGGGGGAAAACTTAAGAATAAAAGTAGGGGTATGATAATGAAGTGTTATGGCAAGACGACGGAGGTGTTGAAAGAAGCAAGGAAAAAAGGACAGTTTAGATGTAAAAAGGGGAAAAAGCGGACAGTATAAGGGTGGTAATATCGAGCAGAAAGACCCTAGAGAATCATGCATTTGACACCCCGGTGCGTTTTTGATCGATCGGGACGTAGAGCCTTTTGGTAGTCTGATCCATTGAGGTCCCTGTTAGAGCCGCCCTGCCCACCAAACCCAGTTGTTCTCCGGTCCGACGGCCGGTTGAGCTGCTGTTGTTGTTGCTGCTGCTGCCTTTGCTGCCTGAGCAGCCTGACAACATCAAAAAAGGCCTTTTCGACATTGATGCAGTTTTTCGCGGAGGCTTCGACAAACTCACAGCCGAGGTCCTTGGCCAGAGCCATGCCTTCCTGGGACGAAACAGCGCGCTCAACGGCCTTGTCTGACTTGTTGCCGACGAGCATGACGGGTACGGGACCGGCGGGCGTGGTTGAGATGGCGGAGTTGAGCGGGGAGGAGAGATAGCTTGCTCCCGTGGGTGAGCCGGAGCTGGCCGATTCCTTGACGAGCTGGATCTGGTGGTGGAATTTCTGTATCCTGGTGAAGGAGGAGCGCGAGGTGATGCTGTACACGAGCACGAAGCCCTCGCCGTCTCTTATCCACTGGTCGCGCAGGGCGGTGTATTCCTCCTGTCCGGCGGTGTCGAGGACCTCGAGCATGCACGACTGCTGGTCGATGACGACCTGTTTGCGATATGAGTCTTCAATCGTAGGATCGTATGTCTCGACGAAGTGGTTCAGGCAGAGCTGCTCCGCGTTAGTGTATGCTGTTCCTTTCTGCGGTATCGTGTTTCAAGACCAACCTGGATTGTGAGAGCTGTCTTGCCGACTCCTCCATCGCCCAAGACAACGAGTTTATATAGAGTCATTTTCCCCGCCATGATTGCAACGAAACGAGTACACGCACACACTTGAGACTGATAGAAACAGGCAAAGGAAAAGAACAAAAAAAAGAAAAACAAGGGCAGGCAAACGCGAAGATGCCGGGGGAAAAAAAAAGGAGATGCAGCAATAATAAGAAAGACAATTTCAAGGAACAGAGCGAGGATTTGTCTTCGTCCGCCGTGGGTTAAAAGTTCTAGACGAATCGCGGGTATGCAGAGACTCAACGAGAACGCAGGCAAGACTTTTTGACCAGCCCGGATGGCCTCAACGGTGGCGCCAGATGGGACACCAACGGCAGAAACAGGTAGTAATCTCTCGCTGGTGCAGGGCCTACAGGACCGTCTGTCTGCGAGCTAGGTTAGCCTCTGGCTTGGAGAGAAAGTGAGCGAGAGGGCGAGAGAGCCAGCGAGTGAGTGAGAGTGAAGAGTGGAATGTTCTTGAACGGCAAGATCCACGCCTGCGCCCCGTGGCGAAAACACGTCCAGAAAGACGCCAACTGGGGGGTGGGCACGCACGATTAGGGACGGGCGAACAAGAGCAGGCAGAGAGGAAAAAGGAATATCAGAGACACAGAGCGGCGGGAGAAGGGAAGAAGAAGGGCAGTAGAAGGACTGCAGACGAACCTGGGACGATGCGGTGTGGTCGCTGGCGAGCCGGTGGCTGCGGTGGTTGCGGTGGTTTGCTGGTGGTTTGCTGGTGGTGGTGGTCGAGGTGTGTAGGTGTAGATAACTAGCCAAAAAAACAACAGCAGGCGAAACGGGGGTGAGTGCCGTGGCTGGCGGTTCGCGGGCGACCGGACGGGGAGCTACAGACAGAGGCGGGCGTCGCCAGCTACCATTGACACTGAGCAGCGCGCGCGAGAGGCAGTTCGGGGGCAGCGAGCGGGCGTCCTGGAGCTGCTGGTCGTCGAAAGGGCGGGCGATGAAGGGCGAAAGTCGAAGTTTGGAGTTTCGTCGCTGCAGAAAAGCTGCTTTTGCTTCCTGGGCACGTGACTGACTATCACAGACTACATATAAAACTACGACTACATATAGATATAAGACTACAAGTGCGGATATAGATATAGATATATATAGGAAAGATGCTAGATTGATGATATACTACAGTTGGTAGCGGAAGCCGAGCTGCAGCAGGCGGGCCTGGTGGACGTCGACGTTCTCGATCTCGGCCGTCCGCTGCAGCTTGGCCAGCTCCTTGTCCGTGAGCTGCTCGAGGCCGACGGACTCGAAGCGGGCGAGCTCGCGGTTCTGGCGCTGCAAGTACCAGCGCAGGAAGACGACGCAGGCGGCGGCCAGCAGCTGGCAGGCGACGGCGACGCCCAGCGCAAGGCGGTAGTGCGGCTGGTCCCCGTCGCGGTAGGTAAAGGGCGTCCAGATGCTGGCCGAGTTGCCCAGCGAGTTGATAAAGGCGTATGCGGCCGCTCTCTTGGCCGGCGGGCGTGGGATGGCGCTGGCGATCCAGCCGTACAGCGTGCCGTTCAGCGCAAACACAAAGATCATGAGGAAAAACGAAAAGTAGCGCGGCCCAAAGGAGTCGGTGGTCATGAAGATGATGAAGCCGACCAGCGTGATTGGGATCGGGTACATGAAGAACCAGAACCGGTTGTTGCAGCGGTCAGAGTACCAGGAGTGCGCCAGGCTGTAGACCACCATGAACAGGTAGGGCGGCGCCACCAGCAGCAGCGAGATGATCTTGGAGTAGCCCAGGGTCTGCGTGAGCGTCGGGAAGAAGTTCTGGAAGCCCGAGGCGGCGGTGATGGACATGTAGGCTATCGCAATGGCGTAGGTCTTGACGTCCGTCATGGCGAGTCGGAGGCCGCGCAGCTGGCTCATCCCGCCGGGCACGTCGACGTCGGCCTCTGCCGCCTCGATGGCCAGCCGCTTGTTGGCTACGTGCTTCAGGTCGGCCGGCAGTAGCTTCCATGTATCGGGGAAGTCGGGCAGCACCACGACGATGACCAGCCCGACGGCAATGGTGATTGCGCCCTCGATGATGTACAGCCATCGCCAGGCGGACAGGCCCCGTGCCCCCGCGAGCCCGTTGAGGATTCCGGCCGCGATGAGACTGCCAAAGGCACCGCTGATCAGCGAGCCGGAGTAGAAGATGCTCATGCGCAGAGAGAGCTCCCGCTTCGTGTACCATTTCGACAGGTAGAAGAGCACGCCGGCGAAGAAGGGGGCCTCGACGAGACCCAGCAGAAAGCGGCAGGCGACTATCTGCTGGTACGTGTGGACGAGCGAAGTCAGGGCCGAGACGGCGCCCCAGGCCACGGTGAAGCCGCCCAGGTACAGCGACGGGCGGCCCATGTAGTTGAGCAGCAGGTTCGAGGGAACCTGCATCAGGATGTAGGCGACGAACAGGACGGACAGGCCCGTCTGATACTGCGAGCCCTCGAGCCCGAGATCCGCCTCCAGGCCCTGCAATCGAGCAGCCGCATAGTTGTTTCTACCACAGATATTAGCATCACACATATCATAGCCTAGAAAAGTAGAGCATACCGGTCGATGTAGTTGAGGAGATAGACGAGGATGACCAGCGGCATGATCAAGCTATCGATCTTGCGCCGCAGCTTCTTCTCGAGCTGCAGCTCCTCGTCGCTGAGCTGCTGCTGCAGGCTGCTCACCAGCTCCGCCTCCGTCTTGGTCGCCTCCATGGCTCGCGAGTCGTCTCTCTGGCTTCAGGCTTCAGGCTTCAGCAGGAGAAGAATCCAAGGAGCGCCCGTCTAGCAAGTCGGGCCGTCCACAGCATCCAACGTCCAACAGCCAACATCCAACATCGAACTCGAACTCGAACTCGGACTCGAACTCGAACTCCTCTTTATATATGCTTGCATTCCAGGGCCTCGAGCTACTTAGTGGACCTCGCCTCCCAGACCCGAACAGACGAGCGTTACAAGATCGGGTAAAAGGTAGTGTGCCATAGACTCATCGTGCGGCCAGCAAAAAGGTCTGTTCCCCATGGGGTAGAGCGAGCCGGCAAGCAGGCAAGGGATTAATTTAGGATTAGCATTAGGATTAGGATTAGGAAGGCAATTCTCGAAAGTCGATCGGGAGCCGGGGATGAGTCCGTCGAGCCGTCGGCTGCTGGCCGTGGGACGGGATGGCGATGGTGTGCGGATGGGCGCTTCATGAGGTATCATAGCATGGTTTCGATGGAGGCGCGTTTGAGAGGAGGCTTCGGTTACAGAAAGGACGCTGTGACGGTGGCAATCTCGTCTTATAATTTACCTCCACTGGAGCCAGGCCAAGCAAGTAGTGGAAGTCAAGTCCAGGGGCGACTATTGAAGTCTCCCCAGCGTGGTTGACAGGCATGACAGGATTGTATCATTGTATCATTGTATCTATGTATGTACAGCGGGGTTGAAGTAGTGGGAGAAGAAGAGTGAAAGTGTTGATTATATAAAGTAATAAGTATAAGAAGATTATGCATTAACTCAAGATAGAACTACCAATACACGCAAAAGCTCCATCCGTAGACCGTCGAATCCAACACATAACCTCAGCCATTCAGCGTCCCTCCATCGACTGTTTACAGCAAAAGGGCAGCAAGGCCGAGGAGACCGGCGAGACCGGCTCCGGCACCGACAACGGCGTGCGAGGCAGCGCCGGTGTAGGTTGGCAGAGGAGCGGTGATGACGCCAGTGCCGCTGGCAGTGCCCATGGGGGGAGCCTGAGCAGTCGAGTTGGGGTAGGTTGGTGGTGTGTAGATGGAGGTGCTGCCGCCGGTGGGAGCTGGAACTGGGACGGGGGCGCCGGTTCCGGGGACACCGCCGGTAGGAGCGCTGGTAGGAGCAACAGTTGGGGCGGTGGTTGGGCTGCAGAAGTCAGTATCTCTATATCTATCTCTATCTCTATATCTATATAATATATGGTTGTAACGTACCAGGCGGTGCACTCGGTGGTGGTGGAAGAGGTAAGAGTGCGGGTAATGGTGCAGGGCTCGGTGAAGGTGAGGGTGCCCGAGTCAGTCATGGTGTAGGTCTGGGTGCCGTAGGTGAAGGAGGTAGGTCCCGGGCAGTAGGTCTCGTAGCTGGTCAGGACCTCAGTGACGACGGAGGGCATGGGAGAGCCGGTGCCCATGACGGAGGCAGAGGCGAGGCTGGCCATGGCGGCAGCGGCGGCGACGGAGTAGCGCATGGTGACGGCGGGTGTCTTTTTTGGTAGACGAAGGGGTGTTTTGTAGCAGAAGAGAAGAAGCGGCGGTCGTAAGTGCGAAAGAGCGGACGGTCTCAAGAACCTGTAGAGAGCGACTGTTGGACGACGAGGAAGTTCGTTGTTGGAGAAGAAGAAGAAGAGAAGAAGAGAAGGAGTCGCAAAAAGAGAGACGAGACAGCGAAGATATATAAAATTCAGGGACCAGCGAGGAGGGCGGGCGGGAGAGAGAAAAAAAAAGGAGTGCCTGGTACGGGCGCGTAAGCGTATCCTCCGGTACCAGCGGGTCTTTTGTTTAGATTACACAAAGGGAGGGCATCACACAAAAAGGAGCAAGATCTGCGACGCATGCGAAAGGGGAAGACGAGAACCGCCGGCTTGCCACTAGCAGACGCCACCGCCCGTCGCCGTCCCTCAATCACTCTGTCACCGTCACTGTCACTGTCACCAGGCAAGCAAGCAAGCAGCAGCAGCAGCAGCAGCAAGGTGTTCTCCAGCGGCTCCAGTGATTTTCTATGGGGTCCGTCGGCTTGCGAATTCTCCTTGTGCCTGGGGCTGCGCTGCGTGTGCGCCCAGAAAACGCCGAGGGCGCCTGCGGTGGCGCTGAAGCGTAACTTACGGTACTTACGTGACGTGACCAGGCACGGTAACTTATGGTCCCTGATTTTAACTTACCGCCCACACACACGGCTGGCGAGGCGAGCGAATCGAGCGAGCGAGCGACGGCGGCAGCAGCGAGAGCTAGGGAGAGAGAGGTCAGACAGCCAGCAGAGTTGCGAGTGACAGGAGTGACAGGAGTGACAGGGGGCCCGGGGCAGATTGCAGAACGAGATCGAGATGGAGGACGCAGGTGGGCCGCCGTCTTGCCTCCGTCTTCGTCTTGTCCTTGTATTCGGCGCCTACGGGGTCTGTCTGGCCATCTGTGACTCGTCTCCTGCTGGTACAAAGGACCAGCTCAGTCCTACGGGAGGAGACTAGTCGACGTCGTGGTGCCTGATCGCCAGGCTGGCTCTCGTCGACTGTCTTGTGCTCTCTCTGGTTCGCTGTCAATAGTCCCGTCGATGGTCAACCTGTTGTGCTGGTACCTTTCGCCATGCTCAATCTACCTGACACTTCTCGTATCGGGCTGTGTGCCCTTTAATCTGCCCGTCCCCTCCACTAAAAACGAGAGCGAGTGCGTGTGTCTTAACTCGGCTCCTTTTCGCTCCCTTACAGCCCACTGCTGGTACTTTGGTACTCCGTACTACCTCTGTTTTCAATATATCAGGTGCTATCCAGTTCAAGTCCAGATATATTAGGACCAACACAACATTATTTGACTCCAATCAGAAGATCTCACATTGTCCCTAGAAGGATGGTGAAGATGGGGCCGGGACATGTCCACAGCACCCGCAGACGGCCTCTTTCCCCCCCCCCCCCCCCCCAGAAGGGAGAAAAAAGGACGGCGAGTGTTGCAGCGGATGGGAAGATGCCCGCTCATCACTTTGGATTTAGTTGTGTGAAGAAAGAAAAGAAAGAAAAGAAGAAGAGAAGAAGAAAAAGAGAGAGAAAGAAAAAAAAAGGGAGCGTCGAGTGGGTCACATGACTATGTTAGTAATCTGGATGACTCATGAATGAGTAATATAGCTGACTCAGATATTAATAACAAGCACCTGGGTCCGCGGGGTGACTAAGCCGCTCTTAGTCAGCTCCGCGGGAAAGTTGGAGATCCCGAAAGCGGCGACGACGGGAGAGTTGGAGAGCAAAGCGACTTACTTCGACCTCATCTTTTTTTTTTCTTCACTCTTGACTATTAACGCCTTTCTCTTTCCAATTATCTTACGCTGTTGATAGAAGAGATATCGAAAATGTCTCTGCGGTGTGCCAGCGCCGCCAGGCGGTTTGCCGTTCCTCGTTCATTCACCATCAGACCCGCGCAGTTCGTGCGGTGGCAGAGCTCCACGGCCGGCAACCACAATGTACGGCAACAAACCATCCCACAGTGCCCACCCATTGAACGACGGGCCAGCTTGCTAACACCCGTCTAGGAGCTCGCAGAGCACTTGCAGACCACAGACCCTGAGATCTACAAGATAATACAGAATGTGCGGTGCCTCTTTTGCTGTTTCTTTAATCTATCTTTGTTGTTGCCGGCCCAAACAGCAAAACTAACCGAACGTAGGAGAAACGCCGCCAGAAGCACTTCATCAACCTCATCCCATCAGAGAACTTCACCAGCCAGGCAGTTCTTGATGCCCTAGGCAGTGTTATGCAGAGTCAGTACAACTACAGTCCATAGTCGTGGCCGTGATGGCTATGTGTGTGTTGTTGTGATGACTGGTGGCCTGACCTCGGCACAGATAAGTACTCGGAGGGTTACCCCGGAGCAAGATACTACGGCGGCAACGAGTTTATCGACCAGGCCGAACGCCTCTGCCAGGAACGAGCCCTTCAGACCTTCTCCCTGAACACCGAAGAATGGGGTGTCAACGTCCAGGGTGAGTCAATCCTCTTTGCTCTCCAGCCTAATATAATATACAAGCAATCACTAACACGCAACAGCCCTCTCCGGCTCTCCGGCAAACCTCTGTGCCTACTCGGCCGTGCTCAATGTCCACGACCGTCTCATGGGCCTTGACCTCCCCCACGGTGGCCATCTCTCTCACGGATACCAGACGCCCACCAAGAAGATCTCCGCCATCTCCAAGTACTTCGAGACCGTCCCTTACCGCCTCGATGAATCCACCGGCCTCATCGACTACGACAAGCTCGCCGAGCTCGCCCTTGTCTACCGCCCCAAGCTGATTGTCGCAGGAACCTCCGCCTACAGCAGACTAATTGACTACCCCCGCATGCGCCAGATCGCAGACAGCGTCAATGCCTACCTCCTCGCAGACATGGCCCATATCTCAGGCCTGGTCGCCGCCTCCGTCATCCCCTCCCCCTTCGCCCACGCCGACATCGTCACCACCACCACCCACAAGTCCCTCCGCGGGCCCCGTGGCGCCATGATCTTCTTCCGCAAGGGTCTCCGCCGTACCGACTCCAAGGGTAACAAGGAGCTCTATGACCTCGAGAACCCCATCAATGCCTCCGTCTTCCCAGGCCACCAAGGTGGTCCACACAACCACACCATCACCGCCCTCGCCGTGGCTCTCAAGCAAGCCCAATCCCCCGCCTTCAAGGAATACCAGACCAACGTCCTCCGCAACGCTCAAGCTCTCGCCGCCAGACTCGGCAACCCCACCTCCGCCGGCGGTCTAGGCTACAACATCGTCTCCGGCGGCACAGACAACCACCTTGTTCTCGTCGACCTTAAGAACCGAGGCGTTGACGGTGCTCGCGTCGAACGTGTCCTTGAGCTCTGCGGTGTCGCAAGTAACAAGAATACTGTGCCAGGAGATAAATCCGCTCTTAAGCCCGGCGGTCTCCGCATGGGTACTCCCGCCATGACATCCCGCGGTTTCGCCGAGGAGGACTTTGCTCGTGTAGCTGATATCGTTGACCGGGCCGTCACTATTACCCAGAAGCTTGACAAGGCTGCTCGTGCTCATGCCGAGGAGAACAAGCGCAAGAACCCCGGCAGTCTCAAGGCTTTCCATGACTTCTTGGGCGAGGGCGAGGAGGTTTCGGAGATTGTGCAGCTCAGGCAGGAAGTCGAGGACTGGGTGGGAACATTCAGTCTGCCCTGGACCGATGCCGAGTAAGCGGCGAGCCGCGAGTGGTGAGTAGCCTGTTTATCATTCTTCAACGAATCATGAGCATTAAAAGAATATCCCCCCGTTTGCTTTTTATTTTCTTCCCCCTCCTGTTTCCCCTGTTCCTCTTCTTATATATTATGTTATGTATTTCAACACTTGCTTGGTTGTTTCAATACTGCGAGAGTTGTGTTATTTCTACCTTTGAATGATATCCCTCGTATCGTCATCTACTAGAACCATAAGGATGATATCTGCTCTGATTTTTTCTGTATCCAAGGTATAAAACATAAACAAACAGAACTATATCCCTATATATATATGTATCATTAATTCGTCATACCGGGCCATTCTGCATGTAGTACGTTAGCTATATCCGCTGCTCTTATAGAAGTAGACAGGAAACTCACCTAGAGTAGTACGCTCGGCATTAACCTTGGACACCTTTACAGCATCACCAACTCGAATAACCGCCTCACTGCCCCCTTCTTCCAGATGCAGAAACCCATATCGTCCAAAAACAGGACTATACTTTGCCCCCTTATCAACCCGTCTATCCTTCATCAGCTTCTTAAGAACCGTGCCCGCCTCCCCCCTATGCGGCGCTCCGGTATCAAAGTCAACATTAACACTCACGCAACGCACACAGTTATTCCTAAGCTGCACCTTCACGCTCTCTCCAATAATCAGTTCAGCCCAATAATCCTCTTCAAATGCCGTTGGAGCACCAGCCAGCACAATGTTGGGTCTAAATTTAGTCACGTCCATCGGTTCCCCCGGTGGTAGGCGAGAAGATACATCGTCAACAGACGTCTGTGACACAACCAGATAAGGCGCCATATCCGCGAACGTAAGTACCTTTGACGCATCTTTTGGTCCCGCCAGCCCAGGTATCGGTACGGGTATCATGCTGGAGATAGTCGACATCCATCCACCATTCATACCGCGCGAGGCAAAGTTGCCCAAAGCTAATCGTCGATGTTCGCCAATATACGCAAACACAATCTTGAAGCCTAGCCAGGCGGAGAACCAACTATTATACTCAACCCCCATGTCATATGCTGTTGTCGGGCTACGGTGCATCATCACCTCGAATTGTCTTAGATTACTCGTCTCTGGCTCCAGGGGTATGCGTAGGGTATTTCCAACCCCCGACTCGGGATGTGGACTGGACGAGTTCTTGTAAGTCACAGTTATCCAGCCTTTCCCATCCTTGGCGTTCCCGTTGACTTTTCCTCCATTCGTCTGATCTGCTGAGGCTGGGAACTCAATATCAGTCAGAAAAAGAGATAGTTGCGGGAACTTGTCGATGTGCATGTTCTGCAGTTGGCCGTCTGGTTTAACCTTCAGCAACATGAAGGTTCTGTCGTAGGGCAGGCCATCGCAAGTCAATTTCGCCGAGCTCAGCGTCGTAGGACGCATCGACTTGATGGGGTAGACATATATCTACTTGTTGCCCTGGCTGTTAGAGAGGCGATTCCAACCACATATGCGAATGTAGTTACAGAGGCATGCACGTACCTGTGAGACCTGCATCTTGATAACGTTAACTGCCTGCGCAGCAGTTAGATAATTAGAATCCTCCGAGCCGCAGCAGCAAGAGGATGAGGATGAAAGTTCAAACACTTCAGCCTGGCATCTCCCGAGTCATTTTATGCCGGCCACTTATCTATATAACAGATCGAACAAAGGAAAGTAGGTTGGAAGGGCGTGGATATCGATCTGGGGTTCCCGGCGGTTAAAGCGGCAAGGCGGGTCCCGTTATATTGACTTGCACTAACATATATACCTTTCCATGTCAGGAACGCTATACCGTATCCAGGCATCACAAGTGGATCTCAGCACAATTGAGTTGTGTAGTTTATCGCATTCGACATAGAAAAGGGCTTTGATGCCTACCTGAAGTAATTCATCAATACGGAGTATAGAACGTAAAATCACCGTATATTAGACATGGCAGTTCTCGTGAGACATCTCGCCATCCAAGCTGCTGTGTGGATTGCGAGTGTCTATAAAGTCGGCGCTTGAAGAAGCAAAAATAGAAGTAATTTAGAGTTTCGGAGGCTCGAAAGAAGGCTGAGATTAGTCATCCATAGATCTTGGCGTGGATTATATAATCCATTACGAGGACTTCAAAATAAAGAATTTACGATAAACAAAACCACTCCAAGCACTGGATTTGTATCATTATCTAGGATTTACAGCCATCTTATATGGTTAAGTCTTTGCCATCACGGCTGTACAGGCTAAAGCCTATCAAGAATTGTTTTTTTTCTCTCCATCTTTTGCCAAAAATACATCCAAGGGTCGCCTATGGCGGAGTATTGGAGTAAGGACAAGCCTGCTCAATGAAACTACGAACCTCGCCTCGATGGATCAAATAACAAGTGTGGGCACTTACTCCAGCCACCATGACTCGAATGACCTGTGGAAACAATAATAGCGTAGGCCGACTCCATCGGGATGGTGCTTATTTATTCACGGCTTTCAGGATGGCTGTTCAGAGAACTCGCCGTGCAACCCCCAGGGCAAAATCTAACGAACCTACGGCTATGTAACGTCGAGTTGCTGTTAATATCGACATAACCAAGAGTCTATCACTTCCTCCTGGATTCCTTCCATTGAATGAATGGTACAGTTACTTTGGCAGAATTCGAGTGAGCAAGAATGAATGACGATCTAATGTATGCCGAGGGAAAAGGAGGTGTGAAAGAAAAGCAATGTTAAAGATTGACAGAAAACTGGCAAGACACCACCATTTGACTTAACACCCACCAGCGGTGACAAGTCAAGGGAACATTCAAGGGATCAACAGAAATGTAATGTGGTGAGGTTTGCCTGCAGTGGCTCTGTTATTATTTTATATATGATTATGCCTACTATGAACAGGGAACTAGGTTCATCGCCCCCTGAGAACCACCCTCTCGGCCCCATATGTCTGGCCACTTCCATCGATTTGTTGGTCAGATGGAGAGAAGGTGAAGAACAACAGGATGAAGAAGACTGAATACGCCGAGTTTCATGAAGGCACTGATGAATGGGCCGAAATGCCAGATGTGATGGCTCCCCCGGCCCCTCCTTTCCTCCGAATTCCAGTCGATGCTGAGCAAAAAGCAACCATGGTCTAGAAATTGAGGACGAACCATGATTCCCCCCAATCCTGCAGCTTCCATCGGGTAGATATCAGCTCCAATTCGCTGGTCAGGGGCTCCCCCGACAATGTGGCTTGCGGAAGCTGAGCTGGAACGAGAGGCAGCAAGTGTACCGAATAGCATGGTGATTAGCCAGCCTTGTTCAGAGGGAACTGTTGTCACACTACCACCATTAACGAAAAATAGGCCACTGACTTGAGCAGCCTTCCTTTGGGTCCATGTCTATTGGTTGCTAAAGATGCGAGATACTGGACAGGCTGCAGATTGTGGTGGGTAGGCAACCCCAGCTTTCTTCAACAGCTAGACGTGGGATGCTGCGCTGCAAGCTGAAGACCATGTCTGATCTTCTCTCTTTTTTTTTTCTCTCGCGGCGGCTGAGAAGCCCTGGACTGGATGCAAGGCGGATGGCGGCCGCTATCTTGATTCAGCTGGAGGTTTTGCTATCTGAGGGCGTATAAATAAATTCAACGGTCTATCCGCTCGACTTGATCTTTATACCAAAATACACCGACATCTGCAGGTGTATAACCGGAACAAAAATTATCAAGATGGCTACTGTTGATGAAGCGACGGAGACGCCCGAAACCATGAAACCTGGCCGCCGTCTGGTGCTCTGCTTTGACGGCACGGGGAACCACTTCAAGGGCAATGAATCGGACTCCAATGTTGTCAAGCTCTATCAGATGCTAGATAGGCACGACAAGCGGCAGTTCCACTACTATCAACGTGGGTTTTAACCCTAATACCATGTTAATATCATCCCTGTTGCTAACAAGCTATAGCCGGCATTGGAACATTCAATGTGAACATGTCCAGCAGCATAACCATGTTCGGACGCATGCGCTCCAAGATCAGTGAAATCATCGACAAGGCGATAGGCACATCTTTTGAGTACCATGTTTCCAGCGGATACCGGTTCTTGATGCGTTACTACAAACCCGGAGATGACATATATATCTTCGGCTTTTCGCGAGGTGCCTACACGGCCCGTTTCCTGGCCGAGATGATAGAACATGTCGGCTTACTTTCCATGGGTAACGAGGATATGATTCGATTCGTGTACGGAGCGTTCAGCAAGTGGCAAACCATTCGGGGAAAGGCGAATAAAAAGCCCCAGGATATTGAGGTGGAGGATTACCTGCAGAAGCTGAAGGTGACTTTCTGCCGTAAGGAAGTCGAAGTCTTCTTCTTGGGCCTGTTCGACTGCGTCAACAGCGTCTCAACTCTTGAAATCCCATTCTCCCGCAGGGAATACAGATACTGCGCTCCAGTGAGTTCCTAGACTATCACTCTTTTGTATGATGGAGCGAGTAATATTAACAAATGAAAAAAAAAGTCACCAGCGAAACATGTCCGCCATGCTCTGTCGATCCACGAGCGACGCCTCAAGTTCAAGCCAGCCCTCTTCACCTTTGAATCAGAGGACAAGGCAGCTTCAGTCAAGGAGGTGTGGTTTGCGGGTAACCACTCTGATGTCGGCGGTGGTTTTGCCTATGAGAACAATGCCCGCTTCCTTTTGTCTGATATCCCCCTGGCCTGGATGCTGGAGGAAGCCCTGTCTGTCACAGACGCTCCAGCTGGGCCCTTGACCTTTGACGATCAGCACCCCGAAGCCTTGAACCGGCTCAAGACCATCGAGGCTATCCTCGACAGTGAGGGTGAGCCCAGGGTTGCTGGAGCCTCAGGGGTTGTGCCTGAGGCTGAAGTGAGCCACTTCAAGCACCATGACTCTCTCATCATCGGTCGTGACGCCGAGTGGCATATGACCATCATCTGGTGGTTTATGGGTACGCTCTTCCTCGCTTGCTCTTTTTTACTTCCGTATATATAAGTAGTTATCGAGTGGCTGACTGGACAACTAGAACTGCTGCCAATCTTCACACGTCTCGAGCTGGAAGACCACCAGTGGAAGCCTCGGTACTGGCCCCCGAACTGCGGTGCTCACAGAGACATCCCGACCGAAGCAACGCTGCATAGCACCGTCGAGAAGATGCACAAGGCAGGCATACTAAAGAAGATGCCCAAGCTGGGAGGCGACAAGGCGCCGCTGCTGAACGACCCCCTGATTGTGCCGCGGTATGTCGGCAAGCTGCTGACATCTTGGAGATGATTACGAGCGGCGCATCCTGGAAACGACCAATAATAATACGATGGCCCCGGGGGTCCAACATATAATGCTAATATTTCCTATATCTCCTTGTTGTTTGTTCTTCTTTTCTTTCCATGATATCCTGTGGCAATGACTTTATGCTTATGGCGCACCGGCAGAGACGGCTGCCCTGAACCAGACCCATCTATCTCCATATTAACTAGTTAGTTACGCATCTATAACTAAACCAGCAACATCTCCCTCTGCCTTGCTGTATGCATCCTCGTCCCCTAATATAAGTATCTATATTGCTCCCTCGCTTCTGCGTAGTCCACCGCGGCGTGATCTGTACCACCTGCTGACGGCGCCGTGCAACCGCCGGGCGAGAACAATCCCACTTCTTCTAGACTAATAATAATAATTAATTAATGCAGGCCGTCGCCGGTTAACTAGCTGGTCAGTCCCGCCCGCCGTCAGGTCAGCTTCCAACATTCTGCACTCAGACCGACCGGCCTGTCTAGACATCGCATCATCCAGACTGCGACTCGACGCTGGCCTCATCATCACCAACGCTCCAGCCTCCAGCTTCAGCTTCCATCTGCCTCGTCGTCTCCATCTTCGCTTCGGATACCGACGTCATCTCCTTGCTTGGCTCTGTCGCCACAAACAAAAAAACACCTGAGACTTTCGCCAGCTGAGCGGCCGCGTTTTTTTTGTACCCGAACTGCCTTACGCTTACCACCCTTTTCCAGCCCGCCCCAGCGCTATCTCAGTTGCTCCAAACGACCGTAAACCGCCTCGAGGACGACCCGCGACGCTCGCCTTCTGACCGACAACCAGCTATAACCTGTTCTGAAGGCGCTGCATCTTGCGCGCGCAGCTTCCGACGGATCCCAAGCCCGAGACAAGCAGGGCGGCGGCGAAATCCACATTTAATATATTTTTTGTTATTTTATTTCACACCAACAAAAGGCCGAAGCGAGACGTTCTAAAAGGCGGTGCGCGTTCCTCTTGCTGACTGCTGGTTGAGACAGACGGCCAGGAGAGAGTGCCGTGCTATTTGCGCCGGCGACGAGTAGCCATGGAGTCCTCCGCTGGCCTGCGTCGGAAGGACACCACCAAGGGACCTCCTTTACGAATACTCTCACTGGGTAAGCTCTTTATTTCCCCCCTTTTCAGCGTCATAAAGAAGGGGGAGTATATATGCTAACGGGAGGTAGATGGCGGCGGAGTGAGAGGATACTCGATGCTTATCATATTGCAAGAGCTGATGTACCGGACCTACGTGGAAT
Organism: Trichophyton schoenleinii; assembly: GCA_018357685.1. Classification (NCBI taxonomy): domain Eukaryota; kingdom Fungi; phylum Ascomycota; class Eurotiomycetes; order Onygenales; family Arthrodermataceae; genus Trichophyton; species Trichophyton schoenleinii. The sequence goes on from WOFF01000001.1 coordinate 5,147,910, forward strand.
GCGAAGGAAAGGCCCCCCGCCGCGACCAGATCCCCAAGCCATGCGAGCATTTCGACCTGATAGCCGGCACAGGCACCGGCGGACTGATCGCGTTGATGCTGGGCCGGCTGCGCATGGACATCGAGACCTGCAAAGAGGTGTATATCCGGATGACGCGGCGGGTGTTTGAGACAGACAAGACAATAGCCGGTATACCGTACCGGACGACGCTGTTCAAGGCTTCAAAACTGGAGGATGCGATAAAGCAGTGTGTGCGGGACCATACAGTGGACGAAGACGAGGGAAACGACGGCACAACGACGACGAGTGCGAATCCCTTTATGCGGAGTGCGTCAACGGCGACGCTGCAGCGACGGTTGAGCCGGTCGAGTGTCAGCACGGCAAACACATCAGTGCCTACGTCACCGGTCACCAGCCAGACGCTGACGGTGGGCGGAGGGCAGGTATGGGGGGATCCAAATGCGAAGCTCTACGACAACCGGGAGAACCGCACCAAGACGTAGGTAGTCTTTTTTTTTATGTTTACATCGGTATACTGCATAGCTAACCCTTCTTGCAGCGCGGTAACGGCTGTGTATAAGGGGACACCGAAGACCGGGGCATCAATACTCCTACGGTCCTATGACTCACGGCGAGAACCACCGCCGGAGTTCAACTGCACGATCTGGCAGGCTGGACGTGCGACTGCTGCCACGGGACTGGCCTTCAAGCCCATCCAGATCGGCCAACACATCTTCCTGGACGAAGGGGCCGGCAAATACAACCCCAGCCCGCAGATACTGGACGAAGCTGTAGTAAACGAGTGGCCTGGGCGGGAGGTTGGGGTGTTTATCAGTATAGGCACGGGCAAACGGCCGCAGGGCGCGACATCACCGCCGCACGAGTGGTGGGAGGATGTCTTCCGGGACTCGTTGGGCAACTTTGCAGAGGCACGACGACGGCTGATAGCGAAGATCGAGGGCTGTGAGGCGACGCACCAGTTCATGGTGAAGGACCATCTGGTCAAACGCAATGTGCCCCGAGACGTGTACTACCGGTTCAACGTCGAGGTCGGCGTGGGCGAGTTTGGGATGAACGAATGGAGCCGGCTGGCGGAAATCAGCACCAACACCCGCATGTACCTGGCGAAGAACGAGGTGCAACGGATGAACTACGATGCCGCAGTGAGACTGGCTCGAGTCGACCGCATGCACAAGAGGTTAGAAGGGAGGACGGGGGTACCACTAGCAACAACAGACGAGGCACTGGAGGAGCGCAAGAACCGGCCGGTGCCTCCTATCCCACCGCAGAAGCAAACGGAAGAAGCCGTCGACGAGAACGTCTTTGAGCTGCCTGCCATCGAGCTGCCGGCCGAAGAGCATCTCCAGCAGAACCGGATTCCAACAAACCAGAGCCAGAGCCAGAGCCACCATCGGCCAGGCACGTCGCAGAGCTCGACGGCTATCAGCTTCGTTTCGTACGACGATAAATTTGCCGTCCTGCCGGGCAACGATGACGGACGAGACCTACCAGAGCCCGTCTCTGCGGCTGCTGGCCGCCGCAGCTCAGAGGTGCTCCCTATCTCGCCCGCCCGGCCCAGTCAAGATAACCACAGCCAACACCGGCCCTCGTCGTCCATCGACTCGTCGACCCGAGCGAGCAGCGTGGACGTTCACTCGCGCCCTGCCGGACCACCACCAACAGGACCACCGCCGCCTTTACCGCCCAAGACACCCATCCCGTATCCTGTCAGCAGCGAGGACGTCACCGCGGGCGCAGTGTCGATGCCCTCGTTACCGCCGCGCAACCCAGACAGGCCCGTCTCTATCGTGGGCCCGCCGCGGAAGTACAAGCTGCCGTACCCAGACGATGGTCCGCCACCGGTCAACCGCACGCGGAAGCCTACCTACAACTCTAGTTAAAGAAAAGCAAAGAAAGCAAAAAAAGGTAACGACTTATGCATCATCATCTCCTTGGTACATGTCTGTCTACGTCTGTCATGTTGTCATGTCTATATCTATATCTAATATCTGTCGACCATTTCTATCTATCAAACTCCTGCCACCACCACTACTTCTACTACTTTTCTGCTACTTCTACTTCTTCTTCTACTTCTTCTATGTCTACTACTGCTGGTCATTGGTTCGCCTGGTCTTCCTTGTCTTCTTGAGTTCGTGCCGTCTTCGTTGGCTGGCATCGAGCCCGTCTCTTGGTCCTGCAGGTCAAACCTGTCTTGTGCTACTTAATACGAGATCTCTTCTCACCATCTACCATCTACCATCTTGCTCTCTTCCATCTGCTCCATCTGCTCCGTCTTACAGTCCATCTTACTCTGCTTCTCGCTGTCCTCTCTCGCCGTCTGTCTGCTTCGTCCCTGCCTGCGCCTTTACTGCGTGGCGTCGACGTCATCTGCGCCCAAGCAAGCCTTAGTAAGCCCCTGACTCTCCTCTTTACTTAAAGCCGTCAACAATCCTTTAACTAACTTCAGGCCTCTTTAACTAATCTTTAACTAAGTCTTTAACTAACCTTTAACTAACCTTTAACTGGCTTTAACTAACCCGCCGCCCGCCCGCTAAACCAGCCACCCTCGCCCTCGCTCTCCACTTTTCGCCCCTTCGTCCTCCCCCCTGGCCGTCAATCACTCAGTTTTTTCTCTCGCTCGCTCGCTCAATTCAACCTCGACCTCATCGCCCTCAACCTCCGTCTGCTTCTCAGATGGACGACTGACCGTCGACTGGATCTCTGAACCGCCGCGACCGACCTGACGGCAGCAGCATCGCCTCTCGACCGTCGTCTCCCTCCGGCTGGTACGCTCCGTCTGGTACCTCTGTGCCCCCGACCACCAACCAGCCACACCTCGATTCCTTCGGCGGCTAAACGTCAACATAAACAACATCGCCATAACAACGCCAGAGAGAGACTCCAGCAGACGGCCCAGATAGACAGCCAGACGGACTCACCACAGATATCAGACTCTCGTCGACGCCACGGAGCATGTTCGATGAGGCCGTCCTGGCCGCTCGCTCCGGCGGCAGCCCCCTGGGCTCACCCAACTCGCGCCCGCCAGCGTTCAAGGCCGTGGGCATCACCCTCGCCGTCTGCTCTGGCCTCTTCATCGGCATCTCCTTTGTGCTGAAGAAGGTCGGCCTGCTCAAGGCGAATGTCAAGTACAACGAGGAGGCCGGCGAGGGCTACGGATACCTCAAGAACTTCTACTGGTGGGCGGGAATGACGCTGATGATCCTCGGAGAACTCTGCAACTTCGTCGCCTACGCCTTCGTCGATGCCATTCTCGTCACTCCCCTGGGCGCCCTGTCCGTCGTCGTGACTACTATCCTGTCTGCCATCTTCCTCAAGGAGCGGCTCAGTTTCGTGGGCAAAGTCGGCTGCGTCAATTGCATTATCGGCTCGGTCATCATCGCCATGAACGCTCCTACGCAGTCGTCCGTGGCCAACATCCAGGACATGCGACACTACGTTATCACACCCGGCTTTCTCTCCTTTGCCGGCGTCATCATCGTCGTCTCTGCCTTTCTGGCCATCTGGGCAGGTCCCCGGTACGGCAAGAAGAGCATGTTTGTCTATCTGACCATCTGCAGTTTGACCGGCGGTCTCAGCGTCGTTGCTACTCAGGGGCTCGGAGCAGCCATCATTGCTCAGATCATGGGCACCCCTCAGTTCAAGGAATGGTTTCTCTGGGTCCTCCTGGTCTTCATTGTTGCGACGCTGCTCACTGAGATCATCTATCTAAACGTACGTTGGATAACTTCCCGCTCCTCACACATTCATTTCCCGCTACCTACCATATTTTTTTTATTATGGCTGTTTCAGCTAACGGCAAGTAGAAAGCACTTAATCTCTTCAATGCGGCCATGGTTACCCCTACATACTACGTCATCTTCACCAGTGCCTGTATCGTCACCTCGGCCGTCCTGTTCCAGGGTTTCAAGGGCACCGTTATCAGTATCACAACAGTCGTCATGGGCTTCCTCCAGATCTGTACCGGCGTCGTCCTCCTCCAGCTGTCCAAATCGGCCAAGGATGTCCCCGATGCTGCCGTATTCAAGGGTGATCTCGACCAGGTCCGTGAGGTTGCCGAGCAGGAAGAAGGAGAGCTGGAACCAAAAGCCGATGCCATCAGAGGAACCGCTGCCATCATCCGCCGTATCTCGACCCCCCGTCAGAAGATGGAACAAGAGGAAATCAGACGCTTCCACATGGACCAGAGACTTGATGAGCTCGAGCCCGTCGGTGAAAACGAAATCATCGAGTGGGACGGCTTGCGCAGACGACGGACTACTTTGGTCAACGGCGTGCCTGCTACCAGTCCCCGTCGTAGGGTCCAGCACCCTCCGCTGGGCATGTCTCGTTTCCCAGACTACTCTGAACCCGAAGTCAGGACTCCCCGAGAAGGTCTCGACGGCTCTTTCATTGGCAGCATTCGCAAGCGTGCTTCGACTGCTTTACATCCCTACTGGCGGCCGAGTGGAACAATCTCTCCCCAGCCGATGGAAAAGGATGGCCGTCTCGACTCTCCCAAGTCGATGCCTGAACGGCCCTCTGAATCTGACCCTTTCACTCGCCATGAGCTGCTCCAGGCGTTCCAGTACAACAAGGCCATCCGTCGTCCACGCAGCGAGACTATTGACTCCGTGATCAATGAAAAGTCAAGAAGGGAAGAGAAAGCACCCCTCTTCGACGGCAGCAACGACAGCTCCAACGCCAACGGTACCGGCGACTCCAAGGAAAAAGCAGAGTCTACCAGCCCCCCTCCAACACCTCCTGCACATAGAGCCCATCGACAGTTCTCCTTCAACGTCTTCCGACGCAACTCTTCGTCCGCTCCGCCGGCAGAGCGCTTGACAACCCCTACAAAGACACCACACTTGCATCTTCCTCATTTTATATCCCACCCCTCCCACCCCAGCAGCAGCTCCAAGCCTACCACTACAGAGGAAGAAGCCCTCGGCCTCTCCTCGGGGGATAAGGGCAAGACCCGGTCCCCTTCACCACATGCAAAAGCTCCTTCTCGTCCAGAAAAGATCACACGACACTCCCACGGAAACTCCTCTGACTCCCTCCGCCATGTCCTTTCTGTCTCGTCTTCTTCGGCCGGTGAATCTTCCAGTACTCCTTCGCCATCCCAATCCCAGTCTCAGTCCGCACAGCACACTGAAGAACTTACCCGTCCATTAACTGGAGCATCCGAACAAGACCATCGAGACATCGGCCCATCAGATTCAACATGCTCATTCCCCAAGTTCGACCCTTCAACATTCCCGCATTCAGCAATGACTTCATCCCCCGAGGAAGCCAGGAGAGGCCGTAAGGAACGAAGAGGGAACGTCAGACAAAGCTACGACAGTTCCCGTGACGATTCCAAAGGAGCCAAAAAGGACGACAAAAATTCTGGCAAGAAATGAAAAACACCATCACCACCACGTTGACGAAGAATAAATTGCATTCCTTTTTCGATTCTGGTTGCATCGATAGACCAACCCGCGTCTTCTTTACCGGCGTTAACTTGTTTTAATATACTGTTGCTCGCTCGCAACACTTTCATGACTGGCTGTTCCTTCGACAACGGCCAACTTGCTGCACAGTTTGCCCCATTCGTTTATCATATATTTTACCTTGCAAAATATACGGAGTATATAGGGAAAGCCATCAATGCACGGCTCGGCGTGGCCTCTGGTCTTTGTTATTTGTGAATTTATTACTTCTTTTTTTTCTTTTGCCGTTGCTGCCGCTGCTGCTGTCATCTTACTTGTTTATATTTTGCCTGCCTTGCTTGATATGGAACATCGGCAGCTTAGGCCTTTTTAATGTATGCATTTGTTTTTGCTTTTGCTTTGCTCTGCTTGCCTCTCTCTCTCTCTGCCCTTATTTTCCCTGGACACATACAATCCGATGGTGAAAAGAGAAGAGAAGAAAATCACCGTTAATCATTTTTTGTTATGCTTGTTTGCGTGCTGCCATTGTTGATGGGATGACTTGAGTTTCGTCTACCTTGATTGATATTTGCAACTTCGACCATTTTTTGGGTTGCGTTTCTTGTCTTGCTTGTCTGAGTGGGTGGCTGGCTGGCTGAATAACTAATGATAATGACGATGATAATGTCTCTCGGGCGGCGATGTGTTCGGGTCACGCAAGGATCGAACGGACTGGTCAACTGCTAAAACCAAAGAAAGAATGATGCATACATAGTACATAGATGAATGTCGAGTCTATTTGGTCATTAAATCTAGTACACTTCTCTGCTTTTTCGATGCAAGATGTATGTTAGCGAACTTCGCTTCGGGCAACCTGCAGCCGGCCTTGATACTCTCGAGTACCCTGATAATCAGATAGACGTCAGCAGGCAAGCACTTAATCCACGAAAACAATGCAATAAGCCAGGTAAAGGAAATACTCGCCACTCAACCCCAACGAATTTAACCCCCATGCCGCTAACACGGCTTATCTCTCGCTGCATTTTGCCGGCTGCAAGTCCTCCACCGGCCCCAGGCTGCGAATTCCCGGTATTCTTATCTGCACCGCCACTCTCGACCTCACCCGCCCCATTTGGATAACCGAGGATGACGTGCGTCACACTCCGCCTGGCAAGTCCAATTGATATCTTCGCTCCGTGGTCTACCAGCATATTTTTCAACTTATGGTCTGATATCAGTGGCATGGTGGAACCATTGATATATATCGTCAGGTTAGCGAATATACGCTTATCCTTGTCTGCATGGGTATTATCATTAATTTCGTAACTCTTATAATTCATACCTGAATCATCCGTATAGTTTAGTTAGCTAGCCAGTTCCCACTTTGCTGTTTAATGAAGGGCACGGGGAAACAGTGCATTGTGGCTGTTTCAAAAAACTTACTCGTACGATCATACTGTTCATCAAAGCATACCGCCCCCTTGCTTTGCTCCAAGCTCATTACCGGCAGATCATCACCAGCCACTTGTCCATGCTCATGGCTATGTTCATGCTGCTGTCCCTGCACCAGCTTCAAGCGCTTAGTCACTTCGGACTTTCCATTGACTTCATCCCCAGCCCTCCTTTTGCCCGTGCTCATGAAACGACGTATATCCCCGTTCCCAGCATTCAGTTGACCGAGTTTCTTCCGCCCTTTCTTGTCGAGCCATGCCCACTCACCGTGGATGGCTTTGGGATTACTGCCATACTGAGCAGATAGTTTCTGGCTGCGTACCTGGGTCCAGTCGGAGGAATTGGATTGCTTCACTTCTGCACGCTGGTGGCCTGTTGAGACGGAGTTCCAAGCGTCGAACGTTTCGAGTGCAGCGTTGGATGGTGCGGTGAGTATCTGGCGTAGGGAGGGGGTTATTTTGGTATCCTTGTTGGGCATGCTGCATGCCAGTTGTTGAAGTAATGCACTTCTTTCCCGGGACTTCCTCCTCTTAACCCCCCTGGCCTCTTTTGGTGTTTCGTTTTGATATCGAGTCGAGGTCCGCGAGTTGTTTATTGTCCAGAAAAAGTTTAGCGCGACGGGAAGCAGGGATCACTTGCAGCTCACGTGATATGAGCCTCCTTCGAAGTTTCTTACATAAGCCGAAGTGTTATTCAACGACGACGCTGAGATAGATATATGGGATATAGATGAAAGGTCGATAGAATACGAAATTAAGATTTAAAAAATAAGATAATCTGGCTACTGCTACCCTTGTTGGATCGATCCCTAGGGTCATACTCGTAGTTCCAAAATGTACCGACTAGAGAAGGACAGGAGCAAAAGTAGGAAATTCGTGTCATATCAGGGTCATTAGAAACGAAACGAAAATCGACAGAAGGAGAAAGTTTTTTGGGGGGAGATTTCAAAGATGTGGCAGACACAAACGATCAGACAGAGATAGAGCAAGTAGCGGGAAATAAGCACAGAGAAAAGCAACAAAGGAATCAAATAAAAAAAAAGTCGATCAAATCAGCGAATTGTATAAAAGGGAGCTGTAGAGAAGTGAATGGAAAGAAAAATAAAAAGCCATTGCTGTCAGCTAGCTTGGGGGAGTCACGTCAAAACACATCAAACCACATGTAAATCATTCAACTTTAGGTACCAGCAACGTAAAACATGACGCAGATAATTACTCCGAACCCACTGAAGGAAAGGAAGTGGAGAGCAGGCGGGTAGGTAAGTAAATTTGATGTGTCATTGGGAAGGGGATATCAGGTTCAGGGGTCATTATAAAAACACATGTAACACGTTTGCTAGAGCATGAGTGTAAAAGGCCCCCTGCTTGGGCCGAGAGTGGGCGCGGTTCGAGGGAAGCAGGTAAGTAGGTAGGAGGGATCGGGTATTCCGCTCCTAAGACGAAAACAGTTGCAATGGCTGGCTGTAGAAGTAGAAGAAGATAAATCAAAAGAATCACAAAAACTCCTAATGCAAGAAGAAGAAGAAGAAACAGCAAAAAGATATGAAAAAGGAGATATTCGACTGGGAAAGCAGAAAAATGCCTCCCATTCTTTGAAACAGGATTGTTCGAAGAGGATATGCACATTTCCTTGGGGTACCGAGAGCAAGGAAGAGCAGGCGCTTTTGCCACAAAAAAAAAAGGATGGACTGGTCGACGGGCTGAAAAGTTTGGGACGAACTCGATGTATTCGCTGACTGACGATGACGATGGCGCTGACGAGAAAAACAACATTTGCTTAAAAGGGAAAAAAGCATGCAGCGGACATTTGCATGAATGGACAGGGCGGTAAACACTCGCTTTCGTTAATCGGTCGTTAAGGTAAAGGGATATAAGTTTTCAAACGCAGCATTTTGGTTCTTTTCTTTAATTTTTGGCCTCGCAGGGCGGGCCGATTTATAAGTTTTTTGGGGGATATTTTGCTCGTTATTCGTTTAAAGGCGCGGAGGAGTCGTGTCGTGTCGTGTCGTTGGCATGTCATGTCAATTGGTTAGTTCTTTTTTTTTTTTAAGGACAGTGGGTGAAGTTGGGCTGATTGTTGATACGGGTGTTGTCGTTTGTCGTTGTCGTTGTTTTTGTTAGTTCACATTTATATATGGGTTGTTTATATCCATTGTCGAGTCAAGGACACATCAATTCGTTAACTTTTCATCTCGGCCAGAGGGCATTTGTTGGCAAAGGAGGGGTTGGTTGTCAAATCCGTCTTGGAAAGTTGCCAGATTGTACACTCTGTAAGCTGATGGAGGCTGGTACAATCGGGCCGGCAGAGTCGATGAGCGTTTTCCGACGCTTGTGCTCGTAGACGGAGCCTTCACCGCGGCTATCGGAGCGAGGGATCTCTTCAACATCGTCTTCGTCACGGGAACGTTTGCTTGAGCCGTTCATGGATGAAGAGTAGCTTGGCGTGCTAGCCGAGGCGGAGTAGGCATCTGGGTAAGTTGCAGTGCCGGAATTGTTGGCGGGTGAGTTGCGGGTGTCACTCATTACGCTGTAGACGCTGCTGGGGGCACCTGATCGAGGGGTATATGTTGATGGCCAGGGTCCCGAGGAACGCTTGTCGGCTCCGTTCTGGTGAGGCGGGGGAGCGGCCATCTCAGAAGGGAGAGGCGTATGTTCGCTGGGCATAGAGCCAACGGCTTGGGTGGACGGGTAGGCAGGGTACGAAGCACGGTTTGAGTTGTAAGTACCGTTTGAATCATTGATATACTCGCCGTCAGTGCCCTGGTGCTGTTCCGTGGACTCTGGTTCAGTGGTGGTAGCCCCATTCGATCCGTTTACCTGGCCGTTTCCCTGGCTGGAGATGCTCTGTTGAGATACAGGTTGGTGAGATGCGTAGTGTGACTGCGGAGCTGGGGCTGAGGAGTAGTATGCTTTGGAATCACTGTAGGCAGACTGGCCCTGGTAGGCTTGCATAGCAGACATGTTTGCACCCGGTGGAGTCGTGGCAGGGGTGGTGGGCATTGACCTAGTGCCATTCATTCCAGACTCTAGTGGGAGTGGCTGAGAGCTCTGAACGCCGTTGGACATATTCTGGCCGCTCCACTCGTACGACCCGGGTTGATTGGGCATGCCTACGAGGTTAGAGGCGCTGGAGGGAGGTGTGGGAAAAGTGTGAGCGCGGTCTAGCGGAGGACGGCCAGGCATGGGGTGCGGCATTGTAGCGAGTGAAGATGGCTGAGACATATGCGTAGTTGTTGGATTCTGCATTGAGTGATGGTGGTGAAGTGGTGGAGGGTGTCCTCCGGGCCCAGGGCGCCCCAATGGCTGGCTGCTCTCGATCCGTCTGCGATCCGAAGCTGTGACAATGGCATTGGCGCGGTTTTCGTTCACTGGATGGTAGAGTAGACTTCCAATGGCGTGAACGAAGAGCGGGTAGAGCTGATCGGTAATCTTCTCCTTGTTGGCAAAGTCAAGAGCACGCTCAAACGGTATCCTATGGTACGTTAATTTCTGGGTACTTTTGAACAAAAAAGTTACGATTCAACGTACCAGACGCCCTTCAGATGCATGGGGCCAATCTTCACCACATGTCGAATTTTTTCACTCTTGAGAATGCCGTCTCTCCTGCCTCTGGTCATTCCAGCAACATTTAGCAGTTTTGTACCGTTGATCATATGGTTATCTATTTAAAAAAAAATGTTAGATTATATATAAGGAAGAGCGTGTTTCGATTATTGGAGAGCTGATGACTGGCCCTCTCTTCGAGCAACACAGACGCCCTTGGCCTCGACCTGGAAGCAGAGGCTGCCCTCATCTTCCCACAGCGTGGCGGTGACTCGGGGCTTCACTCCTGGTGGCGCTATCTGGCCGGTTGTGTCGTATGGAGTCTGGGATGAGTAAGGTTGGACCTGACTCGCGGAGTTTGGTACGTAGCCATGAGAGTTTGGAGCCGTCGAGTTTAATGCTGGAACCAACCATTAACCGATGTTCGAATTGTTTACGGGGTTTGTTTATATAAGATGGAAGCAACTTGATTTTTGACTTACGGGGAAGAGGCAGGATCTGGGTTGGTCCCTGGCCGTTCAGGGCATTGGGGACTGGCTGGTTGCTGGGGGGCGAGGTGATGCCGTTGGAGTAGCCGTACTGGGGCGGGTAGCTGTGCGAAGGGGCGTATGCGGTAGGCCCCGGCTGCAGCAACGATGGCTGCTGGTACTGCGGATAGTGCGAGATGCTGTTCTCTGTCGGCGTTCCCTGCGAGGTGTACGGCTGCGAGGAGGCCAAATGCGACGACTGCACATCCATATACGGCTGTGTCTGGTTCATGCTTCCAGCAGCGACTCCGACTCCGACACCAACGCCTGCTCCGACACCTACACCGACGCTGACGCCCACGCCCACGCCGTCTGCAGCAGAGATGGAGGGAGGGCTCTTGGCCTCGCAGCTGGCCTGGGAGTAGCTCGAGAGGCTAACGGCCGAGTCCTGCTGGGAGGAGGCAGCGGTCGACGGGGACGAAGACGGGGATGAGGCGGACGAGACGGCCGGGGCAAAGGAGAGCGCTGGCAGCTTGTCGCCTGAGAAGAGCGGCCTCTCGCTGGCGTGGTGGTTATACCAGGGAAGATCCACGGCGCTCCGGGTTTGAACCTGGGAAATCGACGGCAGCTCCAGCTTTTCAGACTGAAGGGGGGCGTTTGGGTAAAAGACGAGTAGTAGACAGCCTGGGGGAATCGACTGTCAATTGGCCTTTTTTTCTTCCCTTCGCACACTCTTCACGTCACTTCACTTTTCTCTTTCTTCGTGCGGCTGCTGGTGTGTGTGTGTGTGTTTGGAGGTTGAGGTTGATATCAAAGAAGCTATGCTGCAGCTGTATGGGCAAACCCGAAAGAACGCAAGCAAACAGATCTAAGCAGACAGACAGTAAATAGTCGTTAACGTGAACTCGTAACGTCGTAGAAGTCACTCTTCTTCGTCTCTCCTTTTTTTTTTCTTTTGGATTGTTGTTGTAGTGTATATCTCTCCCGTCCTTTCAGTAGTGGTGGAGGAGGAGGAGGCGGCGGTGGTTGCGTGAGACTATCTCAACGCCCAGCGGGATCTATACACAGGTCAGCGAGGCCACCGGGAGACGATGAATGTACAGATGTATATGCATAGGACGAGAGAGCAGACGAAGACGAGGACAGAGAGGGAAGAGAAGAGGCAAACCGACTGACTGTTCGAGCAGAAGCAAGCAACGCAAGCAGGACTGCAGAGACAGGGTCATGGACTCGTAAATAGAACAGCCGCAGCAGCACAACCCATGCAAGGACTTGATTGAAGCCAGCAGCAACAAGAAGAAGGAAAACAGAAATCCAAGCAGAGGGAGGAGAGAGAGGAATAAAGAGGAAGAGGAGGAGACTGACTAGATAGCAGGAGAAAGAAGAAGAAGAAGAAGAAGAAGAAGAAGAGGGAGTGGAAGAAGCAAGCAAGCAAGGTGAAGTTCAAGTAAGTCTCAACTGGTGGAGAATCGCATTACTTGCTTTGCTTTTAGGCGCTTCTTTTGCTTCTTTTTTCCCTTCTCTGTATCTCGTTTGGTCTCTTACTCTCTCTATCTCCCGGTGCTGCTGGTGCTGGTGCTGGCGTTGGTGTTTGATGCTGCTGGCGATGCTTCTATCACGGCCGTTCAGGGGGTTGAGCGAAGGTGTTTTGATGCCGCTGGCCTCTCCTGCGAATCCAAAGGTATTATTATTATTACTTATGATTTCTTCCCTCGTCTCTTTTTTAGTTCCCTTGCCTGGTCTGTCTCTTCTTCTTCTGCTTCTTCTTCTTCTGCTGCTGCTGCTGCTGCTCTTCTGCTTCTTCCTCTCTGGCGCCTTTTTTTCCTTTTCTTTGCTTTTTTCTTCTTCTTTGCTTCTTCCACGGCGTATCATTCATTCGATACCCTTGGGATCCGCCCGTCTGTCCGTACGTAACGAAGACAACACTAGCTTACCTTTTTTTTACTTCTTCTTTTTTTTTATTTTTGCAAGTTTGCGAGAGGCGGGCCTCTTCTTCGTCTGCCTCTTCCGCTGCCTCTCTTCTTCGTCGTCCTCGCGCTGCTGGGGGTGGCTGGGGGTCGTGCAAGCAGATTGGCTGGTCTGGACTGGCTGGCCGGGGGGGGGGGGGGGGGGGGGGGGGGCTGTTAGGGGGAGGGAGGTTGCTTTTTGGTAGAAGACGAGACGCTGACAAGCAGGCCGATTATGAGGATGATGATGATGATGAGACGATGATGATGAAGCAGGCAGCAGATAAGTGCATGTTATATTGCTATTCTTATATCCTACGGCCGGTCGTTGACAGCCAGCCTCTAGGTATAGAGTACATACTCCGTACAGCCAGGCCGGTTTCCAGTCATGCACATTCATCAGTGCTCGCTGAGTTTCAGCAACGATCAATCAAGATGGCTTCCGCGGCGCAGCAAGAGAGGGACCCTTTTTTGCTTCTTCTTCTTCTTCCTCGTCTTCTGCTTTTGATAGACGACGTCCAAAGGGAGTTAACTGTATGTACCGTGGATCGCGAACCCGCCAAAACACGCAGCGTGCCAGACCAGACTTGACTTCGTACCTTCGACGACGATACGATACGCCCTTGGTTTTTGCAAAAGCGACGGCGACCCTTGACTGGCCCTGCCTGCCTGCTCGCTGGCTGAGCTTCTCGCCCCCCAGCCATTCCTTTTCCCTGTGCGGTCTGCAAAAATCGCATCGTCCCTCCAAAAAATCTCTCCAAGAAGTGCGTGGAGCGTGGAGCAAGCAGGCCCGAGGGTGGATCAAGGACAACTCACAACTCACACTTCACGGTCTGGTGATACCATTTGCTGGCAAACATCTCATGGGGGTGGTTGCTTTTTCCTTCTTCTGCTTCTTCTTCCCTCGCTGTGGGTGCGGCGGCGCTGCTGGCTGGTGGTGGTGCTGGTGATGCCTCCCTTTCCCTTCCCTCCCCCCCCCCTGCAAACGCCCTTCTCCTGCTCCCAATCCCTGCCTCTCCGATACGCAGCACCGTTCTTCTGGAAGCAAGCATCACCATCATCATCAGCACTCGACTCGTTCGTTCTGCGCTGCTTTGGCTTCTTGCTGCTTCCGCTGCTTCTCCTGCTGCTATTCTTACTTCTCTAGCCTCGGGATCAGCCGCCCCGTCAACCTGGCTTCTCTATCCGTTGTTCGCTTTTGGGGCCCTTTTTCTTCTTTCTTTTTCTCCTTTCTTCCCCCCTAACTCCTCCTTCGTCTCTGCCTCTTGTCTGCCCTCCCCTCTGCTTCGATCTACACATACGTGCGCTCCTCTTCTTTGTCTGTGAGCCTAACAAACTAACTAGTGGTGCGAGTTCGTCCGGGCAAAGGTGGAAGCGTTGAAAATTGACAGCAGAGGAGAAAAAAAAAAAAAAAAAGGTCATATCAAGGACCCCCCCTGGCCCCCACGAATGGGAGAAAGGCAGAAGGGATCACCGGTTCCAGCCATGCGCAGTTCCCGATACCGTACGCCAGTGCGTTCGTCTTCCCTCTGCGCTGGGGAGGGAGGGGGAATGGATAGCCAACGCCATCGCCCTGGGCCCGGAAGTATGTATGTACGGTGTATGTGCGTCTGTGATGTATGTATGTATGTATGTATGTACGTCTGTCTCTTCCGTTCCTGTGCCTTACCCTTAAATTCTTTTGAGTTCGAGGTGCTACAACGACCTCAATTGCTCACATATCTATCCTGTTGCTGTTTTTTTTTTACCTCCCCCCGGGGACTTCATTCTTCGATATTCCGCTGGTTCAGGGGGAGGCGTGAGCAAACTCATCCCCCGAACAAGGGAGAAAAGGAAGCTCTCAACAGACACACAGCAACAACAACAACAACACACACGGCTCATCGCATCTCAACTTAATCTAATCGAATAAAGAAGGGCAAGCGAAATCAGAGACAGATCACCGTCGATCAGATAGGAATCTCATCTCTTTTTCATTTTTCGACGGGAAAAGAAAAGAAAAAGGGAGAAAAGAAAAGAAAAACATCCCGAACAAAGCCCCCACTGGAGACCTTAACCAAAGAGGAATATGTCTCTTGTTTCGTTCGCATGTTCTAGAGAAGTAGGGGGGTGGGAAGGGGGAGAAGGGACTGAGAGCTCTTTCGCTGGGACGTATTTTGGAACAGCCTCCGGAGTACAGAGAAGAGTCGTACAAGGACGCCTCTTCTCTCTCTCTTTCTCTTTCTCTACTGATAATCCCTAACTGCTTATGGACAGCCTCTTTATCATTATGGTTTCCGCCGTACATACATACATCATGTATGTACATCCGTCTGTCGCTCTCATGCAATGTCCTGCAACTGCAATGCAAGCAAAGAAACTGCTGGAAAGAGAGCTCTCTTCCTTTTTTTTGCACTTGTCGAACGAGCTAATCTAGCCATCAAACCGTTTTGCTTCTTCTCCGGTCTATCAAATCGTGATCTCCTGCCTGCCTGTCTAGCTTTTCTTTCTTCTCCCTGTCACGGGTAAGACATATTCATCTCGACCAAATGATCATAGCTAGTCGAGTCAATCAATCAATCAAGCCAGTCAATCCGGTTTGATTATTGCTTGATTCGACTCCTGTCTTCATAACACCCGTAATTCCAGTGCATATATTTTTTTTGGTGTCGAGATTGTTTGACTACTTACTTGATGAATGCATTGACAACTGCAGCCACAGCTACTACCGTCAATCTATCTCTGGTGGCCTGAGCAATTGCCCGAGCTCTCGTTTTCCAGTCTTGATTCCGCCGTAATTTTACTAGAAACACCATATACGATCCAATTTCGACCTTCAGGATCCCATCATCCACCCGTCGGTCCCAACGCCGTCTTCTATATCCCTCCAAAACGCCCTACCATTCTTACATCTCTACAGGCAAGCACCCTGTTGAAGCACCGGCTAGCAGTACCAGGATTGTCCAAATAAAAAAAAAAGGCCCAATGAACAAGAGCTCGTCATAACAAGTAAGGCTCAGCCCGCTCTCTCGACCCCCCCCGTCCCGCCGTTCCCCATCGGAATCAATCACTCGACTAGATATTCGGCCTTGTTTTTATTTTTATTATTTTTCTTTTCTCTTCCATCCGTTTCGTTTATTACTCCTCTTATTTTTTTTTTATTGTTTTTTTTTTTTTTTACAAAAAAATTCAACATTCAAAACCGCCGTCGCTGCCGCTTTGGCCCTGCTGGATACTCATAGTGGCCTGTTCAGTCTGTCCCTGACCGAAACTAGGATACCAACTAACTAGTTAGTCCGTCTCTTCTCTTTTTGATTAATTGCTCCGTGGGCCAGGTCAGCAAAGGGCGAAAGGCCCGATAACGGGGCTTAGGCAACCTCCATCACGGGCTAGGCTGGCCAGTCAGTTATTATTCAGTTATCTAGTCTGCGTCTGGTCGTTCCGGGTTGTGCTGGTTCGGTCTCCTTGCATCGTTGAAACGAAGGAAGGGCTCCTCCTCCCCATTCCCCCCCTTTTTTTTTATGCTTCCCCTTCTCTCTCCCAACAATAATCCCTTCCCTTGCATCAGTCTATCGTTTTATCATGAACGGAGTCGAGTGCAAGCACTGTCTTCACGGCGAACCTGCTCACCAACCAGGCTTGTTTCTGTTATTTTTAGGCCCTGCTGAAGGTTTTCGCTATCCACGGCCCGCTCTACATGGCATGGCATTACATAGCATGACATCGTTAAGTAAGGGCAGGTGTACATCGACGTGAGTAAATAATAAAGTAATATAAATTACTTTCCTTGCTCTCGGCCTTGGTAACGGAGTCATGTAACTATTTGCATTATTCTCACGAGTCAGTCCACTCCAAGGAATACCCACATGTCCTTCCCCGTCCGTTCTCCTGAGATGAATGATGACATGCTGCTCCTTTATTATTTATTGATGACAAGCACGGCCGGATGGTTGATCCCCGCCGCCAATAACGAGGCAGTTAGGATGGACGGATTGTTGCAAGGTCAAGCAAGCACCAGAGTTATGTAACTCAAGACATGAACTATATTATTTTAGTCAAGGGAAGGAAGAAGAGAAGAAGAAGCATGAGTGACACTGACCGGGTAGGATAAATTAAGCTAGCATTGCATCCTGGCGGGAGAATGAATTGCATGGAACATACATGTTGCTATCCGGCAGTGTTTAGCCTGATGCACCGTACATTGTACATACGGAGCGCATACATCGCGTATGCGTACATATACTCCGTTAGTTACTTCAGGCCGGTAACCTTGATCACGCATGAACAGAAGCATGGACATGAATGACATGGGGAGAGGAGGCATGCGTGCAAGTATGCATCCTCGGTGTCTGCTGTCTCTGGGTTGTCTCCTCTGCCTCACTCTCTCTCTGTGCTGTCTGTCTGCTGTTTGCTGTCCCCAGCCTGGGTCATGGGCCTCCCACGGAGTTTAACAAGCGACTGCAGGAACCTTCGGGGCTCTAGCACGAGCTAACTTACTCGTCAACCTCAAGCCCATAACGCCATCAGCCCGTTTCGTGCGTTGTAACAGCAGAGGCGAGAGTAGTACTCGAGTATCCCAAACCAGACATCGATCGAGGGACCATGTCCAACTAGCTAAACTACCTTGGGCCTTTCGTTTGCTGTCCAGCCGGAGCCAGAGCCGTGGATGGAAGAGCCATGGAAGCAACTAGTTTTTTAACTAGCTAGCAGCCTTGGACCAAGAAACAGTGAGCATATATTAGCCGTTGTTACAAACACAACCAGCTCACGAGGAGGCTATGGAATGTGTATATTGAATCCTAAATGTGGGAAATACCCGGTCGGTTCCCTCCCCCCCCTTCAGATCACACTCCATCTGCTGATCTGGAGGAGCAGTTGGTCAAAAGGACACCTGGCTGGGGAGGGGAGGGGGGGCTTTCTCAAGCAACGTTTCCAGTCCCGTATTTTCTCCATATCGCCGTACGATACGAACGAACGAACAGCCTTCGAGAGTGTGTGAAAAAAAAAAAAAAAGAAAGCAGGCCAAAAGGTAAAAATGGGTGAAAACCACCGAACTCTGGATCTGATTTGCATTGCAGCCGGGAGGGAGGCCCCGCTGGTCGAGGGCGTCACGGTTGGTTCCACCGGCAAACCAGCAGCAACCAGCAGCAGCAGAAGAAGCATGCAGCATGAGGCATGAAAAGTATCGGACTGCATCCAGATATAGACAGGCAGAGCTTCTCGCAGCATATCCAGCATTGACAGCCACGCAGAGGGCTCGCTTACCCCACGCTTGATAAAAAAGGAGTGTATATTATAACACTTCTTTATGGAGTCGTGGTTGTGTGTATAAGTACACCCAGCCAGGTTACTCCGTATATATCGAGATATATAATAATAGGGGAGCCCGATATATATCACAAGGAGGGATATACGTGCAGTAGCTTCCGGGAGAGGGATCTCTCGCCCGGCTGCTGTCCTTCCCATCTGTCCACTCCTGCCCTCCCCCAACATCTCGATGGTTGCTCCTTTTTGCTCAGGCTATCTGGGCCAGCAGGACCCCCCTGGCGAGAGACGGGAGCGATACGCCAGGATGTCAACCTTGTCCTCGCTTCATCGTCCATTTTTTTTCTTTCTACCTGTGTGTTTCTTTTTCTTTTTGCTTTCCTTTCTTTTTTGTTTTTTCCTTTTTGCGTTTCGTCTGTGTATTTTTGCTTCTTCCTCTGCGGAGAATTGCCTGCCTGCCTGCCTGGCTTCTTGTACTGTTTTTGTTTTTTCTTTCATTTGTACTTTTTTCTGCTCGTTGCTTGCTTTTTTGCCTTCCTGTGGGCTCGATGGTGGGCTCACCGGCGGCACATATGTACTCCAGACTTCGGAGGTCAAAGCTGGCGGCGGACAGGTGGAGAGCCAGCGAGGTCGAGAGACCGAGAGTGGTACTCGGTAGAGCGAGAGAGAGGGAGAGTGACTGTGCGTTCAAGCAGGCAAGGAAGCAAGCAGAAAAGCAAAAAGGGGAATAAAAAAACAAAAAGAAGGCCCATGAGCATGATGATGCCGAATAATGCACCTCCCAGCATCATCACCTCCTCCCCCTAAAACTACCTTGCTACCTTGTTATATGTACCGTGGTACATGTAGAGGCATGTCGATGTACATGGCCAGCGCATGCCATGCACCCCCCGGTACGGAGTCCGGAGTACAGTACAACAACCTGTTCAATAGGCGAGCAGGCGCGAGAGGTCCAGATCATAAACGACCGTCCACTTTTTTGCTCAGTCCTTCAAATCCCATCTTTCTGGCCTTCTCTTTTTCCTGTCTCCCCTCCCACCCCTGGGCAGCCTGCTACGTGGCGGTCCCTTTCAAAAGAAAAGCAAAAAGATGAGCAGGCAGAGAGAGAAGGGGAAGGAGATAGAAAGAGGTAGAGGTAGAGAGAGAGAGAGTGTGTGTGTGTGTGAGATTGAGAGAGAGGGAAAAAAAAGCAAAAGGTGAGAGGTGACGAGCGAAGTGCGAACAGCGGCCAAAAAAGGGTACGTTGAAAATCACCGTCCCCACGATGCCTGTTCATGCTAGTTTATTAGTGTCGACTTTGTCCTATGAAGGATACTGCTTGCTCCGTTGGGGATTTCATTGCTATAGTTAGTCAATTATTAATTAACTCATCCTAAGCATTCCGTTTGGCGAGTAAGTCGGTCGTTATCAAGGGGGAAGTGGCCATTTTCTCCGTCGACTTGTGCTTGATTATTGCCCCCGTATATACTCCGGATCGGAAGTATAGTAACGGAGTAGTGTAGCACTGGAGAAGAGATTCTGGCGGTAGTGTTGAAGACTCGTTCGCTGCTCCATAACTAGTTGATACTCCGTAAACCAGCACATAAAGGATGGGAAATTCGCTCTCGCGCCGGCGCTCGGAAGGGCCAGCCTGCATCGCAGAATTCTCTTTCACCCCAAAGGTCGAAGCTGGCACCAAAACGACCGACCAGCCATGCTCACCTTGCTGCCATCATCGAGCCAAAGCTGGCGGTGGATGGGTGGGAAGTGGATATCGCGGGCTGGGCGCATAAAAAACGAGTGGACAAGAAAGCGACCACGTCAACGAGCTCTAAACGCCATCAAGTTAAGCACAAGAGAGGGAGAGTGAGAGAGTGAGAGAGAAAGAAAAAGAACAGTTGAAATGATAATACTTACTTAGGACGAACCGAAGCAGCGCAGGAAAAAGAAAGGAGGCGAGCCCCCGGAAGTCGAAAAAGGGCCAAAGGGCAGCGAAGAAGAAGACAGACGACAGGAAGATGGATGAGCCAGTCAGTCTGCTGGCGCCGCCCACCCTTCCGGCTCGCTCCTGGCCAGTGAGTGAGTGAGTTGTCGTCTGGCCTGTCCTTGGACATCCCGTTTCCTTTTCCTGGTGGTGGTTTGAGCTGGAGAATCGTAAAAATGGGGGAGGATGGACGGTGGCCTGGGCGAGAGTGACGCAGTACTCGGGCAAAAGGTACCCTTGACCAGCCTGCGCAGCCCAACAGCGCCCTGCCGGCAAGGTCACTGGTACCTCTGGCCGCGGTCCCCCCGCCGTCTGCTGGCCTCTCCCTGTCCCGTAACATCCTTCATCCCAGCAGAGGGTGGAGCGGGTATTCTGTGTTCCCAGGCTGAGCTTGATACTTCCACGCCGCGGCCGTCACTCGCTGGGGGGGCCAGATGGTCCCGCCGTATATTAGAGTCGTCGTTATCAAAGTACCAGCCGTAATGCAAATTTGTACCGTGCCATACAGACAGCCAGACACCGCATACGCGCCGTACATCAGATGGCCGCCGTCTTCTGCTTGCTATCTCGCTCGCTCGCTCGCTCGCCGTCGCCGTCTCTTGAAGATTCGCTGCTCCACCGGGGGGCAGTCGCAACCCCGTACTTTTTCTGCTCTGTGTCTGTGGCCGGAGACTCCGGGGCAAGGAGAGCGAACGAGCTGGTGATCTTCTTCTGCTTACGCGCCCGTGGCAGAGGCGATGAGATCGGGACGGCCGTCACTTTCACTCCGAGTATTCACCCCCGGGTGCCTGGCTGGTCGTCGTCTCTACGTCGTCGTCGCTCTCTTCAGGCGTCTCGTCTCCGTCTGTCTGCACGTCAGAACGGAGCCCTCGGGACTGGAGCAGGCGAGCCGAGTCAGCAACGACTCCATAGACTAAAGTAAGTAAAGTACTTACCTTCATAGCGAGAGTTGAGAGTACCTCCCTGGCCGGCCTTGATATCAGGTCGGGATCATACTTCCTGAGAGTTGGCCGCAAGAAGGTGAAAAAGCAAAGAGAGAGAGTGCGGTGATGGTCATGGCGGGTTTCAGCTGCACCCACCCGCCGTTGCATATGCGAGTATTGAAATAAAAATAAATAGAGAATAAAAAAAAGAAAAAGAATCATGATAGCAAGTACCTGGTGATAAAATAAATGGATTATAATATCAGGATAAAAAAAATAAAAATAAAAAAAAGTCAGCAACGCAGCGCATCCAACTGATCTCCACGTCGTCCGTGGAACTGGTTGCTTAGCCCTCCTGCAGTGGCGAGCAGCGGACAACCTCCCGGCGGTGACGATGAAGAAGAAGAAGAAGATGATGATTATGAAGGTGATTATGAATGAGGTTATGATTATGAAGGCGATGATCAACGCTGAAGACGATTACGATGCATGCGTGAAGAGGCTGCAACTCCTGATGCATCATCTACTTTGCCCCTGAACACTTTTTGATATCAAGCCAGCACAGCACGAAACAGCGAGCAGTGGAGTTGGATGGCTAAGGGGTGAGATATCAGATATCTTCTTCAATCAACCCGGTGCATAACCAAGCACGCTTCATGCACTGCACTCCTCCTAGCATGCAGCTCCCTCGTTTTGCCTCCCCTTATATATATATATATCATCTTAGTTACGGTAACTAAGCGACGGGGATGGCCAGCGAGCGTGAGAAAAATACACCCGTCCGGCCATGGCAGGGCCCAGATATCACCCGACGGATGCAAGGCACTCATGTCGTCCTTTTTTTTTTGGTTTTCGTGACACCGCCGGCCTTCTAACAGGATGGATGCTCGCTGCGGGTTAAGGAGCATACAGAACTTATGCCCGCTGCTATACATACATGCCCCTTGAGACCCGGGGACCTGAGCCCTGAGACGAGATGGATATCCTCAGGCTTTGCAAACGCTGGCCGAGACAGGCAGACAACAGACAGACAGACAGACAGACTCAGTCTCAGTCTCAGTCTCAGCGGAAGACTCGTTTGCTCGACAGCCAGGCCAGGCCAGTACGAATCGTAATCTCCTGTCCCACGGGCCTGACCAGTCCTGGCTCTGCGTTTTTCTTTTCCTCTCTTTGCTTTTGCTTCCTCGTTCTTCCTCTTTCTCTCCCTCCCTCCCTCTCTCGATCTGCTTTTTGGGTCCTTTCTTTGCTTTTCGTATCTTCCCCCTGACCAAATCTCCTTGGTGCTGCTGGAGTCGGAGCAAGGAGTGCTGCAAATTATTATCATTAACTTACTCCGTACAGACACCGGGCTGCTGCTTCAACGGACGTACATACATACCATGTTCGTTGCAGGATGGATGTATATATATGTACGTATTATGCACGGGGTATTTTCTGATGCGTACATTCATGTACCCCTAACCAATAGGCCAGTTCCATACCACCGATTGCTCGCAGATCTCCGACTGATGCTGCTCGTCTTCCGCCTCTTCACCAATCGGCGATCTTCCTACCTGGTACAGCCGATTCTGCTGCATATCATACCTTCTTCACCCGTCCAGGAGAGAGGGCGGGTGAGTAGTAAGAGAGAACGCAGAGAGCAGAGAAAGAGACGCATCCTACTTGGCTCTTTCCAGCTTGTTTATTCTCGGCCCGAATCAGAAGACTAGAGCTATCACCAGCATTAAGCGAGAGTTGAGGATAGGGGGGAGGGGGTGGGAGGGAAAGGGTAATAGCCTCGTTTACGGAGTATTCGTAGCCAGGATTTTTATCTTCCTTTGCCCTCTACCCATTGGGCCCTCGGTTCAGGCTGTATATATGATCCCTCTAACAGACAATAATATAACGCTAGCCGGCTTCCTCAATTGCAGAATTACTTACCCTGACTCGGTTTCCAAGTATCCATGCTGTCTCCATTTCCCCCTCTCGCTTTACTCCGTACAGCTAGTTTGATATCAATTCTCCTCCCATGATCGAACCATGGCCACTCCCTTGATACCCAGCAGTTAGTTGCACGAGACCTTGGTGAGAATCAAACAGTGTCAGCCATTTGCAGCTGGACCCTTTTTCTTTTCCTTTTCCTGATTATATTCCGGTCCCAGAGTCACACGGAGTATCAATTCCAACGGCGAAGGGAAAAATGGCCTTGGACTTGGACCCTGCAACATCCTTACAAGGCTGATATCCCCTTTCCCTGGACGTACTCCGAACTTGACTCCATCTTCTCCATCAGATCTTCCATCTTGCTCTGCTGCTTGGGGCCGAAAACTGACAACTCCGGTGCTGATTTCAATTGTCATTCAACCCCCACCCCCCCCCCCCACCCCCCCCCCTTTTTTTTTCACTTCCCCCCCAGCCCCCAGCCCCCTTTACCGATGCCAGCCATGTCATGATAATGTATACACCCTGTGCTACTCTCACACCCACATGGACGAAAGGAAAAAAAATTCTCCCGGCCCCTTGAAGCCTTTCCCTCTTCTCGCTGTATTCGCGACATCTCTCGTATTCCATTCCTTCTTGGACCAGCCAATGTCCTACTCTACTCTTTTTTCCGTACCAGGTACAGAGAAGTACTACCACTACCGGCCGACATACCGCCGTTCAGACCTCTTCAAAGAGGAAGAAATAAAAGAAAACCGCAGCCAAAAAGGAAATACGGCCCAGATAATAAAACAAAATCCTGCTGGAGGGAAATTTTATATCGACTCAAACCGCAGTTGAGCTGGAGTTAAAATAAACATAAGGCGATATCTCACAGCCCAGACGTGCCACGTAGCTTTGCCCAACCCACGGCTGGCCCCCTCTATGCTATCCCAGAGCCAGCAGGCAGGGTCTCGCTCGATCACCCGCTGGACTGATCGTTTTGTTCTTCTTCCGGATGGTCGGTCAATTCCACTTGAATCACCTGTCAAAATCGCCCCATTTGACAAAACACATAGTTAGCCAAGGTGGACGCCAGATAGCGATAGCAGATGCAGAAAGTCTTTAAAGAATAAGCAAATTGCGGCGTAGATGGCGAGATCTTTGCTCTCGACTTCATTTTGTACACTTCTTCCTCTTCTTCATCCCTTTTTTCGTTGGTTGGTGTCTTTCAAATTTGGTATATTCGCCACCCCTTTTACTAACCAAGCTACGCCTCATCTACCAATTCGGCTTTCCCCTAGATCTGATCCTCCCTTTCTTTGTGCTATTCGGTAGTTATGCAGCCTTTGACCGTGAAAAGATTCTTTCGTTCTCTCTTTGTTGAGCTCTTCATGCAGGGCAAGCCCCGCGTCACCTTTGGTCAGATGTGCATTTTCTACATGCACTTTGCTTCTTCCTGTACATCTACCTGTGCTACTCCGGCTGCGTTGCGTTTTGCTTCCGGAGCTCGAATGGCTAATTAGTTGCATTTCGGACGGCTCTCCTAAAGAAAGATATATATCTAATATCCCCGTCAATGTCTTAGTTCCGTTGTTTCTGTTCTATTTCTAGATGGTTCGTAGTTAGCTACTGTAGCTGTGGCTGTCTCACTGTCATTCAGCTGCGAATTGCATATCAGCAACAACTTTATTGTCACTGCCCTTAAAACACCACTGATACGCAATGATCTGATGACTCTGCATACCGTGATTTTCCTCCCCGGCTACACAAAAGGCATCACCCACAGCTCCACAGAGTTGAAGAGATGGTTGTACCTACACGGCTACCCGCAGCTATCATCAACCCAACAAGCCTGCCTCTACCTGTCACTGCTGTGCCACTACGGAACCAACCTGGCTATACATTAGTTGCTTGTTGGATGTTTCTTGGAGGTACAATGGACAGACAATGCGTCAAACTCGCTTGCTTCTATTCGTCTCCTGGCCGGGTCATGTACTTTGTTGACTTGACCTAGCATATTGCTACCAGAGCAGAAGCCGATAGGTTGAAAATCGTGATTCAGCGTTTGATTAATTAGGCCCTGAGATCGCTTCACAGCTGTGACTGGCATTGCTTTGCTTTCCTAACGCCAATTTTATGCATGAACATGTCACCCCTACCCGGCCCCCTTTTGGCCAGAGTAAAATATGCAGAGACGAGCAGGACACCCTGTTAGTCACTGACCGCACTCTATCAAGCCCAAATATCTGACATGCAAATCAAACTCTAGATACTCCGTACATGAGAATAAAAAGAAATGGCCATACTAGGTGTCACTTCGGGAGTATCATTTCATTTAGATTAACCCGCCAGACCACTCAGGTTTCTTTCTTTCTTTCTTTCTTTTTTTTTACTCGAAAACCTTTTCTCGTCTCACATCGTTATGTATTCCGAGCTGTCTGGTTTCTTTTTTGCCTCTAGAACTTGTAAAAATAGACCAAGCCACTGCCTATGATCCGCGGAGAGTTCTTTCTTTGGCGTCTTGAGTGCCTGGGCAATGACTTCTCTGATCCGAGTGCTTAAAACCCGGAGAGCAAGCATGGTCTTCCAGTCGCGCACCTTGAATCTAACCCGGTTGCCGTCAAGAGATATGACTCCAGCGTACATCTTGAAATAGAGTTAGCCACTTTTGCACAGTAAATTTAGATTGGAAATAATGGCAGTCATATCACCTTAAATTCTACATCTCCACAGCACAGCGCAATTGCAAGCTCTTCCACGGCACTGGTCTCATGTGCATTATAGTTTCTGTTCCGAGACTGCATAATATGATAGTAGGAGAGCCACTTCAGCGGATTTTCAGTGTGTTTGTTTACTGAAGCCGAATGCAGAACAACCGACTGGTTGTTGCTCACGTTTCTCCACCCTTTACCATGACGGGTGAGAAGTCTTGGGTAAAAACTCCAGGCAATCACCGAATTGACGATTGTATCGTTGTTGCTGTTGATATCTACTTGTTCTGGGGCAACGAAGAACTGTCGTTTGCGTCCAGTGTATCTTGCTCTATGTCGTCACAAAGTTAGAGGCTGCTCATCGTTAAACAGATCCAAACGAAAAATCACACCTATTCAATGCCAATTGGTCCTCATTATTTAACTTCAGTAACCCAGTATCCGCCACGGACACCAGAAGCTGTGTCTTCACATCTTCAATGTTGAGCAATGCTTGGGGGCTCAGGTGATTTTTTCTGCAGAAACTGAACTCATTCTTATCTGCTCGGTGCTTTTTCCATGCACAGTAGGCGTTGTAAACCGTAAGCAGATCAGAATTACCTGCAAATGAAGTGTTAGTTTAAGCCATTTCATTACATATGAAGAGCTTGGAATGTGAATACCTCGTTCGAATGCTTTCCTTGAAGCTTCGATCTGGCTTTTACGATTGATATCGTTCAAGAATGGCGATTTGCTAGAAAGAATTGCAGCAATGCTCACAGCTGCATCCACACATTTGAAGAAAGCTCCGTATAGGATGAGCTTGCCGAGAAACACATCCAGCGGCAACTTAGCCAATTGCTTCCCTAATGGTGTTAATGTTTCAGTTCCAGTAAGAGCTTTCACCGTCTTCAAGGATTCAATAGCGCGCCGGATATTTTTTGAAGATGGAGGATCCATTGCTTCGGATAATGTGCCTTCAATATCTCCTAGATTGCATATCTTCACTCGAAGGATAAGATCCTGGAGTGATAGACGGAGCATTTCAGGTGTTTGCTGGTCAGAAAGCTATTTGTATCTCAAATTAGTAACAGGGATTTTGCAGCTATAGACACAAGAACTTACAAGTTTGTCATGTCTATATTTTGAGAACAGGTGGAAACATATTCCTTCTTGGACTCGTCCTGCCCTACCTCGACGCTGCTTTGCATTTGCACGGGCAACAAAAACTTCAACCAACTTCGATATCTGACGTCGCTCGTCGAAACTAGGATGCTTATTAAAAAAAATACTCATATACTCCGTAGGAGAGGGAGGGAACATTTTACATACCGCATCACCTTCTCTTTGCCAGTGTCGATGACAGCTGTGATATCAGGGATGGTGATACCTAAAAAGCTTATTTAGGGTCATGTCAACCGGATTTGAGCAAAGTCCGGCTGCTTACCTGTCTCTGCTATATTTGTAGCAATAACCACTTTTCGCATACCAGGCGGGGGAACAACGAATGCCTTTTCTTGGTCTTCGCTTGCAATAGATGAATGCAAACTATAGATAACCCAACCATTCTGAAACATCGGGATCGAGAGTATTTCATCGTGAAGCCGACGTATTTCAGCAAGACCTGGCATGAATATTAGGATTGCTTTGCTGTAATCGATAAACTCCGGGCGGCTGGCAATGCTAGAAAGGAGGTCGGTAATGAGTTTGTAGTTAAGACGATACTCGTCAAACGATAAAACTGTAGACTGAGTTTGTCTACTGTAGTTTGTAAGGGTGGACTTTAACGTAGTAGAGTCTTCAGAAGCCCCTGACTTCTCATCTTCTGAAGTGTCGTCAGTGACATCTGTGTATGAATCATCTTTGTCAGGTCGATAGTGTGTCAACTCGATGGCATCCTCTAGGTACTTCGTTTCCACAGGGTACATGCGCCCCGGAATGTTCAGAATCGGTGCGCCGCTAAGATAATCAGAGAAGCGTTTGGCATCAACAGTCGCGGACATTAGAACCAGCTTAAGATCATGTCGAGTGCTTAGCAGTCGACGGAGCACGATTAGGAGGAAATCTCCATCAATTGTACGTTCATGTACTTCATCCAAAACCAGATGAGTAACACTATCGAAATCCTGGGGTCTCTCGAGCATCCTGATGACAATACCGGTAGTTCTAAGGAAACGGTAAGCAAGGGGATCAATCAGCGGCAATGAGAGAAAAGGTACTTACGCAAATATTAGCCGTGTAGAAGCTGTGAATTTACTCTCCAGCCGGATCGCATATCCAACAAGAGACCGATTTGTCCCAATATCGTTTTTGTTCTCGCCGAGCTCCTCGCTGACCCTCCTTGCTAGCGAGATTGCAGATATACGTCTGGGTTCAGTGACATATATTTTACACTCCTTGCCTGCTGCTAGCTCATTTTCGAGGATGAACGAAGGAACTTGAGTACTTTTCCCACTTCCTGTTTCTCCACATATTATGATAGTCTGATGTCTGGAAAGGGCATCAATTACTTGGTCCCTGAATGACCATATTGGGAGGCCGGCCCTTGCCGTTGTCATCTTCTGGAAGTTGGAAGATGAACTCTGGTTGTGCCAGAGTGCTTGAAGTTCAGGAGAAAAGGAGTCCGCGTTATATCTCCTTGGTGCACCTTCAGTTGAAGGTGTGACATCTCCGGTACCATATCGCTGCCGGAAATTGTGAACAAGGACGACGTCTTCCTCGATATGAGCCTCATATTCTTGGATGTATCCCTTAAATGTTTTGACTACCTGTCTATCGGTTTGATCGTCATGTTCCTTCTTTTCCAAAGATATCTCATCCCAAACTTCCTTCCATACTCCTGATAATTTTATAGATGCTTTATTGTCTTTCCATGCATGCGAGGATATTATGAATAAAGCAACTGTTGAAATATACGATTCGGCCTGTACATCAGATGCAGCACTGATACCGGTCATGTCGATCACCAATGACCGAGGAGAAATTCTGTATGAAATATCCTTGAGAGGAGCCTCAAACATGATATCCTGGTCCTTTGACCATGAAATTTCTATTGCATTGCGATGCAAAAAAGCATTGTCGGATAATTTGTGGTATGTTAATGTAACATTTGTATCCCTATTGTCAGTAGAGCGTTAGATAGGGGCCATTATATGAAGAGATCGGTGTGTGCTTTACCTAGAGCGACAAAAATCATCCAGGATCTTTCTGGGGTTAATTCCCACAGGCTTACCAAAATCTCTTAATTTGGTTGAGGTGTTTTGGGACCCAAACATCGTCTGACTCCCAGTATCATTTAGTTCCGAGTCAAACATTTCACCAAAAATCCCGTCGTCCTCCTCAGGCCGAGTGTCCTTTACCTCGGTCTCATGGGACTCAGTACGGGGAGTACCAGGCGTGCTTGCTGGTAAGTTATGGGTATTTCTCAAGATCTCTCCTGTGGTACGTCTAAGTTCCTCCAGAGTCCCCGCCCAGCGCTCCTCTGCCTCATGAGAGTCAAACAGGATATCTTGTTCAATCCGAGCAATTTTCCGTTTAATTATAGCAATAGCAGGATCCTGACCTGCGTCCTGGGTCTGTTTGGAGGTTTGTTTTACACCCTTTTTAGATTTCGTTTTGTTGAATACTGATGGGTCGAGTTCATAAAGCCGTGATCGAAGAGCTAGAAATTCGGGGATTAGCATTTCTGGGTCATGGATGCCGCTATCCCCTTCGGAGTCTGGGCTCAATGGGCGAGAAAGTAGCGTAGAGGTAGCCTCTGTAGATTTGCTTGGTGTGTTGCTTCGCGCCGGACCTGCCGGACTAGACGATCCTGAGGCAAGCTTTTCTGATAGTATACTAATAGCATCGTCTCCAACTGTAACGACTTTGCCCACTGCTTCTGTCGGTTTGTTCTCGTCATACAGAGCTAGCTTCTCTTTGTCCAGGTAGAGCGCCAGATAGTAGAAGGCTAGGTCAAGAGCCTGGCTGGGGTCCTTTCCAGACACTATGTCCAATGGCCCATATAGAAGCAGGGCTTTCAATGCCTCATGGATATCAACCTCCTGGAAACCAAGTGTTAACAGCGTAAGCTGAAGAATCCACAAGTTGACACAGATGCTTTCTTCTGTGGCGAGGCCGAGCTGTCCATGATATTCCGCTGATTTGTTTGAAGTCACAGGCTGCTTCTTTGCCTCAACTTTCTCCTTTTCGAGTATCTTATTCAAAAGAGCTGGAGAGAGCCAGTCACTGACGTTCTCCAACTGTGACGCTTGCGGACGCAGGAGGCGCCTCTCAGCCACCATTTTGGTAGAGTAGCGAGCAGCATCACCTTTGCATTTGGTGCCATGCTTGTCGACGATTGCCTGCAGTTCAGCTTCTTCCAGATGCCGTTCAAGCTCGTCAGAAGTCAACTCGTGTAGCTCTGGCTTGTGGCTGGCCGGCTGAACAGCGGCTTTATCGTTTTGGCCATCTCCAGCAGGCGGTTTCTCTGCCAAAGCCTCGGGATTATGGGCAATCTCTTCGGACTCTACTGGCTCAGAAGAGGCCGACGGCTTCACCTTGGACGGAACAGAGACTGTAGCAAATCCTCGCGCCGGGTTTGAGGCTGCTTTTTTCTTCTTTTTGTTAGGCGCCATCGTGGACCAAGCTCATCGTCATAGAAAATTGATAGAGGGGCAGCGGCTAGTGATAGTTATATATCAACGGCGGCAGCAAGCGCTCGAAGCAAAATAAAATAAAATAAAACAGGCGAAATCTCGAAGTAACAAATATCAGCGACGAACAGACTTGTAAAAGAGAGCGACGGGGGCCGACTTCTCTTCCCCTGGTTTGATAAAATAGTTAAACAATCAATCTCTTACGTTGCCTTGCCTGGCCTTGGAAAAAAAAGCTGGCGGCGGAAGCCCTAAACTAAAGGCACCAACGATTCTCCGGGAGAGCAAACGAATCTTGGGACTTCAAACCAACAACAAAGGCGACCAAAACCCCCAGTCTCAGCTTGTCTGGGAGTGCGGAATGCGCAGTTTAGGACGAAGATGGACGACGAACAGTGGGATGAAGTGAAAAAAGGGAGTCTTATTCCCCTGGAGCCGGTGGTGTTTTCTAGCTCTACTTCGCGGCGGTGCCAGCTGCTGCATCAATTGCAGGACACCATCGCCAGAGGTCAGTACATAACTTGCCAGCCCGCTGGATTGATATTATATCGAGCAACCTATAGGCTAATCTCAACCGTTCAGACTCTCAATTACCTCCCCAACTATACAAGAAAGTGCTACTTCTGCTATTCAGAACGTACCCAGTCTATATCGATCGTGAATCCCGCCATGCCGCCCAAAGCTGTGCGAAAGCCCTCTTCCCTTCCATTCCGTGTACAGACCTCCCAGCATTCGCTCAGCTCCTTCGAAAGGAAGCCTCAAATGCCGCAGTAGCGCCTGCAAACGCTTTTGTCTTGGTGGAATGGTGTTCTACGCTGCTACAGTACCTGAGCACACGACTCGATGACTACTCTCCGTTGGTTCTAGAAATAGTGTCTGCCATCGGCAAGGCTTTGGAAACATGCCTAGGGACTTCGACAAAGCAGAGCTTGAAGCATTCGGCAATAATCATTACTCGACGGGCATTACGTGCTGTGTTTTCTGCAGACCCCCATGGCAGCAACCTAGTGCGTGATGTAGTTTCTTCCTTGATCAAAGAAGCGGCATCAGGCTTCAAAAATGCCCCTATATTGGGAGTTATCTGCGGCGTTTGCGCTCGACTGCCAAATAGGAAGAATGATCTCGACGCAGTGAAGGGCGATATCTTCCAGTTCTACTCCAAGGAAATTGTTGCCTCGAGGACTCCTGTTCCACGACATGTCCACGAAGGGATCCGGGACCTCTTTACTTCCTTTTCCACAACAGAGGACCTTCAGAAGTACGTTTGGCCCGCAGTGGAAAAGGCCATTCTCAGAAGTCCCGAAATTCTTCTCGCTGGTGTCCTCACCTCTTTAGTTTCTTCAATCCCTGTGGAAATCGACCTCTCTGAAGTTTTCTCATCCTCCATTTGTAAGCAATTGCTTGCAAACATTAAATCGACAAATGCGGTTATACGAAAGGGCGCAATTGAAGCGCTTGAAGCCTTTATACCCCGGTGCAGGGATGAAAAGTCGCTTCTGAAGGTCGTTGACGAAGTGGTAACCCCGTTAAAAGCGCAAAAAATACCGAATGTGGAACAGCGTGCTCTTCAGGCACAGGTTCTTCGAGCTGTACCGTGCTCCTCCAGCGCGTCGCAGGCTATTCTAACAGGGCTCTCTGCTGCCTTACTCCGTGAGAGCAGTGAAGTTGCATTAGAACCAGAGATAAAGTCCTTCTGCCACCACCTCACGTTCCTTGTGTCATCCAAGTCTGATGTCAGTAAGGAAAATTGCACTACCGTCATCAAGGGATGCGATGATAAACGCGCTGGATTCCGCAAGACCTGGCTTGTGAATATGGGCGAGTTATTCTGGAACTGCGACAATCCTGCTCTACAGTCATCTCAGACGTTCAGCAAAGAGTGCTTGCACCCAGTTTTGACAAGATTGCACAAGTCCTTCACTGAGATTTCTGCCAACCCAATACCCTCGTTACAGGGAGGCACGATTTCTATAGCAAATATCCTTACAGCATTATCATTTGAGAAGTTCTGGGATGAGGATAACCTGCCCTATCCAATCGAGGACATATTTCCAACGGCCCTTTCAGTTTCTCCCAAGCCTTCCTTTTTACTAAATCCAAAAATTTATACCAAGCTCTCATCTGCCGACGAGCTTGAGTGGGCCCTCCGTGCATTATTTGCCGTTACCGTACAACCGGGATTCGCAACTTCTGATGAGCAGGTCAGGGAAGCCTGGGCCCAAGCATTTATCTATCTGGTATGTTCTTTGGCTTCACCCCCAAAGATCCGACAGCTTGCAACCGGCCTGCTGCGACAGTGCTATCTTAAACAGCCTATTTTGATAGGCACTACTATTATAAGCTCCATATGGAAGTGGCTTTATTACCTGGATATCGTGGACAAGGAGGCCGCTGCTGTACTTTCGGGAGCTGGAAAGTCTAATCTTTCTCATGTAGTGAGAGCAATTACACCCTCTGTATCAGAAAGAGCTGGCCATGATTCTATAAACAAGGAAGATCTAGAATCCCAGTGTATCGAGCTACTGGTCTTGTGTCGTCCTGAACTAGTTCCGGGAACCAGTTGGATCAACGTATCCTTGAAAATGGGAGTTGATCCTGGGAAATTAGCCATTGAATATCCTGACCAATGTTTAAATCAAATTCTACTCTCTACTGGCGTAAGTTCTTGGACCGCCCTAACTACCCTAATAAAATGACTGGTGGACTACGTTATCTAACATAATATAGGATCCAATCCGCAATAATATAGCTGAAGCTCGAGAAGCGGCTTGGAATGCTGCCGCAGATCTAGGCTTTGTTGCACCAGAAGTGATGATACCAAAGCTTGTAGCTCAATTCTGTGAGGATCTCAAACCTGAAAGAATATCCCAATTTTCGGCTACAGACATCGCTATTGCTCGTCATACTGGGGACACTCCGTTTATCGATGTGTTGGACACCAAGGCTAAGAATTTGCCCAACAAAAGCGCTAAGGATTATGATACCCTCAAGTGGGAAGAAGAGTTGAGGGCCGAGGTTGCTAAAAAGCATGGCCAAAAACAGAAGAAGCTGACTGCTGATGAGCAGGCTAAAGTCAAAGCTCAATTGGAGAAGGAGTCAGAAATCCGTGACGCTGTCCATTCCGCCGAAGTCATGATCAAAAGGGGGGCGGGAATAATCAAGAGCTTGGCAAACAGCCCTCCAACTGAAGCTGACGGCTGGATTAACCCTGCTTGCAGTTCTCTATGCAAACTGGCTCAACTTGGAGGAGGAGTCATAGTTGGTGACAGCATATCTTCAGCTCTCATGGCTTGTGGTAATAAGGTCTCGTCCCGTATTGGAGAGATGAGGCCTTTTGTTGCCATTGCAACCCTTAGAGCTGTAGGGAAAACGTTCTTGAGAAGTGAACTTGAAACGGAGCCACTTGGAAGTAAGTTATACGGTATCCCTGGACCTTATTTATCTTGAAAGTACCTCTAACCTTATGTACGTTTGCAGGCCTAATAACCCGGATATTATACCGTCTTCGAATACTATCAGAGCAGCGCCCACTTGATGGGGTTTCTCTTGGCTATATACTTCCATTAATCTTCATAGTATTGGAAAACAATGGAATTGAGGAGTCAAAGGATGACAGTGGAGAGCAGGTTCTCCTAGCTCTAGAATTTATATCATTCCACACCAACTCGTTTTCCGATGCACGATTGCCTAGGATTGAGACTCTAGGGCACCTTATCAACGCAATGCGAAAACATACGGCACATTACAAATTAGTGAGAGATGCGCTCTCTGACCTTTGTAGGGCCATGGCGGCAAATATACAACCCGACGAGCTTGAAGTGTTACTTCGAGGCTCAATGTCTCGTGAAATACCAGTGCGCACTGCTGTTCTCCAGAGCATATTGTCTGAAATAGATTTGACTGATATTGACTTCTCCGTATACATATGGATTGCATATCATGACAATGTGGCAGAGAACGCTGAGATTGCTAGGGAAATTTGGGAAGAAAATGCCCTGGATGTTGACGAACAGTCTCCTGATTTAATTATCAAACACTTAGCCAATGATGACTTGTCCCTACGATCAGCGGCAGCCCTTGCCCTTGCCCATGCCTGTGAGCTATGTCCCTCCATTTTTTCCGATACTTTGAAAAAGTTGGAGTCTATGTATCGGGAACAAGTACGTACAAAGCCTGTACAGACCGATTCATACGGCATGCCTAGGAAGGCTGAGCAGGCAGATACCTGGGAAATCCGGAGTGGAATTGCCCTGTCCTTTGGCGCTATGGCCAGTGGTTTCAGTGGGGACGATATAGTATCGTTTTTTAGATTCTTGATCGACGAGGGTCCCTTGATAGACCGAAATGCATCGGTTCGAAGACAGATGGCCGAGAGTGGAAGTGCTGTTATTACATCCCGTGGGCGTGAGAAGGTTGAGGAGCTGATGAGTATCTTCGAAACGACCTTGGAAACATCTGATAAGGAAACCGAGCAGTCAGATTGGCTTAACGAAGCAGTCATCATTCTCTACGGATCTCTTGCGCAGCATCTAGTTGCGGGAGATAATCGCATTCAAAAGGTCACTCGCAAGCTCATGGATGCTTTATCAACACCTTCAGAAACAGTGCAGCTTGCTGTTGCCCAATGTCTTATCCCACTCATCAGATTAGATGCATCAGATGCTAGCCATTTTGTGCAGGAATTGCTCGATCAGCTTTTCACATCTAAGAAGTACGCAGCCCGCCGTGGAGCGGCTTATGGGCTAGCAGGCCTAGTCAGGGGTAAAGGAATACTGGCACTCCGCGACTTTGGAATTATGTCTCGCCTAACGGAAGCATCTGAGAATAAAAAGGAGTCAAATCAACGACAGGGAGCCGTCCTGGCATATGAACTCCTGGCATTTGTTCTCGGCCGTGTATTTGAGCCATATGTCATACGGATTGTTCCGCAACTACTAACAAGTTTTGGCGATCCAAGTATTGACGTCCGTGATGCCTGTTTAGATGCTGCAAAGGCCTGCTTCGCAAGCCTAAGTTCCTTTGGAGTTAAGCAGATTCTCCCAACGCTGCTGGATGGTCTGGATGATACTCAATGGAGAAGCAAAAAGGGTGCCTGCGACTTGCTTGGTGCAATGGCTTATCTTGATCCACAGCAACTTGCCCTCAACCTCCCAGATATCATCCCACCGCTTACAGAGGTCCTGAATGACAGTCACAAAGAGGTTCGCAACTCTGCCAATAGGAGTCTGCAACGATTCGGAGATGTTATAAGCAACCCAGAAGTCAAGAGCCTGGTTTCAATCTTGCTAAAAGCTCTCAGTGACCCAACCAAATACACCGATGAAGCTTTGGATGCTTTAATTAAAATTTCATTCGTCCATTACCTTGATGCGCCCTCTTTAGCATTGGTAGTGCGGATTCTTGAGCGAGGCTTGAGTGACCGATCAACAACCAAGAGAAAGGCCGCGCAAATTATTGGCAGTTTAGCCCATCTTACGGAACGCAAGGATTTGATATCGCATTTGCCAATTCTGGTTGCTGGACTTAAGACTGCCGTGGTTGACCCTGTGCCAACTACCCGAGCAACTGCTTCAAAGGCCCTTGGATCCCTTATTGAGAAACTAGGAGAGGACACTCTTCCGGACCTCATTCCCAGTCTCATGGCAACCCTCAAATCAGAGGCCGGAGCTGGAGACCGAATGGGTTCGGCACAGGCTCTTGCGGAAGTTCTTGCCGGTTTGGGTACGTCGCGTTTGGAAGACACTCTACCTTCGCTTCTGCAAAATGTCTCCAGCTCGAAACCAACTGTCAGGGAAGGATTTATGACTCTATTTATTTTCCTGCCTGCATGCTTCGGTAACAGCTTCGCTGCTTATTTGAACCGTATCATTCCTCCCATACTTGTTGGTCTTGCAGATGAGGTTGAATCGATACGAGAAACATCACTCCGAGCCGGCCGACTTCTAGTGAAGAACTTCTCCACAAGATCAATTGACCTCCTTCTCCCTGAGCTTGAACGTGGTTTGGCGAATGACAATTACCGTATCCGTCTTTCCTCTGTGGAACTTATTGGTGATCTTCTATTCAATTTGACAGGTGCTACAGCCACAGATGGTGAAGAGGAAATCGATTCCGCAATCCAAGCTGGTCAATCCCTTCTCGAAGTTCTTGGTGAAGAGCGGCGTAATAAAGTACTTTCATCGCTTTATATTTGCCGCTGCGATACTTCAGGATTGGTCAGGAGCGCTGCTATCAATGTCTGGAAGGCATTGGTCGCTACGCCTCGCACGTTGAAAGAATTGGTGCCGACGCTCTCTCAAGTCATTATCCGGCGCCTGGGAAGCTCAAATATGGAACAAAAGGTTATTGCTGGAAATGCTTTAGGAGAATTAATCAAGAAGGCAGGGGAGGGAGTTCTCTCGACTCTGCTGCCGGAGCTAGAAGAAGGGCTCATCACGTCGACCGACATCGATGGAAGACAGGGTATATGTTTGGCTGTGCGAGAGCTTGTGGTGTCCTCCTCCGACGAATCACTCGAAACGTACGAGAAGGCACTTATATCTATTGTCAAAACGGCCTTGGTCGATACCAACGACCAAGTCCGTGAGGCTGCTGCGGAAGCTTTTGATGCCCTCCAGCAAGCGCTGGGCAAGAGGATTGTGGACAGAGTTCTGCCAGACCTTCTACATCTGTTGCACAATGAAAACGATGCCGAGCAGGCTCTTGCAGCTCTTCTTACTCTGTTGACCGAAGCCACTAGAGCCAACATCATACTGCCAAATCTCATCCCAACTCTATTGACCAAGCCAATTACTGGATTCAATGCTAAGGCGTTGGCATCGCTTTCCAAGGTTGCCGGAGGCGGGATGAACCGAAGACTACCGACCATCCTGAATACCCTTATGGACGAGATAATCTCTACAGAGGACAGCGGTCTTAAATCAGAAGTTAGCGAGGCATTTGACACTGTGCTTGATTCAGTGGATGAATTTGACGGTTTGAACGTTGCCATGAACGTAATGCTCGGGTTAATGAAACATGATGACCACCGACGACGTTCAAACGCAGCCATGCACCTTGCTTCGTTCTTCAGCAACACAGAGATGGATATTTCTCGATTCTACCCAGAGCTGATACGAGTGCTTCTGATCTCCTTTGACGATCATGATAAGGAAGTTGTGAAGGCGGCATGGGAAGGTCTCAACCAACTAACCAAGAGCATGAAGAAAGAAGAGATGGAAGTCCTTGTAAATCCAGCTCGTCAAGTACTCCGACAAGTTGGTGTACCTGGATCCAATCTTGCCGGATTCTCTCTACCTAAAGGAATTGGGGCTATACTCCCTATATTCCTTCAAGGTTTACTGAATGGAAATATTGAGCAACGCACACAGTCCGCTCTGGCAATTGGTGATATCATTGACCGAACTAGCCCTGAATCACTTAAGGCATTCGTGACTCAAATTACAGGACCTTTGATTCGTGTGGTCTCAGAGAGATCCGTGGATATCAAATGTAGGTTCCCGTCAGTCCTGACCGTGAAACTTCACTCTTTGACTAACATATAACTCAGGTGCAATTTTCCTTGCCCTTGACAAGTTGCTTGAAAAAATCCCACTCTTTGTCAAGCCATTCTTACCTCAACTACAAAGAACTTTTGCAAGAGGGTTGGCAGATACGTCCAGCGAAACTTTACGGACACGAGCTGCCAAAGGTTTGGGTATTTTGATCACATTAACGCCACGAGTAGATCCTCTTGTTGCAGGTAGGCGGCTGCTTAGCCTTGACTCATCATATCAAAATATTATTTACTAACACCTTGTAGAGCTCATCACCGGTTCCAAGACTACAGATCCTGGTGTTAAGAATGCAATGTTGCGCGCGCTTCACGATGTTGTTGACAAAGCTGGCACAAACATGAGTGAGGCCTCAAGACAAGCTGTGCTTGGTCTTGTTGACAATGATTCAGTCGACAATGGTACTTTGAGCCCCCGAATACCTGGTATGGCGCTTTTGTCGACTTACTTCTAACGTCTTTATAGCTGCTACAACGATTACGAACGCCAAACTTGCTGGAGCATTGATCAAATCGCTGCCCACACCCACCGCCATTCCCCTTATCAAGTAAGTATACTATGAGCATATCATAATGACGCTGAGACTAACATAGGCATTAGAAACCGGATACTGGCAACACAACTGACGCATCAATCTATTCTCCGGCTGAACGCCATCCTCGTCGAATCGCCTGCTCTACTGAACGAGAACTTCCGTTCAGAGGTACCTGTGGCGATCTGTCATGCAATTAGAAACAGTGATGTATGTTTACCTTAGCGCTCCAACAGTAATACAATTCAGCCACTAACAGTCTTGGTAGGTTTTCATATCCGACAACGGTGTCCTTGCGGCTGGAAAATACCTATTATCCTCGCATATGGACCGCAAGCCTGAGGACGAAAAGGAGGTGTTCGAAGCTTTGGCAGGCATAGTACAGCCTGGTAAACCAGTTGACACTCGACGACTGACACTGGTGGTTCTACGGACGGTTGCCAGAGAAAACCAAGAAATGATCGCGCGTTATAGATCTCTTGTGGTGCCACCTGTTTTCGGGGGAGTCCGTGATACGGTCATCCCCGTAAAGCTGGCTGCCGAAGCTGCCTTCCTGGCCATCTTCTCCGTTGTTGAGTCTGAAGGCGAGGTCTTCGAAGAATACATGAAGGGCCCCGGAGCAGAGCTTCCAGCTGGACCCAAACGCAGCATGCAAGACTACTTCAAGCGTGTGGCCCTCCGACTAGGAGGTCAAGCTAGGGAGAGGAGAGAAGCCGAAGGTGGCCAAGGCGGCCTAGGTCTCTCCAGCGATGAAGTAGAAGATGAAAAAGAAGTTTGGAGCGTGGGCAAAGTGGACCTTGGGGAATCATTCGGTGATGACTAGACCGGCACGGCCAGCTCGAGGCGATATGTACTGCCTTGTGGAACTGTCTGATGATGCCGAGCGTAGAGAAAGTAGATAGACCTAGGGTTGCCCCTTTTGTAAATAGGAAGCGGAAGCCTTGGCACCGAAAAAATTATATCACGTGGAATGACTAAGCGTCTTAAAAAGGCATAGTGCCATAAAACCCTAACTCGGCTACTTTTTGGTGCGTCTCGCTTAGCAAGTCACACTCGCTTAGCTAATCGAAAACGAAACGTCCACCTCTTGTTCGTTTTTGTCGATTTGCGGATTCAGAACAGCAATCCATCACTCACTCGGCCATCGACAACTAACCCGGCATCAAGATGTGAGTCCACCCTGCTGTTCCATCGGATCGAAGACAACTCCCGAATATCTCCCTCTCGAACGCTTGCCGCGTCGCTGTGTTGTGGCAGAAA
The DNA here is from genome assembly GCA_018357685.1 of Trichophyton schoenleinii. Lineage (NCBI taxonomy): Eukaryota > Fungi > Ascomycota > Eurotiomycetes > Onygenales > Arthrodermataceae > Trichophyton > Trichophyton schoenleinii. The sequence goes on from WOFF01000001.1 coordinate 5,187,429, forward strand.
TTTCCCATGGCATGGCGTTTAGAGGGGGCAAGAAATTTTGTCGCTCTCGTGATATCGAAATGGAAGCGAAGAGACAGCTGTGACTGACCATTTGGTGTCTTCAATAGGGTCAACCTTCGCACTCAGAAGCGCCTGGCCGCCTCCGTGGTCGGCTGCGGTCAACGCAAGATCTGGCTTGACCCCAGCGAGGTCAACGAGATCTCTACCGCCAACTCTCGCCAGACCATCCGCAAGCTCATCAGTGATGGACTCATCATCCGCAAGCCCGTCACCATGCACTCGCGCTCCCGTGCCCGTGAGCTCGCAGAGGCCCGACGAAACGGTCGACACAGAGGTTTCGGTAAGAGGAAGGGTACCAAGGACGCCAGAATGCCAAGGTACGTTCCTCCTGAATGCTGCTGAATTTCCGCAGAGTTTGGCGATGAAGAATATACCGCAATTGCCGGATATGATTAGAGAAAGGATTTGGAAAATGCGGGACGACTGACATATGTTTGCACTCCTTATAGCCAAGTTTTGTGGATGCGCCGCCTAAGAGTCCTTCGACGACTACTTGCCAAATACCGTGCTGCCGGAAAGATTGACAAGCACCTTTACCACGAGCTGTACCACTTGAGCAAGGGTAACACCTTCAAGCACAAGCGTGCCCTCGTTGAACATGTATGGCTTCCCCAGAGTTATAACTGGGTTTTCCTTTTTAGCAGCAATACTAATATGAGTGCCTATAGATCCACAAGGCCAAGGCTGAGAAACAACGTGAACGTGCCCTCAAGGAGGAGATGGATGCCAAACGTGCTAAGACCAAGGCTGCCCGTGAGAGACGACAAGAGCGTATTTCCGCCAAGCGGAATGCTCTTCTTGGTGAAGATGAGGAGGAGGCATAAACTACCTGTTGACCTTTCAATATGTTTTATTTCCACTTTCCTCCACCCCACTTCTCCTAGTCGGTATCGGTCAGTGGGCAAGGGAGTTCATGTTGATTTTTCGAAACAAAAAAATAATGAAATGGAATTTATGCCCACTATACTCCCTCTCTGGCATTTGTTTGTTCATCTGAGATATACACGTCTTGTGGATAAACGGTGGATTACACGGATGTTTTGGTACCATAGCTATTGTCATTTTAAACGAGAAAGACAAATGGGCCCTTATGAAACACCAATGCAGATATGTACGGATTTCGGAAATCAAACAGAATTCCACCTGAAATCAATTAACAATGCCGCTACTCTGGTATATTTGGTTCTTCTGCTTGAGTAAAATACATATATTAGGAACAGTGGGAAACACTAGCATTTAATAGATGCGTCATTTGCTGGTTTTTTTCGTCAATTCGAAGACTGCTCAGTACGGGGTACCGTCTGACCAAACAGGCGATGTAGGGCATTCGGAAGGGCATGGTTCTTCGTTCTGATATTCTGTCATTTCTCGGGCCCTCCTCCAGCGGGAAATGATTGATGGAGTTACTCGCAAGGGCTTGCCGCTCCCGACTGAACTTTTTTTGGAATCGGGACTGCTTCCGGGCAGCAGGATTACGCTGCTGCTCTTTGTCCTTGACCTTGATAATAAACAGGATTCTGTCTTATTGGTTTCTGAGGGGAACATCAAAGATTCGACATCAATACTGGCCGAGAAATAGAGGGACGGGCTTGGTATTGCATTGTCCATGAAATGAGAGGCGTCATCCGAATATGTATGGGCTAGTACGGTCCGTGTCAGACCTGTTGATATATTGACGTGATTTGATATTGTCGATAGCTCATCAAGAGAACCGCGGAACTCGACGGGGCCGTACTCCTTTTGTTCAAAAGCAGACAATTGATTCGAAGTTCTGTCAAATTCGCGGACAGTGGTGTGTGTAAAGGATTCCGTCTCTGGTAAGGGCTCGAGCTTGGGCGGGCATTTTCGTTTCCACTGAAAGCCAGGGAGCGATCGGTTATGGAAACTGGGCGGGTTTAGCGGTTGGAGGTATCGAGGAGGTGGAAGTGGAGGAAGAGGATGTATGGCTTCCGGCTGTTTTAATTTCAAGGGAAGCGCGCATGGCGACGGCTTGGTGAGTTGGTTAGGTAACTCATAGTCTCGATCACTATTATATTCAGCACTGGGCCGAGTTGCTTTCCGTGATGGTTTGAGATGCGACAAAAGCCAGGACCTTCGGCTTCCCATTTGACAGTGCCAGATATAGCCAAATATAAAAATGACGATGGTTAAAAAGACGCCAGTGCCAGTTAAAGAGCAAGCAATGACAAAAGTCTGCTGTCCTGCTTCCTCTTGACCCGCAGTACGGATGTGTATAGATGGACGGTACTGGGGAGCCATGCTGTCACTGTGAAAACGTTTATCGGGTTATAATCACAACTGGGAGGTATCAGGTACCCTGACAACGGTTTAATATCCTAACCATGGCGCCAAACAACGATCTGGGGGGACAATATCTCCCTAGAAGTCTAGAAGAAACAGAGGGGCCTATGGAAATTTGCATATCTACATGAAGCCAGTCAGTCGCAGGGACGTGTTCTGTCAAATCCCATCTGAATCAAAGAATGGAGCATCAATGTAGAGACCCCACGCCACAAGTTCGTTGTGAGAGGTGCGCAATGCTTGAAAGGAGTCGGGGAGCAAGCATTCTTCGGAACCATCCGAGGATCATTGCCCCGTTTCCCCGTTCCTGACAAGATGCGGCCTGCATGATCGAGTTGCATGAACCTGAGATGACGGGAAGATCATGGCAGGCTTCCCGTTAAGAGCCAGGAGAGAGACCAAAGGTGTACAAAGAACGCGCTAGACGAGAACGCAGAAATAATCGAATCGCCCAACGGAACGGGACGGAACTTGCATTTGATTACGGTGATATGACATGTCGGATGAGTGGGATTGAGAATCTTTATTCTGCACCAGATACCGCGGGAGGCTGCATATGGGCTGCTAGTGGAAAATCTTCTTATTCTAAAACAATGTCTAGATCAAGAAGGGAGTTATATGGTATCCAGAGAGTTGCATTCATCCCGTACTGGGTTATTACTGTTATTATTATTATTATTATTATTATTATTCACTTTGGGTATCAATTGGCAATATAAGTTGGACCAGAGATTTGTAGTTTCGTCTTGGGCGGCATTCCTGTGCTGTTTCTCAGAGATCTTGCAGCGAAAAACTGTGTATAAGATATTTCAAATCCTGCTATTTTTCAAGCTATGAGAATGGCCTGGGATGCCCTCTTAGAATACAGAGGGGTGATAAGCCGTGAAAAGGTATGGGTATATAGCTTGTGACCCCCTGAAAGCTTCTTTCGGTATGTGTAGCGACCCCCCAGGGCCATGCAGTGAACTTGAGCCTGGTCGTGCCACTGTTGAAGCTGCCGCACACTGTCTCTCTGCTAACACGGGTGTTATACACCAGTTTCAGCCCTCGCGGCCCTCTTGTTCATTGATCAAGTCGACCATGAAGCGATCAAAAAACATCCGTTTGCCTCTGAGGAAGTTGGATGTCGTCGGCCGTCCACGTGACCCGTCCGAGTCGGGTCGGGACCTTGGAACCTTGAGGGATCTTCGACCGCAGCAAAACATCAAGCTTGATTGCACCCCAATTGATACCGTTTACTAGCAGGAGAGTACAGAGAACACTCTGCATTCCTTTCTTGAAGGTCTTTATAACGACGATGCTCGGCTAGTCCTGGCTGCGGCATCCAACGACCACCATATGAGCTTCTGCCGGTTCTGTGAATGTTGGTGCAAGTGTTATTGTTAGCTGATTTCATGCATCTCCTGCGTCGCACCCCTGACAATACGGCATTTTTCTAATCCCTCGCTTGGGCATAACTAACTAGTTAATACAATCTGTCATTGTTACTCCTTTTCCCATCAATAAAGCAATGGTATGCTACACAAGCTCGAGCGAGTCCTGAAACCGTCTTGATATTGGTACAATTTTATCCAGCCATCTGGCCTTTACCATTTTACTTCAACCCAACCCGGATAGAAGAAGCCCATCGAAAATTGCATCTCTCAAGGCCCGATTGCGGACGTAACAACTTTATCCCCATGATCTACTCCGACTTAAGATCTTTATCATATCACCTTGCCTTGGTCCTTGTTGCACATATACATCTTATTGCCGGGCAGTCTTAGTTTCAACCCAGCTTTCGGGCAGCGGGGTCTTAGGAACCCATCTTTCTAAACCTACCTTAAGGCCGTCTTGAAAGGCATATCAGCAGTCATGTTCAGCTGGGGAGGGAGTCTGGGTAAGCTTCTTGATTCCTTACTATCCATTGGCTGTTCTTAAACAAGCTGTCGAGAATATTGCTTTTCCTCGTGGAGTACTTGTGCTTTTCCCCTTTCAAGACTCTCCTTCTCCTTCATCTACCCTCCCATTCAGATGATTGAACATGTATAGCTGAGATCAATACCGAATTGGGGAGTATTTTATCTATACTCACTCTATAACGAATGGCTGACCAAGTGGGGAAGCAGCCGTGTCCAGCTTCAGTATTAATCTAGAAGAGGAGCGTGATCCGCCTCCACCGCCAACAAAAGTCCAGTTTCCGGACTATGCCAAACTAAATTCGGTCAGGTCTGACGGCGAAACGAGCTGTGATGCTCTCTATCACTTGTTGGCTCGTGCCAGAAAACCGCAAGATATCACGGATGAATATCTGACGGCATTCAATATCAAGGTGGAATATGATATTGATGTCTCAAACATCGTGCCGGATCACGATCTGAAATCAAAACCTCCTTATCAATGGCCAACACTTGGCTCTGGGACTGAAGAGGCAGAAATGAATACTCCCATATTTATGAGCAACGGGGCTCCGTTTCCTGACAAAAGTAAACATGAGCTCTTAAAGGGAGAGCTACTATTTGATAATGATGATGCGTTTCGATCCCTTGCGCGGCTTGAACCGCCTCCGGGGCGTAAAAACCCACGGATTGCCCAGGCGAGGAAATTTTGGACTGCTTTGCAGCAAGCTGCTCAGTATTGGGATTCGAGTCATGATAATTATTATGAGGTCAGCATGGAAGGTACCACTACGTCCAACGGCCATGGGAACGGTTCAGGTCCGGGTAAAAGTACGGATAAAAATGCAGTGGAAAGCAGGATGGATATTGATGGCGGAAAAGGCCATAGTCAACCAGCAGCCACAATACCCAAAATAAATGCTAAGAACCCCAGTGGTAGCAGACGCTACAAGGGTCGGAGAATTGGTGCGGGAACAGATATGCCTGATTCAGTCCGAGAAGATGTTTTACGTGGACTGGTGGAAATGGTAGCATGGTCTCTCGGCTGCCAGGTTAAGCTACCAACAATGCCGCCTCGTCTTGCTGTCAAAGATCTCCTATTTCCTGTACGGCAGAGTTTCACCGTCTCACGCATCCCACAGGATAGGCAGGAAGCACGCAAACATATTCTGGAAGGCCCCGTGCTAGTTGCTCAGTGCCGACCGGAAACGCATTTCTACGACGAAGCTACTGGACAGAGACATGTCGAGAAATGTGATATCCTGCGGGAAACAGCAGGGATGCTTCTACTAGCCCAGGAAAGAGCGCGAGAAAATCAGACTGAAGCCAAACCCGGAGAGGGAAAATGGTGGGCGTCTACCCCTCGCTGGGGAGGCCTCCCGAATAACGGCCCTGTTGGTGAACCAATTCCAACTGCTCCTGGGCAGCAGCAGCAGGCTGAACCCACGCCAACGAATTCATCTGTGGATAATGAGGCCACGGTGAACAAACGGACAAAACACGACAGGTCCTCTCTTTCATTTCGGAGAGGAGCAGGGTTGAACAACAGAAGAATCTCAATGATGGAGAAGTGGAAAAGCGTCCAGCCCGGTCCAGGCTTGTGGGATAAGAGAATGAAATATGTAAAAATTGGGTCTAACGCGAACAGTCCGTTTGATGATGTAAGTTACAACTGAATATCAGTTTGAAAGGACCAACTTTTACTAACGTATATTTACTCATAGGTCTTTATGATATCGTCAATCAACCACCATTTCTCTATCATCCACCTCAGAGTCTACGACGAGTACCTTCAATGGCTCGCTACTGGAAAGGTAGGCACTGCCAGTTCAGACGGTGGCCTGGCGTCACCATGGCGATCCCTAGTCCTTCGTCGAACACGCTGGTTCGACTTTTTCAACCCCGTGGATCGTTCGGAAGGGTTTGATGGTCTCTGGGCCGTCCTTACGCATATGATGAGATGATAGATGCATCCTACGTTATTCGCTCTTGTGTGTTCGGTGACGCTCAAACTGGGATGTCTATCCTTTCCCAACGTCATATTCCTTTCCTCACGTCCTCATGCCCCCAAGAAATACTTCCTACCCATGTCTGGTTTGCCGAAAGAATTGCCTACTACCAGGCGCTTCCCCATGCTTCCCAGGGCCATCCCTTGTTATATATAATGTGTTAGCCCTATATGCCTGTTGTGCTGGAACCAGCATTGAGCCGTTTTCTCCAGGGATATGATACCAGATTGATACAAACAAATATAGCGTCACATTCTAGAAAGAGATAACTGCTCATTATTTTCCATATGAAGCAGCCGGACCAGTCAGCTTTGTAATATTGACATGGTATACAACCAGGAATATGTTAGCTGCCCACCAACTTTCACACTCGCCCTGCCGGTGATGCGTCAAGGATAAAAAAGGTACATGTTCAGTGTGTAAATTAAGGCCTTATTCTGCACTGTGAATACATCCATAGAGCGTCTCGTAGCTATAATATACATAATAACAACGATAATAGTTAGTTAAACGCAGCCAATCACCCGGCGTCACATCAACCGAAACGGGACGTCAACTCCTTTCCTCATGCATTCTCTCTCTCTCCCCACGCAAGCAACAGAACCAACATTTAACATCCCAGACGGCATACAGCTATTATGGTCACGTATAGTCGCGTATAATACTTAGTTATATCGACTTTACACGCTTCCCGCCCCCTGCCCATCCCATCATCCAAGCTCCCGCCCAGTGTTTCAAGCTTTCTCGTGGAATTCGGCCGACGACCTCCACCGCTGCGTAACTAGTTATACAGTGAAGCGACACACGCCACAAAACGTCTTGACAGCCGGACAGTCGCAACTCGGAAAAGCGAATACCAGCAGCAATTGAGTTCCAGCCCTCTCTGCATGGCAGCTCGAGAACATGGCTTTGGACAAGGATCAGAAACATGAGACACCTGTGGCGCTGGGAGAAGGGGAGCCCACCCACGCATACTTAGTTATGGGTTGGCAGCGTGTTTGCGAGGAAATGATAACTAGTTATGGATACGCCATGGCAACTGCCACCATCATCTGCACGAGATTGAACGCACCCTCGGCAGGTGAAGCTGCCTGTCCCCTTGAAGCTCGGCCTCCCTCACAGCCAATAACGGGGGTCAGACGCGATGGTGGGACGCGCAGTGTGGGATGGGAGGCAATCCCATATATCCCAGCTTGGTGACCATCGCCGACCTGACATCGTACTTATATATCCAGCTATGGAACGTTCCCCAACTCAGTTCTCCACCTGTCCATGGCCTTTACACTGAATGTCTGGACGCTAAGCCGCGGGGAACGCTGGAAGGGAAGCCTATCTCGATCTCTGGAAATTTGCCCTGGTCGACATTATCCCACGGACATGGATAGACGACAGCCCCTAGATATATCTGATACAGATGAGCCTGATATACTGACTGATATTTACTTCGAATATTTCACCGAGATGAACATCGGATAACTAACTAACTAGCGCGCCAGTCGTGTCAGTAATACCGTCATGGGGGCCGGAGATACTGCTGCTTTGACCCGATATCTTCCCCCACCTCCTTGATAACACAGTACAAGGAGGTGTGTATCTTTCCTTTTTCCTTTTTGCCCCTTGCCTGCACCGTTTGGTGCCTAACTGGCAGCCCTTTTCCTAGGTTGAGCGGGTTCGACATGACTTACATGAATCGTCACCACACCACATGCACTGCGCTCACCTTCCAAGACCAAGCATACATACATACATACAACGGATAATCGTGATCCGCATGCATGTGTAAATAACCAAATCTCCTGTTTGATGCCGCCCAGGTTTCTTTTGCAGGCTGTCCTGCATTGTCATCGAGACTGCTTGGCTGGTTAATTGCATGAAACCTCAAAACCCCTGAAACCGTAACTAAATCTAGAGTCGAGCGCAACAATGCAGTCATCCAGAATGTGTGGGCAACAGCATCAATCGGTATTTCAGCTATCATGCTAGCTGTTTGTGGGGTATTCGAATCTTTGCCAGTCGAGAAATACGGGGTATATTTGACACACACATACGAGAGTATCCAACGCTCCTCCGCATATCAGATTAACGCTGTCAATAACAGGACAGCCGTAGCGAGCAGCACAGACGAATATGGGCATTTCTATTATGTCACTAACCCCTCGATCGTCTGAGGGAAGATGATCCCTCACACACGCTATAGGCTGCACCTTCCCGTCATTTTCTTCTCAGAAAAATACGCTGAAGGTACGGATACGGAGTAGGAATATGCGGCAGATAGGGTGTTCCCCCCCTCCCCCTTATATGGCTATTGTTGTTGCCATTCGGGGGAGTGTACGGAGTATGAGTCTGATAGTAGCATCCTACTCCGTATTTTCTATTCAGAACTCCATATCACGATTCAGTTTTCACTCCCTGGGCATACTTTTTCCACACGATGGAATAGGCCCTCGAAAGTCATTAATTGTTTCTTTCTTTTTAACTCCTCCCTTCGCTTCAACTTTTGTTCTTTATTTCTTTCCTGGGACTTTCCCCTTTCGATGTTTGAGTTCAGCTGGATGAGAATCCAGCATGTACTAATGCCTATCCAAGGCGCACTTGTGGCGTTCGACCACGCTCCTTACAATCACCAAGCCTTGGTTTGCGTGCCGAGCAAGCGCGCCCTCCATACCAGTGGGCGAACAAGCCAGCTTGCAACTAATAATGTTTCGAGATGTGGGGATACGGGAGTCTTCAATGCAATAACTATACTCCGTATTCTTCTGGATGGAATACCAACTACTAGCTTGTCAGTCGAAGAGCCAACGCAGAAGGCCAGAGGAACTTTCAACCAACGGGTGGAAGAACAAGCCCCGTCTGAGCCGCAACGCTAAACTCCTGAAGCCCCCGATACTCGCCGACAGCTTTTCCATGACAATTAATGCGTGTCTGTTCGGAGCGCTCTCGGTAACGACGCCGAGTATATGGATGGGATGGATTAATAGACGAAAGCTTCTCCCATCTATATGACGCGTCTGCTTTGTGAGACGGTCATTTGCCGACTTCGTGTCTTGGAAATTAGCATGGTATATTAACGATCATCTGACCATACATGAAGAGAGATGGCCCAGGCGATCGGAGCCCGATAAAAGGAAGGGTTAAGGGGTCAAGGAAATGGAATCGTACATGGCCTTAGACAAGGGGTGGAGAATACTAACCAAATTACCACAATGCTCCGGGTGGACGACCAGTAGAAAAAAGCGAAGAGAGAGAGAATGACCAAGATTGGCAGCAAAATGAGCGAGAAGCAATATATTACCAAGGCTAGCCAGCAACATGGGAGCTGGTCACTCCACAGCTTCTTGCGCTGGGTTGTTGGGGTCTGGGTTGAGGCCAATAATAATAATAGTGGCATGGGTTAACTACGGTAACTACGGGATGGAACATGCATGCCCTTCCTTCGTTGCTGCTAACTAGCTAGCAGGGGAGACAAGACGTTGTGGTGCCCAAAGCAAAGTCGCGGGAGCCCACCGCACCGCCGCCGCTACTGCCATCGACCCATGAAGACGTCCATGGCTCACTAAAGTAGGGGCTGCTGGGCGTGTTTAGTATGCGGGTGCATCTTGAAATGTTTGTGATAATGGCTGCTCTGGCTTGCAAACAGTTCCTGAGAATCCCGTCCCCGTCCAACATGAAGATGTCTCACGTGTATATGGGCTGTCAACGCCTTTTTTGCCCTGCAGAGGTTTTCTTTTCTGATTGTCGGTAAAGATCCAGGTTCGACTTACGGGATGAAAACGGCTTCTGCGGGATTCTGATTCCTCACTGGTCGAATATTCGAGCCTTTCATTATCCTGGGTGGCCAGAGATATTCAGCACTAGTCTAGACGGATACTGTCGTGGTACGTGGTACGGCGTTCACGCCACAGGCTCACTTGTCAACCTCGAGGACTTTATGAAAAAGGCGTTGTGACGTATCTCTCCACCTTTGTTTGACAGAGGTTGCACTCCTAGGTGTCAGAGGGCAGAGGGGAACTGCTCCAACCCGTTGCTGCAACACATTCGGAAGCCACCAAGCTCCGTTGTTATTTACGTTGCGAGCGACAGCAAGAAGAAGTACGAAGGGGACAGCAGCTCACCCTTTATGTTAGTTACACTCTCGGCAACTCCAGGTCAAGTGCCGTTGCCGTTGGAAAGCAATTATATACGCTAAACTAGCCTAAACAAACGAGCTGCACACCCAGTTAGTCAACAGGACGCATGCCTGTTTGAGATTTCAGATTTGAACTGGGCCAAGCAAGGATAACTCATCGATCGGTGTCTGTGGGGTGCGTCATGTATGGAAGAGAGCAAAAAGGCACAAAAAGGGGGTGAATGCTTCTCTAGTGTTCTCCTTTTAACATGAAGAAAGCTTGTTTGGCTCCAGCTTCCTCTGCCATGGGACTCGGTTAGTACTCTGTACCTGGTGATATAGGCTGAGATATCTATATATGGGAGCATGGCAAAGGAGAGGAACTCTGTATACATGCTAGGCTGGGCGCAGCGGTGCATGGGATCAGTGGCAGGCGGCGGTACGGCCCAACTCCAGCACAGCTGCGAACCATTTCAAGGATATGCTGCTCGGCGGTCACCGAGAAAGCCCTCTGTTGCCTCGAAAAACCCAAGAGATCATCATCCTTGGGTGTGGAGTCAGTAAGCAACTAGATGGCAGAGTCAGGGAGAATATACGACCAGCCAGACAACGCAAACTCCAGCCAGTTGGTAAGAACTCCACGAACTGTTTGCCCAGAGGGTATGAGATGCAGCTACCCTGCCTGCCCTTCCAAGGCCAAAAGAAAAAAAGTTGGGGATTCGCCACTTCCTTCGGCCTTTTGGTAACGGGCTTCTGGGCCGTCCTTGCATTGCATCGTAAGCGCTTGACAGGCCATATACAAACGAATGGGCACGGCACGATAGGGGGCGCATCCTTACATACAGAGGGTATGGATTGCACATAGACGCATAATGTTGCATATACACGCAGCATTAAAGCAACAGATCTGCTTCTCTGGGCAGTGTGCCCTCGAGAAATCACGATGGCACAGTTTCGGCTCGACATACTATATACGCATTGGCCCGAGGAGTTTTCTTCTGTGTGCCGCGCGTGAGCTTTGCCAGCACCCGACGAGATGCTTTTCTTCGTTCATGGGACTGCTATGGGTCTGACTCGGTTAACGCCATGATTCGCCCAGAGGAAACTTAAGCTAAGCAAGCTAGGTTAATTAATAACATCAGTGTGGATCTGGATATCTGCCCTGGAGTTGGATAACTATGGGGGGGAGGAGGAGGAGAGGGGAGGATGACGGGAATGTGCCAGGGCATGTCACTGCGCTCGCTTGGAAGGGCTTATTTTTAGTACTTGGGAAATACGAGACTTGAGCATGCTCTTCCCTACAACTGTCACCACTTTCCTGGGGGGTTGGTTTGTCCAGTTTTCCACCTTGTCGGTTTGTCAGTTTGCTCCATTCTGATGGGCGGGATTCGTGCTGTGGTACGAGGCCATATACATACTTCACGTCAACGCCGCAGAACCGAACCACCTCTGCATACACCCCTTTCTTGGAGGCAAGGGCAGCAGTGCACGCCGTATACACAGGCACAGAAGGCCAAAGAAACTTGATGCAGCAACCCGCCGATAGTCCCGGTCAGAGGCAACTCAGCTTTTGCTTCTGGCGCTATACATATCAACTATTTGCCCCCAGTCCCTGGTAGGGGTATCCTCCCTTTCTCTCCCTCCCTCCCTCCCTCCCACCACCCCGTATGTACGGACTGTCCAGGCTTTGATACGGCGAGCGTTATTACAATCCCGTCTATCATCCCGTACCTTACCTGTCCTTCTCTCTCCCTCTCTCTGGACGTGCATCTTGGTTGGATCTCTTTCTTTCCTTTTTTCTTTTTTGGCTCTCTCGCCCTTTGCCAGGCGTTACTTTTGCCGCTCCATACAAGGCCAACTCCATCTTCCGTCCGCAATTCCGCAAGCCGCAAGCCGCAAAATTGTGACTCCGTTTCTGAGCTTAAGTAAAGGCACTGTGGGTGATCTGGTCCTTTTCTCCACTCGCCCTGTGCCCTCGGTCTCTCACGCTCTCCTTTGCTGGCTTCCCGCTGCTAGTGCTTTTCTTGGGGGGAGATTGGTTTTTGATAGAGACAAAGCGGAGAAGAGCAACCTCGCTTCTTCTTCTACTACTGCTTCCCTCTCTTTTCCTCACCCCCTGACGATAGTTTGAACAGTCCACGCCAGACTGATATCAACGCCGACACCGATATTTCGACCATCGACACCGCCTGGATAACGGTCGAGGATCCCGTTTCGGCTACCAGGAGCGAAAGACCTGCGGGAGCTTGGATCGCGCTCGCCCCCCCTCCATCTCAACAAGCAACTCGCTCTCCCCTGGGCCCCCCGTCTCGTCCAGTCAAATCCCATTTACCCACGCCCATAATAAACCTTTTGCTTAAAATCACCAGATCATAGACCTGCGCTGGGGCAAGCAGCAGGGAGGAAAGACGTTCTTCCGACCGTTTTCGACCCGATCGTTCATTTCCCTGGTTTTCCTGGGGTCTACCAAAAGGCGGTTCATCGTCCATCCCTTCTCTCGTTTTCTCAGTTCACATTAGACATATTTCCCCGTGCCTTGCGCGACGGAGCCTGATACTGTCCACCCCTTACACCGACACTGCACACCGCACATCACCGTTCATCATCCTCACACGCCGCAGCCGAACATAGACAGAGCAAGAGCCGTCTCTATCTACACCTGTTGTGACCCTCCCAAGTCGCTGAGACCTGACATCTCTCGCCTTGGACGTTTCACCTTTGAACTGCGTCGGTTTCCGTGGCTCTCAAACATCGGAAACTTTTGCCCGAAACCGGGTAACCACCGCCCAAGAGTAGGACCATTCCACGGCTGCTGGCATCCTCTTTTTTTTCTCCCCTTGTCCTTTCGGTTAATGGTTCAGGCACCAGAGCTTACCATATTTCTTGAACAAACAGCCGACAAGACCTTATTGACAGCGCCGACGAACGCAAACTGCTTGTTCCTCTTGCTCTCCACCAAGTGATTCAATCTCGGGACCAACCTTTTTTTTTTCCTTTCCTCCATTTGCCGTCGCTCTCTCTGCCTGTCTGGCCGCAACCCTGAAACAAATTCGCAGAACCAACACTTGCCACGGGAGATACGATCGCCAGCTGTTCCCTCTCGTCCATCACTCTCTTCGTTCGATTCAGCAGGAAAAGGCTTTGGTCCTGACAGTAGCCAATCTAGCCATGCTATTTTTACGGAGTTTGTTCAACTGGTCTTTGTAGAACGTGGATACATTGCGCTCTTTCTCCCCTCTCCCTCTCACTCTTTTCTCTCGACAAACAGGAACTGCCCCGGACCCTGAATTTGAAAGGCGGATCGAGCGTCCTGATCTTTGGATCAAGCCGAAATCATGACAATGGAGGCAGCAGCAGCTTCAGAGAACCCCAAGACTCTGCCCACGCTTCCCTCCCCACCGTCAGTGCGCCAGTTGCCTCCCTCCGAACGGCCGCCGTCTTTGCCTCTTCCCCGGACATACGACAGCCATTGGGGGCGACCATACCACCCTTACGAAAACACAGACCAAAGAGCGCCGTCTTCCTACTCAGCCTCTCCTCGTGAAGGTTCTCATATGGCAGAGTCGTACGGCAGGCCTGGTAGTAGCATACCTCCCGCCTCCAGAACGCCCAACGGCACGTTCAGGCCGGTTAATGGCGCCCACGAAGGCAACTCGAACCCCCCACCTAGTGCCTACCAACCTTCAAGCGACTTTCATAGCCGGCCTGGCAGCTATGGCGCCGACAACAGCCACCCGAATGGCGAACATCACGGCATGCAGATGATCTCGCCCGTCGATGGCATGCAACCACCACCTCCTACCCATCGGTCATATCCTCCCAGCACGCCGATGGCTCAGAGTCACGGTCCCTACGACCAGGGTAATTACTACCTTAACCAAGCTAACTCACAAGCCCAGTCACAGGCTCAGAGGCAACGTCGAACCACCCGCGCGCAGCAGGTAAGGCTTCATGCTAGGAAGCAGGACCTATACTCCCCGCAACTTTTCTCTCTGAATTGCGACTGATAGCTCATTAATAATATACTAGGCCTGCGATCAATGTCGTGCGCGAAAAGCGAAATGTGATGAGGGTCGCCCATCATGTAGTTTGTGTAAGGAAAGCAACTCCGTCTGTGTCTACAAGGATGTTCCTCCTCATAAGTACGTCTAACCTCGAGATTCGCAATATTGTATTGATAATTAATAAAAAGGAACTAACCATACTGTCTCCCGTAGACATGAACGCTCGACTCAATTGGTTCTGGATCGCCTCAAGCAGCTGGACGATCGATTCAATGACATGTTAAAGAGCCAAGCAGAGCAAGACCTGAAATTAGAGGCTTTGATACGCGCTCAAAAGATGTCTCCATTGAGTCCGAAGCTTGAAAAGAAGCCCGAAATAGCACACAAGACACCTACCCCAGCAGAACAGGAACGAACTTCGCCCAAAGCTGCGAGTACAAGCGAAACCCCGACTGGAAAGCATATTAAAGACGAGCACATTGACCTACATATTGACGATGATGAGCTTTCCATCCCAATCGAACACACTACCGCGGCCCACAAACTTCTCCTATGGCCATCCATCCAGAAACTACTACCTGAACGAATCGATGCGGATTACGTTATGGAATTGGAGGAGGAGCGAGGTCCTATCAGGCCATATGGACGGGGCGAAGGTGAAGATGGACACGACATTAGCGTTTATCCTTACAGTCCAAAACTCCGATCCCCCAGCCCTCGAGAAGATGAAACCTACCAAACCCGCTCTCCAGGCACTGGATATGGTACTGGGTTAGAAATTTACCAATCCAACCCTACCCTGCGTGTCCCAAAAGAGCGTCAAGTAGGCGGCCTCAATGCTTCCGGTGTCCTTAACCTTGATGCAGACGTCATTGAGATGCATCGCCAAAGCTACCTTCAGAACATGCACATTCTGCACCCTATACTTGCTCAAGACAGCCTGAACATCATGATTACGAACTTCATCAGGACGTACAGCCCCCAGTCTAAATCTATGCCAACACCGCTAGCATCACGAGCGGATCCGGCATCTGGGGTTCACAGAGTTCAAAAACGAAAGCGATCTATTGACATGACTGACGGATACCCCGACTCTCCAGTCTCAGACAGCTTTTCTCCCCATGCTGGCCATGAAATTCAACGTTCCCTTGACAATGCAATTGTTTTGTTGGTGCTAGCTCTAGGCTCAATATGCGGATATAAGGGGCCTATCCCAGGCCCAGTACGCCACGTACCGGCTGGCCCCTTCACACCTGTGATGGGGGAACACTCTTTAGCCTCGTCAAACTCTCCACCTGAGAGCATGCCTTTTGCAAACCACCATAGGCGATTTTCCACGCAGTCAACCCATGTTGGCCCTGACCCGCCCGATATTAGGAATATGGACGTCATCCCTGGAATGGCATATTATGCACTTGCTTCCGATATCCTGGGCAATTTGCATGGAGGTAATGATCTGGCCCTTGCTCAGGCCTGCCTCCTAGCCGCCCTTTATACTGGACAGCTTGCACACCCATTTTCAAGCCATGGATGGATTTACCAAGCAGCCCGTGCCTGTCAGGTTTTGGTTCGACCGTAAGCATCCCTCCCTTTCTCAGAATCGGCCGTAGCTCACTTTAATGTTAGGCGAAAATATGACTGTATGCCCGAAGGCCCGAGGAAAGATTTGATATGCCTGGTTTTTTGGACCTGTCTGCAGCTTGAGAGGTAGGAATGAATTAATGGCACAGCTATAGCTAAAGGAAAAGGCACTGAACTAATACACCTACAAAACAGTGATATACTAGCAGAGCTTGACCTGCCAGCGAGCGGAATCAGCCGGCTAGAAGGGCGCATGAACTTTCCCCGAGGAGTCTTTGCTCATACCATTCCAAATGAAATACACGCACCCAATACTATGATGATGATGTATTACCTCGTGCAAATTCATCTTCGAAAAGTTCTTAACAGGATCCATACCGACCTATATAAAGCCGAAAGTAAGACACCAACCATGCTGCTACCCCCTGTCAAAGCTTGATTGCTAACTGTCACCCTATCATAGAGCAAGGAGGCGAAAAGGCCCGCTGGTCGACCAAGATCCAAGAGGCCTTAAGCTTCAACCTTGAGCAATGGCGCAGTGGTCTCCCTGAGTACATGCGTTGGGAAGATTCTGACCCACCGGCGAAAGATATCAACACTGCACGCATGCGCGGCAAATACTACGGCGCTAAATACCTCATCCACCGACCTTTGCTCCACCATGCCCTGCATCCAATGGCCCCTAAGCCGCGCAACCCTGTCCCTGCTTCATCCCCCGCTCAGTCTACCGTCTCCAGCTCCCAGTCTCAAGTGTCTCCATCGCTTTCTCACGTCCATCAGGCTGAGAAAATGGAGCGATACACAAGCGAGATGGGCCCGCCAGTTCGGACGCCATCAAACGACCCGCAGCCGCCGTTACTGAGCGACTTGGAACCTAAGGTTTTCGATGCGTGTATGGTCTGCATCAACGCTGCTATGAACAGTACTGTTGCATTCGATGGAGTAGAAGGCCGCCCCATAGTCACCAATATCTTTGGAACTGCTCATGCGTATGTTTCTTGTCACTACATTTCACTGTGAGTTGACACACTAATCTTTATTTTATAATAGTCAATTCGGCAATATGCTTGTCCTCTCGGCAACATATACATCTCAGCTTTCTGCCCTTGTCGACGGTGACAAACTTTGTGCTCTACTCGATCGAACCATCAAATTCCTGCTACGAAGCCGACATATCTCTCCCACCTTGCGGAAAGATGCAGAAATATTAACCTTGATAAGGCGCAAACTCTTTGAACAAAACCCCCAGCCGCAGCCACAACCGCAGTCGACACAAACCGGAAGTTTCTCCAATGACCGATGATTCGCTCATCAAACATTCCTCTTGAAATATATATACAAATACTTCTGAACCAACTTCTCATTCGTTTTATGTGTTTTTACCCTATACTTCTTTGTTTCCATACTTATCCCCCCCAATTTCATCATTGGCTTACATCTCTACTGCATTTGATGCATTGTTTCAATCTATGCTCAATACCATTTTGGCGTGGGTGGCAAGTCGTCTTTTGCATTATTATTATTTTTCCATTTTATTTTCTTGGTCATTCCTCATTTTTCTCTCTTTTCCTTTCTACTGTCAATTATTTCGCTTTTCATAAGCTTGAAATAACTCATCGGGGGCTCCCTTTTTACGCTGATGTCATGCCTATATCCATTTTAAATATTTATATCCCCTTTCCCATATGTTTGTATATTTTTATGATCGTTGTTTTTTTTTCTCCCTCTTTACGTTACCGGCACGCCTTTTTACTTTTGTTTGGTTATTTGCCATGCTCCCTTTTGGCCATACATTTCTGTAAACAGCTCGCGAGTCGCCTAATGGGTGAAGTGAATGCTTGGTGGCAATGTAAGGATTATGAAAGATTGACGTGGTCTCCTAATTCATTAATTGATAGGCTACAAAAGTGATGGCGAAAATATAACATCAGTGCAATTTTACAATTCTTTTGCGGTTGCTTCGTGGAAGGAGACATTTATATACATTCCTCGTGGGTCGTTGTATAAGCATAAACTTGCCCAGTGCAAATATTAGACACAAGGATAGGATGGCCTGGTATCAAGGTCATGGTAATGAACTAGTTTTACCTCCTATGTATAAAAACTCCTGGTTTCGATTCGGTTAATTCTTGGGCGGTTGCCATGGCTATATGGTTCTGCGGCATTCTGGTTCACGGAAATCTCCGGGGAGGTATATAATAATTCCCCTTGCCATTGTTGCATCCAACTGCCACCAACAATCTTGATTAAGTACTTTAAACCGCGTCAAGGCCCACGCAAAGTTAGCAGATAGAATATCTGCCAGTTCAACGTCGGTACGTGTAGTAGTTGTGCTTGAAGCATATATTCGTCCAACTAACTCTAGTCAGAGCACTAACAGAAGCAGAACAGTCATGCCGCACTCTCGATATTTTCAGAAGCGTGACCCCGATTTTCAGCACAACGATAGTAACGCTCTGCAAATCGAATTCGGACGTCTTGCCAACCGCCAGGGCTGGACCAAAAAGAACCAGAAATATCCGCGCCAGTGGATAAAGTGCCTCAGGGAGGAGCTTGCATACCATGTTTATCAGATTGTAGACGAACATGGTGACAAACTTTCCAACTTGAAGCTGTTATGTGAGAGATTTTTGAACGAAACGCCCGCGTCCATCAAGGCATGCAAGAAGGTAAGAATCCTCGTCTATCAAGATATATTCAAGGTTCTCATGAGAATAACCGCTGGTTATATGCATGGTATAAGCTGGTGAAAATATAGGCCCTTAGACGCGTCCATATTAATTTGCTGGATTGGATCGAGAGCCAGCGCCGTGGTGACGAGCCGCATGTTTTCCGGTCAGAAAAGCAATTGCAGCGTTACACCCGAGAACACCAAAGATATTTTCCAAAGAAGATCCTTAATGATATCCCAATTATGAAAGTCTTCTTGAGGGATATCAATTAGTTATTTGTGGTTGCTCATAGTATCCTGGAACCCTGAGGTTAATGGAACTGAATAAGTACCTATCCTGAGAAACAGTAACTAGTTCCCTACTAAAATGCCAATCCAAAGAGTATAGTAAGGCCTATCTATGGGTATCAAATTGTTGCTTGCTGCAGCCAAAAGATTGACCAAAATTGACCAAAATTGAACGGAGGCTCCAACCTGGATTGGAAGGGAAAGCATCACGTGACGCATCTGCCGGCGAACCTCAAGCCCAAAAGAGAAACTTCGACGTCGTCCATGGTTCAAGGCCAGGACAATCTTTGGAACGCTTGCTGTGGCTCGCCGAGTCGGACGAGAGAGAGAGAGAGTCAGGGGACGCCTCGGGGGGCGCTATCTTGCACGAACTTGCTAGTTACCGAGGTTCAAGGGTGGGATCGATCGACCTCGTATTAGTTAACTATTGCTGGACGACGGGAATATGTCAACCCCAGAGTGCACCGGACCGCCTGCACAAACAGCCCGAGGACAGTGACTGGAGCGTCCATCTCAGGATTGATGAGACCTGAACGGGTTACCATGTGCAGTTAAGAGCAGCTCGGCAGGATGTCGATAAAAGCTCGCATCTTAAACAGTGTGGATGGTGTAAAGAGCTGTTTCGGTACGCATGCCTGACCAGCCGACTAAAGTCGAAGCTTGACACTTGACTTTAGAGGTTGGCTGGCTAGCTAACAAACTACTTTCTCCGTGTTTGCGGGAGCGCGATGAGCATGTGCTTCGGGGGGAACCTGTGGAGCACATGTTGGAGCGTATATAGAGCTTTTGTCTGCAGTCGACAAAGGGAAGTTGAGCTGCTTCAACCTGCCAGGCTGTTGTTGGCGACCGGTCAGTAAGATAGGCACCATGAGCATCTCACACCATAAAGGATGGCTGCCGCGTGAAGGTACGAAGCTGGCCCTCGCTCCAATCACAATGGCCACCTAACGAGTGCCATAGCCAATTAGCTAACAAAACTCAGGCTTCACGGCGGACGTCATTGGGCGCATTCTGTCCTCAACTGTTCTCGCACCGCAAGCAACGATACCACTCCTGCTATTCGCTGGCTACACCTCCCAAGGAAGAAGCTTGATTGCAGACCGGCCTCGCGTTTTTACTGCACTGAAAGCGCTGGCCTCAATCGGCCTGCTCAGAATCGTCAATGGATTCCTCAACCGTCGAGCCCTGAACAACTGGGCGTCTGACGAGTTTGTCTGGAGACGTGAGATCGCCTTGGTAACCGGAGGAAGTGATGGGATCGGACAGCGGATTGCTCTTCTGCTTGCTCGACGTGGCCTCAAGGTTGTGGTTCTTGATGTTCAGGAACCTAAATACCATACACCACCAAACGTAACTTTCTATAAGTGTGACATTACCTCCTCTGCGGCCGTTGCAGAGACAGCAGCAGTAATCCGGGCAGACGTTGGCGAACCAACTATCATCGTTAACAATGCCGGCATACTAAGAACACGACCTTTACTCAAAGGCACCGAGGCTGAGACGAGGCTTGCCTTCGAGGTGAACGCTCTCTCTCACTACGTAATGGCGCGGGAGTTTCTACCAAGCTTGATCCGCCACAACCACGGGATGCTGGTGACCGTTGCCTCGCAAGCTTCGCACGTTGCGTGTGCCAGCATGGTTGACTATGCCGGTACTAAGGCTGCTGCTCTAGCTTTCCATGAAGGCATTGCCTCCGAGTTGAAGATACGGTACAAGGCCCCCAAGATACGTACTGTGGTGATTGAACCGGGATTCTGCAAGACCAGCCTTATAGACGGCATGTCATCTGAAGACACATGGTTCCACCCACTTCTTCACCCTGACACGGTGGCGGAGCGGACGGTTGAACAGATACTAACAGGATCCAGCGGAAGGGTTATACTGCCCGGCTCTACTGGGTTCTTTGCTGAGAACATTCACTCCTTGCCCTTCTGGCTTCAGAATTTCATCAGGGATAGATGTGAAATGTCAACACGGACAAGCCATTGCGCTTGACCGGGAGATCGGCTAGCTTTATACATTTTGGATGCATTTGTTTCCCTTTTAGCTGTTTCCTTAACTTTCTTGTATATAGTTTGGTCCCTTTGGTATTTGATAATTGGCTAGGTAACTATGCCTCATGACGCTTCTGAATTGGTAGGATAAATATCAACGCACATTGCGACTCTCTCCGACCAACTTCCGGCCTGCCTGCTTTCCCTCCATGTCCAAGTAGACAAGTACCTGAATACTTGTATGCGCATCCAGTGGCAACCACCCACCCTGCCAGGTGCCATCCAGGTCATGTGCAACGTGCAGCATAAAAAAGATAAGTGCGACTTCAGCGCAATACGCAAGCTTGATTCTTCTGCCTAACTACTTCACGACTCCACGACTTCACAGCCATCTTCCATCATCGCCCTCTCCTACGCCATCTGCGCGTCGTCCCTTTTAGCGACTGATGATCTGAGAAGGATGTCTTATTTGACAGCTGTACTAATATCACGACGATTGCGACGTTTAACGACCTGACGACCCGGAACGAACCTTACGACCGTATACGACTTTCTTACGACAAAATAAAACGACGAAGACTCCATTTAATAACCAAATCAACCACGATCAACTGCTTCTTGAACTGAAGGCCCTTTCACTTGCGGCCTCCAGCGCTCTTCTGCTCAGCTTCTTTCAGTGATACGGCTGGGATAGCCCCCTGATCTGTGTGCTGCTTTTTCGCCTTCTGGTTGGGATCGATCGCAGCAGCGCCACCTAGCTTCACCCCTTGCCGGGCTATCGCGGGCAGCCAACCACGGTTTCTTCCCGGGGCTCAGCCGTGGGTCAGGAAGGTCTTGTTTACCGTTTTACCAGCCACCAGACAACCAGCTTTGCTAGCCGGGTAAACAAAACACCCAGCAGAAAACGACGGGCTCTTCTTCTCTCACGACTCCCTCGCTCTCACCACACTCCCAGCCAACCGACCTACCAACCCACACTCCTTTTCTCCAGGCTGTCTCGTCCAGTGGCCGGCCCAAATCCACGAGCAAGATGTTTAAGAGTCTTCTGGGCACCCAGTCGAGCACTCGATCGTCTGACTCGAGCCGCCATAGACATCGTCGGGATCGCGACGACGACGACGACAGCCGTTCGAAATCCTCATCACACTCTCACCATCGTAAATCGTCTCGCCATCATTCGTCTTCCTCGAAACACAAGTCCTCACGAAGTGACGATCGTGACGCGGACAGGCATTCGAGCTCAAGACGGTCCTCGCGACGATATGAAGACGATGACGATGGCGCACGTTCTATCATAGCTCCAAGCGAGATAGCGTCTGAAGCTCCGTCGCGGATGCTCGATGGTGAGAGGAGCACTTTTGGCGATGACCCTAATGAACATTATAAAGAAAGAAGGGCTCGCAGAAGAGGCCATGGTGATGATGATTCGATGCTGGACCAAGACTCGCGAGATTCACGGCGTCGCGAGAGGGAGACCTACCCAGAAGAGCTGAGATATCGTGATGATGCTCCTTCTGCTGTAGGCTCTGACTTACGAGACTCTTCACTTCGTGATAGAGATTTATATTGGGGTGAACCGCGACGACGCTCGCGAGACCGATATAACGACGACGACGACGACAGACGAAACAGAAGCAGTCGTCGATATGATGAACCAAGTACTGATGACAGATACGAACCAGCTACTCGCTCGGAACGACGCAGCAGGACTCTAGATGGCCGAGCCATCCCCGAAGACCAGCGGCCAATTGAACCCGCTGGCCGCCGTAGAACCGCAGCTTCTGGCCCTGAGAGCTCGCGGTCTCCCTTATACCCTACTGATACCAACCATCCTCTGCCTACGACATCAGGCCCTGGGGATATACCTCAGTCATCGTATAGCTATCCTCCACCTACATCGGGCTCCTACCCCCCAGCGGATAGTTCACAGCAACCACCTTTGATAGGCTCAGCGGCTGAATATTATGGAGACCAGGGCCAGTCAGTCCCCAATCAACCAGGATTCACCCCCAGTGCTATCTCACCCTCTGGGCCTGAATACGGACCTCCTTCAATGCCAATACCCCAATTCGACCAGCACGAAACTGGACCATCCGGACCACCGCCTCAACATGGTACTGGCACTGCGGCACTGGGTGGTATGGCCGCTGGAGCAGCTGGCTACGGGATAAATTCAGCCATGTCCGGAGGATTACCTCACAGCGGACCTCCAAACACATCACCAACTATGCCAGGAAGCATGCCGGCCGATACGCCCTCCGACTCGCTGCCTAATGCACCAACACACACTTTACCAGGCAGCTACCATGAATCTCCAGCCAATTATGCACCATCTGGATACCCGGAAGACCACCATCAACACCATTCGTCTTCATCGCACGGGGGCATTGCCGCACTTGGAGCAACGGCAGGCATTGCAGCTGCAGCGGGTCTGGCAGCAAATGCTTATCACAATTCACACCACAACGCACACCACAACTCACACCACAATTCACACGGCAACGGTCAGCAACCGCTGTATTCTCACAACCAACAACAGCATTATACTGGAGGCTTTCAGCCGGGAAATCTTGCCTACCAAAGACGTCAACAAGGCCCTCTAAGAAAGTTCGTGGACTTTTGGCGAGATCCTGAAGGCGTGGCATTGTACGAAGAGTACTCTGAAATCACTGGAACCTGTAGGTACTGCTTCGAGCCAGGAACAACCTCTCGAGATGCGCCACGCAAGCATAATCGATATCGCCGTAGGCCATCCAATGACAGTTTTGGCGGCCGATCCAGAGTCGATAAGTTGAGCCGATATGGTTCCTCTGACGAAGAAGGCCATCACAAGAGCTCGAACCGCAAATCTTGGTTGGCTGCTGGCCTGGCTGCATATGTTGGCAAGTCTCTCTTTGACAAGAGGAAGAAGGACCGCCGTGATCGCTCTCCATCCAGTCGACGCCCGAAATCATCGTCCTCCTCAAGAGTGGGAGGGAGGGGAGCACCTTCTTATGGGCAGGTTACCGTCTCGGAATATTCTCATCCGCCGTCTACAATTGGTGGTGGACGGAAACTAGACAGATATGATTCCCGGAGCGATGTTTCAAAGCCATCCTTATCGGCCCATTCAAGATCTAAATCTGAAGGACACCGGCGCCGAGATCGATCACGGTCGTCATCAAGTGATAGCAAGTCTGGCAGATCTGGCCTGAAGACTGCCGCTATTGCAGCCGGCGCACTTGGTACTGCTGCAGCTATGTCATCAGCCAGCCATGCGCGTAAAGAGAGACGGGTACGTGCTGGCAGCCGGAGCAGGTCACCTAGAAAAGCTCGAAGACGTTACTCTTCCTCCTCTAGCTCCTCAATGATTGATATCTCTCGCCCCTCGACCAAAAAGGGCCTGGCAAGCTTTTCAAATTTCTTTAGCGCACCATCAGAGAAGAGCCGAACGGGCCGAACGAGCCCACGCAAGAAACAGAGGAACTTGTTTGGCCTTGGATCAACATATTATTCATCTTCGGATGATGCTGATCTTGCGTTTGGTTCTGGCTTTCTTAAATCGCGGACATCAAAAAAAGGGAAAGGCCGGAAGCGGGACGAGGACATCGATCATAAGCTTATAGGCCTGGGTGCCACTGCTGCTGGGCTTGCGGCTTCGGCATCCATTGCAAACGGGAGAAGGCATCATGGCCTGATTGCAGTCAAGGAGCGAAAATCTAAACACGAAGCACCTGCTGACGATGCTTGGGAATCCGTATCCGATGAATCATCCTCTGCTGATTCTGGCCTGGCATATGGAGGGCCATCATCCAACAGCCGAGATTCCTTTACGTCTGACTCTGGAACTTCAAAGTGGGGATGGCGATGGGGTTCTTCAAAGAAGAAGAAGAAGGCATCGCAACCTCTAGAATACCCCAATAAACAGGATGCCTATGGACCAAACTCCCAGGCCTCGTTGGCTCCGCCATCTAGTACCTACAGCCTCCCGTCCATGCAGAATGTTGACCCTATCCCAGCTTCTGAACAATCGTTGACACCGTACCGCGATGGACGCAATTCAACTGGTGGTCCGTCGGCTTTTGACACAACCAAGCCAATGCGTATTTCTCACTCGGAGAATACGGAACTTGGCCACCCAAAGCCAGTAGCCCCGATATCTGACTCGTTCTACGCCCGGGGGGGCCATGAAAGCGAAAAGCCCAAGCCTACCTTCAAGGAAATCGCCCCTGCTGTGGCAGGTGCTGTGGCTGGCGCAGCGTTGATAGGAACAGCCCACGAGTACTACAATGATCACCCCTTAAAGGATTCCAAAGGACCTGCCACAGCCGATGTATCCAAGCCCAAGGATATGTCGTCAGCCCAGAATAATCGAGAGCACCATGACTCCTACAGCGATGCAGGCCCAGTACAGCATCGGCAGAAGCAAATTATGCCACCTCCGCCTGCTTCGTTACCAGGTAAATACGACCAAGGCCCACTGACGGATGATGTGAGAGTGGACCGGTCTAGAAAAGCAAGGGATGATAGCGACATATCTACGAGGAAAGCAGAACGAAGAAGAAGAAACTCTTCCCCTGCCTTGGAAGACCACTACACTTATGTCACCCCGTCAGACCTATCTAAGCGCAGCTCCGCAGGAAAAGGAGTTCAGTTTGACCTGACCAAGGAGCAGCGAGACAAGGAGATGCGCCAACTAGAGCTGGAAGGTGAAAAAGCCACCAGACGCTACCAGCGAGATGAAGAACCAGTGTCAGATCCAGAGAGCCGGATATCCAAGTCTAAGCGGCTTCATCGCCCAGAGATCTCCCCGCCACTTCCTGATGAAAAGTTCGAGGAGCCTCTTAGTGACAAGGACGCAGAATCACGGCCTACGTCTGCTCGGGTTGCCTTTCCCGTCATCTCCGGTGCTGCCGCTGTAGCAGCTGATCGCATAATCGACGAAAAGAAGCGTAAAAGGGAAGAGCGCCGTAAGGAGCGCCGTGGCTATTCTGAATCTGAGGTTGGATCATCAACCGTCTCGAGACAGCGATTTGATTCGCCTGAACGTCGCTTCGTTGAGGAACCCGGGGAATTAATTGAGAAGCCGCTTCCAAATCCCAAGACCAAGCCAACCTATGAGAACTATGCGACCTATTTTGCACCTCCAGAGCTTCGCCGTGAATCCAGCGCAGAGTCAGTCCCTGAGTCAACGCCAGTACCCAAACCCGGGGCAGCCAAATTTCGTGTTATCGAGCCTCGATCTAGTCCACTTGATACCGAGCTGACAAGGGCCGAATCAACTAAGCGCATAAACCTGCCCTGGCTAGTTCCTGACTTGAACCTCATTGAGCCTACACCACCTCAAAGTAGGACTAGTTCTATTCTGAGCCATAGTGGTGAGACAAAGGACCCCCCAGTTGCCGACCCCATTGTGACCGTCCCCGAACAAGCTGCTGCTCAGGAAGATCGGGATGATACCCATGATAGCTCACCGAATAAAATAGCTGGACATACTGCAGTATCCGAAACCCCTCTCCCTGGTGTTCCTGGAGCGGCAAAGAAGCTGAGCAGCGACGGCGATATGGAAGTTATCCCTTCCAAGGCTGGAGCTCGAGAACTCCCGTCCAGCGCCGAAATTCCTTCGCCGCCTCAGCATATGCCTGGTGAGTTTGGGGATGACATCGATTTTGCTGCTACACTTGCTGCCGGCACAGCTATGTCAGGGTTTGACCCCTCTATTGTCACCGACAATCCCACTTATCATCGCCGTGCCTCACCTCCTAGGTCAGAGGGTGGCCATAGGGATAAGCATGAAGAAGCTCCAGTATCCCATGCTCGTCATGTTTCTGAGCGGGAGCCACTTCCGCTAGCCAATAAGGAGGAAGTGCAGACTGTTCCCGCCCATCAAATAGAAGAACCCCCGAGTGAAGCAGGTCAGGGTACCTTTGCTCGAGACATGCCATCCGAAGATGTCGACAGCTTTCCGGCACCCGAAACCTCATCTGCAAAGCTAAGCAAGAAAGACAGGAAGAAACAGAAGGCTGCGCAGAAGAAGAGCAGGAATACTGGCGAGAAGGATCTTGAATTAGACTGGGAAGAACAGCCTGCCATTACTGCATCAAAGTCTACTGAAGCGGACCGTGAGGTAAGGCCAAGCAACATTAACGAGCCAAAGGCTGCCAGTCGAGACTTGTTTGATGTAGATGATAAACCGGAAAAGGCCTATCGTGACCTTTCTTCCAAGGGAATGGTAGATGAGCGTGAACAAGTGCCTGGAAATGAAAGAGAGACATGGCAAGATGCAGAGGAGGATATACGGCCTCGCGACAACTCGACTAAGACAAGGCCAGTGGACATAAACTCTCCAGCTCGCGAGTTCGGCGATCAATTACCGGATAATAAACCCCATGCTTCAATGCCAGGGGACTTCGAGGATGTATGGGCCGATATTGGTCCTGTCGGTGGAAAGGATAAGCCTTCTGTTCCTGCAGACAAGGGTCCAGCGGACGAATCTGAGCTTGCAATCGCTGAGAAATCCAAGAAGAAATCAAAAGGGAAGAGCAAACAGGGAGCTACTGATGAACCTGGCCCTATTGTAAGCGAGACCGCAGGACCTTCTACGCGTGAAGTTGAGACAGACGAACCCGTTGATCGGAATGTCGAGTCTAGCACCGCCGCGTCTGTTCCTGACTTTGTTGGGCTAGAAAGGGGGAAGTCCAAATCAAAGCGGCGCTCAAAACGATATGCTGAACTCATTGATTCCCGATCAGACGTTGGCGACAGCTCCAAACCGGATGACGACAATGTATCCGTAGTCTCTCGGGCTAAGTCAGAGGCAGCAAAGGATTCCGCAAAGAGTAGTGATAAGCCTCGGGGTTTCTTTGGACTATTCGGCTCCTCTTCATCTGCGGACAAGAAGAGTTCCACGCAAGAAAGGGACCGATCACCTCCGCCATCAGAAGCCTCAACAAGTTCAAAGAAGAAGAAAAAGTCGAAGAAAGATCGCCATGCCGATGAAGATGCCATCAAAGCCGACGACAATGACTTGCCGGCATCACGAGATATTGAATCAGTAAACGCACATGACGCAGATAATGACAATCAACAAAGGCAGAAAAGTAAAGATCGGAAGAAAGACCGTAAAAGTCGATATGAGCAGATAGTCGAATCTGGAAAAGCAAGTGATGATGAAGTATGTAACTACTAATAGGTTCTTTTTTTTTTTCTCTTAATAATGCCATTCTTTCTCTCTTTGCTGACAGGAACTCTCAGGACAAGAATCGACATGATGCCAGTAGACAAGCAAAGAACGACACTCTAGACAAAGAACAGCCCTCCGGGCCTTTTTTAGATGATAGCCCGGGGATAACCTCTGTGTCTACTGGTACTTTGGAGCAAGCTCCTGCTGCCGCTGCTAAGAAAGCATCTGATGGCGCCTCGGCCTCAATATCTACCTTTCCTCTGTCGTTAAACCTGCCATCTCGTGGCCGGAGCCGTTCTGTTACTCCCTTGCCCGGGGAGAAAGTAGTTGACTTGCCTACACAGTCTCATAGCAGGCCTTCATCCCGGTCACGATCACCCCCGGATACCGCAAAGCGAATATCATGGCGGGGAGGGTTCAATTTTGGAGACCCCAACAGCTCTCCCACTGCAATTCCCATTCAGCTCCGCCGGCCACCGTCAACCCCTGATAGAGGAGCTCATGATGGCCAGGTTTCTCCGAGCAGGCCCAAATCTGGACACAAGCGGCCGAAGTCCACCGAGTTCAAGACGAATCGTGAGTTTAGACCATTATGGCTTGTCGAACGGCATACCAGCAAAACGGAACTGCCTGAAGAAGAGACATACCCATCACTTCCCTCTAGTAAATCTACGTCTCGAATGTCATCGGTCGAAGATTTACGGGCCAAAGCGCTTGAAGACGAAGAATCTACGGATATATTCTCAACCCCAAGACGCCGACCATCATTGCATGTTGCTACTAACGACTCTTCTTTTGACGTAGATATCCTAGGTTCTCAGCAAGCCACACCGACTGCGCATTCCTTCAAACCCCAGGACCGGAAGCCAAAGGAGAAGCCGAAGTATGAGTTCCATTCACCTTCTGAGCTCCTGGAGGGTCCGATGTCGTCTCGATCCGCACTGAGCGATGTTCCACAATCTTCTGATGGAACAGCTATCCCTGACAATAGGGTTAAAGAAACGGAGTTTATGGATCTCCAGAACCTGCCACCTCTACCTGAGTCTCCAGTCCACGAAGACGTTAAATCTCGTGAGTTGGATATCGCCCCAGAAGTCAGCCAGGATGTGCAGTCAACCTCTCATCGTGAGCCTGAAGTAGAAACTGCAGAAACTCCTGCAGAAACCTTGCCAGAAACGATCTCCCTTGAACACCTCCCTCCGCTTCCTGATAGCCGCCCGTCTACTCCCACTGCTGAGCAGGAGCAGGGAGTGGAAACGGAGGCGCTAGCGGAGGATATCGATCGTTCTTTGACTCCGCGGCCGACACATCGTGAACTCGACGAGGCCCCAGCCAATACCCCTACCATGGTCTCGGTTCCAGACTCAGGCCATGCCACGCCAACTCAGCTTTCGCCAACATATCGTGCAAGTGAGGCCAGTGAATATGAATCTGTTGATGAGGATCACTTCGTAGATGCCAGTAGCCAGGCACCTATGAGCCCATCTTATCAGAAAGATTTCAACTCACCAACTACGCCTACTCAATTACCAGATAATTCTGAACTTCGGGGAGCAGTTACCCTTCTCCCTTCTGCTACAGCATTTTCCGCCCATGGCATTCCTGATGAAGGTAGCATTTCCAAAGATACAGATTCTGAATCCGTGATGACCGTAACAAAAGATGACAGCTTTGGAGGGGAACCGAAACCTAGTGCTGGAAGTATCAATGATTCCGAACTTGAACTTTCCTCCGAAAGAGCTAAGGAGCCTGAGGATGAGACAGAAGTCCCAGCACCACCGAAATCTAAAAAGAACAAGAAAAAGAAGAAAAAGAACCTTAATGCAGAGCCTGATTCTACTGCCAAATCTGTAGAACCTGAACCTGAGGTTCGACCTGCCGCGGAGCCAGCTCCTGAATTAGCTGCTGAACCTGTTTCTGGGAGTCAGACAGAAGAACAGCCCCCTTTGAATACCTCGACTGACACCACCTCTACCACGGCCACCGATCATATCCCAAGCGAAGAGCCAGCCCTCTCTACTGGTATTGGCGAAGAAAGCAGCCTGGAGCCCGTAAATGAGAGCCCAGTTGCTGGACCAGTCGCCAGTAAGTCTAAGAAGGGCAAAAATAAGAAAGGACGCAAAAACAAGTCTGTGATAGATTTTGTTGAAGAGCCAAGTCAGGAACCCAAGGAATCTTCGGCAAGCATTTCTACCTGGAAGGATGACTTAGCCATCACACAGGACGAAGGCTTGGGGAACCCTGCAAGAGAAGTAGTGGGCGCTCAATTCGATGATACGGCGACCGATTCAGTACCTGACATCAATTCTCAATTGCAACATGCCCGCCCCGGTATTGTGGATGCCATCCCTCCAACGGCAAATCTTCCGGATACAGAAAAGGATCTCAAACGAGATTCCGTCCCAGAGGAAGTTCTAGCACAAGATATTCCTTTACCAGTTGCAGATCTTGAAGAAACCGATGCTCTCAACCTTGTTCTTGATGAGCCAGAGCCCATTGCAGCAACAGCGGCGCAAAAAACCGACCATCTGCCTCTCAGCCCCGAGCAGAAACCGCAAGATATACCACTCCCCCTTCCGTGTGCAGAGGAAGCTGATCTACTTAATAATAAGAATGAAATAAGCGCAGATGAACCAGTTCTACTAGATAGAATTTCGGGTGTTACGGGCCCTTCATCCCCCCATGAACCTCCAGTGACTGAAGTTGCTCCGCCTCTTGCAGATACAGATATACACAAGATAGAGAGCGAGGACAGAGGACAACCTCAAGGCCCAGAACCTGCTGCTGGGATGGAGGGGATTCCAATGGGCGACGCAAGTCATGAATCAACTTTCCCGACAGCTACAGATGTCCATGGCCACGATCAGCTCCTCCCAAAGCCCGAAGAAGATATACTTCCAACGCCCTCTTCTGCAGATCAGGTAGCCGAAAAGGCCATTCACAGTGGTACCGACATGTTCTTTGACGCTGCGCGGGATGTGGATGCTCCAGCCAAGCACGAATTTCCGGATGAGCTGGCGGACAAGGAGCCGGAACCTAATACCCCTGCCATTAAGTCTGAAGAGATTGCAGAGCCTGAGCAAAAGCAGAAGAAAAAGAAAGGCAAAAAGGGCAAAAAGGACCGCAAGAATTCTGCATCGCTTGACAACATTGAAGCATCAGCATCCACGGAACAGCCACTTGCGGAATCACCTGAAGTACCGGTGAGATCTAATGAAACGGAGGAGGCTCCAACTGTCGCTCGGAATGAAGAGACTACTGAACAACCGTCCACTGAAGAGGGACTTCTCTCTGCAAAAGGCGCCGAGGTTTTACCCTTGTCAACAAACGATGACGCTAACGCGGCCGAACCTGGAGTCATAGCCAATGATACACCACCACATATCCCTGGGGACAACAGCTCTCAAGATGTGCGGTCAACGTCGAAGCAGTCCAAGAAGCAAAAGAAAAAGGACAAGAAAAAGCAAGCATTGCTAGACAGTACGCTAGATGAGACTGTTCCTGAGGCAAGCAACGTCGAAGAGGACATTGAAAAGAGCACATTGGCGGTTCATGATAAAACACCAGCTACCGAAGAAATCGGCCAAGACCAGCCAGTAAATAAGGGAGAGAGCGATATACCCATTGTTACTCCTGCTCTCACCGAAGAGCCGAAGGATACCCATACCCTTGTTGACATTCCGGTTGATGAAGTAGAGCCACCAAAAGAGGATACGTTGCTGACTGATGCTAAGCTCGAAGTGCCTACTCAGGTAGATGTTAGGGACGAAAGGGCTGTCAAGGAAGATAGTAATATCATCGAAGCCACCGAAGGAAGTGAAGCCATGCGATTCAATCTCCCTGACGAAGAAGCCAGATTGCAAGCAGAAACCATTCCGTCCACTGAGGAAACTGCAGTTAAACCTGTTAAAGCTAAGAAGGATAAAAAGGGGAAGAAAGGCAAAAAGAACCGGGAAGTCCTATCTCTAGAAGATGAAGACCAGAACTCCGAGAAGACCAAACCTGTCGATGGGCAACCGTCGGTGACTTTGGAGGTTGAGCCGTCTACCCTAGGAAGCCCCCTTGCCGAAGAAAAGCCCACTGAACCTGTCGGTAGTCTATCAATGGATGCCGATGAAGCCCCTGTGGAAACCCATGTTGAAAAGGCATTAACAGGCAAGGAAAAGAAAAAACGCAAGAAGAACCGAAGTGTATCAACTATTGACGAGGCCCAGCCAGTTCAGAAATCCTCTCCACCAGATCTTCCTGAAGTTGATACTGAGGCTCAAGGCTCTATTCCACTAGAGGTCCAAAATGATCCTCAGAACACTAAAGCCTCTGAGCCTTTGGCTGAAGCACCATTAGTCGTTGATAAGCTACCAACTGAGTCTGAGCATATTGAAACCTTCCATGAACCAGAATTAGCCAGTGACAATATCCCAATGGATTCGCAGGCTTCAGAACAAGTAGCCAAGCAGCCACTAGATGTCGACGGCTCAAGAATGGAACACCAGCCTTTGGAGCCATCAACCAGAACTGCTTCAGATATTAACGATACACTTGAAGGGCCACAGGCCTTGGAAGCCCACGAGAATGAAAATCTGCAGGAAGCTGACCCCCGGCCATTGGAGTCTTCAACTTTACATCAGCCTTTGCCCTTTGAATCTACGCCAGCTGAACCCCAGCCTTTAGTCGAGGAGCCATCTGAAACTGTTAAAGAGTCCTCTGCACCTGCCGATAGTCTCGAGGTATCAGAGCCCCTAGGTGAGAAACCAGCGAACTCCGACAAACTTCCAATAGAAGCGTCTGGTGAGAAGTCTCAACCAATAAAGGGTAAAAAGAAGAAAAAGAGGAATCAATCGCAGTCTTTGGACGAGGAACCCCAAGTCATTGAATCATCATCTTTAATTCAAGAGCCTTCAATAAAGACTCCGCGGGACGAGCCGTCTAATCCCGAGAAGGATGCACCAGCTGAACAGCGGGATGATGACCCCCTTGAAACTCTGGGAAACAGGGAAGTACATGTTCAGCAGGATATGCAAACCGACCCATCAGAAGACAAGCTGCAGCCAGTTGACATTGCATCCTCAGAAGTTCCTGTTGATACCCCTCTCGCCCCTAAGGAAAAGAAGAAGAAGAGGAAGAAGAAGGGACAATCAATATCCATCGATGAGGAACTAAAAGCCACAGAGTCTCTTGCTCCTATTAATGATTTATTGGCAGACCCTCTTAAAGATGCTCCAAAGGAAACCTTGCTGGATGTCGAAGCTCAGAAGGATTTGTGTGTGGATAAACATATTCAAACTCAGGAAGAGGAACCTCCAAAACCGCAGGATGACAGTTATCAAGCGACGGAACCACCTGCTCCAATTGAAGATTCTTCCGCCGAAACTCTCCGGAATATGCCTTCAGAGTCCCAACCGTACGAGAATATAGCGCCTGTCGAAGACACGCCGGTAGACGAGAGTGCTTCTAAAACACGACAAGGTGACCTAGTTGAACCTACTGATATTCCCCAGGACAGGCAACCAGAAACTCAGCAAATTGGGGACTCCCATTCCACTGAGGGTGAACCCATTACAATGGCAGAGGGCACACAACCTGAAGTTATCGAGTCTGTGGACGACGGGCAGCCAAAATCCATGGCACCTGATGTTATAGAGCATGAACCTAAGGGCATTCTGGACGAAAACCAACAAGAACCCAAACTTTCTGACCCTGAGGATCAACTTCCCGCTGAATTAACAGACGACAAGCGGCCAAATGTTCACATCCAAGGAGAGCAAGAAGAAGCACCCGTTGTCCCTCACGAGGAACAGGCACAATCTCAACTTGAAGGCTCTGAACCAAAGGTTGAATTCGCTGAACTTGAGGATGGCCGTCGTCTCAAATCCCAGAGTGACCAAACGGCCGAGAACAAAAAGGGCGATGCAGTAGAATCTCATGAAGAACAATCAACAGACATTGTGGGCGCAGCTTCAGCGGAGCCGCCAGTCGAGTCAACTGCTACACCTAAAGATAAAAAGAAAAAGAAGAAGAAGAAGGGTCAATCCAAAGCTTTGGACGACGATACTGAAGCTATAGAAGCACCAACGCCTGTTGATCAAATCCCTGCAGACGCCGTGGGCCAACCTGTACCAGAAACACCAATCGAAAAGCCCCTTACTGCGAAGGAGAAGAAAAAGCTGAAGAAACATCAAAAGAAATTGTCTCTGGAACAGGAACCTCAACCAGTAACAGCGCCTGTGGTTGTTGATACACTCCCTGTGGAAACCCAGAAAGATCAAGACTTGGAGGTAGACACAAGTTTACCTCACTCCGGAGATACCCATGTTGAGCAACCTTCGCTGGACCAGGGGGTTGAAAAAGACCAGGAAACGCCACACTTGGAAGAGCAGCCTATACCCAAGGAGACAGGACAACCTTCTGAAATTCTCGCCGTCGAGCCCTCAACTGAAGAGTCCCCGGCAATAGGTAACGATTTGCCAGAGCAACATACCGACAAACCTCTATCTGCGAAGGAAAGGAAAAAGAAGAAGAGACAAGAGAAGGCAGCGGCTTCTTTGGAAGACGAGTCTGGGGCTAAAGAGGAATCAGTTTCCCGTGAAAGTAACCTAGATGAGACACTCGGCACTGAGTTGATACCAGAAGAACAAACCCCTGAGAAACCTCTCTCGGCTAAGGAAAAGAAGAAAAAGAAAAAGAAGAACCAGGAGGATGAAGCTGCGGGAGAAGAACTTTTCGCTAAGCCTGAGGAGGTCCCAGGGACTTCTGAAAGTATGTCAGTCGAAACCTTGGCTCAGGAGGCGCAAGCTGTTGACGACACTCTGGCAGAGGCCCCTTTCGAGCAGTCTTTGACTGCCAAGGAAAAGAAGAAAGGGAAAAAGGGCAAGAAATCGAAGCAATCTGTGGATTGGACAGATGAGGTACCTCAATCCCCTCAGGAGGTTGAAATACCGAAAGAAAGTCAAGCAGAGGCCTCGATTCCAACCGAATCTACTGCCACCACAGCTGTTATATCTTCGGCTGAGCCACTGCAGGAGAATATCGAAGACAAATCCCAAGGTCCGAAGGAGCAGCCCACCGACGTAGCTTCCACCCAACCAGGCATGGTAGAAATGGATATCGGACGCACTGATCCCAGAATAGCCGAGCCACAAGGAGACGGCGGTGAAGTTGAGACTGGCAATCCAGACGAGGACGGTAAAGAATTTCAACTCTCTAAATCTCAGAAGAAGAACAAAAGTAAGAAAAAGGCTGAAGTTTCTTGTTGGACTGATGAAATTCCGCCTACGCAGGTTGACAATGGGCCTGCAATCCCTCCTACAGAGCTTGAATCCCAGCAACGATCGTTACCCTTTGATGAAGAACCTCTCAAACAACCTGACACCGCCGCCAATGCCTCGGATGCTCTACGAAATGACGCCTTAGACAATCTTCCTGCTACCGACGCGGACCTGACTCAATCGGAATATAAGCCACCACACTCCCTGGCTAATATTGATGACCCGCCCGAGGACGTAACCACTGCCCAGGAGAAGCCTATGGAAACACCAGTTAACGATGCCATTAGAACTGACATGTTTTCCTTGCCGGAATCAGCGGGAGAAACCACAGAACAACATCTGGCCCCTGAGAAGACTCAAGAAGGTACCAAAGCATCCATGGAGATTCAAAGCACCGGACCGGGGCCATCTCTCGATGATCAAATCATGGAAAACATCCAAGAGAGTGCCACTGAGAATCCTGCCAATGAATCGCTACCTGACAAGAGTAAAGGCTTATTATCAACTGGTCTAGGAGACGCCCTTACCGACGCTTCAGTACCTGACCTACAGGATCAGTCGACACCAATCCCCCCATCAATTAGCTTGTCGTCAAGACCAGATGCCCAGGTGGACTTGGGTGGGACCGGAGGATTGGTAGATACATCATATTCTGAACCCATAAAGGCGCAGGAAGTCCAAGTTAGCAAGAATGAATCCCAAATTCCAGAATCTGGGCCGATTGATTTCCCAATTTCGGAGAAGATTTGTGAACATTTGCTCCCAGAGCAGTCCCAAGCCGAAATCTCTGGTGCCATGCAAGAGACACCGACCGAGCTACCCAAACCGGAAGAACCTGGTCCTGCCCTAGCATCTACAGAACAATCAACAGCTGGTGACAATGATTCCCCAGCTATCTCTTTAGATCGCCATACCACTGATGATGTTCCAGCCTGCACTATACCTCAACTTGCAACTGTGTCTGATGAAACCCCAACCCGAGATACAAGCAAGATGTCCAAGAAGGAGAAAAAGAAGAAAAAGAAAAAGGGCATGATGTTGGAGGGAGAACCTGCTGTCGCCCCTGAGTTACCAGAGGTCAAAATGCAAACCTTATCTGAGGAACCTAGCGCTCCTGAGCCTTTCATTGCCGGCATGGAGGAGGAGCCACAGGGAACACTTTCAAAAAAAGAGCAAAAAGCTGCGAAAAAGGAGGCTCGCGGGGCTGTAGCTGATGTTGTTGAGTCAGGTTTCAAGGAGGATGTAGAAGCAGGTGATTCTACCCCAAATGTCCCTAGAATCACAGCTGAAGTTACCGAAACCACCGATTTCAACAAAGTTGACGATGCTCCGATGACCGAAGAGCCTGCTGAAGTCAGTATCGAGCAAACTCATGGACTGGAAACACAGCCCATCTCGACGGCCATGACAGTTGATTCTCCTGGAAAAGATACTGTAACTCTACCAATTCCACCTTTGCTGGGCGACGACATAGCAGAACCCGAGGCAACCGGAGCAACGGCAGAGATCAGCCGTGAATCTACTTGGGATGAAGGCTCAGGACCAAGAAAAAAATCAAAGAAACAAAAGAAACGTGCTAAAGGTACGGTTACTTCTCAGACGGAGACGGATGTCCCAGGCGAATTGAAAGATCCTGAATCAGCAATGCAACTGGCGAGGGAAGAACCAGCTCAGGAGCCAGTTTTATCGAACCAATCTTCTAAGGGAAATAAGAAAAAGAAAAAGAAGGACATTCGAGTGTTGAGTGGTGATGTTGAAGCCCCAGTTGCGGAAGAAAAAGAGATGGAAGCACATACCATCGACGAGCCTGTCTGTCCCGACGTTGATATGCCTGTTACTGTTGCTGGTGAGGCTGGAAGCCCAAAAGAGGATGAGGTATGGCCAACCATTGACTGGGATCATATCCATGAAAATGTATCTAATACTGTTCCGTACGCTCAGGTTAACAACGAACGAGAGATGGACACGGCGTCGTTGGATCTTCAACTTTCTGGTGACTACGAATCCATGAATGATACCCCCGAAATTCAGCACACAGTACTCCCCAAGACAATGACACCGGGCATCAGAGACTTCAGTGAAGATACGACTCCTAAAGGTGACGAAATCCCGGAAGGAAAACCAGTGGAAACGTCCCCTGGGGAAACCGGTCAAAAACCCAAGGGAGGGAGCATGAGCGAGATTCAAGATACCAGGGCCCCTCAATCAGGAGCAGAAACAGTGGCCTTTGGGAGTGCAGCAGCGGAAGAGCGTGGACCGGACCAAGACGTCCCCTTTGGAGAGAAAATTGACGCAAAGGTTGTGCCCATGAGCCGTCAAACATCCAAGAATGTAGCAGATTCGGCTATGGAGATTGATAGCTGCTTCAAGGAAGACTCACACCCAGCAGCGATGGAAAATGCAGCTGTTGATGACAGTACTAGTAAAGATGTGCCAATGAAAGACTTGGGCGCAGAGCCCTCAGTCGAACAAACAGCAAGTGGCTTCCATCATCCAAAAGAACCAGCCATGACGTTATCACAGGAAACCCAAGGGACAGAACCCACCTTAGACACGGGAGCTTCGCTGGTAGGAACCGAGGATTCCCCACAGTTAGCAGACAATAGAGAAGCGGCAGTACCTTATGACATTTCTATCGGCCCATTGCAAGGCGAAGATGCCTGGCCATCAACAGGAGGGAAGGGGGAAAAGGTGAAGAAGAGCAAGAAATCCAAAGGCAAGGGGAAAGCACCCGAGAAAGTCAAGAGTGAGACTGAGACTCCGTTGTTTGAAACACAAGAGCTTCAAGGTCCATCAAATGCGAAGCATGAGATGACTGAATCAGTCGAACCTGCCACTGGCCTGACCCCAAAGCAGCCAGAGGAGGAGGCCGTACCAAGTAAAGAGGAGGAAAAGCCCAAAGCGAAGGGCCTTGTGGCAGAAGATCTTGGGTGGACTGAGGCCACAGAGATTGGGAATCAAGACCTAGCCATACCTCAACAGGATCCTCTAGAGAGCCGTGATCCATTGTCTGAAATTGCACCTGAGTTTGTATCGGGACCCTCAACCGAGCCACCTCCAGGGGATGAAACTGCTTTTCTCGCAACGGACGAAAAGGAAAATAAACCCATGGACCAGGAAAACGAAAAGCCAGCGGTAGTTGAAACTGAACAACAGCCCAAAGACTTACCGCTCCCCAAATCTGTTGTTGAGCCGGATATTTCAGCTGAAGTAACTGTGGAAACTCCAAAAGCTTCCAGGGAGGAGGCTCCTGAACCAGAAGCTGAATTTCTCCCTAATGTCACTAAGAGGAAAGGAAAGAAGACCAAAGTTAAGGGCAAACGTCCAGGAAACATAGAATCTGCGATTGAAACAGGAGAAAAGCATCCAGAGGCGACTCGTGACCTATCAAGGGAGCCTGAGGAGCTCGTCAAATCCAATGAGCCTATTTTCCCATTGAAAACAGAGCCAGGGAGCGGACCAGAAGAAGAAGATATCCCACACTCAGTGACAAGCAAGAAGGCAAAGAAAAACAAGAAAAAGAACAAAATGCAGCTCCCTGAGGACCTCGTCGCTGATACCACAAAAACACAGCTCCTGACACCTGAACCTGAACTTGCTACTAAACCTGCATCCTTAGAATTATTAGAGGCGCCTGACTGGTCACGAAATCATGAGTCGCTTCTTGGAGGTGACAAGGCAGCACAACAGGGTACCCGTCCATCAGAAGACCTGACAATATCTCCGGCCCTCGATATCGGTGCCCCTTCTGGCGCCGATCTGGAGCCTGCCAACCAGGCGCCTGAGGATGTTCAAGTGTTAGACAAGTCAATGGCTGAACCCGAGGCAATGATACCGACTCCTAAACGCGAATACAATGACGACCCTTTTTTAGTGGAATCAAGCTCCAAGGAGCGTTCTTCTGCTCTGTTATTCCACTCTTCACCATCGACTCGAGACTTCGGCTATATGACCCCGGCTACCCATGATATACACGA
The DNA here is from genome assembly GCA_018357685.1 of Trichophyton schoenleinii. Taxonomy (NCBI): domain Eukaryota; kingdom Fungi; phylum Ascomycota; class Eurotiomycetes; order Onygenales; family Arthrodermataceae; genus Trichophyton; species Trichophyton schoenleinii. The sequence continues at coordinate 5,226,723 of WOFF01000001.1, forward strand.
CCAGCATCAAGATTGTCCATCTACGCCTACTCCAATGCATCTGCACAAGTCTATAGAAACAGACAAGCCACTGGATCACGCTGATGACACAACCCCCCATGCACTCCTCTCTACCCCTGAGAAGGAGATTTCAGAGCCAACCACGGCCAAAGATACCGCACCCAAGGCCACCGAGCCCGAGCAAGCTCGACCATCTCTCGAACCTCCATCTCTCTTCGGAGGACCCTACGGGCTGGCTGAACGGGAAAGGTCTGTCTCTAGATCGGTATCTCCTCCCAAGACGCCGCTGGGCACAATCGAGGAGCACTCGCCTATATCTGCACCGTACGAAGCCCAGCGCCCTCCGGCCTTCCCCCCGCTGACCCCGGACGCTGCCCCTGCTAGCCGCGGGCCCGAGAAGAAGCAGCAAGCCCAGCCACAGACCTGGGCGACGACAGCGACCCCGGCCGTCAACCCAGTCCACACCCCTGAATCGACGCCTCCCAAGCTACGTCGGGTTAAAAGCCGCCGCAGCTCCGACCTTAAAGCGGCGAGCGAACGTGACCTCCGGCGCGGAAGAACCCGCACTCCGTCCCCCAGCCTCTCGCAAGAAGAGCAAGAATATCGGGAAGACGAAGAAGCGCGCCAACTTCCATCGTCCTCAACGTATGACCCAGTCACAGACAAGGGCAAAGCGCCGCTGCGAGGCATGGCTGCTGACGTCTATGTAAGTTAACGATCTCATCCATGGCTGCGAATAACCAGTTCTGCCGCTAACGCATCTCCATAGGAAGGATGGGGCGACGTCCAGGGCGCCCCGCCGCTCTCACCTACTCGCCCGCCCAGTGTGCGCCGGCGCCGCAGTCTACAGCGCCTCCAGGAGCTCGAAACTCGTCTCGACCAGCTTGTATCGGAAAACCGCCTGCTAGGCTTCTCCAAAGCCGCCGCCGAAAAGGCAATTGAGAGCCATGCCGTCGCCCAACGTCAACATGCGCGCGCACTAGAGGCACGTGACCAGACAATCCAAAACAAGGAATTGGAGATACAACAGCTGCAGAAGTCCTCAGACTGGCTGAAGAAGGAGATTACCAGGCTGACAGAGGTCAACGAAGGGCTTGCTGCTGCCAATGCTAGCTACGCGGCCTCCCGTGGCCTCGACGGTGGCGACAAGTCGAACTACAAGGAAGAGTGGGAGAAGTCGCAACGAGAGCTGGAGAAACTTCGTGCGCAATACGCACAGTTATCCTCAGGCCTAGAACAAATGGTCAAGCATGAAGTTGGCACTGCGCTCGCAGATAAGGACGCCGAAATCCAGTTGTTGCGAGACAACTTAGCTGATGCCCAGGACAAGATTAAGGAGCTTCAGCAGCAAATTCAGGCCTCAGCCAAGGATGACATTCTCGTCTTCCACGATGAGGATTACTTTGACAATGCCTGTCAGAAACTATGTCAACACGTCCAGCAGTGGGTCCTAAGATTCTCTAAATTCTCAGATATGCGCGTTTGCCGCACCACCAGTGTCCTCCGCGACGAGAAGATTGTTGACCGATTTGAGAATGCAATCCTTGATGGAACCGATGTCGATACTTACCTTTCCGATCGTGTTGGGCGAAGAGACGTGTTCATGTCTGTTGCCATGACCATGATGTGGGAGTACATCTTTACGCGATACCTCTTTGGAATGGACAGAGAGCAACGACAGAAGCTGAAGACCCTCGAGAAGCACTTATCCGAAGTCGGTCCGCCAAATGCTGTTCACAAGTGGCGAGCTACTACTTTGACTCTTCTCTCCAAGCGACCTTCTTTCAAAGAGCTTCGCTCACAAGATACCGAAGCTGTGGTCCAAGAAATCTACCGCACCCTCTCAAAACTACTTCCACCGCCTCATGAATTAGAGAAAACTGTCCTGGATTCTCTTCGCAACGTGATGCGGTCCGCAGTCGATCTTTCGATCAAAATGCGCACCCAACGTGCAGAATACATCATGTTACCCCCCCTCCAGCCAGAATACGACACCAACGGTGAACTCCTCCGAAAAGTCTATTTCAATGCTGCTCTCATGAACGAACGTAGTGGCGAAACAACATCGAATGAAGAACTAGAGGCACAGCGTGCAGTCGTTCGCATGGTCCTTTTCCCTTTGGTTGTCAAGAAAGGCAGCGATGAAGGCGATGGCGATGAAGAAATAGTCGTCTGCCCCGCGCAGGTCCTTGTTGCAAGGCCTCCAAAAGAAAGGAAGTCGTCCAAGGGCCTGAGTGCCGATAGACAAAGCATTCGGTCGACTCAAAGCTTCCCATCTATTAGCATGGCCCCAAGCAACCCGAGTAACATAATGTGAGGCGTCACACTCTCATTAACCCGTTCACTCTGGGCATGCTCTTGATAACATTCCCTCATTTCACACTCTCACGAATACATTGAAACATGGGAAATCACGGCGTTTCTGAGGATCTTATCTTCCATATCTTCTTTCTGGATACAGTGTTTGGACGGGATGAATAGGATCGATATCTGGCATTTGGATACTTTACACGGAGTTTCGTTAATCTTTATATATTTTTCTGTCCTTTTTTTTTGCCCTTTTGTTTTTTTATTTTTCCCTCTTCACTTCATGTTCCAATATGTTTTAACTAATGGCTCTCTTTTGTTGCTTGGATAACGATGACGAGGCCCACGACGTCTTGCACAGCACATTTCTTGTATTTAATTTTGGTGACAGAGTTTTTAATAGATTTTATGACCTTCAACTATATGGTTACTTCGTCGATTCACTTTACACTTTTCACCGGCAAGCAACAGCTTGTTCTGATACCGGATCAGCAATGCAGTTTCGATCGTTCCAAGCCGATCCCCAGGTCCGACAGGTCGAGCAGGATGACACAAAACAGAGACTGCATAATTACTGGCCAATGATAGGCGCACTTCCGCCGCCGGCTGCATGGAAGAGGAATCCGGGCCTTACAGGTGGAACTTGATACCCGAGTCAGCCTGGGGGCTGTAATTAGGGTTTGAACCGGCACTACCAGCCAGCGAAAAACCCTTCAACCATCGACGTCATCCTCGGGGTCGTCGATTGCTAGCAACCCAACTCCAACTCATCTCCCTGTTCCATGCCGAACTTCACCCCTTTTCCCACTTGCCATCAGCCTGCATACGGTTTTAAAGTACCCTAAACTCGTTAGGATCTCGGCCGGGACTCCGCAGATGATATTCAGCATCTCCGTAGTCGATATCTCTTCCTCAGACGGTCCAGCCTAAAGATGGATCCCACCAACAGTGTCATGGGGACAGAAAGAAGTGCGCCCAAAAAAAGAAGACACAGAGCTCCCAGGAAGAAGCGAAATAGACGGCCTTCCTTTGCTCCAGCTGGTGATAACTCTCATTTCCAGTCACCGCTCAGTCGAGTCGACACGCAACCAAATGAAGAGAACGAAGATACAAAGGACGCCTCTCTGACAGAGACCCGTCCACGCCCGTTCTACAACCTTGGAAGATCCGGCGGGGGGAATCTCAGTGAGACCAGCCTTGAGAGTGAAGCCTTGCTGGATCACCGGTAAGCCAACCTCCTAACAACATGCTCTTTTCAGTATCCGTCATTTTTCAAGTTGAGGCTGCTAATATTTACCCATAGAAATCAACCCATGATGCGCCCGCGTCGAGAGAGCAGGCTAGCCCAGAGCTTTCGTCCCGACCAACTGCTCGTTGAATCCCCTACCAGCTCACGTACAAAATTACGCAGACACGAAACCTTGCCAGAGGACGAATTCGCCATCACAGACGACCGTTCGCCGTTGTTAAATTCATCAGCACAGAATGGCGGTGCTCTCCGGGGGTATGGATCTGACTTAAGATCGCCCTTTTCTATGCCACCAGGCATGGGCAGCCCAACATCAAGGCGGTCACCACAAAACAGCTATACACCTGATGCCTTCTTAGCTTCGAGGCAGGGATACGATGTCAACAACCCACCTTCTATGCCCGGAAGCCCCAAAATCATGCCTAATAATATGGGCTATGATGAGACAGTAATAACAGGACCTGAGTTCGTTCGCCAACAGTCACCAGAAGCGCTGAGTTGCCACAGCCTACCCATGGATGCAGTAGTCAATGTGGATGCGGACTCGAGAAGGCCAGGACTACAATCCAGACATGGATCAATGTCGCGCTCTCCGGCGGATCTACAGCGCCGCCGAACACTTACTCTTCCAGTGGAAGAAGATGTATGCTTCCCTGCCAGTGGCCTTTCCGATCTTGGTGAAGAAGATCTCCAGTCGCATATTCCAACCGGTGGAGATACTCGTGAGCGTAGGCGGCGGTCACGGAGAGTATGGCCCGACCTTTCAGTGTTGGATGAATGGAGCCAGCATGAGAAGGAGGCTCGCAGTGGTGGAACCCGTTCCAAGAGAATTGACGAACCAGTTCTCATCGGGGGGAGACTAAGAACTCGAAATTTGGCGTGGAAACAAGATGAAGAAGAAGAAGCACCTTACCGTTTCACCTATTTTAATGAAGATTTTCAAAGCACCTTACACAGCCAGACACTATCCGAACTTGAACAACCTGGCCAAACTTTCCGAGACCTTTTCATTCCAGAACCTCCACTACTAGAAGACGATTCTTCAGATGAGGAAGATGATTCCCCCCCTTATAGCGGTACAACAAGCCGTGATAAACACCCGTCTATATCTACAAATGCCAATCACCACACAAGCAATCTTCCAGACCTCCTGTCAGACAACCCGGATAGCGCATCTCCACAGCCTACCAATAGCAATAGCCGAGTTCCTAGCCCTAAGAAAGAGCCGCGATATGGACCCCGACCTACCTTCTGGCTTGATGTCCTCAGTCCCACTGACAGTGAAATGAGAATCATTGCTAAAGCATTTGGGATACACGCCTTGACCGCGGAAGATATCATGATGCAAGAAGCACGAGAAAAGGTCGAACTGTTCCGCAATTACTATTTCATCAATTACCGTACCTTCGAGCAAGACGTCAACAGTCCTGATTTTCTTGAACCCGTGAATATGTACGTGGTGGTTTTCCGAGAGGGTCTCCTCAGCTTCCACTTCTCTCGAACTCCTCATCCAGCAAACGTCCGCCGAAGAATCCGTCAACTCAAGGATTACTTAATCCTCAGCGCAGACTGGATATCATATGCGATCATTGATGATATCACTGACGTTTTCGGTCCTCTTATCCATGCTATTGAAGAGGAAGTCGACGAGATTGATGACAAGATCCTACGCTTACATTCCGACGACAAGGAAATGGGTTCTGATCAAAACAACGAAAAGTCTGCCGCTCTAGAGGAAAGTGGCTGTGGAACAAATATGCTTCGCCAGGTTGGTGCATGTCGTAAGAAAGTGATGGGGCTTTACAGACTCCTAGGCAACAAGGCAGATGTTATCAAAGGATTTGCAAAACGCTGTAATGAGTACTGGGAAGTTGCCCCGAAGTCTGAAATTGGACTCTACCTGGGTGACATCCAGGATCACATCCTGACTATGACAAGCAATTTGACTCATTACGAAACGTATGTCGGGCCATTCCCTTCGTGACCTAAGGCCATTGTACTAACCTTCAATCCTAGATTGCTCTCCCGTGCGCATTCAAACTATCTTGCCCAGATAAACATCCGAATGAATGAACGACAAGAACAAACAGCCGATGTCCTGGGCAAGCTTACGGTACTCGGCACCATCGTCCTTCCAATGAACATAATCTGCGGCATGTGGGGGATGAACGTCAAGGTTCCTGGACAAGACGTTGAAAGCCTCAACTGGTTTTGGTCAAGTATGTTTCCAGAGTATCTGATTTTAGCCCACAAATCACTCATAAGTGCTACTGCTAACACTTTGTTATAGTAACTGCCGGACTGGTGCTTTTCGCAATTGTCTGTTTCTATGTCGCCAAGCGCGTTTACCGCATCGTGTAAACGACATAGTGTTATATACCTCTGGGAAAGGGATACACCCTCTCTTCCGTTATTTGGACATCATATTTGTCACATTCCCTTTTTGAATAGTGTAAATGATACGAGAACGACTACGTTTTTGATTTTCTTCGAAGCATGGCGGCATGAAGTGTTGGATTGGAATCCGACTGGTTAATATTTCTGACTATATATGGGGATTTTTATGTGGTTCTTCGTTCCTCAGAACCACGTAGCTTACTTTACAGTTCGACGGTTGGTTTGTTTATACGAAAAGTTGAGTTAGAAAAATCCTGGCAGCATTTTATTTCTCTTTGTATATCACCCCTAGAACCAATGTTGGATATTTTCTATCGATGAGGATCAATTGAGTATATATTAAACAATGTGAATTCGGGACTCTATGGATATATCTCCTTGATACCATTCCATTCCACTTGTAGTTATATCGTATGTTCCGTTCACATTCTGTCTGAATCTGTTGTAGTTATATTTGTATTCATGGCAAACTTGTTCCAGTTAATAACATAGGAAAAGATGAAGCAGGCGAGGACATGGTAAGAGGCTGTTACATGGATATTGTCAACTGCACCCTCTTGTTATGCCTCGTTTGCTTCGACTCTTAAAAGGAGTGTGCTGTTGAAATGGCGGCAAAGGCCAAAAGTTAGTACAAAAGAAATTGAAAGAAAACCCCGGCTTGCGCCCATAATTCCCCGATTCCCCGGTCTATTTTGTTGTCATTGGTGTTGTTGTCATGATGTTTCCCCCAGCAATGTCAAAGAAACACGGATTTTTCCCCTTTTACGGAGCATGTACATAGGAAACAAACGCAACGACAAAAAATATTAAAGTAAAAGAAAACAAACAGAAAATCAAAAGCCATTAAAACAGCTATGCATAGTAACAGCAAGCAAGATGGGTATAAAGTGTTTTGTTATAAAAATCGCTTAGAAAAAAAAAAAAACAAGACAAGCAAAAGTAGGCTCAGAGTGATAAGCTCAAGGCTCGTGGAGAATCATCATATAATAATGCGCGCAAGATGGTCCTCTTTTGCAAAATGAAGAGATAGAAAATTCGTTAAATATAATCAAAAGTTGAAAGGTAGTCAAGGTAGTCGTACAGGCGATCTACAGCTGGGATATCTTATTATCCGTTCAAGGCAAGAGGGTCGGCACGGTGGTTGAAGAGGTCGAGGTTTCTGTGAAAGCCTTAGCTGTGACTGTCTTTGTGGGAGCGGTCGGAGTAAGGGTCGATGTTGATGTCGGCTTTGCGTTGCCTTTGTCTGGGAGAACAGCAACTTTTGCACTGACAGGTGCGCTCTGGATTATCGAACTTAGCGGAAGCTCGTATCTTACAACGCCCCTAACAATTAACTCGAAGGGATGTTGCTGGATTTTCTCCCAGCGCAAAGAACCACCTTCCTCAGTCCTATTCCCCGGCTTCGGGACACGGATTTGAGCGGTTGAGTTGGAAGCAAGGTGTTTCCAGGGCGAAGGAGTAAACGTAAGCGGCGAATCAAGGTGGAAAACCCGACCCAGTAGCATAGTTTGTGGATTAGGGGCAGAAGGATCATGGATGGGGTCAGTGCCTTTGTCAACATTTCCTTCAGCTCTTTGACGTTGCTCAGCCTTAGCATCGAACCCTCTCGCAGCGAGAGAAAGGATAGCTCGCGACTTGCTATCACCTGTACGAGGCAGAAGCCTCGTTTCACCCAAATCTATTTCCTCCACTTCCAGGAATTTGCTCTTCGCAAAAATATTCACGTCTAGGTGGTTGACGGTCAAAGTAAAAAGATTTGGATTGACTGCTTGAACATCCAGGTCCATCATGAGCAAGGCTTCTGAGGCAAGGACGTTCTGAATTCCTCGGATTTGTACATTGGTCAATGCCTTGGTCACACCGACAACAAATACGGCAGTTCCGGCTCCAAGGATAATGACAAGGACAAGTAGGAGTGTGCAGAGTGTAGCTCGGGCAAACCATCCGCGGCGTCGTTCTTCCATGTACTCTAGTTGTCGGAGGCTTGAGCTTCCAGGTCGCCGACCGTGGCGGGAGCGAATATTACGTCCGTTAGGGCCATTCACCAAAGGCGTACGTTCGTCATCGGCACCCTCTGCATCAAAGTCGTAGCCATAGTCACCATCTTGTTTAGCGGAAAGCCTATGGGGTGCGCTGTTGCCATTTACTGACGAATATCGAAAACCCTTGGACGTCGGTACCTGCTGCGAAGAGAAGAAACGTGCATGGTCGAATAACGATGTATTTGCTCCATTGCGGGCATGTCTGCCAGTATGATGCCTGGTGGTATGAATATTATGCCCGTTGATTCGTGAGCTGCCACGCCCGGAAGACATAGTATCGTCACCGTCAAAAGTGTTGTAGGAATTGTTAGTAAACTTCATGCTTCGCTTGCCAGAAATTCCATGAAAACCAGGAGTGTCACGAAGGGCGGATCGAGTGCGGCCACCGTACTGGTCAAGTTGACTGACGGCTGAAGCAGTCGAAGGGGTTCGAGAATGATACCTATGCTGGCGGGCTGGGTGAGGATCACGGGGATTAGATTCATAGACAAACGTTTCCGCAGAGTCGGAAGAGTCCGCATCATCCACTGCGCTAGCGACCTTGGCTTCGAAGATATCCGCCTTTGAGGACACTGAACAAAGGTTATTAGTACGTTGTCTAACAATGAACAGCATATATAGGAAAAGCCGACTTACTCCCTCCGGGTGGCACTGTGGTTTTCCTAGAAGCCTTCTTCTTTTCTTTCTTCGGCCGGATAGTCTCATCACTTCTGCGTTCTCTCAATGTGCCAGTCCCTCCACGTTCTGTCGCTGGCCCGCCTAGGGGTACCTGGGGAACAGAGCTAACTGTCTCAGTCTCTACAGTCATGTTGGTCATGGATATTTCTCCCGGCTTTCCGCGAGCAGAGCTGAGCGAGGTAAATGACCGCTTTGGGAGTACATCACCCGCATTTGGCCGTGCTGTGACAGAAGGGTTTCTTCTATGAGGGTCTGAGGGACGTCTAGCCATTCTCTTCTTCCCGCTCGAGTCCGAGCCGCTTTCACCACCTGGTTTAGACGAGGTATCATCTTTCCCGCGCTCTTTCTCATCAAGTTTAGAGTCTAGAGTGATATGAGAATCGGTTGGTGTAGGAGTTCCAGCCTCTTCCACAGTTTCAAGCATAGAACCTGCCACACTCCCGGTACGGGACAGGTTACGGCTGATGCTCCGCATTTGGCTATCTTCGGAGTCTTCAGCCTGTTTTTCCGATTGCTGCTGCTGCTGCTGTTGCTGACATCTGCTATCTTTCTCCTTGTTTGGCGATCGAGCTGACTCAGGAACGGCGTCCGGCAGGCTGAAGGATGATAGGTTAGACTGTGGCTGAGGTGACTTCAGCCCTGGAGAGCGTTGGGATTGTGAATCGATTGGTTTGTTTGTAAAGGATGGAGAGATTGGGGAGAGACGTCCTAACGTGTCGACTGGCGGAGGTAACAAGGGTTTGTTCACGTCGGCAAGCTGCTTATGGCCGTTCTGTGACTGTGGTTGTGTTTGTGAAGGGGAGACGGCGGCGGCGCTGCTTGGAGAGCGAGGTATACTGAGATCCCTGCTGCCTTTCCGTGATCTGGATATGGATCGAGATGTGGACGCCGATGAGTGGGCGGCTGGTTGAGCAATGGCTGAGCGCGGTATGCGCGGTATGGGAGACGTCTCTCGCGAGGAATTAACAGAATTGGGAGAGGAGGACATATGCAGAGGTTTGCCATGGTGAAGGTGGAGAGGCTTTGGACGCAATGATGGGTCTATGGGCGCGGGAGCAGTTGAGGGGTGCAGTATGGTTGGAGGTAATAGGGAGCTTGCCCTAAATTGGCTCCGCTGCTCGCGTGCACTCCCGGCGCCATTCCCGTTGGTGCTGGTGCGGCCTTCGGGGCCAGCGGAAGTATGAGCATCTTGTCTGACAGTGTCATCATGTGATGGCACAGCTGGCGTTGGCCTAGATGGGGAAGAGAGGCGGCTAGTAGAAGACGACATGACGGGGATTTAGGGAGAGGGGGGGGGATTTAGAGAGGAAAGGGTATCGTTCTTGTCGAATCCGACACGAGGGCGTTACCACGAAGATGATCGGCCAGCGAGGGATGGACGGACAGGGTGAAATTATCAAAATGAGGCGTTCATAGGTCAGCAAATCCCCATTATGTTGAGATTGGCCAGCTATCAAGGGACGGACTCGGATGGAATTGACAAAAAAGGGAGCTTGAAAAACCAATATGGGCGCAAACAAAAAAATGGATTTGTCAGTTCCAGGGCGATTAGAAATGGAGCATAGGCGAGGTGTGCTGTGCTGGATCGGTTATACAGGGGCGACGATCATGATCCAGCTCTGGAAGCGGCAGCCTTTCCTTCCCCGAGCGATATCGAATGCGTTAAGTGGTTTGATGCCAGGCTGCTTGGGCAGTTCCGCAGGACAGGCTGGACAAGAAGGGCGGACCGATCCAGGCTCCCTCCCGCTCTGCCGTCCAACGATCAAGCTGCACGAATTGAGCAGCAAGGGGTCGAGAGACAGGAAGAGCAAAACAAAACAAAAATAAATAAATAAACCAGATATATCTGTTTCGACTGCGGCGAGGAAGAGAGAAAAACAACAGGTAGGGCCCAATAAGGACGGCCCACGTCAACGCGCGAGGCGAGGAGATCTGGGGCCCGGCGAGGGCCAGTAGGAGGCAGACGGCGAGACAGCGATCGCAACAGGTCTAGGGAGCCAGCAAAGTGAAGCTGGACATGGAAGAGGCCCAGTCTGTCAGTCTGCTGGCCTGTCGAAACGGGGGAGGGTCGTCTGTTTTGGCGGTTGTAAAAGAGATCGATGCCGGAAGCTTGTTTATTGGGCTACTGCGAGTTATGAAGCGGATGCAGGTGTCGTAGCTTGGGCAGCAAGCCCGCGGGGAAGACGAGCAACCAGTTGAACGCAGCCAGCGAGGCCGGACAGGCGAGCAGGGCGAGAAGGGCGACGTCGAGCAGCGCTGAGCGTGTTGTCCCATTGTCTTTGCGTATAATATAAAAGAAGAATCGAGGTTGAAGTTGAAGTTGCGAAAGTCGCAGTTGAAGAAGTTCGAGGCCTCGTTTTGCGGTGACCGTACGATACACAACAAACCTGCTGACTAAGGCGGCAGCTTCACTCCCGAGTGCGGAATTTAGGGGCGAGGACGGCGGGCTGGTCTACGGGCCGAGAGTAGCTCCGGTAATCACATTACGAGATGGGAGGTACAAAGCGGTGAGCAGAAAGTGCGTCACTTGTATTTTATTTTTATTTTGTGTTATTAGCATAGGGGGGATATAAAAAAAAAAAAAAAAAAAAAAAAGGAGAAGGAGAAAGACGGTGAGATGACGACAGCGAGGGCGATGGAGACGCGGAGGAGCAGAGCAGAGGCTGGGGAGTCGAGTGGACGGAAGAGACATGTTTCATGTTTTGGGGGATATGATGTAACGAGCGAAGAAAGCAGGAAAAGACGCCCTTGACCATGCAAGGACGGGACGAACGAGACGAAGAATGACAGCGAAGCAGACGGAGACCGAAGAGGATTTTCCTCCTGGCTGTCGACCCTTGAACCCTGACCGACCTTGCCTTGCCTTGCCTTGCCGCTGAAGTCGGGTCTAGCCCATCGAAGCCAAGCAAGGCTGGAGAAGTTAGCTCAGTTAGTGCAATAATGCTGCTGGCTGGCTGGCTCAGCAGAGATGATGCAAGAGACAAGAGGATATGGGAATCTCCCGTCGACACAGTCTGCGTTATTCTCACGGCTCACACCACCAAAAACAGTTGGCCATGCCCGTCCAGAAGACGCTGTTGTGGACCGCTGGCTATATAACCCATGGAATGGAGTCCGAAGCCGTACGCTGGCGAGGACGGGCTGGATGGAGAGACAGCACATGCTGAGCAAAATCAGACATCTCCCGAACATGGTTCTGGAGCATCGACTTCAGGATCTTGTCGTCGGCGAAGTACCGTCGTTCAGCAATGCCGCAAGGATTCCTAAGAAGCAAAGCATATTAGAGTCCTTAAGAAGCAGCATGGGATTCAGGCCATACCGGTAGCTATAGGCTCTGATGGTGCCAGAAAGGCCGCCGCCACCCCTCTGGAAAGAGAGTCTCGCTCTTTTCTTGTCTCGACTGCCAGGATTTTGCTGCCTGCGGTGCAAGAGTTACAGTGCTCAGGCTCCCGTCTGGACCTCGTCGATCCACAGTAATCACCCTCGATTTCAGCTCTTCGGACGGGATGATGTACTTTTGCCCGATTCCCAGCGGATCAAACATATTCTTCTGAAAGCATTCGACTCGTCGCCTATTTGTGGCTCTCTCAACCATAACGCCAGCCCAATCGATGCTGATATGGGTATCAAACAGTGTAAACGAATACCATGGCCCTCGATATATCAGAAACTCACACTCCATACTCCATTTCTCACCGAGCTGGTTAACTAACCAGTGACAGCATAAATTGCTCTATGATACGGCCAACTTCTTGTTGAGACTTGAATATCCAAACCCAGTTACCAGGGAGGCACATTAGCACTAACATAAATAACCAATATTGCATCTGTATCTTGGAAGAAACACACTGGTATGGAAGAGTAGCATGCAAGGAGTGATCCCCCTTTGGAACAAAGTGCCATCATCCTGAAGAACTTTGGTCTTTTCAACTCCGGGTAAAGTTCCTCCAGAAGGCCGAAATCATCCTGAGACAAACTGGTCTCGCTCAACCAGCTGGCCGGTAGTTAATCATCTCGGTACAGAACGCTAGGTATACTGAATTGAGTGTCAGGGCCGTATCCCCTTGGCCCCCTCCCCCGCTGGATAGATGAGTACCTCATCTCCTTGCTTGTTGAGCACCATGAACGTGGCGCATGGAGCCCATTTACCCGATCAACACAGCCAGCCCTCATCAACGGCCTTGCGAATAGCAGTGATGTCCTCTAGAGTGATCGTCTTCCCCATTTTCTGAGGTGTAGTTGTCCTGCCCTGGTATCAATTTTGGGCAGTCTACCGCATGTTCAGATCAAACAATATCTGTCTTGTAAGCCCGAATATAGTACTGTCTGCACACGGAGCGTTTGGATCTTGGAAAACTGCCCGCTCTGCGCATCAGGTCGGGTCTATCTGCGGCCAGGGATATCTAGAGCCATTTAATTAAAACCACAAGTTAGTTGGTTAGGCAGCAATAGATGTCGTATGATACATATATCCGAAAAAAGTGTTGGTTCCTCAGAACGATGAAACTGATGAGATACCCTTAGATAAACAGAACCAAACATTTGATGGCAAGCTACCAAGTTCAACGAAACATAATATAAGTTTAGACTATCCAGAATCGTCACCAGTTCTCCATATTTTTACTCCATCATACTGTGTGTTGGTGCCTGACTTCGACCCAGGTTGCTAATCGATGTTGACTGGGTGGAGGCACGAATTATCAAAGATGAGACTCCGCTGGGCCGAATCCTGCTACAAACTGGGAGTTAATACACTTGTTGGGAGATATTTGTTTTAGAATATCCCCCCTGGATGGCTCAAAGATAAGCGCCAGGGCTGCAGCTCATATACACAAGGCTGAGAAAGCAGGTACTTTCTTTCCCCAGATTGAAATGAATCTTGAGGCATCAGTTCGAGGAATAGGTATTATCCAAGAGTCAACAATTATGGCCCTTAACAAGGCTTGATCTCGTCAGGCACCACTAACGCAAGTCCATACTCCGTAGGGCAACGTTTGATCCGGCGGCAAGGAGGCCGTATGTCCATGTACATCATAATAGACCGCGAACTTCGCCACAGGCATGGTATACTACCAGATTGTCAGCGGAAACCAATAGCCATCAAGATGTCGCCATTCTCTTCCTCTCTTCTTCTTTTCCCCTTCTTCTTGGTATCCTCAGTAAGATGAGCAAGAGCAGTGGTATATCCGCCAAAGAGAGGATTGATAAGCAAACGTTGACTATCCACAGCATGGTCCTTCGCCTCGGAGGTTTTCTCTGCGCGATGCCTGCTTTTGCCATCGGCGCCTCCCGATGTTTCGAGATGTATCCGCGGACTGGGAACTCCGCGGCTCAAATAAAGTTGCTCCGTACAGCCGTCTTCTGGAGATGGTCATGTTGACGGGTGGGTTTGAATTATTAATCTCTCGATGCCGTAGTGGCAAGCGAGTCGTAGCTGTGTCTGTCGCTGCGAGCTGTAAGTAGTTAGCTGTCGGGCGTTGACGTTTGACGTTGATATTGGCAAGAAGAGCAAAAGGGCGGTTTCTGGTTCTGCCGCGGCCCGCCGCCTCCCCTTTAGGCAAAACAGACTTCACCTCGTCAACCTCAACGCCAACGTCAATATCAAACCGCAACCTCGACATCGCCAGGCTCATCAGCCTCGCCGGCCCCAACTTCAGCTTCTCCGGATCGTCGCCACGTAGCTGCAGACAGAACGGCCATTATTATTGGGCTGAGGGAGGTCGACCAGGCGCCATGCGTCGGTCTCTGGCGTCAAGCAGCCCTGACACGCCTGGGGCAACGCCCGGCAGGGCTGACCAGGAGCACAGAACGCCGACTCATCCATGAATGCTGCCAGTCTATTCATAGTAAAATGAGCTATCGAGGGATTAAAGAATCATCTTCCGTCATCTCCGTGGGCCCTACGCAGCGCTGATTCGGCCCTAGTGTCGCCTCATACCCCAGCTGAGCAAGCAACACGTTGAGTGTGTTTGCTCTTTTCCTGGATCTACCAGCATTTCCTTATCAGAAAACTTGGAATGATGTCATGCTAAGAATGCTCGTATTACAGTGTATGAGTATGTATGGGATTCGTGTGCACGGCGCATATTATATATGCATTGCCCAGTCGAAAGCCTGTATTCCGCGGTATCCCGTTGTACCCGGTTGTCAAGGGTACAACCCTGCGATCAGCCAAGTCGCACTTGGGCATAAACAGCCCCGCCCCAAGCCAACTCCCTTTCATCCTTTCTCCAGAGAGTTCAGTTCTTCCTCGTCTGCTCTCGTCTCTCGCTGCTGCTATTCCCCTCTTTCTGATCACTATTGATCAGGGTTCCAGCCGAGGGATACCGCGTACTCTTCCCTGACTTCAGAGTACAAAATTCCCGGTTATCAACCAATATCCGCCCAATCCGGGCTCCATTTTTTCCCAGAATGAGTCTCCGAGGAAGAGAGTACCACTACTACTACGAAGACGACGAAGACGAAGAACTTGATACAATCTCACGGGCGTCGGAACCCCGATCTTCAAACGGTGGAAGTTACTATATTAAACGCTACGTCATTGCGCCCGACTCCCGTTCCCACCGAGACGATTCTGGAAGCGAGATCTTGCCCCGCCGTCTTAGTACGATGGACCGTCGCCAGGAGTATGAATATGTGGACATCGACCGCGAATGTAGGTCTTATATTTTTTTATTTTTTTACCCTTTCTTCACCTCTCCCCTCCAGCTCGTTCATTTTCACCTGCCCATATGTCGACCAAAGCCCTTAAGGTCCCTATTTTGACCCCAGCTGAGGAGTACACAGCGTATCGGGGGTCAACCTATTCTCCCCATGAAGATGAATACCAGGTTGTTCGCCATCATTCTGATGGCATAGAGGATCGCACTGTGTTCCATCGATCACCCCATGACTCTGATTACTGGTATGAGCGCCGCATTCGAGAATATGACGAGGATCCTCGAGACTACGACGACCGATACTCGGACCGCTATTCAGATCGTTATTCGGATAGTCGATCAAGCCTGGGACATCGTCGTCGACCTCATCGCCATGATCGCGATTACGAAAGCGACGACGAGCATGATCATCATCGTAGGCACATGGCAGAAGGCGCCCTTGCCGGTGTCGGTGCCGCAGAGCTATGGCGGCGCAACAGCAGAAAGGACCACGGAAAAGAGCATTCTGGCACCCTTTCGCGCCTAACGAAGGACCTTAGCGCTGGAGCAGTGGGCGCATATGCTGTGGATGCCATATCCAGGCACCGTAGCAAATCTCGCCGTCGCGCTGACTCTCTAGATCGTGGACGTGATCGTGAGCATTACAGTCACAGGCATCGATATCATAGCAAACATCATCGCAGCCGGTCTCGCCGCCATCGCTCTCGTTCCTCTTCATCCCATTCACGTACGAAGACACTTGCTGGCCTCGGAATCGGCGCAGCTGCCATTGCTGGTGCCGTAGCTATCGCCCATAAACATGCAGAAAGCAAAGCAGAGAAAGAAAACGCTTCTAAGTCCGAGAAGCATCGCGGCCGAAAGAGCCACTCCCGACACCGTCGTCACCGCCGGGATTCGCAGTCTACCCAATCTTACTCATCTGACACAGAAGATTCGGAACAGCGACGCAAAAAGTCTGCTGAGCATCGCAATCAGCGAATGGCTGAAGCCGGTCTTGCCGGTGCTACAGTAGCGGGAATTGTTGAGCATGCTCGCAGCAAGTCACGATCTCGCAGAGACCATCGTTCCAGGTCTCGTTCTCATAGCCGAATAAGGCAGGGTATACCCATTGCTGCAGCAGGATTGGGTAGTGCAGCTATTGCTGCAATGTATGAGAATAACAAGCAGAAGAAATCTGAAAAGAAACACGAAATGGAGAAAGAAGAACGACGTCGCTCTCGTTCGCGCTCCCGACATCGACGATCGCGGTCAACTTCATCGTACTCGGATGCAGCGCGAAACATGGCTGGCCTTGACATCAACGACAGATCCCAACCTCCAGAACTAATTCAGTATGGCGACGATCCTGTTTACGGTCGTATCCCCGCTGCGGATTATTATGGTCGCCCTGATCAGCCTCGACTAGAAGAGCCATCACGCCGACGCAAGAGTCGTAACCGCTCGAGGCATGACTCTTACAGCGATTCAACCGAATACGCTGGATCTGATAGTGAAGAGCGGCGCCGAAGAAGAAAGGATAGGAAGGACAGACGTGAAAGCCGTTCACGTAGCCGTCACGGAAATGGAAATCTTGCCGCCGGCTTAGCTGCCGCTGGCCTAGCTGCAGGAGCTGGATATGCAGGACACGAATATGCAAAGCGTAAGTAGTCATGACCCTTCCACAACTAGTACACTGGTTGACCAATGATTGTAGACCACCGTGATCAGAAGCATAGCAATGGCCGTGCTGAATATGATCGGGACTACCGTGACCCATATGAAGAAGAATATCCGTCTCCTCCTGGCCCGCCTCCAGGGCCTGCATATCAACCTCCAGCAGCACAGGAGTACTATGGTGTTCCTCCTCCCCCAGGACCACCTGGGGGACGGGGATATCCTCCTCCACCCGGGCCTCCACCTGGGCCAGGTTACTTTGGTGGCCCAGGACCAGGAGGCCCTCCAGTATATCGGGGAGATGAGAATGTATGTTTCCGCAAACCCCTTGCTTCGCATAATGTTGTACACGACTAATAGGAGCAGGTGTAAAGGTTCCACAGCCATCTCGCCAACACCAGAATGGATACGGAGAAAAAGGAGTAGAGGGGAATGGAACCTCAGAGAGATCCTTATTTGCATCGCCTCCGTTAAGCCCAGTTCAAAATCATAATCGCCCATTATCTGAGCTTTCATCGTCCTCGTCACTGCCTCTGCCGCACTCTCACAAGCAAAAGAATGACAAGGTGCCTACCCGTCGGAAGTCTGTCCAGTTTAACCTTCCATCGTCATCATCCTGTGACGGGTATGAAAGTGACGACAACGATTCTGCTTCTGATTCCGATGCAACTATTGATCACGACAGACGAGTTCCTTCTAAAGATCATCGTTACTCCAATTCTCATTCTTCTTCGCATCATTCCGGTGGCCGTGGATATTACACTGATAACAACAGCGTGTCATCGGCTTCCTCCCTTGCCACATCCGATTCCACTTATGAGCATTCCCGTCGCTCCGAACACTACGATCCCTCCCCTGAGTATCACAAACCAATCCATGTCCAGCGCGAAACCGACCCTGATTCCGACTCTACTATTGAGCTTCCTCCGAGATTCGATGAACACGGTCAATTACTTGATAGATCACCTCCACGTCGGCCACCTTTTCTCGGAGAGAGGTATGTTTTTATGCAAAGATGAAGAAGCCTATAATCTTAATAAATATGCAAAAAAAGGATAGAGGGGTTGGTTTGAGCTTGTGTGTTTTGTGTCTGTCATTATGGGTGGCTTTCTCGTTGTTTTATTGTCGTTGCCTTTTTCTCATCCGGTTATTGTTATGATTTTGATATTTTGATATCCTGATTTCGATGTTATGAGAAGTCCCCTGTTTCCCCCTTTATTTTATTTTATGTTATTTATTTTTTTTTCTTACATAATGATCCAATGGCTGTGCCCCATGATGTTCTCTATACATAGTGAATGATCTCTAGCTACGAAGTTTGGTATCACTAGCAATTATACTGTTTATAGTTCATTTTTCATTCTATTACTTTACATTTCATTGGACCATCTGCTATATTCACTTCGAATATAATAATGCATGATGAAATTCATGATAATATCACCCAAAATACGTCACCGAAATTCAATAATAAAACGCTAACCAACTCGTCATGACATGCCTCATGGTTCATAAGTCGTAAAGATCCTCCGTTAACCCGTAAAGCCTCGACTCGGGCGTAACTATAACTTTAATATTGCTTCTGCATACTCTTCTTGATCTCTGGGAATTCCTCATGGTGGACATCCTCTCCATCTGACATATCGTTCCCGGCACCGTTCGCATGGCCGTTACTCTCAGGGTTGGCACTCAAAGATACCCTACCGGCACCATCCTTTTTCCCCATCTTATGTACTCGGCCGTTGATGATGATGACGTCGAGTTTTGCGTGATCTTGGAGAACAGTGATGTCTTCAAGCGGATTTCCGTCGACTAGGATACAGTCGGCATAGTAACCTGGCAGGATCTTACCTAGTTCATGTTCACGCATGAATAACTTTGCTACACCGGCAGTAGCTGCGATGACACTTTCATGAGCCGTGAAACCTATGAGTTCCTGGAAGTGCATAAGGTCTCTGGCATATGTACCATGGGGGGTCCAGGCAAAACCATAATCACTATTGGAGGCTTCGTTAGATGACATTTCTCGTTTAATTGGCCCTAGGGATAGACCTACCCTCCTGGCAATATCACGATACCACGCCTGTGCATCTCTCGCAGAGCTAAGATCGCGGTATCCCTTTCTTTCCGGTATCCAACTTCTTCCGCTTTTTCAGGCGTGTATCCAAACTTTGCAGCCTCGGTAAATATATTTACCAACCAATTTATGGCTGGGGCAACAATATGTTTTGTCTTGTTTTTTTCTAGCATGTCCATTCCTGTCATAGAGCTATTTAGCAGACTTTCCTCCCAACCAGCGGCAAGTTGATAAATGGCTCACCTTCATCGTCAATATGCGAGGCGTGATATATAACATCAACTCCATGTTTCACGCACATCTTTACCGAATCCCTTGCTCGAGCATGTGCACAAAGACGTATTCCACGCTTATGAGCCTCGTCGACGCAAGCGGCGGTCTCTTCGTCTGTGAAGTAACAATCCTGTGCACTTCTGGTCTCCGTTATCTGTAGTGAGCCATTAACAAACCTTCATGCGAGAATTGAGCAGCATTATGTATGCATTACTTACCTCCTCACCAGACATACTGAGTTTTATCTGATCCACTCCGAGCTCAGCATGATGCTTAACCTTTTCCCTCATTTCTTTTGGGCCGTCGGCGAATGCAGTGATCCCAGCCACCAGCTCCCCATTACGTCGGGCAATTTCCATTCCATTGGCCAGGCACCTTGGACCAGGTATATCTCCATCGTTGATGGAGTCACGAATCACCACGTCCAATCGATCCTTAGCTGCTGCCGCCCCGAAACACCTTCATCAACTAGTTAGATAGATAACAAGTTGATAGGGGAAAAAAGAGAGAGGGAGAGAGAAATTAACTGGAGAGAGAGAGATATCTGGAATATCAAACGAAATAGGATAAAAAAGAATTAGTGCGTACATTGTGTAACCGGAGTCAGCATAGCACTGAGCACTTCTGGCAGTGAGCAAAGTATGCTCCTCAACAGCAAGTTCACCAAGGCGCTCAAGGTCGCCTCCTTTCCAGGAGAGATGAGTGTGAGCATCGCCTAGGCCAGACATTAAGGTGCGCCCTCGTCCAAGGATCTTCCGTACACGGGGATTTTTCTTGAGTTCTTCTTTTCCAGGAATATTTCCGACGGCGGTTATCCGCTCTCCTATACCAATCGTTAATCGCCGCCGATACGTAAACTCATGCACCATGCAACCTTGGAACCATGACAGGCTAAGCATGACATACCTTCGATGAGGACATCACCACGGTAGGGGAGCTTTCCGGTAGAGTCCAGAATTTCAACGTCCAGGAACATGATCTTGGAGTCTGGATGGGTTCCTGCCATCTCATACTTCTTGGGAGTTAAATGGGCTCCAAAATCCAGAGCATCGATGCTAGCAATGTTCCTTGGAGGGCCATCGTATGGGGCAATCGTGCTCGCCGTTGAGCTCCAAGAGACAGGAGGCTCTTCCATTTTTGATGCCATGCCTTCGCTTGTCAATGAGATGATGGTGTGGTATGTATATAGGGGTATGCGCCTTCACTTGGGGCCCAAATATATTTCAACGGGGCCCTCCTGCTGCTCTTTTAAAGCGGTTTTAAAGAAAGCGGTTATCCCTCTGTAGCACAATGCTGATATCAATTTAGAGTTTTGCTATACAGATGATCCACCTGTGCAAGCAGAGGAGTGACTCTTCAATGTGGAATGTTTATCCGTTTCATAGGAGCTTGAGTTTTGCACTACCATGGCCTGTTCGACGTGTGCGATAGGTACTCGTTGAAAGGGAAGCCGTCCGGTCAACAGCTGCCTTGAGGACGACTGGAGGGAGAAGAGAAGGAAGACTCTGACACCCCCTCCCCAGGTATAAATAACTAGTTATGCTTTCTCCCGTGGATTGTCGGTTGGGAACACAACTGGTTGAAGTCTTCAGGCAGCCTGACTTCCTTCAAAGGCAGAGTGGAAAAGAGTTCCGCCTTCAGCATCCTTGATTCCGCGAACGATACAACGGCGCTGCAGGTGGACAGATCGACATCAAACAGCCCTTTGTAGTGAACGAATTATCCTTTCTGCATGGTTGCAGTCGCGGTGCGCCACAGGGTGAGCGACTGGGGAGGAATCAAAAGAAAAACGCCATCCGAGCTCTGACTGCGCACAGGGCCTGGTTAATGTAGCCTAGAGTGGCGGGCAGGCTGGTTAGCTTATGCCTCTCTTTCCCGTCTCTCTCGCGAACTAGCTGGTCGTCAAGTAGCTAGCGAGGTAGCGAGGAAGCCGTCCGCCCTGGTAGGTTAGGGAGGAGAATGCCGCGGCAGCACAAGAACCGGGAGAAACCAGCATCGGTGGCCAATCGAGGTGACTGTGAACTCAGTTATCAATCCAGTTGAAGAGGAGGACGGTACGATTTTCCCTTGAATAATAGAATTTGCCGGTTTATTTTTATACATGTCTCTTAACCCCCCAGCGGGAAGAACTCGGCCGTTCCTTGTAGGTTCACCCCGGAGCCAAATATTAATACGGCACACACGCAGAGGCGCCTTTTTTTTGATTGACTTCCGAGCTGAACTCTGCATCGTCGAGTAGTTAAAAAGAGTGCTAACTCTAGAGCATCTGCAGCGTAACTAGTCTTATATCTTTAGCATATTGTTATGTATGTGCGGCAGGGTAGCAAAGAACTCACGCATCGTGATTGATGCCTTTCGCCGAGAGTCAGCGGACGTTCAGCACATCGATGCCACTTATGCTATTCGGCCAAGATGCCATCCATGATGATGGCCAGATGGCTGGCAGTTGACTAGGTAGTTGACCGGTTGTCGCCTTGAGAGGCGGATGCCATGCGAGAGGTATACCCGGGTGGAAAAGGGGGGGGGGGGGGGGGGGGGGGGGTCAGCGTAGGCCAACGACCAAACAGCCTGAGACAGGCCACTATCTCCCTCGTAAAAAAGCGATCAGGCGGGCTGGAAGCTTCTTGAGCTGAGGCCGACAAGTAAAAGCAGCCAAAGATGGAATTCGAGCGGACGCTGGCTCAGTGCTGGGCGTAGCAAGGCCGCCAGGCTGCCTGTGCAACTGAGCCTGGTCTGGCTGGCTGCGACATAAAACGTTCCACCATTCGCCGTTCAATCGCATCTCAGGGCCCTTTCATTCGTATTTCTTCTTGATTTTCTCTGTCTCTCGAAGTGCCGTCGTTTGGTCGTCTTTCGGTGGATTGATATCTTCGTCCGTTCAATATTTGGATATTTGGCCAATTTGGCTAACAAGGAAGCCAAACTAGTTAACTAGTTGGCTGCCTGGCGTTGACGTTGGCGACGACGAGCAAGCAACAAGCAACGATGGACGCCGGCCAGAGACGAGACAAGATAACTAGCAGGTTCGTCCATGCTGGATGCTGAAGATGGCCTCCCAGCAGTAGCCATGAGAAAGAGGGAAAGCCGCCAGTCGAGACGCTGCAGCGCCAGCTTGAGGTTGACAATAAGTTGACGGCCGGCAGCGAGCCGGAGCAGGACTGGGATCTCGCTGCTCCTGCATGACATCGATCCGCAGACAGGCTGGCATTGTGAATGCTTTTGAAGAGACTACTCCGTACGGTTGTCTACAATTGCTCGCTGTCCAGGACCTTCTCTCGACCGTTGGATACGAGACAGCGGCGGCAAGAGGGACAGGACCGGCCGTCCTGCTTCTCCAGCTACCCCCGTCTCATGCCCTTGCGCAGTCAGTCGGCGAACGAAGCCCATGAAGCAAACAAGACTGCTTCTTCCTCCTTCGTCAGTCCCAAGGACAGCTCGAGCATACCGCTGGAGAATGACTGCCGGCAGCAAGACGCTCTACCACCGGCAGCACGCTGGCGGAGATGACGGAGAAGGCGGAGCTCTGAAGAAAGACTCTAGAAGGACAGGAGAAGAGCTCAGTCAGCGGGTCATACATATCCTGAAGAAAAGTGCTTCTTGCAGCTGTTGATATGTTGCTATGGTATTCTGGCATGGAGACCGCATGGAAGTCCGTTGTCCTCGTGGGGGGACCAGTGGACACCTGCAAGGAAGATGAACCCGCCAATGCCACTGATTGCCATCCCCCATGGCCATTCCCGCTGCCGTGGTTGTCTGCGCTCAAGGGATGGCCTTCCGAGTGGTCACTTAATCGACAAACTGCGTCTCCTTGATGCCCGCTCTTCTCCCATCCAGCCCGAGTCTTAATTGACAGCGCCTTGATCTCAGGGGGGGAGGCACTCTTGCTCCGATAATGGAAGCGGAAGTCCGCATTCCTGGCAATGGAGGAGCAATGTTTGTTTCCCTATAAGAGACGTCCAGGTGCCTCTCCGTTGGGGAAAAGATAAAACGAATCAACAGCAGAAATCCAGGGGCTGACGGGGCCTCGTCCAATTTGCAGTTTGCAGCCATGGTTGAGAATAACACTTTGTTGACTGAGATCAACCATCATGGCAAGCGGCTATACTATAAGAAACACGGAAATCCAACTGGGCCTCCGATCGTTTTCGTCCACGGCCTTGGAGGGAGGTCAGAATACTACGACCCCCTGATTTCCTCTCTCTCACTGGCAAAGACATACTCAATTCACCAATTCGATCTCGAAGGTCATGGACAATCGCCTCTATCCACCCGGTCGGCGATGACTATCTCCTCCCTTGCAGACGATGTGGAGAATATCTTCTCGTTAGCTGGAATATCAAGCGCTTTACCCGCAATATTAGTTGGATGGTCAATGGGCAGCATCATAGCCACCCTATTCACCATTAGGAACCCGGGACTGGTCCACAAACTCATCCTCCTCGGCCCTCCTCCATGTCCACTACCTACAGCAGGACAGAACGCAACTCTCGCTCGTGCTGCAGTCGTAAGAAGCAGAGGGATGTCCGCTGTTGCAGACACGGTTGCTACGGCTGCCACATCATCATTCACCAGGAGCAAGAAACCAGCCGTCTACACAGCAGCACTGTCTACACTTTTAAGCCAGGATGCAGAGAGTTATGCAAGGGCGTGCACTGCACTGGCCAGCGAATGTAAACCTCTAGACCTCGGGAAGCTCACTTGCCAGACTTTGATCATCACTGGTGATGAGGATAAAGTCAGTCCACCGGCTATCTGCAGTGCTATTGCTTCATCTATACCCAACTGCAGACCTCCGGTTGTTCTGAAGGATGTGGGCCACTGGCATGTTTCTGAAGACATAGATGGAGTATCGAGATCGATTCGGGCTTTTCTTTGACTCTTAATAACCCATTTATTGGGTCTTTCTTTTGGTGGGATTTTTTTTTCTCTTCGCTTTCATAAATTGTTGGGAGTTCAGGTATATCAATATCTCAGTTAGAGGGAGGGACCCGTATCTATAGACATGCTGCAGCAGCACCGTATCTTGACGATTATGGATTGGGATTTCGGATCGATTGGCTCTACCTATATATATAAACCTGGCTGGACAAGTCTGATATCCAGCTTCGGTATCTACCACCTGTTATATGTTTAGGACTAACTATGATATATTTTTGGCACTGATATAACTGGAATTCGGCTAGCAATGCTTAATCGAGGGCGCCAGAATACTATTCTACGGCATTGCTGCTCAGTAGGAGAAATGATTCAATCTGTTTCAATTGAATCTCTAGTATATCTTGAAGGCCGTTGCATAAGACAACCCATCCGTCAGCACTTTTCTACTCCGCGCGTCACCCCGTAGTAAGTCTGTACCTAGCTCCCTTTATTAACTTACGATTCGACTGACTGAATATATAGCCTGAGCTCCCCGTTCCCAAGCTATCTACTGGCCTATATGGCCCGGTTTATCAATATAACTCTATGGCTCTTCAAAGTCGACCTGCAACAAGAGTATGGATTCAATTACAGAGAAGAGCCGACTTCAAACGAATAGAATATCGTGAAATGGACATGATGGATTACCCCTTATCATTTGCCTGAGGGCCAGGAGTTCTGACAGATGATAGTCCTGGAACAGCAGGCAGTGCAACGATGGCAGCCTGTCCACCGAGGCAGATGCGATCCAGCCGATGCCGATGGACACTGCGGCAAGACTGCTGGCATGGAGGTACCGCGGCTCGGTCTCTCTTTCATGCAGCTTCGGCGCTCTGATGACCCTGAATGGCCATGATCACCATGGCCCGTGGACAGGGGGACGGTTTGCTGCTGGTGGCTCTTTTTATATACAGCCTTGTCTCCCCTGGCATCGATGCCACGGTTCCAGTCGACGCAGCGGGTATCAAAGATATATATATATATATCCTCGCATGATATACCCAGACAAACACACAAGACAAGTGCTCAGTCGAGGGTGTACGGCGCAATGTTTCTACCGATATAACGCCGTATGATGCACGCAGGCCGCCGACCCGTAACGTCGCCGTCGCACTGCGTATCAGCGACTCGCCTCGTCTTTCCCACAGGCCCGGTCAGCTCGATATTCGTCTGCCGTTTTTCTTTTTTGTCTGCCCCCCCCGGAGGCAAGGTACCTCTGCTCTCGCTGGTTAATAATCGGCGGGCTTAACTATCTAGTCATATATATATATATATATAACTAGGTGCTCAGGAGGAAAAAGCAGCCAGCCAAAAAGCAATATGTATACGCTCTATATAAACGCAAAAAGCCAGAACCGACAGACAAGGCGTCTTTGACACCCAGTGCCCCTAATCCTCCTCGCCCTGTCAGTCGTCTTTTTTGCGTCTCTGCGATGGCGTAGAGGGTGTGCGAGACTGTCACTTACAAGCACGCAGGCGAAGAAGCAAGCAAAGCCCAACAGCGCCCATCCTTGTCCGCTCCGTCTCTCTCTCTCTGCCTGGCTCCTCCGCGATCACCGGCCTGCTCCTCCGCGATGAGCAGCACAACCCACACGAGCAAGCGGCTGCCAGTCAGTTGCGAGCCCTGCCGCAAGCGTAAGATCCGCTGTCCGCGCAATGGGCCGCCGTGCGACACCTGTATACGCCGCGGCCTGGGGATGGCGGACTGCTTCTTCCTGGGCCAGTCGCGCAACCAGCTGAATGCCAGCTCCGCCGAGTCGTCGAAGATAGTCCAGCAGGAGCTGCTGCAGCGCATCCGCAACCTCGAGGACCTGCTCAAGAAGCACGTCGGGGCGCATGCCATCGTCGGCGGCGGCCAGGCAGGCCAGGACGAGCCCGTATCGCCGCCCACGACCAACGCCTCTGCCGGCACGGAGGCGGACTGCGGGAGCAACAAGAGCTTCAGCTTCAGCAACAGCAGCAACAGCCACAGGCATAACAACAACAACAAGAACAACGACGGTAACAGCTCGGATCTCCCCCAGAGCCTGCTGCAGAACGTCGGCTCGCTCTCCATCTCGCCGCAGGGCCATGTTCGGTTCGAGCCGCAGTCGTCGAAGCTGGACTTCCATCTCGCCCAGATCTCGGCCAGCGAGTACCGCAACCAGGTGAACAGCGTCAACCAGGAGAAGCCCAGCGGGTTCCCCTTTGGCTGCGATGACCCGGCCTCGAGAGACCGGCTGCTGGCCCGTCTGCCGCCCAGCAGATACTGCGACGCCCTGAAGGACACCTACTTTCGGGTGTTTTCTCCAGTGTGTTCATCCCGAGTCCCGCCCCCTTAGTTAAAAGTGTGGAGATCTGGTTCAATGGCTAACGACTGTCTCTATATAGCTGTTTCACATATTGCACGATCCTACCTTTGCCGAAGAGTATGAGCGCTTCAGGCAGGATCCAAGCTCGGTGTCTCTGTCGTGGCTGGCGCTGCTCTTCGTCGTCCTGGCCATCGGCGTCACCAGCCTGAGCGACGATGACCCCTTACTCCCCGACCTGGGGCGAGAGGCCACTCCCAGCGCCAATATCAGGGTCATCTCAGAGCAGTACCGGTCTGCAGCCATGCAGTGTCTTGCCGCAGACCAGGTGCTGTCTCGACACTCCATGAAGACCCTACAGGCCCTGGTCCTCCTCATCTATGCCCTCACCCATAGCTCACAGCCGTCCTGGGTGCTCATCGGGATGACCCATCATGTGGCCATTGCCATGGGCTGCCATCTCGACCCGGACAACTTCAACCTCAGCCTTGTCGAGGCAGAAGAGCGTCGACGATGCTGGGCTGGGCTGATCATGCTGCATATGATACAGAAGATCTCCTTCCGCAACCTCGACCGCCAGCGTCTGAGTCGAGATGTTCGTCTGCCTTTGGACGCCAACGACCTCGACCTGATGAAGAACAGTGGCCTCACGATGGACCAGCTCCGCCATCCTACCGGCCCTACGCAGATGACATACCTGCTATTCAAGTTCCGTCTCTATGATATTGCATTGGCCATATGCAACGAGATCTTTTCTTCGGAAGCATCTCCTGCTGTAATAGCTAAGCTAGACAATGATATAACTAGCCAGCAGGAGCTCTGGACCGCACGCTACCATTCTGATACCAGTGTTGAACCACTTCCCAGCCAGCACTTTGCCCATATAAATATTCTCTTTGGCTACTCCCATCAGCTGCGTTTGCTGCTGCATCGCCCGGCATTGAACCGCTATCTCACCGGAGATATCAACGACCGTACTCACAGCTCTCGTAACCGCTGCCTGGACGCTGCAAAGGGCCTGCTCTCTATCCAAAAGACACTGGCTGAGTCGCCACAGTATGCCCCATATAAGTGGTATACGGCCGGTTTGGCTAGTTTCCATGCTTTCCACGCTGCAGTTGTGCTCACTGTGATCATGATGAACCCTGAAAGCCAAGCAGAATATGATGAGATCCATGCCCTGCTAGTAGACGCTCTACAGGTCTTCCATTTGCTTTCAAGCAGGAGTAGCCTATGCGAGAAGGGAATTCCAATTCTCAGCCAACTGCTGTAAGTTATAACTGTCCTCCCCCGTCCTCTCTTATGCGGTTCAGGCGTCGGTTCTAACCATAGACAGTGAAATGGCCTCCCCTCAGCCTCAACACCTGTCCATACCACAGCAACAACCGCCGTCTCAATCCGACCTCATGTCTACCACTGTCCCTTCACCGCAAGATACCCCTATCTCTCTTCTCACTCATGGAGGCTCAGTCTCAGAACCGACATTCGACTTTGCCAACACCCATGCTGAAACGATCCAGTCCCAGCTCCAAGCCCAGTATTGGGTTACTGCTAGCAGCATACCATGGAACAGCTGGGGTTTCCTTATCCACCAAATTTAGTCTTCTGCTCTTCTTAATGATAGCAAATTTTTACGGAGTTCTGGGTAAGGTCTTTTTTAGGGAAGCTATTTGAATCAAAACAGCCAATGTTATATATATGTTTGTTGCCATTTGGATGCAACATATTGGATGACGACCAGCGGCCCCCAGCAATGAAGCTTTGGGATAACTTATGACAATTTAAAGGTATATCAAAAAAGTAGCATAGTAATATAGTTTTATGTGACTGACATCGCCCATCATGATCTTACGTGCGCATGAACCGAAGAAAATGGCTTCATTAAAATTGAGTCATGTTTCCCTTGAACCAATTCATCATTCTTGCTTCTGCCGTCTAATTTACACGGAAAGTGAAATATTCAATCGTTATTTAATTATTTCTTTATCATTCCGAGTTTCCCACCCCCATGTTTCCCATTCCAGAAGAAGTGTATAGATGAAGGAAGACTGATTTAAGGTATCGGAAAGGTGGTATTGGGGGTGTCTTTAAGGGAAGAACGGCATCATAATGGGTGATGAGAAAAAAGATGCGAAGAAGAATGCCATCGAGAGATGGAAAGGTGGTTGAAGGTATTTCATTCGTTTTAGATTTTATTTCTTTTTGTCGTTTAGAAAACAAGAGCAGCACCCTTGGTCTTCTTGTCACCACTATTGAGTTGAGAGTACGCGTTAGTATGGGCTCCAGTGAATATCCATGACCACAGAAACAGGGGACGTACCCAAGCTCGAAGTGCTTGCATCGCTTCAGGGCGAGCTGTGCCTTGGTCTTGCAGACTGTGCATTCCATTCGGAGGACGACCTTCTTGGTGGTCTTGGCCTTCTTTCTGAAGACAGGCTTGGTCTGACCACCATAACCACTCTGCTTGCGATCGTAACGACGCTTACCCTGGGCGAATAGCGAGGCCTATGGTTTCGAAACACTGTTCAGCACTCTCGTTCGTGCGGAGGGAGAGTATCATATATGGGTGAACACGGAGCTGCTGACCTTGCCTGCCTTGTATTGGGTGACTCTGTGCTGGGTGTGCTTCTTGCAGTCCTTGCCCTTGCAGTAGGTCCGGCGGGTTTTTGGAATGTTGACCTAATTAAGTCAAAGGTGTCAGTTTTATGTCCGATATCAGTTCGTTGCGCGTGTGCATTGCTCTTCCACAGAATTTGGGAGCACTCTATCCAGTCTCTCGAGCAAGTACGGTGTCTCCGGCGTGTTGTAGGCATCTGGTCTCATATAAATTCGCTATCCGCTGTGATATATGCTGCCGATTAAAAGAAGTCTTTGCCATGTTTCAATTTCGAAAATTATCCGGTATCGCACATCCATATCCGTCTCTTGCAGATAGAAGATTCCGCAAATATCTCATCTTGACATTATCTCTAGGAAACCGGTCGTTGAAGCTGAATTATTCAATTTTGTCGGGTGGCTCGCGATGCGATTGCTGGCGGTCGGCGTCTCGATTGCTCGTTGGATAGGTCCTCCCACGCTCTGGTACAAAAGCAGCACGGCAAAGGCGGTAAAAAGGGGTCATGTCCTTACCATGGTGACTGATTTATGCCGGATCACAGACTGTGGTAGTGGTGTCGCTGGTCGCTGGTCGCTGAGTCTGATATTGAAGTCGAAGTCGAAGCGACTTTTGTGTGTTGTGAATTTCACGCTCGCTTACGTTTGGAGCCAAGAAGCTAGCCGAGTTTACGTAAGCAATATAACAAAACATCCGCACGGCAGCAACATGTACGGAGTCGATAGGGAGGATAGTAGATGGACAGGAAGACAGATAGAACGCAGGGCATCATGCTTCATGGGCCGTATAATAGAGAGAATATACATATTTGTGCTAATGGCTTCGTCCTATTGACGGCAATAACTAATATCACCGCTGCTAGTCCAGAATTCCCCCATGTAGCCCTTTTCTGTTCTCCTCGTATCATATTCTATACATTCATCCATCTAGAATCGCTTTCTATGCATTCGCTTGTCTTCATCGTCGTCGTCGTCGTCTTCCACTGTCTCTGTCTGTGCAAATGTCACCGTGGCCGTTCACGTGATGATAAGCGTTATCGTGTCTTGGCACGGCGTCTTTCTTCTTGGAGTCGCCTTTTGTATGTTTACACGTCGGAAGATGAAAAGACGAAGCAGAAGAAGCGAATAAAGGAATATAACAGCTGGTGTCTCTGTCTGTAGCGCTTATCGGACCCCGAGATCTCCTCTTATCCCGCCTAACCCCCTTTTTGTAGCCTTTTTTTTTTTTTTTTTCACTCCATACACCACTTTCACCATGCTGATCAAGTGCGTCTGCCCCTCGTACGTTATTGCGCTCCCCTCGCTCGCCAGCTAACCTGTCCTTTAATAGAGTGAGAACTCTCACAGGCAAGGAAATCGAGTTGGATATTGAGCCGGACTACAAGGTACGTGTGTATTAATTTGTTCTGTGGCTGAAGCAACTGGACTAACAGCCTTTTGTCTGCCTAGGTATCCCGCATCAAGGAGCGTGTGGAGGAGAAGGTCGGCATTCCTCCAGTACAGCAACGGTTGATTTTTGGTGGAAAGCAGATGTAAATATTTCCTGCAGCGCTTTGAACTTCGCGTTGTGCTAACTGTTCAACCAATAGGGCCGATGATAAGGCTGCATCGGAGTATAACCTTGAGGGAGGAGCAACATTACATTTGGTTTTGGCCCTACGAGGAGGGCAGTAAGGCCCCAGTGCTCCGTGGAAGGTGGAAGAAGCAGCTAGAATGAATATGGGAGAGGCGTAAAGAGGAATACAGACGGCAAAAAGCCAATGCTCGTTTGCCTCTTTACCAGTCGACCTGCTAGACCAACCAAACGACCAGCAAATTACCACTTACCTTCAAGAACATTTCTCAAAACCATTTATGATCCCGCTAACCTGGGGTCCAGTCACAGAAAAAGACACTTGGAACCTCTTGTGATTGATACTATTTTCTCCCTCTTATCTTTACTACTAGACCTGTTACCCGAATTTCGATATTAGCGAGACAATCAAACCTACTCTCTACAATGCGCTGTCGCGGTCAAAAAAACTCAATTCGGAAGATGATACCAACTGCTTTCTCATCAGAAAATACCTTTCAAAAAAAAAAAAAAAAAAGGATATTACTAAAAGCTTTCATGCTTCGGCCGGTAATGCAATGGTAGAGAGCTTCGTGATGACGCAACTAAAGCTTCCATCTGGTTCAAAAAGTGCATTATCAACACATTACAGTTTGAGCGTTCTATGTCTCCCACAATAAAAGGGCTGGAAATGGTAGAATAATTATTTGTAGCCATCTCGAGCAAGAAACAGGGCAACTTTTTTCAAATTATAGAGCGGTTGTGTGTTTAAATATATATACAATTGTCTTGGTAGCAACAAAAACCCAACAGGGGAAAATGAGGCTGTTCATTGACTACACCTACGTTTTGATATGGCTAGCAAGCGGCTGTATCTTCCATGCAGCTGCTCAGAGTAGCTCGCCTACGATAGCTGCTGCACCCCCGACCCGAAGCCACCAATCTGCGGCCAGCCATGGCCCATACAGCGGGACGCCAATGACCTCGGGAGCCTTGACGAATACTGTCTTAGGCACGGAGATACCTGCGGGACCTCCTGCGGCAACAGCTACCACGTACCCAAGTGATGGAGAGCTTCACGATCCTCAACCTGCTCCATACGTCCCTGCCGGAGGTCGAGGGACAAACGGGACCCAACCAGTATATAATGTGAAGAGTGATTTCGACTATGAGTCGTTGGTATGTAACTCTATGAGCCTTCCAAAAGATGAAACGGCTGCCATTGCTAACAATGACCTAGGCTCTGGCATTGTATCAGGAATGGATCGAACTGGATCTCTTCCGGTACGGCCTTCAAAACTTCTCAGAGCAGGAATTTACTGCCGCCGGTCTCACCTCAGAGGACAGGTATCTGATCGAGTTCATGGCTGAGCAGGAGATTGGTCATGCAACCATGCTCAGCAATATTTTAGGCGCTGAGGCTCCAATGCAGTGCTCATACAACTATCCCTTCACAAATGTCCGTGAGTTTGTGGACTTTTGCCAGAAGCTCACTCGGTTTGGTGAATCGGGCGTGTATGGATTCCTAGGCCATCTCAACTCAGGAGAAGCAGCCACGCTTCTCCTCCAGTCCATCACCACCGAGGCCAGGCAGCAGATGATATTCCGTCAGTTTAACGGCATGTTCCCTATGCCCGTCTGGTTTGAGGTTGGTATTCCACAGTCATGGGCTTGGACCTTACTCGCCCCTTATATCAGCTCGTGTCCGCCGGACCAGACCAGGCTCGCCTGGCAAAACTTCCCGGCTCTGCGCATAATCAATCAACCTAACCCAGCACGCATCAATGGCTCAGCGGGAACGAACGAGACGTTGGGTCCTGGTATGAACACACTGCGTAGCTCAAATCTCACCTCCTCTCAGGCCTGTCTCAACGCAACAGATTCGTCTGCCGACTGTGCCCCAGCAATCACCCAGAACCGTACAAACCCTCTGTCCTATCCCGGTCGAGTCGTCAATCTCTCCTGGGATAGTCCTGGACAGGCTGTCGGTCCAAATAACAGCTATGTCACCTCGTCTCAAGCCAAAGCTCCCAAATTTGTCGTCTGGGTCTCTCAGCTCAATGTCACATATTCAACCTTGAAAATGCAAGGGAACAGCTCAGGCATGACTGTGCAGCCGAATATGGAGACCTTCCAGGGTGACCCAGCAATCAACGGGACAATGTTCATCGCGGTCACGGACTCGGACACGCCATATACATCGTTCAATCTGTCGATGATTAACCCGCACATCGTTGCCGGTCCAGCCTTGTATCAGGCCGGCTGAGCAAGGGTATTCGGCTATCAAAGATGTACAGAGTATATATACATCTCTGTGCATGGGTATCTGTGCCTGGGTGCCCCGTAGTAATAATAGTGTTGATTCGTAACTAGTTAGTGAATAATGACCAAAAGTTGAAAGATATCTCAGATTTCCGTCAAAGTCGTAACAAGAGGTAGCCTCTCCACATGGTAGAGCAGAGATCAGCATCAACTGGCATGGAACAGCTCACTTCTTCCTCCGTCGTGGACATCAACTTGGCTGGTTTGATTGGCGTGACCCTCAAATTTGAGGCGAAATGCCCATCACGCGCAAGTTCACGTCATAGTTTCACGAAAGCCAACAACACCACACCTCCCAATACGACAGACAACGAGCAAACAACACCAGATGGCCGCGCTGTGACTGCACCCGAAGGCTTCATCCAGACATCCTCCCACTTCATGTGCAACTGCGGGATCCTGTCATTATCTGCAATGGTATAGCACGGCCTCGGGCTAGGCGTGCTTCCCCGACGACTTGCGATGCGCACCGTACTCCCAGGCCGACCAGCGCCGAAGCTACAAGCTGTGAGCACAGCTCTGTGGGAGGGCATCCGCGTCATTGTAAGTGATACAACGTCCCTGGAAATAATCCGATTATACTTCTTCTATCCGATGCCCGCCGGAGCTTGGAGTGGACTGGTTAGGCTGATCTTTTGTCGCTTTGTCTCCAGGCATACATATCAGGCAATGCAGTTATCATACTCGGAGGACCGCAGAAAGTGCTACAAACTATCTACCTCGATGATGTCGAATGGCTTTCCGCTGTCAATATAGATGGAGCTTCTGGGAGGATTGCTGTATGCGGAGGACGGACAATACTTGTGTACAACCCGTCAAAAATCCGCAACAACGTCGAGGTACGATTGCAGCCTAGCCACTTTGCTACAGTGAAAGAACACTTGTTAATGGCGCTATAGTGGAAGCTACATCACACGTTTCGGCGTGAAGATGCCGATTCTAGTGACCAGGATGATAATGACGGAGATGGAGAGGTCAGAACACTGTCGTGGGGTGGTTCCGGGGAGCTCCTCGCAGGCAGCAAGAGCCTTGTTCTTTGGCACATTGACGACGACGCTCCACATGCTATATGGACAAACAAACTGGCAAACCGGGCCAAGATTGCTCAGTTCTCATACGATGCAGGGCTTATTGCTTCCACGGGGGATTACGACCGGTTTGTCAAGGTATGGAGGCGACTTTCCTTCGGCGCTGACGAAGCTCGGTTCGACGTGACATACCTTCGGCATCCAAGTTCTGTGACAGGAATACACTGGCGCCGACCGCATCATGTCGAGCAGACAATAGACAACGTCCTTTACACGATATGCTCCGACAACAAGATACGAATATGGGCACCAATGGATCGTCATGCCTTGCAGGCACTTCAACTTTGGAATGTGATTGACATGGAAGCTTCAATTCAGCCGCGATACCCTCCTAAATCACCCAATGCCAGCAATAGATATGGATTCATTGTTGATAGTCGTGATTTCTCTCTTGCCACTGAACGTGCAGTGCAGCTCGGGCCTGCAACGGAAAAGGATAAATTTGCTCTCGACCACCTTATCGAGGCTGCTACCAAGAGTCCGGAGGTTTGTGTCATTCTTGACGAGAGCGGCCATATGTGTGTCTGGGGACTAGAGAATGCTGGCTGTAAAGCACATGCTGAAGCTAATATCTTCAACATAGCTCACATTGAAGGATTGGATCTTTCTACTGCTCTAGGTAACCATCAGACTGGAAACTACGCCCAATTCTATTCTTTTGCTGGAGGTGTTTCCGATGCATCCTTTACCGTCCTTACCCATTACTATGATGGGCGGATTGAATGGTTTGACTCACGGGTTGATATTCTATTCGACCCTACACCTCGAAAACGCCGGCTAGTGTCTCAGGCCACCTGGTCTGGACATACGGAATCTGTGAAAAAGATAGTACGCACGCCTAGTGGGAAGGTTCTAAGCTCTCGCACCAATGACAATAATGCCGTGATATGGCGTCAAAGGTCAAATACCAGCACTGGCTCCGTACTGGTCCAACAAAGTGCTCTCAACTGTGATATGCATATTCATCGAACCTGTTTGTTAGAGGATGGAAACTTCCTGGTCAACCTCCACCATAACGGGATCTCCATGTGGGATATTCGCTCATTCGAAGCTCAGATGATTGCGAAAAGTGATTTGCACCTCAGCAGTAAACCTCTATGTGTTTTGCTTATACCAACTTCTGAATCCTGTACTTCCTACATTGCCGCAATAGGGGCTGATATGACAGGCGTAGCCTGGGAAGTCACCCTTCCTACCGGCAATACACCTCGAGGACAGTCAAAAAAGCGTGATGCCCCTGTTTTGCGAGAGTTCTCGACGTTCAGTCTCGGGTCGGATGAGGAAGTTGCTTACATTCTCCCGGTTGATCCAGCTGGATCGAAGCTCCAGGCATCTCATTCTTTGGATTTGTTTGCCACTGATATCGCTCTGTCTTACTCTCATAACGGGACCATCAAAACATGGACTGCTAAAGTCGATAAATCAAAGGGCAGGGTTGATTGGCTCCTGACTGCCACTGTTGAGACGGGGATTCCAAACCCTTCCCTGGCCAGCGCCGGCTCAGTTCGAAAGGCTGCGCTTGTAGACCAAAATAGAACACGTTTAACTATATGGGACACAAACAGTGCCCAATTGGAGCTGGAGGAAAGTTTCGAAGAGCATGATATTATCCAGGATTTGGATTGGACTTCAACCCCTGACATCCAGTCGATTTTGGCTGTCGGATTTCCACACAAAGTCATCCTGCTCTCACAATTAAGATACGATTACCTTGATGCTGGTCCTTCGTGGGCACAAATTCGGGAGATCAAGATCGGGCGTCACACACCACACCCTATCGGAGATTCGTGCTGGCTCGGTAATGGAAATCTAGTTGTTGGTGCCGGTAACCAACTCTTCGTGTATGATAAATACATTGAAGCAAGCAACAGATGGGTTACCAACCTGCGTCTACCTTACCATGGTGATACTCATTTCGATCTATTCGATGCTGTTAGCAGGCTAAATGGCCCTCTTCCGGTTTTCCATCCGCAGTTTCTAGCCCAATGCATCCTGAGCGGAAAAATCAGCCTGGTTCACTTGATATTGACAAAGCTGCATAGGAAATTGAAGTTTGTTACTGATGGTGACGAAGTTGATGGTTTTCTAGAGATTCCGCTGGAAGATATATATAATGAGGTCTCTGTAAGTGGACTTTCCCCTTAACGTTCACATTCCAATGAAACTAATATTTTTTGATGAAGCCAATACAACAGATAACGTATAAGGAGATGAATTCTACCTATGCGAACTTTACTCTAGATCATGAACCTCGTGTTCTTGATGAGAATATTGCTACATCACTCAATGAATACCTGAAGAAGATAACTCTTCCACAATTATCGTCTAAAGAACAGTTCCGTCTCGTTGATATTGTTGAATGCGTTGCTACTGTAGAAAAGCATCGCCGTTCAATGGACGTGAATGCTGCGAGATATATTCTTTTCTTCCGGCAATATATGCTAAGGAAGAGTCAAGGTTTCCTTGAAGAGTATATGGTCCCTTGGCGAGAGATCGTCTGGGCATTTCACAGTGATAGTCATGAAATTCTTACAGATCTCGTTGGGAGACAGTTCCATGGCAAGATGCTTTGGGAGAATGCTAGAGAAAGTGGAATTTTCATGTGGATTACTGACATAAACGCTCTGGTATGATATCTCTGTCCTCTCGTTTCATGGGCTGTCAGTTACTGATTGAGTATAATTAGCGTTCTCTCCTAGAAGTTGTCGCTCGAAATGAATATACCAAGTCTGATGACAAGAACCCTATTGATTGCAGCATTTTCTATCTCGCCCTAAAGAAAAAGAAAGTGCTACAAGGCCTCTGGAGAATGGCAACTTGGCACAGGGAACAGCCAAACACACATCGATTTTTGTCAAATAATTTTCAAGAAGAACGTTGGCAGACCGCTGCATTGAAGAACGCTTTTGCATTACTCGGAAAGAGAAGATTTGGTAAGACTTAGCCTCTGCTCCTTAAAACGGAATGGGAAAATGCTAATATATATATAACTAGAGTACGCTGCTGCCTTCTTTTTGCTAGCAGATCATCTGCGTGATGCAGTGAATGTCTGCATAAATCAGCTTAGAGACATACAACTTGCCATCACAATCGCTCGTGCTTACGAAGGAGATGATGGTCCGGTTTTGAAAGAAATCTTGGAAGAGCGCGTACTCATTACGGCTGCCACGGAGGGCAACCGATGGATGGCCACTTGGGCTTTTTGGATGCTTAACAGGCGTGACATGGCCGTTCGGGCTTTAGTCGTAAGTCCTTGTCGTATTTTACTTTCCATTGCTCCATCTATACTAACATATCCACCTGTAAAGACACCGATAGAAGGCCTACTTCCGCTCACTCCTGGCTCACCCGCTAGCCCTGGCCAAGTGGCTTTACAAGCGAAATCGTACTTGTCCAATGACCCGGCATTAGTCGTTTTGTATCAACAGTTGCGCGAGAAGACTCTTCAAACTCTGAAGGGTGCATCCAGGGTTGGCGCTCGAGAGGAGTGGGAGTTTGTCCTGCGCAATGCCCGGCTATATGACCGCATGGGCTGTGACCTCCTTGCTCTCAACCTAGTACGAGAGTGGGAATTCCTCACTCCGTCTCACCCTACTGATACTGTCTCCAACAGGCTGTCAATCAGCTTCATGGAAGATTCACGAGATCCTCGAAAGATTCTCAAGAGAAGAGGGAGCCTCGTTGTTGCCGATATGCATATCACTCATGAAAAGAAAGACGACGCCAGCAAAGCTGAAACTAACAAGGATGGCTCTCAGCAGGCGAAAAATCCCACCCAATTCCAGGAGCCTGAGTCAAGTTCTTTGCTTGATTCCTTTGGTTTCTGACCTCTCTTCTCCCATTCTTTCTCTTGTGTTACCATAACTGGCTACTGATATATTTCTTTTTGGATGCATATGGGTATTTCTCATTTTTCGGCGTGGAGTATTGTGTGCTATTTCTGCTTTTTGGGGGGAGGGTGTGTGGCTATTATTTATGATCTAGCTATCAACCGGCAATGTACAACATGCGTATTTGATCCTTCTTGATATTCCGGCAAACATTCGCTGCCATTAACATCTCCTTACTTTGGTCACGGCGAGGTTGCTAGTTGGACATCAAGCCACACCGCTGACAGGCCAAAAGGCTAACTTATGCTCCAATTATTGATGCACTGATTCCATGCATGACAAGCACTTTATCATCCTCTCTTATTGGCAGGGAGCCCGGAATGTCTGCGCTCTCAATATTACGTCAAAAAGGCGCCGGCGAAGCATCGGAATTAACAAACTCACTAGTCAATTAGTCAGCCTGCGATGGCTTCATTTTTGGGTCTTCTTATGCCTTTTGGGATCGACGACCGCGAGAGAAGAATGCCATCCTCTCAGCCGAGGGAAAGCCGCCCTGACTCACTAGCTATATATATATATATATACGAGCAGGATGTAGTCTCCCTTCCCACCGCCTCACACTGTACGGTCTCGATAAAGACCGTTGTGCTGCGACACGATAACGCTACTTGAGGCCCTCCCGGCTCTGCGGCCCCTAACTAGTTATCCGGTTGAACGAGAGGCCCAGCACCATGGAGGCCGGTGGCAGCAGCACTCGCAGCGACGAGGAAACGATGGAAACGCGGGAAACACAAGTCGAAGAAGATCATGTCCCGCCCGCGACGTATGCGCAGAGCTTCACACCGCGGTCTTTGTTCGTTGGTCTCGCCATCGGGGCGCTGATAACATTTTCAAACACCTACTTTGGACTGCAGACAGGATGGATCAGTGTCATGACGATGCCCTCGTCCCTGATTGGGTTTGCCGTCTTCAGGTCCCTCTCCCGCCATCTTTCGTTCCCGTTTACGCCGGTCGAGAATGTTCTGATACAGACGGTGGCCGGTGCCGTAGGGACAATGCCCCTGGGATGCGGCTTTGTGGGCGTCATTCCGGCTCTGGAGTATCTGCTCCGGCCAGGACCTGACGGCCCTATGGACGGGAGTGACGGTGGTGACGGCGAAGGCGGGCCCTTGAAGCTGGCGTCATGGAAGCTGATTGTCTGGAGCTTGGGCGTTTGTCTGTTTGGCGTCATCTTCGCGGTGCCTCTAAGAAAGGAGGTTATAGTGCGGGAAAAGCTCAAGTTCCCCAGTGGTACGGCGACGGCTCTGATGATAAACGTTTTACATGGCGCAACCAAACCGGTTGATAAGGGCAAAGGAACTGCAAGAAGGCTGAGCCATTCCGTCGATAGTCCTGCAGAGACTGAGCGGCTATTGACATCCAACGACATTGCAGGCGTCACCCTGGAGCATCTAGAAGCAGACAGAAGAAGAAAACATGAATGGAAGGCTAAAATTAGAATGC
Source organism: Trichophyton schoenleinii (assembly GCA_018357685.1). NCBI lineage: Eukaryota > Fungi > Ascomycota > Eurotiomycetes > Onygenales > Arthrodermataceae > Trichophyton > Trichophyton schoenleinii. Next base: position 5,266,171 of record WOFF01000001.1, read on the forward strand.
TGCTTCTTGCATTCGGTGTATCTGCCATCTATGTAAGTTCTTTCTAGCACCTATCGTTGCTCTTTTGTTACTGACCAGCCTTCGGGTTTAGACCCTTCTGTCGTATTTTGCGCCGGTGCTTCGTAATCTGCCGGTATTCGGACTTCCCCTGGCAAATCAATGGTTATGGACCTTGAATCCATCGCCTGCGTACATTGGACAGGGCATCATTATGGGACCTTCCACGTCTCTTCATATGCTGCTCGGTGCTGTAATAGGATGGGCTATACTCTCCCCTCTAGCAAAGCATAATGGCTGGGCGCCAGGCCCGGTAAATAGCTGGGAAACTGGCAGCAAGGGTTGGATAGTTTGGGTTTCCCTGGCAATCATGCTTGCTGATTCAATAATCAATTTGGCCTGGTTGGCAATTCGACCACTTGTCAACCAAGGCCCTGGATTTGTCGTGCGTCTTCAATATGAGATCAGACGAAAACGATTCTGGACAGGTCTGTTTAGCGGAAGCTCTTCGTCCAGCCATGGCTACACCGCCATACATGCGCGGGAAGGCCGTGACCTCAAGGGGGAAGACTATGACGCTCCTCCATCCGAACTTATATCCAACCGTACAGTCGCGATACTGCTTCCGCTTGCACTAATTCTAAATGTCGTATGCATGCGCATAGCGTTTGGTGACATAATCTCTCCTTTTCTCTCAATTGCGGCCACGATCCTCGCTCTTCTTCTCTCCATAATGGGCGTCCGCGCCTTGGGAGAGACTGACCTCAACCCTGTATCTGGCATCAGCAAACTCACTCAGCTTATTTTCGCTGCAGCCACTCCCGCAAGCCACCATACACGCCGCAGTGCAATAGTTGCTAATCTCCTTGCGGGTGCTGTGTCTGAGTCTGGAGCTCTGCAGGCAGGCGACATGATGCAGGATCTGAAGACAGGCCACCTCCTCGGCGCCAGCCCCAAGGCACAGTTCTATGGCCAGGCCATTGGAAGTGTCGTTGGTGCCATCATCTCAGTTGGCGTGTATAAGCTCTACGTCAACGTCTACCCGGTTCCCGGACCTATGTTCGAGGTACCAACTGGATATGTCTGGATATTTACTGCGCGACTTGTGACCGGCCAAGGTCTCCCAGAAATGGCATGGCCAGCTGCCGGTATTGCCTGCGTAATATTCACCATTACCACCATCCTGAGAATTGTTGGAACAGTCTCCGGCCCCGCGGGTAGTAAAGGTCCGGTATTTGCCCCTTGGCGTGCTTGGGTGCCTGGTGGCATTGCCGTTGCCGTTGGGATGTACAATGTTCCTTCATTCACCTTAGCCAGGGCAATTGGAGGTATAATTGCTCTTATTTGGCAGTATCGTTCCAAAATTATGCGTGATCGCTTTGCTCTATCCAAAGCACAAAGCGCCAGTCCACCAGGTGGTGAAGAACAGGAGGCGCCGAAGCCGCTGGGTAACGATGAAGACTCAACTTCATCAACGATAGTTATTCTAGCATCCGGTCTTATTCTTGGTGAAGGTATCGTCAGCATACTTAACCTGGTGCTAGCGAGTGCAAAAGTTCCGCACCTCTGACTCTAGGGTTCATTCATGATCAGGATTGGAAGTATATTATATACTTGATATCTGTCTCGCTATTTATAGATTTCTCTTGGGAAGCTCGGCCTGTCTATGTTTTTATGAAATGATGCCTGTTGTAAGAATAGCTCGAAAGCACACCTACATATAGATGGTCCATTGTCAAATGTTAGGAAATGCAAATACGGTTTTCCTATCTTTCGGGTTCTTTCATACGTTTAATATATGCCTTCAATATATATCTACAGCTCTGTGAAACAATTATCATCCTTTACTAAACAATTGGTCCCGATTTATATTCGTAGCTGCTACTCAATGACTTTATATAACATGGTACGTCTTGACAAGCATGACGTATTTTGAATAAGAATGTTAACTAGGCAACCGGGCATGTGTGGGAAACAAGCAAAGAAATATATACACACTAGGGGGTGGAACCAAAAAGCCACAAAGGGAATAAAAAAACTTAAGATGTGTGAATACAACACCGTTAAACTTGGCTTGACATCGCCGAAGCGGGCATCTTTACGGAGTTTTGGAAGGCAAAAGGGGAAGCAAAGAAACAAAAGTATAGAACATATCGGGATATCACCGCCATCGCATCGCCAATGAGAGCACGTGTGCATGCATGATCATGGCTGTTGCCCATATAGGTATAGCTAAATAGGCATGTAGGAGCTCATCTCATGTGCACCCGTTAACTCGAAGAATAGAAAGAAAAACTAGACATTAGAAGCATTCAAACCATGAGGCAAAAGGTAAAAGAAAGAAACTGAGGGAGGGTATATGGGAGCTAGTCTTTTTCTCCAAAAGACTAATTCTCCTGGCCTGGAACAGGTTTACGGTTTGCAGGCCCTAGTGCTGGTGGAGGACTGCGAGTTGGCTCTGGTTTCACTTCAGGCTCCGCCGAGACTGCTGCCGGAGCTGCCGCAGGAGTTGCAGGGGCGGCAGCATCACTGGCACTGTTGCTCCTGGGTCTTTGGGCTGCAGGCATAACGGGCTTCTCCATCCCACCTGGTCCATATGGTCCTGGGCTCATTGATCGTGGCTGTGGGATTCGTGGGCTACCAGCACCCGGGCCTGGGGACAATGAACGAGGGATCTCGTTGAACTTGTTTTGAGGTGGAGGGTATGGCCGATATCCTGCATTGGGGGAAGCCGGCCGACTGTTCACAGGAGGGTTAAAGCGCGGGCTATTGGGGTTTGGCCCAGGGGAGTTGGGACCGCCTGCTGGAGGCATGGCCCCTGGGACGGGAGTACGTTGACCAGGACCTGGAGGTGGTCCACGTGGGCGAGGACGAACAGGACGGGAAGAAAGACACGTTCGGGGTGCAACGCCCTGCTGAGGCTGGTCAAGACGGACACAGAGAGCCTAAAAGCCATGTTAGTATGAGATAAGGAGTATGTGTTGACAGGATTGGTCTACGTACCCAGCCGTCATCATATTCATGGAGCATGCGGACAAGTTGGCCTGCCCGAAGGGGCAATTCATCATCCATAGAAGGGTTGAAGTCAAGTTGAACGCGGTAGACATTGTTTGGTCCAGGGGGTGGGCCAGCAGGCGCTCCAGCGGGTGCTGGGGCCACATTAACGACAGAGGCCGTGCTCATGGCAGGACTCGAAGGTGCGGGAGCGGCAGCCGAGATTGGCGGAGGAGCGGGCTGCTGTTGCTGCGGCGGTGGCTGATCTTTACGGGCATCCTCACTGGATGCAACAGAAGCAACAGCGGCAGCGCCAGTAGTGACAGCGGCCAACGCGCTAGCAGATGCAACAACACCAGTGTTGACGGTGCCTTCGGATACAGGAGATACGGGGCGACCGACGTCTGAACCAACACTTGGTGTACGGACCTGGAGGGCCTCTGGAAGCGTCCGATTTGGAGGCGACGAAGGAGCCGAGCTTGGATTATCGAAGGGGTTGACCGGGTCATTGAATGGGTCCGAGTTTGTGGCAGTATGTGACTTGACTGGTGCAGATGGCCCAGGGCCGTCCGTCAGGCTGCGCGAGCCACCAGCAGATGCTGGGGGAGTAGGCAAGGAACCAGAGACGTTGAGCATGCCTGGAGCCTTTGCTGACCCCGGGAGTGGGCTTCCAAAGTCTGGAGAAAACTGAGTCACAGGTCGAATGTTGAGCTTTGGTGCAACAGGAGAAGTAGTGGATGTAGTTGGTCTAGAAGCAGGAGGTGGTGGGAAACTTGCAGCCGCATTGCTGAACGATTTCTCGTTGTCAATCTCCTGTAACTCCTCCTGCTCTCTTTTCCTTTTACGAAGGAAGAAGAATATAGCACCGCCAATAATAGCAGCAGGGGCAATGAGACCAATTGCAAGACCGGCTTTCGCACCCGAGCTCATTCCTCCTGCACTTGGGACAGCGGTAGCCGAGCTAGAGCCCGAGGCTGTCTCCATGGCTGCATCGTTGGAGTTGGTTGCAATTGTCCGCGTTGGGGCCAAGGTGGAGGTAGTGAAGTCCCGATCACTACTTGTCGTTGGTGCAGGAGTCGAATGGGACGATGATCGCAACGTGGAAGATGAAGACGACGAGGGTGGCCGACGGGTGGTAGTTGGTGTCCGTTCTGTTGTCGGCTCCGGAGTCGGTTCTGGTGTTGGTGTCTCCGTCTCCTCTTCATCACTGGTCTCTGTTGGTCTGGGTCTCCTCGTTGACCGCGTGGGAGTCTCCAACGGGGGAAACGGTGTGAGCTTTGGACGGTCGCGGTCCTCTGTTGCAGTCGAATATCCGCCGATAGGTCCAGAAAACGTCGGTTTCGCAGTCACATAGATGACAGATGTGATGGTGGAGCCCGACTTCCTGTCATTGTCCTTGAAGATATCGTCGATGTTGTCGAGAATATCATCGATTGAAGGTTGCTTTCGAGCCCGATGACGGTGGCCGTGTCGGGTCATGATGATATAGATAGATGCCGCGGTACAATATCGTCGTACAACCTAGAGACAGGATGCAGCAACCAGCGCAATTTCAAACGCACGATATATAGGTTGTCAGTGAAATCTTAGACCGCTCGTCTGTAGATATCACAGAGCCATCTGTCCCTGCGTTGAAATCAGCGATGGTATTAATTACTGTGAAAGGCGCTTAGGTTTGCGACCCGAGGGAGCGACTGGACAGAGCACTCCGCTGAAGAAGTGCTCTTTGGAAAGAGTGAATGAACAAAAGAATGACTTGGGGGCAGCAAACAAAGAGAGAGCGTCGACGGTCAACAAGAAAGGAGCGAGGCAGCGTCGAATTCGTGAATGTCAGTAGAAGAGCGAAAAGAGCGAGGAAGCGGTCGGTCGCTAAGAGCCCGGGGGAGGAGGAGACTTTCATGCCAGGGCAGCAAAGCCCCCGAAGTGTATTTTTGGGACACTAAGAAATTAGTGGCTGTTTAGTCGAACCAGCTGAAGCCGCGCCGGGCGAATATCCATGGCGCTCCCATGCGCTGCAAGTGATATCTCCACGGCCCGTCGCTCCAACTAATCGCGCAAGTCAGGCACACCTTTGCGATCGAAGGCTCTCAACCGAATGGTGACCATGATCTCAGACACCACGCATTCCAACGTTGCTAGCATGGAGAAGAACCGTCAACGCCTGGTAGCCCGTCGCCTGTCCACATCGCTTGCTGTCAGCCTGTCTCCAGCCAGGTTCCTCGGTTGACCGTATTTAAGTTAGTTGCTTTTAATTAAACATCGGTACGAGGTCGCCAGGGGCTCGCACTTTCCCCTGGTCGGAACCCAGACTTCTGTTGGTGGGAACGAGGATGAGGCTGCTCGTACCTGACGCCTTTCCCTGATAGTCGAGGAGGATTCATCCACACACACGGCTGATGGAGCAAACAGCGTGGCCGCCATCCTGCGAGACACACACCGATGATCGATCGGTCGTCCGAGATAACCAGAACTCTCCTCCGTACTCCGTATAGAGCAAGTAAACCATCATTCTTCCATGCAGGCAACGATCCTTCTCCATGCCGATGATGGGGAAACATTCTGGCGCCGGTTCTTCCCATTCCTTGTCTGCCGTGTTTTGTCGCCATGTCGATCAATACGAGTCTGTCAAGATGGGAACCCAGAGTCCAACATCGTCCCAGACAAAAGAAAAGGGGAACCGGTACTGCCCAGTTATTGGTCGAAAATTTGTGTCAGCTGCTGTTGGGCTCTTCTCGTTTCCCCCGACCAGCAGGGCCGCTCAGATTTCCATAACAATCTATGGAGTACTCCGTACTGGTTTCAATCAAACCAAAAGAGCTCCTACCACCGGTTTGGATTATTATCGCTATTCACTTTTCGATGCTAATCACGGAGTAGAATGCTGTACTTCGTAGTTAGCTCCTGCATAAGTCGGTTCTTACCCGGAACTTCTCACTACTCGGCACATCTCGGTGGTATGCACGGAGCTTAAGCGCCCACACATAAAACTGCCCCTGGGAATCCTGATCATAGGAAACCGCCCAAACCAGAGGCTCACTTAGCTGTCTCAGGTATTACCCCAAGGCGCAGCGAATGGCCAAGGACTCCTTAACTGACATCCATTTGGTAAACGGCCGAGCGTTTGATGTTTTATGGCTGCGAGAGCGCCAGCTAACTCCAAGCAGTTTTGCCAATGCCTCGCTGGCTTACTATGCCGGAGAAGGATGGCTTCTGGGTACAACTCAGCCTTGAGTCTTTAATATAATGGGAATTTTTTTTCCCCTTTCCATGTAGAAGTGCAGGGGCAAGCTGTTGCTCTTAAAACCTGAGAGTTCCGTTCTCTTTGGTGTGCTTCAGTACATTGAATTGGCTTGTTTCTAGCAGTGCTAAAACACGCCGAGTTATGTTTACCTTCTGTCTGTCAGCGTACTCCTGAAGTAACTCGCCGATTCCTTCAATATTTGTCAAACAAAGTAGGGAAAGGTAACCACAGAGCAACAATTGCCTTCTCAGCGGTTACTATGACCATATGTTAGCCCTGTTAACCATATTTTGTTGTTGTGGAATGAAGCTTTATACCCGAAGCAATGGCCACATCTATTATTAAATAAATCCTATTTCCGATCTCGCATCATAGGAATGGATTGTATCATTTTGTCCGGGGCCTTACAAGCTTATCCTAGGATAATGTTCTTCATTTCGCAGCACGGATCGGAACCTAACCCTAAGCCATAAAAGGGTCTGAAGTTGCTAGCCGGTTACATGGTATCATGCAAAACGGGCCCGGGAAGAGAAGATACACTGCAGATTTCCTAGAGGACTGCGGTCGATGTGAATTGCTGTAGATGTTATAGATGCTTCGACGTTGTCGAGTTGAGGGCAACAATTTCTACTTTGGGAATTGGACGAATTCTACCATCACGTGAATATAAGACTATGCATTAGTTATGCAGGCTTGGCACGAATATATGCAAAGATATGCAAAAAAGATTCCTTGCGTGTAAGATTGCTCTAAAACGACAAGCAAGCCCACAGACCGAGTAAAGATGCAACAGGCGAGGAGAGCAGCTAGCTGAGGAACGGGTGTTTCAATGCCTAATGCCGAAATTATTAGCCAACCCCTTCAATGAATCTACCATGTAAATATTTGCTCGTATGAATCACGAACCTCGCAGGGTGCAATGCGATCCTTGTTCTCGTAACGAACGAGCTGTTGCACCAAATCTCGACCATCTTGTGGTACACCATTCAATATCTCCTCCCAGGGCTTTGGGGGGTATTGCTTAAATTCGATTTTCCCCCAGTCCGGCAATCCTTTGGCAGACTATCATGAGCATTAATTAGACATGGCAATTTCCGGGAATATAAAAGGGAGGCCCTCAAAACAAACCCGCAGCAGGGGGACTGTGCTGGGGGGGTGGGGTTGAAACCCCTACACTTCATACGCTGCGTGCTGTACATACCGGCCATATGTCAAGGTTTGGTGTCCCCAGGGTTGTAAAAATGGAATGTATTAATGCCAGTTCGCTGCCAAGGTCACCAGCATCAAAGAGTGTTCGATGAGTTGGCATAATAGCCTCCGCGACAACACACCCAGCAGCCCACAGGTCAAGGCTAGGACCATAATCCTTCCCACCAAACAATATCTCAGGCGGTCGATAACATGTTGTTCCGATATCAGTTATTTTTGCATCAGTCGGCTCAGAAGCTGGATCTGTCGGGTCCCAGGCGATACCAAAGTCAGCCAGATACGCCGGCCCCGAAGGTGAGCGAAGGAGTATATTTGATGGCTTAATATCGCGATGTACGATGCCCAGTGAGTGTATGTGGTCCAATGCACGAAAGAGGTCTCGCAAATGAGACTGGATTTCTTGTAGAGATAGTACATTCCGGCTCAGCAACGTATCCAGCTGATAGCACATGTATGGAAATACCAGGACGAATCTCTGACCCGGCTCATGCAGAGTGTCCAACAATGGAATGACATTGGCACTTTCGCCCCGGCGTGTTATCCTTGCTTCACGCACTGAATCATGCGGCGGTTCCATCATCTGCGGAACTGTGACTTTTAAAGCCACAAGCAACCCATCCGCATTCCTTGATTTGTAAATGGTGGAAAAGAGTCCATCGTTGTCAGGCAGAGCCTTTTTGTATGGCCCTATTTGCTTGCCTGGGCGAGGGTCAAGATCATAAGCTCGAATGACTTCTGATATTCCAGGGTCCTCATCTTTAGTCTGCTGCCCTCTCAGCACGTCAATATGTTTCTGGCACGCAGCTTGATACTCAGCCTGTATGGTTGAGAATGTTATACGTCGTAGTCCACTATAGCTCTAGGTCTTGTCTCTCCTTACCTTCGACGAAGCGCCGTTAAACGCCTCGGCCTCAAGTTTGGTCGCTTCTGCACGTCCGTCAGAGGCACTGTTGGCTTCTGTACGACTTAGGCAGTATGCTGAACTCCTATGAAGACCAGTCAGGATATGCCAGACATTCAATTGGATGGGAGAGGTATTGTGCAACTTGCAGTGCTGCAATATTAGCTAAACGATCAGAGAATCCAATTTCTGATCTCCAGGCTGTACTGGAAGCCATCGCGGGCTGGGGGTATAAAGGTTCGCCCTTAAATTGCCTATCAGTTGTGGTCTCTATGCATTTATATATATATATATATATATCCGTACCCAATGTCTTCCTTGTAGCTAGGTAGTGGCAGGATAGTTAGAAAATGGCTGGCGGGTATTTGCTTTCATGCATTAAGATCCGGTCTAAGGAGATGGCATCAATAGTTACCCAAACATCTAACAAAACTGTCTCCCACTCTATAGGCCTTCTCCTTCTTCTACACCATATATAACGCCCTTTTCTTTCTTCTCTGCTCCTGTCCTTTTATCCTGTTTATCTTTTGTTTCCTTCTTCTTCCCCAGACTTTTTCTTTTTCTCTGACAGTGGCAAAAATAAACAGATGACACGTGACATAATTTGTCAGCATCTTCTCTCCGCCATCCAGAACATCGCAAATCATGTACAGAACGTCTCATCTTCTGCCTCTCCTGAGAAGCAGTATTCGCAGTTGCAAAGAACAGAGAAGAGTAGTCATTCATTCAATAGTCACTCTTATCCTTCAGGCGGAGAATACACCTCTATAACTTCTGGTTCCTATTTTGCTGTTGCCGAGAAACTATGCTATAGTTCCCTTGTCTGAATCCAGGCTATGAAACGCGTTTGATATGGAACTGTCGCGACAGGAATACCCTGCCCTAGCGGTGAGTTGGGCTATTTTATAGCCTTCGCCAGTGATATGGCTACCTTCTCTTTTGTAAATTTATATATACTAATATTTTATTATATGGAAATAGGGCATCTTGCAACCCAACCAAGCTATTGCTGTTGTCACTGAGCGGTTGCGGTCGGTTAACAAGCTCAACACAGATGTTGCAGATTGGCTCTCCGTACGCCTTGCTACCCAATCATATACACCGCATGATGGCAGGAGTATAGGGTGCTAATGAGACGAGTAGGAACGACGCCGATTAGAGGAAGCATACTATCTCGGGCTTCGGAAGCTTGCGCGGAGGCCACAGCCAGAAGGAGGCCAGGCATTGGGGTCAGATACAACTCTCAATAATCCCTATTTCTCGAAGCAGCTACTGATTATTGATAACTCTGTGCGATAGGGTCTTTGAAATACCATGGCAGCGGATCCTTTCTGCTACAGAGTCCATGGCTCAGTCGCACGAAGCGCTAGCTAACGGAATTGAGACGGATGCCGAAAGACCCCTCAGAGAATATGAAACCAAAAATGCAGACATGAAGTCAATGGTAACAATCCAGAACGACCTTGCATCTCTAGCCAAGACTCTGGAGGCTGCCCAAAAGAAGCTTGATAAGATTAAAGATAAAGGCCCCAAACATGCTTCAAAAGTGCCCAGCGCACAGGCTGCCGTGGACGATGCCAAAGCGCAATGGCAGTCTAGAGCACCCTTTGTTCTCGAGCAACTGCAAGCTGTTGATGAACACCGTGTCAGCCATCTGCGAGACATCCTTACTCAATACCAAACTCATGAGACAGACCATGTTGAACGCAGTCGTCAGGCCGTAGAGAGCTCTCTTAACTCGTTACTAAACATAGAAGCGGGCGAGGAGATCCGCACGTACGTTAACAAGAAGAGCGGAGGACGATTGCCTTCTGACGCCGTCCCATCAACCCCAGCTCCAACTTCGCCTCGACAGGATACACCGACAAGTCCAAAACCAACCCCACCAGCTATGACAGAGCCATTGCCGTCTCCTCCTCCAGTTCATGATGACAGTGCGAGTCAGCGTTCTGGTACTTCTGCACAGCGTCGTCCCAGCCTCCAACAGGGTGAGTTCTTATTGCTTATCAATTAGTACTTAGTTTTTTTTTTTTTTTTTTTTTTTTTTTTTTTTTTTTTTTTTTTTTAACAAGCACAACAGCCCCCGAGCCTCGCCATACTGCTTTTGGTGGCCTAAAACGACTTGGAACGGTTATGGGGAGACGCAAGAGCATGATTGTCCCTTCTACTGGGCCCCCTGAGAAGAAATTTCGATCTCCTTTCACCACGTTCCGCCGTACCGATCCATCCCGCAATTTTCAACAGATGGACGAATCAGAAGGGCATAATGGCTTAGAGGCGGTTACTTCAATGGAATCTCAAAGGCCACCGTCATCTACTATGAATGAATCGGCGTTCATTGAATCACCTCCTCTACCGGCGCCGGACGATATCCCTGAAGAGCCTGCAGCAGAAGAATCCACTGCAATGAATGGGCAGTCAACCGACGCACCTGGTCAAACCTCACAGGTTGATGCAGAAGGCTACTCTCAGAGGCCGGATATAGAGGATGAAATTACACGAATACAAAGGGAAGCCGCTGCGTAAGTTTACCTTACATTCACAACGTACATGTATTTGTGTTGGTAAAACTGACATTACGTTAAGTGTTGATGATTCGGGCATAAACCTCACCATTCGAGACCAGCCTATCCCAGAGGATGAAAGCGAGGCTAAACAAGCATTGAACCAAGTGGCAAACACGCTACGACTTGTATGTGCCCATTGCTAGTATGCTCTGCTCGTTTTTCCAATTAACTGACATTGCTGACATTGCGATATATAGAAAGCACAACAATCTGGCGCTGCTCGCGGCCCTGGGACCGTTAGGGGACGTCGTGATGTGCGAAATACCATGTTCTTCCCTCAACCTCCGTTCCCAGGCACTGGTCACAGTGCTGAAAATCCCTTCCCGGCTTTGAATAACACTGCATCGGCACAACCGGGAACCCCCGAGATGCCAAGAGGGGAGGCATTGCCGGAAAAGGTTATCCAGGAGGACCATATGCCGGATAATACCTCTATTCATTCCTCGCAGACTCTGCACAGCCTATCGGGGCCAATCACACATCCTGTACTATCGGAACCAGGCCTTAATGTTTCCATTGTGGAGAAATTAACCGTCATGTTATCAGAGGGGGTGGTTACCAGATCACTTGTTGTCGGAGAGCTTGCTCTTGCATATAATAACAGTACATCAGGAGAAGATGCCTCGGAATCGCAAGTTGTCCGCCTAAATAACTTTGGCATCCTAGAACGGGTGGCTGCGAACCCACAATTTGTTACTGAGAGGAGCCTAACTACATCTGGGAGTGATATACCGCATGATGATTCCTCCAAAGGCCAATATCAAGTGCGTCTAGCACAAATTACGGGCCCTACGCCAACAGTCGCCTTCAAATATCAAATCCATCTGGACTCTTCGAACCTATCCTCATACTGTCCTGTTATCTTCACACCTGTTTGGAACGAGGAGGAATTCCAAGCAAGTGTTATTGTACAATATTCGCTGAACTCTCAATTTATATCCTCTGACTCGAGCGCATCTGTTGTTCTTCACAACCTGGTGCTCTCGGTGGGCCTGGACATATCACAAGTTGACGAAATAACTATGCGTCCTCGCGAAGTTGCTAAAGCAGTGGGTGCAGCCATGCATCCAAGCACTGGTGCCGTTTTCCGACGCAAGAATTCGTCCGTCACATGGAAGATTCCGGAACTAGAGATTAGGCCCGGCGAGGATGGGAAATTCCTTGCTAGGTTTACAACATCGACCAGCGGGCCGAGAAGGGGCAAGGTCGAAGCCAAGTTTGACGCGACATGCAGCAACAATTCTTCAAGGCTAGGTATGAGTGTGCTTACTTCTCAGTCGAGTGCAAACTCAGACCACAAAGACAAAGAAGATGACCCATTTGCGGATGACGGCCTAGGTACTTCTAAAGAGGAAGAGTCCTCTATAGAATCCTGGGCAGAGCCTTTGACTGAACGTAGACTCACTATTGCGAAGTACGTTTCGACATAGTCAATTACTTTATGGTTGGCTACTGGAATCTGTCTATTCGATTGGCAGCACACTAGTCATTTAACTGATTAGTTTCACCACTCTCTCCTTCGTCTATGTATTTGGTTGATCCATTTCTTACCTGTTATCATATACCCTTGAAGACAGGCTCAGGCGTAGACAGGCATCATTCCTTTTAGCTCTTTTGTATTGCTTTCTTGATTATCCCTTGTATTTTCCAGCTATGTATTCCGTTATATATATCTTATATTACCCTGTAGGAGTGCATAAGAGTTGTATGGGTGAATATTACAGCTATCCTTTGCACAATCCAGGTCTATTCAATGGCACTTAGTGTACATAGCTATGTTGTTATTCTGAATACCTAGACTTGACTCCATATAGCCTGCTCCCTCGAACAGTACAAAGCCTAAAAGATAAGCGCATAGACTCGGCCTTGATCCAAGTACTAAAACATGGGCTATGGCACTAAAAACTCTGCCTTGGCCAGCTGGGTTCGTAACCCGGCAGAGTGCATGCAGTACTTCGGATATCAAGCATGCAAACCACCTAACCACATAATCCAGCAACAATGATTTAATGTTAAACATATTCGCCTGAACTGTTCACATAACAACGAAAAGCTGCCCTGATACCACATATCTGGCGACCATCCAACGCCTACTAAATTATTTCTCCGCAACGATGGAAGAGGAACAAGCAGCAAAACTAAGGTCCCAGCTACGGCTGCAAGTATCAGATCGAAGGGAAGCTATTATACAGGCAGCCCGGAAATTAGTAGCTGCTCCGTCACCATGCCCTCCAGGGAATACCACCTTAGCAGCCACAGCAGCCATACAGCTGCTCAAAGAAGCAATTCCAGATATTCAGATAACCAGCCATGTAACCGGTGCGGGAATTGTGAATGTAGTTGCATGCATCTCAAGCGGCCGCCCTGGTAAACGACTTGTTTTTAATGGACACCTGGATACATTCCCCCTTGGTGAGGATCTGAAGTGGACTGTGCCGCCTGCAGGTGGTGTGGTAAAAGACGGCCGCCTTTATGGGCGTGGCATCTCTGATATGAAGGGCGGAATTGCAGCATCCATCGTTGCAGCTACAATCTTGTCAGAAAATCGAAATGCCTGGTCTGGTGAGATTGTACTTACTCTAGCCGGGGACGAGGAATCCATGGGCAAACAAGGCACCAAGTGGCTGCTAGACAACGTTGAAAAGGCGACGGGAGATGCTATGATATGCGGCGATGCCGGATCACCCAGGGTTATCCGTTTTGGAGAAAAAGGGTTTGTCTGGGTTGATGTCGAAGCTGTTGGTACCCCTGCTCACGGAGCACATGTCCATCGGGGTGTGAATGCCATCGATCGTCTCCGAAAGGCACTGGATGCAGTTTATGAGCTTGAAAAGGCCCCAATTAATGCACCACAGGAGGTATCAGATGCCGTCGACGCTGCAAGGGATATATCCGAATCACTTTCAGGGGCTGGTGAATCAGACACCTTGCAGCGTATTACCGTGAACACAGGCACAATCAAGGGAGGCGTATCCCCAAATCTAATCCCGAGCTCTGCAATGGCCCAATGTGATATTCGTATACCAGTGGGTGTATCAACGGATTTTATAGAGAAGAGATTGAAGGGCATGCTTGAACCGATGGCAGGAATATCCTGGCGTATTCTACGGACCTCTGAGCCAAACTATACATCTCCAAACGAGGAGATATGTCGATTAACTGAAATGATATCGACAGAAGTCCTAGGTCAGCAAGCCGTTTGCAATATGCGGGTTGGAGCGTCAGATTCGCGTTGGTATCGTGCTGCCAATGTGCCAACTGTCGTTGTAGGATGCACACCAAACAATATGGGCGCCGCAGACGAGTACGTCGAAATAGACGAGCTCGTTAACATCTCGCAGATTCATACGATTGTTGCATACGAGTTCTTGAAGAATAACGCATAGTAGAGCGTACTGAGCATGGATTTATGACATTGGGGCACAAAACCCGAGTTAGTTATTCGACGAGATCGATGCAGATTCGGGCTGAGACATTCTATGATGTATATAGTGATTTATGTCATCCTATTGGAACTCTTGACTTAGAGATATCAAGAAATGAGGTATAAAAAGTAGCTTAACACGCCATGCACCTGAAATATAATGTATAGCCAACGTTTAAAACAGCCGAGAGCTCGTTTAGCTCGAAGCAAGCAAAATTCTCGTTCGGACAGACTCCTACATCCGTAAAGCTCTTGTCGTCTTATCGTAAAATTCCAAGGTCATCGCAGCCAGGAAACAAGGGATATCTTTCCTCTCCTCAACCCAGAACTTAATCAGGTCACGGATTTCCAGTGCAAACAAGCTGTTTGGGCCACCAGATATCTTCATAGTCCCGTTTTCACCGTCAAAGATGATTGAGTTTTCCTCGCCGTCACCCATACTTCCAGGCCCGTCGGCGGAGCCACCTGCATCGCCATGTCGGTAAGCCGGGGACAGATGGAACATAGACGTCACCCGTACCCGGCCGTTGGGCATAAAGTCCAGCTTATACCCTAGTATAGATGCAACGGCCTCTCGGAACTCAGAAGATTTGGCGGTCCATATTTCCTTAAGCCGCCGGATACGTTTATCTTTCTCAGCAACTGCCTTCTCAGCTTCTTTGAGCTCAAGTTTCATACTCTCAAGTACGGAAGCTGGAACTGATTTGATATTTGCGCGAGAACCACGTATTTGGTTGAGAAGGTCGACGTTCTCTGCCTTGAGAGTCTTTAGGGTAGTCATTTTAATCTTCTCTGCTTGTGCAGTAGGGTTATCACGGAATTCTAATATTCGAGTCCGTGATTGCGCCTGGAGAGAAGAGAGATGAGACTTGGTAGCTTCAAGTTCCTTTGTGAGCAGTTTGACTGATTGCTCTGATTTAGAAAACGATTCTTGAGCGGCACGGTATTTGCGGGTAAGGACTGCAATCCTTTCGCTCTCTGCATCACTATCTGCAGGGGAAAGCGGCCGTTTTATCCCTCGAGTTGTGGTAGTGGATGCCGCCGAATCGGTAGTAGGTGTTACCTCCGCTTCTCGTTTTGATAGTTGTTCATGTAATTCATGGAGCTCCTGGCGGTGCTGAGTTAAGAGGTCTTCTAAACGCGCAATATGCTCTGCTTTTTGGGAATCAAATCGATTCTCTTCGACGTTCATAGTTGTCTCCTCGTCGTCAAACGCCTTAAGTTGAGCTCGTAGATACTCTACCTCTTTTAATGCAAGTGTTCGCTGACGTTCTAGCCGCAGCCTAGCTCGGCTCTCGGAGCCTGACGAAGACGACGATGAGCTGGCATTAGCTGCACCACTTGCGCGTGCCTTTTCAAGTTCCTTTTGCAGAGCATGTTTCTCGTCTTCCAGCCGAGCAGCTAGTTCAGACTTCTCTGTAGCCTCGGATTGGATGTGTCCGATTTTTTCTACTAAAGAGGCATTCTCAATCCTAGTCTGGACAAGAGCTCTGACGATAGATTCGGGGGAATCAAACTCCGCCTCCTGGCCTGTTCCTTGCAATAAGGTATCCCAAGAGCGTTTCTCATCTTCCAGTACTTGATTTCGAATTTGTGTATTATGTAGCTCCGCCTCGACACTCTTCATCATCTGGAGTTGGCTCTCGAGTGCCATTTTTTGCTCCTCAACGACCTCCACTCTTTTCTGAGACTTTTGGAGTGGCCTGAGCTCATTCTCAAGCCTTCTCACTTGCGCTAGCTGTTCCGATAATTCCCTTTTCAAAACGTTGAGTGCTTCGGGGTCCGTCCCTTCAGCCTTTAACCGGATATTTTCTGTTTCCAGCGCTTCAACTTCTGATTCCCGTCCTTCCAGCCTTTCCTGTGCCGATTGCAGGTTACCGGTGACTTCTTCAAGCTCATTTCGCAGTTCATCCAGGGACTTTTGCAAGGCAGATCTGATGGCCTCCAGCTCATCGATCTGGTGCTTATACTGACGTTGCTGGTCAGCAAGTTGTGACTGGTAATCATTTGATTCCTCACGTAGAGTTTCATTTTCGTCCTGCAACGATCTCAGCCTCCTTTCCCAGGACGATTTTTCGCTGATCGCTGCCTCCTGTGTACTTTTCAACTCTTCAGTGAGCGATTCGATCTTATGTTGCGTTTTATTATTGCTGGTCTCAGCAGCTTGTGCTTTTCGGAAATCTGCATCGGCCCTGGCCTGCAGCTCCCTTAGCTCCTTCTCATGTTGCAGTGCAGTAAGATCTCTTTCCTGCTTGATGTTTTCAAGATCGTATTTCAATGTGCTGATTTGTACGCGTAGTTCTTCGTTTCCAACATCTATTTATTGGCCGTAAAATGTGAGCAGGGGAGTCTGATGCAGAAGGGGAACATGGAGTAGCCAACCTGGCTTAACCACCGAATCACTAGCTCGAGTACTTTGTCGTAATGACGCTCTAGGCATCTGGGGTGGAGAGTTTCCAGCGAGAAAATCGTACGTTGGCTGGGTTTGGGCCTGTCTGCTGTTCATTTTGCAACTGCCGAAGAAGCTGTTAGTGTTGGAGGCTAGAGAATGAGATGGTTGGCACAAGCTTACTCAAATTCCGTGGAAGTCGATTGCGTTCAGTTGATATATTGGTAGAGCAGACTGCCTGTTATATCCTGTTAAACACTGAACAATATACTAACGTGTAGTTGCAGAATCACTTCTGTATTTACTGGGGCAAAGTTTAAACGCGCGAAGCCGCCTGATCACATGACATTAAACTGATTATATAATAATAATATTACATAAGATATTTATTTAAGGTTAGGGTTTGGTCACATGATTTATTAGGTTTTACGCTTTGACCACTGTAGAAAGGAAACCCTGTGTTTGGATTCTTGGATTTTCACATGAACATGTTCGTTATTATTTCATTGCATTTATTCGTTAATTAAAAGTATACGTATCGCCTCGTGATCTGGGCTGTAGGCCCAGAATACATATAGTTTCCTTCTATCCTTCCGTGCATTTTGTTTTGTCCCAAAAATAGAGAAAAGGAAAAGAAAAACAACGCCAGGCGATTAGCTAGCTCCCTGGGGTTCTGATGGTGGTGATGATATTTTGGTAGCAACGGTAGTGATGTTGGTGGAAACCTGGTAGTGCGATCCTTTTATCTAATCTCCGGAAGAAGAAACTTCAGGATAGATAGAGTTGCACTATTTCAGTGCAATTTAAGCGTCAAATCTATGCCTTGGTGAGGTCGACGCCGGCAGCTTTCTCGGCCTTACCGTAGGCCTTGAGTCTGATGGCCTGTGTGGCAATGAAACCGGTAGTGTCGGTAGGGGCGAAATCGTCAATGGAGTCCATGCTGCTGAGCTCGGGGTCGTACAGCTTGCTGGTCTCAGAGCTGCGACCAAGAACGGAGACGGCGCCCTTGAAGCATCGGACGCGGACCTGGCCGTTAACGTCGTCTTGACTAGCAGTGATGGACTGCTCAATGAACTTGCGCTCTGGGGAGAAGTAGAGGCCGTTGTAGAGGATGCGGGACCAGGTGATGGTGACGAACTGGTCACGGAGGAGACGGACTTCACGGTCAAGGACGAGACCCTCGAGGTCAAGATGGGCGAGACGGAGAATGGTCATGGCAGGGGAGTCACTAGTAGAGAATGTGTTAGAGCTCGGGCAGGGGTGGTATAGGGACCTGCAGTTGGGGAAAGAAGCTTACTAGCAACCACGCTGTGCAGGGAAGATGTCAGCATGCATACGCCAAGGGTAGCTTGAACAGGGGAAGGCAGAAAACTTACAGACTTGAGACCAATGTAGCGGTTCTCGACGATATCAATACGGCCAATTCCTGAATAGACGTCAGTTTAGTATCGATGAGGCATATACCGTAACACTAGAGGAAAATATGGCATACCGTGGACACGGCCGATCTCGTTGAGAGCAGAGAAGATAGCAAGAGAGCCTGTGGTCTTGTTGCCAGTCTTGGGGTCAATGAGAGCGACTGGAATACCCTTCTCAAAGACGATGTTGAGATCAGCTGGGGTATCAGGGGCGCTGCGAGGGTCGTTGGTCAACTTCCACATGTCATCTGGTGGAGTGTGGTCGGCATCCTCGAGGATACCAGCTTCGTAGGAGCAGTGAGCCAAGCTATTTACTGGGTGTTAATGATTGGCTGATCTAATTGAGTAGCAAAAATGAGGGGGAAAGGCCATACTTCTCGTCCATAGACCATGGCTTAGCCTTAGTGGAAGTAACGGGAATGTTAAACTTTTGGGCGTATTCGATGAGGTCGTTGCGGCCGGCGAAACGGTTGTAGAACTCTGGCATTCTCCATGGCGCAATGACGTTGATGCTTGGCTGTCAAACAGAGGTTTTAGCAATTGAACGAACAAAGTGCCTGCCATGAAGAGGGGTATAAAAAAACTTACCTGGATGGCGTAGAAGGCGAGCTCGAAGCGGACTTGGTCGTTTCTGCAGAAGGGGTGAGCATGGGCCACGATGAGATACAGGGATTAGACAGGGAAGAGGTACCCTTTGCCGGTGCATCCTGGTTGAAGAAAAAGAAAAACGGGTTAGCTGGATATGCTTCCAAAAGCAAAAACAATCAAAAAGCGGTGGGATGCATACCATGGCTGACGGCGGTACATCCCTCTTGTTGGGCGACGCGCATCATAGCTCTGGCAATGACTGGGCGGGCACTGGGGACAGGTAAGTATCGTTGAATGCTGGTGAGAGGAGGCCAGTTCTGGGCACCTACAGACTAGTTCTACTCAACAGTTAGCATTCCAATACCGGTAGTAGGCAATAAATTTTTTTTTTTTTTTTTTTAAAAAAAAAAAAAAAAAACGAGCGATTGACTCACCCGAGGAGGTATCGGTCTTCCCAGATGGCCTGAAGGAGATTGTTTTCTGTTAGCCTTCCTTGGTCAATTGTAGGGAACGAGGGCCAAACGAACGTTGCACTGGATGGCCTTGAAGCAGAGATCCTCGACGAACTCCTTCTTGAGGTCCTCGACGACCAGCTTCTTTGCACCAACGGCGAGGGCCTTGCGCTCTGCCTCCTTGAAATCCTCAGCCTGGCCGACATCGGCGAGGAAGCAGACGACCTCATGGCCCTGCTCGAGGAGCCAGGCGAGGATGCAGCTGGTGTCGAGGCCACCGGAGTAGGCGAGGAGGACTTTCTCTTTCTGAGCCATTGTAGCTGTAGCTAGTGAGCGGGTGGGGTGAGGGGAATGCCGGTGGTAGATGTATGTGTAGGGCGGGTGTGCAATTGAGCAGAGGATGAGTCGAACTGGGTCCCGGAGAGGAGGGGAAAGCGGCAGCTTTATATCTCTGCGCCGTGGAGTAGAGGAGCTGTGACGATGACGATGGCTGGCAGTTGAGAGTCGACAAAGCTCGCGCCCTTCTCAAGACAAGCTCAGCAAGATTTCGGTTTCCTTTTGTTTTTTTCTCCCCTTGCCCTCCGTTGCCCCTTTGGGAAACGCCCTGCGAAAGTCAAGTCACGGGAAACCCCGCAGCACGTGATGTCACATGATAGAGTTAGGGCTCAGTTAGAGTTAGCCCTAACCCTCTTCTGTCTTAGCTTTTGCTTATGTCATCTGAAGCGTCTTCTTTCCTTTTTTTTCAGTTTCTTTGCTTTTTCCCGCTTCTTCAGCTTCCAAAACATCCAAACAAACAACAACAACAACAGCTGGCAACGCAACCAGAAAACGCGCCGCGATGCTGCCAGGTTCTGGCGGCCGGCGAGGAAAAGTAGGCCATCCAGGCTGATGGGCTACAGGTTTTTTCGTCTTCCCGCCTGCCCAGCTCCTGACCGTCCCTGCTTCCCAACAGCTACTTCAGGCGGCCTGCCCGCTTCTAGGTCGTCGTCGTCCTCGCTCTGGCTTTCTCCTCTCTCTCTCCTCTGCCGCCGACGTCTCTTTAAGCTTCCCCTGCTCATAGCTGATTACTTAATTGCGAGGGGCCTTCCTATTGGTCATTCTCACCGCGTCGCGCTTATCTAAGAAGGGTGGCCTCAGCTTAGACTTACGTAAGCATGCGTGATCCTTCCTACGCCTTTTTTTTTTTCTTCTTTCGACGCTTCCTTTTGCCTTGCTTGTTGTTGTTGCGCTTTCGTCTTACTCGTTTGCATTGCTTTTTCACGTCTCCAAGGCTTCGCTTCGCCTTGTCTGGTCGTCTGGTAACGCAGTGCTGATCGGTATCTAGGCCAGCGCTTCTTGTTCTCGCCGGCTTGACCGCCCTCCAGCAACGCCAACCCGGGAAAACTCTCTTTCCTTTGCTACCATAACATTCGCATTTACTTCGACGGGAGTCGGCTCTCTCTCTCCCTTTTGCTCCTACGCAGGCCTTCCTCCTTCGTCCCATCACCATCCTTTGTCCTTCATTTCGCCCAGTGTGTATCGCACTTCTGGGAGAGAACACGCGACACTGACGTCCGCGAGGCGTAGATCGACCGGCATTTCCTTTTTCGCCAGCGACGGCCGAATATATAGATAGTTTCCTACTCTCTTTCCCCCCTCTTCTTCCTTCTTCTTCTTTTCCTCCTCCTCCTCCTCCTCCGCCGCCGCCGCCTCCCGTGATATACTTCCGCAATGAGCCTGCCTTCTCTCTGACAGCTCCGGCCGAATATGCAGCCACAATCCCCGGGGAGCCCATCACGGAGAGTGCAATAATAATGAACGCCAATAGCCCTAGCTACTCTGTTCCTGGACCGCGAAGACACTCTGTCGCGAAGAGCCAGAACATCAATAGCCAGGGCCCTAGTTTGCGGGAGGTAAAAAGCAGCGACGAAGTACTTGCTCAGTGTCGCAGAGGTCCCTCCCATGGTCGTCAGTTTACTGTCGCCAACGTCGGCAACAATGGACGGTTATACCTACGGTATGTTGACCTCAGCCTTAGCCCCAGTCGAAGAATTGTCCGACTCTGGTGTACATTCCCTAACACTATCCACAAACACATCAGGCCAATCACCAACAGGTCCTACACACCGCATACCTTAAGCCCAGCACCGAGTATACCGGAAATAACAACCGCTGGCCACCGGGCCAGCGTTTGGTCAAACTCACAGTTCTCCTACCTTGTTGATCCGCCAGATACAACCTCGCGTGGACCTGCACAGACCTACCATCACCTCCGTCGATGGAAATCCTTACCTACCATAGACGATGTCCCGCCAAGTCCTACTCGCGGAGCACTTAAAGTGGTCATTGAGGGGTCAGAGCCAGTCGAAAAGACACCGCCCAAGCTACCCAGACCAGCTCGTAAGCTAGAAGACTTTAAATTTCCAGAGAAACATGCATCTGCCTATCGACCAGCTCCTAGGCCTCCGAGGTTGTCCTCGCCGATATCCATGGGCAACATGGCCGGCTCCTCAGTGCATAAGACCGTCGTCGACAAGGGAGCTGGTCAATCTGTCTTTTACAAGCTTCAGGAGCCTATAGAACCCTCTATTTTTGATGACCTGCTACCCATCATGCATGATGCTTCTGTAGTTCGATACTCAAAACAGACCAAACAGCTATCCGCTGCTACGCCCGCCCGCATTGTCGCCCAAATATCATCTGAATCGTTTATGGACTACGAACTTGTGTCGGATTTCTTTCTTACCTTCCGCTCTTACCTCTCCCCGAGTAATTTACTCTCTCTTCTCCTCGCCCGTCTGGAGTGGGCCATCAACCGCCGTGAGGATGACGGACGCATTATCCGCATTCGTGTCTTTGCTGCCCTACGCCACTGGATCCTGAACTACTTCATAGATGACTTCGTTGCCAGTGATAGCCTGCGTACACAGTTTTGCTCCCGGATCAATTTCCTGTATGAAAATCTCAAACGCCGCAACTCCCGTGACGTTAGTGATACCAAAATTATCCTGGACTTGAAACGGTGCTGGAATGGTCGCTGCGCGCAGTGCTGGGATGATCCAGAGTTTGTCAACGATCCTCAACCAGAGGAACCCATTGTCCCTGGCACCAATAAACCAAGTTCTAGGCCTAACGGAGACGGGCTGTGCTTTTCATACTCTGAGCTCGTTACTCAGGATACTCCTGCCAGCCAAACTCGCAAGGGCTCCTTAGTCTCAGTGAATGACTTCAATAAAAGTCCGCTACCTGCACAAACCGCTTTCAACCAGGCTATCTTCAATACCCCTTATTCACGCCTCTCATTGCGTGGTAACAGCGTCTCTAACCAAGGCCGAGGAGTGCATGTTGTCCCGGACCCCATCCCCAAGCTAAACGGCCCCTCTCGTCCCCCGGCTCCGCCTAGTCCACGCTCTCCAATCTGGCGCTGGCCCCTGCACTCTCACACTCAATCCTCACACTCTCATAAACGCAGCGGAAGCTTTTCGGACTCATTTAGAGATGACCGTGCTCCTCTGCCGCAGACACAATCGAATCTTAATATCGAAAGCGGTGCTGCGGGACTCGGTTCGCTAGGCCAATTCCCTGTTGAAGCTACCACTTCCCCAGGAGGTGTCAACATCAGTATCATTCGTGGCAGCATGCTCACTCCTCTGGAGCCCGATGTCCCAACCACACGCCCACTTTCACCGCCACCAGACCCTTCTATGCCTCGCTTACGGCCGCCGAGCTCGTCTTCATTTTTACCCTCTGCCTCAGCAGCCGCTTCTTTTTCTCGTGTGGAGTCTCCGACCAAGGCTGCACCAGGAGTGAAAACATTCATTAGCTCTCTCCGCCGCGTTCTTTATAGTAGTGCCTCTAGTGCCGCTACTGCCTCTAGCAGCACTGTGTTTAGCAAACCGGAGCCGCGCCCGATCGTTTCAGCTCATGGAAAAACATCCCTCCTTCCACCCAACGTTGTCTTCGGATCAGATAGGTATCGCGAAAAGAGGCCTGGGATAAAGAGCCCTTCACGAATCGACGTTTTATGCGATAGGACTTACCAATCTTATGGGACGCTGGTAAACCAAATGCCGTTAGCTACCTCCGCTGCTCCTCGCAGTCCAAGCCCCAAAACCCAACCACGGGCAGAAATACCCGCTTCGCTACCTGTTCCCAACTTCTCACGTGGAGCCTCTAGCCAGATCACGACTGGCAGCCAGTCCATACTCATTGTCGATGATACTGGCGCCAGAGTTGGCACAAGTGGTGGCCTTTCTTTACTCCCCGAGGAATTCCAGATGTATTACCCTGGCTCTGGTCAGGCTGATCCCGAACCGGAGATTGATCCACTTACTCCTATCCCCTTGTCTATGCCCGGGAAGGACAAGTTAGAGGTAACGCCCATGTCAACACACCATGAAAATGTCCCCATCAACAAGCCAGCCTCCAGATTACGCAAATATGCGTCCTACCAAAGTGTACTAGGCGGCCATGGCGGCCAACGACCTGCTTCAGACATGCCCAGGACTGACAAGACTGACATGGGAGCTTGTAGAGGCTCCTTTCTACCTGTACACATGCCCGTGGCTAGGGGCATGCAGCTCCCAGAGAAGCGACTTCGAAGACGCCCTGGTGGTGACTTGCGCAAAATGCAGACTACCATGGGCTCTGAAGAACCAGGATTGAGCACTGGTCCTGATCGTGACCTGAATAAGTTTAGGTTTGCCTCTGGTACTACTGCAACCGACTCGACGTCCTCTGCGTTGTATATAACCCATGCATCCAATATGGACTCCATTTCGCATAGCGAGGACTATGATGACGACGATTACGACGATGACGATATCGATTTTTCGACTTCTTCTAGTGCGTTAGATTCACTTAGCCGTAGCGGTACGCGTTCTCATTCTTCACCACAGCCGCCTCCTGCTAGGCATATCTTCGAAGATGCAGTTGCTGGCTTTCGGAAAATACCCGATCTGCCAGACGGGGGTATCGAGTCTGCTCTGCTCAAGCTCGAGGGAAGGTGGAAGGGGGATACGGTTGCCAGGCCAAATGATGGTCCTTCTGCCGGCTTCTCCAATACTGCTAGGCGGGGATCTCGTCAAGCTCACCCTGATGAGTCTGCAAACAACCCAGGTGTGAATGCTGGTTCCGAGGCTACTGCATATCCCGAACACCAAGCAGTCAGTAATCCCAATGGGACTGAGTCGTATCTCGGATCAGATTACTCATACTCCTCTATTCCACTCCTGGAGCGTGGCTTGGGAGACGAGTCCATGAAGACACCTACCGTTCCAAATTTTGAGAATCCTTCGCCCTTGGGCCAAAATGTTGTCTCTAATCATCCCTCTATCGAGGTTGTTGAGAAGACAGATAGCATAAATAGGATTGCTCATGGCGCTACCGCACCAGAACCGATAGGTGATAAGCACATAGATGACAGCGTCTCTGAGCTTTCGTCCGAACTCTCTATAGACGAAGGTCCTACCAGGAAGCCTTCAGATCCCACCCACCCGCTCGCTGAACCATCCACAATAGCACCTTCTTTCCTCCAACCAACTCCGCTACCGCCGTACCATCAATACCTTGACCCTCCGTTCCCAAACCAACATCCAGATTTCCCACAAAATTTTTCCCGTCCTCGCAATAACTCTCACCCATCCATTGCTCCCACTACTCCGACCCACGCAAGCCACGCTCTCCCTAGCTCTGGCCATATTGCCTTTATTTTAGCCCACGACTCGCAGACGCTTGCTAAACAATTTACCATCGTCGAACAAGCTGCTCTTAGTGAAGTCGACTGGAAGGACCTTGTTGACATGCGCTGGACGCATTCCTGCCCTTCTCCGCTTAACTGGGTCGACTATCTCTCTGCCGGTGTCGATCGTAAAGGCATAGATATGGTCGTTGCACGCTTTAACTTGATGGTTAAATGGGCCGTATCAGAAGTCGTGCTCACCAAAAATATTACGGAGCGTGCTCTGGTCATCACGAAACTCATTCACATTGCTGTGAATGCAAGGAAGCTTCGTAATTATGCCACTATGCTGCAGATGGTCATTGCCTTATCATCTGTCGACTGTACGCGACTCGTTAAAACGTGGGAGCGTGTGCCAGAGACCGAAAAGGAGATACTGGCTGAAATGGAGCTTCTGATCCAACCAATCCGCAACTTTCATAAACTTAGGTCCGAAATGGAATCTTCCGTCCAAGACGGCTGTATTCCCTTTGTTGGTGAGTAAATTCTTGTCTGCCCAGTCTCGCTTGATCAGCATTGCTAACTGTTGCGACAGGCCTCTATGTGCAAGACTTGACATATAACGCTCAAAAGCCAGCACAGATCGCCAGCACTCGCGATGGCGAACCACTGGTCAACTTTGAACGTTATCACACTGCTGCAGCCATCGTGAAAAGTCTTCTTCGCCTCATTGATGCAAGCACAAAATATGTTTTCGAGCCTGTCCCAGGAGTCTTAGAGCGTTGTCTATGGATTGCTGCTCTGGCAGACGATGATATCAAAGCGTTCAGCAAAGCGATTGAATAAAATGTTCTTCCGACCAGCGGCTGATTTTGAAAAGCGAGCGAGCGCGTGAATCGATATATGACCCGTGAAACCCGGGTGTTTCACATATCTAATTACTATTTAATCTCCCATTATTGGCATTCCTCTGTCTTCTTACTACCGGTTATTTTCTTTGCATTCGGCTTCAAGTTTATCTGCTTACTCTCTTCCCCCTTCTGCGCATCCTGGGGCCTGGACCTTGGCACACATCTTATTTCTGGAGCATTGGTGTGGGCTTTTGTCTTCATTTCTTGGTCTATGTTTGATTTATTCTTATTTACCTTCATGTTTTATTTGTCCTTTGGTCCAATGTCTGGGGGCTGGCACGGCGAGGCAGCAACTTGAGCGTGTTCTCATTAAACGTGGTTATTTTATTTTATTTATTTTTTTATTATTATTCCCTGAGTGTTGGATGTATGATTCTTTTACTTTTTGATAATGAACATCAACGCTGCTTACGATGGATCTGGTTGCTATCTGCCATAAAAAAAAAAGGGGCGGGACTCAAAACGGCTTTGTTTTGGACATAATCGAAGACAGATGGTGAATATGACACTGCCTTTCTTCAACTGTTGCTCCGGTTCCCTTCTTTTCACCTCCGTATCATCCGAGATGTTTGTTTTTTTATTCCTGTAGAAACGTCATCTTGGCCATGCAACTGCTGGATCTAAACTCCACCAGGGAAAAACATCAGTCTGCCTCGTCATTTGCCCACAAAGCATCATCAACCTGTCCAAACCACCAAACACGCCAGCAACCCAGCACCGGCTATAACTCCCGAACCCGATATCTCAGCGCTGCCCTCCTTGCTACCGTTTACGGTTCCTGTTCGCGTGCTCATTCGCCCTAATGGACTCAGATGCTAGTTTCCCCCGCAGTCTAGGATAGCTTTTTCTCCCTGGTGAAACCGGTTGCTTCACATAGTTATTTGCTTGAGCCCGCCGCGCCTTTGATAAACATCTCCGCTGGGCTGGAAGAGGGCACTGCAGCCCATCTAGATGCGATGGACCCCGAGGGCCAGGACCATGACCTGGCTCGGGGCCCTTCTGTCAGCGTCACAGCTGCCGAACACGAGAGCAGTGGTGACGAAGGAGTTGAGAAGCCCAGGACGCTACCTCCCGACTTACCAACGTCGCTAGACGACCGGCGCTCATTTCCGAGCTATAATTCTGAGACCGAGATATACGATGGATGGCAGGGTGAGCCGCTCTATTACTCTCTATTGTACAGCTGTTCCTTGCGCTACCGAGATGAGCTAACGGATTTGGATTCCTCTCTGAACAGGCCAGTCGCAATTTCTCACCACCCCTATGCCTACAAAACCCCTATCATTTAACCTAGCCCTTGATGACATTAACTCCGAAGAAGACTTCTACAATCCTCGACTCCCATCTCAGAGCCTGACGGGTGGTTCTCGACTGCGTGACAGACCAAGCGAGTCAAACGATGCCCGGCTGATGGAAATGTTGGCTGCTCAGGCGGCACACCGAGATGGGGACAATGTCGAAGCGGATGAGGACGATATTGCGTCTAATGAGAAGTTGTCTGAGCAGGAGAAGAAGGAAATCCTACAAAGGACGCTGAATATGGCGGCAAGTAACGGGGATGTCACCCGGGTTAAAAAGCTGGTCACCGGCAAAGCAATGAAATATATCGACATTAATGCGCCGGACGAGGAGGGTACTGCACCATTGATATATGCTAGTTGTTTTGTAAGCACCCATTTCGTGGAATTGCTTTCGTTTTGAATCTTCCCGCTGACGTGTTGCGCCGTTTCAGGGTCATCATGAGGTTGTATCCGCTTTGCTTGATGCAGGCGCATTCGTCGACCAGCAGGACCGAAATCAATGGAGCGCTTTAATGTGGGCTATGACAAATCGACATAAAACTATTGCGAAGAATTTATTGGACCATGGCGCGTCACCGGACATCCGATCGTCTTCTGGCGGAACGGCTTTCGACTTCGTTCAGCCTGGAACAGATATCTCCAAATACCTTTATGAGAATGGCTATAATGTTGGGTCTACAGTTGGCGGAGCCGACTTTTACGACTCAGGATTCGCACACAATCGATTTGAAGAGGAAATGGCCGAAAACGAGATGAAGAGAAGGATGATGATGGAAGAAAGTGCTATCAACCTGGAAGTTGACTTGTCGAGCTTGGGTCTTAATGAGAAACATGACGACGTATGATTTCCATCTGAATTGGTTGAGATGATAGATGCTAACAATTCGCTATCATAGTCACCTGACGAATATGAGGAGCAGCCCGAATTTGTCTGGGATCGTTGCCTGAATGACCAAATGTTTGTATTTCAGGAGAACGAGTTGGAGCGTATATTGGATATTGTTATAACCAATATGACACCACAGCGGTCTCCTTCTCAGAAGCCTGTCCCCGCAAATTTACTCTTCCTTTGCGCACGATATGCGCACTATCACGCCAGCCCTGACCTCCTACAGACACTTCTCCATTCTGCAACTGATCGTATCAACCGTGTGGTAGAAAAGCACCAGTGGGATATGACCATACTGGCATTCTGGATATCAAACGCCACTTTACTACTGCATTACTTAAAGAAGGACGCTGGACTGGTTGAAGCTACAGTGGAGTTCCAGCTTCACCTCGCAGAGCTGATTAATGAAATATTTATCCTTATTATCCGCGACGCTGAGCGTCGCATAGATAAAATTTTGGACACCGCAATGCTTGACCATGAAACAATACCCGGTTTTGAGGATGTTCAGTTCCAAAACGAATGGAAGCTTTTCAGAACCAAATCAAAGGTAAAACCAGAGCCCATGGAGAAACGATACCGACCACCATCACCCAAGAGACGCGCGGAGATTGCACCACGGAATGTGACATCTCTGTTATCTTCAACGCTCTTTGTGCTAGATCTATATGACGTGCACTCCATCATCACGACCCAAATCATAGCACAGCTATTCTACTGGCTTGGGTCCGAGCTTTTCAACCGTATAATGACTACGAAGCACTACCTTGCTCGCACTAAGGCTATGCAAATCAGGATGAATGTGTCGGCCTTGGAGGACTGGGCACGAACAAACAACCGGCAGCCCGAGCATTACGAAAACGGATCTGCGACCTGCACTGGCGAAAACACTGTTGAATCTGCTCGTAGGCACCTTGAGCCGCTAATTGAACTGCTACAGTGGCTACAGTGCTTCTCATCCTTGGGCGAAGATATGGACTCACTTATAGAGACACTCGAGCAGCTTCAGCGTCTCACGCCAAACCAGCTTCTTCACGCCGTGAAGCTCTATCGGTCGGAGGTAGGAGAAAAGGGCCTCTCCAAGAGTGCAATGAAACTCCTGATCTCCCTGCAAAATGACCCATCTCAGCTACGTCAGATCCTCGATCAACATCGACAGCACTCCAAGCCCACTGGTTCACCAGCTACAGACCAAGGGAAGGATGAGACAAAGCCAACTGAAGAACCACAAACCCCTAGGACACCTAGATCATTACAACCCCCATCATCACCAAGCGGATCTTCCTCGCCCGCGCCACCCCCATCATCACAAATAACCATCCCCAAGAACGCCCCACTCCTTCTTGACCCTTCACTCACACTACCTTTCCAGCTCCCAACCAGCACCGACATGCTAGTCAGTTACGGAGCCGGGTTTGGTGGAGTAAACCGCGAGCGTGCAAGGAAATATATACCTACTGTGCCGACGGAGTTCCTCGTCAAATTCGATCGCGAGTAATCAATTCATAGCGCAGTTATATAGCCTGTGTAGCTAAACTATACGAATATTTTCATAAATAAAAGCAAACTTGAACAATCGGGAGCTGCGATCGTTACTCGTTGGTCGTACATACATACATCACGCATATCCAGCTTCGCCAGCTATCGTCAATATTCGAAACAAACGCATGGTTCCGCTGGAAGTGCTAAAAACACATCTGGGCTGAGTTCAGATCTTGCATCGCTTCTATTTTTAGATACGTGGGCCGTAGGAGGAGGCTCTGCTCTTGAGTTTCGAAACATATGCATGGAACTTGCATGGATGCTTCGGTTCCCCAACCTGCCCGACGTTTCCGGGAGCAGCGCGAGAACAGTGGGTGGCTTATCTTCTGACATATATGCATCCTGCTTAGCATTATTTAACTAGTTTAATTCCAACCGAATCGGCGATTCAATCCTAGTCTCGATCGTAAGTTCTAGCTCCGATTGCAATCTTCATGCATGAGATGACCCCAAACTTCTCTATATTTTGTCTAAGGAAGCGTGCGATCAAGTACTGCTTACGGAAACAGAAGCTGACTCCTATTAATAGCTCAAATTTATTGGGGTTAAATGTATATTTGTTTTCCTAGTTACTTCTAGAATGCTATCGGCAGAAGCATTCATGAGGATGGCTGTGCTTGAAAAAATTCTGCATGTCTGACCTATATTCGCGCCAAAGAAATGTAATTAACCTCGAGGTGTGTATTCTGCCATTACTTTGAGTAAATACTTATAAAGAACTTCTATATATAACCACTAGGTAGAGTGTATCAGGGTCAATAAGTGTAAATTGGATATCAAGCGTTTGCTAATATACAAGCTTGGGTGCATTAATAATTAATAATTCGATGTCAAATGATTTAACAGCCATTCCATCCATATCCACCCGAGTACCGTGTATCGCCGTCCCGATTAATATTATGTCATTAGAAGTTGACTAGGAGATATCGTAGCCGTATATTTCGTAATTGTAATGGAGTAAAAGACTGATGTTTCGTAGCGTCATCGATCGAGTGATAAGCCATTCAGCCGCGCAGTTAAGGGAGATGGCTGGCTCCATTTAACGGTTGGCAAAGTAAGAGGCACGAGCCGCAGAACTTGATCTCTTTTTGGCTGCCTTGCTCATTTTCTGGCGATGAGCTGGAGCGGGAGAAGGAGATCGGGACGAAGATGGGGAAGAGGAGGCTGAATTGCTGAGGCGCTCAAAGTTCCTCGAGTTGCGGCGGGATGCATCATTTGCTTCCATGACCATTGGGGTGTAGTGGAGGGTGAAGTCGGTCAAGCTGGCTGCCATTTTTGTTTTTGTTGTTCTGTTATTGGAAGTGTGGAATAAAGGATTAATTCTTATGGCTGAGTTGTCAAGGCTGCTGGGGCCTGCGGGTCGCGATATGCAGATATATAGATCTAGATTGATCGAAGGGTGGTTGTTGTGTTTGATGTTTTATTTGCTGTAGTTGTTGTAGTTGCTGTAGTTGCTGATGATGATGAGAAGGAAGACATCTTCTTAGCAGGATTTGAGGCCATATTTATACCTGTAGGCCTCGAGTTGAAGCCGTACAGAAAAAATTCTGATGTTGCATCGTTCTGCCTTGCGACATGGGTTGTCCCATGCTCTTGAAGCGACAAGAAACATCGAGATCAATAATCGCGCCGCTTTGTCAGCTTGGCCTTACGTTTTATGACGTCACAATCGCTTAAGTAAGCACAGAATCTTCCCTGTTTGTTTGAATAACCAATAGAATTAAGTCTTGGCAGCGGCTGAACGGCAGCGGATGTTAGTCAGCAGGTGCTTGGGCCATGATCCGCGGAGTCAGATCTTGATTTCTCGATATCTTTTTCTTTCTTTTGACCAGGGCATCAGGACGATGACGATAGAATGAGAGTGATGGCCTCGTATTCCAACAACAGATTTCACATGATGGTAATTGAATTGTTAGCTACAATATCACACACACACACACATCAAAGGCAGTCAGCTGTCCGGTTGTGCACCCTCAGGAGCTTCTGTGAGGCAGCATCCTGGCCTACCTACCTGAGGAAAAGGGGTTCACTTGTTACTCTTGTAATATACCCACCAGATCCAGGTACATTCCTCTCTTATATGCTGAGTCTCTCAAAGTAGGCATATATAACCCCTAACCCCGTTGATCCGACGGCTTTATCCTGCCCTTTAAACTTCGGTCATGAGGCTGCGGATAAGAGTATTTATAAACCTCATCGATGGAGGGTTTTTAAAGGCCTGTGCTCAAGGTGTAACCACATATGAGGGAGATATCAAGACCAAAACTCAGCAGTCGTAATTATATGCGACAGCACGCCTGCAGACTATGATGACATATAACTTGTTGGCCTTGCAAGTAAATGTTAACTAGACCTTTGGCATGCGTTAAGTTCCAGCCATTCAGATAACCTGTAAAGGCCGTAACAGTCTAGTTGGCTTCAGCTCGACTAATGCATACTCAGCCTATAGTTATCCACCATACTCTACTAATGTTACCTTGCGTATAGACAAGCTATCAAATTCCAACGCGAGACTTTTTGTTCTCAGTTGAGGACCTTGAACCACCTCGTCAATAAAAGAGAGAGTAGCAAATACAAGGGATTTGAGCGTAAACAGAATGCGTATATCATGTAATACTGCAAATCACACACTATTGCCTACTCAAGCTGCATGCCCACTTCTGCTATAGGTTTATAAGAATACTCTTTACATTTCAATTAAGGAGGAATGGTTGTGGTGATTTTATTTTCCCCACTCAACAACTATATCTGATCCAGGACCAGCATCATGAAGGGTATGGTTGGGCGAGACAAGCATTTAACGGCCAATGTTGGGGGCATCGTCAAAGACCAACAGTTGAAGCATATCTATTTTACATACTTCATGGAACTCCGCTTTCTCCATGATCTCAAATCCAAGACAGCATGGTCGTATATGCGGAGCGAGGCTCTACAGCCCCAACAGATGAGCCCTGGCCAATTATTTCATATCGCCTAAAAGCGCAGGATTAACGATTGGACATCCGACGTCTACTAGAATGGTTTAAATGAAAATCTGAGAGCGAGAAATACGGCCGCGGGAGGGCTTGCATGGTGGGCATCGCCACCAGCAGGATGCAGGGAGAGGGACGATAACAGAACGAACAGAAGTGAGGGGAAAAAAAAAAAGAGAACCAGCTAGTCGTCGCCCCTTCTGCTGCCTTATTCAGCATAGTGCGTGCAGGAGGCGATCATCGCATACGGACGAGATGTGACGGAGGCAGTTAAGCGCCGGCCCTCACATAGGTCATATTAGTTGGACGGGCTGAACTGCGGGCCAAGTTGACTTATCCACGAAGCATAGCCAACCAACCGGCCCTATATCTCCGTGCGATAATGGTCGTGTGGAAGGAAATAGGAAATACGCTTCTTTTTATTTTCTCGCGTAGTGGTTGGTTTCTTCAACTGCGGCCCGCGTCGATTAGGGGTCCAACCTTGTCTCGTCACAGACCCTACATATATTCCCCGGGGTCGGCGGTTAAGTACGAACAGGCCCCTCTGCTTTGCTTCCCTTTACCTCTTCCGCTGTCGACGCCAATCACGAGTCGGTCTGTGTAGCTGGCTGTTCTAAAGAGAAGCTCTCACGAACTGCTGGGGATGCACGGTCGAGCGGCCCCCTGCCGCCCCCAAAGGTGATTGCATTCGGGCTAGAAAAGAGGCCTGTACGTTAATACGACGGCAGCTGCTTGTCAACAGCACATTGTATTCCCACAAGCGTATAATGGAAGTAAAACACGGTACTCTGTAAACTGGTGATGTGTTTGTGTCTCGAAGTTGAGATAGAGTGTGAGTGAGATGAGGAAGAGGCTGAGTCAGCTTCTAAATATAGGCGGGGGGAGATCTGGAGATCAGGGTCCTTAATTTTTATTTTTTTATTTTTATTTTTATTTTTTGGCCCCAGGCCAACGGTCTGCGATCGTATGTGAGGTGCAGAAGAAGAGTACCTGCAGCTGGGGCGTTCAACCGCTCTCAGCGTCTGTTCTTCTCTGCGGCGAACGACGTCCAGCTTGCCCGCACTAGTTATATGTACGGAGCATGTGCCTTTCTCTATATTTAGACGGGGCTCCTTTCTATTATCTCTTCTGCGCGCGCTGGCGCTGTCGTTGTTATTTATTATCGTTTGGGTTACGCTGGCTTTTGGGCCTGTCTCTCTCTGTCGTTTATTTTTTTCTTTTTTTTTTCTTTTTGTTTTTGTTTTGTGTTATTGCATCGTGGCTGTGAGAAAACTTCCTAAAGCGGCAAGTGGGAAGGGCTGAGCAACCTCGGCTGTACTTTCCACGCCGAAAAGGGAAAGGCGGGGCCAAGAAGGGCCCGGTCCGCCTTCCGCATTTGGACAAAGATGGGTCCCTGCCAAAGCCCGAGCGCTTGACCCGATTGGGAAGCTTCCCGCGGTCGCCCAAGAATACAGTCCCTTGTTCCCAGTGTGTTTATTACCGCCATTTGCTCTGTAATATTCCACTGGTATCTGGCCCGCCGGAAGAGAGCTAGCTGCGGTTGTAGCATAATTATCAGCGTTTTGCAGTGACCGCATCTGCTATTTTTCTTTTTTTTTTTGTCTTTCGTTTCTACTATCCTGAGACTCTCACGGTCCTCTGTAGTGTTAAAACAAGAGCGAAGTCCAGTCAAGGTTTTCCAAAAGAGGAAGTGGAGCCGCGCTGGCCAATAGGGTAGCGTCCTGGCCTGCCCCGTGCTGTACCGCCGCCTCGGTGCGTATTCCAAATACGGCGACGCTTGTATGAGGATTTTTGCGTCTGCGAGAGGAAAAACATACGAGCTGGAGCGCAAAAGCAAAAGAAAAAAAGAAAAAAGCAACGAAACAGCAAAAGAAAAAACGGAGAGCAAAAAAGCAAAGAGGAGGAGAGAAGACGAGAAGAAGAGATGAGGAAAAAAATAGGTGGACTGAAGAAAGGAAGGTGAGAGAGGGAAGGCAAAACAGGCAAAAACGGCCTGGGATGAGGTGCTGCGACTTGCGGATTATATGGGCAGGGTTCTTTCTGCCCGGCGCAACCTCCGGTTCTCCCATTGCTCCTTGCTATAATTACACCAAAGGGCCCATCACACGCACGAACTGCGGCAAGTCGAATGTTGACCTGAACAACGGTGATGGGCCGGCCTCCTTGTCCTGGGATAGATAACACGACGTCCGCCTCAGACGTTGAAGCACAAATTCTAAGAATCCACCCATCCGCAAAAAGTACGCTGTACACCCCGGGAGAGGGAAAGAAAATTTATAAGGGCTTGAAGATAGACCAGAAACAAAACAAACACACACAGCGCAGCACTGGCACAAGAAGCAGAATAAGAAGAAGCAAGAGAGACGCCGAGATAGAGAGAGAATTGACCCATGACTAGAGCTCTCCATGCTGCTCACCCTCAAGACCTCCTCTCGCAACGGCGCCCTGGCTCTTGACGAGTGCACGCGCACAAAGCCAGCATACGCATATCAGAAGCATCCTCACCCGTCTCCCTCGCCGTCGCCGTCGCCGCCTCCATCGCCGTTGTCATCAGCTCCAGCTCGCCGTCAGATGGACTCGCACCGGAGCCTGCCTCCTCCAGCTGCCATGGGCCTCACCGTCACAGATATGACGTCCACGGCCTCTCACGGCGGCTCCAGTGGCTCCAACGGCGGAGCTGGCAGCATGCCTCTGCCTCCACCGCCAACACACTCGCATCAGCATGTCCCTGGTGGTGGTAACCATGGCCGTGATGGGTGGAGTCGAGACGGCCAGGACGATGCAATGCGCCAATGGCTGCAGGCAAAGGTCGAAGAGGATAAGCGCAAGCAGGAAGAGGAACGCACCCGGCAGGAAGCTCTCAAGCTCGACCAGCGCAAGATCGAGCAGAAGATGCTGCAGGATACACTCAGCTCCAATGTCCCGCCTCACATGGTACCTCTGGTGTTTATAGGACTAGCCGGACCTCACGCTCAATGGGCTCAGCAATATATCCTGCAGATGACCCAGAATAATGGACACAACCCAAGTTCAAGCCCATACCCGGCCCAGCAACAAAGGCATGAACAGTATACCCAGCAGTATCGGCCACAACCACCCCCGCCACCTCCTCCTGCGTTCCAGCAGCCATCACAACAGCAGCCCCAGCCGCCGCCGCCGCCGCATCCACAGCAGCAGCAGCAACCTCTAAATCACATCTCTCAGTTTCCGGAGTTTATACCCCGTCCCAAACAGAGTCCCATAGAAGCATCCGAGAACCGTGAGATAGCGCCTAATCCATATGCCATTTCCGCCCCTAGACTCTCTATATCTGCTGGCCAGCATCAACAACACCAGCAGCATCCGCAACAGCATCAGCCACAACCACATCTTAACCAACAGCAGCAGCATCAGCATCAGCAGCAACAGCAACAGCAACATCCTCCGCCACACCACCATCAACCGCGGCCACCGCATCAACATCATCCACAGCAACCTTCTCCGCCACAGTCACATCTCCCAATCACTATATACGCTCCCAATCCAGGGCATCACCACTCTCAGATGAACACGGAATCTCTTCCACGCTTGTCTACGGCTTCTGACATGCACCATCCCATTCAACAAAGGAACAATTCGGCCCCATCTTCCGGGGTCATGAGTGCGAACACACAGTCATCCCTCTCACACTCTCATCCATCTTCCTCTCAATCTACCTCTGCAAAGCAAGACTCTACTGCTGCTTCTCATCAAGTGCAACAGACCTCCCCTTCTATCTCGTTCCACCATTGGGTTCCTCCACAATCTCAGCCAACTACTCCTGCTGGTAAAAGCCCCAACAGCTCTCCACACTCTGGCCATCCGGCCTCAGCATCCTCATCCCAACCCCACCATCTTCGAAATGAATATCAGCAGTCGCCGAAGAAGCGGAAAGCGCAAAGTTCCCATGCTCCCATTCCACCTCCCCCATCGCAGCTTTCAGAGGTTGCTACTACGGACGAAAGCACTTCTCAGGCCGGCCGTGCCCCCCGGAATCGCTCACACTCCGGAGCCGGTGCGGAGAGGCGGCGGCAAAGCAGCTCGGCCGCTCAAGCCCGCTCAGCTGGGGAGTATACTTTCAAGATCAACACTAGGAATAATAGCACTGCGCATGCCAATCCCAGCCCTATCTCAAAGCAACAGCAGCAAGGAAGCCAGCCTCAAGCCCCCGCCCAGACACAAATGCAAGTCTCTTCCCTAGTGCGCCCATCCGACCCAACCCAGACTCCTCCCACCACCAGCCGATCTCACTCTCACTCGCGTGATGTCTCTCCGTCATCTCGCGATACTCGAGACAATACTAGGGAGAGAGAGCCTCCGGCTGTGAACGAGTCAGACAATACTGCTCCTCGGGGAGCCATCGCCTCCACAAACTCTGGCAGCAGTGGAGAAAGCACAGTGTCATACCACACTGCATCAAACTCACTGACCCCTAACGACACAAACGGTCCGGTTCCCAATGGTGATTCCCTTCGCAATTGAATTTAGCCATACAGTGGCTTGACTCTCTTTCTGACTTGCCGACTACCCAACCCGGAAGGGCTGCCAATTGGTAACTTTCTAAATCTCTGATGCCTTGTCTTTTTATTTTTTTTGGCACTCTTCCTTTTCTCATTTCATTTTGTCTTGTTTCGCCCCTGTGTTCATTTCATGCCCCCCCCCCGCATCTTGTCCTATGCAGATGGTTACTGCTATGCTTTTGATTATCACCTTTGTTTTATTCACTCCAAGTTCCTACTCGATGTGCCAATCTATATACCATGGGTTTGATTTAATTATAGTATCTAACGACTTGAGGTTGGATTTCCTTTTTCATTCTTGCCTGTTTTTATTTTTTTTTTTAATGCCCGCTTATGTCCATGTCCTTTTTATAATGTCTTGAATAGTCTATTTTACTCGTTTATTATTTATTCTCCTTTTTTTCTTCGTCATTCTTCCTTCTTACTGCCTAGACTGGTGAAGCGGACAAGATCCTCTCCTTATGATTTCATATGTCTCTATTATTCTGTTTAATATCCCCTCTCCCACCTCGTCCGTCTTTCTCTGCTTGGTTTCCTTAAACCTAGATACCCAGTGTGGCTAAGGTCATGCATAAAAACAGCTCATCGGCGGCAACCTGTGTATTTATCTACTTTATCCCAGGGGATGTGGCTTGCCTGTCTTCCAGGCAGACAAGCGAGAAATAATATATTTAGCCCATAGGGCTACACGTACACTGTGCTCACCTCATATCCGCCTTCAATAGCATGGTCTCTTCTTACCTGATCGCGCCACATATGATATCACATGTGGCTTGCGGATATCATCTCCCGGGTCAAATAATGTCTGGCGCCCAGGTCTTGGACGAAGAAGACTGTGCGTTGTTAAGAGCACCTAGTAACTAAGTTAGACAACTGGATGCTTCCTTTTGCCGAAGCATATCTTGTTCAATGCTGGGATCTCACTGCCGTGACACCCGGGGTGATCCCCCGCGAGGGATAAAATGCAGGCTGAAAAGAAACAGAGAGCGAATACGACTCGTGCATCCGTTGATATTCCAAATCGCTCTTCAGGTCGCACAGGTTGTTGTTCGAGATTGTCCATTTAGGCCGTAAGTAATCGGCTCTTCCCTGTCTAACTATTGGGTCTGCTGGACCGGCCTCCTTAAATTGGTAGACTGGCGTTCACAAGACGAAATCCAAAATATATTTTAAGCTTAACTATGGAGTACTTGGTAACTAGTTAGTTACATGCGCAGTCAACAAACCTGACAAATGTCGGTGTGCTTTTTTAGCCTTCTCCATGTGATAACCAGCTAGTTATTCATAGTCCCAACCTGTTCCTTGAAGTAGCAGGTTTACTGCCTGCGAGCCGAGTAACAAGTTGGGCAGCGAATCCAGGAACGTCGTTCAGCGCCGACTTGAATCCGTCCTTTTCAATGAGTTCATCGATGTTGGAACAAGACACTTGCACCAGCGTATCCCGAAGTGACGGATCAGTAGTTGGGATGCCATAAACACCCCTAATGACATCAGGGTAATCCTCGCTCTGCCAGTCGGAAAGAATGCTCTGGTGAAATTTTTCTTCAACGCAGGATTTAAGCCCTTCCATGATATATTTATCTGCAACCGCGAAAAGCTGGGCATCAAAAATGAAGGAAGCAGCACAGCCGTCAGCTGGATTAGTGTAATCGAATTTGTACATGAAGCTGAGCATTTCTTTGATCGCTTGGGGGTCGTCGTCTTTGAGCTCAACAACACCCTCTAGAGATTCCTGGTCATCAATTAATTAGCCTTGCTCATATCTCAGCTGCCAGACATTGATGCCTCTGGACTATCGTTTACCTTCCAGTCGTGTTCGAGCATGCGCGAAAAGAATGGCGAGTGGTTGCACAATATGAGTTTGTGCACTTTATATTCCGCGTCAGCCGTCCGGACTGTGAGGTCTGTAAACCGCGAGGAGTCAAAGCAGCTAGCAAAGCCGCACGTAAGAATAGGCCGTCATTGAAAACCCGGACATGGAGATATACTTACGCTCCAAGATTCTCGAAGAAGGTGACCAAACCGTCTTCTTCGCCGAAGTACAGCATCTTGTTTTACTCTGGAAACTGATACCAATGGGAACTTTGGCTTGAATACTTTGAGGGTCACTCAGAAATGCTGGTTATATGTGTGAAGTCGAGCGTTAGATGAATGGGCCTTTTTTTTCTTTTTAGAAAAAGGCCTACAGTGTCAATGTCCAGTGTTAGAATGACAATTACATAGTTATATATGACAGACACTCCTTTGTTCGGGCCAGCTAACTAACGGGCTAGTTAATTATGAGTGGATGCGGCTTTTACTATTCGACACCGGCCGTATCATCGCGTAACTAGCAAGCTAGCTAAGAGCCAATCTATGTACCAAGGTTGAGAGTGAATAAATAATAACTAATTGTATGATAAATCATGCTGACCTGATGATTGTGCGGGTGGTGGCTAAGCGAGAAACGTCGTCGCCGGTGGGCCATCTTTGCTAGTTATCAAACTGCTTAATACACTGGTACGGCTGCACTTGTCCCAGCCCCTGGCAACTGTTTACTTCATAGTGTAGAGTCATTGGGACCAGCAGATATCAATTTCTTGGTTACCTGAGACTTCTGGAGAGAGACTAGCTTTGGATAACTAGTTACTAACTAGTTATGCTGACTTTGATGTAACTGAATTCAAGTAACAATAGCAATCGCAAGTGATCAGTCTTTTGCTTACTGTATCCTGAGGATTCTGGTAGCTTTGTCGGATTTCCCGTAACTATAAGTCTATAACCAGCTTTGGGTTAGGGTTACTCCCGCTCTGCCGCTTTGTATAGCCTGCCTCTATACCAACTTTTCCAAAGCACATAGTCATTTAGCCAGCCTGTACCATACTGAAATTCGATGCTACTAGATAGTTAATGTTCAATGCGAATCTATGTCCCGACAATCGGTTATTCAATGCTTCTTTCTAGTTAGTTCTGTGGTAAAGTCGGCAATATCTGGCTGTTAACGTATATTGAGTCTGCTGTGAATCTATAATCAAGTTTGTAACCAATTTCTACATGATCTAGTCCTGTTAGCTATTACTACCGGCACATCTATATATCGATAGGACATAACTTGAGTTTATACTGCAGATCATCACTACCAACATGAGGTCAAAAGTTTGCCAAGTTTATACATTATGGTAATTTTTCTACATTTTTGAAACACATACGTATGGCCGGAGGATCTATACACTGAACCTAGCATTGAAAAATAAAAACGTGCAAATACACCAAAAATCACAGTTCATTAATTCTGGAAACGTTCTAAAAGAGCATAATATTATATGTTATACATCTGGCGGGCATGTCTTGCCTAATTGACGGGTATCGCGGGCTCAGGCATATACTAGGTGGTCGTACCAAAGTGACATACAAAGACATAAGAACACACTCATCTAAGTAAGACAAGTAACATAACAAAGGAAAAAGTAGCTTGTCGTTTCATCTCCACTCTACAAGAGCGCAGTTAGCGGTTCTCGTTTCCTAGTTCTTGAGGGACCTGGCTGAAGTGAGAAGGTTTTGAGTCCGGTGACATTTCATATGGATGTGCCGCCACAGGTTGTATCTCCTGTTGATACATCGGCTGATGATGTACGGCTATAGGTTGCGAAGTATAGGTTTCAATCAGACGGAGGCGCTTTCGTCGCTCATAAAGGGCCCAGCCTATGGCACCTATAGCTAGGATTCCGAGAGGGACACCAACACCAGCACCAATAGCCACATAGGTTTTCGATGCGTTTTGGAGCTCAACTGGAGCACTCATAGCGGAAGACTGTGTGACGTCATTGCCAGGAGCGCTTGGATCGAGCCTGGGTACGGTGCAAGAGGCTCTCGCAAGGAGAGCGCTATCTGTGATAACATCGCCGCGGTTGATGGTAAAGGGCTCCGTGTCCCCGGCACACGCTGTGCTGCTCGACGAATTGGCGACAACGGCATTCGCGCAGTATAGAGCGGTACGGTTAATAAAGCTGTGGAGAGGGATTGAGCAGCCCGTGTTTTTCGTACTGGCTACTATCAAAGAAGATGTTAGCAACCGACTACCTTCAAGCAGGGCGACAAGTATTAAGCTGGCAGTTGTAGGGATGTACTTTTTGAGCAAGGGTCAGGACATCCGGACGATGAGCTCCAGTTCTTGTCGGTACACGTTCCGCGCGCCAGGGTATACGGTTGGCTTGTTACAAGACAGTAACCGTTGGTCATGCAGATGGAGGACTTGGAACAGCAGTGTGTGTCGCGAATCCCTGAAAAACATGGCACATCGTCTACAGCAAGGGAGCCGTCTGGGAAATAGCAATCTCTTGCAGCGTAGACCGGCGCAGCCAATAGCAAATAGAAGAGTTTCCTTGACAATAGCATCTTGATGGACGAGGGACGGACAGGAGCAGCCTCAACTGTGATTGAAAAAGGGCCATAAAAGGCGAAGGATGGGGGAATGGGGATAAATATGTGCCAGCTCCCCCTATCTTAAGCGGCCGCAAACTCGATCGCCAGCCCTTCATGTGCTGACAGAAGCACATCCTCTTCGTAATTGCTAAGGACAACAACAGAAATTGTCCACTGAAGGGGGAAGGATCATCAGTTCCCCCCACCGGCCAAATCCTTCAGGCGGCAGGGATGCCGTATCAGACAAGGCCCCGGCATCTCAATGATATACCCCAACGGTATTTGGCATCTCCATCTCTGACCGCATAGATCTCTGGCTTTCGTTGGTTCAGCCATCAAAGCGCACGACGGCGGTCCTCGACTTGTCCGTTCAAGTAAAAGGAAGTAAACAAACGGCGGTTCTCGGACGTCGAGAAATAAGGTTGACAACCCGCGCCTGTGGAGCCTTTTCGACCGCCCGAAAGTCAAAATAAAACAACGTGGGAAGCTTGTCCAAGAGGAAGAGACGACGAAAGAGAGAACAGGAACACGTCCTCGGTCCTGTCGGCGGAGTTAAGGTCCGAACTCAAAGGCCTACATACTGTATTTTGCTCGGAAAATTAAGATTTGGTGGCAACTTAAGTCCGCACGCAGTTATAATCAAGATAGGTGAATGAGGTGGTTCTTTAGAGGATGGGTCCGTATTTGTACAGATTAAGCACGAGTTGTCATAAAAGCCAGTCTAACTCAGCGTAAGGAGCAGCTAAAGCAAGAAAGACGAGTAAGAAGGTAGAATAAACGAAGTAACAAAAAGGGGGGTAGTACATGGTAGAGACGGTAAATTTAAAGCGTATTAAATAAGATAGATGGTGAGGGTATCTCAGTAAATCTAAATAGTGTAGATTTGATATCAAAGAGAAAAAAAAATATTGGGAAGAAAGGAAACAGAAAAAGAAGGGACAGGAATGGCCGCGTAAAGGAAGGCAGGTATTAAATCCATCTGAGATTAAATGGCAAGATGTAGTAAATAAGTAAGGAAAATGGTCAATGAAAGGCATAACAACATAATACGTCCCATACGGGAGTGTGCATTAGGAGATAAAGGGAGCAACGGTAGTGCGGTGATTATGTCTCTTGGAAATGGTGGAATAGGGCGAAGTATATATATCAGGTAAGGGGATAGGGATCGACTGATATTAAATAAAGTGGGAAAAAGGGGTGTGCCGGAAGTCAGGAATTGAAGGCGAGACAAAAAAAAAGAAGATTAAACGCGAGCAGGCGGCGGCAGTATTTGGACTATCCTTCTGTGGAAGAATATATTAATGAAAGGAATGTAGTAGTTTGGTATTAGAGGCAGAAGGGTATGGCGATTAATGTCCCTTCTTTCGACAGTGAACTTTCCACTCGGTTCTGGCAACTCTCATGAAGAGCTCAATATCGTTTATCGGCACCCAGCTGGTGAGAACTTTCATTGCATTCTCAAAGTCGGATTCGAGAATGATGTCCCGCATTCCGTCGATCAAGGCCGCGGAGGTTGCATGTAGGATATCAAGACTCTTACCAAAGGGGTTTGCCACAGGGTGAGCAGGGCCGGTTCCAGTACTAGTAGCGTCGGCGTGGCCGTTGGCACTGGCTGGGACAGTGGGCTGGATTGGCTCTCCAGAGTCCCCCAGAAGCATGAACACATCCCATACTCGGAGCTGAGCAGCAAATGGGATGGAATAGTTGAATAGAGTCAAGTACCATCTAGTTCCGTAGGCAGTTGGGGGAATTCCCAGCTCGGTCTAAATCATGGGCATGGTGTTAGAATGTAGCTATAAAAGGTGTTTAGAGTAAAGGAAAACCTGTAACTTACCAGTTTCTCAGCTACCTCCCCATTACCTAGCCAGTCTTTTTCAAAGCTATTCAGCGCCTCCATCAGACCAGCAAAGCCTTCACGATAAAGTCGATCAAGTCCTCTGTATTGCCAGAGACGGACGAGCATGACGAAGGCGTTCTCCTCATCATAGTAAGCAAGCAAAGTGGCAGCCAGTGCTGCCATACCCTGCACGTAGCCGGTTTCTGGGAAATATAGAGACATGGCATGTAGCACACGGAAAAGAAGTCTTTGTCCTCCACGATATCGGCGGCGGAACATGATATGGCTGCTAATGGTACGAGGGACATCGATATCGATCTGGACGTCATCAGGAGAAGGATAAACCTGCAACTCGTTGAACTTTCTAATCAATTCATCCTCGGTAGGGCTGTCGGGGCGTTTCTTTGCACTGGCAGCTAAGAAGGCATGCCATGCCGTTGACCGCCAGCTGTCCGGGATGCCTTTCCAGGTACGATCGATGAGCTTGGTACTGGTAACGTCGAACTCAAAAGTCATGCCAGAGCCATCTTTAGCCTTGGAGGTAAGCTTGGCCATTTTACGCCACTTGTCTTCACGCTCGGATTCCTTCTTCCTCATGGCCTTGGAGTAGGCTGTGTCATCCTCGGAGAAGCTGAAACTATTGGTCTTTTGGGTAGGGCTGGTTAGCATGTCACCGGCCTCGTCTAGGAGCTTGCGGGAACGGTTATGAGGGAGTTTGTTGGCTGCATAACGTAGGCTGCTGGTGGTACGAGAAAGATGAGGCTGGTATGAACTCTGGGAAGAAGTTGGACGCATTGGCTGGTCATTGGTTCGCTGAGAGGAAGAACGGCCGGCAAAA
Organism: Trichophyton schoenleinii; assembly: GCA_018357685.1. Classification (NCBI taxonomy): domain Eukaryota; kingdom Fungi; phylum Ascomycota; class Eurotiomycetes; order Onygenales; family Arthrodermataceae; genus Trichophyton; species Trichophyton schoenleinii. Next base: position 5,310,239 of record WOFF01000001.1, read on the forward strand.
GAACGGATGCTTGCCGCCCCAGCCGTTGAAGGTGGGCGTTTGGCCATAGTACGTTTCCGTCTAGGTGCGGCAGAGGCAAGCATCAAACTGGTCGAGACCCGTTGTAGCGGCTGCGGTACGTGCACTTCTGGCTCGCCATCCTCAGGATGAGGAATGATGAAACCATACCTATCGACGTAACCGTTCTCGATATCATTCCAGTCCTCTAAGCCACCAGCAAGCTCATTACTTTCTCGCTCAACCGTATTTGTCCTTCTGGCTGGGCTAATTGTATTCGTTGACGCAGTTTCTGATTTCTCACTTGCAGGGTCAGTAGATGGTGCATTTCCGTTTGCAGGAGAAGAGTCGGCATTTTGAGAGGCGTCTTTCTCCTCATCCTTGTCCATGAGTATGCTCTCATCTTCGTCCAAAGCCTGGTTCAGTTCGGCCTCGCTAATAAAATCCTCTCCCTTCTCATACATCAACCTCACTTTTCGGGACAACATCTCTTCGTCCACCGACAAGGTACGAATGGTACCGCCACTCCCACTTCCAGATCTCACAACCCTCAACGAATTCGCAGATCGAATGCGCCGCGTGCTGAAATTCCGCATAGTCGAGGAACTCACTTTCCTGGTGGGCGAAATTGTGTGTGCCTCGTCAGCACTGAGCAGCTTTGGGTTGGTGGTTGTGGGCGGACTCCATTCGTTTGTCTCGTCAATCGTAGAGCTGGTGATGTCCCCTAAAGACGCACTGGGAATATCCATTTTGATGCCTTGGAAGGGTGGGATAGGGGGAACAGGCGGTATATTACTTGAGCTAAGACTAGATATACCGGACCGTTTTCTTAGAGCTACCTCACCTCTAGTACCGCGCACCGAGCTCCATTTTCTCTCAGATAAGGATCTTCTTGAAGCGGGTCGGCTAGGAGCCTCGTCCACGATAATGCTGGGTATATCGCCGTCGGCGCTCTGTTTGCCTCTCACGAGATTCAACGAACGTTTTCCGGCAGAGATAGTCGCGCGACGTTCCCTCGAGGCAAAGGCAGAAGAAGTGATCCGCGACCAAGCAGAGGAAGGGCGGGCGTTGGCATTGAAGCTCCTGAATGATCCAGAGAAAGACGGTCGACTAAGTGGTTCTGGAGCCGTTTCAGCCTCGACTTCTAGTCTGTCGCGAAGTTTCGGGTCCTCGAGAGTTGCCACAAAGGAGGAAGGTTCGAAATTAACGGACTCCGCGTAGGAGGACACGGTCGGAGATGACAATGTTGGCGGTGATAGCGCTCGCTCTGAAGGCGCGGTAGTTGCCATGCTGCGTAACCGGTTCGCCTGGATTGTATCTGCCCGGTTTTTGTTTTCCTAAGTATATAGCTGGCCCACACACCGGCTCTGTTGCGCCCAACACAGTAGTGGCGCACAAAACTGGGACGCAGAATCAGGAGCTTGCGAGTTGACGGGCAAGGGTAGACGAGGGCTTCGTTGGCGACCCTGTAGGCGGCATTCCCGGAGTATGAACGTACGGGGGGGAGGCCAAATATCGTGAGCTGCAGGCGAGTCTGAAACGATGTAGCGGTACCACAGGGAAAAAAAGGAGTGACTGGGCGTTTGGGAACTAGGTAGTGCTCGCGTTGGGCTGCGCTGCGGGCAGGCTAGGGCATGTCGCTCGGCGTTTCAGCGGCCTACGAGGATGCCAATTCAGATATTCCCCGGCGACGACTTCAGCTGTCGGCTGGCGCCAGCATCGAGGGATCGTGGGATCGTGGGAGGGATCGAGGGATGCCCCGGGTCGTTCGTCGTGCGATTGCGCTGAGGTCGAATCACTTTTTGCGCTTTCTTGCGTGGTTTGAACTTTCCTGGGGAGGAAAAAAAGAAGGAGCGAAAGAAAAAGCAAAAAAAGGAGTGATTAGTAAGCGATGACTAATAGGATGAGCGGCGGTGGGCATGTGACTCGACGCCGTTTTAGGAAGTGCTTAGTCAGATGTAGATTAACTTCTTAGTCATGGATTAGTCGGTGAGGAAGTGCAAACACAGGGTGCAAACAAGCCGAAAGGGGGAAAGTCTCAGCCTCAAAAAAAGCTTCTCTTCTAGATAGTCGATCAGAACTGTTTACTTCTAAGTATATCTTCGTGGATGCAAATAAAGGGGAACTGGAAGAAGACGCACGCAAGGGGAAGAAAGAAAAGCCCGCCGCCCCAGTCAGCCTCTACGCTTTTTTTTTTTTTCATATATTTTCTTTCTTTCGCCGTGTTTATTAGTTAGTTACCTGGCAAGTTAATTAGCAGGTGCAAGCGCAGCGGCCTTCTCCTTCTCGGCGCGTGCTTTAGCTAGTCTCTCCTCCTTGAGCTTGAGCAAATCAGTCAAGTTCCACGGCGAGTCCATGATATCAAAGAAGATTTCAACGACCTGGATGACGTCTGTCTTAAGGAAAGTCTCATCGTTCAAGATGACGCCGAGCTCCTTGTAAGTGCGCGCAGTGTAGCTTCTGCTGTCCTTGGCGCCGAAGAAGCCGAGCATCTTTTGGTAGTCCCACATCTCAGAGATGTCGTTGTACTGCTGCTCGGGGCCGTGAATGAGTCGCTCAATTGTGTAGCCCTTGTTGTTGACTACGAAGATGATGGGCTTGAAGCCCTCGCGGACCATGGTGCCGATCTCCTGGACCGTCATATGTAGACTGCCGTCGCCAACAAGGAGAATGACACGGCCCGGGCTGGAGGTCTCACGACGGGCGAGGAGGACGCCCAGCGTGGCAGGGACTGAGAAGCCGATGCAACTGTAGTAGAGTTGGGAGAAGTAGGTGGTGTTGTCGGGAAGCGTGAGGCCCTGGGAGCCGAACTGCGAGGTTCCCACTTCGGCAATGACAAAGTCATTGGGGCGTAGAAACTTGGAGAGGCGGTCCCAGAAGCGGGCGTGGTCGAGGGGATCAGTGCAGTTGTCATCAGATGGTTTCTATGGGTGATGTTAAACTAATGGCCACTGCTAAAAGGGTGGTTGATGCAGACATACCTCCGAGGTCTTGGGGAGTATCTTGGCAAGGTCTACTTTTCGCTGGATCGGCTCTTTGGCAAGTCTGGCAAGGAGCTTCGTAATAACAGGTCTAAAGTCAAGACCCTTCCAGACTTTGCCTCCCACTGAGCAGAATCCAGGGTGTAGTTCAATGAGCTTGTCGGCGGGGAGCTGTGTGCTGAATCCACCCGTGTTTCCACTAACATTAAACGGACCTAGATGTAGGACAGCATCGTGGGATTCTATCTGGCCCTTGAGAGCGGGGTTACTCGAGGTGATACCGCAGTATAGACCGGCGTAGTGAGGATCGGATTCGTTGACAGTAGATTTACCCAGCGGCGTCGCATACCACTATTACATGTTAGTATCACTGGTTAAGTAAGAATAACGAAAAAAGAAAAAAAAGGGTGGGCTTACCGGAGCAGCTAGCAGCTTGATAAGCTCACTTGTTTCCTTGTACAGGTTATGCCTCGACATCAACATGTCAACCAAGACACCGGGATCCTTAGCTTGACCCATACGCTTGACGACTTCCTCGACAACCTCATCCTCCTCGGCCTCTCTGCCCTCATTCCTCACAGTAAGGTCAAGGGGTTTCTCCAACGGAGCAGCATCAATCGGGCTATCCTGAATATCCAGCGGCACGAACAGGTAGACGGGCAGCCTCCGCTTAATAGATGTTTCAATCACTCGGTCCACCTCGGCAGCAACCTTACTCTCATCATCCAGGAAGGCAGTAGCGGCAGCTACAGGCTCAACCATCTTCTGATACGTTCGGTGGTCCCACTGGTCCATCCACAAGGTATGATGGATACGCGTGTGGTTGCGCTGCATGTCCCTCGAGGTGTTTCCCACGATATGGATGACTGGTACGTATTCGCTGTATGCGCCCACTATGCCGTTCAGGGCACTCAGCTCTCCAACTCCGTATGTAGTAACGACAACGCCGGGCAGGGACCGAGCACGGGCGTATCCATCCGCCGCGTAGGCAGCGTTGAGCTCATTGCAGGTGCCTACCCAGCGCAAATCCGGCACACTGTAGACATGGTCGAGAAGGTTCAGGTTGAAGTCACCAGGTACTCCAACGATATTGCGGATGCCGAGCTGGTGTAGACGGCGAAAGATGTACTCGCCAACAGGGATCTTAGACATGGTCACTTCTGTATAGCGGTCTTGTTCCCTGTGTTCCTGTCATTCCTGATGCTACTGGAGTGCTGGGAGGAGAATGAACGTGGGGCCGGGGTCTGGATCTGCAGTAGAGACTGAGCGACGGATGTCTGATATCAAGGGAAGATCGAGATCGAGAAATAGGCTCTTCTCTATATATGTGCCTGTAGGGATGCTTCTTCCCCTCCACGCTCGGCTTTTCGCTCCTGCTGTTCTTTTTTGCCCCGCAAAAAACGCCCTTCGACTTCCATGCTTCGGCCCGACGGAAGATTAGGTAAGCAAGGGTAAACGCCGGGCGCCCTTGCCCTAGCCCTAACCCTGAGCCTTTTCCAGAAGGGGACGCCTTCCCTGGTATCAGGGGGCCCTCTGGAGACAGCTGGAGACAGCAAGCAGCAACAAGCGTGGCCTCCTCTGCTTGTCTGCCTCTTTCTCCCTGACTGACTGACTCCTCTTTTGCTCCTCCAGATTCACTCTGCTGCCTCGGCTAAACTCGGGTGTTTTGCTCCGCCTTCGCCACTGGCTGTAGTGGAGAACATGCAGGAACTAGCAGAAGAGTAAAAGGAGTAACTTGTTGGTAGATAAGATAGATAGTTATACAGCAAAAAAAAAAAAAAACAGACGTCACCTTGGGTGAGAACTAGATCTCTCTGTTGTTGACTGCTTCATTGAATTAGGACTTCTATATCCACATTAAACATCCAAGCGTGCCTATTTCCAATATGATACTCCAAGCCTCCCTCATCACTGTGCCTGCGCCTGGCTGGGAAGGTTTTCTATCTGCCGTACTAGGAAGCTCTTCTCGTCTGTGAACTGGTCATCGTCTGTCCGGTCTTCCAGAAACTTGGGAAGGAATTTCAGCAGTCTCTCTCGGTTGTTAATTAGAATCCGCTGGACGGCCACGCTCTTGTTTGGATTGGCCACAAATACCTATGTCATGTTAGCTAAAGGTCTCAATACTAATGATAAAAGAATATACATACTTTGAAGATATGGAAACCCTCATATTGCACCATCTTGCGGTCGTCTCGAAGCAGGTTCATGCATAGTTTGAGATGATCACCACTGTCCACGTACGCTGTCATGACATTGTAGTTGGCCCGGTCAAGCAGCAGCTCTCCCAAAAGCTTAATGCTCTGTCTCTTGGTTACGTACGAGTCAGATAGCACCAAAATATTGTTGTATCTGCTGAAAAACAGGTCGAAGTTGGCACTTAGGTAGCCGGCCACCAGTGCCTTGTGACGAGTCAGGATATCCTAACCGTGACGTTAGTTACCAGCATAATGGACATGGGAGTATATAGAAAAAACATACCCTAAACGTGGTAAACGCGTCTGCGCTTACTTCAAAACTGCTCTGGTTTATCCAGCCCAGAAAACTCCAGAACAGTCCCTCTCCGCTCTGCTTCTTCCCTGGCTGTATCTCGTTAAGTCGTATTGCTCTTTCACCCTCTCCAGACTCATCATACAAGATAATACCAGCCACTACCTCGTACTTCAGCGCTTCCCGTAGAATGGAGCCACATGGCATTGCGCTTTTGTTATTTTCATACCCTCGACATAACTGTGTCAGGATCTCGGGCCGCTTGTGGACAACGTACGAAATAACGGGCGGGTCTCCAGATGTAGACGAGGCAGAAGTAGCACCTCCACCACCTGCGGAATTAGGTATAGTTGAAGACGCGGTCGATGTGTCTGGCCTGAAACGGAGGATATGCGAGAAGATGGTCTGGGTGTCCTTGCGAGCTTCAAACGGTAGATTAGGGATAGATCGCGCAAGTTCGTAGAGAAGGTCTTCCTGTAACGATGCATGGACAAGTTGCTGTACCTGGTCGGGTAATGTATCAACCTCTATTCCTCCTGGTTAGCTGACACAGTGGCACAAATGAGCATTGGGTACGAGCGCAGCCAGACCTTGCGTCCCCTGGACTATCAACTTCATGTGGCCCAGCTGCTTGGCTAGGTCTTCCTCAATCTATCGGTCTTATTAGTATTTCATCTGAAGTAGTGTCTGTTTGGTACTCGAGGGGTTCACCTTTGGATCTCCTGGGACATCCCGCAGCTTGACCAGCAGGTCTTTAGTTGTCCTTGCAACCTCTGCAGGCTGCCGCTGTCTGCTCCTATTAAACAGAAATGCCATCACTGGATAACAAGATAGACCAGTTCTTCTCCTCTTTCTCTACTATTCCCAAGATCCTGCTCATATAAGACGCGCTTTCAGATCAGGGGAGATAGCAGTGCCGCGCCGCAGTATAGTGCAAATGGATAAAGGTAGATATCAGTGAAAAGGACCACTTCCTAGTTCATGGTCATTATTGTCCGCTTAGCTTCCCTTCTCCCTAATTCCCTTCGGTGTAGAAGCTGTGTTTTGGTAGTTAAAGGGCAGCAAATGTTAGTGTTGATGTTGATGTCACTGGCTGAGGAGCTCTGCTGCGTTAAATAGTTATCGATCGCAAGACTTTTTGCCCCACCCGCGCAGAAAATCATCTTATTTAGTTATCTCGATATTTTTTTTTTCTTTTAACGTTGACAATAATAATACAAAATTCAGACCAACAGCTACGAGCTTGATACATACTGGCTAATTACTAGCTCTGCTCGTTTACGGATATTCTATCTTGTTCTATCTGCGATAATGAGTCCCCCGCCTACTCGCGATGACCGAGATAGCGACAGTGACGACTCAGCGCCTGAAGAGCCCCTCGATCTTACCCGCGATGACGGATGGGAAGACGTAGAGCCCGAAGAAGAGAGCGAGCCCATTGTTGGCCTTTTCACAGACAAAATATACCCTGACGCCCGTTCAATGCTGGAAGAAAGCAAGGAAAAGTTCGGGTTCGACTTTGTTCGCGTGCAACAGCAGTTAGGTATGTACTCAACCGGTCACTGTCTACTGTATCAATTCGGTTGCTGAACACTTCATACATAGGACTTGACTTCCTTGGGACTATCAGGCTGGTCAATTATATCCGCTCAGAGGTGAAGAACGGCAACACGAAGCCTGATGTCTCCAGCGCCGCTCTATTTGAAGACGAGAAATACCTCAAGCCTGTTCTAGAGGATGATGCGCTGCTATACAGTTTAGACGATATTGCGGACCTGACTGTTGGAGAACAAGAGGGTACAGACAAACCAGAAAAGATGAGTGGTTCAGCACGGATAAAGGAACTTGAGAATGAGCTTAGTAACCTCCGCGGCGAATTTGCAGAGTATAAGCAGATGGTGCAGAAGGCCCTAAGCCAATCCATAGAGGACGAGGGTGAGAGCAGCAGTAATAAGGGAGATCCTTCAAGCTCCCGGTCTTTCCAGGAGGCAGAAAAGGGATACTTCACTTCATATGCCTATAATGGTGCGTATACATAACCCGGCATTGCTTAGTCTCGCTGCTTGGACTAACGACAACAGCAATTCACGAGTCAATGATAAAGGACTCCATTCGGACGGATGCGTACCGTGACTTTATCTATGACAACAAGCACTTGTTCAAGGACAAAGTTGTTCTAGACGTTGGCTGTGGAACGGGTATCTTGTCAATGTTCTGCGCCAGAGCCGGCGCAAAGAAAGTGATTGCTGTTGATAACTCAGATATCATCGGTAAGGCGCGAGAAATCATATATGAAAATGGATTCGATAAAGTCATCACGTAAGTATAATCTGTCTCTTGATAGCCCACATATCTAATGAGAGTTATAGATGCCTGCGTGGTAAGATTGAAGAAGTCATCCTTCCCGTGAAGCAGGTCGACATCATAGTCTCCGAGTGGATGGGCTACTGTCTCCTCTTTGAGGCTATGTTTGATTCTGTTCTCTGGGCCCGCGACCGTTATCTCGCACCTGGCGGCCTCATGGTCCCTTCACATGCAACCATTCGCATCGCGCCAGTTGCCTCCGCAGACATCGTCCAGGAGCACATCACCTTCTGGAAATCCATTTATGGCTTTAACATGTCAAGCATGCTCGAAGGCGTTCATGATGAAACTATTGTGCGTAGCCTCAATCCTGATATCATGGCTGCTGGATCAGAGCTCTTTTTTTACATGCCCCTTCATACAATCACGGCCAAGGAGCTTGTATTCACCAAGGAATTTTCTGTCACGCTCTCCCGGGATATTGACTCTCTAGATGGCTGGGCCGTATGGTTCGATATAATATTCATGCCTTCAGCTGATAGCAAATTGACTCCCGAAGAGGCCTTACCAGAAATAATGAAGAAACGAGATATAGTAGCCTTCACAACTGGCCCCGATGGGAAGCAAACGCATTGGCATCAGGGTCTCTTCCTCATCGACCAGAAGAAAAATCCTACTGCTGCAATGAAGAAGGGACAGGTAGTTAGTGGTTCTATCGAGTACCAGAAGAAGGATGAGAAATCACGCTTGTTGGATATCACCATTGGCTGGAACTCGGACGGCAAATCTGGAATCCAGAAGTGGTCTTTGACATAGTTCATATATGAGGATTGGGAGCGATTAGAGCATTGGGCGGGTTTCTTGATGGACATCACCTCTGGTCTATGGGTATAGAGAAAAGCGGATTAAATTATCAGGAGTTTATGGGTATCAATGGGGTATAAATTGAAGGGCCTGCTGTCTCAGGTATCCGCGAATTGAGCACTGTATCTCTTTCCTGGAGCTTGACTCCAAGCAACAGACACTTTCTCAGGCTTTGACCCAGTTTTGGATTCGTGTCTATCATTACGCCTTTTCCGGTGTCCCTCGTCATGCCGTGGTCTGTCCCTTCCGCCACCTCGATCTCGATCTTGAGAGCGGCTTCTATGGCGTCTTCTTTCCCTCCTTTCAGCCCCAGCATCTAGCCTAAAACCGTCAAGGCTATCATCTGAATCCCCATTATCCCGATACCTTCGTCTTCGTCGTTTCTCCTTGTCTCTCTCTTCTCTTTTCAGAGCCTTAAGCTCTCTCTCCCTTTCCTCAGCCCACTTTGTTCTCTCCTTCTCTACCTCCTTTAGCTGCTTCACACCTTTCTTCATTGCCGCCAGCGGATCGTTCGTAGCTATCCTCACTTTTTCCCTCTCTTGTCTTCTGGGGTCTTCATCTCCCCAAACGTTCTTATTAGGTAGCCCGGCATTCTGTGTGGAGATTTCCGTAATTGAGGAGTACCATGGCGTAGAGGTTAGCTGCTGTTTATAACCCGCAGCATTGGAAAACCGCATCGTATATTGGTCTTCAAGCTCTTGGTTCTTTTTTGCAGTTTCGGCTTCGGCTTCTGGGTTTTTGTCTGAACGGCGCCTTCGAGACGTTGATTCCTCAGGAAACAAGCTGATATGTCCTGACTTATCGACAATAGGAGCATCGTCAGTAGGCCGGCAAGATGCTTTAGATTCAACTCGCTGACGCGCCAGCTCAGCATCTTCTTTTGCGAATCGGATGTCACGATCGGTATCGTTTTCTCCAGCCAGCCTTCTCCTTTTCCGGTGTCTCGACTCTCCAGAAAGCTTCTCACGGGAGCGAGAATGGCGCTCGTTTTCATCCACATCATCCCTCAAGGGTGCCGGTATCTTCCCACGTAGAATGTCTATCCTCCTCTCCGCATCTTCCTCCCGTTGTTTTCTTTCGTTTTCCTCCTCCTCAGCCTTTGCACGAGCTTCATCTCGGCGCACTCTCTCGATGTTGTTCTTGTTGTATACGTTCCATGACTTCTTCCCTAACAAATGTCTATAAATAACGTGTCAGCATGTGGCCCAGCATCATGCATGTCAATAGTCCCACTTACAACGGCATCGTCCAGTGCTTTTTCTTGCTCTCCTTTGATGTTTTCTTGACGTGCGGTCCAAAAGCAAGGAAGGCCAAAAGTGACGACACCGCTGACTAAGCCCGACCAGCTCCTCCAGCGTACTGAAGTCGCCCGAAGGCAGCAAGCAAAACAACAAGACGAAGAAGAACAGACTTGACACATTTCAAGTCTGTTTCAGTTTTAAGGGACGCTGTTTAGACCGCATATACCGATACTAGCCACGCAGATATCCTCTTGCTACTTCACGACTATACAATAACCCGATTTGTTTACGCTAGCAAACCCCCGCAAAACGGTGGATAGCTAGCAGGAACAACACGCAGCATGTTCAATCCTTTCGGATCAAACAATCCACCTCGTGGTGATGCCCCTTATCCTCCTCGAGCACCTCCACAGCAACGCGGTGGCTATGACGGCGGTTATGGACAGGATCCCCGAATGGGAGGTATGAGTGGAAGGTACGATTTAGAATATATACCCCTTCTACGTGGCTGGATATACCGTTGTGACTGACGAATGTAAATGAGAATAGCAGCAGTTATGGAAGTTCGCCAATGGGTAGTAGACCAGGTGAGAGGCAGATGCCTCCTAGACCTACCGGAGGTCGAGGTGGCGAGGGGCAGACCTGGTCTCTGCGTCCTGCCAAAAGTCCGGATAATTCATACACCTATGGAAACCTGTAAGTCTTGATACTCCCTAATTAATAGGCGACATGGGATAGCATCTAACGGCAATCTGTTTCGTTATAGTGTTGCAGTTTCTCCCCGTGATATCCCTCGTTCCCGTGACGGCACTGATGTCCCAATTTTGGTCAATGGGCTATATGTGTTTTCTGCTCGCCCATTGGAGGGTTTCCCTCAGGGCCATATCAGTATGTCCGATCCACAGAGGACATGGGCGCAAGTTGCCTTGACCGACATGGTGCAAGTACAGCTGTACGATGCGTTCAGTCAAGGCAGCCAGGCCTACCTTGGGTCTATGGATATTGAAATGAGCTTTGCTGGAAGGAAGAGGACAGAGGTTCCTTACGACCAAGATCAACTTGCTCAGACATTCATTAAGGTAAGTTTGAGTGGTACAATGATGTTTGTTTGTGGTTAGATATTCAGTGCTAATGCAGCGTAGAATTTCGAGGATCAGATTCTTGCACCTGGTCAGAAGATACTTATGGATGACAAGAGCATTCCTTTGCTATTGACAGTGAAAACGGTTCAGCTTGGTGATTTAACCACAGAGAAACCATCTTCCTCTGCACCAACCTCGTCGGATCCTCACTCCAGAGGCATTTTGACAGGATACACATTAATCAACTTTTTCAAAGATGCAAAAACTGGAATCAATGTTAAGGCATCTAATCGACGGCCAGCAGCAAACTCAATAGTCCAGCCTGATTTCAAATTTGAGAATATGGGCATTGGCGGTTTGGACACAGAGTTTAGCACCATCTTCCGAAGAGCTTTTGCATCCCGTATCTTCCCGCCAGGACTTGTTGAAAAGCTTGGTATCCAGCACGTCAAAGGCATCTTGCTTTATGGACCTCCTGGAACAGGTAAAACTTTGATTGCAAGACAAATTGGAAAAATGTTGAATGCCAGGGAGCCTAAGGTTATCAACGGTCCCGAAGTGTTGAATAAATTTGTTGGCCAGTCAGAGGAGAACATCAGGAAACTTTTTGCTGATGCTGAGAAGGAGTATAGAGAGAAGGGTGACGAGAGCGGACTACACATTATCATTTTTGATGAATTGGATGCAGTTTGCAAACAGAGAGGCAGCGGCGCCGGTGGTGGAACAGGTGTTGGTGATAGTGTTGTCAACCAACTTCTTTCAAAGCTCGATGGAGTTGACCAGCTGAACAATATCCTCCTTATAGGAATGACAAACCGAATGGACATGATTGATGATGCCTTACTGCGTCCGGGTCGATTGGAGGTCCATATGGAAATATCCCTTCCAGATGAACATGGCCGGGCTCAAATATTGAAAATCCATACCCAGAAAATGCGAGACAACGATGTTATGGACCGAGATGTGGATCTTAAAGAGCTTGCAGCACTTACCAAGAACTTTTCAGGTGCCGAAATTAGCGGATTGGTGAAGTCGGCTTCGTCCTTTGCCTTTAACCGCCACGTTAAAGTGGGAACCATGGCCGGTATAAGTGATGATATTGTTAATATGAAGGTCAACCGAACGGACTTTCACAACGCGCTAGAAGAGGTAAAGCCAGCCTTTGGTGTTTCTGAAGAAGAGCTTGAGACTTGCATCCACGGAGGCATCCATCATTTCTCACGTGCGGTGGGTGAGATCCTGGAAGAAGGCAACCTCTTCGTCAAACAAGTCCGTGACCCAGAATCAACAACATCTCTTTTCTCAGTGCTGCTCCATGGGCCCCCTGGCAGCGGAAAGACGGCTCTGGCCGCTAAGATTGCGATTGACTCGGGTTTCCCCTTCGTCAAACTAATTAGCCCGGAAGATATGGTAGGCTATAGCGAGATGGCCAAAGTGCAACACATGAACAAAGTGTTCACAGACGCCTACAAGAGTCCAACCAGCGTTGTTGTCATGGACAACATTGAGCGAATTATTGACTGGGTGCCCATCGGACCACGATTCAGCAACTCAGTCCTCCAGGCTGTGATGGTGCTGCTCAGGAAACAACCTCCTAAAGGCCGTCGTCTGCTGGTCCTTGCAACTACCACGGAACGATCAATCCTGAAGCAGCTTGACGTATTCACTTCGTTCAATGCGGACATACCTGTACCAAACATTAACACCTACGAGGAATTAGCCTACATCTTGCAGCAGGAACAAACTCTGTCTTCCGACGAGATCAAGTCTGCTTTGTCACGGATTCGAGAATTGACACAGAGTGATAAGATTGGAGTCGGCGTGAAGAAAGTGCTACTTGGTGTCGGCACCGCAAAGCAAGACACTGACAGGGCCACCCGGTTTGCGTCTGTTATTGCTCGAGCAATGGATGAGCAAAATTATGTATAGAGGGAGGTTAGCACATGCTAAGATGCAGGATTAAACTATGGCCTTATATATATATCTGTTTGTTGTCCCTTTGCAGTGTAATTCTATATTCAATTCAAGTATACCTCTGCTTGAAATGGGTCATAAAAATACACTGCTTCCCTATATATCCCACTGGACTATCTATTGTTTCATAAATAAGACAACTTGTGATATCCCCCTGTCAAGTTCTTACCTCAAAATTGTCTCTGTACTGAGAAATCAGGCCTTTATAGACTGGAATATCCCAATATCCCTATTTAAGTCCCCCTAACAACACATCTCTTGCCCTGCACGTGATGATTTCCTAAAAGGGAAGAGGACTGATATGACAAAATAAAACTTCGCTTAGGCAAATATCAACCACACTCTTTGTTACTGCAGAGACACTCTTCACAGCTCTCTTTTTCAGCTGAAGTCTTTTCATTCTATCTTTGATAACGCGTCTTATAAAAGTAGAGGTCATCCTCATTCCCCCCTATCTACAAAGCAAAGCGTGATATCAACAAGACAGGCTGTTGCCGACCATGGCTGCCAACGACAACACCAACAGCGCTGCAGGCACCAACGCTGCTACTGAGCCTGCTATGCCAGCTGCACCAGCAGGTTCTTCCACTCGATTCTACAGCAAATACGCTCAGAATAAACAGCATGGACGCCGCTGGGACTCCTCTGAGAGTAAGCTCGAGACCTCTGGTCCTCCTGGCGCGCTGAATGCCTTTCCTGGACCGCGTCCTGCAGCTCCTGCACCTCCTCCAGCAGCATCGAGACCAAACCCAGCTGCTCCCCCGTTTACGCCGGCTCCTAGAAGATGGGGCCCAGGCCCGGCAGCTGGAGCTCCAGGGACTTCTTCTGCTGGTGTTGACACTGGAAAGGACTCCAAGCGTAAGGGACGCAAGTTCAAACCTAAGAAGGAGAGAAACCATGGCACGCCTGCCAATACGCCCGTGTCTGATACCCCTGATGGGCTCAAAGATACCACTAACCGCCGTCCTCAGAGACGCAATATGCCTGGAACTCGCAACCCAGGCACGAGACGTCGAGACGAAGAAGGCGGACGCTCTGCAGCCCCAAGAGCCAACCGAGATGAGACAACGGTTGTCGAAGCCCCTGCAAATGACAAGACTCCTGCTATCCCAGCACAGGAAGACAATGCTGTCAAAGAACAGCCAGTTGGTGCTGATGAGACCAAGGCCATGACGCCGCCCAAAGAGGAGGGTGTCAAACCGGCCGATGTTAGCCAGGTTTCCGATGCTCCTGTCCCCAAAGACGTTGAAGGTACGCATGCCCACTTTGTTGGTTTCTGTGCGCGGTCAATAACAACGATACTAATGCGTGTCAACAGTGTCTCCCCCGAAAGAGACTGAAGATACTCCCAAGCCTGCCTCTGAGCCTGCAGAGGAAGAAGCAGAGGCAGTGTCTCCTCCTCTTACCAAATGGAGCCCCATTTTCCCTCCAGGCGGACCAAGTATGTCATAAGCATTCATAAACCGTGTATCAGGTCCCATACTAACCATGGTTCCAGGACCAACTCCCGCTCCCAACGACGGAGCCACCGACGAGAAATCTAAACGCACCAACTACGTCGATGCAAAAGGCAACTACCATGCCCCCAATGGAACGATCATGAGCGCTGAGCTTCTCAAACTGTTTGCTATTGGAAAGATCCGCAACTCGCTGGGCGATAAGGTGTACTTCATGCCGTCCTTCATTGAAACCCACCCTCCAGAGGGCCAGCATCCCTATGCTCTTGCCGGTACTCCCTCGCGCATCTTCTATGATCCTAGAGACTTCAAGAAGGTCTCTCAGTGAGTGACGAGTGATATTTTCGTGGTGGTGGTCTGGGTATACTTTAGTCGGAGAGGTACCGTTGGCTAGCTAGGACGAAATAGGAGACAGAACAGCTGACATGGAGAAAACGAATTGGAGGATAAAAAAGATGCAAACAAATGTGCGCAGTCGCAGTAACTACTGTGATGTACATCTGAAACAAGAAACGAGGGGAAAGGAGGTTTAAAAAAAGATAAGGATGTCAGGTAGAAAAAAAAAAGGAAAGACAAGCTTAATAAAAGAAGTGATATCTCTCTCCAGGCCAGGGGGCGTACACCACAACCCACCACACCACCACAACCGCACCACACCAGAGCAGCTCACGGATATAATACGTACTTTAAAGGTAGTAAGCAGCAATATAGTAGACGTTAACAGGCAAGACAGGGCCTACTTTATAGTTATCTTATGTGCGATGTTACACCTCAGCAAGATCAGACCCGGGGATATACACCCACCCACACCCACAACACCATCCACGGGACCCCGTCGAAAAGGGTATTATTCGTATTACAGGACATAAAAAGCGCATAAACTAGTATAATAGCCTCTCTCACGGGGCCGGCTACGGCAGACGTATCAGTATTACGCTTACTGTTACTGTGGGAGGATTAAATAGGTCACTTGCCGGTTCTACGCCACACAGCTGAGCAAGCAGCATCCAAGGGGACCGACCATATACGGCGGCGGATCAGTACTACGGCATACGGGCGTACATAAATTACAAGTCTAGAAGGGATCCATGGGCCCGGCACGCGCTAATAAGGCCCGGTGATAGGTGGAATCGTCTTTTAAGAGTTCCCGGCATGCAGGTTCCCTTGCGCACCCCCCTGGTCCGGCACCCTGAACGTAAGGGGGGGCAGGCAGGGGGTGCAGCGGTACGCTTGGTCCCGCTAGCTATAGCGGGGCGGGGGGGCGGAAACCCCGGGCGGAAAGGGCTGACGGCGGGGCGTTGCGGGCCAGGAACGTGGGCGGGAGGTTAGAGGGTGGATTGCGGGGGATGTGCTAGCTAGCCCAGACACTTTGCAGTAGATTTTCTGTTCCTGGCGGACAGGATCGAGCCTGCTGTGGCATAGTAGCTTGGTATCGTCGTCGCCGGGCCAGCGCTGGTGGTGGTGTTGCGGGAAATGTGATGTATCAGACCGAGTGTGCGAAAAAAAGGGGGGGTAAGCAGGTATAAATCGGTCGAATTCTCATCACACCAATTTTGTACGAACATAAAAGAAGCCATTAACAGCAGAATATATCCTCCCACTCTGTACCCGTGAATGAAAAAAAAGGTGACAAAATATTAAAATAGATCAGCGTGGGGAGGAGGAGGGGCTGAGACATCCATAATCCGGGGTAAAAAAAGCAGCGCAAAAATCCAGCCAAACGAAACATTCTGCCTCCCAAAAATTTTTTTAGAAGCAGAGAAAAACCGAGGAAAAAGCAAGGAAACCGGTACTCCTTTGCCTGGGGGAATTCGCCAAAAAAAAAAGAAAAGAAAGTCGTTAGCTTTGCAGGGTCGTTAAAAGTGGGCGGGATATCCGATATCCAGGGGTTGAAGTTTAGTAGTCCTCAGGATAAGCATATTTGCTTGACGCAGAGCGGTATTCCTTTGGAAGCGCTGATTCGGCCTTTGCCTTCATGGCACTGCAGGTTCACCTGTTAGCAGGAATTTTCTGGGGGCGGGGGGGAAAGTGCTGATTTTTGCATGAAAAAGCGGCCACCTGCAAAAATTGCCAAGGACGGCGGGGCGGAGAAAAACCAGAGCAGGGGCGGGGCGGGGCGGAAACCGACATGGTTACCAGGAAGGGCAGTGTGTAGAGGGGTGTAAAAGCAGCAGAAAAGGGGGTTGAAGCGGGTGCAGAGGCCGAAAAAAAGCGATTGCAGGGACAAGACTCACCCGACCCGTTTTTGGGTCCACTCGAGGTCGGCCTTGGTCTCCTTTGCGGCCTTGATGCCCTCTGCGAAGTTTGCTCTGGCGCCTTTGACGCGGCGTTGCATGAGCGCCTGGAGTTCGAGGAGCTCGCGCTGTTTAGCGTTGAGCTGGCCGGAGCTGCAGAGGGGGTCAGAACACGATCATGAAACAAGCACTCGCTAGTAAGAATGCCAGGAAAGAAAAGACAGAAAAGAACAGAAGAAGAAAAAAAAGGGGGGGAGGCGGGTGAAGGAAACATACAGCTGGGTCTGCTTAGCGATGCCCTGGTCGAGACGGGAGGGATCGAAGACGTTGCCCATGCGGTCGTTGAGGGTGTCGATAACGTCGACGCCCGAGTAGCCGGCCGAGGAGTCGTATTCGCCGCTGGCGCTGCCGGTGGTGGTGCTGACATCTGAAACCTCAGGGGGAGAGCCGGCAATGCGGGAGACGGGGTAGTAGCTGGCGCTCTGGGGGGCCTTGGACGGTATGTTGATGGGAAAGGAGGCATTGTGGGCTCGCATGGCAGTCTCCATTGTGGCAGCAGTGTCTGAACGGCGAGGACAGCAGGTGATTGCAGAGGCAGGAGGGTATAATAACTAGTTACTGGGTATCAGGGGGCGGCAGCAGCGTACGGCTGTAAGTGTATGCTAGCTAGTATGAGATGTAGCAGGAGTATGTATGTATGTATGCTATGTAGCAGCAAGAGGCAAGAGAGCAGTCAATGCTAGGCAGGGCAATGCAGACGGGCAAGAAGATGGTCGAGAAAATAAGGAAGAAGGAGGAGGAGGACCAGACGAGGACGAGGAGGCCCCTTTTATACCCCTCGAGGCCCTCCTGGCCTGCCCGAAGGGGGATAGTCCCGCTGGCTCCCTCCCCCCCGGCTGCGCTGCGACTCCCGCTGCGCGCCCCCTTCTGCCCTGCGGCCCTTCGTCTCGTCCCTTCGCCGTCATCGGAGGAACAAGGGAGAAGACGAGGGAGCAACGGAAAAAGAAAAGAAACAAGAAAAAAGTACAGCGCCCCCCTTTTCCCTGTGGTCGACCCCCCCCTTCCCCCCGGCCCGTCCGTCTCCAGCGTCCCAGTCCTGATCCCTTCCCGATCCCTTCACTCCCTTCTCGCCCGCTGCCTTCTGGCCTCCCTGCCTCCGTCCGCCGATTCGCTGCTGGCGCTGGCTGAACCCCGCCTCGCCCCCCGCGGAGGCCATGCCCAGCTGCTCGCGGATTCGCCAGAGACAGGCGCTAGAGCTGGGGGGGGAGGGTTGCAAAAGTCGAGTTGAGGAACTGGCAGCACACGGTAACAAAAGTGTAAAAACGGGATGCGAATTGACGGCGAGCAGCGAGGCCTGGGCTGGGATCCGGCGGCGAGCGGCCAGAGAGCCAGTGTCCCCTGCACTCCTCTCAGCGGCCGGCGACACCCTCCATCAGCGCTGCGGATCGGTCGTTCATCGGGCGTTGGCCGTTGGGCGAAGGGTTGGTCCTCGTCTGTCTCGTCTTTTTTATTTTTTTGAAGTAACTTGGGCCAGAGACGAGGATGGGTGAGGTCGATCGATCGAATGGTTCCTTTTTCCTGGCAGCTAACTAGCTAGATAAGTAAGTTATAATACTAGCCGACTATTAGAATTTAGTTAATATTATTATCAAGCGGTTGGTTGTATTATGATGTAGATGTGATTGTATTCAAAGACCGTTGATTTGATACTGCGGCCTTTTTTTTTTAGGGCGGCGGCAGAGGTCGATATAAAGGACGCAGCAGGCAGCCAGTCAAGGCCGTCAGGTAGTTAGTCAGGCAGTAAGAGAGAGAGAGAGAGAGAGAGAGAGAGAGTCAGATAGCCAGAGAAGTAGATAGACTGGGTCAGTCATCGGGGGGGACAGGCGGCAGTGACCTGATATATCAAAGTGCTACGAGCTGTCAAGGACCCTCTCGTCTCAACGGTCTGACGGGCTGCATGGAACTAGCTGCCAGTTGCATCTGTCATTGGCTGCCATTGAAACGGGACGAGCTGCTGCTGCCTGACCGTCGCTGCTCGCATTGAAACTTGCGGCCAGACGAGCAGATCGAGGGGATCGAGGAGACCGAGTCGAGGGAGTGGACGATGAAGACGATGAAGACGAAGGAGAAGACTAAGAGAAGAGAGATCTAGACTTGAGAGAACCAGGATCATCCTCTCATCTAACAGTGGTTAACGATGGGCCGTAACCATTAGATATCACTGGTAACTGCCGGGTGTCTGGTTCGATGGCCGTTATATCGACGTCAGGGTTTACCCAGCTGAAGGTCATCCTGCACTGGAGATTAGCTAGAAAAGCATTCGGACTCGTCGTTTCAGGGAGTTGAAGTAGCCTGCGAGCCGCTTGTCTGCTGGAAATTACCTGGCTGGAGCCGATCATGGTGGCCAGGGAAACCCTAGAGTCAAGAGAACGACCAATTTTATATCCTGTTCCTAGACCAGATACTCAATTCCACCGTATACATCCAGGACATGACATCTATGCAATGCATATGCATGTGTGCGCGGGAGGGATACCAGCTAATAACCCCGATACAGGGGGTCGAAAAGGAAGCAAAGAATCAGGGGTAGTCAAGGCGAGAGAGAAGACCAGAGTCGACGCAGTAGATCATATACAGAGCTATCAAGTAGAGAGATGTACAGCGCAGCAAGAACAACACATACAGAAGGTCCTTGGAAGTAATACTAGCTAATAGTCGTCATAATTTAGTCCCGATATTTCTCTTCTACTCCATTTTGCGTCCCTGATTTTGAACAGGAGAATAATAACAGTAAAAAGACATGAAGGAAAGCGAGGGGGGGAGGAAACAGCACAAGGAGATAGAAGAAAGGATCATATATAATAGTTGAAGTAAAAGAAAACGAAAATAAAAAATAAAATAAAAAGCAGAACTAGCCACCGGTTCGCGAATTCCTCCCATTTAACCCATGCACCGATTGAAAGCCAGAACAAGCGTGAGGCCAGAGAGGACAGCATGAAGGACGCAGGACGTAGAAGAAGGATAGCAGTTTAGAGGGGGGGAGGGGGAGGGGGGAAGGCAAGAGAACGAGAAGAAGCAAGAACAAAAAGCTGTGTATAGCAGAAGGCCCCGAAGGAAATCAAATATGTAAGTAATGCATGAATAACGTGGAGGGGAAAAAAAAAAGAAGAAGAAACGAAAAAAAGGAAAGGCCATTAAAGAGTCCCATTAGAAAGCCCGGATTGGTTTTTTTTTATTTGCCCTTGCCCAGAATGGACCAAAGAACGGTGAAAACAAAAATTGAATACTTTAAAAAAAAAGATAAACAAGATGACAGGGAGAAAAAGTGGGAAAGAAGGGCAGGGAGGCGTTGTCGAGGCGGACTAAGGTTTGCGATCCTTGAGAAGGACACGCGGAGTGCTGGGGTCGAGTAGCTCCATCATCATCTTGCCTAGCTCGTTGTGTTTGATCGGCTTAGTGACGTAGTCGTTGAAGCCGGCGTGAGCGGCATCGTCGATCTGGTCTATCATCGCATTGGCGGAGAGCGCCATGATGGGGATCTGTGGGAAGTGGTTGTGGTTCTCCCAGGACCGGATCTCCTTGCAGGTCTCATACCCGTTTTTAACAGGCATTTGAATATCGCACTGCCGACAGCATGTTAGATTCAGACACGTTGTTTTTTTTTAGGATGGAAGGCGGGATATGCATACAATTATCAGCGAGTAATAGCCCGGTTCTTTGGAAAAGACCATGTCGACGCACTCTTGGCCATTTCCGGCAGTTTCAGAGACAAGCTTGACTTTATCAAGGTATTTTAGCATGACCTAGGTCATTTTAAAAAATAACGTTAGCACCAGCGCCAACACGGCATAAATGCAAGATAAGAATGTTAGTACATACCGTCCGATTTGTCTCGTCATCTTCAACAAGCAAAACTCTATACCCCTTATTGCCAATGACCTCTTTGACGATCTTG
The DNA here is from genome assembly GCA_018357685.1 of Trichophyton schoenleinii. NCBI lineage: Eukaryota > Fungi > Ascomycota > Eurotiomycetes > Onygenales > Arthrodermataceae > Trichophyton > Trichophyton schoenleinii. The sequence continues at coordinate 5,330,815 of WOFF01000001.1, forward strand.
GACATGTTTTTGAAGCTGTTGTTGACCTCACGTGCCATATCTTGGTTTCGATCTTTGCTCAGCTCGCGCTCGCTCTTGGGGTCGAATATCAAGGAAAACGCGCTTGGCTTGACGGGCTTGGGAACAATGAACACACTCCTCCCAGCTGCTAAGAGTTCCTTGTATACGGCAGTGATGTTGCGCTTGAGGTAGATATCTGCTATTATCACGAGTGTCGGACTAGGAGGGCCGTCAGGATCGATTTTAAGAAAACTGGACATTATCTCGGTCACCTCAGGGGCTTCTGGGAGACCAAGAACTAGGTGCGTCAGAGGATCGTTTTTGTTCACTCGTAACTCCCTCCAATCTTCCATATCAAGCAGACACGTCATCTTGGACTGCACGCCATATGGTACAACTTGCTCTATGTGCTGCTTGATTGCTTCTCGAGCATAGTCAAACGGACAGATTAGCACTGTGTTGTACGCTTTGTCCGTATCGGGAGGCTCCAACGGTTTTATTGGCGAATAGAGCGCTGGCGGAGCCGCAGTAGAGGTATAATATTCAGACTTCGGTTTGGCAATGGGCAGCCGCTTTTCTTCTCCCGTTGATACTGGGGCAGTAGGTGGCCGTGACAGGTGCTCATCGTCTTGAATCTCCATCACTTGACCAGGCGTGGGGGGCACGACTATCTCCTCCGAAGGTGACTGGGGTGGCGCCCCAGCCATCACATAGAATGAGAACTTAGCTCCCCGCCCTTCTTTGCTAGTAGGTGTCAACCGGCCGCCGTGCATCTCTACAAGCTGCTTTGACAAGAACAAGCCTAAACCACTACCAGCGTGCTGTTGTGACCCGTTCGTTTCAATTTGGCTGAACCGTTGCATCAGGCGTTCTGCATCTGTCGAATTGAAACCTTTACCGGTGTCCACGACTTCGAAATTAAGCAGGATTTCAGATGGTTTCGTGTTAACGTTGGGATCGACGAGAATCGAACATCGCGTGCAAATCTCGCCTTGGGTAGTGAACTTGACCGCATTACCCATGAGGTTGATCAAGATCTGACGGATACGGAACCGATCTCCCAGCACGGTCGAAGGGACATCGGTATCAACCAGGTAGTTTAGTTCCAGTCCCTTGTCGATCGCCCTGGAGCTAATGGTGTCTATGGCGTCTTCCAGTACAGATCGGACATGGAACCACTGCCTAACAATATTCATCTTCCCAGCTTCCACTTTCGACACGTCAAGGATGTTATCCACCAACTCACGAAGATTCGTTGAGCTGTTCTGAATCGTATCCAGCATTCTTCTCTGGTCATTGTCAAGCAAGGTATCAAGTACGAACGGAATTGTGCCTAAAATCCCATTAAGCGGCGTCCTAATCTCATGAGACATGTTGCTGAAGAATTTCGTCTTAGACTCCATCTCCCTATTCAACTTCTGCAAGGCAGTATTGAGCTCACGCTCTAATAGCTTGCGATCGTTGATATCTGTACATGTACCATACCAGGACGCCTCACCGCTGCCAAAGTCGGGTGTCTCAACTTTGACCAACCGCACAAGGTGCCATCGGAAGTCTCCCTTTCGGGACCTAAATCTGATTTCAGTCGTATAGGAATCTCGACCGTTCTCATCACGCTGGATGGTAACGATTTCTCGTCGCACGAGTTCCTGCAATGCAGGCGTTACGCCTTTACCAAACACTCTGAGTGGATTATCGTATTGCTGCTGCTCTGCAGATGAGGATGAGGGTGACGCTTGTGTTGAATTCCTTCGACACCTCTCGGCTTCCTTCAGCGTTTCAGCGAGATTTCCATTGGACATTATACGGGCAAACTCAGGTATATCATTCGACTCTGGAATGACCTGCGGAGGCGATAAGATACCACATTTCTCCAGGTCATCCCGATGAATATACTTTGCAAAGCCCAAAGTCATTGCTTCATCAAGTGATTGGCCAGTGTATAGCTCCCATTGCTCATTTACTGAGATCAACCCGCTATACTCTGCGGCCTCAAAGACAACCTGAGGAATTGAATTGGCAAGAGCTCTGTATTTGACATCGGTCGCGAACATTTCTCGCTCCTGGGCCGCCTTACGCTCAGCGACATGTTGTTCATGAACATCCAGGAAGGAGCCGATCCAATACAGAAGCTCACCCGCCCCTGATATGAGCGGATTTGCCCGGAAGATAAACCAACGGTATTCAGATTCATCATTGAAGCGTTTCACGCGCACGCGCTCTGTAAATTGCGATCCGGTACGTAACGCCTTTGTCCAGTGTTTTAGTACCTTTTCATATTCACTCGGATGAACGTTCTGCCAAGGGTCCCGAACTCGCGGTTCCATAGGCTGGCTTCGCCGATACGCATCAAACTTTGCGTTGGTCCAAATAACCTCGCCAGTATGTGGCTTTGCAAGGAAAAGGTGTAAGGGTATCGAGTTGAGCATCAGCTGCGCAACTGTGTCTGGGAAGGGACGCGAGGAGACCTCACGATGCCATTGAGCGGTGAAGGAGCCTGTTGACGAATGACGTGAAAATTCGGCGAGCATCTGTGGAGTATTCTGACTTGCTTTTGTCGGAGCTTCGGCAATCGAAGGGGTATGTACTAATCCCGGGTCCCTTGAAGTTAATTCATCGTATGCAGCCTTTTGTTGTGACGGAGGGATTGCAATAGCCAGTCCTTCGGTTGGTGTGCCCTGAACACTGTTATTGGCCATTGCGGATGTTGCAGCCGCAATGCTATTGCAGTTGTTGTTCTCAGTCGAAGACGGGCTCTTAGCTCGAAAATATCCCTCACCGGTAGCGTCACCACCGCCCAGTTGAGTCAAAGGACTTGCATAGTTTACATGCCCCGATAGACCGTTGATGAGCTCAAGCTCACTATTAGCGTCTGAAAACGTACCGCCGAGACCCAAGAGGTGGCCATATCGCTCGACAGTAGGGCTCGTGCTTTGTTTTTCTAGCTGGCTGTACTGCTGCGCAAGGCAAAATGAGGTCGTAAGATGAGGAAGCAGTAGGGCTAGAGAGTTTCGGAGATTGGTTGGATATGGAATTATGGGAGCTAGGATGGATATGACAGCAACAGGGAAGCGGAGCGTATCCGACCTTCCCTGTCGTGACGAGGAAGAATGGATTAGGGGAATGTGGATGACGCTCTTTGCACGATCGATACCAATGGCCTCCAAGGGCGCTGTTTCTGAATAATCGTGCGGCGGTGGACTCGAGGCGAATGCATCTTCGTTGACTTCATTATATGTTTCGACAAAGAACGGGTTGACGTCCGGTTTTAGGAGAGGAGCAGGCGATGGAGCAGGCGACTGCGACCAAGGAGAAGGCGGAGTTTGTTCATACTCTTCGTACTTTTGGGCTGGAGGTGAAGGGTCAAAGGGAATCGGCTGGTATTCGTGGCCCATGAGTGTGGATTTTGGAATACCCCTGCGTTCTTGGGCCGAAGCTAGGCTAAGAGACAACGGAGTGGATCGATGGGATGGCATGGGTCCCTTCAGCGGTGCTCCTGGTGTCTCCGAGCGTGGGGTACGCTGGATGATGTCCTTGTGCTTGTGAATTGCTGCATTGGTATCGGATGAGACATCTTGCATGGGGTCATCAGCGTATTCTCTCGTCAATGCAACGGGAGTGGTGCGGCCAAACAACTTCACCACACCTGTCCGCTTAATCAATGGCTCGGGCTCAACTTCCAATGCTCTAGGAGTAGAAAAGACAACAGCAGTTGGGCTCGGTGGCCCGGACGCAGGCCTTGAACCAAGTCCAGACGCGGCCCCGGGTAACTCGCCGCTGGGTCCACGGGACTGGTTCCGGTGCTGGTGCAGCTGTTGAAAGGTCCCACTCAACGGGACAGTGTTGAAATCACATACATCAGCCATGATTTCATCCTCGCGCATGTGCTTACGCGGTTTCCTGAACTCTCCACTGGAACTTTTTCGTCGCGAATGGCGACCCTTTAACGGCGTAGGACCGCCTGATGCATCTTCGTTCCATTTCTCTGAAGAGAACGAAGCATGACCAGCAAATGAGTGACGACCCATCAGCTTTGGACGACGACTACCAGTGACAGATTTTGTATATTTGAAGGTATTGCCGTCCTCTTTGGTGGCTTCGCTGAAGCGGGCCTTGGAGGAGGGTTTTTCGCATTCAGCCTTGGGGATAGGCTGTGGTGACGAGAGTAATGGCGTGGATTCGTTTCCATATATACTGTATGTAGCCTTCTGCAGCCATGGGACATTCTCTAGGTCAGTAGCGTCGCCTGGAACCGCAAGAGTGAGCCTTTCAGCGCCATAGTGAGTCTTCAGAATCGGTACCACATTGGACCACCACCCGTCAAGACCGGGGTCAGCATTTAGAGCAAGAGTGATATCATAGAGATTTGGGGTCGGGTAGGGAGAGCTATCGGTGATCGGTGCGCTACCAGGAGGTAAGAAGTCTGCAGGAGCAGCTGTTATCGAAGCAGCTGGCATCTCGTTCATTCTCTTGAGGGTGTCCGCTGTGTAAGGGTGTCTGATAGACCGCCGCTTTGGTTTTGTCCCTCGAGGGGAGTGAGGAAATGGAGAATGAGGCTGGTGCTGCTGGCCGTGGAATCCCAGTCCATTTGACGTCGCAGCATTAGCAGCGTTTGTATTCAAATTCAAGGCTGCCGAAGAAGCCAGATGACCGTCCTTTTCGGCATTGGCTCTGGTTGAGTGAGTGTCAAACGGTGACAGAGGAGCTACTAGTGACCGTTGTGGAAGGCTCGATGGCCGCGTTGATCGCGAGGATGGAGACCTGGGGACCGACGGCTGGGTTGATTGAGTAACCTTTTCATCGGATGCGTTTGGTGTCATGTTGGTATCCGAGTCAGTGAATCCGGAGTCGGTAGAAACAGATTCCTGGGCATAGTAGTACTGTGCCGCCTTCTGCTGTTGCTGTTGCTGCTGTTGCTGCTGCTGATTCATGATGGTCTCACCCATGCGTTTCCGCAGCTCTTCAAGGACAGAGCCGCTTGACTTCTTGCTATTCTGAGACGATTGATCAAGGCCAGCGTCTGTCAAGTCAAGCTCTGGTGCTGTCGCATCATTGCTGTTGTTTCTGATAGTGTTTCCGCAAGTAGCAAACTCGGAATGGCGCGAGAAAGGTCTGGGGGTGATGTTGGTATCACGACTCGGACGCGGTGCCGACTGCGTCAGGTCAGAAACGAGAATTGATGAACCCTGGCTCTCCGGTTGCTGGTACTGCTGACTCTGCGGAAATCCTTCCTGCTGGTAGTCCTGCTGGTGGAGGTTGAGGCTATCCTCTGGCTGCGAGCAAGAGAGACGGCGGCACTGGTGCTGGTGCTGGTGCTGGTGATGCTGGTGATGCTGGTGATGCTGGTGCTGCTGGAGCTGGTGGTGCTGGCCGGGAGAAGTCATAGAAGCGAGAGGGCCAACAGGCGAAGGTAACGGCGGAGTCCGCATGCTGACATGCCTCCCTCGCTGGCCAGTGAAGTCGTCCTCTGTCTGGCCTGGCTGTCTATCTCTGTCTATCTCGCTGTCGTGTCCTGTCTGGCTGGTTCACCCCCCCGTTGGCGGCGGCGGAGGTGGCTCTTGGGAAGCGGAGAAGAGGCTTACAACGACGACTTTACAGGCGAGCGACAGGCGGGTAGGGGCAGAAGCAAGCCATGCATCTCTCGGGGATCAGGAAGACGCAGACGACAGGCAAAAGAAAAGAGAGCTAGCTGGCTGACGAGATGTCGCTGCCGTCGGCGCTGGCGGTAGTTATCGTGGGCGATTTGTGTCGTCGAGTGCAGCGCTGAGGCGGCGACGTCGAGGAGGTGAGGTTGAGGTTGAGGTGCTGGAGGGCTTCCGCTTTCGGCAGTATCTTCGCCGTCTCTGCTGGGACTCCAGAAAGTAAAAAAGGAAAATGCAACAACGAAAATCTTCACGGTCAGTCAGCAAACGAGGTCGACGACGGCGAGCAATCCAACAGCCAACAGCTGCGCTAGGAAGAGATCCCGTACTTTTGCTCTTCTTCCTCTCCGTTCTTCTTTTTCTTCTTCTTCCCCCTGGTCCCTTGGCGGGTCTCTCTCTCTCTTTTTCTTCTATTCTTGCTTCGACTAGCTACGTCATCGCGCTGCCCCCATACAATTTCCCCCCCGTTACAAACAAAACCTGCCATCTCCTGGGTTCAACGAACTAATAATAATACCAACTAACCACTGGGACTAGCAGTATGGAGTACTTCGTTTGGGACAGACGCCAAAGCTTCTCCTAGTCGCCTTTTCTTCCCCTGCGCCGTTACAGACTCGGATTCCGACAGAGAGGTTCGCCAGCTGAGGTACAGACGGACAAACAGACGGACAGCCTGATAACTAGGAAAGAGAGAAAAAAAAAAAAAAAAAAAAAAAAAAAAGAGAGACCGCACCCCGGGACCCTGCCTATATGCTGATTACTTTTTTTCCCGTCACAGTACATATGTGGTAAGGCCTTGCATTGGCCAGGACAGGACAGGAACACGACGGAAAGCAAAATAAAAACGATATGACATATAATAGGGGGGGGATGAGGCACAGGGACGAGAGAGAAGGGGAGAGACAGAGAATTTCCTATCATCAGGCGCACTCTCCACTGGACCAGTCGTGGCAGCAGCCTCTCTCACACTTCCTCGTCCTACCAATCCAATGATTTACTTTGAGATGTTGTTCGATAGTTGCTCGAACTTCAAACGGCCGTCCAAAAATAATCGGAAGAAAAAGGAAGCAGACAACTAACTACGGGGTACGGAGTACATAGTTACGGAGTACGGAGAGAGTGTACGTTGAGTGGCTGCTCGACATCATCACTTGGGCAGTCAGACATCTCTCCGGTAGTTGCTTCTTTTCTTTTCCACCCTAAAGTTGCACCGGCTGCACCATATACGTAACTGAGAGACTTATGGAACAGTGCAATTCCTCGACTTGTACGACTCCTCATGTTGATTTATCGACCAGACCATCTCTCGATTTACACGGATATTCTCAGATGTCGATTAGTGATTTTGTCTGCCTCGGGCTTTCTTCATACCCTTCATTTATTCGACCCACAGCAAGGGGGAAGGAGAAGAGAAGGTGAAGGGGGTTGGATCCACCGCCGCCGTTAAAAGGGAAAAAAAAAAAAAAAAAAGGCGTACGGAGTCAGTATACATATATGTGAACCGTTGGCGTCTTACAAGAACAGCACGCAACACGCATCACACTCTATCCATACGGAGAAAGAGGGACACCCCGTACTAGTCCACGGAGAAAAATCACAAACATGGAACGATTTTCCTGCGAGAAAGAGAGGGCACACACACATGCACCTGGGGGGGATGAGTAAGAAGAATTCAGATAAGGCTGAGATCGGCGGCTTCAATAAGCCATCAGTATGCAAAGTGACATAACAGAGTGGCAGCAAATAGAGCTCAACAGGCCGGGATCATATTCTGGAGTGCAGCACCAATGCTAATCGCCGACTCTATCCCTTGCTAGAGGTTGCTCTGATCATGCATGATGATATATGGAGTATATATTTATTTTTATATATATTTCATCTAATCGCGGTATCGTTTAATATGCACCAGCGACCCTCGCTTCACATTAAGCGGCCGTCGAGCGGTGAGCACAAGGCATGAGGTCACTGAATACGAATCGTTGAGGATAATGCCTGTTACCCATGAGGTATGGGTAGCGCCTGAGATTTGCAATGATTTGCATTTTTGCCTTTTGGCTTTTCAGCCGTGTGGGATAATTTAAATAACGGTGAGCAACTCCATACTGATGACGATAGGATGGGGACGGTTCGATGACGGTGATGCCGATGCTTCTCCGTCCGTACCTAGCAGTATGTAAGCAACATTTTGCTTGCATACATGCGCCTGTTGCTTGCGTACTCGTATAAGGCATGCATCCATCCTTCTCCCCAACCCCCCCCTTTTAATCACTATATCTTCCTTCACTTGCTTCATGATAGGTATCCCCAGCAAAAGGGGGGTGTTGATCGACTTCAATAGTCTGCACTCCTCGCACCTCTTGTGCTCTACCAGCTCTACCAGTCAGAAATATCGACCACTGCACCTTTCGTCAACTCCTCCTCCCTGTTGTGTCGGCCACATGCAGTCTTGTTCAAGTGCAGGGCAAATGGGAACCCATCCCGAGGAATCCGCTGAACACGTTTTTAGCGCCTTACCCGGCACCATGGACTGACAAGAGGAGACATCAGATCATTCATTGGGACGTGGCTTTTTGGTGATGGCAGAGGTGTTACTACTACTGGTGGTGCTGGTTCGGGCCATCACAGGTCCTTCAGGCGTTGTTCGGACAGAGTACGGAGTAGGGTTACAGAGTACGCTGAGCATACGTCTAGGTAGGTATGACGTGTAACTCGCTGGCCTGTCTTTAACTAGTTACTGGAACACTGGCGCTGTCATCGGTCAGACCACACAGCCTTGAAGTACGCCGGCTGATTGCTCTGCTGACGAGGTTGGATCAATGGAATAGGCTATCGGCGCCGGACGGGGCGGTCGGTCTCATCGGTACCTAAGCTTGTTGGTTGGATCTCACACACTAACAACGGGCTAACAGCTGCCAGGCAGGAGGAAACTGTTGAGAAGGGATTTTGTGACAAATTGTTGGCTCTCGTTAGCTCGCTCCTTTTCTCTCTCCCTTTCATCCTTAGAGAAGACTCGTGCATCCTCTGACATCATAGGGCTGTCCGTTTACCCTAAACGGAACACTTCCAAGACGGCAGTTCTCAGGGGTAGATCATGATGGAAACACATAGACAAAGAATAAAGGGAGGCTTGTCTCAAAATCGCCTGGTCGACAGCAGTAACGAGGCTCAATGGAAATAACAAACGAGACAGACAACTTGTCGGATATTTCGTAAGAAGAAAGGCAGGGAGAAAAGGCTTGATAATTTCTTCTTCTGGCCACGAGTCGTGCTCTAGTGGGTAGAGCGACGCTGTGCCAAATAACCTTGAAGGAAAACGCACAGATGACCTATTGTTATCTTGTTGGTCTCATTGTTTGCTGCGTTGACAGACTTTAACTAATATTTGAGTGTCTTCGAGCGGTTTCTTGTCCGAGTACATCCCCCCCGTGCTAGGGGGTCGGAGTGTATTCCTAGATTAACGTTGATATACAGGGCACAGGTCTATAAATAAATGCGTAGTTTAAATACCTAGTGTCAAACGGAAAGGATATATGAAATATGAATAATAATGAAAACTGGGGATTTGGGGCAGTCTGATAGTTATCCGTGAGTTGGCTTTCGATATATCACTCCGTCCATGCGTATTGACACAAGTACAACATTCAGCACGAGAGCACGGAGTACAGATACATCATTGACTCTAGTATGAGTGTGATAGGTAGAGATGGATGGAATATGAGCTGAGGGGAGGGGCCAATCTCGATGTCCAGGCAAGTACTTACACCGTCACTACTCCATACCCCGTCCTGGCACTGGAGCGTCCAACCGATTCCCACGATACCGTGGCATGCATACGGATTGCGATCAGGGACACATCGTGTTTGGCTCGTTTTCTGGGAACCATGGGCCCCTGCTTTGATTTTAGGTAGCTTGCCGTTTCAATCCATGGCCCCGAAGGCTGCCCATAACTATATCGTCATTATTGCGGGCCCCCGGGGGGGTGGCATCAAGAGAGGCATCTTCTTCCTCCCCTGACCGCAAAAAAAAATAAAAAAATAAAAAAAAACCTGGTTAAGTTTTGCCTCCGCATTGTAACCTCTTATATTCTCAAACATATGAAGTCACCACCAGATCTGAGGAATAATAATGATCTCCTGCGAGGATCCCGAAAGGCGTCTCACAAAGCTGGCTCCTCGCTGCTTTCCTGCATCCGGCTTGTGCTGCCATCCGCTTGATCACGAATTACATCGTTGTTCTTCACCACGCTGTGTGTCAGCTGGGGGGGAAAAGGGGAGGAACCAAGTGCTGCAATTCGGCCGGGTGCATACGAGCATCGGGAAGGGCGGCTTTCAATCACAATCTCTGTTTGATTTGCATGTTTCTTGTCTTGATATCTCAGGTCTGTCGATCCAACATGATTATTCGCAAGGGCAACTTCGGCCAATTGGAGCAGGCGGACGCTTTTGGCGAGGGGAAAGTCGTATGATTGGTGCCCGGATGGACAGTCACGTGTAAAAATGAGATACTAACCTTCCAATCATAGCCCGTCAGTTATATAATCACGTAATATATGCCCAATAGATTTTATTGAAATGCAAGACAGAAGTACGTCTATTTTTATTGGCTGAAATATGTGATATCTTATGTAATGGACTTCCTAAAATGGCATCCGCCTTCTGTCCGCGACGATCGCGAGCTGGAAGTTTTTGATAGAGAAAGAGAAAGAAAGAGAAGGAAAAGAGAAGAAGAAGGAAAAGGAGGAGAAAGATGGCAGAGTACGGAGATCACTAGCAATAGAAAATAACAAAGACAGAAGAGAAACGGTGGAAAGAAAGGCTGATGCAGGACTGGTGTGCAGCAAAGGCAGTCCGTCTTATTATAATTTCATATCTCACCTCATGGATTCCCTGGTTATACGATGCTTGCCCTTATTCAACCCTGCTCTCTTGGGAACTCTGCCCTCGAAGGGAGCCAGGGAGCATTTAAACGCTATATGTGTTATAAATAGCCACCTAGCAACTAGCTAACACCCTGAAAAATATACTCCGTTCAGCCCAAGGTACCAGAGTATAGTAATGAAGTATAAGATTCTATCTGTCCATATTCCGCGGGGCCATCTTAAATAATAATAGTTAGTTGCTGTCATACAAGTGCCCGGGGCCCTTTCATCCCCCCCCCTGAGTCTCCATTATTGATATTGATATCAAAGGCCGCGAAACATGTGATAACCACCAACCCGAGAGGCTGCTGTAGTCCGTTTAACTCTTCTCATATTCATGCACAGGCAGCCTTCTATGGAAAGCCATGCAGACGTCAGAGACATCCATCCCCTGACAAGGTTTGGCCAGCCACCAGCTATCTTTGTCGCATACCAGCATCGAGTGTGAGTCCATATCCTAACGAAGTCCGCCAGCCAGCGCAAGCAGAGAGCGTTCAACCAACCCGAAGACTCTCTCGAACAGCTAGGCTCGGCGCATAAACCATATGCGTAGCCGGCTCTCTGCTAACCTTGATAAAAAAAAACATCTCCTGCAGACTTATGTAGCTAGTGAGCCCTCTGGTTAGCTCAACGCATAAAAAGGGGGCTCAGCCAGGTCTTTTAAGCCTCAGCAGCAGAAGAAGCAGCAGAAGAAGCAGCAGAGACTCTTAAGAGACCGTCAACCGAGCCAGTGACAGCTTGCCAAACCTGATCGTGTGCCCTGTCGCCAGGCCATCCAGCACCTCAGCAGCAAAGCCACCGTCAACTGTCAACTGTCAACTGACTCTGCTGCTTGCTGTCTCTTCTCCAGCCAGCGAGGCCTGCTGCCTGTCCTTCGACCTTGTTCAACCGTCTAAACCTTCCCGCTAACTAGTTACTAGCTGGCCTAGCGCTGGGCGGTGCGAAGAGCCACAAGGCGACTTGCGTCAGTGACCCCAGCCGGTGGAATCGTGGCTGGAGGTTTTGATAGGCCTAGGCTCGATGTGCCCCCCGGTTGTCGTCGCTGAGACAGAAAAGCGAAGAAGAAATCAAGTTGGAAGTTGAAGCGAGAAGGCAGCAGCAGCAGCAGCAGCAGCAGCAGCAAGGGCTTCTTTTCTCTGCGTGAAAGGCCCTTTTATCCTTCTCTTTTGCTCCCTTTCCTGCTCCTTGAGTTACCAAGGGGGAAGCACATGATTGCCATTTTCCCTCCCCTTTTGCTGCCTCTTTCAGCCCTTTTTCTAACCAACCGCAAGGCAAAGGAAAAAAAAAAAGATCCCAACTCTCAACAACGACCAACTTCCCTCCTCCTCCCTCCCCACATTTTTCAGGTTAATATATATAAATTATTCACCCTATATATACACTCTTCCTCCCAGTGACAGCCATGAGATTTCGGTAATCGGCGACCTCTGACCACGGATATGACCCTCCTCTCGCTGTCGCTGTCGTTGCCGCCGCCGCCGCTCTGTTGCACCGCTTGCCCTCCAGGGACGACCTCAGAGCAGTCTTCGCTCCCCGCAACCACATAAAAAAAAAAAAAGGCTATTAAGAAAAAATTTTAAAGGGATAAGAAATAAGAATAATAAGTGCAGAAATTCAGGAGGACAAGGAAAGATGGAGGAGAGCAGGATTCTGGGGGAGGACCTCCATGCGTTTCCAGAGCGCCTGCTAGAGCGTCTCTCGCAGATTCCGGGATACTCATGGGACCAGAACGTCACCCCTATCCAGTCCTCCTACGACCACTGGCAGTTCACTGGAATCAAATACTCCGCAGACTCGGAAAGCGTTTCGACGCATACCGCGGCCTCCTCTTCGTCTCGCTCCAAGGCCTCCGCATCGTCGCATAACTCGCCGGAGCTGGAGCCAAGGTCCTTTTTTCCGTCGCAGTGGCGAAAGGCCCCCAGTGAAGCTGGGAGTGAGATCACATCCCCACGCGAAGAGGTCGAGAGGCCATGGCTTCCCGTCATAGCCCGTGTGTCCGGCCATGTTGTCCGCCTCGAGCGTGAGTTTCACATCTTGCGGTCGATCGTTGAGACCTCTGATCCAGAGTGCAAACACACCGTCCGCCCCATCGATATCATACACCTTGCTCGCCAGCCAGAGGACAGAGGGCTGCTCCTCGTCACGATTTATGAATACACATCGCCCAACTACCTCAGACGCTTGATCCTGGGTGGGCCGCACTCTTTTCAAATGGATTACAGTGTCCCGCCATCGACCAATCCAGATATTGAAGAGGTTTCACTGCAGGCGTTTTTTGATTTTGCCATTGGAGCTTGCGAGTGTCTCGAGTTGCTGCATTATGGTCTAAAGACAATCCATGGTGAAATACGTGGTGACGCTTTCCACTTCTCCGAGGAAACTAGGGTCGTTAGGCTGATGAATACCGGTAATGGCCCTAGGTCATTCGACAATGCTCTAGGCGACGGTTGGGCCGTCTTGTCAAAGGAAATCGGGGTCAGGAACAAGCTACAGTTCATCGCGCCAGAACAGACTGGAAGATTACCAACAGAGCCTGACAGCAGGACAGATATATATGCTCTTGGTATTCTACTATGGATTATGCTAGCTCGGAAACCCGCTTTCGAGGGAAAAGACCTTGTTGAAGTAGTGCAGAATGTCCTGAGCAAGAAACTATCTCCCATATCGACCTTACGCCTTGATATGCCTGATGCATGCTCCGCCGTCATACAAAAGATGACCAAAAAACAAATCAATGAGAGGTATCATACCATCTCAGCAGTCAAATGGGATTTCCAGCAGATCTCCAAGCTGCTCGGCGATGGGAACTCAGAGGCACTGAGAGACTTCCAGGTAGCCCAGCGAGATGTTTCATCTTTCTTCACGCTACCTTCTGGCATGTTTGGACGGAAAGTCGAATTCGACCGGATTATGAGTGTCGTAAACAAGGCTAGCAAACGACGACAGGCTGCCACCACTCCCAACAAGCCGAGTCTCTACGCAAGGAGCTCGGCTTCGTCAATTTCGGGCGACAGACTAGATACTGTCGAAGTTGATGGCTCCAGCGATTCTGGTTCCTACGGAGCCCCTATTTCAGCCTTCAGACCTAACTCGATTTCTCACGCTTCGACCTCTCATGGCTTGATGCCTTCCCACGATTCGATGTTCAGTGGTGACCATGGCACTACTAGCGGTAAATCCACACTTCTTTCAAACCGCATGAAAAGCCCTACGGACTCGCGAATGTCGTGGGAATTTATCGATCGTGACTCCCCCAGCGTCGCATTCGACTCGAGCTCTCTAGCTCGGCGAAAAGCAGCCCACACAAAATATAGACATGGTGGTCGATGTGAAGTGATAACGGTGTCTGGACCAACTGGAATGGGCAAATCGGACCTGCTCCAGCGTCTACTACCCGAAATACGCAAACTCGGCTATGTTGCCGTTGCTAAGGTCGACCGGCAGTCTAAACTGCCGTTTGACCCTTTCCTCAAAGCACTAGCCAGCCTACTACGACAGATATTCTCTGAGCGTGATATTTCAACAGAATATCACAATTCCATCCGCAACAGCCTGCAGCCCATCTGGCCGTCCCTCCACCAATTCCTCGACCTTCCCTACCAATTACTATTCCAAGATAATGTCGACTACGAACCACCGGTACACCAGAGATCCTTTCAACCGCTAAAAGGTCTGAAGGAGGGTATAGAAGAATCGTTCAGTGTCAGTGCCCCCGAATTCACAAGTCTCAGGCATGGCCAAACCTCACAAGATTTCTGTCAGGGACCCTCCGCTTCAGGAATGAACTTTGTGGAAATCGTGATCGATGTCCTGAGGGTTATGTCCTTATATGAAGTCATCTGCGTATGTATCGACAATGCACACTTCGTGGACGATGAGTCTGCCGGCCTATTACTTGATATCATAAAGAACAAAGTCAAATGCGTGGTCATCCTCACCGGGCGAACAGATGACATTGTCTCACCTATCATGAAATCCATTTTCGCGGGCGAGGGCTCAAATATTACAAACGTGGTACTAGAGCCTCTGACCGAAGATGATATTCTTGAATTCGTCGCCGCGACAATGCACCAAACCTCAAACAACTCTCTGGTCCCGCTGGCCGCTGTCGTTCAAGAGAAGAGCCGTGGAAACCCTTTTTACATACGCATGATTCTTGAAACATGTTATCGGAAGAACTGCATCTGGTACTCCTGGAGAGACGCTGCATGGGAGTTCGACCTTGATCGAGTGTTCTCTGAATTTGTTGTCCCAGGGTACGGCGAAGGCATTGGAACCAGCTTCGTTGTCAAGCGATTACAAGAAATGCCTTCTGCCGCACGGTCGATTGTCCTATGGGCTGCATTGCTAGGCACTACCTTTTCATTCTCGCTTGTGCAAAAGCTACTTTCTGGAGAATTCCTGTTTGAAGTTGGTGGCGAGGAAGAAGATGATGTGACTTGTCCCGCTCAAACTAAGTGGAAACAAAATAGTAGTGACATTGTTGCTGGGCTTCAATTCCTACTTCAGGCATACATCATAATTCCCGGAGAAACTGACGATGAGTTCAGGTGAGTATATTCATTCTAACATTATGCTTTGACTTAAAAGATTTAACCAGCTAATACGTGATAGATTTTCTTCTGATCACTATGCCCAAGCAGTGGCCTCTATGCGGCAGTGCCATAATGTGGAGAAAATGCATTTCATCATAACGCAAACTATGATGAAGTATCTCCCTGACAACGAAGCAACCATGCACCTTAAATCTCGCCACATTGGTCTTTCTGCTAAAATAATCAAGGAAAGGGTCCCCATACGTACTGCGTATCGTGATGTCTTGTACAGGGCAGGCCTCTCGAGCTACAAGTCGGGAGCCAAAGCAATGGCCCTTAAACATTATCAACTCTGTGTCTTCCTCCTACAGGACAACCCTTGGGCCCCAGATACCCCAGACGCCTACTACGACGAGACCAGGGAGCTTTACATTCAAGTCGCAGAAATGCATCTTGCCTTGGGCCAAACAGAGGAAACGTTAAATGCTCTTAAGCCTGTTTTTGAAAATGCACGCACAGCACCCTGCAAGGCCAGAGCTTGGACGTTGCGAAGTCGAGTTCACTCCGTTTCAGGGGACGTATGTTCTGCCCTGGGTGACCTATTCACCTGCTTGGAGGAACTCGGCGTTAAAATCAACCGCGTAGCAACATGGGAAGAAAGCGACGAGGCATACAGAAAAATTGCCAAGTATCTTCATACGATTGACTTCGATACTTTGTTAACGCGACCTCTTAGCAATGACCGAGCTTTAATTGCAGCTGGCTCAGTGTTGAACGAAGCCATATCCATTTGTCTCTGGCTCGACCCTATGATGTTCTTCCATCTCACCGTCGAAATGATGCGTCTACATCTTGAGTATGGGGCGATGGCGCAGGTAGTATACTTGTACAGCCAGTTGTCGGCAATTGCATTGGCCCGATTTAAGGATATCGAACTCGGCTTGAAGCTTAGCGACGCCGCATTGTCGATTCTGCGCGTTACTAGTGACCCAGCAGCGATCGCGCGTGGCATTACCATCCATAACTTCTTCATTAACCATATGCGGGACCCAGTTTCTTCAATTTTACCCCTTCTGGAAACGTCAACAGAGGCTGCGTTCTTCCTTGGTGACCGTTACTACATCCTTCTCAATGTATCCTCGATGGTGATCACCCGTCTTGTTCTCGGCCATGACTTAGGAGAGATAGAAGACCTTTGCAATGATGCGACTGAAGGGATTGATGATTGGGTTCATGATATCCGTGGAGGGCTCGGTATTGTAGCAACTCGGTAAGTGCAATATTCCCGACCTATTCTTACGTTATGGTGCAGTACATGTATTAATTCCTTAACAGACAAGCTGCGCGCGCACTTCAAGGGAAAACACTGGCTAGTTCACCAGAACTTGCTCTATCTGATGCATATCATGATGATCAAAGATTGCAGGCGGAAATTTTGGAGCGTTTCCCCGGCAAACCCCATATTCTAGTTACATACCGCAGTATCATTCTCATTCCACTGTATGTGTTTGGCCACTACGCAAGGATAGTGGAAATGGGTGCCGAGATGGTCGGTCAACTGCGTGGTATCTTTTCGTCAAGATTGGCCACTCAGGTTTACTTTTATCTCTCGTTGGCTACTTTATCCCTTCATTTCGAAGACCCTTTGAGACCCGATTTAGAGGAGAACCTTAAGAAGGTTGAACGGTACAAGGAAGAAATTGATTATATGCGGGATGCCTGCGATGCAAATTATGGGATGTGGTCGTTACTAGTCAAAGCTCTACTGTCTGAACTGAGGAGAGACTTCCAAGGTGCATTGGTAGCATTTGAGGTAGGTGCAGAGCTTACCCCTTTTAAGCGTCAATTGTTCAAATCTAACCACTTGGGATCACAGGAAGCGTTGGATCATGCTCAAATTCACAACTGGCCAATTGAAGAGGCCCTCGCTTACGAACTTCAAGGTAAAGATATTCTCGCTGCATGATGCTGTACGACCATATAAAAAATGCTCATTGCTAATCGTTTCTTGTGCAGTTGATTTCCTTGTTCGACGTGGGGCTAAGCGTGCAGCGCAAATGATGCTGCAGCCAGCTATTTCTGTGTGGAATAGAATTGGAGCGTCTAGAAAGGCACGACAGTTAACTGAGAAATTCGAATGGCTGATGAGGATTGGCACAGTGTCAAGGACAAACGACGTTGGCTGCCAAACGATCGATTCACTTCTTGGTGTTCAAAAGTCCAACGTTACTGAGCCTACAGCTGAAAACCGTGCCCTTAATTCTCTTGAGAGCGGCCATAACCAGAAATGGCTGGAGCAAAACCAAGGGAACGAAGGACCTTCTGACATAACTGGGGTTGGTCTGGATATAATCGACCTATCTACCATCATCGAATTCAGCCATGTCATGTCATCTGAACTCGAAGTCAACAAACTATTAACGAAGATGGTCGGCATTATATTGGAATCATGCAGCGGCTCGGAACTTGCCCTCGTGATCACCGAATTCGAATCCCAGGGCTGGTGTGTTGCGGCCTCTGGAGACAACGAAAGCGACCCTATTGCATATGAAAACGGTCTACCTTTCTCTGAGGTGGAAGATAAAATGGCCCAGCAGATCAGCAACTATACTCTTCGTACAAGGGAGGCAGTCTTGGTGCACAATGTTTTGGAAGACGACCGATTTACTAATCTTAGTGAATCCTATACGTCCCGTCATCCACATGGTCGGTCAATAATTGTTCTACCAATTATTCAGGCTAAGAAGTTCCTTGGAGTGATACATATCGAAGGAAAACCGAATTCCTTTACTCAGCGCAATCTGGTACTCTTGCGCCTTGTTTGCAATCAAATGGGTATCTCGCTTGCAAATGCATTCCTTTTCCAGGAGGTGCGGAAAGTCAGGTAAGTTTTATCGTGTTATAGTCTTTCCACGGAAATGCACAAACTAACTTCTGCTCTAGTGCTGCTAATGCTGCCATGGTTGAGGCCCAGAAGCGTGCCTTGGTCCAAGCTCGGGAAGCAGAGCATAAAGCTAAAGTTGCCGAAGTTGAGGCCAACCATAACGTTAAGCTCAAGGAAGATGCGGCAAAGGCTAAGTCAATTTTCCTGGCAAACATCTCACACGATTTACGCACACCTATGACTGGAGTCATTGGATTATCGGAATTGCTTAAAGCTACTAAGCTGGACCCCAAGCAAGACGTTTACGTTGAATCAATCCGTGTTTGCGCCGACACTCTACTTACATTGATTAACGATATCTTGGACTTTTCTAAACTCGAGGCTGGAAAAATGAAGGTTTCCATTGTCCCGATAAACCTTCGCCAGACAATTGCTGAAGTTGTTCGGGCCCTTCGATATACTCATCGAGAGAAGGGGCTGGAAACGGTTGAGGACCTTGATAGCATCGATCCTGACCTGCTTGTCATGGGAGATCCTGTCCGTTTGCACCAGATATTTATGAACTTGTTGAGTAACAGCTATAAGTTCACACCAGCAGGGTCGGTGACAGTTCGAGCAATTGTCGAAGAAGATACGCCAGAGAAGATACGGGTAACATGCAAGGTTGCTGACACTGGAATTGGTATTTCGGAGGAGCAACTAGTTCGCTTGTTCAGACCGTTCTCGCAGGCCGACAGCTCTACTGCAAGATCTTATGGTGGTAGTGGATTAGGGCTAAGTATTTGCAAGGCCATCATCGAGGACGTTCTTGGTGGACGAATATGGCTACAGTCCAAGGAAGGTGAAGGAACTACAGTGACCTTCACGCTCGTCTTCAAAAAGGCTGGCAAGGATGCAGTTCCAAAGGCCCCATGGACACAGGAGTCGGGCCATAAGCAGCCACATGCCCACAGACTACGGGATATTTCTCATATACCCCGCGACCATGTCAGGATTTGCATTGCCGAAGACAACCCAATTAACCAAAAGATAGCCGTGAGCTTCGTCCACCATCTGGGACTGTCGAGTGAGGTGTATAGTGATGGCGAGCAAGCTGTTGAGGCCCTTCGACAGAGGTCTAGGGACGGCAAACCCTTCCATGTTGTCTTGATGGACGTCCAAATGCCAGTGCTCGACGGCTGTGACGCCACACGCAAGATCCGCCAAGATCCAGATCCAAATGTCAACGAGGTGCTGGTCATCGCCATGACAGCAAGTGCCATAGAAGGAGACCGTGAAAAGTGTATTGATGCCGGCATGAACAATTACTTAGCCAAGCCTGTGCGATCTGATGTGCTAAAGGGTATGCTGGACCGGTATCTGGCACCGCAGACGAAAGCACTGCCAAAGAGGTCAAAGTCATCGGCTGCTGCCTCTCGTCTGATAGAATTACAGGCTTCTACTCCGCCGAAACCCCCGCAGCCTGCTCCGTCAATAGATGACCGCATTGCTGAAGAGCAGAGGACTAAGGCTGCAATAGATGCTGCGATTGCTGCGGCCACCAAAAGACGCAATGATACTCCAAATGGCGATTCTATGCCCGAGGAACACACCGAGGAAAATACCAAGGAAAATACCAAGGAGAGCACTGAGGAAAAGAGCCAACCTGTGGAAGAGTCGAGAGTGGAAGAACTTAACGATGACGAGGGCACACCAACGCCCCCGAGCAATGATCCATCCGTCGACAGGACGCCGACCTCTAGCACTACGCCAACCTCTAACTCTACGCCGACTTCTAGCACTAATACCCGCTAGCTCGAATCTTCAACGCTCTATCAACGACAACAATTTACCCTGGGTTTACAAGCACCTTACAAAAATTTTTTAATTATGAACAATATGACCTCTCGCGCGCCTATGTTGCCTTTCCATATTCATTTTTTACCAGATAATAACGGCATTTAATATTTTTTTTTCTTCCATTTTGGGATATGTGGCAGAGGACCATTCCTCCTCTTTTACCTACTTTCTCACGGCAATGCGGATATGTATATATGGGAACGGGAACATTTGAGACGGTTTTCTTTACTCTTCACTTATGATCAAGAACAGGTAATGGCTTTCTTTTTTATTTCTTTCTCATGCTGGTTGGAAAAGACTACGCTCGGCTTGGGAGTGCTGGCTGGCTCGATTGGGATTTGTCCGCAAACATGGTGATCAAAAAAACGAAAAAAAAGAAGAGAAAAGGTAAAAAAAATATCTGGGTTCTATCATGCTGTGTACACTCTACTTTCTCTGCTTTATCTCATGAATGTCGTTCTTCATTAGCTATAGTTTGTGTTTATATGCCTAAATAAATAAATATATTGTATGAATATGGCAGTTCTTCCTCATGTAGACGACGATCTATGGCCGAAGATGCGGAATCTCTTGACTCCCCCGTCTGGGATCATGGTGAGCTTTGCGTGAGTTGCATGCTGGCCGGCAACCAGGGCGTCTCCCTCGAAGACATGCTCCGTATCAGCTTTGCACGGCTGCTCCCCCTTGACCAGCTCTGTCCAGCCGTCATGGTCGAACGGCGGCTCGCTGTCTCCCTCGCCCTTCCAGTCAATCGTCTCGACACGCACTGCCCGCGGGAAGTTGCCCCTGAAGTCCTTGGTATCAACGACCGCCTTGACGGCCGATCCAGGCAGGCCCAGCTTCACGATGACCCAGTCGACATGGCCTCGTTGGCGGGAGCGTGCAGTCTCCCACCCATCGCCCATGTCCTTCCCTCGCCCGGGCAAGAGGAGGTTCGATGCCGGCGTAAAGTGCTGGTTGCTCGCAGCCAGAGCCAGTCCGCCCATCAGCGCTGAAGAGAGCTCTTCCACGGGGGGAGCCTGGCCCTGAGCCGATGCTAGAGACGGCGGCAGGGCGTGGCCGTAGAGCCTGAGCCTGGAGAAGCCGCCGTCGGGATACATGCGCACTCTGATATGCGTCAACGGCCCAGTTGGCTTGGGCAGTTTCCAGGCCTGACGCATCGAAGGGCCGCATGGCTGCTGTGGCAGGATGGTCTCCCACCCGGAGAAGCTGTCGCTGATCATCTCTTGCTCGCTCGCGGCCGATGCAGGGTCGGCGGCGGGCAGATACGCTGCCTCGACGAGGACCTGCTCGCCATAGTTGCCGACGAAGTACGCGGTATCGATCTCGATTCCCTCGATTATGCCACTGCCTACACCGAGCCTGATGAGTGCCCAGTCGTACTCGGCGGGGTTATGGCGTCTGGTTTCCCATCCGTCGTACCAGGCCCCCGTGTGGACGAAGACGCCTGGCTTGTGGATAGGGGCGCCGGGGGTGAGCAGGTTCGATGCGGCGGCGAAGTACTCGTCGCTACAGGCCAGGACAGTCGAGTTCAGGGCAGAGGATGCGAGATTGGTCGTCTTGGAGAAGCACTTGTCTATCTCCTCGCGGGGAACGCTGGTGGCCATGGTCGATTATACAGGAGGATTGTAAGTACGTATATATATACAGCTTGCTCGTTGGTATTTCTATTTCGAACAGCTTCAAGGACGGTCTTCTGCCTCTTATACTTGCTATACCGAGGGCAAGACAAGACGGCAGCCCCCGCGAGATCTGCTAACTAACGCCCAGTTGCTCGGATGCCGCCGTAACTAGCCCGTTATCCACCTGTCTAGCCTCAGGGTTATTCTAAAGCGACTGGGTTGAAGCTATCGCCACCCTCAACAGCAAGGAGACTCCATCCCCAACTTACTCAAGACCGAGTTATCTTTGGTAGAAAGGTGAAGGTTGATTGTCTATCTAGTACGGGATTGCCCCTTTAGTTATATGATCACTACATGCATATGAGTTCATTTGTCGAGGTGAGCTGATGGAAGAAAGGGTAGGATTGCCTTTGCTCAACAGTATAGGATCAGATATGTAACAGACAATGCTCAATTTGGCTTGGAATGTGACTATGTAAGCTGTAACAGAAATAGCAGTGACCATAACGTGTCTTAAAGGCGGTAATATATTCGTGGCCAGCAGCAATACGGAGTAGATGGTATGCGTGTATGAGGTCAAGTTTGGAGTACCAGTAGACACCACGGAATTGTTCAAGTAGTTGAGGAATAGGAGGAATTACATAGTAGTTCTTGACAGTGGCAGCGTTGACTTTGCGGTAATCTGTAGCAGACACTTGCTCTGCAATGGACTGAAATCGCAGATGGTTTGATCTTGGTCTGCATTGTGTTAGTATATCATCGAGACTACTGGTATGATAACTTACTGTCAATGATATATCGACTCTTTCTGCAGCCATTTAAGGGGCTTCCCCCCTTTTGACCCAGCGGTTTGATACTTTAAGGCTGAAGTTGAACCCATAAATTTCTTCACCTTTATCTCCAGATCGAAGGCTCTGGACCATGGAATCAACCATTATGCCGGGTGAATTTAGTACTGCCCGATGGCATTATTGGAGATCCTGAAACGAAACATTTCCTGGAGGCTGTGTTTTCCCGATTTCTCTTTTGATAGAGTCGTAGTCAATATAACTTGAGGGTCACGTAAAAGATATGTCTATCCTCGACGCTCTAGTCCTAGCAGAAATTCCACCATAGAAAAAGACGTGTATACGGACGTTTCCCAGGAATTTCAGTAAGTAGAGCCTGGCTGCTCTATAATCCTTGCCTGCTTCGAGAGGCTCATGCTGTTGGAGGCTGTAGCTCTGTCACTGGTATTGGAGCCGGTAGAAGGCAAGCCAGCCGTCTCTAGTAGCGGAGAGGTGGTTTTGGCCATGGCCGGGTATAAGGGACTTCAAGGATGTAACAGCAATATATGAGCTGCCTGCTTGAACTGATGCTCTCTATGGAGTATTTTGAAGAAGAGAAAGCGGGAGATGGCCTCAGGAACAGATTCTTATACCTCGAGCTGCCAGTGAATAGCTATCTGGTAAACGCGAGGGAGTGACAGCCCTGAGACGTCACTACCAGCCAGCAGCCTGCGGTGACTCGCCTATTCACTCGATGATCAGCCAGCCAGCAGCCAACTAGTTAACTGACTAGCTGGTTAGTCCGTCCAGCGGATTCTGGCTTGCCTGCTGGCGTTGGTGCTGGATTTGAAATACGGCCGACGCTGACTGGCTGCTCCAGGGCTGACAAAAGCTGTGAAACGGCGCGAGAGATGATGCAATGTTTGCGATGCTGCTCGTCTGGCCTTCCTCCGCCTCCTCCGCCTCCTCAGCTTCACGACACCAGGAAACAGCGGGAATACAGGCCAATTAGACCGAGATAACGCTGCTGCGATGGCCTCTGCAACTGGCATTCCGGAAGAGCGGGCGTCAGCGCTGCCCGGCGGCGTCGAGAACGAGCCGCTGCTCGGGGACCCAGGCACCGTCACCCAGCGCGAGGGCCAGAGCATCTTCACCAACCTGATAACCGGTAGGTCTGCTACGGGCAGCAGTGGACGGGGACAGGCCGCCGCCGGTGGTGGTGGATGGAATGCTGACTCTGCGCTTCTAGGGACTGCGAGCCTGGCGCAGGTTGGGATTCTGATCGTAAGTCGGCATCCGCCATCTACATGTACCTACGAGTCGACCGTGTATACAAGACTGACAGGCTGACTAGAATGCTGCCCTCGTCTGGTCTGGCATCTTCACTCACGACCTCATCTTCTTCTCGCCGCACCCGGTAAGCTGGCCGTTGCCGACTATTGTCATATAACACAGTCTATATACGGAGTACTGACTGCAAGTGACAGCTCCTCAACTCCGTCGGAATCCTGCTCACCGTGCAGGCAATCCTCGTCGTACAGCCAACCCGGACCCCCGAGCAGAAGCAAACCGGTGCTCTCACGCACTTTGGATTCCTCGCTGTCGCAAACCTGGCCTTCATCTCGGGCCTCATCATCATCGAGATCAACAAGCAGAGCCACCCGGAAACCCGTTTCTCCTCTGTCCATGGAATCCTCGGCCTGATAACCTACATTATCATCTTCCTGCAGTCAGCCGTCGGCGTTGCGCAGTACTTCTTCCCAGAGACCATCTTTGGCAGCGTCGAGAACGGAAAGAAGATATACAAATGGCACCGTGTGAGCGGTTACGTGCTCTTCGTCTTGGAATTGGCAGTGGTTATAGCTGCTACCAAGACGGATTATAACGTCAAGACCCTGCATATTGGATTCTGGCCGGTCGTCATTTCAGCGTTTCTTACCTTTGCCGGCGTCGTTGCGAGAGTCAAAAGGTACAAGCTGCCGGCTTTTCTACGAGGATCGACTTCTGCACCACGCATATAAGCAGCTTGCCCTGATACTCCCTCTGCTGTCCTTTTTGGTATATCTTCTTGGTATTCCTTTATGATTGATGTTTTTCCTCCGTTCCTCCAGCTCTCCATTTCGGTGTTGTGTCTGCCTCTTATTCTTACGTTCTATTTCAACACATAGCTCTACTCTCGTCAGCTTTTATTAGCATTCGAGAGACAATAAATAAACACTTTACTTATGCATATATCATTAATACCAATTTCCTTGTGAATATAAGTAATTCTTGTGCGTAGATGCCATCCAGTGTGATCCTACTGTAAAAGCTACTAGGCGCATTTCCAACTTCAAAGTTCGACTTTTAGAAAAACATCCAACTTTCCAGCAACAAAAACCCTCGACCAGCAGGAATTGTCACCGCAGCCGACCCCGATGAGGCCCTCCTCGCTATACATATGCCTCAATTGCAGGTTATCACTTAGACCTTCCACTCGGAATGTCGCCTTCCCTCGCCGCGTTATCAGTACAGCGTCGTCTCGACCGCCAACAGCGCCCAAACCAGTCCCAAATGTCCGCCACATCCGCGAAAACGCAGAATTATACTCGAAGAACTGCTTCGATCGCAATTATAAGCCAGTTGCAGACTACCCGCCGAGGATACAGTCTCTAGCCAAAGAAGCATCGGATTTGCAGCATGCCTTGAAGCATCCTCGAGCTCGAATAAAGCAGGTTGAAAAAGAGATAGGCAAGCTTGCTACTCTTGCTGCGCGCCAGCAACTGGAACCGGAACAAAAAGGAGCCCTGGATACGCTTCGACAAGAAGCAAAGGAGCTCAAGGATGCCTCGCAGCAGATGATGGACCGGAGAGAAGATTGTATGGAGGAAATACAGCAGTTGGCGTTGTCGTTACCAAATCTTACCTCGAAGGACACCCCAATTGGAGACATTCCTCGCATCGTCACATACATCAATTTCGATCCCAAATCCTCTCCCTCGTACGTGTCACCGGCTTCATCGGCTACTGCTATCCCACGATCCCACGTCTCAATTGGCACTGAGCTGGGGCTATTGGATTTCACCAGCTCAGCAACATCAACTGGCTGGGGATGGTACTTCCTCACCAACGAAGGCTGTCTCCTCGAACATGCTCTTGTCCAGTACGCCCTAGCCACAGCTCGCAAGAAGGGCTGGAAGCCCGTCTCCCCGCCGAGTGTAGTATACTCTCATATTGCCGAAGCTTGCGGTTTCCAGCCTCGAGATGCGAACAACGAGCAACAGATTTGGTCTATTCAGCAGACGGAGAGAGATAAGGCCGCACATAAACCACAGCGCAGTCTGACAGGAACTGCCGAGATACCACTTGCTGCCATGTACGCTGGCCAGGAAATTCGGGCTGAACAGCTTCCCCTAAAGTTTGTGGGAGCAAGTAGATGCTATCGAGCTGAGGCTGGAGCAAGAGGAGTCGATACCAAGGGACTATACCGTGTGCACGAATTTACCAAGGTCGAGTTATTTGGCTGGGCAGACAATGTTGAACAGGACAGTACGGGTGCGAATACCAATGGAATAACGTCAACCTCTCTCTTTGAAGAAATGCTTTCCATTCAAACGGATATTCTTTCTTCCCTCAATCTGCCATGCCGAGTATTAGAAATGTCGTCTTCAGACCTTGGCGCGAGTGCAACTCGAAAAAGAGATATTGAAGTCCTATTCCCATCCAGAATACCAAGCAAATCAGAAAGTTCATCTGTACTCGACCCTGATTACAGTGGCTGGGGCGAAGTCACTTCGACTTCCATATGTACGGACTACCAGAGCAGACGGTTGGGAACAAGGGTGCGTGACAGTTCGGGAGTGTCGAGGTTCCCGCATACTGTCAACGGAACCGCCATGGCCGTCCCGAGAGTACTGGCGGCAATACTAGAGCACGGATGGGATGAAGCCCTAGGTGGTGTCGTTGTCCCTGAGGTGCTGAGGCCATGGATGGGTGGACTAGAAGTCATCCGGGGAAATAAATAATTCTAGAATAGCGAATCTCCTGTAATATATTTGTACGATAATGGCAACTAGAGCATTACTATACCATGATTTTACTAATGCATGAGGAACTAGACACCTACACTCGCTAGTAAATATAGGTAATTGCCATCCATTTATCCCCCTTGCATGTAGTCTATAGTCCATTGAACAGCTAGAAAGCGAGCATGCGCGCGGCTACTTGCCGCCAAAGTTTGGGAGTTTCCGCCAAGGATTTTCCATAGGCGCAGCCGCGTTGTCAACATCGAAGTTTGATTACAGCTACGGGGATTCATTCACGGCATCACCCAGTACTCAAACCGGCAGATGCGCCCTTCTTTCTATATCCTGTCGAGACAATTGTATAACATTATTGTTTAAGCAATCCCAAGCAATAGTTTTATGGCGAGAACTGGACCGACGACTTCAACTTGAAAATGCGAATCACTCAATGTCAAATGTTAAAGGCCTAAATTTTGCCCTATTAACTTGGGACTATTATCATGATGATACCAAGGCTGTTCCCCAGACTGCCAAGGAGACCTCTCTCCTCTCTGTTCCAGAGGCGTGTCCACATTTCATGTCGAGGTGTGTAATGCAGTCCGACGACCGATATTTACACTCCCCTGACCTCGATAGGAAAACCTATCAGTCATGAAGAAGTTTTCCAGTACAACAATGGGCATTTCCTCGCCAATGAAGAGTACCAGTATGCGAGACGCTATGTACGATTCGATATTAACGAATTATGCAACCTTGTTACATCAGTCGTTGGTAAAAGTGATTCGACGGTTTCTAAGGTCACGAAAATAGAAAAAATGGAGGGAGGATTCCATAAAGCGCTTTTAATGACCCTTGAGAATGGGACTGAAGTTGTTGCCAAAATTCCCTGTCCAAATGCTGGTCTTCCGATGTTTTCAACCGCGTCCGAGGCTGCTGTACTAGAGTTCGGTGAGCTATACTACCACTATTCTTAGAGAGAGAGTTCGACTAAATTCCATAGTCCGGACACATACAACAATTCCGGTCCCCAATGTTTTGGCCTGGAGCTCAGATTCCAAAAACCCAGTTGGGGCTGAGTATATTATATTGGAGAAGGCGAGGGGCGTTCAATTGACGAAAGTCTGGGGATGCCTCCCTGAAGCCCGTCGTCTAGATATAATAAAGGACCTTGTTCTGATAGAACAACAATTATTATCTCTTCAGTTTCCTGCCTATGGGAATCTTTACTTTCGACACTCAATCCCAAACCAGCCGCATGTGCCCCTAGACAAAGAGCTTGATCCATCTAGTCAATACTGCATCGGGCCAGCAGCCAGCCTCCAGTGGGCTAATGGAAGCAGAACTACAGAATATAGTTCAGGGCCTTGTACGTCTTGAAATATTGAAACTGGGTAACTCCTTTAACTAATTTCTTGTTAGGGATGAATCTGCAAGAATTCGGGGAGTCCCTTGCCAAACGCAGTTTATGTAAAGGATTTCCTATCGTGAGGGCTGCAGGGGGTCAGCAGCCAAGTTATGGTACTCCAACTTCCCACAAGTCAGTACTGGAATCTGCGATGAATATCCTACCGACAATCTCAAGCCACCCGAATTTGGTAAAGACCTCTACACCAGTGCTGTTGCACACAGACTTGCACATGGGAAATATTTTTGTAACCGAAGAAGACAAAAATACCATAAGAATTACAGGAATCATTGACTGGCATTCGATTTCGATTGCACCGAAGTTTTTACAAGCGCGGTGGCCAGTATTCCTTGAACCTTTAGACGGTTACACCCCTGGCTTGATAGAAAAACCCGAGCCGCTATCTGGGCTTGAAGACATGGATGCTGCGGATAGAGCAGTGGCCAAAGTCACTTATGAGCAGAACTACCTCGCGAAGGCCTATGAGGTGTGTACAGGCGCCTTCAATACTCATTTCCATACTGCATTACTGGTTCCATCGGCACTGAAGGAAATATATATACGCTGCGGAGAGACACCTGTTGATGGGATATTTCCCCTTCGCTCCTGCTTAGCTGAGTTGTATAAATACTGGTCAGATCTAAGATTCATGGAGCCTTGCCCCATACATTTTACTGAAAGTGAGCTTTCACAGTATGAGGAAGAACTTGCCAAATACGAAGAATGGAATGACCTCCAAGTTCTGGTTAAAAGAGCGTTAGACACTGATTCAGAGGGGTGGATATCTCCCGTATTTGACTGGGATGAAAAGAAAACGCAACATGAAGAGCTATACCAGATGTTCGCGAAAAAAATGCTGGCCGAAAATAAAACCATCGATGAAATCAAGCAAATGTGGCCCTTCCCAATTAGCTCATAGGGAGCAGCAAACACAAAACCGGATATCCAATGCTGCATGGTTTATTCCGTGCCATTGAATTCCTTCCAAAGATAAAATGTCCGTCATAGAGTGCCATGCTATGGTCCTGCGTTACAGCGACAATATTCTTGTCCATAGGCCATGGGAAATGCACAGACTGAAACTATATAAAAGACTAGACATCTCATTTTTCCCATTGGTGAATGATCGGGGATAGTGCGAAAATAGGGAGAGAAATTCTGGCATGCTGGTTTGAATGACGGAGAAATTGATTCCTTTGAATGGTATTTCGAAGACAAGACTAAGAGTGGAGGAATGGATTGGGGTCTTAATACATAATTCCCTCCAATGCACATTCTACTACTTGACTATGAGCCAAGCTGAGCGGCACGCAGAGAGGTTATCCTAGTTCGCAGGTATTCCCATCATTATGAATGCAAGGATGAGGATGCAGGTCATTCATCCTGGTAAAATATCACCCTTTTACCAATGTGACTTGCACTTCGATCCAAGTTATGCTCCCAGCCGTATGGAGATGATGGAATGATGGGAATGGGCCTTCCCCTATCCCATCAGCACCGAACTAACTAACTAGCAAATAATATCAAGTCCGCCGTAACTGGTGGCTGATCAGTTAACCAGTTAACCAGTTATCCCTGTCCGGGGGCGACAAGGCCAAGGGAAACCAACTGTTCGGCTAGTTACTTATCAGTTGGTTGTTGTGAGCATCCAGCTCTTCGACGTCAACCTCCTTCGCCAGCCTAACGACCTCGTCCGACACTGGTCAGTTGACGGAGTACCGTTAACTGAATACTTACGACCGGGCCCAAGATCATCTTCGAACTGGCGTGCTAGTAATGAACTAGTTAGCTATTAATTAAACAATGAACCCGGCGTGGAGGACCCTGTCGCCAACGCTTGGAGATACCCCGTCTTTCGGACTCCAGATGCAGCCGCTATGCGCGATGCCAGGCAACCTGATATTACCTCGCATGATGCCCAGCAGCACTGCCGGGGTAGCATCTGTCAATCATTGGACGAAGCGGCTTCTCTGGCACTTTGCGACTCGGAGTCGGAGCAACCATCAGACAGCCCCCAGGATGTTATATAGTTAGCCGTTTGGGTGGAACCTCGTTGACGAAGGAGTCTCTGGAATACCAATATTCACTGCCATTGCACTGTCGCTCTTCTGCTAGTGAATAACTTTGGCCAGCCAGGCTTTCATTCTAATTCACCATGCCGGACAACGAGATCAAGCAAGGGACCAAGCCATCTGGCTTCAAGAGTTACAGACGCATCTTCCGCTATGCTGATCAAAAGACCTGGTTCCTTTACTCTATATCCTTCCTTGCCGCTGTTATAGGCGGTTCAGCGCTTCCGTTAATGGACTTGGTCTTTGGCAAGTTCGTAACGACCTTCAACAACTTTGCCAATGGCTCCATCAGCTCTGAAAGCTATATACGAGAGGTCTCAAAATACTCGTAGGTCCACCAACAACAACCCAATTGCCAGCACACGCATCAAAGTGATCTAACATAGTTATAGTCTTTATCTGGTTTATCTATTTCTCGCCAAGTTCTTTCTGGTCTACATCCATACCCTTGCTGCCTCGGTAGCGGCCATTCGGGCTACCAAGGCACTGCGATTGGAGTTTATGCAAAGCCTCCTCCGGCAGGATGCTAGCTATTTCGATTCAAACAAAGACGGATCGCCGTCCGTCAAGGTTACCATGAATGGTAATATCATAACTAACGGCATTTCAGAGAAGTTATCGGTGTTTATTCAAAGCTGCGCCACTTTTGTAGCAGCTTTCGCCGTTGCATTTGGAGTGCAGTGGAAGCTGACACTTATAACCATCTGCATTGTTCCGGCTATCCTTATTATTACTGGAGTTTGCATGAGCATCGAGGTCAAGAGTGAGGACAAGTTGATGGCTATCCTTTCGCGCTCTAGCCTGGTCGCAGAAGAAACCTTCTCTTCCATATCAACTGTTCATGCCTTCTGGTTACAGCCATCGATGGCAAAGCGCTACGAAGAGTTTCTTGCCGAATTGGAAAGTGTGGGTAGAAAGAAGTCACCAAATTATGGTGTTTTATTTTCTACTGAATTCTTCTGCGTTTACTCGGGCTACGGTCTTGCTTTTTGGCAGGGCATCAAGATGTTTGCTCGTGGTGATATCCAAGAGTCTGGCGACGTTGTAACGTATGGATAATCCCTATAAAATATCCGATGACTTGATTTTTGCTAATCCTCTTCACAGTGTGATATTCGCTGTCGTTGTTGCGGCCACATCTCTGACCCATATTGCTCCCCAAATCATCACAATCACCAAAGCCGCTGCCGCTGCCGAAGAACTATTTCGAATTATCGATAAGGAGTCGGCTATTGACTCTCTCTCAACCTCAGGACTGGCGCCTGAGGAATGTGTTGGGGAGATTAAGCTGGAAGGCCTTGAGTTTGCATACCCATCTCGCCCGGATACCAAAGTTCTTAACGGCCTGGATTTAGATGTGCCTGCTGGTAAAACTACGGCTCTTGTTGGTGCTAGTGGCTCGGGGAAGAGCACAATAATCGGGCTTTTGGAACGTTGGTATGACCATACCGCCGGCACCATTCTTCTTGATGGCATTAAGATACAAGATCTCAATATTGCATGGCTACGTACCCAAATTCGCCTTGTACAACAGGAACCGGTTCTCTTCAGCGGCACAATCTTCGATAATGTCGCCTTTGGCCTTGTGGGGACGCAGCATGAAGATGCCCCTTATGAACAGAAACTTGCATTGGTGAAAGAAGCTTGCAAAGAGGCCTATGCAGACGTCTTCATTGATCACTTGCCTAAGCAATATGATACACAAGTTGGCGAGCGAGCGCGCATGCTATCCGGTGGTCAAAAACAACGTATAGCAATTGCGCGGAGCATCATTTCACACCCCTCAGTGCTACTGCTAGATGAAGCGACGAGTGCCCTTGATCCCAAGGCTGAGAGGATAGTTCAAAGCGCACTGGATAACATTTCTATTGGCCGAACTACCATTATCATCGCGCATAAGCTATCTACGGTACAGAAGGCAGACAATATCGCTGTCATGTCTGCTGGTAAAATCATTGAACAAGGAACCCACCATGAACTCATGGCCAGTGATGGTGCTTATGCAAGGCTTGTCCGTACGCAGGACCTGGAGCAAAAAGGCCGTGGGATGGCAGAGAATGAGCCGACTACTGACATACTTGAGCAAGATGACTGGGACGAAGGGACATATAACCTAGGTGAAAAGGGAACCAGGAAGGAGAGAGATGATGAGAAGCAAATAACTGACCTTACAACACATAATGCAAGGAGCATAGCTTCTGAAACCTTCTCCTTGGAACCAAATTTTAACCCACAGGCAAAGGAAACCATGGGATACAACCTAATTCAGTGCTTATGGCTTCTGATAAAGGAGCAACGGAATCTTTGGGGCTCATACGCGATCTTTGCAGTTACCTGTATTCTAGGAGGTCAGTGCTTCTTCTAAACCGGCTATATGGTAGCCATTATTTCTGATCAGTTGCAGGTGCTACTTTTCCGACCCAAGCCATCATCCTTGCGCGGACGCTTGAAGTTTTCCAGTTCCGCGGCAGCGAAGCTGTTCGGCGTGGGAACTTCTGGGCACTGATGTTCTTCGCTGTAGCCCTTGCTAATTTCCTCATTTACTTCGTTGTGGGATGGATGGCTAATATCATCATTCAGGTGAGTCTCTCCTTTTCTATACTTCGAAGTTGGCACGCTGGAACTAAGAACCGAAAACAACCTTACAGGAAGTTAGCCGGAGGTATAGGAGAGAACTCTTCAGAAACACCATGAAGCAAGATATCTCTTTCTTCAATCAAGAGCATAATGCCATTGGCTCAATCTGTTCTAGGTTATTGATTCATGCATCAAATTTGAACGAGCTCTTGGGTATAAATTCGGGCTTGATTCTCATCAACGTCGTCACAATTATCTCTGTCTCTATTTTGGGCATTGCTTATGGATGGAAACTGGGCCTCGTGTGTGTCTTTGCTGCTCTGCCCCTACTGCTACTAAGCGGCTACTTCCGCATCCATCTCGAGAGCAAGCTGGAGGAAGATACTTCTGCGCGCTTCGCCAGCAGTGCAGCAATTGCAACGGAAGCAGTCTCAGCTATGAGGACAGTGTCATCTCTTACTCTAGAGAACACGATTCTTCAAATGTACCAAGGAAGACTCGATGTAGTTGCGCAACAGTCTGTGAAAGCCCTGACTTTTACAATGTTCTGGTACGCCTTGACTCAATCTATTACCTTTCTAGCCATGGCCCTGGGCTTTTGGTATGGCGGGAAACTGGTATCTACACACGAGTATAGCAACGAGCAATTCTTCGTCGTCTTCACTGCGGTTGTGGTTGGCGGTGAGAATGCAGCAGCGCTTTTCCAATACACAACTGGCATCACAAAAGCAACGAGTTCTACCAACTACATCTTTTGGCTACGCCAGCGAGTTCCTGCCATCGATAACGACTTTTCGAGCGAGCCCCCTGCGAATGACTCCTTAGAGAAGAATGAAACTGTTGCTATTGATTGTCAAGCTGTCAACTTTGCCTACCCTTCTCATGGACGCTCAAAAAATGTCATTTCTGACATCAATATTAGAATTCCGCCAGGCAAGTTTGTCGCATTTGTTGGCCCTTCAGGCTGTGGCAAGTCAACCATGATCAATCTCCTCTGTCGCTTCTATGATCCAACCACCGGCTTCATCACATTTAATCATCAAGCAATCCACGAGATTGAGCTACATGACCATCGCCGGCGTTTAGCACTTGTTCAGCAAGAGCCTGTACTATTTCAGGGTAGTATCAGGGAGAATATTTCCATGGGCTTGATTGATTCCAGTGAGGCAACAGAAGCACGGATAGAGCAAGCCTGTAAAGAGGCAAATATCTACGAGTTTGTCATGTCTTTACCTGACGGGTTGGGGAGTGAAGTCGGCCTTCGTGGCTCTAAACTCTCCGGTGGCCAACGCCAGCGTATTGCTATTGCTCGAGCTCTTGTTAGAGATCCCAAAGTCCTGCTTCTCGATGAAGCAACAAGTGCGTTAGATACAGAAAGCGAAAAGATGGTCCAGGACGCTATAAATGAGGCAGCCAAAGGTGGTAAAAGGAGTATAATTGCAGTGGCTCACAGGCTGAGTACTATTCAAAACGCTGATACCATCTATGTCTTTCAAGCAGGGAAAATTGCCGAGGCCGGTACTCATGTCGAACTGCTGGGAAGAAAGGGTGATTATTATGAGATGTGCCAGGGACAGGCATTAGATACCGCTCTTGGCTAACGGGGACTATGTGGAATGTGTGGGAAGGGGTTCGTATCTGCAGTTCAGTTCTACGAGGTTATGTATGAAGGCTGACAATGCATGCTTGGAAGCCCAGAATTTGGCTATGTAGTCAAAACTCAAGTCTGACAGCGAAGTCTGACAGTGCAGTTCTGACAATACATAATTAGTTACTCTAGAGATGTTGAGCTGAGCAATTCTGTAAGCCAATCCATAACTAACATAGTTATGAAAGCCGCTCACTAGCTGGCCGCCTAGTTATCTAGTTAATTAAATGTACCAGGCACAACAGTCTTGAGGTTTTGGGCACTCCTACACAATAACCACGTAGGACTTCAATCAACCATGCCTCCAGTTGCTGATCTCGCTATCCTCCTCTCAACTCCGATGGAGGAAACCCTTCCCATCTCCTGCGTTACCCCCTATCTCTCCTTAGCCCCATGGCATCAAATTCCTGGGACATTCAACTTTCGCGGAATTTCATACCCTCCCTTGGTGAAACAAAATTTTATCTACCGCTCTGGAATGCTGAGCCTACTTTCAGAGCCGGTGAGTAGAGAAATTGTTGAAACATTAGGGATTAAGGTGGTTTTCGACCTAAGGTCCAAAGAAGAAAGGGAAAGGGACCCTGACCCAGAGATCGATGGAACACAAAATATATGGGCAGAGAATGGGGGAGAGGAGGAGGTAGAGTGGGGGAAGGTAAGAGAAAAGCCGGGCTGAATAGTTGATTTACTGTCGAATTAGTTAACGAAACAGTTGGTACCGAACTGAAGCATAACACAATGGTTAACCTTGCGGGTAGCTAGTAGAAATGTACCTCTCCTTCCTCACAACGCACCGAACCATTTTTCGAGAAATCTTCCTGCATGTTCTCCGGAATCCGGATCAGCCATTTTTGGTGCATTGTACAGGTAAAGAACTATGTTCCCGCTCTGCCAGCTCCTCAACCCCAACCGACAACCCTTGGAGTCACGAATAAGACTGATATACCGATACATGTAGCTGGTAAAGACCGCACAGGAGTGGCCATCAGCCTCCTGCTCTCCCTCGCGGGGGTCCCGAAGGAAGTAATAGCCCACGACTTCGCGCTAACGAGGATTGGCCTTGAGCCTGTAAGAGAATGTTTACTTGCAAAAATGGTCGGTGAAGGAACAAAGGTAGATTGGGACAGTGAGAATCTTAGGATAATTTCTGCGTGTGGGTAAGTCGTTAGAGAGATATCCTGCCTCTGTCCTCATGGAAAGAAGTTGATTAACGGTGTGACTCTAGGTTTGACACAATGGTTAGTTTCCTTGAGGAGCTAGAGAAGACATTCGAGGAAGGAGTCGAGGGATACATAAGACACAAGCTTGGGTTTACTATGAAGGAAGTCGGATATATTAAGAGGGTGCTGTCTAGTGTATCCTTGAGATAGCAAAATTGTGCACAGTGGTTAGCCAGCTTTCAAACACAATGAACAGCAGAATAGCTATTTGAGTATTATATGTTCAGCACAACAAATCCCCTACCACGACCTTCTCGGTAGCATTAACCAGGTCATCCAGAATCTTTCCTGGGATATCTTTTGCCGCTTCCATCCAGGCTTGATCAATTTGGTTCGATTGGATTTCAATTTCTGTCTTTAGCTCCTGTCCATTTTGGGAAACATACCAAACGATCATGAAATGGTGTTGCTGCATGTCTTTATAACTCCAATTGGGCGATACTTGGGGCATGTCAAGAACACAAAGAACATTGGTGGATTTAATTCGCGGGTCCTGCATTAAATGGTCTGGCAATGAATGCATCAGGCCATCAAATTCAAGTATATCGAGGGCCTTCCTGTGCAAATCGGAGAGCCAATTATCCACCGTCGTTTCGGTCGGAATAGCAGCAGTGAAAGGGGCACGAGTTGCAAGAGGTCCAACCACGTCATGTGCCGGCTGCCATGGTATCGTCCGCCCAGAAAGGCTTATAGAAAACCCTACCTTTCTCCAGCCAGAAATTGTGGCTAAGAATAGGGACCATGCAGCATAGACGATCGTACTGACAGTGATGCCTCGGCTACGAGCTGAAGCATCGAGTGCCGACTTGGTAGTTGTGGTAGCGGAGCCAAAACGTACAAAGCCGAACAGTTGCCTTGGATTCTGTTGACGAGGGGTTGGAAGCTGTAACACCAACGCCGGCGGTAGCTGCTTTAACATCCCATCAAAGAAGGTTGTCGCCCTGTCAAGATTGGCCTGTTTGTGTTGGTGTATGAATCTTGCGTAGTCCTGGAATCGCGGGCGCGCTGGAATCTCTCTCCCCGCTAGCGATCGCTCCACATCCTGCAACACAAGGGTGGATGAGAGGAAGTCAGTCAGGCTATGGTGCACACGAACGACGAATGCCAATAATGCAGGGAATGCTGGTTTGCTTGGTGCCACCGCCGATTGGATGCAGGTGACGTGGAAATATGGAATATCCATCTCCGAAGGCACCACCGCTCTCAGATCGAGCCACGCCTTCTCTTCTGCAACCACGCATGCGTTTTCAAACTCCCCTTCTTCGACGGTGACTTCGTGCCAGCTGATATTGCGCGGCCGATCAAGCTCAGAGAGCACAGAGTTTGTTATGTCAAAACGTATGTGAAAGATACTATGTGCTGAGACTGCTTTGTCAAAAGCATCGCGGAGCGCACGTGCAGTCGGGATGGCGCTAATATCACCAACGTATTTAACTGTGCTTATGAGCCCGTACAACGTTGGGTTTTTCATGGAACGAGTGAGTATAGCCTTTTGTACGTCAGGAATTGGTACTTTTTCGGAGTCCTTGAAGTTATCGCCATCCGGCTTGAGTTTGGGTTCCCATATTATATTCTTTTCCAACAGTCCGATCAAATCTAGCTTGAGGATCTGTATCACAGATAAGAAGTGACCCTCCCTCCTCAGAAAGTTTGAGATCCGAATCGCTGCCAACGAATTCCCCCCTAAACGCGTGAAAGATGACTCTCTGTTTAGCTCCTGGAGTGCAACAGGAAGGCAACTCGAAAATGCCTTGCGTATTGCGTCATATGCTGAGACATAATCCGTGGATGATACCAAGATACTATCATTATGGAAGGCCATCTCCTGCATTAACTGGGCCTCGAGGGCGCGTCGATCTGTTTTCCCGTTTACATTTAATGGAAAGTTGTCCACGGCAAGAATTCGATCGGGAATAATAAAATGGTCAAAGCGAACTTTCATGAATTCGCGCAACTCCTCAGCTTCAACTGTGGCTGGTTGAACAAAGCCGATTAATCTATCAAGCCACTTGATAGCTACAGCTAGTCGGACCTGGTAGAAGGATAGCATTGCAGATTCGACTTCAGTTTCGAGGTTTATCAAGAATCCTCGATTCTTCACCAGAGAGTCTGCTCGTCCTGCCCACACAAGCTGCCCATCTTTCGTTTTGCGCGCAAGGTCTCCTGTCCTATAGAAGCGTTCTCCCTTCCATTGTATGAATTTCTGAGCCGTCATTGCGTGATTGTTAAGATATCCAGCAGCCAGACCTGGCCCAGAGATCATTATCTCTCCACAGTCGCATTCCCGCATACGTTCATCTACCAGTACAATTTTAACGCCAGGGATGAGATCTCCAAAGGGGGGCTCCTCGTCAGGCTTGAGTTCGCCGTAACTGACGATACAAGTTGTCTCAGATGGTCCGTATGTGTTGAACACCTTTCGGTTCGGATTGATCCACTGGCGCACTATATCTACCTTGGGCGCCTCAGCTCTCAGGAAAATAAACCGAATTTTGCTGTAGGGCCCTGAAGGATCCAATGTTGCTAACATTGAGGGTGTCAAATGCAGTAAGTCGCAGCTGGCAGCAATATCCGGAAAATTCGACGGAGACGCCATTACCAAGGTGCCGCCTTTCGTTAAAGTTGTCCATACAACTCCAGCACACCCGTCGAATGCAATAGAAAAGGCCAAAAGACAGCGCATACCCCCGCTCATAACTGACTCGAGTTCAGCTCCGTAGTTCATACTAGCAACAGCATAAATCGCTTTGTGGTATATCATGACTCCTTTTGGCTTTCCGGTGGTCCCAGATGTAAAGATTACCCAGGCGAGATAGTCGGCTCTGAATCCCTTTCGCAAGATATCTAGTTGCTTATATAAATCGTGGGCATCCACTGTCGGCGGGGAACGCAGCCACTCCTTCTGGAACCTTACGGTTTTGATGGCGGGTAATTGAACCCCGGGACAAGAGGTTGTGAGCATGATCACAGGAGAAGATAGCTCGAGCAGGACGGCCTCGATTCTCCAGTTGCTCCAGACAGCAACGTCTATAGGCGCATAGCATGCTCCGATTCTCAGGATACCGATCACAGCAGGGAGCATTTCAAGAGACATCCGCGTCAACAGCGGAACCTTCGTACGGGGCTTGACGCCAGCCGAGAGAAGGGCCTGGCTTACAGTCAAGGAGGCATTTCGTAGTTCACTGTAGGTGAGTGTCTCCCCTTGCCATTCTGTAGCAATTCTCCCAGGCGTTCTGGCGGCCCATCTGTCAAATAAGTCCACGACTGTAGCTTCAAGTAGCTCAGAAGGATTGTTCCCACTCATATTTTATATATATTCCACCCAATCTAGGCTGAAGGTAGTAGAGTACGAACAGAAGAGATCGATCAAGAAAGAGAAATGCAATCTTCTACCAGTGCATCTCAGACGCCGATGTTGCGAAATCAAATAAATAATAATCAATCAATCGCTGAACAGCATGTTAGCAACTAGCTAAGCGCATGACTCGCTCGCATTAAAACTGCAGGAGTCTGACAATGCATCAGGAGGTACAACGCTTGGCTAGGGTGTATTATCAAAACTTGGGCATAGCCCAGGACGTACTTACAGCAAGGGAAGAGACAGGTAGTAAACTTTAACGAGGCATCAAGACTGCGGGATTTTACTAGCATTAACGAGTTAGTTAATTAGCTACCTGGTAAATACGGAGTACCATCATGATCGCACTCAGAGGTATCTGTTGACTTTGATGGCTGACTGTCAGCCATCTGGGGCTTCTGGATGTCGATCTGGAGGGCGCTAACTAGTTATCTAACTAGTCATCATGATCTGGTTCCGTTACTCAGTTAGATAACTAGTTAACAAGTTACCAATATAAATAATCAATATTTAGACAGTTATTTCATGTTCTAACTACTCTTTGATTTAATTAACTCGACGTATTCTTTAACGTATAACTAGTTAACAATACCACGCATTTGGTTAGCAATGTCTCCCTTTGATCTTAAGAAATGTGTTCGCCCGAATATCTCTGCATTACAACCCTACCGTTGTGCCCGTGAGTAAGTTATTACTTATTCCACAAGCTGACTATTAGTTATTACCTAACGAGCTGCAGGAACTACTACTAACTGATTTAACCAGTGAATACAAAGTTGATGGCTCAAATATCCTCTTAGACCTTAACGAAAATGCACATGGCCCATCGCTGCCTGTTTCGGTTACAGCCAATTATCTAGACACCACCTCTATCCATATGCACCGCTATCCAGATCGTTTGCAGCTCCACCTAAAACAGCAGTTCTGTGAGCTACGCAATACCCACGCTCACACACAAGGGAAACTTACACCGGAAAATATTTTCTTGGGTGTTGGCAGTGTCGAGGCGATTGATGCTTTGATACGATGCTTTTGCAGTCCCGGAATAGACCGCATCTTGATATGCCCACCAACTTATGGCATGTACGCTGTCTCGGCCCAAGTTAATGACGTGGGTGTTCGCAAAGTGCCACTCCTATCTGCTCCCACATTTGCTTTAGACGTCCTTGCTATCAATAGTGCCCTTTCAAATGACACCACCATCAAGCTCACCTATTTCACCTCCCCCGGTAACCCGACAGGCTCCCTCCTCTCCAAGGTTGATATTAAAGAGATCCTTTCCCACCCTACATGGAATGGCATTGTCGTCCTTGACGAGGCTTACATCGATTTCTCTGATGACAATGCCTCACTTGCCGAGCTGGTATTGGAATACCCTAACTTTGTTGTTGTCCAATCCCTATCCAAGGCCTTTGGTATGGCCGGTGTTCGTCTGGGCGCGGCTTTCGCCTCATCCCCTATCATCAGGCTCCTAAATAATGTCAAAGCTCCGTGGAATATCCCTAGTCCTACAAGTGCACTAGCCAGATATGCTGTTAGCAAGGAAGGGATTTCTATCATGCGCCAGAACCGTGCTAAAGTCAAATTTCAGATGTACCGCCTACTGAAAGAACTGCCTGCTATCACTGGTATTGGAAGAATTCGCAGCGGCACGGATAGTAATTTCCTGCTTTTCGAAATTTTGAACTCCGAAGGACAGCCAGATAATACCATCGCAGAGGCAGTATATGACCATCTGGCAAGGAGGATGGGTGTGGTTCTGCGGTTTAGGGGTAATGAGACTGGCTGTTATGGCTGTCTGCGAATTACTGTTGGCACGGATGATGAGGTGACGAAGTTTCTGAGTTCTCTCCGTAAGGCATTGGTCGATATACGAAAGTATAGCCGGGATAGGGTGGAGAATTGGAAGTGCACTGATACAATTTCTGGGAATTTGGGGAAAAGCATCCCACACCTCCCTACCACCAGAAAGCAGGAGATGAGCGGATTAAATAAATGACAAGTAATGCTTTATCGTTTTTCTTATCTATCCAGTCTTCCAAATCCACTTGTTATTCTTGTTAACTAACTACCTACCTACCTAGGTACCTGTGTAGTGCCGGGGGGAGTCCGGTGAGTCACCGGGCCGACATTTTTCCGATGGCGGCTCGGTGCCACTTTTATCCGGCACCTCGCCAGGCTCCATCTACCACCCGACATCGACATCCGGATGTACGATACACATCAGATAGACACATACATTACACACGTTCGTTCCCATTCCCATTCGTTCTGCAGCCGCCGTGGCGCCGCTGGTGCGTCTACGTGTCATCCTCCCTCCCTTGCGGCGGCCTTCATTGGACGTCCTTCCGCCGGCGTTGCTGCTGCTCCTTCCTTCCTGCCTCAGATATGTCACTGTACATATCGACACCACTTCCACCACTTCACTCGTTAGTTAATTAACTAGATATTACTCAGGTTTATGATTTGGATGAAATTTAACCTTGTAGTTAACTATAACCAGAAGTAACAACAAAATTTCACATTATTGACCTACATCAGGCTGCACAAGAACTATTCTTCTTTTTTTTTTTTTTTTAATCCAAGCCAGTAACTAGCCCGCCTATAAAAAGGGATATTTTTTACGGAGTTTATGAACAGCCCCATTTTTTATCCTCAAGCGACGTGTAAAAATATTATTCCGCTCCAGAGTCTTAACTACAGAGGTCCATACCTAGGTACCTAGAGGTAAGGTTCCGTCAAACCTCCTAACTACCTAAATGCCCGATACTTCTAACGCGGCCCGCAGTGCGGACGGGTGGGGTTGCCCATGGAATAAACCTCTCAATTCGCTTGCCTATGTCCTCCAAGCTACATAGAGTAGTTAATAAGACTAACTGGTAGACCGATATTTAATATAACTAGCGGTCATCAACTAGGTATAAGGTAAAGTTAGATGCTTTCCTCGATACAATACTGACTAGCTATACTCCATATAGGCAAAGGATATGACTGACCCGTTATATAGTATCAATGGCAAAAGCATGTCTGCCCAATCTGGTGAGTTGGACAGCCGCATGCGCGCACAGGAAAGGTGCAGTGACATCCATTGATAGAGCATACCCCCTCGCATACCTAGTATTCACCCAGCACTGTCAGGATATGGATCGGCACAACAACAAAAACTATTTAAGGAATATTGGTGCAGTGGTAGGCCATACTGTCCTGCCTGTGAAATCGGTCACAATGTCTTTATCAGGTCGTTCTTCGATACCCGTGGTAGACGTCCCGGATCCAGGGATCACCGAGGAGAATATAGGGGCGATTAACATAGCTGCAAGGAAGAGGCTGGCGGAAGTTCTCATTGTATATATGTGATTTATAAGAGCTTGGGTTAAAGAAGGGATGCTGTTTACTCTCTGGATTTGGGATTGAAGGTATGCTTCCGCCCAGTGGTTGGGGTATGGACTTATGCACCTTTATATTGTACAGTTATTCAGGCACGGATGACACTTGCTATGTCACTTAGGGACCTATTTCGTCGGTATAATCGTTTCAATGCCTGTTTTACATTGGGCTGACATTATGATCCCAGCTACCTTGCATATGCAAGGTCAGATATCATCTTTAGTTGCGTTTGTATTCCATCTTTAAAATTACTTATTCACATTTGTCAGATTATCAAGATAATAATCATTTACGGGGTTACGTAGTTCACGCAAAAGTAGATATTCTGTTTTTGAACTACAGCACTAGTTGCAACAACCTTTAGCCAGTTGTAATAAGCGTAGGTATATCTATTGATGACGGACTTAGGACATATCCTTCGCTGGCTTAATAATTAGTCGATGGATATTTAAATGGAATGTCCAATTCTCAACTAAGTGCATAAAACATACTTAGGCCTTTATCGCTGGTGGCAATCAAGGCAAAATTCCAAATCAACTTTCACAATTGCTTTTGGAGAATATCAAATGGAGCCGTATGTCAACGGGGATACCCCCTATTTCTTTGAGGCTTTTTCCATCAAAAGCGGTGACTCTCAAGGTAAGAGCCATAATTCTGGTATAATTGGCATATATGTATATATATATTCTAATG
Source organism: Trichophyton schoenleinii (assembly GCA_018357685.1). Lineage (NCBI taxonomy): Eukaryota > Fungi > Ascomycota > Eurotiomycetes > Onygenales > Arthrodermataceae > Trichophyton > Trichophyton schoenleinii. Next base: position 5,373,386 of record WOFF01000001.1, read on the forward strand.
TGGTTGCGAATGGTCAATTCCAGCAACTGCAATTCAATGCCGTTGGAAGATTGCTGAACCCGCAGCAAACGGAGCCTCATTGCGCTATTTCCGAAGCCTCGATCTGCTGCTACGCGTCCAGCCAACGTCCCTTTGCGAGAATGATACTGAAAGTTTTCCCAACATGACAGATGCTACTGGCACTGGCCTCGAGATTCTTGCTCAACAAGTTTGCTATACCGACCAGGGTCTGGCCAAGCAGGGAGAGGTAGCGACTAAAGTGATAATGGCCCCATGTGATGGGTACGTGTGCAGGAGTGATATTCTCGAGGTGCGAATGCGGCACTCCGAATTTGTTGATACTGTTATCTCCTTTTGCGCTTGGGATCGAAAACTTCCAGCTTTTCCAGAACACAGCAAGAGCGATTTACTATCTTTGCTTTTATCCTCCCCTGGAGCAATCCTCATGAAACATGCGCCGGATTATCACCAAGAAAACTGGAAGCTAGTGCAAACAGACCTGGAGATGCGACTATCTTTCGACTGGATCATATCTCAGAAACCGGCTGCTTATAAAGTAGCCCTAGTGGCTGGCCGTCACATGTACGACCCCGAGCGTTGCACATATCGCGCCCAAGAATTCTTTGCAGCTGCTAAAGCCCTTGGTATAGAGCTGACTGTGATAGATCAGCCAGGGCATTGGCTCGAGGATGAAAAGTACTCACATCTCCGTGCTGGTTTTATTGCTGTTGATTTCTCTTCAGCAGCAGAACTTCCGCAGAGAATTGTTGAATCTGTGAAGGGTATCTGTTTTGACGGAATCGTCACGTTCACGGATGAGTACGTTATCGCCACTGCAAAAGCAGCAGAGGCGCTTGGTTTACCAACCGAACCGGTGAAAGCCATCTTCCAGGCACATCACAAGGATGAGATGCGGAAAGTGGTAAACAACACGAATATACAGGCACTGTCTTTGAATAAGGCGGATCGGCTTGATGACCCCGTTATAGCGAAGAGACTTCTGGCCCTCAAATTGCCGTTGATTGTCAAGCCATCTTATGGCAGAGCTTCTGCAGGAGTAAGGAAAGTGACTGAGTACTCTGGACTACGTGAGGCTATACATTTGCTGCATAAAGATGGTCTTGCGGAAAATGGTACGTTATTGAAGAGTTTGTTGATGGTCCAGAAGTGGAATGCAACTTTGTACTTTGTGATGGGGAAATTCTCTTCCTCGAGGTGACAGACGACTTGCCATGTGAGGGGGATGCAAGCGACGCGACACTTGCTAACAACTTTTTTGAGACTGCGATGGTTTCAAACAGTGGACTTCCATCAGAGGAGATTAAAACACTTCGATCATCCTTGCACCAAAATCTCCTACAGCTCGGCCTCCGCTGGGGGGTTTTCCATGTGGAGGCACGTGTCAAAAACTCTTCTGTGCGATACCATGACACTCGAGGGGATGGCATTGTTGATCTTGAAAGGAACCTAAGTCACGATGCGAGGGTCATCTCGCGACACCACCCGGAGGCATTCTTAATTGAAACGAATGTCCGCCCGCCTGGAAACGGCAGCCCATGGTCGACGTTATGTGCCTACGGCATAGACTATAATGGATTGCAACTTTTACGAGCTGTCGAGGACCATGAGCGCTTCAAAGCCCTATCACAACCTTTTCATTTCCCCCTAAATGCTGGCGGCGGCGGCGGCGCTCAATGTTGGGTAGCTTTGTGCATGATTCCCGTACACCGCAAGAACATTCGAGTTCCAGACGACTTTTTCGGCGAGCTGTATCAGCATTTACCAGAGATAGTACCTCATGTATCAAAGGCAGAATTACATGCGAGGCCTGGGACTGTGGTGTCACCAACGGGCGGTGTTGGGTTATTGGCATATGTCGTATTGTATTCGAGAAAGAGTAGAAGACATATTCTTGGGATGTATTACCATCTGGTCGAAGCTGCTCGAAGGATATTGGATGATTAGAGCTGCTCGCCCAGTTTGGTCGCTTGTTATTGGGTGCCCTGCCTATGAGAAACAGATAACTAATGTAACTAGACCTTAAAACTGAACTTGTTGTTAGTTAACTGTTAGCTAACTAACCTTCCGCTGCGAGCAAGATCTCACAAGTTAACTTGTCAGCTAGTTATATTATGTTATTGCAGCCAATCATAAAACTCTCAACTCTTTTTATCTTGATAGGGCTACAAAAACAGTGGCATAACCCTGTGTATTATTACCTCGCTCCTTCATGTTTATGGAAAAAATATGTAAAATATCAGTCAAGCGTAAAAACCCAAGTTCTTCCACAGTGTAATTTGAAATTTTATTACTACCCCTTTTTATTTTATTTTAATTCCATAGTTAGCGTCCTATAAAAGTAGGTAAAAGAATTCCAAGCAGGGATCGGAGCCTGGGAGCTGCCCAGAAATGGATCCATTCCAGCCCGAGTTAGCGATCATGTGATATGTCTGTTTCCAGGTTCCAAGGTTGTTTAGTAGTACCTCTTAGTTTATATATATTATAGGTGGGCCCAGTCCCTGGGAGTGTCAACGACACAGCAGGAAAATTCCAGATCGAAAGGCTGACCGTCAGCCAGTGGTGCTGACAGGTGAACTACAAATTAATGACAAGACTACTCCGTACAAATTGATGACAAGCAGACTTGTCATATGCCAGGAATGACATTGCATCCCTGGTGGGTACCGAGGAAATGTTGCATGACTGATAGGTACACTCGTACATCATCATACCCCTAGTCAGACAAAAGTATGTTGAATGGTTGCTTCATCAAGCTAACAGTTAACTAGGATTACCGTTCAACATTAAGTGTCTATTGTTACCATCAGCTATTTTACTGGCTGGTTGGTGTTCAACGGGCACTATGTTGTTCTTAGTAAATCCGGATCATGGCGAGCAGCATCTAGAGAAGAATGCATCGTTTTTGCTGACATTCGTTGGGTTTAACTTTTTTATTATTTAAAAGCCCTTCTCCAGGCAGATATTTATTAGACATTGAGAAGCGTACATGGCTTAGTGATATTTGCTTACAGCATTATTATATCGCAATTCACCTATTGTCCTTGGTTTTACTCCTGTTACCCAACACGATGGCCCGAACCAACGGTACACACAGAGATATACCCAATGGTAAAGGCGGAGATGCCTTAAACAATTTCATTCCTGTTACTCCTGAACTCAAGACGAAACCTCTCGGCAACGGTATCAATGGGCATCCACTTGAGGGCCTCAATGGCAACCCGAACGGTGCCCATACCAAATACAACGATATTCAACCGAAATTTACTCCTATCGCAATTTGTGGGATGGCTTGTCGTCTTCCAGGAGGAATTAAATCCCCTGATCAACTCTGGGATTTTGTACTCAAGGGTGGAGATGCACGAAGCCGCGTCCCGAAAAGCCGCTTCAATATTTCCGCCTATTACTCTCCTGTTAAGAAACCGGGGACCACTATCACTGAGTTTGGATACTTCTTGGACGAAGATACTGATTTAGGGGCATTGGATACATCTTTCTTCTCTATGTCTCGAAACGAGGTCGAAAGGTTAGATCCCCAGCAAAAGATTCTGCTTGAAGTTGCTCGGGAGTCTGTAGATGATGCTGGTGAAGTTAACTGGAAAGGCTCCAACATCGGTGTTTACGTGGGGAGCTTCGGCCAGGACTGGTATGATACCTTCAATCGTGAACAGCAAAAATATGGTGTCTATCAAGCAACTACTACACATGACTTCATGATCTCAGAGCGCGTGTCCCATGAGATGGATTTGCGAGGTCCCAGGTAATATCACATAACTTGATATCTAAATATTCCTTTCTACTGCTAACCAAGATGTTTTCTTTCCTTTAGCATGACTATTCGTACCGCCTGCTCTTCTGCACTAGTTGGTCTCAATGAGGCTTGCATGGCCATTGCTAGAGGTGACTGTGAATCGGCCATTGTTGGTGGTACCAACATTTTTATGGCACCAGGCTTGGTTACAGTTGTATCAGAGCAAGGCGTTCTTAGTCCGGATGGATCGTGTAAGACTTTCTCGGCTAATGCAGATGGATATGCCCGGGGTGAAGCCATTGTCGCAATTTATATCAAGGCCCTCAGCTCAGCCTTGCGCGATGGAAACCCTATTCGGTCTGTGATCTCAGGTACTGCCACAAACTTTGATGGGAAGACACCTACCTTATCAATGCCAAACCCAGTAGCCCAGGAGGCTTTGATTAAGCGGGCCTACGAAGTGGCTGGTATACCAGATATTTCTAAGACTGGGTTTTTCGAGTGCCATGGGACCGGAACAAGTGCTGGTGATCTCGCAGAGACTCAAGCGGTTGCATCTATCTTTGGCGGGAAAGGCGTTTATATTGGCTCTACCAAACCGAATTTGGGACATTCAGAGGGAGCGTCAGGCTTGACATCGTTACTTAAGGCCGTTCTCGCCTTGGAACATCGTACTATTCCCCCAAATATCAAATTTTCCCCTCCAAATCCCAGAATCCCTTTTGAACGCGCGGGGCTTCTGGTTCCAGAAAAACCGTTACATTGGCCTCCTGGGCGTGATGAACGTATCAGCATCAACTCATTCGGAATAGGCGGAGCCAATGCGCATGTTATTTTGGAGTCAGCCGCCAGCTTTGCACCTTCACTTGGGAGAATTGAGCGGGACGAAAAAGCGTCAGATCTGCCCCAGCTACTGTTGTTTTCCGCAAATACAGCCCGGTCTCTGAAAGATATGATACAAAACTATCAGTTGTTACTTAACACGTCCACTCTGGATTTGGCCGACCTCGGGTATACACTTGCGAATAGGAGAGAGCACCTTGCACATAGATCCTTTGCCGTTGTCACGAAAGACAAACTCGATATCACCGCTCCTGTGCCTGCTCGGGAGTCAGGCCAGACAACACCTTCGCTCATTATGGTGTTCACAGGGCAAGGTGCAGCCTGGGCTCAATTTGGGAGAGAGCTTATACTCTCCAACGATATATTCTCTCGCTCGATTGAAAAACTCGATAAACATTTGCAATGTCTCGGCACGGCCTCTCCAAGTTGGTCTCTGAGAGAAGAAATCCTTAAACCCGCTAGAAGCAGCCGGGTGAACGAGGCTGAGTTCTCACAGCCACTCTGCACAGCTCTTCAGATTGCACTAGTTGACACGCTTGCCTCTTTAGCAATTAAGCCTGTTGCTGTTGTGGGCCATTCAAGCGGGGAGATTGCCGCAGCATATGCTGCTGGAGGCCTTACAGCTGAAGAAGCCATTACAGCCGCATTCTACCGCGGAGCCATTTCCAAAACACAGACCCAGCAAGGGGGAATGGCTGCTGTAGGTTTAAGCTGGCAAGAAGCACAAAAATATTTGGTTCCCGGTGTAGTTATAGCTTGTGATAATTCTCCGAGCAGTATAACACTTTCGGGAGATACCGACCAGTTACAAGATGTCGTCGCTGCTATCAAACAATCTGAGCCGAATATACCCGCTACGACTTTGAGGGTAAACATGGCCTATCACTCACACCACATGCTGCCTTTTGGGGAAGAATACCGTCAAGCAATGGAAAATTCTGGAGTGGTAGGAAGGGAAAATTTGATCCCATTTTATTCCAGTGTGACAGGAAAGCTCCTAGAAAACACAAAACGTGACCGCCTTGGGCCTCAGTACTGGAAGGCAAACCTGGAACGTCCAGTGCTTTTCAGAACTGCAGTTTCTAACATCATCAAGTCCACAGAGCTCAAAAACCAAGTTTTCCTAGAAATTGGACCCCACTCAGCACTCGCTGGCCCGCTGAGACAGATTCTTTCATATGAATCAAGCAAGGCACTTTATGTTCCCACTCTTGTGAGACGGCAAAATAGCCTGGAAAATCTTTTACAAGCAGTTGGGAAGCTATATACACTACATGCAGAAGTCGATTTCAAGTCCCTTATACCCAGCGGTTCCTGTATTCCGGGATTGCCTTCTTACCCCTGGGATCACCAACGGAGGTACTGGTACGAATCTCGAGTATCTAGGGAGTGGCGGCAAAGAGAATATCCTTATCATGACCTCCTTGGCGAAAGATTACCAGAGAGTACGGATCTCGAGCCAGTTTGGCGAAACCTCTTACATATTGGAAATACGCCTTGGGTTTGTGATCACAAGATTAATGATGGTATTGTCTTCCCTTTTGCGGGGTATGTGGCTATGGCTGCCGAAGCCGCTCGACAGGTATCTGGGGTTCAGGATGGTGTTAGTCTTCGTAATATCGCAGTTAATGCTGCCTTGTTGCTCAATGAAGATACTCCAACGGAGCTCGTCACCACTATGCGTCGCAGCCGCTTGACTGATACCCTAAGTAGTGAATGGTGGGAGTTTACTATATCTTCACACAACGGCCATGTGTGGACAAAGCACTGCCATGGCGAGGTTCGAGCAGAATTATTCAAAGCTAAGCTGGAGCAATGCCAAGTACAGGAAGAGTTGCCGCGAAATGTTGATAGTCCAAAGTGGTATGAATCGGTGCGCCGGGCAGGACTTTATTATGGACCATACTTTACCACTCTGGAGCAGATTAAATCATCTACTGGCTCCCCGCACCAAGCTACAGCCAATGTTCAGAATAACAGATGGGGAGACGAGACGCAATATCATCTGCATCCCGTAATTTTGGATTCTTATTTTCAGTTGATGAGTGTTGCGACTAGGAATGGTATTGGCCATGCTTACCGGCGTCTAGTCGCCTCAAGCGTTGAATCATTGACCTTTTTCCGCTGTGCTGCGGACCAGATCACAATTTCTACGACTGTTGAGTTTGCCGAAGATGGCCTTCTAGCACATGGCTCCTGTGCTGCCGGTTCAGATACTGTGTTACGAGTCTCAGGTGTTCGAACTTCACTCTTTGAAGAGGCTAGTACCGACGACAAGAGCAATGTTCCAATAACAGGTCGATGCGAATGGGTGCCTCATATTGATTTCAAAAATATTGGCGACCTTATCAAACCATCCCACAGCTTCAAGTCACAAATGCCGCTCCTGACAGAGCTCACACACAGGGCAATTGCTTTCTCGCAGAACGTGACCCAGGAGATAGAGGTGCATACACCTTATCTAGTTAAATACAAAGAATGGCTTAATCGCTTGGCATCTTCACACCTTGAAAAATCGGACAATGCAAAATTGGCCCAGAACATCGAATTATTGGTCAAGAAACTTAAAGGGACGTATGCTGAACACGTTGCAACTGCAATCGCGACTGTCTCAACCAATATTAGTGCGTTGTTCAAAGGTGAGAAGACTGGGTTTGACGTATTGAATACCGACGACAACCTGGACCGATTCATACGGTTCATACGGGAACATGATGATCAGGAATTCCTACAGTGTCTCGGGCAGAGCATACCCAATCTTAAAGTCCTTGAAATTGGCGCTGGGCTTGGAGAGAGGACATCTAGAATCATGAAGAATTTGACCCGTGCTAATGGTCAAATTCTCTATTCCCAATATACATTCACTGATTTGTCCTCAGGGATGGTAAGCACGGCAAAAGAACACCATAAAGACACCCAAAATATGGAGTTCGCCACCCTTGATGTGAATAAAGACATGGCAGAGCAAGGTTTTGAGGGTCGGCAGTTTGATCTCATCATCGCGGCAGGTATAATTCATACAAGCCCCAATGTCCAACAGAGTTTGTATAATATCCGGAGATTGTTGAGTCCCGGGGGAAGATTGCTCCTGCATGAGCCGCGACCTGACTTACTATGGGCTAAGTTCGTATTGAGCACTCTACCAAGTTGGTGGTCCTATGGAAATGATGGTCGACCTGACGGACCTTACATGGACGCTAAAAGATGGCATCAGGAGCTGAAATCAGCTGGCTTTGCTGTTGTGGACCATGTTAATCCAGACTGTGAATGTTGTGCGAACCTCTCAATAGTGGCACAAGAAGCACGCCGGGCACTTCCGGTAAAACGAATTACTGTACTCTGCGAAAATAAGGATTTAGGTACAAGCCCTATTTTTCAACAGCTTGAAGCTGGGGGATATGAGATATCCTGTTGCTCCCTCAAAGATACCCCGCCACAAGGCCAGGACGTTCTTGCACTACTCGATGAAGAGAGGCCATTCTGGGAGGATATTGACTCCGGAAAATTTATCGAGTTCAAAAATTTCATCAGCAACCTCAGGGGTTCTGGCGTTCTTTGGGTCACCCGGCTCTCCAGTGTCGATTGCCGTGACCCCAGATACGCTCAAATTAGCGGGCTAGCTAGGACGCTTCGTTCCGAAATGGCTATCGATTTTGCCACTTGCGAGACAGACGACCTGAAGTCATTAGCAGGAGCTAATTCTGTAGTGAATGTCTTACAAAAGTTCAACGTAAGAGACGAAGGCGCCTTACTAGGACCAGATTATGAGTATGTCATTTATAATGGCGATACTCTTGTCAACCGCATATTCCCCTTCTCACTCGACCAAGAAATCATGGTCTCGGATCCATCCGACCAAGCGGCCTTGTCTATCGTCCAGCCAGGCCGCCTTGGCACACTACATTGGTCCTCACAGGCCACTATTACACCAGTGGGCAATGAGGTTGAGGTGGAAGTGTATGCTGCCGGGTTGAATTTCAGGGTAAGTTATGTTCAGAGCTTTCCACATGTGCTGTTACTAAATAATCATATACCAGGATGTTTTGGAAGCAACAGGAATTATCAAACGCCTCAAACCCTCATTTGGCTGTGAAGCAGCTGGCATTGTCCGGCGTGTAGGACCTGCGGTGACTAAGCTCCGTGTTGGCGACCGCGCTGTCCTTATGGATACCAAGACCTTCTCAACCGTTATAACAGCTCCAGAAACGCTGTTTGAGAAACTCCCTGATGAAATAAGCTTTGAAGATGGTGCCTCAATTCCCCTGGTCTTCACAACCGCTATTTATAGTCTCATTGACGTGGGAGGGCTTACCAAGGGCCAGGTAAGCACATGCATGGATGCCTTTATAGATTAAACTGACTTGAGCTTTGTATAGTCTGTCCTTATTCATAGCGGTTGCGGTGGCGTTGGGCTTGCTGCTATCCAAGTTGCGCGTATGTTAGAAGCTGACATTTATACAACAGTGGGTAGCGATGAAAAAGCCCAATACTTAGTGGACCTATTCAATATCCCAAGGAATAGGATTTTCAATTCCAGAAATACTTCTTTTGTGGATGACCTGCTACGCGAGACCGGAGGTAACGGCGTTGACCTGGCTTTGAACTCCCTTTCAGGAGAACTCCTCCACGCCACTTGGAAGTCTATAGCAAAATGGGGAACTATGGTCGAAATTGGAAAGAGAGACCTTTTGGGAGCTGCTAAACTCGACATGGCCCAATTCCTGGCCAACCGCAGCTATCGCTGTGTTGATATACATCAAATGAGCAAACAAAAACCTGAGCTCCTTGGCCGGTGAGTCTTGTATTTACCTTTGAACACACAAGCTCTCTCTAACACACGCTTTTCTCTTAGGATACTTGGATATGCCATGAACTGCTTCCGTCAGGGCTACCTACGTCCCATAAGACTAGATCAAGTATTTAGCGGCTCTGCAGTACAGGATTCGTTCAGATATATGCAACAAGGCAAGCATATCGGCAAAATTGTACTCCAGCTTCGTGATGCCTCGGGGAAACCCCAACTGGGAGATGTCGATATTTCAAAGAAAGCTCGGGTCATATTAAATGAAGCAGCATCTTACCTGCTCATAGGAGGTCTAGGTGGTCTAGGCCGTTCCATATCTGTCTGGCTGGTTCAACACGGTGCTAAAAACCTTACGTTCCTATCTAGGAATGCCGGAGGTGGATTGCATGATCAAGACTTTGTCCGGGAAATCGAGAGTATGGGATGCGCTGTGCAGCTAGTCCGAGGAGATGTTACAAACCCCGATGATGTCGCTCGTGCGGTCGACGGAACATTAGCTCCATTACGAGGTATCATTCAAATGTCGATGGTACTTCGCGATCAAACATTTGACCGAATGAGCATCCAGGATTGGAATGATGCTGTTCGACCAAAAGTCCAAGGTACCTGGAATCTCCATAATATATCCTTGTCACGAGAATTGAACCTGGACTTCTTCCTCTTGTTCAGCTCTTTGTCCGGAATTATAGGGCAGCCTGGTCAAGCAAACTATGCCAGTGCAAATACCTTCCTCGACTCCTTTGTGCACTACCGAGCTAGTATGAACCTACCCTGCACAGCGATCGATATCGGTGCGATGGAGGGTGTTGGATATTTGTCTGAAAATAAGGATCTTCTCCGAAAGATGCAAGGCACTGGGTGGCGTCCAGTCAAAGAAGTTGAACTATTGGAAGCTTTGGAAGCTGCCATGGTTCCACCAACCGAGCATCAATATGGACAAAACATAGGTGCAATGGCCAGCCGAAATAAGTTCCTTCTCGGTATCTCACCCGCAATTCCGTTAAGCAGCCCGGACAGTAGTTCACGGCTGAGAAAAGATATGCGGATGGCGGTATACCATAATACGGGAGGCCAAAAGACGAACACAAGTTCATCAAATGATGGCCTACGCACATTTCTTAGCACGATCAAGAAGGACACAAACCGCCTAATGTCCAGCGAGACTGTGGCTCACCTCGCCATGGAAATCGGTAATAAATTGATAAGCCTTCTGCTGCGATCAGATAACACTGACCTTGATATCACTATGAATATTGTTGAGTTGGGTTTGGATTCTTTAGTCGCTGTGGAATTGCGAGCATGGTGGAAATTGAATTTTGGCTTCGATATCAGCGTACTTGAGATGCTGGGAATGGGCACTCTGGAGGCATTGGGTAAACGTGCGGCAGCTGGTCTCATAGAGCTCTACTGCGAGTAGAGATCTCTATAATTAACTCGTATTATTTTTGTTACTCCATATACTGTCACGTTTAATTCAAATCTCTGCTTTATTTTTATTTCTTGGGACATGTGACGATCATTCAATTCGCTAACAAATTGACACCATTAGAATAATACCAAAAGCTGAACAAAGAAAGAGAAGACAACGTGGCTTCCGCGCTACGGTATTTATGGGAATCTAAACTCAGGCTGTTTGTGTCTGTGCGTGTGTTCTCATGCCAGGGCCGATGCATGGCTTGCTTGCCTTTCCAAGCTTCGTACTCCGTATATTCCTTCAAGTTATCTCACCGAAAAGGCTTGAACGGGAAATTGGCGTCAATAAAAAAGGGTTTTATCTTTTTTACAGTGAACATCTCTTTTAGGGTTGATAACCAGACACAGGGAAAATAGTTAAAATTAAACGCAAAAAGACGAAAAATGAAACTGGAACTGGAACCTCTCACTAAACTAATGATGGATAATTAACTAAAAGGGTCAAAAAAAAAAAAAATAAAAATAAAAAATAAATAAAAATAAAAATAAAAAAGACATCTGGTAGTGATATTTACACCACATACTTGATTCAATTGTTGATCCAGTTCTCTAGGGCTGGAACTTTCTCTCTTAATTCTCCTAGTATCTCATTCCAGACCAATGCCTTGACATTGGCTGCAGTATTACTCTCCATGTTTGGAATCCTAAGCCTTGATGAATACGTTTCTTTCGTTAGTTTTTAGAATTTGAGGCTTAAAGAACAGCTAAGGAATAAAACTCAACCAATTTACCTGCAATATTCTTCGTCCGTAAAAAGGGATTGTATATATTTGCCCTTAAAATATCTCCCTGATTAGCTAGATATCCATTGAAGAGAGCCATAGAAAGGTTTCATCCATTTATAAAGGACTTACATGTTTATCCTTCGATGTAAGTGCTGCAGTAAGATAGAACCTGGCTCCATAGTCTGGCGACTTTCCTAGACATCCCAAATACAATGGGACTATGAGCCGCATTAATTTGGAACCCTGAACCATAGAATGGGCAATATTAGTAAACACGAGGCCAGGGCAAACACTGTTTACAACAACTTTCAGCCTAATAGATAAATAAACATTAGTTAAAGAGTCTGCACCTTATAAGATTAGTTAGGGCGATAGTAGAATTCTCACCTTCCATCTTGCCCCACTGCCTTTTTACATATCTCTTCTACAGCATACATAAGCATAAGCTTGCTGTTGCTATAATTTGGGTGTAAATCATAGAGAGGCCAGTTCTCTTTGCTACTAAAATGTCTCAAAATACCCTCATGAGAAGCATAGTCAGCCCAGCTTGTGATATCAGGATCCAGGTGGTCTCGAGAAGTGACTATAATAAGATGAGGTATTTCTTGATTCTTTTGTTGTTGCTTCATCCATGATAGGAGGAGGAGTCCCAGGAGGGTGGTACTCAATGTGTTCACCTGAATCGTTTGTTCCCTGAATATGTAAGAAACTTCGCTTTGTCGAATTTAAGGGAGCACGGGAAGAATAAGTACAATAAAGACTTACCAGCCTTCAGGGCTTTCTATAAAGTTGGGATTGATAACACCAGCATTTAGTATAGCACAATCGAGGCCACGAACTTCCTCATTTTTCCTTAGGCTGTCGAAAAAGGTTACGCATGAAGAATACCGACTCATATCCAAGGCCATCATACTAATCTTTTGCCCACTAGCTCCGGCACATTCTTCAACTTGCTTTCTGGCCGATTCAGCTTTGGTAGTGTTGCGAGATGTCATGATTACATTTGCCCCAAGAGCCGCAAAATGCATTGCTGCAGCAAGCCCGAGACCAGCAGTTGCTCCTGTGACAAGGACGGTTTTCCCCTCAAAAGAATTTGGAGGAGGCATTGGCTCTGGCCAGAATTTGTCACGTAGGCGACGGGGAAGAAGGTAAACCATACTCCGTATTAAGGCTCGGAGTAAAGAGAAAAAAAAAAGAAAAGAAAAGAAAATTAATAACTACCTATTGTAGATAGAGGTGTGTTTAGCATGGGAAGTTACCTAGTACTAGTACGAGGGCAACTATTTATCTTGTATTGTATAAAATTTAGTTTGTTATTGGTAATCAACCTGAGCAATAATAAAGATTACCTCATATATAGATTGGATGACCCTTGGGGATCTCTTCAAGAATATTTACAGCCATGCAGTGTCAGATGTCAGACACTGTAGATCATATGCATTGTCACACATTAACTCTCATACCCCTGACAAGAAAAGAAGAATGGTTATCCCGCTAATAGCTTACTAATATGTAATTGTCGTCAGACAAGAGTCAGACACATCTATAGATTCTCATCATAGAATCCAGGTGATTTTATAATAGCTATATAGAAGTGATAAATTGAAAGAATCTTCATTAGATTTACCAGTATTTAACTAGTTAACTAACCCAAAGATTGATCCCCTATATTGTTGACTCCCTGAATTTTTATCCCTTTACGGTGATCTTATACGCAAAACCCGAAAATGTATTCTAAGCTGTTGTTGAAAACCTGGCTTCGAGACCAAGACCTTCGGTCTCCATCTATGAAGAACCAGCCAGCTTTTTATCGCAAGCTAGAGCAATTTCTGGATGTTCCCCGTACTGATCATGGCCTTATAACACTAAAGCCGCGATGGGACGACAGTGTTTTGGATCTGACGACAAGTGACTTTCTATCACTTAACCGGTCCGGTCGAATTCGTGAGGTCTTCATGGATGAACTGGCGCGACATGGAGAATTTCGACTTAGTGCTTCCGGCTCACGGGTGCAGTATGGCAATTATGATTATTTGCTTGAAGTAGAGCGGGAAATTGCTGCTTTCCATGGAGCTGAAACTGCCTGGATCGCGCATTCTGGCTTTTTTGCAAATGTTGGGATCCTAGAAGCCATTCCGTTACCAGGTGATGCCATTGTTTACGACGAACTATCTCACGCAAGCACCAATCTTGGGGTAAAGCTGAGTGTAGCAGCCAGCAAGATACCTTTCAAACATAATAGTGTGGACTCTCTGAGAGACGTGTTGATTTCCCTTCGGGACTCGAACCAGGCCTTTGTTTCTGGGGGCCAGTCTATTCTTATATGCGTGGAGTCCATCTATAGCATGGAGGGTGACATCTGTCCCCTTAAGGAGTTTGTGGAGCTTACGAAAGAGCTCTTTCCGGCTGGCAATGCCCAGTTCATCATAGACGAAGCACACAGCAGTGGTGTTTTAGGTCCGAAAGGAGCTGGACTGGTAAGCTGCCCTTGCAATGGATGTGTTTTTAGCCCAGTGGCACTCTTTTTCGACAATTCTAATTCCGTACATTTTAGGTCCAAATGTTGGGGCTAGAGAAAGAAATTGCTATTCGAGTTCATGTGTGTAGCAAGGCTTTGGGGTCGACAGGTGGTCGGTTAATTCTCAGTCTCCATTCCCCAAGGCATTGCATTGCATCAGTTAACCATTACTATGTGTTTTAGGTGTGATTCTTTGTAACCAGACCGTCAGAAGCATGCTTGTCCACCAATCGCGTGCATTAACTTATAGCGGAGCCCCTTCAGTTCCGATGGTTGCCTCGATTCGAGCTGGCTATACGTTGCTATCAGGATGTAGCTTAGTCATCTTGCACCCGTATAAGGGGCTGCAAATTCTGTATATAACTACACCTAATCAAGCTTATTACTATTACTAATAATAATACCTATATTATACTTAAATTACTTAAACTAATTATTTATCTTTATCTACTACTATTATTCTAATAGTTATAAGCCTAACTAATACTTAATAAGGTATATAATAATATATTATATATTAACTTCCTTATACTAACTATTTTTATAGAATAGTAGTAATATTAATACTAATAATTTATCTAATCTTAATAAGATAGATAAAAATACTAGAACTCTTAATATTACTATTTTAAAGTCTAAAAGGGACTAAGATACCTAGTATAGAGTAATATATAGTTTTAAAAGGGTAAAGAGAATATAGAATCTAGTAAAACCTAATTAAAAAAATAAACTAACTTTCTAAATAAAGCCTAAGCTACTATAAAGACTACCCTAAGATATAAATACTAAAATAAAGAAGAAATATAAATTAAATCTAGTAGAGTAGAAGGAACTAATAGAGTATTATAAAAGGGAATAATAGGTATTAAGTAAGTTCTAGAACTAATTAATTTCTAATATATAATATTTTATTATAAAGGGACTAGTAATAGAAAAATACTTTTATATTATTTTTAAAGCTCTAAAGGAATACTTTTATTTAATAGAAAAAGATAAATAGAAAGATATATAAAACTATTAGATATCTTTAATAAAGTCTCTATAGGTAAAAAATATTAGTTATTAGCTTTAAAGCTAGAAGAATATATACTAAGATATAAAGAAGCTTGAATTAATTACTAAAGAATAAATAATTAATAAATTTATTTAAGCTAATAAATAAATAGACTATATTTATATAATAATATAGGTAGATTAAAATATTTAAGATATATTTTACTAAATTATTAATAAATTCTATAGATACTATAATATAAAGCTAACTATATATAAAGTAAGGTATTAAGTAGCCTTTTTATTATTTACTTCTTTATTAATATTATTTAGACTAATATTATAAAGCTAGTTTTAGTAATAAAAGAAAGTTTTAATTTATATTTATAGAGCTATTTATTAGTATACTAAATATAGTTATCTAAATAAGAATATAAGAATAAAAGAATAGATAGAAAACCCTAAAGTAAGGTAAAAGGTAGATAAAATCTTAAAGAATAAGTTTAAGAAGATAAATATTTAAAAGGTATTATAGATATATAAAACTTACTAGAAGAAGATAAATAATATTAACTTTATAAATCTTATAGTAGAGAATAATACTAAAGATACTATCTTAAGTCTTTCTTTTATTATATTTATTACCTTAAATACTAATATATCTTTAACTATATTAGCTCTCTTAATAGTATCTAACCTCTTACTAAAAAATAGTATAGTCTATAACTTAGTAGTAATAATATATATAATTAATAATAGTAACTAATTTAATATACTTAAGCTATATAAGGGAGTTATTTTAACTAGTATTACTAAAACTAAGATATATAGAGTTAAAATAGCTAATATCTAGCTTATAATACTAGATAATAAATAAAGATAAGGATAACTTAAGAATATCTAGTATATTTCTAGCTTCTATATTAATTTAGTATCTAATTTATAAATAAAGAAGAAGGGACTCTTTTATAATAGTAAGATTAAATATATTAAAAAAAGAAGAAGTAGAGAAATTATAGCTAAAATATAGAGAATTAATAGCTTACTTATTATTAAATATAATACTCTACTAATAGTAAATATAGCTTTTATATTTTTCTATATACCTAAAAAGAATACTATAAATAAAGCTCTCTAATATAAATAGTTTAGTTACTCTAATAATAAAGCTACTAAATACTTTAAAATAGTCTCTAATAATATTAAAGTTATTTATTTAAAGCTACTAATTTTTAAAATTAGAGATTCTAAATTAGTTTATAAAGCTTATATAAGCTTAAAATTTAAATATTAAATTTTTTAAAGAATATCTATAATAAGAGTAATAGTACCCTTTTAATACTTATATATTAGCCTTATTTAAACTTAGCTTAAAAAATATAATAAAGATAAATAAACTACTTACTTCTTTTATAAAGTAATAAAATAATATAAAGTTATTATATTAATAAATAAATTAGTTATCTTATAAATAATTATTAATATAGTAATATATATTAAGTAATAATTTACTTATAAAGTCCTTATTATTAGAACTAATATTAAATAGTTAATTAATAATACTTTTTAAGACTAGATTAAAAGTTAAGGTATTATTATTAAATAATTTACTAAATATATATTAGAGTAGAATAGTATAGTAGAATATTTAGATAAAATATTAATATAAATAATAAGAATACTATAAATAAAGGCTAAACTCTCTAGAGAGCTCTAGAATAAGCTTATATATACTATAGTCTATATTTTAAATAGACTACTAATATAGATACTAGACTAGAAGTTACTACTAACTTATTTAAAGAAATATATTATAAATAGGAGCTCTTTAAGCCCTATATTATTAATATTAATATCTCTAGTTTATTTATAAATTATTAGCTATAAAACTTATATTAGAGACTTTAAAATTAAATAGAGTAAAAAGTTTAAGCCTTAAGCTTATATTAAATACCTTATTAGCTATAAATTAATAAATATTTTTAAAATCTAGATACTATAATTAAGATATATAATATACTCCTAAAATATAGAATTTAATAAAATTAAGATATTTAATTTAGATAGAAAGCTATTAAATAAGTAGCTTATTAATTATTTAAAAGAGATAATGAATATAATTAAAATAGTTAAAAACTACTTAATAGTAGTACTAATATATAGTATAGAGAGTAACTAATTAACTACTTAGGAATTTATTATAGAGCCTTCTACTAAATTTAAATTAATATTAGTAGTACTAAATAAAGCTAATAAGGACTCTACTTCTATATTATAAATTAATATAAATTTAAAATTTAATATTAAACTAGGTTAATTAATTTAATTAGCTTTATTAGATTTAATATTAGAATCTAAAGAAGAATAGTTTATTATAAAAGATAAAGCCTCTAACTTAAAGTTAAAAACTAATAAATTAGTAAATTTATAGTAAAATTAGACTTTTAAAAATTAATTACTAGGTATAATTTCTAGATTATTTAAAGTACCTCTATTAAGACCCTTAAGACTCTTAAAATTAATAAGAGTAGATTAATTTATAGACCTCCTAATAAGTAATATTATTAAAAATAAATAAATATAGAAATTTTCTAAATATACTATAGACCTTCTAATAGCTATAGAATTACTAATATAAGTCTACTATATCTTCTTTATAGAAATACTATATCTTCTTAAGCCTATAAATAAACTAATATAACCTACTCTTCTACTACTATTAAAGAATTAGTAAGAAATACTTAAATACCCTTATAAAAAGGAATTTATTAAAGTAGTAGAAGTAAAATAGAATAAAATAATAGAAAGAAATATATTTAAACTAGTACTAATACCTAAGGATAAGTAGATTCTACCCCTTTATTAGATATTTATATATAAATTTAATATTAATAGAGATTTAAAAAAGTTTAAAGCTAGATTTTATATATATAGAGACTTATAATTAAGAGATAAAAAAGATATATATATTATAATACTAGCTATTAGATTAGTAAGAGCTCTAATAATTATAGTAGCTACTTTTAACCTTAAAATATAGTAAGATAATATTATTAATATATTCTTAAACTTATTTTTTAATAAGATTATCTATTATATCTTTTCTAATAGATTTAAATAATAAAGATAAATAATATATCTACTTAAGGCCCTTTATAACTTATAAAGGAGTCTTTTACTTTAGTTAAATATTTTTACTAATATTCTTTATAAATTTAGTTTTAAGCTTATTTTAAATAAACTATACCTTCTTATAAATAGTAAAATTTATATTTTTTTCTTTATTAATAATATTATTATTATCTAACTCTAATATTATATCTAATAAGCTATAGAGATTATAATTTATATTAAAAAAATCTTTAAAATATAAAACTTTAGTATAGCTAACTAGTTTTTTAATATTACTATTAAATAAAATTATAGTATAGATAAGCTTTAGTTAAATTAATAAATATATATTAAGAAAATTATTAAATATTACTATCTAAAATATAGTAAAAAGGCCTTAATACTATTACTAAAGAATATAATACTTATAAAATATAAAGAATAAATAATATTTAAATAAATATATAAATATTAATAAAAGGTAAATTTAGTTCTCTATACTACTATTATTATTTGATTAAATATTATCTTTATAATAAGTAAGCTTATATAATTCTTAAAAAATTTAAGCTAATTATACTTTAAATAGATAGATAAACTAATTTATTATCTATAGAATATTAAAAATCTATCTATTAAATATAATAGTATCTATATTTATAAATTCTTATATAAATTTAGAATATTTAAAATCTTAAGTAATACTATATATAGTAATAACCCTTCTACTAAGTAAAGCTTAGAAAACTATCTTTTTAAGTTATTTAGTAGACTAATTAATTAGAAATTAGCTTTATAATAGAATATAACTATATTAACT
Organism: Trichophyton schoenleinii; assembly: GCA_018357685.1. Taxonomy (NCBI): domain Eukaryota; kingdom Fungi; phylum Ascomycota; class Eurotiomycetes; order Onygenales; family Arthrodermataceae; genus Trichophyton; species Trichophyton schoenleinii. The sequence continues at coordinate 5,392,442 of WOFF01000001.1, forward strand.
ATTAAGGTAGAGTTTATTACTCTAATATATATAGTAATATAACTAAAGTAGTAAAAATACTTTTTTAAGTAAATATACCTTAATATTAGTTAAATACTTAATATTTACTATAATAATAAGTAAATAATTAATCTTATAAATAAGAATAGTATATTAATTAATATTAAGCTTAAGTATATTAATATCTATTAATACTAACTATATAAATAGATCTAATATAGTAAAATTAATATTATTTAGGTTCTAACTAATTAAATATCTATAAATAGCTTTACTAAGCCTCTTATAGCCTAATAATATAAAGAATTTATTTAATAGCTTAATCTAATTAATTATTTAATTAAGTAGTATTTAAATTATTTAAATCTATAATAAAAATATAACTAGAGTCTACTTTAAATTTCCTAATTAGGAATAGAATAATATTTTTTCCTTATTTCTTAATACTAGAATACTAAATTAAAATATCTATAATATCTAGTTATATATATTTACTTCTATATTTTATTACTTTTAATACTTATTTTACTCCTTATCTTTATTAAATAAACTAAAATAAGTATCTAATAAAGCTAAGTAGTTAATTAGTAATAGAATAACTATTTAAAGAGGTTAATAAAGAGATTACTTATTTAAACTTAGATATTACTATAAGAGGAATTTAATAACCTTAAGGAGCTTATAAATATTATAATACTAATTACTATAGAGCTCTATTTTAGTTTTTACTTTATATTATTAATTATTTATACTTATTATACCTTTTTTTAGCTTACTTCTTCCTATTTTAGAAGTCTTATAACTTTATTTTATTATCTTTTTATATATATTTAGTTTTTATATAGCTATAAACTAAGGGGGTATATTAGAATATAGCTTAGTTATTTTATACCTATATAAGGGGCTATAAATTCTATATATAACTATACCTAATCAAGCTCATCACTATTACTAATAATAACACCTATATTGCGCTCGAATTGCTCGAACCAATCATTTATCTTCATCTGCTGCTGTCATTCTGACAGTTGCTTAAGAGTGGAGAAACACAAGAGGCAAGAACATTATTTCCCAGTTCCATTAATACTACCTTATAGCCAATATTAACCTCTTAAGTAGGCACAATGTGAAATCCAGAGAATTGCGAAGTATTTCTTCAAGACAATAATGGCAAGCTCTATCGTAGAGGAGGCGATGGACGAGGGGCTTTTATCAATACCACTAGCCGAGGATTGGGAAAACCGGCCTTACCATTCCCATATTGTCCCCGTCATTACCCGCCCCCGCCATGAACAGTACTTGTTCTTCCATTTAGCATTGGCTAACATGAATGCTTATTGCGTTTCTTACCCTGTTGTGCCTAAAGGTGCCAGCCGCATCAGGCTCGTGTTTCACGCACATAATACAACAGATGAGATTGACAGACTTGTCGCCGCTATCGATGATTGGACAAGCGAAATGCTGGAGATTGAACATAGCCAATCACAAACCACCTTGCCAAGAGCGATGCGCCAAGCTTATTCAATGCAAACATCTTTGTTTAGGGAACAAATTAACCCGGAGACTAAATTAACGGAGGCCCATATTTGATGGCCGATGATAAAAGGGATTGCGCTTCTGGATGAATTGAACTCACATACACAATGACTTAGTTCTACGTTAGTTAGCTAGTTATTGCATGCGGCTTGGAGCAATCGTTGATAACAATAACAGGAAATATGTTCAATGGACTACTTATGATTGGTTGATTTATTATAATATGATTGGTTGTATCCCGGTGTAGATGGCTTGTTCCATTGGCGAGTTATCTATGACTAATTACCAATAACCACTAGTATATTTTGCTTATCTCTGCTTTGATAGCTATTGAAAGAGGCAACATTGGGTGTTCCATATATAGCCAACCACATTTATTGATGGAAGAGGCGTAGGTAGTAGATGGATCGTATATAAACAAGCAGGCTGCTATCGCCAGTAACGTAACTAACCATTTAGTTAGTTAACTATGGCATTGACGATGACAAACCAATCAATGTTAAATAGAATCTAAGCCATGTTGAACTTCAGCTAGTTATAACGCGAACCGCAGCCGCCAGTATCAATGGCAGCCCAGAAAGACTTTCAGAGAGCCAGATAGCAGCAACAGCTCCCCCCGTACCAGGTAATATATCAAAGTGGCTGACCCGAAGCGTAGCTAGCCCGGATATTGGTTAATTAACTACAATAAGATTACTAGCTAAACGTAAAATTAAAAAGGGGATATTTTAAATCGCGTTAACTAAATATAAGTACTCAAAAGAAATAAAATAAAATAAAATTGAAGTCTTCTCTCCTCCATCTGCATTTATATTGTCTCAGCACCTAGTTCTATCCCCCGTCTAATTATTCATAGGATATACAGCCAATTATTCATCCGTCATTGTATTCGCCTAGCATGGATAAGAATCACTATGATTGTTTGAGCAATTCTGTCGCAGTATAACCCATGAGGCCCTGCCAGTTCTGTCAAAAGAGACCAAAGGTATGGCATCTAAACATCAGTTAGTTAGACATATGCACTTAGTTGATCTCCATTCTCCCATATTGTCTTGGTAATAATAATCCAATCACCTGTTACTTACTGAATCCTGAGCTGCCTCTATCTGCTCCGAAAGCCCTGTTACTTCTTCAAGAATATCCCCGCTAACAATGCCACTTGGATTTCTATTTATCCCATTCTCGCAGCGAGGGATCAACTCGCTAAAAGCGGAAAAAAGAGTTGTAGGTTCAACCTGACTAGCCTCGAGAATCCTACATTCATTAAAACGTTCTAGCTCTGATACACAGAGAGCTCCTGGTCAGCCCCATAAATGTCAGTTAGCTAGGTGCATAGTTAACTAGTTAAGTACGTAGCATAAAAAGTCGAGAAACCCAACTTACTAGCTGTTTCTAGGGCGCCTTCATGGAACCCTCGGGACTCCCGCCGGGGCCACTGACAACTGCCCTCGTGTAGGCGTTGAAGTACGGGCTTCAAACGTCGACTACGACTAGCACGTTGTACCATGGCCGGAAGGCTATTTCTCTCGAAGTGAGCGGTATAGTATGCCGCAGCCATCTGATCGAAATCCTGGAACCCGACTGCTCGCATCGCTTCAAGAATTACCTTGAAGCGCCCTGTAATACCGGGTTCCGTAACATTAAATGCGGTTGAACTTCCTTCGTTCGGTACCAAATCTGCTAAACCCGGTGCTTCTGCTACATCTTCACGGTTAAGGACACTTCTGTTGCTGCTCGGACGAGATGAATTACTGGGAGACCGTAGGGCTGGGAGGGGTGCTGCTGAGGATGGATTATGATCACCTTCTTGGCTAACCAAGCGTGACTGTTCGCTGGGCCTGCTGGGTGAAGTGGAACATTGGGCTTGGGATCCTATAAATGATAAGTTAACTAGTTAGCTCGTGAAATGGCAAACTGTGTACTAAACTAGCTTAACTAAGTAAATAAACAACCAGTAGAGGGAGGATCTTGCAACAAGGGCTGTTTACCTCGACTTGGGTGACTAAAGAGTGTCTGTGACGGGTGTGGACTGGTAGGTGGTACGGTATTCGATGAATGTCCGCGCTTCTGTTGTTGTTGGTGTATGGCTAGTGGGCTAGCCACACCTGCTAACAGTTGAGCACGGATCTGTTCAAGGTGCCCAGAGCAAGGCCCCGTAGCACCGTTGCAAGCACAGCTCAAGAGTGTAAGATCCGAATGAACTCCACGGCTTTCATTCCCATTTAACAGGTTAATCGACATCATTGAGTCAACCTGGGGCCATGACGGGGCTTGATGGGATGGTATATCGTACGACGTGAACTGGCTGGCCATTATTCCAGGAGGCGAAGAACGAGAACAAGGGGGCGCAAAAATCTTCGGGTTGGGACAATCAATATTATCCAAGCCGGCTTCCAGGGGCGTGTGATGGGACTGTACTGTTTCTTGTTGGTCAGTGTCAACGCTGGTATCTTTGCTCTGTGCCTCGTCAGTGTCTTCCGATGTAGCCAAATGAACAGCCTTCTTAATAATGCTGCGACCTGCGAGTACATAGCTTGTTAGTAATTTAACCATTTGGTTGTGCCAACCATGTTTGCTGCTAGACCAACAGGTTACTGCGAATCCATAGTTAATAGACTACTCACGCTTGCGTTGTGATATTCTGTTCTGAAGTCTAGAAACCTAAATCAGTTCTGGGCTTAAAAGGAGAGATTCGAAGTTACTTACCTTCTCCGCTCTAGAGATCGCGGGCTGGTCGACCGGCCTGACTTTTTCACAGCTTTTGTTGGCTCGCTTCCTTGTGCTAACATAATCCCTGGCATTTGCTTATTATCTAAATGTGAGTACACATTCCTAGAACTGCAAATAGTTTTCAGATCAGCCAACTCGCTGCGCAAGAGATAGGGAGGGTTGATCCTGTGTATTTATGGCAACTGTTTACTCGGCCAGAATGGCAAATTGCATGCCCTAGTAAGGATATGCCTATGCGGGTGGCCAGAACCTGTAAAACCCCTCCATGACTGACTTCCTTCCAATGCGCTAACCAACAAGCTAAGAGCCATACCGGGCCATGGACATCCTACCAATTTCCTTTTTGCAGACCCGCAAAAACACTGAATACACCAGCCTTGGGATGCTTCGTGCTCATCTTACCGCGCGTTTGACAGATATAGTTATTTATCTTAGTTTGAGCGGTTAGTTACAGAAGCTTGTTAACTAGTTACTGCGTTTACAGTAGTTAGTAGTTGGTTAACTACCTGAGAGTCTAATCTCTGCGGAGCGCAAGTTAATATTTGATCGGCGCGGTAACTAGTTAACTAGTTAGTTATGGAATGTGGGGAGGCTCCGTAACTAACTGGTAGTTAGCAATAATCATAATGGTTTTGAGAGCAACGCAACCCCTTTTCGTTAAACTAGGTAGTTAACGAGTCAGGTAGTGACCAGTTTTATGCGTTGTCACCCACTTCTTGGCTCCGCTAGTTACTCGGTAACTAACGAGGGAACGACGTAAGGTGCCAGTTTGCGAGGAAACGACGAGGGGTCTGTACAGGGGGGTGGGGTGTGCTTTTGCATTTGTTGTCGTCCGGCTTCCAGCCTCCCGCCAGTTTCCAATATGTGGTTGCGCGCTTGGCGCATAAGTTATGGAGCCGTGAGTGAGTGAGTTACATGAGTTACCTGCAAAGGTGGCCTTCGTGGGCGCTCAGGCTTGGCCCTCGCCGATATTCTTGCTTCCGGGCTGGGCTGAATGGGTTGCTCTGGAGATTTTTAGGTAGGCTTCATGCAACAACCCCGGAGTCCAGAGTAACTAATTCTTGGCGCCTCTCGATCCTTGCGCATCATGTTTGGCATTCCTCCGTGCTGCAGCAAGGAGCTCTCATCGACAGCGGCACAAAATGTCATGATGTCAAGACGGCACAGCAAGCCCTGTCCTGTAAGTCAACCTGTTGTCGCAAAAGTGGCCAGGTTAAAATCTAGGCTTGCGTGGTAGCTGGTAACTATGGGGAGAAAATGCACTTATGGGACGCAGGCCAGCAAGGGTTGACTTGGTCCGGAATATGAACAGCTCAGCCGGCAGCAGGGAAGTCCTGGACTATATCAGCAGGCTTATTAATTATTGCACCTCCAAAGGCTGGAAGAGCCGCTTCACTTTTCAGCCTCCCTGCCCTCCGAGCGATTGCTGCTGCCTGGCCCTCTTCGTAGTGGTTTTAAGACACACACTCACACACACACACACACTCTCTCTCTCTCTATATATATATGTGTGTGTGTGTGTGTGTGTGTGTGTGTGTGTGTATTATACGCTCTCCTCTCTCCCTCTCCCGCCTCCCAGGTCGACAGCCCTCAATCATATACACATTAAAGCATGGATTGCCCTGAAATCAGCTGCGTACCCCCGTGCCTTACGCGGGAAGAAAAGCGCAAGAGATATGGCCATGACCCTGCCAATCCACAGGAAACCTGGGAGGGCCTTCGCAACAATATATACAGCATTGGTAGAAGTTACCTTGATAACCACCGTACCGCCGCCGAAATTGAGAGCCGGTTGCATGACCTTTGGGATGAATTCATCCATGTCGCAAAGATGACTCCAGCCCATAGTCCAGAACATGACCGACTCGTCGTTCTGATCCTCGAAGCTCGAGAACTTGGCACGTTTCCTATCAACCAGAAAGATAGAGATGCGCTGCCAGTCACCAAGACGCGTGAGGTGGCTACTATGCCCAATGGACAGCGCCTGTGGGTTGATTTACCATACCTTGTCCAGGAAATTTATGCTGCCTGGGCAAAAGAGTCAATGAAATTTTCATCTCAGGAACGGCAAAGCCTTGCGGTGTTGACTGCTAAGCTGTGTGCTGTTGGCGTTTGCCCGGATCAACTCAGCTGTTGTGCTCTTTGGCTGTTTAAGGAGACTCTAGAGACAGCGAGGGACGATGTTCCGCTTCATTCTTCTAAACCAGGGGGTGGTTCAAATACTATTGTTGAGCTTCTGCCTGCCTGTCTCGAGTGGCTTAAACAAAACAGTCATAAGCTTGTGAAGCTATCGTTAGCAGGTTATGACCCAGCTACGGCTTTGGCAGCTGATATAAACGATTCTCCAACTGCCCCAGGAGAACTTGCAGTCAAAGCAAACATCAAGCAACCTGGTTTTAGCCTCCCTCGATGGCTATTTTGGAGACAACGATTCAAAGACTTGTATCGTTGTGGACACGAACCCCTGGTTAGCATGGCAAGAGCTTGCTTTGAGGCATCAATTTTCAGCGGCCTTAACGTTGGGCTGGCCGTACCAGGTGAGCAGATATACCTAGATCGGCTCTTCAAGGCACTGGACAAGGAACTCGCTGCTAGAGGAAAAAAAGGCTCTGTTGATGCGAGTGAGATTGAAATTGACATGGATTGGGATAAAGAGTAGAAAGATGCTTAGTTCCAAAGACATTAAAGGAGGCCATACCATCTTGCATAACATTTCTTGTATATCTCCCAGTTTGGAAATAATAATTTCCATAGCTATATAATTGTGCTTCTAATTCTCATGACAGACTGACACGGAGGGTATGTCTTAAGCCTTGACAGGTGTCAGTATGCAAAATATGCCATCACACAGCATATCTCATCAGATTCAGTCCTGGGCAGCAGCCCAGTCCCACAACCCCGTTGACTCGGCATTCTTGTCATTCTTCAGGTCCCAAACAAGCACCTCCTTGGGTAGATCCTCTACCTTGCAATCAGCAGACTGAGGGAGGAATGTCTGTATGACTTTCTTTCGAATCACCTTGTCGGTCGTCGTCCGTGGAATGACATCGTCATCTTTGAGAATGCGGAGAAGGGTTGGAAGCTTGTATTGCGCAACCTTCAGTTCTGTAAGATCTCGCCTTATTTTGAATAGCATGTTTGATGTAGGCTTTCCATCCGGGCCTAAGCTGTTGGCTTCTTCTTCTTTGAACGAGGGCTTGAGACGGGCAATGACAGCTACCCTGTGCAAGATCTCCATGTCCGGAACAGCAACGACGTATGCTTCTGCTAGATAAGGCAGCTCTGACAACTTATCTTCGAGCTCAAGGGTTCCCACCTTGAGGGTTCTCGAACGGACGACTGTTAGGGATATTAGTATCATCCTTCTTTGAAAGGAGGGATATATTGGCGCAATAGGGATAAAGATGTACTCACAATCCTCGTTGACTCGGCCATCAATAACATAATTCCCATCTTCCTCAATGCGCGCCATGTCACCTGTCTTGTAGAATCCGTTCTCGTCGAATGCCGCCTTTGTAGCAGCCTCATTATTGAGATATCTAGAAAAAGGAGTTAGCGTAGCCCAGTAAACCCAGCAATACCATTGAACTCACCCGAGGAACAGATCAGCACTTTTCAGCAGAATCTCTCCATGGTCACCTTCGGAAAGTTTGACTTCAACGCCAGGCATTGGTTTGCCAATCACACGCTATCCACAATGATATGTTAAAATAAAGCAGAATTGAGAAGTATTGAAGAGTTGACATACCTTCGTGACATCATAGCCTTCAGGGGTTGTGCTTGTCCCTCCACCACCCTCTGTTGTGCCGTAAAGAACGGTGATGGGGTTGCCACCACGCATGTCTTTCCAGAATTGTCCGACAGAGGGCATGGGAACTGCACCTCCACAGCCGATATATTTAATTTTCTTCATTCCTTCACTGTATTCCTTTACCTTTTCGGGTTCGAGCACGGCCAGATGCTCTTTGTAATACTGCATCAGGCGAAGCAAGGTCAAATTGGTAGCATAAGCCATCGTTATTTTCTGCTGGCGGATAACCTCCCATATTTGCTCTGGGCTGGGGTCCGGATCAACAATGTAAATCGGTAATCCGTTCGAGATCGAAGCTACTGGAGGATATATTCCGAATCCCCAGTGAACAGCACGGTGGCATAGCGCGACGTCATCGTTCGAACCACCGGCCACAGTACGGAGGTCGTACGCAGGCATTGTACGAATAACTCCTTTGGGTGGGCCGGTGGTGCCAGATGTATGGAGGAGAATCAATGGTCGGCGCGGGGAAAAGACGATATTCTCATCAATATGGTACTGGCGTTTTGTTGCCGGAACTGGAACGGTGAGATCTACGCCGATGACATTGATGGCGTGTCCAGTCTCGTTTTTGACACAAGTCTGGATTGCAGCAGCTGCATCGCGCTGACTCGCGCTGGCTATCAGGAGCACAGCTTTATTCCTTTGGATTAGGAATGAGACCTCCTGTGGTGTAAGGCCAGTTGCTGTATAAGAGAATTGTTAATATCTACAAGGTACCCTAAACACGACGAGAAGTAGCACATACCCAGCGGGGACAGCGCGGCTCCCACTGACCATATGGCAAAGGTAGCCACAAAAATCTCATAACTCGCCGGCGCAAGAGTGCAGATATATATTCCTTCATCACGGGTGATCCCGTTGGAGTCGAGAAGATCTGGAATCTGCTCACGGATGGTGCGTCGCAGCTCGACAACGTCGTTCATGAAACGATCAAAGGTGGCAGTGATGCCATTGTTAGGGTCTTGAATGATGACCCCATCATTCAAAGGGATCGACTTAAGGAGCTGTTGAAAAACAGGGTGATCTGGGAAGCCTTCGGTAGCCATGTTGAAATGCTTCCGTTTACTGTGAGAGGACTAGCTATTCAAATGTGCCTGCTAGCTCAAATATATATATGATGAAGCCTCTCCAGGCTGCACCGAGCGAAGTGGGACGTCCTGGGCATCACGGGCTGGCTAACTACCCGAGCTTTTTGCCCAGCCAGCTGTTGTGCAGGCGTAATGCAAGGCTATGCATTACATTAACAAGGGTATGGGCCAGAGCAAAGATGCCGTTTCGTCCGTGGATTGGAGGGCATGGCTCGAACTCGGTTGCGCCTTTCAGCTGTCACAAATCATCATTTTCTTCATTATCCCTGGTACCATGGACGAACCAGACGCACTGATCGACAGTTGGTTGTTATATTGCAGCCTAGCGTGCGAACTGTGTATAAAGCGAGCACATCTCCTGCATAACTCGGGTATCGCAATGCCTAAACATCCAGCAGCGTTCAGGGATGGCGCAGTCCAGGAGATGTCACAATGTCGTTGTTGACCGGGAGTCGTTAAAAAAAAGTGTTATTAACACAAAGGCAACTGTCTTAGTCAGCATAAATGTGGACGAGAAGGGCAAAAAGAACGACGCCGCAAAAGCCTCGAGATGGACGCAGCAACGACATCGCCAGCCAAGGGACATTTTATACTCTGCCGTTTGCCCGGATAACCCGCTGTTGGACTGCGTAAGAAAGACGCCAGGCAAGGGTTGTACGGCTGCGACTCTGAGAACGCCCAACCCCGGTATTTTATCTGCAGCAGCGATTGGACCTCGCCAGCCAACGAACGGGACTTCCGCTCCCCCGTCGACTCTCATCAATCGGGGGGCTCTGCCAGGTTGCTTCTGTCTTGCACAGCCAAGGAGCTAGACATTCTGCAGAATCAGCCAGGGAACTTGTCCGGAAGATCCCCCTTGCCAGTAACCAGCCAGTAAGATCGTATTTCCCGCACTGACATTCTAAAAAAAACCCCAGTAGCTAACTTATCCTTCGAGAAGTTTTCTTCACTCGAGGCTGACGAATGAGTAGCCCGTCCAACTGCCTCGAACGAGTTGACGGGCTTCTCTGCCTGGGAATTGGGGAATTGGCTAGTTAGCGGGCCCCCATTACTTATCAGCTTCCCCATATTTTCTGTTGCAGTTGGCGAACAATGGAGAACCACTGGCCCAAGGACGGGGATTCAGGGTCTAGCGGACCAAAAGAGCAGAGAGAACCCGAGTTCGCCGGATACAACGAAGCAGACGACGAGACGTTGGACCGCATATACCGCAAACTGGACATACGCATCATACCGCCGCTATGGACGCTCTACTTCCTCTGTTCAGCCATCCGATCCAACGTCGGGCTGGCGCAGACGATGAACCTCAAGGAAAAACATGACCTGGGCCATGTGCTGCATCTGACGCCCCGGCAGATCTCGACGAGTTTGGCACTGTTCTATGTGTGCTATATCATATTCGACCTACCGTCGAACCTGATTATGACCAGACTAAGCCCTCATGTCTGGATGAGTCGGATAGTCATCAGTGTTGGCGTGATAGGGGCGTTGATGGCAGCTGTCAAAGCCGCGTGGTCACTATAGTACGTTATACTTATGCCCCAATCCATGCAACTAGTTAATAACTACTCCCTATATCTAACCAAATTATTGAAACCCTAGTCTCCTTCGTCTGCTGCTTGGAATTGTGATAGCCGGCATGTAGCCTGGCATGGCATACTATCTATCGCTCTTCTACCCTCCCGCCCGCACCGGCCAGCGTATAGGCTTCTACTTCACGGCCGCCCAAGTATCCGCTGCAGTCGTCGGGCTGGTATCAGCTGGATTCCAGAAAATGGACGGCCTGCAGGGCCTCGTGGGGTTCCAATGGATGTTCCTCATCTGGGGTCTGGCCGGTACTCTGATGGGCATAACGTTGCTATGGTGGCTACCAGACCGGCCAGTACCACCAGGTGAATCCCGCCCGCCTCGCTCAGCCTGGCTTCGATGGATACCCAACACCACACCGGCCCTATCCGGCCGGGACGAAGAGCTACACTACGCCGATGTGCAGCGCGTTTACAAGAAGGTCCAATGGGGCTGGTCGGATGTTCTTCGCATACTGTGCGACTGGCGCCTCTGGCCCGTGACGATAATGTACTTTGGCGTCGTGGGCGTTGGTATCGGAGTGCAAAGTTACGGCACGGTCATCATCCGAGCTGCCATCCCTTCGCTGACGGGCGTGCAGCTGTCGTTGCTCTTTGCACCAATATGGGTGATGGACCTGATAGCCATATTGATCATGACGCCCATATCAGATGCATTCCACCACCACAGACCGGCAATATTCATCTTCTCGTGTCTGATATTGCTTACTGGCCTGCTGCTTACGACCTTCACGCACACCTGGACTGCATACGGTGGCCTGCTGATCGTAGGCTTTGGTCTGGGCCCGACGGTGCCTATCACCATGTCCCTGACCGCCGAGCTGTTTGGAGCAAGGTACGGCGACGTCGGCGTTGCTGCTTCGACGGCGATAGTGAGTGGACTGGGCAACCTGGGCAGCATCGTGAGCACGTATGCGCTGTACACGGGCTGGGAAGGGGACGTGAAGAGGGGGTATAGGGGGAGCAACGGGGTGATGTGCGGGATTGTAGGCGGGAGTATTCTAGCCGCGGTGGTTGTGGGGATGATAGTCTGGGGCAAGCAGAAGGAGGAGCAGCGTGGATGGAGAGGCGTCTGGTGGGCGAAATGGCTGATCAGATGAAAAGCAATTGATCTCTGTATGATATTTTGGGAATACTCATTATTTAGCAATTAGTTACTATTTCAACGGTTTTAGTTCAACTATTATTATTGTAGAAGCTATCCCATGTTCCCTCCATCGGCATTCATCGTCCGCTCCTGCAACTCCGTCCACCGGCATCTTCCGAGCATCCAATCGGCCCTTGACTGCCAGCATGGTATAAATCACTTCCCTGTAGTTAAGTCTCTCTCGGTTGGACGTTGCCGTTGCAGCCAAACAAGGGCGCAGCCAAGTAAACAGGCGAGCGATGAAACGTCCAAGGATCGGAGATTAACCATGCACCCACAGACAGCCTCAACAGCCGATACGAACTACGAAACGAACTAGCCGCACACGCTGAAACGCATGCGAGGAAAAAAAACTTTGGTTAAATGAGTGTGACTTCTCTCAGCTCGAAGGGCGCTCTTGTCTGTTGTACAGCAGTGGTAAGAAAAAAAAGGACCGGGGGGCTTATCTACCGCATAACGCAGGCAGGCAGGCAGGCAACGCATACAAAGTCAAGGACGCATACAAAGTCAAGAAAGCAAAGGCGAGAAGGAAGGAAGTTGGTAGTCGTAACGCTGACGAAACAGCAGGCAAGCAGACATTGGTGCTGGTTTGCCGGGTTGATATGGATTATTGTAAGGATATATAAAGAGTAAAGCAGTAACGGTAATAATAGTTAGTTTAGTCGGTCTTCGCCTCTTTTTTTCGGTTTCGTTTCGGTTGTATAGGATGGGAAAGAAAGAAGTAAACGGTAGAGCCGAACTGAACTGAACTGAACCTGACAGAACGCGATCCCACGGTTTCAGTGGGAGCAATATGCAGTGTTTTGTGTGTGCAACTGACATATTGCAAGGAGTGATAAAATCGATGGACAAGAGGAACAGCAGACATGGAGAGAGAAAAACAACATGAGCTAGACATGAACAGGCTAGGAAAAGAAGAACAGTAAAAGGGGGGGCATCGAAGCGTGGAAGATCTAATTAAAAGGCATTAAGTGTGTTTTGAGTCTTGAAGAAACGGAAAGGAAAAGAAAATGCATTTCGACATAGGTATCTCGTTGAGTTTAATCACTTCCGCAGAGCTAGAGAGAGTGTTAGTATTATAGAAGGCAGGATAAAATGTAAGAGAGTATATAAGGAGGCTTACAGTTTCAACGATGATACCAGTGATCTGGTAGGGATCCGCATTACTGGCGGGTCTTCGGTCTTCGAAATAGCCCTTTCCGTCCTTTGCACACTGTCTGGGGATACGGATACTGCCACCACGGTCGGCGACACCCCAGCTGAACTTGTCGATGCTTCCGGTCTCGTGGCGGCCGGTGAGACGGTCCTCGTTACCCTCACCGTAGACAGCAATGTGCTCTGGGTGACGGGCCTCGAGCTTCTTCATGGCAGCCTCGATGACCTTCATGCCACCCTCGGCACGCATGGCAGCGGTAGAGACGTTGGAGTGGAGGCCAGCGCCGTTCCAGTCACCGGGGATGGGCTTGGGAGCAAAGCTGATGACGACACCGAAGTCTTCGGCGACACGGTTGAGGAGGAAACGCGACATCCAGAGCTGGTCACCAACTGTATCTTTGTTAGTCGAGTTAAAAGACACGATGTAAAAAGGAAAGTGGTTGCTTACGGGTGATGCCCTCGCAAGGACCGACTTGGTACTCCCACTGAGAAGGCATGACCTCAGCGTTGATACCGGAGATGCTGATGCCGGCGTAGAGACAGGCCTTGTAGTGAGCATCGACGATGTCACGGCACTGGGCCTTGCCGGTACCGACACCGCAGTAGTAAGGGCCCTGGGCACCGGGGTAACCACCCTTGGGCCATCCGAAGGGCCAGCCATCAGCGTCGAGGAGGGTGTATTCTTGTTCTAGGCCGAACCAGAACTGTTCCTTCTCGTGGGTGCGCATGAGACGAGCGGCCTCGTGGCGGTAGTTGTACTTGTTGGGGGAGCCATCGGAGTCCCAGGTCTCGCAGAGGACGAGGATGTTGTCACCGCCACGGAAGGGGTCAGGGAAGATGGCGCAGGGACGGAGGTAGACGTCTGAGTCGTGGCCGGGAGCCTGTCCTGTCGAGGAGCCGTCGAAGTTCCACTCTGGGAGCTCGTCGGGCGAGGTGACTGGGCGACTGAGAGTCTACAGCAGTATGAGTCAGCAAGTGTACAAGTCAAGCAAAGCAACAAAACCTCATCGGTCAACGCCTGGCCGTGTAGATCACCCGCGACTGACACCCTAGCCAGCAGCGAGGGTTGTCTGTATGGAGGGGTTGGTTGACTGGGGGCTAATGCAGGAACCAGGCGAGTTCGAGCAAGGGTCGACCACAAGCAAAAAAAAATTATACAGAAAAGAAGCAAAAAATGGAAAAAAAATAAAGAATAAAAGACGAACCTTTGTTTTTGAGCGAACACCACCGTGAGCATCTACCCAGACGTATTCAGCGAGGACCTTTCCACGCTGGTCGAGGCCCATGTATTTTTGGAGCTAGAGGAGTTGTTGTTAGTTATGCGTTGACCGGGATGTGAGTCGACGAGAGAGAGCAAGCGAGGGCACACACATTAGCAGCATCAGATCGACGAGTATTCGCCTGTAGTGTTATTGTTAGTAGATTGATTCTTCTAATTGTCGTTGTTGATGTTGTTGTTGATGCTGTGATGAACCCACCATGATGAGAGATAACAGCGAGATAAGTCCTGCTTGGACGGTAGATAGAGGCGATAAGCAGCAAGCGAGCGTCGGCTGGAGACAAGCAAGCAAGCGACAGAACCGAGCAGGAGAAACAGCGAAGAAACAGCGAGCTGCAAGAGACGCAGAAGCAGAAGAAGAAGAAGAAGAATATAAGAATAAACAGAAGATACAATAATATAAAAAGAAGAAAGAGAAAGAGAAAGAGAAGAAGAAGAAGCGAAAAGCGGGTTTTGCGTGCGCTTAAAAAGAAGGCAAAGTTTTCCAGCGCTTTTCCTGCTGCGGCCAGAGTGGATGACGTAAGGCAAGTCTCAGCCAGCTTAAGTAAGCAGCAACTTGTCGCCCAAAATAGAAAAAGGCCGGAAGAAAGCCGGAAGAAGACGGCGGGCTGGACCCACTTTTTCCCTTCTCTTCTTTTTGGTGGCGGTGCGAGATCGCCCGATAAGGCAGGGAGAGGCGGGGGAAGCGCCGAGATAAGTCTAAAAGGCCGCGCGATAAGGAAATCCCTCATAGTTCGATGAGATAAGGCAGGGCAGGCGGTGAGACCTGAGACTGAGACTTAGCTGAGACGGAGACTTAGACTGGGACTTGGGACTTGGGACTCTGACTGAGGCTGCGGGGATCGCCTGTTTCACTGCGGGCGCAGAGGATTTGCAGAGAACGGGAGTATCTTACGGAGTACTGGCTGCTACGGCTACGGATACAGAGGTACTAGATGGAAGGAGTCCTACGGGGCGTCCGTTGTGCTGCCGTGGTTACCGCCGTTGCGTTGCTGCAGCTACTGGCGCTGCGCCCTGGTGGCTGGCTGGTCGTTGCTGGGCTGGCCGGGCGGAGATAAGACGGCGGCGTCTGGTTGGTTGGGCAACCAAAAGAGGCAGAAAGAGCAAAAAGAGCAAAAAGGAGCAAAAAGAGGGCGATGAGTAATACGATGACATAAGACGCTGCCGAGGTCCGCCGCGCGTGAAGCTTATGTAATGCAACAACTACAGCCGACTCTACTTTATCTACCTACTTAGTTGGGATTCTCGGGAGGATGGGAACATGGGAACATGGAATCTTGGGGACGGACGGGGACGAATTAGTCGATGATGATGATAATGACAATAATGGGGCGGGCGGGCTACCTAGGCTCGCTGCGATGCCGGCGGACGGCGTACTTGCAGGCGGCCTCGACCAGCAACCCCAGATCCTCGCAGGTCTCCAGGACGCGCCCCAGCAAGCCACACAGCTTCTTCTCCTCGGCAGCTCGCGTGGGCGTGTCGGCGGGCCCAGAGGCAGAGGCAGAGGCAGAGGACTCGACCTCGACGATCCCGCGGGTGCAGGGCACTTGCAGCCGGCCGTCGGCGAGCACCTCGACTGTGACGCTGGCTGTCCGGGAAGAAGGAGAGGAAGAGGGAGAGACTGCCAGGGGGAAGACGACCAGCAGGGTCGGCGGTGATGAGACTGGTGTCCGCAGGCTGATCGAGATGCGCTTCGTCTCGTCGTCCCGCTGGTCGGTAGATGAGAGAAGGCTGTCCAGCCGGGTCTCTGCTGCATCGACATTGTCCATTCGATGATGGCCCTCTTGCGTGTACCCTTCATCGCCTGACTCTCGATCTTTATCATCATCCTCGTTCTTACCCTTATCCCCCTTATCACTTTTCGCGGCCAGCTGGAAGACGCCAAGTAGCTTGCCGAGAAGAGCATACTGTCGAAGCAGAGGAATGACCTCCTCGATCTGTCGAGGATGCGAAAAGGGAAGCTCCCTCACCGTATAGCCAGGCACATGCTCCAGAGCGTGGAAACTGTACACATGCTTCTTCCTCGTCACCTCGTCTTCTGCTCCTTCTGTTTGGCCAAAGATAGGTACCGTCCTCACATGCTCTTCCTCCTCCTGATGCTCATGCTCCTGGTCCTGCTCCTGGTCCTGCTCCTGGTCCTGCTCCTGCTCCCCCCCTTCCCCGTCCCCTTTCCAGGTCCGCGATGGCCGCCGCTCAGCAGGTACCACAAGCGCGTCATAGGCGGCTGGCGGCCTCGTCTCCTGCTGCATCGCTATCCCGACCAGGCGATAAACCTCTGCTGCCACGACGATAGGCACATGTATCGCTGGCTCCAGGCGTGCCACGAAGCGCACATTCGGTGGGCTCGACGGCAGCAGAGGATCGGTCGAGACGAGCGTTGGGCCGGGCTCGAGCCAGTTCGTTCGCGTCTTGCCAACCTTGCTGTTCGTATCCTCGCCGCCATTGTTGCCCTCGTTATCATTATTATTATTGTTATTGTTGTTGTGGTTGTCATTGCTGGTGATGTTGATATCGTTTTCGTTGTTGTTCTCGTCCTGCGTCGGTAGCACTGTAGGATCACCCACCCAGCCCTTAGATATGCGTAGAGACGGGTAGCCAGCCTCACACTCTATCACAGCATTGTATACCTGCCGTCTGCTGCTCCCCTTAGACCGCTTTGGTGACAGGGACGCAGACGGCGGGGACAGCTCAGCCTGCAGCACCTCTTCAAGCGAAGTGCGTTGAGCATCCAGTAGCCGCCGTTGGTCGGCCCAGTAGTGTATCGCCAGGCCAACGTTCTCGCCCCGGTGCATGGTGGGACAGCCCACACTGCTGCTCCTACACAGCCGCTCCCAGAACCTGCTTTCGGGCCCAGACGTGGGTTTTTTCGTGTCTGTGTCTATGTCTGTGTCCAGCTTCAGCTTCGGGTCCGCGTCCGCGTCCGTGCCCCTGCCCGTGCTGTCCCAAACCTTCTGCAGGCTCTCATGTATTCCTTCCACCGCTTCGAAGCAGTTGACCTCCCTGCACAACCCATCCATTCTCGCCAGCCGCGTCAGGTTCGCGTGGAATGCATCGACTGGCTTCCACTCTCCTGCAGCTGCTCGTTCCTCAGCATCTCCATGATCACCACCATCGTTGTCGTCGTCATTGCCAAATGTCAACACCCGCTTCAGCACCACTGATGCAGCTTCCCTCTTCTCCCCTTCAGCCATATCCTGCGTAGCATACCGGAGCGTCACATCCTTCACCACATCAGCGTCTGTCCCGTCTCGGCCAAACTCAATCTCCAAATCAACGCTGTTCCCCGCAATACTTAGATTGTTCTCCTGCCACATACACTCAAATCCTTCCAGCGTGCCGAGTCGTTCAACGGCCTCTCGACACACGCCGCGGCCCGCTACTCGCGACCGTAGCATAGATAGCACCTCAGACATGTTTCGTCGTTTCTCTGCTTCCGTGTCTTTCGCTGTTGCACCTGGCAGCGAGTGCATCGGTAGGTCAAGTGGCATTCCCATTCCCATCCCCATTGCATCGGACATGCTTAGCCCCATGCCTATGCCCATGCTTAGTCCGCCTGTCATCGCGACTCCCCCAGGGCCAGGAGACGGTGTTATGCCAGATAGACCCAGCGCTAGCAGTGCAGAAGGCGAGCTAAACCCTGCAGCATCATCAAGCATAGGCGTGTACTGGTGTGCCGGTGCCTGTGAATGCGATGAAGCAGGCGGCTGTTGCTGCTGCTGCTGCTGCTGCTGCTGCTGTCCTGGGTGAGATTGTTGCTGATGCTGATGTTGTTGCTGTTGATGGTGGTGTGAAGGGGTTCGTGTTGCTGATGGTGAAATATGCGATAGCGGGCGTCCCATGGGCACCGCCGATGGAGCTGGATAGGGTGAGGAAGTGATCTGGGTTGGGGTAACGCCAGGATTGGCGTTGGCCGTGTTGTTTTTGGCAGGAGTCGCCATGGTCGATAATATCAAACAGCAACAACAAATACTATGATTTCCAAGGTATGATTGTGTGTAGATGCAGATTCTATTGACAGTGAATGCCCATGGGTATCATATTATGCATAGTCTCGTTCAAATAGTTAAGCCGCTCCCTCAGTCCTCTGCCTCCGCTTGTTGCCACAGCTCAAAGGAAGAGGGATCTCCTGTAGTAACAGCACTTTGGTATCCAGAATCGTAGTTCAAAATGTCCCATCGCGCGTCGCTCCCTTGGTCGTTTTAACGTATCATCAGCTCCCGCGTCCAATTCGCATTCCCAGCTCCCAGGCTGTGTCTTTGCCCTTCGCCTTGAAGTCGGACGTTGGACCCCAAAACGAGCCTACGGATTTAAGATTGGTCACGTGAATGGACCCTGCGGACAAGAAGTATATCGAAGAGTGGAAGGTCCTGATAATTAACAATTAACTGCAGAGCGCACGGAGTAGCACTATTGTTTAGCCATCAACTACAGTCTAGATAGCATCATTCTCGCTGTTCCTTGTCTCTCTACCTCCGCCCTCTCTCTCTCTCCCCCTCGCTTTGCTCCACTCCACTTCCGTCTCCCTCTTCCGTCCCCTCTTCCACTCCTGTCTTCTCTCTGATGATGTATTTATTATTTTTTGAGTGTCTCGGGATGAGCCATCAAGTTAGCGAAGCTGTAAGCTTAGTAATACTTGACTAATAACTATTCGTGATTAAGGAATATTTTTACAGCCCGAAGCCTGTGTCACGTGATATTAGCTAAGCACTTTTCTTTTCCACACGCCGGCTTCACATCGAGCTAGACGATGGAAATAAATAATGTTATCGAAGTGGTCTGTCGTATCTTACATGTGTAAATCGCTCCATGAGATCTGTCATACGATAAATGGGAGTCTACCTAGGGAGAATGTGACTGCGTGCTTGAATGAGAAGTCTGGCTTCCACCTCTAGGACGAGCTGAGAGAATGTTGTGGCCTGGAGCATATATATAGAGATCAACTAGATATCGAGTTCGCGAGAATATATATATATATATATATATAGGAAGGAAGGAAACTGGGTGAGTCAGCGGGAAGGAAAAACGATAGTTAAATTAGGTAGCTATTGTTATTGCTTAACAAAATAAACAGGTTTACTCTTTGGAAAGCAGTTAACTAGCCAGTCAATTTAGATTATTGTGACCGAAGCCATCGGTGCGAACCACAATATGACTCTTGAAGGAGTGCAGCTTCCAAAGGTCTGCAACGGCTCCCGGGGCACATGAATGGCCCGCCGGGACTAGGGGAGTCCACTTCGCGAGCATTTTACCAATCCAGCGATCAACGAAGTCTTCTGCCACTTTTTGCATCCCATCGAGGAGATCTTCAATAAATCCATCCCATGCATCGACAAAGCCCGCGTTAAGCTGGGATTTTTTTTCAATAGAATCTTCGATAGTCGTAAGCACCGCTCTAATGTTATTCTCGATATTATTGAGGGATCGCAGGACACCCCGGTGGTTTAAGTATTTGAACACTGCAATCACGGTTTGCAAAACCACGATTGCGGGATTGGGGTCATCCAGCTCGTAAAGTTCCTGCATTCTAAGTGCGCTGGCCGGGTTCTTGTTTGCCCATAACTGTCGATACCAAGTTTCAGCGAGTGAAGCGGGATACATCATTATAGCTAAGGGTGCCTCCACTTACGATCGCTTTCACTCCATTGATGCCTCGCTGAAGCAGCCAGAAGTTATCATCGTTGGAAGTAGATCCGAGGGCATCCATTAATCTTTCATGGGGAGCTGGTGAGGAAAGTCCGCCTGGATATGATGGCGGTTCATTTTCATCAAGACTAAATTTTCCAAGCTGCTCAAACAGTTCACATGGAACACGGTCGTACGTTGCTGCTCCAAATACATACTTGCCTTGGCTCGCATATTCAAGAAAGAGTGGGATGGTCTGGATCTCA
The DNA here is from genome assembly GCA_018357685.1 of Trichophyton schoenleinii. Classification (NCBI taxonomy): domain Eukaryota; kingdom Fungi; phylum Ascomycota; class Eurotiomycetes; order Onygenales; family Arthrodermataceae; genus Trichophyton; species Trichophyton schoenleinii. The sequence continues at coordinate 5,412,665 of WOFF01000001.1, forward strand.
AGAATATGCTCCGCTGTGAACGAGGTTTAGTATTTAGCCAGTCCAAAATTTATATGGTCGATTAACTGGGGCATAAACTCACTATGATAATCTTGCTCGGATTGGGCGCTTTCCACGTATTCGGCGATTTCGGGGTTGCCGCAGTCACCACGGTCGGCAACATCTATGGCTCGAGTCCAGATTACATGGCCTGCAGGCCAATCGGGCGCAGAGGTGTAAGGCGCAGGGGAGACACTATATGTGAAGTATGATCCACTGGGGCAGTAGGCTTTGTACTCCCTTACCTCGCTAGCACGGCGGAGTATATCGCTAGATGTGCTACCTGTCTTGACATTCCAACTTCGGCTGGTGAGCGGAACAGTACCCTGGGAGCGCCTTGAAAAGCTCTCAGAAGTGCAAATCTCAGGGAGAATGTCACATATATTGCTCATGCAGTTGCACGGAGATTTCTTTTTAAGCTGTTCATTGAAGCCCGCAAGGTCACATAAAAGGTTATAGGCTGCATATATAGCGCCCTTGGTTTTCCATATGGCTGTGCCAATAATAAAGCCTTTGAGGGTCTTCATGACCAAGTTGGGATACGTCTTCGAGACTCGTGTATCCCACTCTTCCACGCTTTTTCTTTGTATAGCAGTATAGGTCACTGCTTGAAACAGATCTCCAAGTGTTGTTATTAGTACTTCTAGTTCTTTCGGCAAAGCTGTGTCCCTCTTAGCCACAGAACCGTGAGAGAGTCCCAGGCCCGGGAGTGTAGACAAGTCGAACGGGCGTTCGGCAGGGCATTGACGAGAGTTTAGAAAATTGTTTAGAGCATCTTTGAATTCCGTGACACGGGGATTGAGCCTTGTATGCTCAGCGTAGACCGACGGCCGACAACAAAATATATTTGCACCCCCATTGAACTTACATCCTTCAGAATGAGTATCCATTGAAAGTCGAATTTTATCCTCAGGGCATCCTGAAAGACATCGTGCAGAGTCATAATGCGGGTTGTCCGTGGAGAGCTCATTTCCAAAACAGTCGTCCAGAGTGTTGTTGGTGCGCTTGGTGCCGTAACATAAGGATCTTGATTCATAACCATGCCTTGGGTCTAGGCGGCTCCCTGAGAACCAAGGCCTGCATACCGCACCACCGCTGCCAGTTTCAGACCGTACGAGGACTCGATCCTTGTATTGATTCACGTAGGGGCATGATCCTGAATCGCAGTCAGGGTATTTAGACCACTCAACACCTTGGTAGGCCTCCATGCTGCGCTTCTCAACTTTGCAGCATGCTGCCTGGTACTTATGGTTGTTGCAATACATCGAATTTGAGCCCACTTCGATCTGACCAGTTGGGCATTCATGGGAACATTTTCCGTTGTTGTGTTGATACCATCCGCACTCCACAGTTCCCCAGTCGTCTGGACAGCACCACGTATTGATAGAGCCCTTCGGGCAGCCAGTCTGGTCAATCATTATCTCGCCCTTTCTGGCCTCCTTGTCTAAACGATCAACAACGTGATACCCATTAGGACAGGTCTGGCCGCACCCCGTCCATCTGCACTGTTTGACAGGATCGCGAACATCAACATAAACGTCGTCATCCCCATTCTTTATGGGGAAGAAAACCTCAAATGATCTTTTGGCAGCTTTTGCAAGTGCTTTAGCATACTTGTTATCTATGGTATCGTGGCTTATAGCCCACACCATCACACCTCCTAAACAGCGAAGTCGTGCATGTGAAGCCTTGAGTGACAGCGTTTCTTCATCGTCAAAAGTAAGCCATTGATCATCCCAGGTCAAAATCTTAACCGCAGCATCTTCATCTAGCTTTGGGCTAAGGTTTCTAGCTTTGACAATGTCATCGATCTCGCTATTTAGTAAAACCCCAGTCTGCTTGCTGCAAGGCCCAGGGCTAGACCCAGAAGTAAATAAGCAACCGGGTTCTCTTTTAGGGTGCAGAGGTAATAGACAGTTAGCTATGATTTTATCTAACCTCTGGAGAACATCTTGGTTATATTGATATCACTCACAAGCAATTTTTACTCTCAACTGTAAAAGCTCTGGTGTAAAAGCCTAAGCCCATAACAACTTTGCTGGGGTTGATATCGTTGCGCCATATTAAATCCAGTGCCAGTTCAATTTCCGTCAAATTTGTATGGGCATTGAGAATATTCCCTGTCCATTTATTTCCTATGACCAATCATATGTAAGGGCCTGGACGGATTATCATTCGGATTAGTATAATTGAGATATTACTAACCTTTATCCCAAGTCCCATGCAGGTCATAGGACATGACATTGAAGTAGTCAATGTGAGGTGACAGGTTTTTCAAATCAAAATATTGGAGGTACCAATATGACGCTGGGAGAGTAAGGCTAAGTTCCTCTCTACCGCTGGTTGACTTGAGCGCACTTTTCAAATTCGCCATAAAGCTTGGGAAATTTTTAAAGTCTTCTGGCCGGCCACCTCTATCTTTATCAACAGGATACTCCCAGTCAATATCTACTCCATCAAAATCATATATCGCCATGAACGATATAAGCGATTTAAAAAATTTCCTTTGGTTAGCTTCAGACCCAGCTAGATCCGAAAAGGTGGTGGCTGTTGGTCCAGGATCATTAAACGCCCAGCCCCCAATTGCTATGTTAACTTTGAGGAACGGGTCACGTCGCTTAAGTGCAGTGACTCGTTTCATAAGGTCAACGTCGCTTAAAGTTGCTGGGACGACATGAAATGTTATCGGGTCAATCAGCGCGAAGGCATAATTGATATGGGTATATGCCAGGGGTATAAATTCAGGATACATCGCATTGCACGGCCTTTTTGTCCCAAAACCTTCATAATAACCAACAACCCTGTGTAGAGTACTCTGACCTGGACAATTTGGGCGATCGACTTTGGCGTCTCCTGTAACTTCTCATCAGAAAAAATTCTTAGAACAGGGGATGTAGGAACAAAAATATTCTCTCGTACCACAAAATGCTTTTGTTGTTCCGCAAAAGCCATACCTGCAAGATATTAGACACCGTCAAAAATGGGGCCTAAAAACATACTTGCTGCAGCAAACGTTCAGGGGACATTTGGATTTCCGTGCATATTGCAGTCCAAAATCTCCAGGGTCGCATTCCGATTTACGGTCACAAGTCGATAAACAGTTTTCGGGAGCGCAAACTTTATACTCTAAGTTTATTGAAAAAGTACAAAGAAAATTAGTGTTAAAGCACTTACAGTCGGGACCATAACCACAAACTCCATATTTAGAGCAACATCCCTCCGGGCAGTGTGTATTCTCATCACATTGAGCACCAGTGGCGCTGACGTAGTCACAGGTATCAACACAATTCTCAGGAGACTGGTGCTGGCATTAGTCAATGACCACGGAAAGAATAAGGTAGACAACATACACAGTACTCATCCCCAATTCCGCAGTAACCTTCTCTAGATACAAGTTCAGGTTAGCCCATATTTTGACAAGTTTTAGAAGATCCAGAGGTACTAACTTTGAGCAACAACCAGTAGAGCAAGGGTTATTTCTACCACATATTTGAGAAAACGCGGACACAACAAAAATAAAGACAAGAACTAGGGATGAATGGTTAAATAACAATTTTTGGACGCTGAACCTCATTTTTATGAGTTCTGTTGTGGTATTATTGAATATTAGTATTCAAGCTCATCTGCACTTAGTGCGAAACGTTCTTTAGATAGTTATACAACTAAAACTCAGAGAGTGGGAGAAGGAGAGGATTGGAAAAGGAATGGGGAAAAAAGCTCCCTCATTGATGAGCGGTAAACCGCATTTATCCACAGTTCCCTTCGCTACCATACAACCTCCATTTCTATCGGACCAAGAATAAGGGGTACTACCAGGATTACCTAGCTCGAGGTGAGGCCTCGCTACGCAATCCAATGGCAAATAATAACCGCAAAAGATAAGGGTATGGGTGGTATAGCCAAGGGAAATTGAGCTAGAGCACTCGCCCAATATAAAAGTAGAATCCGGGTTGAATGGGTTGTATCCCGCGAATGCATCTAACCAAAGCAAGCAGTACGGAGTACGGAAAGCTCTATTTTTTCGGCCGTCACCTTCTTATTTGGGATTGGTGTTAGCTCAGGGGTAAGCGTGCTTAAAGTAAGAATATTTTGCAGTGTGTTATAATTGATCAATGATCTCTAACATAACACAATGCAAAAAGGGGTATGTTACCTCCTACCAGACGTAGGAGCACATTATTGATATTGTCGTTCAAAATTCTTCTATATTTAAGAAGAATGTAGGGAAAAAGAGCAGCAAAAAGAGTCCAATCCGAAGTGAGTAAAGCCTAGAGAGCTCCACGGAGAAGTTTCGAATGGTGTTAGCTCGAGGCCTGGTCATCCATATCGATATTCCTCTTCCGGCCTGGGCTAAGAGGGAAACCCTGATAGCAGGGGAGTGCATCAAGACAGCACGGGGTACGGATGCAAGTACCGTACGGGTTTAGTAAATGCACGTTGGATGGGTACCAATGAACGATTTTGCTTGCATGACCTCGATTCATTTCCCATGTGCAGGTACCGCGTACAAATAAACTGGAAGTCTTGGATGTCGTTGGCGGCCCGGCGTCAACAAAGTTTTAGCGATTGGTCTAACTGGTTTAGGCTAGTAACTAACCACGCCAAGGCCTTTTTTGACTCTAGCTTATAGACGGACAACCAACATCTGACCTTGGGATAGTTCACGAAGATGCCTTGTTCTGACCGCAATTGCCTATGCAATCCATTTCTACACATCCAAAGAGGCCTCTACTCTACAGAGCACTCGAACAGCCAAGAAACTGATAGTTATCGGGCCCCAGCTACTTCACCCTTAGCGCCGATAGCCCTGGATGATGGGTTATTTCTCCTATGCAGGACCTGGCCGGGTGCATAACCAGGGCATTATAGGCACCAGGATAGAAGCATATCAAGGCCAGGCTCGCCGTGCCGCCCAGTATCCAACCCCTGTGCAGACAATGTGATTTCCTAGGACTTCTATGCATACGATAGCGCCATAACTAGAGACCACAGTTGTCAGCTGCTTTATACCCCTTAAAAGCTCATTTGGAGCAGGGATATATTCCCTGCTATTGTTTTGGTGACAATTGAATTTTAGGATATTACATGAAATGATTAATCATGCATCCTTCCTCGGGAAACATTCTAATAACCGGCTATGTTAGGGGGGATCACTCTATTTTAATAAATCCTCTCTTTTCACAGACAAGCGTAGGAAAGGAAAGAGCAGACGTCAAAGAAACTGGTTTATACTTCATTCCAACTGCTTTTGTTATTTTACTCCCGTCACCGGAATCAAAGTGTTCTAAACCTTCAGCCATGGGCGAGTTTATAACTTCAGTTATCTGGAGGGTATATACTCATACCTCTCTCCTCGTTTTTTTACTGTTATTTTTTTCTAACCTTCCCCTCACCTCCGGGCATGTGTCATATCACCGTCATGCCAAATTCCACCACCGTGCTGCTCACCATGAGACCAACTCTTATATGGCAATTTCACCTAAGAGCACCGAAACGCCGTCACACATCACTGAGCCCAAGATACTGGTTGATAAAGCTTTGAAGGCGCTTTCGGTGGTCAATAAAAAGAGACTGGAGAATCCTAATTTCAACAAATATGAATTTCCTCTCCCATCTGCGTCAATTATGGCCCAAAAAATATCCAAGCCTCCTTCAATTTTTGATTTTGCTGATTTTTTTTCTGGAAACAATTCAGTAGCCAAGAGAGAAACTACTAACTCCGCTGTTACTAACGCTGTCAAGAATAAAGACTTTACCTATTACCTTCCCCCGGATCTCATTGATGCAGCGCGGATGATAGCTGAATCTAAGCCAATTGGCAGTCTAATGGGAAATCATAGCCAAGTTGCATCTGAAATTCAGGAAAAATACAAGAGTAAAGTGAGCGACACATATACCCCTCAACAAACATATGTTCAGCCAAATGGCCTAGAGGGTTACCTGGTCCCGGAACATGGACTACAAGAAGCCCTTCTACCCAAGGTTAACGAATCATCCACCTTTGAAAAACGTGCCACTAAGCAGCACTGGATGGCCACAATACCTCAGCGAGGTACAAGCCCCTTTGCGCCATCCGGGTACAAGGTGAGCTATATCCTGTGATTAATTACATCCCTTTCGCCCTGGCTATTTGGATTTATATACATGCCTTGAGGCAGTTAATTATATTAATTTGTTCTTACTTTAGGTCTGGAGGAACGTTAAAGATTACGGAGCAAAAGGTGAACATCCTGTTTCTTAATACTGTTTCTAGTTTACTAACCACATTTGAATAGGTGATGGAGTTACTGATGATACTGCTGCGATAAATCGAGCTGTATCTGATGGGAATAGGTGTGGTGAAAACTGTGGTTCTAGTACAATATATCCGGCTATAGTTTACTTCCCTCCTGGGACGTATCTCGTTAGCTCGCCAATTATCCAATACTACAACACTCAATTTCTTGGTGAAGTACGTCTCTATTTAAATAATTCACTTTAATTCTATGTCAGGCTTACCAACTGATAGCCATACGATTATCCCACCATTTTGGCCGCATCCAGTTTTATTGGGCTTGGAGTCTTTTCCTCCAACGTTTATATTGAAGGTGGCAACGGGAACTCTTGGTACTCACCGCCCCTGATAACTTATAGTGAATATATTGTTGACCTGGCTAGGTATCTCAATACAAACAACTTCCTGAGAAGTATAAAGAACTTTAAGATGGATATTAGACGAACCAACCCGGACGCCTATATTTGCGCCATTCACTGGCAGGTTGCACAGGGGACTTCGTTGGAAAATATTGAGTTTTATATGATGCAAGACGACAATACAACACAGCAGGTATGCCCAAATTCTCACATTAGCGGCAAACGGATACGTTCTAAGTAATATAGGGAGTTTATATGGAGAATGGAAGTGGTGGTTTCCTTTCCAATCTCACATTTGTAGGTGGAAACCTAGGGTATGTATTGCTCATATAATTTTGCCCAGCTAGCTCTTTGAGCCAACCACCGTGACAGAGGCGACTAGTCACTGGAGAATCCCTCGCTCTAACATGAGTTGGTTTTAGTGCCTACTTCGGAAACCAGCAGTTTACAACATCACACTTGATTTTTGTTAACTGCAAGACAGCACTACAAGTTCACTGGGACTGGGCCTGGACCATGCAAGATATCATCATTGAATCGTGCAGAAAGGGCCTAGTTGTTATCGGTGGGGTAAGTATTCAACTCTCCTTTGATTCATATCAAAACCCTGTAGATTAATAAATATTGACCTCTGTCCATCATTAGGCTGGTGGTCCTGGCAGTACCGGACAGGCAGTAGGGTCTTTACTCCTTGTGGATTCCATCATCGCCAATACCCCCGTTGGAATTAGCACCTCTCTATCTGGAAGAAATTCAACAGCGCTGCTTGTACAGAATACTGGCTTTTTTAACGTCCCTAAAGCTATTACAGAGAATGTTAGCGGTAACGTTTTGTTGCCAGGTGGTAACGAAGTACTAGTGGATTCTTGGGGTTTTGGGTTATACGTCAATTCCACTCAACCGGGGAAATTTATTGACGGACATAATATTCCGGCCATGAACCGCTCCGTGCCCCTTCTTGGGCCTACTGGGCATTATAAGAGGAATTTCTATACCCGCCGTCGTCCACAGTATCTAGATATTGGACACAGCCAAATTCTTGATGTCAAAGCGCTTGGAGCTAAAGGTGATGGGAAAACAGATGATACTGCTATTCTTAACAGTATTCTATCTAGGGCTGGTAATATGTCGTCTATTGTTTACTTCCCACATGGTGTCTATCTGATCAAGGATACTTTACACATACCCGTTGGCTCAAGGATTGTTGGCCAGGTATGGCCTCAGATAATGGCCACTGGGCCTCTGTTTTCAAATGAGAAGAGCCCGAGAGCGGCGATAGAGGTTGGAAAAGCTGGAGAAAAAGGCATCATTGAAATCCAGGACATGATGTTTACCGTGTCTGGCCCAACAGCTGGTGCAGTGTTGATGGAATGGAATGTTCAGGAAAGCACACAAGGCAGTGCAGCGATGTGGGGTAAGCATTGGACGTTACAATCTTATTAAGCCATTGATATATTTATGAAGCTAATACTCTTCATATAGATTCCCACTTTCGGGTCGGGGGAGCTATTGGCTCTAATCTCCAGCGTAAAGAATGTCCGAAACTGACAGGAAATATTAACACCTCTTGCAAAGCAGCCTCTCTGCTTTTGCACCTTACGCCTCAGTCATCAGCATACCTTGAAAACCTATGGGCCTGGGTTGCTGATCACGATCTAGACGTGGTGTCCCAGGACCAAATTGACATATATGCCGCCCGGGGAATATTAATTGAGAGTAAAGGCCCAACATGGTTGTATGGAACTGCCTCTGAGCACAATGTACTGTATCAGTACCAGCTTTCAAACGCCAAAAATGTGCTCTTGGGTATGATTCAAACCGAATCACCATATTTCCAACCAGTCCCAAGGGCACCGAGCCCTTTTACTACGGGTCTTTTTCCAAATGATCCCCTTTTCAAAGAGTGCAATGCTACTTCCAAGACATGCGCTTCCTCATGGGCATTGCGCGTCATTGACAGCACCTCCGTATATTTCCTGGGCGCAGGTTGGTACACCCATGGTTCAATTCATAAAGCTAAGTAGCGCGCGCTGCTAACCTATATTTAGGGCTGTATAGCTGGTTCTCAAACTACAAGCAGGATTGTGTCAAGATGGAGAATTGCCAGGATCGTGGTGTTGAGATTGAAGAGAGCGTCGATATATGGTTCTTCAATCTTGTCACTAAGGCTATTATCGAGATGGTTACTCCAAGGGGCATTCGGCCTACCTACGCTGCGGAGAATAAAAATGGTTACACGTCTTCCCTACTGGCCTGGGTGAGAGACAAGAACACTACAATAGGGGAACGATTATTTCCTGGTTTTCATCTATATGAGAATAGGACCCTCCCGGACATCACCAAGACCTGCAGGACCGCGGTTACTCAGCGAATCGATTGCCATTCTTTGTACCTTGAATGGGTACGGCCAACTTACCATGGAACATTTTTTGATGGGCAATTCAATCAAGACTTGTGTGATACCGGATGCAAAAGGAGTTTACAAAATTGGTTTGGAACGGTCGAATTAGCATGTGCCGGCCAAAATATCACTGGGGCACTTCCAACACTTTTGGGCGGATATCTTTACCAAGGATACAACGAAACCTGTCTGAAAGACACTACAACTGGGAAATATTGCAATGGTAACCCCTTACCCCCGTCCCTCGTCAGCTAAATCTTCACTGATGCCCTAGCTGACTTTAATACTATACTCACAGAGATTATCGATGGCTTCTCTACAGTTTCTAGCGTCCACGAGATGCCAAAGGAAGAACTATGCTCGTATTGCCATATCAAAAGGAACGAGATAATGCAGTCTAGCTCCTATTCTGTGTATAATGAGTATTATCAGGAAGTGATTCAGACCATTAATCAGAAATGCGGCTTATCACTTCCCACCAACTTTCCTCCTTCCCCAGTCTTCAAGCCAGCACCGCCGCCACCAATTTGTGTATCAGAGAACAAGTATACGACACAAGATGGGGATACATGCGATTCTGTTGCTTTGTTGAAAAGCATTTCGTCTGCCAGCTTACTTGGAGCGAATTCTGGGATCATCAATAATTGCGCAAAAGAATTGACTCCAGGCCTGGAGTTGTGTCTTCCTCTTACCTGTGAGAAAACCTACGAATTACAACCCACTGACAGCTGTTCTTCAATCGAAAACACCAAGTTACTTCGAGTGGGTGGTCTCCGAGCTTACAATAACTGGATCAATATGGATTGCACCAACCTTCATCTTGCTAGTGAAGTTCTGGGCAAAATCCTCTGCCTTGCTCCCCAAGCAGGGACATATACCCCGACAGGTGTAATGCCAGGAACTACCCCGACACCAGGGTCGGGATATGGTACTAAGGTTGTCCCTCCCCCGCAGAATGCAACAGTTGCTGCGGGTACCACATTGAACTGTGGAAAGTGGTACACGGCAGCCCAGGATGATACCTGCGCCACCATATGCATCAGCCAATATATCCATGCCCATCTATTCTGGGCTGTTAATCCTTCTTTGTCAACCACTGATTGCAATTCCAGTATTACGGCCGGAACGACTTATTGCGTTGCACCCATACTAGGCTGGGAAAGTCGGCCTCCAGTCACATCCACACACTCAGCTTCGTCTCAACCTTTGACTGCAGCTACGCCTCGAACCACCTCGGCAGTCTCGATGATACAGTAAATACCCGGAACTGGCAAGGTTATATATACGTTTAGGGTGATCCCTATTGTTATATCAGTCTGTTTCACAGTCCCTATTAGTCTATTTGCAGGAAATTTTTTACAAACTATATAGTAATTGCCTATCTTGGTGGTACGATATAAATACGGGAAACTATCTTTGAATTATTACGCTAGACACCCCTCCTACAATAGCACTCTACGTAGCGAGAAATTCAAATATCCTGCCGGTCTCTTGAGAAACCTCGCGGAACACTTTGATAGCAGCATCCCGTTTTTCTCCAGCAGGGGGTAAACTAAAGAGAGAGGTGTCAGCTCCATACTGAAGCAACAATTTAAAGCAAATCGGTTCTTGTGGCAAACAGGATAACGCAAGCTCTAGAGGCGTCTTGCCAACCCAGGATTGGGCATCAATGTCAGCTCCATACTTGAGGAGGAGCTTAAGGACATCTTCCACCCTCTCCTCACTTAAAGTCCTGGTATTCTTCCGCCTATCTCTGTGTATTCTGTGATTAACGGCCTTCACTTGTGAATGCAAAGGCGCGAATTTGCGTCCCTCATTCGGATTTAGGCCACGCTCAAACAAAAGCTTCAGTATGTCCAAGTATATGAGAGCATTTGGACTATTTGACTGTGCAGGGCCAATAGCAGCGTGGGCAAGCCCATCGCCATGGCAATTTTGCATCGTTATATCGCCGCCGTTATCAAGGAACAGTCGAACGGAATTAATTTCCCCCCTGATAACAGCCTCCCATAGCGGTGACTGCGTGAAGTTATCCAAGCGATTCACGTCAGTATTCAGTGAAACTAAATAACGGATAAGGTTATCGTTTTTCTGCAAGAAGTCTTGCATTTCGCCCTCGGGAAGCAAACTCCTTTTTTTGGTCTCCCAAGCATGGCGCACTGCTACGTATAGTGGGCGATCGTTCCTCCATCCCCCTGATGCAAATTCCTTCTCAGGGTCTGAACCCGCGTCGATCGCGCGTTTTGCGAGTTCAAGGTTTGCAGTTTCCAAAGCCCACATCAAGGCATCATTATTTCGTGACCGTGCAGCTAGCTGGTATAGCTGCTTGTTTAACAGGCTGTAGAACCGGCGGTTGCATCGCAAAAATGAGTTCAGGTCTTGTTTCCTCGTTAGGTGATCTGAAATGAGTAGTATCAATTCGTTTGGAAGCATGGTAAGGCAGGCCGCCTGGCTCATTGTATGCTGCGGATGCCAGATCGACATGGTGGGGTAAAGTTTAGCGAGACATGATATCGCGTCAAATAGAGAATCATAAAGACGACTGAGCATGTTGCCAGACATACTAGAGCGACATGTCCGATTGTTTCGCACCCAAACAAGAGAGCATACACAAACACGGGTTCGGCGAGGCCAAACGGTCTGATAAGCAAGATGGAAGAGTCTGAAATGAGGAGTATTAATTGTTAACTCGTTTCGAGAAGTGATGACTAATACAATTAACTACTTAAAGCCTGTCCATCGATATCAAAGTTACCGAAGATTACTTAATAAAAGACATCAATTTAGCATGGAAATCGTGGCCTTTACGTGCCATACGTGCCGGAAATTGCCAGGGAGTCGACAGGGATATCTCGAGTAGTCTGCTTGTCATCGACGGTTGACTGTACTTTAGGTCCTCCGGGCTGCAGATCGAGAACCAAGCTGTACCATCCCTTGGCGGTAGGCTTTTCAAGATGCACCACAGATGCCTCCTGCGGCGTCGTGACCTGGACATTTACCCAGGCAGAGGTTCCCGACTGCGGTACGATGACATCCGGCTCCAAGGACGGCGTCGGATTGGCTTGAAGTCGAAGTTTCAACATGGTTGGCTCCTGGTCAACAGGCGATAGATTGCCCGAACCCGCGCTGATATATTTCAGCTGCATACCAGGAACACTGTGAAGGGAGCAAGTGTACTCGGGCTGCTCGGTGATTCCAAATGATTCAACCGATATCTGGCCTTGGATGACTCGCAATGCTGAGATATACCCCAGAGCATCGATCAGCTTTCTTGCAGCTGGCTCGTAGTCCGGATTTCCGCTTTTGCGCAAGGCGTTGCCAATGCTATCAACTCTGATATTGACTAGGGAGGCAGTATTAGAATTGTTCAGTGTCTGCGCCCATTTATTGAAGGTCTCCCTGTACTGTTCGGGATTGTTATCAGGCTGCGAGGTGCTGAGCTCGACTCTCGAGGCGTCGGTTCCGCCGCGAACATACACCTGGTTCTCGCGTGTTTGGCGATACGCCTGATAATCGCTCGAAGTCTTGATGCTCACGTCCCCGCTGACATCTGCTATTCCATTATATTCGGCCTTGACGTGAAGCTCGAACTTCTCTTTGGTTTGCGTCTTTGTCAGTTCGTTGTTGACTTTGAGCTGGTACCGTGCTCCAAAGACACAGGACTCCATGACGTGCGTCCCCCAGTCATTGAAGAAATTCATATACTGATCAAAGGTGGCCTGGTCAACTTTCCAGTCTGGAAGCTCTTCGACCGCCGCAAGGAGCTTTTCGTTTACCACAACAGGAGATCCGTCGTAGTCGAGCTCCAAGAAGAACGAACGGTGATCAACACTCATGACTCCGTACACTTTCGCCGTGCTCAGAGAGTGGGCATAGCTATATTGCGACGATGTGGACGCTGAAACGCCAGCATAACTGGCGCTGAAGCTCGCGCTGGTGTCAAGTGTGCTGGCCAGGTCTGTCCCGGTCTCAACCCTCATGGAGTTAGTTGTGGTCCCGCCAGCCGAATTTGTCAATTTCGTGTTCTTAGGAATGGCATAGGTATCGCCATCCGGGAACGTAACGGTGTTCTGGTCCTCGCTCAGCGTGACGATTCTCCGCTTTTGATCAAGGACTATGTCAAGGTCGAATGCATCACTGCCTTTTAGACCGCATTAGAGGGCTATTATTCAGGTTTAGTGCGGTGAATACATACCCCTTGGTAGCAAAACAACACTCTGACCCAGTAGCTGGGCATCGGTGAATTGGCTGGTGCTACCCATTGTGTCAAACTAGTCAAGGCGAGCTGGTTTGATTCAGCTCAGACTCGGGCAGTAGGCTACCCTCTGCTCGTAACTACTTTATAACCATTCATTAGACCACCCCCTGCCACGATAAATACCCCAGCTGATCGTCATACCCCGTTTGCGGAGGCGGCCCGCTGACCCTTAACTGTAAACTTGTCACCAGCAAACCGCATGCATCATGCATATAATCCGATCGTGACACAGTGCATGAACATCTAATACGTTACTCCTGCCTTACTGGGCCAATCTCCATAAAAGCTAGAGCCGCGGAGAAAATTCCCGCAGCATGATGCTCATTTAGGAAACCTGAAAAAGATGCTGGTAGCAGTATTTGAAACGCTTCTAGTTGTTTCTGAAATATTTCATGAGTTGTCAACCGCCTTGCAAGTTAGTATCGATTATTATTTCCATGACTGGACATCCAAGACACACCTCGGCCAGTTTCCTAGAGAAGATAAGGAAAGGGTGGGAGAGGAGATGAGAGGGGTAAGAGCAATTATCAATTCATCAGTCAGCTTTCAAATTCGTGACAAAAGAGCGGGAAAGAATATATCGGACATTCAACCCCTGATCTAGGAAAGTAACCGGATATATAAGAAGGTATGGTAGGGAATCCCTTGAACTTCAGCCTGAATACATTACACATTCCCGAGCACAAAAGCATCACATCCTCCCCCTGGTTTCTATACGAATCTATTTGGCTTTCGAAGATATGCACTACAGCTTCGTTGCACTCTTCACCCTTTTGGGTCTATTGTCTCGAGCTGAAGCTAGAACATGTGGAGATACCTATTTGTACTGCGGATCTACCCTCCAAGGTAAAGGTAGGTAGTACGGTTGACATTTTTTCCCTTCATGGTTGGCTAGTAATATCAAGATCGGAAATTCTAGAGATCTGACCGTATTCTAGGATGGAGCCAGACTGAGCTCGTCAATATAATCAATAAGGACCCATTTCCCAATCCAAACGCCGTTGACGACTATCGGAATGCACTATTCCAATGCGGTGGTAGTGATAACCCTTTCTTCGTTGGATATTGCAATGAAGGTTGTATAAATAAGGGTAGCGGGCACGATGACGTTTGTGAGGGTAAGTGATGAAGATACTGATGATAACGAACTCGCCGACCAAAACTAACCCGATGCCCAGAGCCATAAGTAGCTTAAGGAGTTCGCTTTTTCGCCATCTAGTCGCTCTGTGTCTTCCCTTTTCGGTTCGTCATATATATACACGAGTCAAGTTCCAGCATTACCGGTGTGAATAATGATAGGAGAATAATGTATTTCGGTGACAGCATCTTTTCGGAGAAATAATTGCCAATTATAATATTTCTATATCACATACTTTGAACAATTAGTTTTACAACTATTTGTAGGTTGAATTCTAATATCTGCCACTCTGCTCACTTTCATATTCCTCTTCAAGTGTGGGCTTCGCCATTATCGACGCTATATACAGCCTCTATGTTATATAAAATAAGGTCGAAGATATAATATATAGAGTTATAATTTTATTTAATATTTAAAAATTAATATAAAAGTAAAAAATAATTAAAAAAGAAAGTTAAAATTAGTTAAAGTTAGATATTAAGTTTGCAAGAAGGGAGTTTAGTTAGATAAGCACAGCCCAATCCAGAAGCAAACGATACAGCAGTCGCTATAACTAACTACCTAGGATAACAACTCCGTACCAAAAATAACAACCCAAGCAAGAACAATGGCTTCTCTTATCGGAGCTTTTCGCCCTACGATGGGCTCGAGAAGGGCTTTGTATAGGCAGCTATCGACATTGTCGAATAATCCCCATATCGTATGGCCACAGCACCCCATTCCATATCCATCCGAAGCAATCTGTATAAACTAACGCCAACATATAGTACGTTTTCCCGAACACAACAGGCACGAGCCATACACTATCACTCCTACCGACCTCTCCTCCAACTCCTGACCTCGCGATTGGGTCAACGACTACCTCTGCCCTCCCTCCAACACCAACCACATTCTCCCCAAACCCGCGATTCATCTCAATCTTGGACTCCGTGCTAGCAGACCATGCGTACCAGGACCCAGACACCGTGTCCGCAGCACAAGTAATGGCATCAACTGCCGGTGCTAATCTCTTCTCACGCATGCATGGACGGGCAGAAGGGGCAGGGTCAGCTGGTCGAGGTGGATTCATACACATAGCTGATTCGAGAGAGCCGCCGGAATACGGCAGGATACCTTCGTATGTTTGAGCCATTGGGTTACAGTTGTGTTGGTGGAAAAACTAACATATACAGGCCTGAGGATATATTTGGTTCTATTGAGGTTGACGGACATGGTAACATTGAAGGGAAAGGAAACTATCAAAGCAGCGGTATGATACATTCTTTTTCCTTCGCGAATGAACGCATTGCTTTACTAACTATATTTCTATCCAGGAACATATCGTATTGTGACGAGGAGTGGAATGTAAGTGTTCCTCATGCTCGTTGTGGATTTATCTCACATTGCTAATGACATACAGCCTTGGACTAAGTCCATTCCTTAGAGAAAAATTGGTCGAGAGACTAAGGGCCGAGGAGCAGAAGATACGGCAATAAAGGTATCAATTCCCAGTAAAGTGACATTAAAGCTATTTCATGAGGAAGTGTAAGATAAGTATACTTGTATAATATTCATTGCATGTTGGACAGCGAACACAGTCAAAAAAGAGGAATAAATATAGTACATATTTCAAATATAAATCGCAACTGAATCAATCACTTCTTGAAGAAATTGGTAATCCGCTGGTTCCCACCAGCTGGTTTAGCACTGGATTTCGGTTTCGTGTTATTGCTTGTTGCACTTCGCATCTTCTTCGTAGGGCTGCTTCCTTTAAGAGGTTCCATCTTCTCTTGGACAAGTTCTTTTTGTGGGCTTTCAATCTTCACCCTCTTGTTGCTGTCTGCTGAAGGTTTCTCCAGCTTATCATCAGGAGTGCGTTCTCTCTTTAGGCTGCTGGAATCTCCCTCCGCTTTTTCGAGTTTGGTTTTCGGTACTTCTGCTTTTCCCTTCTTCTGCCCTTTTCCTTGGAAGAAATTGGCAATGTTTGACTTATTTTCCTTGCTATCAAGCGGTACGATGAAGCTCGGGGAGTTATTCCCGACTTTCCCTACGTCCTTGCTAACAGGGTATGTCTCCAGTTCACCTTCATAGGGCTTCAAGAGTGATTGAAGCTCCTTGGTCCATGTAGTAGTATGTGGGTCTAGCCAAGTTGCCATTGCCTTGCTACCTGGATCAAGAATGACCGGCATACGATCGTGGAGAAATTTCAGTTGTGAGTTGGACGAGGTGGTGATAACTGTGTATGTATACAGCTTCTCATCCGAGTCTATTACAGGTCAGTCACACTTCCAAAATATATCATCCAATGCCATTCCCACTTGCCTTCATACTTGACACAGTCCCACAAGCCAGCGAAACACATCAGGTCGCCATCCTTTCGACGAGTATAATACGGTAGCCTTGTTTTACCTCCAGGGCCAGTTCTAAGCCATTCGTAAAAGCCTTGACATATAACTATGCAGCGCTTTTTCCTCTTCATCGAAGTCCACATGCCTCGGTCTTCTATTAACGAGTCATCTCGGCAGTTGATAGTCTTCATCAGTGAGCCGTAGTCTGGAGAACGTTTGGTCCAAAAGGGTATAAGCCCCCATTTCATGGCTTGTATCTTGTACTTGATGTTTTTCTCTTTTCCCTCAGCCTGCTCAGCACCCTCTTGCTCTTCGGGAACTTCTCCCTCAGCGGTTTCATGACTCACGCCACCGTGGTCAGGGGTGTCCGCTCGGAGGACAGCACCGTAGTTTCCAGGTGCAAAATTATATGTTTCCCTCACTTCATCGTCGTCTGCTATCTCATCAATCTGCTGCCCTCTCTCTTGTAGCTGATGTCGAATGAACGCTAGGCGCTGTCTCAAAAGATATCAGACTAGTGGTCCCCTTGTATTAGAGCATAGGATCATGCATACAATTCCCATAGCATAACGCCCACACATTTTGCCGCAGTGACCAATTATTTGGTGTATATAACTGGGTTATATAACTTTGTATATGTTAGGAAGAGTTGTATATAAGAGAGTGGTATATATATCCAATGGATAAATTGCTGCCTTGGAGGTTGTAATTAGCTTGCCAGATGTATTTAGTCTAGACCTTGGCTAAGTCGGACTGAGTACACGTGACTGCCAAACGCACCACAGCTAAGAGCCCCATATTACGGAGTAATTATGTTAAATATTACATCCTGGTCTTATATAGGGCGCCGTAGATAGCTCAATATACACTGTGTAATATATCTTTTATCTTTAGGGGTGAGAAAGTGATCAATTTATGGCTGTCAAATTGTATGGTTGACTCCGATAAAAAGAACCACGCTAAAAATGTCTAAGCAACCTTAAATTTACCACCTGCTATCACAACCAACTGGCTGGGAGCAAGTCCTCTGTCTCGACTGTGCTATAACTAGGCATCAGTTGAGCAGGCCTGCGGTTACTTGCTTCGAACCTAACATATTATATTAGATACGATGGTCTAGAAAGATGCTACCGAAACTAGCATGGCGCGTCGGCGCGCTCTCGCGACCGATATGCAGTCCTCCTCTCTCGCAATCGATGACAAGATCAATTTCTTCATATAGAACGGCCCATCGACCAAGAATACAATTCCTCACTCGCAACCCATCGAACTCCCAAATCCGATCATACACATTCTACCAGCGATTCAGGGACAATTTCCGAGTTGCAGCCCGAAATGTCCATCGCAAACACCCTATCGGATTTCCTCTTACGCTCCTTTTTGCCGTGGGGAATACCGCCCTGCTAGTGTACATTGTCTATGACTTTATGACTCGCGTGAATCCGGAATTCACAAAGTTCCCTAAGGAAATAGCAACGCCTCTCCGAAAAGCAGTGTATTATACCGAAATGGACCTCAACCCTCCGTCAGCATTGGCCTATTATAAGCAGGCATTAGCCGCTGGACATCAATTGGGACTACATCCATTTTCCGACGAAATGCTGGGCATACGACTGGCAGTGGCTGCTATGCTGGAGAAGGCAAAATTGTTTGATGCAGCGATTGAAGTTCTCGAGACAATCAAGCGTGATTGCGAGACTTGGATAGAGAATGGAAGGAGACGGAAACTGATAATGGATCGGGAAAATCAGAGTGGGAAAAATACCCGACCTGAACCTTCTGATTTGGATGCTGTAGCTGAATACGAAGCTGGTCTGAAGAAAGAGCAGGAAGAGGAGGAACTGCGCGACAAGGTGGTGAAGAAAATACCGGGCATCAGCGTAAAACTGGCCGATATATACTCCGAACAATACCCTGATGATACCGCGAAGGCAGAGAAACTCCTTACCTCTGCCTTTGAAACTAGCCGAGCAGAGCTTCAGCGAAGAAGGGACTTGAAGCTACCTATTACTACGGATGAGGAAAATCCATCATACCTTACCCTCTCCGAGGTGGGGAATGCATGTAGTGAGTTGGCTGACCACTATGTAAATAAAGGCAGAAGCGACCTAGCAACCATTCTGTACATGCAAGCAATATCCTTATTCAAGGAGGATGAAGGAGACGGGCGACATAAATGCATCCAGGCCGTTCTCCTAAATAATATTGCAAGTCAGATGGCGGAACAAGCTGGAAAGGTGCCTTTGGGCGCCGCATTGCCTTCTTCTGCGTCTCCGAACCCTGTTTCACGCGACCAGCTGCTATCCGCAGCAGGAGAGTGGGCCAAGAAAGCATTGGACGTTGCTACCAATGTTGAGGAATCATATAAGAATGAGCAATGTGACCAAGCCTGTGTTGTTGCTCTGTTCAATCTGGGGGAGATAGCCGAGATGCAAGAAAATTCTCACCAGGCAGAGGACTTCTATGGGAAAGCCAAAGCAGCAGCTGTGAAAGTTCAATTTACCGAAGGAATTGAGCAGGCGGAAGATGCACTGAAGAGGCTGCGACGCAAGAAGTGAGGCGAAGTAACTGTATAATACCTCTCAAAACGGGCAAGATAGTTACGAATATAGAAACCCCATGTACAACATTTTGACAAAAGTTAGGTGCCATGTTGAGAACCGTTGAAGAGATTTCAATTACATTCAACTACGGTGAACGAGAAAGGTATAATCATGATGTAGAATCTCCATTAAAGTCGTGAAGGGCGTACATAGCATAACCTTTCTAGCCAATACGGTAGGTCACTCGCCAATTTAGATGTCCATGAAGAAAATACCATCGGCTTTGAAGATAAGATAGCAGTGGGCAGGTTATGCTTTTTGAACTTTTTTTTTTGCTTCCATTTAGATAGATCCGTTGTAAATAACTCCAGGGAACTATCAAAACACCACAGCTCATGTTGTCCACGGGTGTAGCCCTTTTTTGCCCTTCCTTTTTGATCAGGTGTGCGCATTGCTTCATCCGAATGATCCCCAACCAGTCATATTGTTTCATTGGACATTATCTAGTAAACAACTCACTCCGGTATTAAAGATGTGACAAAAGGGGAATAAAAAGTTGTACTTTTATACCCTTGACATGACACCCCAGGCGCGAATCTTGTTATCAGTGTATCCAGAGAACAAAGTCTGACCATCAGCGCTCCAGGCCAAGCTTATGCACTCAGGGTCACGGCTCTTCTTGCCCTTGTCCTCGAATTCAGGCTTGAGCTCATCAATCTTGCTCTTCTTCTCCAAGTCGAAGATGCTGATGCTGCTGGCAGTGGCAGCGCAAAGCCAGTAGCGGTTAGGAGAGAAGACGAGAGCGTGGATTTCATCACCAGCATTGAGAGAGTAGAGGTGTTTCGATTCGTTCAAATCCCAGAGCATGACAACGCCGTCCTTGCCACCAGAGGCGCAAAGAGAGCCATCAGGGGAGATGGTGACAGTGTTGATGTAGCCGCTGTGGCCAATGTGGTCAGTCTGGATGCGGCAGGTGGAGAGTTCCCAGACCTATTGTACCTCGATTGTTAGCAAATGCGTCCAAAGAAGTCCAACAATGCTCCAAGAAAAGTTTTTCTGTGGGTAGTATAGAATAATCAAGGGCGAAATTTCCATCAGGGCAAAGGTGAATAATGGTCTCATGGCCCGCAAAGGAGCTCTGAAGTAGCAAATACGTAATTGCAAAACATCATTTGGAAAACAAGGCGACATAGAAAAACGAGGACGCTGGTGGTCGGGTGATTCGTACCTTGACGAGCTTGTCCCAACCAGCAGAGACGATGACGGGGTTCTGGGGGTTAGGGCTGAAGCGGACGCAGGAGACCCATTCGGTGTGGCCCTTGTCGGTGATGGTGAACTTGCAGTCACCAAGGGTGTTCCACAGCTTAATGGTTCGGTCACGGGAACCAGAGACAATTTGGCGGTTGTCAGCAGAGAAGGAAACGGACAGAACGTCGTTGTTGTGGCCGACGAAAGTGCGGGTGGTGTTTCCGGTAGCCAATTCCCACAGACGGAGGGTCTTATCCCAGGAGCTGGAAAGAGCGTAGGCACCATCGGAGGAGATGACCTATTATTCAATAATTAGCCATGCAAAAAGAAAATCCCCATGGCCTATGCCCCTCTTCAATGTTTTTCTTCCATATCTCGCCATCCTGCGCAAACATATCAACTGGACCCGGGGGAGAGTATCATACACAGTCAGAAACGATATGAGAGTGTCCGTGGAGGGATCGCTTTGGGTATCCGTATGCGGTGTCGTCGCGGGTCAAGTTCCAGACGATCAGGGTCTTGTCGCGGGAGGCGGACAAGAGCATGTTTGGGCTAAACCGGCCTGTCAGCATCATCCTCCATCCGCCTGAAGCTCATCATCGTCTTTGCTTCTCTTCTCAATCACAGCAGGAATCATCATGGATATTGCCCTTACTTCTCCAAAGTCGTGGCCAAGCTGGTAACCCAGCCATTGTGGCCCTGGAGGGTTCCACGGAGGACTAGCTGCTCAGCCATGATGTGCGGACTCGAGCTCGACTGCGTGATGCTCTCGTAAATCCTCGAGGGGTGGTGGTGGACGGAGAGGGATGAAGGTCGAGCAGTGAAGTTGTTGTCTCTCTTCGATCTTTTTTTCACACAAATCGCAGAAAGGAGTTAGGCGTGTTCCGCATCCAGGCAAGAAAAACCCTAAACGCCAGTGTGCGCGCTAAACCCTAACCGGCATTAAGCGAGCGCCTTTTCAACGTCTCGCATACAACTTGTAGACGAAGCGACAACGACAACGACGATGACGACGATGATGATGACGATGACGATGATGATGATTCCAAGGTAGATACAGATGAGATGGCTTGGTGATACATAATGTACAGGCATGGAGGTATACGCTACGACTTAAAGGGCTCGATGTTGGGCATGCGTCCCAAGCCACCGCCGCTTCCCTTGCTGCTGCCGTCTCCAGCTTTCTCGCTCTGGACATGCTGTCGCAGCAGAGCGAGAATCTCCGAGTCAGCCCAGCGCTGAGGGACGGGCCGATATGCTGGCTTGAAAGCTCCCACGGTCTGCGCCCACTCTCCGCTCTTCGCTGCGCCGCTCTTCCACGTATCCGTCAGCTCGTCTTTGGCCTTCGACGCGCCCCCAGCCGCCTCGGACTCAGACGGCGGTTCCTGAGTCGCCCAGTAGTAGATGTCCCAGTCGTTTTCATCCAGGAACCGGTCGTATTCGTCCAGTTGGCTTCCCGTCATCTTCCCCAGATATGTAGATGCGAACGTTGACAGGAGCAGGTCCGACTCTAGAGTCCCTCGTTTGCGGCTCTGGTCTATCTTCATGTTTAGTCTCTGAGGTGAAAGATGTAGCTAATGTAGCATCCAGGACGGCACTCACATAGCAACCTAGCTCTCTTTGTGCTGTTATCCTCCCCCTTTCTCTTCAATGGCTCGACTTTGAACGTAATGCCTTCCATCTCGCCGACCGCAAGTTCACCCTTTGTTTGGCCGGGAGCCAGCTGCTCTTCCGCCTTGCTACCCT
This sequence comes from Trichophyton schoenleinii, assembly GCA_018357685.1. Lineage (NCBI taxonomy): Eukaryota > Fungi > Ascomycota > Eurotiomycetes > Onygenales > Arthrodermataceae > Trichophyton > Trichophyton schoenleinii. The sequence continues at coordinate 5,434,998 of WOFF01000001.1, forward strand.
TGTTTCCCGCGCTCCCATTGCTAGCCAGCTGGGAAGAATAACTTAGATATCGGAATCCCGGGGACGAGGTAGGGTATATGCTGGCATGGTGTTGATATGAGATGGATGGACCAGATGCCGGTGACGACCTAAACGAGAGAGCTGGGGAGCGGCATCTGCACGAAGCCAGCCCTCGCCTTAGCGATCGAGATATACTATGCGCCGTAGACATGGGAGTAAATGAAAGACCGAATTGATGTGCTTCTGCGTTGAGATCCAGCAGCTAACAGTTTGCTGGCTCTGCTGATGAAACTTGAAGATTTGACATCATCCGAGCTCTGTTTGCACTGTTTGCATCACCCGGACATCAAAATTCACAACTCATAACTACTACTCATTTGGGCGCCTTTCTAAGAGTTGATACTTTAATAACCGAATAAATTAGGATAGTTATCTTTACGTTGATCCATGTATAAACCCTGTAGCTTTTCTCAGATGCTAATTGAATAGTGATCATAGTTACAATTCGTATTCCCTCATAATGAGACGTGATAGATATCGAAAAAGAGGAAGTATAAATGAAGCCGAGCAAGCAGGAAGCCGCCCAAAAGTACCTGAGCAGACATAGAAACGGGTCAGAGCCTTGGGTAGGAAAGGGCAGCGTTCACCATTCGCCAAAAGAAATCTTTTTTTTATGGATGCTTTAGATAAGATGCTTCGATCTAATGGTAGAAAGAAATCATTTAGCAAGCGAAACCAGATAAGGGCACCAATACTGCAATTAAAGACAAAACTTACCGGAAGTAGGCTCTCAAATAGACCACCTGCCAGACACCAAGACCAATCAGCATACCCATGGTGCCGAAAGCAAACCACTTGACTCGCTCGTTGGTGCTTTCGTTGGTATCTCGGAGCTTCTGCTCTCGCGCGCGCATAAAGTCCATCTCCGCAACGATTTCAGTAATCATGGCCTCCAAGCGGCGAAGGTCAGCCTCAACTGGCTTGAGCTTCTCCTGGACCTTGATAGCATCCCAGTCACGGGCATCAGCACCGATATCAATGCTCAGCTCAACCTGACGAGAAGGATTGGGCCCAGGATCTATAATCGGAGAGAAAACGAAGTAATTAGCCAAAATTCCACTACTTGCAATGGCAATGAAGAAAGTTCGCCAAGGTAAGTCTTACTTCGCCCAGAAAGAATGTTAGAGAAGCAAACGTCAAAGGAAGAGTCGGCGCTGGCAGTAAACATCTGTCTGATCTCGCCGGCAATATCTTTTGGTTTGGCGTAATCGTCGCCTAGAGAGCTCTTGATCTATTCCATCCAACACAAATCCAATTAGCATGCGTTATCGTATATCGTGCAATTCGCAATCGCTGTCTGCTTGTCGTAAAGAATGAGGAGAAAAAAAAAAGTCCACCACGTACGTGCATGTTGACAACCTGTCCATCTCCCTTCGAGCCGCTCACTGTGGCAGTGACGACAACAAGCTGGTCACGCGCAACGAAATTCCTTATGCATCTTTCGTGCTTTCCTGAGTGTGTATTTGGGATGAGATCGAATCGTACGGCGGAGGTAAGAGGCACAAGGAGGGCGAAGAGAAGGAAGAGAAGTTCGAAGGGAGACCGCAGTCCCATGGCTGAGCCCCGTCGCATACTGGTCTCTGCCGTGGATAATATAGAGAAAAAGGAGGGGGAGAGAAGGATCACCACCAGGGGAGCTTGTCGAGGGAAGGGCGGTTGATCTGGATGCGCCTGGTCGTCTGCACTGCTATCTCGATGTCCAATTTAGGGTTACGTATATTTGTCCCTGGCTGGCGCTGCCCAGGCGGTTGCAGGCCAAGGAAAATAGAAACTCCGGCGAGCTACATCGACCCGCTGCAGTCGGGCGGACATCCAGAAGTCCATGAGTCCATGTCAGCCCCTGAGCTCTACATTCGATAATACCAGCATTCGATAATACCAGCTATTTACTGATATGGTATACAGCTGCTGGGAAATGATCTGGCCAGCTGTTTATGTGTATACTGGCTGTGCTGCTGTAGTGAATTTGGCTCACAGCTAGTTACAGCGAGCCGATTCTTTCCCCTGAGAAGGCCAACTCCTGCCGTGGCTACGATGATACGCCAGATACTCTGAAGACTGATATCTTTCCTAGATATTATTTCCTGCTCCAAAGCTGGGGAATGTCTGACTGGTATCACTCATGATGCTAGACATCAAAGAATATCTAATATACCCACCTCAAATACTGCGTCAGAGTCCCATCTATTTATAGGCAAAACATCGACTAACCACTGCACATCTCAAACAATATAAGCTAGACTGAGACTGGATATACCATAAAGTGGCGGAGTTGGTTCTAAAAGCACATCTCCACTGGTGAGAAATAGCGGTATATAATATGTTGGAGATAGGTCACATTCAATTTGGGCTGCAATATCAACTATCGATTCAAGAGCCGTGGATATCACCTCTTCATCAATTTCGACTACAGAACAGCCTCCACTAGAGTTTCCATATCGAAAACGGGCATTAGCCAGATTCTAACTGCCATCATATATGCTGCATCTTAAAACCCATCTACATTTTGGGCCTTGGTGGACAATAATACCATTGACAATGATATTTCCACGAGCTAGTCATTGAAAATTATATGAAAAAACAGAGAAGTCGTCTTCTTGCATGGTTTAACCGCTTGCTCTGTGTTGGCCAATAGTGAGATAATCGCGTTTATGGGAATATCAAACTAGACGTCACTAACTTGTATCATAACATCAACCGATATGACTCGTCTATGAACAAACTCAGATCAGATGTACCTATACATCTTCGAATCAACACCACCTGTCCTTGCTCTGCATACCTGCATAACGTCAATGCTATTGCATGTATCAGTTCTCGCTCGAGAAGAGGCAAAGAACACATCACAACCTGTACCAGCAACGCAAAACGCAACATGATATCCCATCGACAAGGTTCTACGTCCCATCACGCAACCGTTCAAAATAAATCCAGGGTGAAAAATCAGCCAGGTGGTGTTCCGGGCTTCGGAAACCGGGCTCCAACGGGCCCCATAGCCCTCCCGAACTATCGACCGGGTCAGGTCATACACGTATCTGGACGATCTGGCGGGGGAACAGAGGTTCCGTTCGTCTGTTGAAACTATACCTGGGGAAGATGTGCGGGTGTTCACAGGGTGAAACGCATGCAAGTCAAAATGATCTGCCGCCGGCTACCTAACTAGCGTGGACAGGGATGATGCAAAACAAGACCGCAAAGCTGCAACCGCAAGCATGTTCGAGAGTTGATCTTGTGACGTGAAAACGCTTTGCTTTGACGGGTATCCGTGGGTATTTTTTTATCTATGTTGTCATCGATATCGACGTGGCGTGGCATAGCGTAGTGTAGAGAGTTTTAAAAAATTGGTCATGGAGAAGTAAAAGAGTAAGATAGTGTGGAAGAGAAAAAAGAGTATTTTCATGACTTGCATCTCACCGTAATGGCTATGAAGTGGGAAAGAGTATTATATGACAAAAATAAGACCCAAACGGAGGTTAAGAAACAAGATGGAAAGGTGGTATATAGAAGGAGAAGGAGAACAGGGTACAACACATTCTGTATGCGTTCAGCGAGCGTAGCGTAGAGAGACCAAGGAAAACGGTGCGAAGAAGGGAGGAAATAAGGGAAAATAGGAGAAAGCTGGAGCAGAATCTGTGTATATACGTGGGAAGGTCTTTTTCGCCAAAAAAAGGGGAACGAGTGAGAAACCAAGGCTGGATCTTGTCTTGATCTGAATGGGAAAGGAAAAGGAAACATATATATACTGCCACCCTTGTACCAAGAAAGATGAAGATGAAAGGAAAAGAGGGAGATGGAAAAAAAAAAGGAAGAAATAACGAGGCGGGATGAAGGAAAAGGTATAATGTAACAAGGGCCGAAAAGTCATATTCATTAATTAAAAAATATGGTAGAACATTTCGAAAGCGTGAATGTTTTTCCCAGGAGAAAAAAGGAGGGCAAGATAGGGGGGAGGAGAGGATTCGTAGACGAGGGTGAGAAAAGGGGAGGAAAATGAGAGAGGGAGGAGGAGGAGGAGGATTTGATGATAAGACTATGCCACTTGTTTCTTCTTTCGTAGGAAAGTCTTGAACGTCCAGCTAGCTGATGTTCCTGTCTTCATGGACTGCAGGGAGCTGACGCTGGGCGAAGACGGAGGACCGGTGTTTTTGAGGAAGTCTGCTAGTGCAGCGGTATCAGACTTGTTGGATCGGTAAAGACTGTCTGCATCGACGCCCTTGATGACGCCCTTGGGCAGTCTGCCGCCCGAATGCCACTGGTTATCAGGCTGGTCTGCATGAATGGTCGCAACAAACGAGGAGCCCGAAGTAAGCGAGGCCTGTGGCCTGCCGGAATGGCTGTGGTAGTTGTACTTGGGCGGCAGGTCGACGAGTCTGGGAGGCGCAGGCGACCCGGCCTCGGAAGTGGAGTCTAGCGTTACGCTTCGCGAGATGGGCGGCCTCATGGCCTTTTGGCGATGCAGCTCGTTGGCCTTTTGGATGTTGATGGTGAACGGCTGTGGCTTTGGAGGAGGAGGGGGAGGCGGCCCGTTTTTCAGGAACTCGGCCAGACTCTCTTCCTTGGGCTTAGCCGCATCGCGAACGTCGTCGTATTCATCCTCGCTATCCGAATCAATGGCGTACGGGTCTCTGACTCGCCGGCGTGTTTTAGCGGGCGTTGCCGAACCATCGCCTCGAATGTTGGGGGTTGGAGAGAGCCGGTACTGGAGCGTTCGGCTGTTGGGCCGAGTGCTAGAGTCGATTAGCGCCGTGTGGGAGTTGACGGAGGCGACTGATGCGGCGACCATGGAGCCGTCCTGGGTGCCGGGCATTGAGCTATCGCCGGTGGTGAAGTCACGCTCGCTGCGGATAGTTGGGCTGAAGGAGCTGAAGTCGTCTGAGTTCATGGTGTTTCTGAACGGAGCGACAGTTTTCTGCTGCAGACGGCGAGCCTGTGGATCAGGGGGCCCCTGACGGATGAAGTCGATCAGCTCGGAGGTCTTGTTATCTCTGACAAAGACTGCCGGACGAGCTTCGAGACGAGGCCGGTTCGGGTTGCTTGCTCGCGGGGTGGAGGTGATGTTGGAGGAGGAGGAGGAAGAGTTGTTCTTATTATTATCCTTCGAGGCCTTTGGCGTAGCGAGGGGGCTGGTTGAGTAGGTTGCTGTCGGTGCAGGGGAGTTGGGAATGGAGCCGTTGCCAGCGCGAGCAATGCTATTATTAAATTGTGCGGCGGGTGGGTGTAACCCCTTATCAGGTCCTGTGGAACGAATGAAGTTGGCGAAGTCTCTGACGGATGCGTTTTCGACTCTGGCATCGCGAGCTTGTGGAGCGGCCATCTTAGGCTTTGCCGGCGGCGGGCTAGGGGGGTTTCGAGCCAGCGGAGACTGAGGCACAGGGGATGAGATGGACGGCGAGCGGAAGGTCGGCGACAGGATCCTGCGGCTCTGCTTTCCGCTCTTGACGGAGCTCGTATCGGCAGGGTCTGCGGCCAGGTCTGCAGGGCGAGTAGCAGCCCATCGAGGCGAGCCGACCTCTTCCATCTCACGCATGTTTCGTGGAGTCAGGGTATAGTGGATTGTTTCGTCGCTCATGAGAAGCTCCTCGAGGGCGGTAGATCCAGATCCGCTGCCGTCTGACGAGCAGATGACGGAGACGGACAGGTCTGACGGCTGTCTACTGATCAAGCCCCTGATTCTGTTGGAGCCCTGGGAGACGCCGGAGCCGGAGGTGATGGGTCGACCGTCACGCCTGCTGCCTGCGCTCTCTGACCTGCGTAGCTTGCTGGAGTCTCGAGAGATGCTGGACGGCGGAGGTGTGACTCGTTGAACGGCAGCGCGTTCTGACCCCGGAGACACAGGCAGGTTCTGTCTTGTGGAACAGTTGGTGTTGATTTTTGTGAGCCATGCTCTGCTCCGTGGGGTGACGGAGGGTTCGCTGTCCCCGGAGTTGATAGAGGCCTGGTCTGGCGACGAACGCTCGTTCTGCACGGGGGTGTTGTCTGCCACCTCGGTCAGGGGGGTGAGACGGGCTCCGCGGCTGGGAGAGCGAGGAGAGCGGGAGACGAAGGAGGTTTCCACGATGTTGTCTCCGAACGGGTTGCTGGTAGGGGGTAAGGGGGCGGCGGTTGCTTTACGGCGAGCAGCCTTGCGGGCGACCTGGTCGTCGTCTGTGAGGGAAGAGGAGGAGTAGTAGGCAGGGTTCCCGTCTACAATGTCCTCGCAGGTGGTGATGCGTGCAGAGCTGCTGCTGTTTGCAGTCTGCGAAGCTGTAGATTCAGCGGACTCCTTGGACGAGACCCGGGAGGCTTCGGGGATGGTATAGATAGACGAGACAACGCTGTTGTTGTCGCCCGTCTCGCTGCTGGGCGGAGAGACGACCTCTTGCTCCATTGATGGGTCCTGGCAGCGAGGAGAAGCTATAGAAGCCGGGTGATAGGGGCTGTAGATGGACGCCGAGTCAGGACCAGCCTGCTCCAGCTCTGGTGATGTTGTAGTTGTAGTTGTAGTTGTAGTTGCTGCTGCGGCCGCCGCTGATGCTGCTACTACTTTTTCTGCTGCTGCTGCTGCCGCCGATGCTGATGCTGATTCTTCGGCCTTGCTGTCAGTCTCTGGCTCTTCAGCCTCTGGCATGCTCTCGAGGTGGTCGTCTTCCTTGCGAGTGTCTGCTGCCGAGGAGGCCGACCGTTTGACCCGGGACGGCGAAGGGGACAAGGGAGACGTTATATACATCGACTGGGGCATCGACTGGGAGCGGATATGCGCCCTCCTGGTGCTGGAACGAGCGGGGGCTAACGCTGCTCCTGCTGCTGCTAATCCTGCTGCTGCCGCCGCCGCCGCTGATGATGACGATGATGAAGCGGCCGCCGAAGCTGCCATGGCGACCCGGGGCGAGATGGCGCTGGTGCTCCTGGCCAGGACCGGCCTGCCTGCGACGTCTGGGCTCGAGATGAACAGGCTCCGGGGCCGCATGGAGCGCGCGGGCAGGGCGACGGCGAGCTGGGCGCTGAAACCGGGGACCTCAATCTCGTCAATGTCATACTCGCTAATCGGCAGGGGGATGTCCGCCGGGTTGACGTTCACGCAGGTGCTGGTGGTGACGCTGGCGGCGTCTGAAACGTGCTGATCGGCGCTCGAGATCTTGCGGCCGCCAAAGGAGAAGCCGTTGAAGGTATCAAAGGTATCAAAGGTGCCGATGCTGCTGTGCGTGCTTGTCCGCGACGAGCATCCCCGGCGCACCAGCGACTCTCTCGACAGCGTCCGCGACAGGGCCGGCGCCCGCAGGTTCTTGCGCCAGGTGCGCCAGAGACGGCCGAGGGTCGGGTTGAGGGCGACCTTCTCGACGTCGACGTCGTCCACGACCAGCGTGCCGCCCTGGTACTTGCGCTCGTCGTTCTCGTCTGAGAAGCCGAGACGGGCGCTGGAGTTCTCGCCGGCGATGATCAGGATGTTCTCGGCGATGTACTCGAGGATGGAGGTCAGGAAGATGGCGGCCGCGGGCGAGAGCATGCCGCCGTGGTTCATAAAGTACGGCCGGCCGTTGGTCTCGCTCAGCCCTTCGCGCTGCAGGTACTCTTCCTCGTCGTCTTCCTCCATGTCGCCGAGCCGGGCGTAGACCATGCAGCGCAGCCGGGTCAGCTTCCACGACCGCTCGAGCTCAAAGTGGCCCTGGCCGGCGGCCTCCTGGGAGTAGCCGTAGCCGGTCAGCTCCTCCTCGTCGCTGGTGCCCATGTACTCGCTCAGCTCCTCGTCGGCGACGGAGACGACGGCGCGGGCCAGCCGGGGCTTGAGGACGTCTGAGACGGCCGGGCGGATGGCGGCCAGCTTGGTCGATTTGGCGGCCAGCAGGATGTTGAACAGGATGTGGTCGAGGAAGCCGTTGACGAGGACGAGCGACGGCGGCGTCACGATGGCGTTTCCAGGCCGTCCTTCCTTGGGCTCGAGGGGGTTGACGCCGTGCGAGGCCGATATCAACTGCGTGGCCGCTGAGATGGCGACGTACTGCGGTGCCGGGTTGACCAGCGGCGGCGAGGGCGCGCTGGCCTTGCTGCTGATGCTGGCGCTGCGGTCGAAGGAGAGGCTGGTGCTTCTCACGCGGCCGCCCATGAAGGCCGGCGAGACGTCTCCCGGCATCATCTGTGTCTGTCTTCTCTTCTCGTGTGTCTTTGTCTTCTCCGTGTAATTAATATATTATTATATCTGGTGGTGAGGCCGGACGACTGAGGCCGCCGTCACGCAACCATTCGTATGGCTATCTATATCACCAGCAATTAGCATCAGAACACTCAGAAATACTCAGAAACACTCAGAAACACTCAATCAGAAAGGAATCAACAGGATAAAGTAGTGAAATGGCAGCTGTAGTTTGTTTGATATAAGAAAAAGGGGCATCCAGTGGCCGCGCGGGAGCAACGGGAGCATCCAGGACGGGAGAAAGGGAACCTACAGGGACAGTTCCGGTAGCGAGCGACTGGCTGAGCAGCGGCGAGGGATAAAGAGCCGTCTCTCTGTCTCTCTGTCTCTGTTTCTCTGTCTCTCGCTGGATGTTTTCTGTCTTCAGCCTGTCTTTTTCTATCAGTCTCAGTGCAGGCACAAAGAGAAAGACAGCGTCGGTTGCCGTCCGGATGCAAATTCTCGAAGGGACGGAAAGACGAATATCAATTAGAGTACGATATTCCTTTTTTTCTTCTTCCTCTCTGCTTCTTCTCGTCTTCTTTTCTTCCTGCTTGCTTGCTTTTTTCTTCGCTCTCGTTGCTTCTTCCTGGGGTGGCTGAATGTTCGTATATATCTTCGTCTCGTCCAGCGCTGAGCCTATCTCGCCGCCATCTCGCGGGGGTGGGCAGGCGATGTGCGAAGGCTTCTTCGTAGCAGGCTCAAGCCTGTCTCTTCTGTCTTCTGTCTTCTGTCTCTGGTTGTTGATGTTTATGTTTATCTGTTGATGCGGAGGTTGAAGTCGAGGTTGGCTGGCTCAGGGGCTAAAGGGGGTGTTTTTTTATATATGTATATGTATGTATATGTACCAAAACCCAACAGCCGCAGCCAGATCGATGGAGAGCGAGCGATTGAAGAACCAACGATTGCAAAGTCCCCCAGTGGAGTCCGATCGAGTCAGGATGTCCCCTGGCCGGACAGTCTTCCCCCCCTTTTAGCGGTTGCGATGGCTGATATCGAGCGATCAGCGGCGACGCGGCAACGCAGAAAGAAGCAAAAGCACGGCAAAGGGAAGAGCAAAAAAAAGCACAGCAAAAAGGAGCAAAAGCACACGCAGAGGCAAAGAAAGAGAGAGAGAGAGAGAGAGAGCCCTTCGCCGGAGCAGGCTGCCGGGTCTATTAAAGCAGAGATGGGCTTTTTTCCAAAAGAAAAGAAAAATGGTACCACTGCTGGCTGCTGCGACTCTGCCAGAGGGATACGACCAGATCTGCTCCATCGCGGCCGTCCATCGCACTGCCGTGATCCATGGGACGACTCCATCAGGAACCCCATCTGGCTGCCTGGTCCCCCTTCGATGCGTCTGCGCTGCCTTCCTCCAGCCTACTATGGATCGGGACCCCTGAGCCAGATCCGCACTGCTGCTGCTCGGCCAGCGAAGAAAAAGACGGCGCTACTACGGGGATGGAGTCGGGACCCTGTCGAGGAGCAGGGGAGCAGGGGGAGCAGGTACAGGTACCTGGGACGGAGACCTGGTACCTTCATCGTCCTCTATTATGATGTCTATACGGTGAATAATACTTATAATATCTGGCTAGCTGTCTGTGAATTTACACGCCATGGGGGCGGGTTCAGCGATGGCGGCCACTAGCTCTGCACGATGCGAATAGTCTGTCGATGATGGCCCTCTCTCTTTCTCGAATCCTGCTGGCAGGATGGAGAATCAAGAGTCAATCCCCTGGGGAACCGTCGGTGCCTACAGCTCGGTGTTAGGGATGAGAGGAGGACGGAGGCCGTTCAGTCGAGACGGCCAGCAATATCGCCAACAGAAGAAACCAAGACAGCCGTTGCGGGAGTTCAATCTCGCTACTTCAGTCCTCCGTCAGGCCTCCGTGAGTCCTCCGTGAATGTTGCACAGCTAGCAAACGGCTGCTGAAGACAAGACCGTCCAGAGATTGATTGCTGGGGCTGTGAGAGGCATACACATACATACATACATACATACATACATCCTACTACGGAGTACTGTAGACGACCACCAACTTTCGACGACTTTGACCTTCTCCTCCTTGCTTTTTCCAGCTGGGCAGCTTATATTTGCTTCTTCTTCGTCTTTTCCTCCCCTTGGGGACCCAGAAATTGACTTCCTTGTCGCCGTGGTTGCTTTTTAAAGATCGGCATCCAGTCCTAAGCAGCGCCCCTTGGGTCAGGCCCAATCATGCTTATATCCTGCCATCGCTGAGACGCAAGAGCTAGCAGGACCAGCAGGACAGTAAGACAGCCCAGAGAGCGACCATCAAAGACGAGAGCCTTGTCCTGTTCTTGTCGTCTTGATGGACAGAAAGATAGACAGACGGGCTGTGTCTGACAGGCAAACGTCTGGTGGTGATACTTATGCTCCGGCCCATCTTCCACGCCATCAGAACGTTACAGCGTTACAGCCAGGGCAAGGCAGCCACCCACGGCTTTTACGGCTTTCTGTGCGATGATGCTATCTCTGGAGAAGTGTACGTAAAGTATACATACTTTTTTTTTTCTTTACTTACTTACTTCTGTCGGAGTGCCTGCAAGGCCCGGCTTTTAGTCGCTTGGGGAGCATGGACATGGACATGGACATGGACGTGGACGGCATATCCGCACTCCGTACCATATTTTCCTTTTATCGACAACCTCCCGGAGATGAGGTCTCTGGATGGCGTTTCTCGAAGCTCGTTTCTTTTCTCCGTTTGGACAACTTCGCGGTATCCAGCTTAACAGTCCAAAAAATCCTGCTGGCTGGAGAGGGCCACCCTTTTGCCATGTACCGGCCCGAGACAGCTGGGTGGATGTGGATGCCCATCAAGCATGTTTTCTTTCTCTCTCCCTTGTTTCTCTTACACATGTACAGTTGACCAGGACATGGGAAAAACCTGGAGAAGAACTCAAAGGCAGGCCGCGAAAAGTAGTGACTTCTATAGATACGGTTATTTCGAGGGAGCTGCTTACTGCAAGGCTATCAAGCCGTCGATCTCCCCGGTCGTACGCAATCAATCAAAGGAGCCTTGTCTCTCCCTGCCTGCAAACAATACGGCAGCACGCAGAGTCAAGCAGAGTCAAGCAGAAAAGCAAACAGAGCATCAAAGTCAGGGTCAAAGTCAGAGCAGACATCCTCCCCCAGCCTCCCTCGCTCTGGCTATCTTGACTTTACCTGCCCGTCCATGGTCCGGTCTCTGCCTGGACGCAGGATGGGGCACCTCCTCTTCCCAGCTGCTGCACCAGGACGGAGTCGGAGTCTGGATAATTAAAACGGCTCCTCCCATTCAGCAGGCCAGCCGACCACCCGGGTTTCCCTTGTGCTGCTAGGGCTTGTCCACTTCTACTACTACTGCCTGGCTGGCTCCTGTCACTAATGCACCGGAGAGGCCCATGTTTCCTTTTGGACATCCACCGCTGCTGCTTAACCGCCTGCCCTCCAGGGACAAGTCTCTCCAGATCGGCTGGTGAATGGGCGCCTTCTTATGCACCCTCCAGCACCGCCAGCACCGCCAGCAACGGCCACAGCAGCTCTCGAAACCCCTCGCATCTCCATACCATATTGGGTGGTCTGACACACGCCCTCCTGCATGGATGGGCGGGCTGCGAGGGCCCCATGGTTCTTCTCCGTCGAGCCGTCTCAGCGGCCGTCTTGAGCTCTAATTATAGCTCGCCTGTTGTCTGTAAAGTATAGAGGCTGGTATCAACCCTCCGATACGAGATATCCAAGTAAGTACATGTTAAACGTTGCCTGTGGTAGCAATATATAGATGCATGGCTGTGTGTATGTATATTTGATTGAATGTACGGAGTGCAGTCTACGGCTTGCCTATAGTATGCGCACTATCAACATGGAGAAGCAATATCAACGTCAGATATATCGGGACTCCGTAAATAATTGACAACAGCGTCAAATATATTGGTTAATATCAAGGTACCCTTTGGGCAGTCAGAGGGAATGCTCCAGTCGGTTTGTATCATCATCGTCGTCTTCCGCCAGCCTGCCTATCCAGCCTGCTTATCCAGCTCCTTACGCCCTTCCCTCCCCTTCCCGCCCTCATGTTTCAATATCAGCCCAACTATCCAGCTGCTGTTGACACTTCACATCGACTAGCTGGCCGGTTCCATCTCTCCATCGTCCGTCCACCCGCCTATCCGGCTCGCCTGCCTTCTAGCCTCTCCACCGTCCCAATCCTTAATGGCGGATAACTGCCCTCGCCCTCTTATTACCCCAGCTAAGGCCAGGGATAGGAAATGACCGTCCACCTGCTAATATAACCCATCGCGGAGCTCCCATTGGCTTCCGCATGTCTGGTTGGGTCGGACGCCAGGCACTCAAGAAACGGTCAAGACGCAGGGCCGGCTGGCAAGTCCCTGGCTACGGAGACACCGTTGAGGAACTCTTATCTGCTGTTGTAGTTGCCCGAGATATTCGGACCGTAGAGTATAAAGCCAGGAGAATTGACTAGTAAATACGGATATGCTGGCGGTCAATCAGTAAGTAAGTCATCATGCAGGCAAGCCGATGACGAACAAAGGGTCGAGCTGATCGCTTGAGGGACTGGATTACCTGCTTTAGCTCAGGGTCGAAGGGATGAAGGGCATCCAATGCTTGCGCAGATCATATGCGATCATCAGCTATTGTCCAGTCAAGACTAGTTCCTATTATAGTTACAATCAATGGCAGCCAGCCCTCCCTCCCCTTTGACGTTATAATAGTTTGCTTGCATATAGTTCGTTCCGTGGAGACTATCGCCAGGGGGGGCAAACTAGCTGGCCTGGCCCGGTGTGGGAGCGCCACCAGAGAAGAGACAGAACGAGAGGAATAACCAAGACGTAGAAGCAGATAGCTTGATTAGAGACAGTAGCTATTTAACTAACTACACCGGCTTTATCGTTTCAGAGAGTTCTTTTTTTTTCTTGTCGTCTTGATCTTCGTCGAGAACGTGTCATTGAACTTAAAAGGGGGAGAGAAACCGAAGCAGAAGAACCGGGGATGCAGAGGCAGGGCGGATGAAGCAAATAATGAAGCAAATAATGAGGTCAACCGGGGGGAAAGGAAGAAGCAAAAAAGGGGGGTTGAGGAGAAAGGGAGAAACAAGAAATAAACAAGATGGCCCTGCGAAGTTGCTTTTCACGATGCATGCATGCAAGAGGGAAAGGAAACAGAAAAACGCCGTAGCTTGTCCGAACTGCTGGAAAGAAAAGGAAGGTCATAAAGGGACATGATGGGTAAACCGGAAGCACATGTGAGGGTCTTTGGTGACGGTGATGTGAGTGAGGGTGGATGATTATGCTGTGTGATGATGCTCTGTGATGATGGTGATGAGGCTCAATTCCTCTCGAGTCTAATGGCCCGCAGACCAAGGGGCTCGATCAGTTCGCTGGCCAGCCACTTGGTGACCTCGTCGGCCATGTACATGTCGTCCACGTCGAGCGTCTCTTCGAGCGCAGACTGGATCATCTTACGGGCATCGGTGAAGCCAGAGCGGTAGGTCACATTCTCTTCCTCGTCAAACGAGACAGCCGTGGTCGTGGACTCGAGTATGTCGTCGAACTTGTCTTCGTCGACCAAGTTGGGGAAGAAATTCTGCAGCAGCGACGAGATCCTGTCAAGATACTCGTTGACATATGTCCTGGTGTCAGGCTCGACGCCGTCGACTGCCTTGGGGTCGCGCGGGAGGGTGCGCGAGCGTATGACTATCCTGCAGACGTGAGCTGAGATGGTGCGTAGACCGTTGATGTAGGCGGTCAGGAGCTGCTTGTCGAGGTCGAGATGGTCCCTGGAGTGCTCGTCTGGCTCGTCGTGCTCGCCGTTGCTAAAGTTTGCTGGGTCAAGAGACCTTGCCTTTGCAGCGAGAGCAATCTGGATCTTCTCGTGGATAGTCATCTCGGGAAGTGGCTCCGTGGGTGGTTCCGCCTCCGAGTCGTAGGTCTTGTCAGGGATCACAGTCTCTAGTGTAGGTGCAAAGTGCACAGAGCGTGAGAACGAGATGTATGAAAACTCATCGTCGAGACCTAGGTCTGGGGAAGTTAGCAGGTTGATGATATACACAAAGCTATCAGGGGTGCAAACTCACCATCTACATGGTCATCACCATTAACGGAGACGTCCTTATCATCGTCAGAGACATCGTCAGAGTCAGAATCGAACATTTCAACATCTTCGTCGTCTTCATCGTCCTCCTCGTCCTCTTCATCCTCATCATCGTCTTCTTCTTCCTCAGTGTCCTCCTCCTCATCATCATCTTCTTCTTCTTCATCCTCTTCATCATCATCGTTGTCGCCTACCCAATTGACTTGTTCATGACAGTCAGGGGCCAGCAATGGGCGATCAACATGTACTTCGGGAGAGACAGGTAAATGACAGATTTCTACTCCTCCAGTAGATTGGTCATCAACAGAAGTCAAAGAGGCAATATCAGTTCCCTCACTGTACTCGTCATCGCCGTTCTCTCCGTCTGATTGTAGCAGCTCCTGTGGCTGGTGTTCCTGGGCAGGCTGTGGTGGCCGCTCCGTCTGTGTCTCCGCTGCCGTCTCTCTGAGCATGCGCTGGACCTCAGTCTTCAAGTCGTCGCCGCCTAGACTTGATACTGACGAGTCTGAGAATGAGAGGGTAGATGAGCGCACCAAGGGCGTATGGGTGAACTGCGGGGGCAGGATTGCAGTCTCTGCATCCTTGGGCTCGTCGTCGGACAAGTATGGCCGTTCGTAGGTGTCTAGAGCACCCAGACGGCGCCTCCCGGCCAGGTCGAGGTGATGGTGGAAAGCAGACATGATGGCGCAGAACTGGGGACTGGGCTGGTCCTTGAATCTTGTGCCTGTCCCTGTGCCTGTGCCTGTGCCTGTGTTGAAATTGACGATGGTCGAGTAAGCGTTTGTCTGGGGACTGAGGCCGTAGAAGAGTCCGCAGCGGAATGACATTTCTTGCAGTTGTTTTGTGTGAACCGATATCAAGTTCGGCTCTTTTATAGCAACGCACAAATAACAAAACACAGCCAGCAAGAAATGTAGCGAAAAAAGAGGGGGTCTTCTCCTCTTCAAGATGTCCTCCCAGCCTCCTGATTTAGTTCACCGGAACTCAGGTTCTGCAGAGGAGGAGGGGAAGTGAAGTTTTCTCTCTCCTGGTTCTCCTTCAGTGATAGCTGAAGGGTGGCTGGGGTGTTGTTTGTGTTGGTGAGCGGGCGGAGAGGTCACTTGGGTGGTTATTTACTCGGTACAGGAGTTTGATATAAAAACAGCAGCAGAAGGTAAGTAACTATGGAAAAGGTGGTCTTCTCAGGAGTAGTCTTTCAGGTATCCTGGATATGCTGTCTGAAGGGTGGCTGTTTGTAGGGTAAGTGTTTGCAGGATATATCACTTGCGAGTCGGGGTCGAGGCAGAGGCAGAGCAGAGTCAGATCGGTTGTCCACAGCGAATACACACGGGGAGATCCCCCAGATGGGCTCCTGGGAGAGAACCATGGCTGGTGGGGAAAAGGATGGCCCTAGTAGGCCATTCTGACAGCGTGTAGACGGTGCGTAGACAGATGTATGTAAAACAGTGCAAAGAAAGGGTGCAAACACAAAATGGCAAGAGGATATATCACACTACGGGGGCCGGAATGGTATATATATTTATATCTTCACTTCCACCAGCAGATGACGTCAATGGCCTTGAGGCAGTTGGGAATAATGGTAAAAGGCGAGCCGAGTTGGAAGATGAGCTGTTGTTTCTGGCTGCTGAACATTCCTGATACTGGGCTGTGGGAGGCGCACGAGAGCGAGTTCGGGGTCCTGCTTGCTGCACAGGCGGATATCGAGCTGAGTCTTGGTCTGGACACCGGTCTTGAGGCCTGAGAGCATTTGGGTATGCGATGAGAAGCTGGAGAAGCGGTCGAAGAGCGTGGCCTTGCGGGAGGGGAGGAGTGGGAGGCGATGAGGATCTCTCGATCAGGAGGACGAGAGGGCGCGCGTGAGTCCGGCCTGGCGCCTGGAGCAGGTAGAAGGGCTGGCGAAGGGGCAGTTCAGAGCTGGACAGCCGTCGTCGGGGACAGCTAGAGGGCGAGAGAGGGCTACTGTCGTCGTTGTTTGGTGCTGGGCTGCTGTTTGCGAAGAAGATGGAGGTTTTTTCGTCGCTGTGACGTCGTCGACAAAAAAATGAGGTTGAAGGGAAAAGTTAGCTAAGAAGAGAGAGTTGAGGTCGGCTGTGGCCGGCGCCATCGCTGACAAAACCACGGAGGGTCGCCGGTACTTCTAGAACCGCGGGGCGCTGCACCAAACTGAAGGTCACTCGCGACCGCCGGCAGTTTCGACAGCCATGCACCGCCGCATCGCCAGGTCTTTCTGGTGATCTTCTGGCTGCTGCTGGCAGGTTCCTCGTCGCTGCGCATGTTCTACTGCTATCTGATACTGCTTCATCGTCTACTCTCTGTCTATTCTGTCTACTCTGTCTGCATCCTGAGGGGCAAAGTACATTGAGTTTGCAGCTGCAGGAGCTGCTGGCCAGCTGAGTCTGATATCTGATGAGTCTTGATCTTCATCTTGATCTCATCTTGATCTTCATCGTCAGACTGTCTCAGCCAGCTCGTATCAAGTCAGCTCAGCATCAGCATCAACATCAGCTCAGCATAAGACTCGTCTCGTCTTCTCTCTCTCGTCTCTCTCTTTACTCCGTCAACGTCGGCTTGCCCCAGAAAAGCCCTAAAGCGCCTCGGGAAAGTCTCCGTCATCCTGCGTCATAGCAAGGATGCTCCATCTCGCCGCAGCTCCAGTCATTGGCTGGCTCGTTTTTTACGTTGAAATTCACAGTCGATGATGAGAACCGGCGATAGTATAGTTATGGAATAAGGACAGACTTCGTCGCAGAGGCTGCTGTCGAGCTGTCGACGGCCAGGTCAGCGCCGTGCAACCGGCCAGCGTGTCAGCCTGCCTGGCCTTCTGGAATGCAACAGCGAACCCACTCGTTATATTATTAAGGAGCAGCAGACCGGCGATGGTGATACTATCAAAGTCTGACCAAGGAGAAATCAAAAGAAAAAGAAACCCGCCGAAACCCACGGCTTGCGTTCTCAGAGGGTTCGTTCGAGGGACGGTGATACACCACTCAGCGGGCAGGCCTTTCCCCCGTCGAACCGGGCCTTATGTACGCTCTATTAAACAAAGGACAAAGGGATCTCTCGCCCTCTCTTGCTCAAGTCCTCTCTTTTGTTTCTTTGGGACGGGGGAGGGATAGAGTTCGTCTCAAAGTCTGGTTAGACTAAGGCATTACAAGAAATTATATTCATCATCTTTTTTGCTGCTCTTTGTTTGGCTGTGGCCCCCAGGCATGATCATAACCACGGGTCGTCCACGGGATGGGAATAATGGGGGTGGAGGAAGGCAAAGAAACTGCTTCAACTCGACTCTTCAGGGCCCCTTGTCCCATTGTTCTTTTGCGCGGCTCAAGGGGAGGTACATACATCGTATCTTCATCTCTTCATCCTCATTAGTATCACGGGGGAGAGATGGCCTCTCGCTGGCTGAGGAATCATCCACTTCCCTCCCCGTCTGGCCGTCTGGCCAAGGGGCTAACTCACGGGGAAGCACAAAGGTGAACAACCCAGACGGCTCAATTGACTATCGAACGGTCTCCTGCTGGGCAAGACGAGCGTATCAACGTTACTCTCACTGTCCCAGCACCATGGGTCGTCTTTTGCTCAACTGCCTAGGGGGGGGTGAAAAGGGAGAGTGCTCGACTTGAAGCACCAGATTTGGATATTATACACCCCCTTCCTCTCGCAGCCAGCCAGCCCCAGCCAGCCAGTCAGCTAACCTCCAAGTTACAAGTACTTAACGTATACGCACTAACGAGTTACCCATCCGCCGGGAAGAATGCACTGCTTGGTCCCGCCAGTCAGGACAACAAGAGAAGCCACTCTCCACTGCCCGCTGCACTGCATTTAATTTACACCATTCTTCTTCGACGGTGACAGGGTCGACCGACCGCCAGGTTGCGTCTCTCCTGCTTGGTTGTGTCTCCGCAGTGTCGATGTAGTTACTTCTGTAGCTCAAATTTGCCTGCCCACTAGTTAAGTTGCTGGGGGATGGCACAAGAGTCGATCTGCCTGGCTGCCCCAAGCCCCCCTTCTGCTGTGCTCATATCGGGCATTTAGCACCGAACTTCTGCTTCTCTCTCCCCACAGGCTATCATACCGGCTGGCCTGGGTTTCTTTTTTTATCTCTCCTCCTCGGACGGACCGTTGCTTGTCGTTTTGTGGCAGCTTTTGTGGCAGCTAAGGGGGGGGGACGGGCCCCGTGGTTCTGCGTCTTGTATATGATCCCCTGATATCATATCATATAGACAACCACCAACACCTACAAGTACCCGCTGCCAGCAAAGGAGAAACACAGGACATGACATTGGTGAATCCACCGGCCGTGGAAGCTAACTCATGTCTATTTCTATTTCTATTTCTTTTTTTTTTTTTTTTTCTTCTTCTTATTAGACACGAGAGCCTCGAAGACTTTGCGGTCTTTGTCCTCCAATAACCAACTTTAAAGTGTTGTCATTCTGCTTCTCCGTCTTTCTGTCTCTTCTTCTCCTGCTGCTACTTCGTGCTCTTTGTTCCTGCAAAGGCCCGCATGGGATGATAGTCCAACGGCTTCTTCGATTCCATGGGATGTTCCGTCTCGGCCTCTGCTGTGTTTCTTCTTCTTCTTCTTCTTCTTCTGCTGCTGCTGCTGCTGCTACTGCTACTGCTGCGGCGACTTCGTCCTGATCGTCTCTTTTTTTATATACCTGAGGCCTCCCATGGTTGCCCGCCCGCCTGTCCCAAATATACCTCACCGGCCAAAGAGACCAAGAAAGATACACACAGCACACACTTAGGATGGAGTGACTGGCTGCAGCCTGAGCTATTATTATAAGCGCCCTGACCCTGCATATCAGAAAAAGAGGATTTCCTTTCTTCCCTCTCCTTCTGTTGCTGCTGCTGCTGCTTCTTCACGCTGCCTGCCCTGTCTCACTCAGAATAGAAACAAAAACCAACCCCCTTTGCTCGACATCCACTGGCTCAGCCCCGGCATAAAACAGCCATACTTGAGATAGAGACCAGTCTTCTTTATCCCTCGTGTTTTAGCTCCCCTCGTTTTCTCTCGTTGTTTCCTGGATTTCATCTCTCTCTCCCTCTCTATATCTCTCTGCTGATCTGTCTGTCTTTTGTCTGTGTCTCTCCTTCACTATCTATCTGCTTTACGACTAGATATCCTCCAGGTCCCAATATCCCAGGATCAGCCAGCTGCAGGGCCTGCAGGAGACCAAGATTATCGGCTGCGCCCAATTAGAAAATACAGATATATCTCTCGACCATGGCCTTACCCAGAAACCTGGGTTCGAGGACGCAAGCGGAAAACAAAGGTCATAGTCTGCCAGGCCCGATAGATGATTCGTTCCGTAACACGTTGGGCCTCCATGGTGAGATGCAGCCTCCCAGTTGTACGGCCAACAAAGGCCCTGCATTTGCATACGCTGTCGATGGCGATACCCTCTTTCATGCAGGCCTATCCCAGATGAAGCCTGGCAGTCTGCCTGTCCGCCGCTGGACAGACGCTGACCTTTCATCTCTCCAGTCGGGTCCAGCCCTGACCCCAGACCTGGTGCTGCATCACCAGCAGCAGCATCAACTCCAACAACATGACCATGCCTTTGATGCCCACGCGAGCGGGCAGCTATTAACAGCAGCAGCAACAACAACAACAACAACACCTGCAGCAGCAGGGCCAGGACCAGGAGGAGGAGGTGGTGGTGGTGGAGGGGACCAATTTCATGTCGATTCCGGGGTGCTGTTTCAGGATCCAAAGGAGCAGCTTGTTGGGCCTCCCTCCTCGCGGCCCACTGCCGGCAACTGGATGGAACGGGAGATGTACAAGTATAACCATAGCCAGCAGCCGTCTGCAACAAGGGGACAACGCCGACAGCATAAATCAATTGAACAGCCTGCCACGTTGACAGCAAGAAAGGGAGATCATCTCCTGTTCTCAGACCATCCAGCTCTCTCGTCTCCTCCTCCTTCGTCGTCATCGTCTTCGCCTTCTCCCGGTACCATGGCCTCTTCATATCAAGACAACAACAATAACAGCAACAACTGGTTTCAGCAGCGTCTGGAAAGCTACGGCCTTCAGCAGATCGTTCAGTCCCCGGAGTGCCTTGATTCATCTACTACGCCTGCGTCCTACTCGCAGACTCCCCTCGATAGACGTGAGAGTACGTCCCATCTGTCTACTGCCAGCGGAGGGTCAAGCCAGTCACCTCTCAACAGCAGCACACCCATGTCGACGCCACGGTACGGCCCGAGTATGATGAGCCACCCAATACACAGTTCACCGGTACCAGCGACCAACGACATCTCAGATAGCACCCCTTGTCAGCAGCAGCAACAGCAGCAATCGTATCAAGACCCATCGACCGTTACGTCGGTACCAGATCACACATCACCGCCTCCTCCGCATCAGATACTACGCTCTCAGCCCTGTGATGGGTCGTCAGCCGGCTCGTGGCATTCGGAGACCATGGGCGTCTCTGCCTTCCACTGTTCCCAGCCCAACATTCAGTCTCATGAGCCTGAACAGTGGTGGACTACATCTTCGTCTCATACCATACCCAACAGAAGCCTGCAGCCTCCTTTCCCTCACGCAAGCTACTCTCCAGCAATGACATCTGCCTCCTTGCCATTCCGCAATCAGCACCAACGGTTCGCACATATTCCAGACTCAATCCAAAACTCAGGCCTCATGATAGGCATGGACACACCGTCCCCTGAAATTAGCTCGTCTATCCAGCAGGACCCCGTTGCAATGCCCTCCCCCCAACTATCTGGGGCTGAAGTGGCATTGCCACTAGCTTACACTCTCCCATATTTTCCACAGCACCATCAACGCTCCCATCAGCATCCTCCACCCCCTCCTATCAGAACAGGCCATAATACCCCCGTTTCTCTATCCCGCTCTGCACCAACTATATCCGCAGCCCCTCGCTCAGCCCCTGTAATAAGCAGGAGATTCCCACATGGCTCAGCTCCTCAACAGTCACCTAAAGCAAGATACCACATCCCACCACATCAACGACGAGCCCATGCCCGCAAAGCAGCCAGTTTCTCCGGGCAAACAAGTAAATGCATCAAACCAACATCTTCCAACGGGTCTACACACGGTGGGATCAGTAACATTAGTTCCAGCAGCAGCAGCAGCAACAACAACAACAATAATAATAACAACAGCTACAGCACAGTCATCAATAGAGCTGTAAAGAGTGTCTCGTTCGTCAACTTCACACCCGAAGATAGCCACAAACTGCTTACCGGCGTTGCACCCAGCGGAAGCTCCAAGACCAAAGCTAGGCGCGAGCAGGAAGCCCGCGATAAGAGACGAAAGCTATCAGAAGCTGCCCTGCTAGCTGTCCGACGAGCAGGGGGCGATGTTGAAGCGCTTGAGGCCGTTTTATGCTAAACACCTTGCTTCTCTCTCTCTCTCTCTTTTTTTTTTTTTTTTAATAGTTACCAATATTATATCCACTGATACTCTTTTTAACTCCAGCCCCTAGCTTCTGCTTTCCAACACCATTTGACTCTGTATATAGGAACCGTTTTAATACCTCTCCAAGCAAACACTGGCGTTCTACTGTTTCTTTTCCTCCTTCCTCCATCTCTACTTTCCTTCTATGTACCTCTCTTATTCATTTCCTATGTTATTTACAGTACCATGACCCCTTTTTTCTTCCCGTTGGCTAAACCCCCTGGGCGGCTCTCTGCTGTGCTTCAAGAACCGAGATGATTTAAACTAGATTCCAACCATAGCGACTACATGAATGATACTCAACTGCGATTCAAAGATAGAACATCCTCCTTTCACAATGGTATGAAACGTGGGCATATGCATGCGAATGCGTCTTTGGCTTTGATACCTGGATACTGCTGTGGCTATCGAACGACTGGTCCCTTGTAATCTCAAAGCATCATAGTAAACCGTTGAGACATCCCACCTACTTGACAATGCCGAATCTCACTACCATGTCTTAGAAGCTATGTAGACCCATGAACGCATTGCCGTCTGCATGCATGTCAAAACTATATATAGCTTCTGCCCCTTAATATGTATAAAGGCGGATACTTGCCATGCAAAGAAGTAAACTCGCATGCGTCCGGTAGAGGTATCTGTTCCTTTGATCGGCCGGAAGGCATTAACAACGAATTGAAGAAAGACAATATGGCCCTTCCGCCGGTAACAGGGTGATGAAGGCCTAAGCCGTAAATTAATAAATGTCCCTTGAATGACTTATTTGTATAGACAGTCTATAGAGTTCATTTGAGAACGGTTGCATTGGATATATTTTTCATCCATTCAATAAGCTCCGGAACGCAAATATATGCCAAAGAGATGAAACGGGCCAAGCCCATTCCGCTTTTATATTCAGAGAGATGAAGAAAGATCACACGCTCGAAAAAAGTGTATGCATATTGTACAAGTTGGTAAAGAAAAAACCAATGGTGAGAATAGTGGGTATAATGTG
Organism: Trichophyton schoenleinii; assembly: GCA_018357685.1. Classification (NCBI taxonomy): domain Eukaryota; kingdom Fungi; phylum Ascomycota; class Eurotiomycetes; order Onygenales; family Arthrodermataceae; genus Trichophyton; species Trichophyton schoenleinii. The sequence goes on from WOFF01000001.1 coordinate 5,457,715, forward strand.
TTGAAGTCTCATCTGGTTTGCCTAATGGCGGCCTGTGATAGGCTGGGTAGAAAAGCAGGCTGCGGCGGCTGTCTTTCTCCGTCCTGCTGCAGGATGCTGTCGCGCGTCTGTTCCAGTCTCATCGAGACATGGGGATGGGCAGAGAAAGAAACGGTAGAAGTCAAATCATCTCTTCGAGACGCTGGGACTCCATGACTCAGGCTGCCAGTTCTCACTTGGCCCGCCTGCGGCCCTGTCCCATGGATTTTTCATCTTCTTGCCCCCCTTTGCATCTGTTTGTTGTTCCTGCTGTACCTCTGCTGTGTCGGCGCCAGCATCTTGTCTCGTAGTGTAATAGGATGGCTGCTGTGACTGGCGAGCTGGAGCATCCTGCTGTGCCGGTTTATCGAGGAATGACGGCTTGCTTGCCCACCGCTCGTCCGCCTGCTGGGCAAGGTATTTGATCCGTTGCTGCCGTAGGAGCTCATTCTGCTGTTCTTCAATGCTCGGTGGCTCAGGCCGGACGTATCGAAGCCACTGATGCCATTGTGCTGTCCCATCATCCGCAACTGTCAGCTATGGTCTCCGTGTTGGTCGTGTATCAAGTAGATGCCGGACTTACGCGGGACTTTGACGTCGGCGTAGTGTATCTTCGGGCTGGCCTTCACAATGCGCCGAAACCGACCGGGCTTGAGCGAATCCTTGAACTCCCAGTAGGTGTTTCCTGCGAGATCGTTCCCTGCGATGAAGTATCTCGATGTCAGCGCCGATTTTTCCATCAAGCCGAAGCGAGTGTTAATGCGTACCGACGAGGAACATCCTTCGCCATGGGAGTTTAAGGCTCTTCCATTTGAACCAGAGACTGTTTATCGGACTCATGTCTGGCTGTTCCTTCAACCCGCGTCACCGTCTCATGGCCGGTAGTTGTATAGCTGGGCGGTCTTGATGAATTCTGTTCCTGTCGAGCGAGGACTGTGGCTGAGGAAGAAAGTTGCGTGGCGGACGTTCAGCCTTAACTCACTAATAATAACTTAGCGGGCGTCGTCGCATCTAGATAGATAATAATTATCCAAAGAGGACGACGACGTCACCGTCAACACTCTGCACATCCAACACCACCGACGCTGAATGACAGCCATCGTCCCGCGGTTACCTGGCGACAGTGAGCCATTTGACGGTTTCCTCTGCCATCGAGAGCCAAAGGCGACGCTCGCGGTCTGCCGGACTGCCCCGCTGATATAGATACATCCCGCCTCCTGACGGTCACCCCAGGCTCAGCAGTCGACTCAGGCACGATGGCGTTGGTTACATCGCTAGACAAGGACTTGCGCAATATGCGACTGTCAAAATATACTCCCCAGGCCGCTAACGAGGTCCGAGACTGGATCGAAGAGACGCTGCAGGAGAAGCTGCCGGAGGGCGACCTCCTGGAAGCCCTGCGCGACGGAGTAGCATTATGCAGGTACCTAGGTCTATCCCCTTATGCACCCTTGCATTATTTTGTTATTTTTACTGCCGTTGTTCAATAGCTAACATGGACCTTTGGCAGACTGGTAAATCTTGCCGTTGGCCCTCCAGGGGTCAAGTTCAAACAGTCGAACATGCCCTTCGTCCAGATGGAGAATATATCCCATTTCCTACACGCATGCCAGAAGGCGCCTCTCAGCTTACCGCCCCACGATGTTTTCCTTACGGTCGACCTCTACGAGTCCAAGGACCCAGCCCAGGTTCTACAGTGTCTTGGAGCGTTCAGTCGCAAAGCATACGCTCTCCAACCAAGCAAGTTCCCGCGTGCTATCGGGAAAAGCAAGACCGGCGCGCTGAGTCCCCAAATGAGTGGTTCTAGTCAGGGTGGGCGGTTCGGTTCTCCATACTCTCGACCCCGTGGCCAGAGCAATGTCAGTGATGTAGGACGAGCGAGTCCTACGATGCCATCCGGCCGGAGCAGCACCGCCTCACCGCCAACAAAGACGAGCGCATGGAGCAGCAAGGCCGATGAGGCAACCACAGCTCCGGCTTGGAACATTCACCAGTATGGCTACATAGGCGGCGCAAGTCAAGGAAGCCTCGGTGTAACATTTGGTGCGCGACGGCAGATCACCACTCCTGGCCCCTCAGTGCCCAGCCTTGCAGAGAAAGAGAAACGTCGGCGAGAGGAAGAAGAGCAACAGGCTAAGCGAGAGGCAGAGGAAGCGGAGCGCCAGCGAGCAGCCCGGGAAGCCGAAGAAGAACGTGCAAAGGAAGAAGAAAAACTACGTTGGGAGGAAGAAGAGAGGAAGCTTATAGAACAAGAACGACAGAAGGTTGAGGACGAGAAGAAACGATGGCAAGAAGAACAGCGTCAGTGGGAGCAGGAAGAGGCTCGCCGGCAACAAGAGGAAAAAGAACTAGAAGAGAGACTGGAAAAGGAGAGGCTTCACAAGCGCGAAGCTGCGGACGCCAGATTGAACGGACAGTTCCTGAGCCAATATCAAACTGCCCAGAAACCCGTACGAGGAATAGCATCTCCATTGCTAGAGCAAAAGGCTGCTGCTTCTAGTGAAAGCGAACGTATCAAGGCACTGGAGCGTGAACTGGAGAGGGCAAAGGAACGGGAGAAGCAATATGAGCTTGAACGACAGGAGCTTGTTGCACTACGCGGATCCCCCCAGCCAGATGCTAGTCCCCGAGTTCGTTCACCAAATCCAGACGGTAACAAGCCAGCTCCGACTCCCCAGAAACCCAGCTATGATCTCGCCTCTCAAGAACAGGAACGCCGGATGCTCAGGGGTGAATGGAATGTACGCAACAAGGAGCAAAGACCAACAACTCCAACTCCGGCTCCTCCGTCACTACCACCTCGAGACCTCCCTACCCCTCCCGCAATACCACCAAGGGACACCAATCCTCCAACTTCGCCCCGGCCTCTTCCAGACCCAACAAACTATGCCAACAAGAATCAGCCTCAGAATCGTACTGATCGCTTCTTGAAAGAGAACCCAGCTCCCATCCCTAGAAAGCCGGTTGCTTTCCGGCCGCCGGAATTCTCATCTACAGCTGAAAAGGACGAAGAGGATAGGCGACGTGTTGAATCTACTCAAAAGACTCGGGCCGGTGGATGGGCCTCGAAGTCACTGCTTGAGAGGGAGATGGAACGAGAACGTGAGCGGCAGCGTGAATGGGAGGAGAATCAGGCTCAGACGAAAGATGCTGTCAAAAGGGGCGTGAAGACCGCTGGTACTGGGCCTGGTGAGGGAGGATGGGATGTACATCAGTACGGTTACCTGGGAGGAGATAACCAGAATAATGCAGCACCAGGAATCGGGTTCGGTGCACGACGGCAAATCATTGGCCCTCGTCCACCACCATAAATAGAGTGACTATATGGAGTGGCTGGTATATAAGATAGTGTTGGAAAGGGAGAAACGACGATAACGTGTTTGTAACTGTTCCTACTTGAATGATTTAAGGTATCCTTGTCTATTCTATATCCCTCGTTCATAGACATTTCATATCTGGCAGGCAGGCAAAGGTATCAAAGCCTTATACTATTCTCTCAACCATGATGTAGATAGATTCTGTGTCATTGCGACCCAATAACGATGTATTCTGGCTCTGGTTCCTTGGGTATCAGGGTGTTAACAAAGTACACCATCCTATCTCCGCTCTCGATGAGCCACACCCATCCAAACTCCTCGGTCAGCTTCTTATTCTGTCCTCTTTTGACGTCGATCCGCGCCTTTTTGGACCGAGCCTCAACCCCCTTTGCAACAGCATCTGACAACCGAGGTCTGGAGAATATCAACCCACTGATTGCAAGGAGACGTATCAAAGACTCCAGCAAGATCGATACTCTCGCGTTATCAATCACGCTGTTCGTCCTTGCAGTATAGGGGAGGAAACATCGCTCAAGCTTAGACTGGCTCAGATAGTTCTCTGTTGAGGCTGGTGCCGCATTCTCTAGGATGCTAAATAATAGCATTTCGCAGAGGGTAGTTTGGCAGGCAGGAGGGAAATGGGTCAGTACAGATGGGGAGACGAAGAGTTGAAAAGTAGGAAGTGGGAGATGTCGAATGAACTCAACGTAGAAGGAGTACAGCCTGTCCAGTGCCATGAAATGTTCTGGTATACTATTGGAAACGCACGAGAGCAAATGTAGAAGCCGTTGGCGGATGGTCAGAGACTCTAGACTGCCCAGGTGGTCTAGTTTGTCGTATTGAGCACTCAATGGGCCATCGTCTGCGTGATCAGATGGGATATCATTTTTCCCAGATTTTTTCCTGGTAGCTCGTCGCTGACGCTTGACTCGAGCTTCAACCCTTTCGGAGCCTCCAGAAGGCTTGCGGATAGGGTCATCTTGATCCTCTTCATCCTCCTCTTCCTGGTCGGGGTTGTCAAGGTAATCTCCGTAAATTTCCTCATCAATGTTGATGTCGCCTTTTCTCCGCACTGCTTGAGCCTTCTCCTTTGTGACCTCTTGCAGTTCGTTACGGAAAATTTCTCTGAATTCGTTTGTAGATGATTGGGAACCATCGGCAAAAATCGCCCTGAGGATCCTCCTATCACTACCTACATGGCTCGAAGTCGTGGATATATAGTTGAATATTAGGCTTTCAGTGAGGACTGAACAGTCTCTCTTAGATTTTGTATCGGCAGAAGGCGTTTCTTTGAACTCCTTTTCTCTTGCCTTCCAGTCATCCTCCAGGACATCGCACATGAACTGCAAGAAGAGATGCCAACGGGCCCATCTCTTAGGATGTAGAATTGAGCAATTAAGAGCCCACCCCACTACATGCCAGAAGTCCTCTGCACGCGACCATAGCGAGTTTCCTTGCGCAAGGTCCAAATTCAAAGGTTCAACGCGTGTGCCATCCACCCCGCTCAAAGTTGATTCACCGTCAGTTACATACTTGCTTTCATTCCTCGAATTGGCAAAGCGGTCAAAGACAAAGGTATCCTTAAATCGGCCACCAATAGGTCCTAGGATCTTGTTGACCAAATTAAGTAAATGTAGAGCAGAGTTTGATGCTGCGAGGTATTCGTCTGACTTTGACCGCGTAGTCGTAGTGGGGTGTACAGTCAATGTTGCTGCTAGGGCGAGGTATTGCGGCGGGGGAGCAAACGCCTTCCCAGAAGCTGTAGACCGGGAAGATATGACGCTTGATAAAAGATTGAAGGCCTGTGTGTCTATTTCGAGTCAGTTATGGTGGGGGCCAGTTATAGTGAGAATCTATGTCCAATTGTGCTAGGGGGCAGGGCCTACAGAGTCTTTCTTCCAGATAAGCACTGCAGTAATGGCGTAGTTCAGATGGCAGAGCCTTCACCGGGAGATAGTCAGGCTCCGAAGCCATGGAGTGGAAGTAGCTGACCTTCTGTGCTATTAGATGTCTTGATGGAGGAAGCTCCGGCGCGCAAGAGGCGTTGAACTTCCAAGAACCTCCGCCGGCGGATGTTGCGGCGGGAGCTAAACCTAATCAGTCTCACCGTTCTCGAATCTGTCAACCCCAACTTCAACGTCAGCAGAAGTTGATGACGCTGGATTCTCCTCTATTAGCTGTCTACTTCATACTGCTTGATCTGTGATACCCGTGGCCGTGGAGGCTTCCTAGAGCAACACTGCACAGCGGGCCCTTTATTTTCAATCTGGCTTCGGCGTGATAACTATTGAAAACTTACGGAGTACCACTTTAAGAAGAGCACCACTGCTGTGTCCCATCAAATATCTACTAGGGATGTGTCTAGACGCACCGCCAGTTCTAGAATTCTTTAGATTTTCAGGGGCGCTATCATGAAGTTGCAGACCAGGCATCATGCGATCCTATCTCAGCTTGAAAACCGGGCCAATAAACGGTATGAATATGCAGATAACTGCGGGTCTATCAACCACTCAGCCCTGAAAGCGTTGATAGATTGCCTCTCCTGATGGGTGAGACACGCTGTGACACCATTGATGCAAAATATAAACGCCACCACGGTCGTTAAGGCTAAGACCGTGTCTCACGCCTCCTGGATGGCGACCATATCCACTGTCGCTTAAATGAACAATGATTTATTCGTTAGTTGCTTCAGGCATGGGCTTAGCAATTGTTTATTTTTGGACAATATTTCACCGTAGAGGAGGCTTGTGATAATGGAAGGCCGGTCCCCAGACCTTACTACTTAGAGGTGAAATGATGCCTCCGATTTCGAACCCATTTTAATATTCCGACGGAGATATTTATCTGGGTACCTTAAATTTCCTAGCAGACAACCCTGCAAGGCAGCTCTGGGGTAGAATATGTACGGATAAGCAATATCAGGGGTGCCTTATGGCTCGCGTACACAACCCGCTCCCATTCCATCACTTCTCGCCAGCAATGGTCGGTCGGGTAGCCTAGTGTGTGGGCTTCTCCGTTCTCCATACCACATGTGCAGACGATGCCTTGTTCCAGACTGATTCCAGATTGCAGCCGATCAAGCACAGGTGTCAGCGCTACTTGGGTGGATCAACTCCTTTCCCCATCCATCTATATTCCTAGAATGCATCGCCATAAGAGACTGAACGCAGTAGATTCCGTTTAATTTGGCTCAACCATCAACGTTATGATCATAGTTCCAAATATAGCATCCGTAGCCATGGGAATTCGACATAAAATGGCTCGATCATACGAACTAACCAGTCACCCCAATCGTCATCCCATCGCGTAGCCAAGGCTGCCATAGAATACTCCCAGTAGCTGGGGTACTATCCTGTTGTTTCCCAGTCAATGATGATTGTGACCTCATACATCCTTTCATATCTAGAGTTGGTGCAATCGTCAGAAGTGACACTGGATCGGCCCCTTTTTCTGAAGTACCTGACCTGGGTAGGTCCCATCGCATATATCTGCATCTAAATCGAATTGCTCCATTCTGCTGCAGACAGCATATCCATAAAACTTACCACCGATCATTTTGCAATAGACTGTGCTAGGCACTGGCGTTCCATATATCCGCACAATTATAACTTCATGAAATGCAAGGTACACGCTGCATGGTGGCGTTCTCAGATTATAGTGGCATAGAGAGTTTCTCTCCATAGTAGCACCATCTCCAATGGCTAGCCCTGTGCGGGCTGCTCGATACCCAATATTGGACTCCCTCCGCAAAGGTACTGCACTTTGAACCCTGATTTGAAATGGAGTCGCCTCTGAAAGATATCTGGCTTCAATGCCCAAACCACTCGAGCCCGTATGCGGTTTAGGCTGTCATGATAGTTAAGCTTCTGATTATATAATAATTGTCCTCCTGGCCCATGCTCGATGAGATCATTGTCAGGATGTAGCTTAGTCATCTTGCACCCGTATAAGGGGCTGCAAATTCTGCATATAACTACACCTAATTAAGCTTATTACTATTACTAATAATAACACCTATATTATACTTAAATTACTCGAACTAATTATTTATCTTTATCTATTATTATTATTCTAATAATTATAAGTTTAGCTAATACTTAATAGAGTATATAATAATATATTATATATTAATTTCCTTATACTAACTATCTTTATAGAATAGTAGTAATATTAATACTAATAACTTATCTAATCTTAATAAGATAGATAAAGATACTAGAACTCTTAATATTACTATTCTAAAGTCTAAAAGGGACTAGAATACCTAATATAGAGTAATATATAGCTTTAGAAGGGTAAAGAGAATATAGAATCTAATAAAATCTAACTAGAAAGGTAAACTAGCTTTTTAAATAAAGCTTAAGCTATTATAGAGACTACCCTAAGATATAGATACTAAGATAAAGAAGGAGTATAAACTAGATTTAGTAGAGTAGAAAAAATTAATAAAGTACTATAAAAGGGAATAATAGATATTAAATAAGTTTTAGAATTAATTAGTCTCTAATATATAATATTCTATTATAAAGAGATTAGTAATAGAAGAATACTTTTATATTATTCTTAAAGCTCTAAAGGAATACTTCTATCTAATAGAAAAGGATAGATAGAGAGATATATAAAACTATTAGATATCTTTAATAAAGTCTCTATAAGTAAAAAATATTAGTTACTAGTTTTAAAATTAGGAGAATATATATTAAAATATAAAAAAGCTTAAATTAATTATTGAAAAATAGATAATTAATAAATTTATTTAAATTAATAAATAAATAGATTATATTTATATAATAATATAAATAAATTAAGATATTTAAAGTATATTCTACTAGATTATTAATAAATTTTATAGGTACTATAATATAAAATTAACTATATATAAAGTAAAATATTAAGTAGTTTTTCTATTATTTACTTCTTTATTAATACTATTTAAACTAATATTATAAGGCTAACCTTAGTAATAAAAGAAAGTTCTAACCTATATTTATAGAGCTATTTACTAGTATATTAAATATAGTTACTTAAATAAGGATATAAGAATAAAAGAATAAATAGAGAACTTTAAAATAAGGTAGAAGATAGATAAAGCCCTAAAGAATAAATTTAAGAAGATAAATATTTAAAAGATATTATAAGTATATAAAGCTTACTAGAAGAAGATAAATAATACTAACTTTATAAATTTTATAATAGAGAATAATATTAAAGATACTATTTTAAGTTTTTCTCTTATTATATTTATTATTTTAAATACTAATATATTTTTAACTATATTAGTTTTTTTAATAATATTTAACTTCTTACTAAAAAATAATATAATTTATAACTTAGTAATAATAATATATATAATTAATAATAGTAACTAATTTAATATATTTAAACTATATAAGAGAGTTATTTTAACTAATACTACTAAAACTAAAATATATAAAGTTAGAATAACTAATATTTAGCTTATAATACTAGATAATAAATAAAAATAAGGATAGTTTAAAAATATTTAATATATTTCTAGCTTCTATATTAATTTAGTATCTAATTTATAAATAAAGAAAAAGAGACTCTTTTATAATAATAAGACTAAATATATTAAAAAAAGAGGAAATAGAGAAATTATAATTAAAATATAGAGAATTAATAGCTTACTTATTATTAAATATAATACTCTACTAATAATAAATATAGCTTTTATATCTTCTTATATATCTAAAAAGAATACTATAAATAAAGCTCTCTAATATAAATAGCTTAATTACTCTAATAATAAAGCTACTAAATACCTTAAAATAATCTCTAATAATATTAAAATTATTTATTTAAAGCTACTAACTTTTAAAATTAAAGACTCTAAATTAGTTTATAAAGCTTATATAATGCTACAAAGGTGGGTTATCGGTATAAGGGATAATATCTTAGTAAAAGGGTACTAAGGTGCTTTATAGATAGGTTAGGGTATAGCGAAGTATTAACGAGCTCTCTAGATTATAGGAAGATACTTTAGTATCTAGCTTTAAGATTATAGCTCTAAGTCTGGCTTAGTATTGTAGTCACGCTCTAAGTTCCTTATCTATAATAAAGCTAGTATACTAATTAAGTCTGGTATAAGGGTGGCTTGGGATATTAGATAGATAAAGGGAAGTGTGCTTGTATTAATTAGTACTATAAAGCTATAACTTACTATAAAGGCTACTTTAATTATAAATATTAGAAGATAACTCCGGATCAAGGTAGAAATAAGTATCCTTATATATATATTCTGAAAGTCTATCTTCTTATTTTAGTCTTAGTCTATATCTGGGACTCTCCTATAGTCTATATATTAAACTCCTGTCCTTAGTCCGTTGTTAGACTATCCCTTGTAGTTTATCCTTGGACTACTCCTAATCTTAGTACGTTAGACTTATATAAGTCATATAATAGTAAGTATCTAGGTTCTTATATTCCGGAACCCTATTTTATCTAATAAATATTCTTATCTAGGCTGCGCCGTAGATAGTCTATAATATTATCCCCTCCTCTCTTAACGAATCGTCTCGATCGTTTTTCTACCTTCTCCTTATATAAGTAGTGAGTATGATCCCTATTATATTAGGTTAGTAAGTCTTTTCCTCCTTATCTATTATAGCTCGTTATTTAGGTATTTAGAAGTCCTCTCGTCCCTATAATCGTACTCCTAAGCTACGTACTTTAGCTACAACTATTAACTATTATAGGCAGATATCTAAGTTTCTGTGTAATAACTATTTTTTATTAGGTCTACCTTATCTTATTATAGCTAAATCGTCTACTAGTTACTATATTATATATTATACTACGTATATTAAAGATAATTATCCCTATATCAGATATACCTCCGATTCCCTAGAATAGATTTATTAGGAAGAGTAAAAGTTCTTTATTTAGTATCACGTTTTTAATAGCCGTCTAACTTTATCGCTTCTTTCCTCCTAAGCTTAGTATCTTTAAGAAGAGCTATCCGATCTTTATCGCCGGATTATTGTAGAGTCGAGTTATTTGGCTAAGTTCTAGATTACTAAACTTTAGTTATAACTCTATGGTAATAAGATATTATCTTCTACTAAGAAGGTGATTAGTCCTCCTTTATTAACTAGTCTATCCTTATCTTAGTTATTCGAAGGGCTCTCCGATTCTAGTAGTTCTAGACTACCTAAGTTGCGTTCCGAAGGTTCTTTATAGGCTTATAAGTATTTTCTAAATTATTGTAGCCTTTCTATTTTACTAGATAGTAAAGTTTTCCGCTAATTCTTTTTTTATCTAGGATTTTCTCCACTTTATATTCTTATTCTTGGTTTTCTTTCTGTATTTCTGGCTCGTATAGTTTAGTGTTTTGGGATGCTTTTTTAATTAATAAGACATAAAATACTGGGTATATTTTTATATATATTAGTAATTAGAGTTTATAGTTAACTTATCCGAGTTTCTCTAAAATTTTAAATAGTCCAATCTTTCGGTAATCTAGTTTATTATTCGGTCTTGTGGTTTTAATATTCTATCGTAGTAGGAATACTTTCTCCCTCTTTTTAAAGGTTAGCGCTTCTATATATTGCTTGTCGTAGTAGTTATTTATCTAGTAACTTAAGAATTCTAGTTCCTTTTTTATATTTTCGTGTAATATTTGTAATTTCTCTACTAATATCTCTACTTCTCGTACGTAAGTTTTCGCTTTTCTAGATATTTTTATTACTTCTAGTTCTCGTCTGTAGTTTATAAAGAAAGGTGTCGTGCCTATTGAGGCTATCTTAGCTCTATTATAGGCGAGCTATACTATTAGTAGTAGTTTAACCTAATTATTTTGTTTATGGTTAATATAATATCTTAGGTACTATTTAATAGTCTAATTTATCCGTTTACTCTATCTGTCTATCTAAGGGTGATACGCCGTAGACGCTTTCTATTTAATCTCTATTCTTTTAGTAAGTGTCTTCTAGAATTTACTTATAAACTATGTATCTCTATTAGATATAATTTTGTCTGGTAATCTATAGTTCGCAAAAACTTGTTATAATAAGATATATACTATATCTAGCGCTATCGTTTTTTTAATAAAGGGAATAAAGTAAATATACTTTATTAGTTAGTCTATAATTATTATTATCGTATCGTATTATATACCTATCTATAGTTCTTTTGATTTTAATAGTTTTATAATAAAGTCTATCGCTATTGATTTCTATAGTATATCTTTATATAGTATAGGCTATAAAAGTCTATATAGTGCGTGTTGGTTGTCCTTATTTTATTAATAGGTATTATACTCCTAGATATATTGTCTAATATCTCTCTATATACCTGGCTAAAAGTAGTTTCTTGTAACTCGTTCTATAGTCTTATTAATTCTAAAGTATCCTATACTTAAATCGTCGTGACTCTCTCTTAGTATTCGTCGTCGTATCTCCTTGGGTATATATATCTATCCTTAGTATAAGAGTAGATTATTCTCTTCTTAATATTACTTACTTAAGCCCGAGAGCTTCCTAACTAAAGGGTCTCGTTCTAAGTATATCTATATCTTAGCTTCTAGGGTATCTATATCGGATGTAACTATCCTAGTAGCCCTCAATACTTGTGTATCTAAGACTATATTACTAGTATTTGTATCTAGACATAAGATTACCCTATATTCTCTTTCTTTTATTATTAAATCTGGTTATCTACTTAATATATCTGCAAAAGCGTTCTCTATTCCTTTATAATATTATATCTTAAAGTTATAGTATATTAAGGTTTCTATATACTATCTTGATTATTATCAAGTTAATTCTTTTATAGTTATAAAGTATATCAGGTTCTGGTGATCGCTTATCACTATAACTTGGTGTTTGGCTCCTTATAGTTCTTGTCTCTATTTTTTAAATATAATAACAATTGCTAATAATTCCTTATTATAGATATTATAATTCTATTCCGTAGGTATTATTATCCTAGTATAGTATACTATAAGTTGTAGTTTTCTACTTTCGTCTTTCTACTATAATCTAGCTCTAATAGCGTAGTTTAATACGTCTATATCGATATATACTTCTTTATCTAGATCAAAATATAATCGTATATCTCCTTATCTAAACTTTTCCTTTAGTTTCTAGAATACTAATTCCTCTCGTTTGGTCTATAAGAATTCTTTTCCTTTTCTAAATAGTTCTATTAATAGTTTTATAATTACTAAGAATTTATAGATATATTATTAGTAATAGTTTGTAAGTCTATGAAACTACTAAACTTCTTTTACTATCGTCGGTATAGGCCACTTATTAATTACTTTAATCTTATCTAGGTCTATCTAGATTCCTTTAGTCGATATAATATATCCTAAAAACTTAACTTCTTATCTATAAAACTCGTATTTCGATACTTTAAAGTATAGGTTATACTCCTATAGTTACTTAAGTATTATTCTAACTTTTTCCGTATAGTCCTCGCGGCTTCCTTTTATAAAGATAAGGATATTATCTAAGTATACTACTATAAATATATCTAAATATTCGCGTAGTATATTATTAATAAAGGCTTAGAACGTTACTAGTATATTAGTTAATCTAAAAGGTATAACTTAATATTTATAAAGTCTAAATCTCGTTCTAAATACGGTCTTCTATTCTTCTCTTTTCTTAATACGTATTTAGTAATAGACTTCTCGTATATCTAATACTATAAACTATATAGTGCCTCTAAATCGACTCTATAGTTCTTTAATTAGGGGTAAAGGGTATCTATTCTTAACTATTATATCGTTAAGTTGTCTATAATCCACGTATAGTCGTAGTAATCTATCTTTCTTTAGTATAAAGATGATTAGGTATCCTGCCGGTAATATTAATTCGCATATATATTCTTTTTCTAGATTCTTATTAATATATATCTATAATTCTTCGAGTTCTTTTTCTATTAACCTGTACGTAGGTTTATATGTAGGCTCTATCCCTTCCTTGAGGGGTATCTCATAATCCTATACCTGATATTCTAGCAAGCTTTCCTGTTACAGACCATCTGCGGCGCAGCCCAGATAAGTACGCTCATTGGAAGAACAAGGCTACGGCACGGAACAACCCAGGAGAACCTTGGATCACGTGACATTGGAATAGTCTAATATACTAAGAAACAGGACAGTCCAAAATGGACCGTAGCTAGACAGTCCAAAATGGACCATGAGAGAACAGTCTAATATAGACCATGACAAGAGTGATAGAAATAGACTACCGGGACATATATATAAAGACGTTCATTTCTACCATGATCAGAGTTATCTTTTGATACTCACGATCAAAGCAGCCTTTATAGTAAGTTATAGCTTTATAGCACTGATTAATACAAGCATACTTCCCTTTGTTTATCTAATATCCCAAGCCACCCTTATACCAGACTTAACCAGTGTACTAGCTTTATTGCAGACAAGAAACTCAGAGCGTAACCACAACACTGAGCCAGACTTGGAGCTATAACCTTGAAGCCGGATACTGAAGTGTCTTCCTACGACTGGATAGCTTCGTTAACACTTCGCTGCTACCTACATCCATATAGCACCTTGGCTACTCCTTTCACCAAGACGTTAGCCTTATACACCCTTAAGGCAACCCACCTATATAGCATTTCCGATGGTTCGCGTTCTCTGAATACTTTAATCAAATCGTGGTATTCCTAGGGTATCTATTGTCGTAACTTTTCTAATTCGGTAGCATCCTACTCTCAATAAACTGTTCTCTACTTTCTTTATAGTGATCAATCTCTTGTAGTTTTCCTAGTTCCCTTTTTAACCTAGGGCGCCATGCCTAGTATCTGACCTCTGTCCTTATTCTTATTACGGGTAGCTACCAAGGTATCTAGGTTTTAATTAGAGCGGCTTTTCTTTCCACTATCTAGTTATAATATACCGTCTCTCTAGTTTACTATCGGGTTATATTTTTATAACTATAGGAGTCCCAAGATAATATCGTACTCTCCTAGATTAGTCACGTTAAAATACTCCTTTCCCTTATACCATCCTTTAATATATACCTTTATATTAGTGGTCTCTTTATTCACGATACTAGTCTACTCTTCTTTAAGTCCTCCTAACTAATATAGTTCTTCTTTTTCTTATATAGTAATTCCTAATTTCTTTATATATCGTGAGTCAATGAAGTTCCTAGTAGCTTCTAAATCGACTAGGGCTCGTATATATTTCCCTACTAAGTTTACTACTATCACTAGGTAATATCCATATATTATAGCTAAACTCTACTTCTTTTTTAGTTTATCAACTAGTTTATCTCGATATTATTAATTATAACCTTCTTTCTAAATTATATCTGCGTATTTATATATCTTATCCTATTCGGATTCGTTTAATAAGGTTTCTTCTTATTCTTATATTACTTGTAGTTATCGCTATCGTTCTTCTTTTTCTTGTAGCTTTTATTTTAGTACTTTAGTTATACTTAGCTAGTACTCTATCGCTATATTATCTATAAATTCTACTATATATCCTTAATATAAGATTTTTACTCTCTGCTTATTATTCTAGTATATAATTTCTAATTTCTCGTACGGTATAATATTCTTAGTATCTATTATTTTAATATTTTATCTATTAATCTATCCTTAGTATTTATTATATATAGTATATTCCTAATTATTATAGTATCTCTAGTAGATCTATTCGTTATCTTTATATTACAGGTATTACTTATAATTCTTATAGTAAAGTCTTCATCTATACTTCTATATTTCCTTAAATATATAGTATTCGTAGTAGTAATTCTATTTATACTCGTTATAGTATAGATAAGCTAGGTTACTAACCTCTCTTTATTTTCTTATATTATATATAAAATAAAGGCCCTTTTATTTATATACTATCTAGTATTTTTTATCGAAGTCGTTCGTGTATTCCTTAAGGCTATCCTTAATTTACTATTATTATTCCTCAATCGTTAGTAATATATCTTCCTAGTCTAAGTAGTCTTAGCTAGACTCGGGTACTTCTCCTTCCTCTAGCTTAGTTTCTTTTTCTAAGTCTGTTTGTTCTAGAGTTATAATTCCTTAGTTAGGTCCTATCGTAAGGTTATATTCTTAATCCGTAAGTAGGGTATCTTATTCCTATTATTCCCTCTTATATCCTTCTAGATACCTCTATTCCTATTCTAGTATAGTATCTTATCTAATTAGCCTTGGTTGTATTACTTGTAGGTACTCTTTTTACTTGGAGTCCCTTCTATATCTAGGTTTCTCGTTACTACTAAGCCTTACTATAGTAGTAGTATTAAGTCTTTTTCTGGTTTCGTAGTACTTCGTATTATATATACTACTAGGCTTTACTATAGTAGTAGTATTTAGACTTCTCCGTGTATCTCCCTGTTTCTTTTTGTAATTCCTTGCCTGGTACCCTAGCTTCTTATAGTAGAAACATAACTTCTATTTCCTATATTATTTATTCTTTTCCTTATTAAAAGGTCTTTTTTTAGTAGTATCGAGCTCTATTAGTATTAGTCTATAGTTATCTTATTTACTCGTACTTCGTTAGTTTATTCCTTTCTAAAAGGTTACTTTTCCTTATTATAGGTTCTGTAAGTTATATAACTAATTATTAATTTATACCGCTATTTTAACTATAAAGGTATAGTTCGTAAATAGTCCTATTTTAATAATTTTATATTAAGTTTCTAGTTTAAGTCCCTACTTAAAGATAGCTATTTTTCTATTATTATTATAGATCTCCAATTCTTAATATAGTTACTATAACTATACTACAAACTAAGCTACGTCTCTTATCTATTATAGGTTAGCTAGCTTCTATTTGAGTATTTATTTATGGTCCGTGTCTCTAAAGAACTATCTAATCACGGCTTTAAACTATAGGTAGCTTCCTAGTATATCTATATATATCTTTAGTTATCTCTAGGTATTAATCTAGTTCTCGAGTATTAGTTTAAACTATATAGCTACAGTATTGTATAAGTAAAATCCTATAAAGATCACTTTCTTAACTTCGGTAATTCCTAGTTTAGTAGCTAGGTAGATATTATATTTACTTAAGAAGTATTCTAGCTTATTATATTCTCCCTTAAAGGTATCGGATATCCTAATCTTAACTAATACTCGTGAATCTCTAGTACGTACTTTTAGAATATATATTTTATCGACTAATCCTTTAATCTATATTTTATACTACTAGATATCGTCCTTATAATCCTATTTATTAACTTTTGCTTCTAAGGTAGCGATCTATTACTTGAGTTAGATTAGGATATAGTTAGGGTTACTAGTAGTTCTACTTATAGTAGATATATTAGTTAGTTAAAGGTAGTTATTATTCCTAGTTAGTTCTTCAAATATTCAGGGTAGGGGATATGTACCTAATATTCCTTTTAAGTAAAAGTACTTCTACTAATTGGGGTCGTGATATTATAATAGATACGTGTAGGTATAACCTTTACTACTAGTCGTGGGTAGATGTCGAGGTAGTAAAGGGTAAATAATAAGTTAGAATCTCTATTCGGGTATCTATAACTATAAGTATGGGATAATTAATACTATAAAGGTAGGTTATTAGTATAAGGGATAATATCTTAGTAAAAGGGTACTAAGGTGCTTTATAGATAGGTTAGGGTATAGCGAAGTATTAACGAGCTCTCTAGATTATAGGAAGATACTTTAGTATCTAGCTTTAAGATTATAGCTCTAAGTCTGGCTTAGTATTGTAGTCACGCTCTAAGTTCCTTATCTATAATAAAGCTAGTATACTAATTAAGTCTGGTATAAGGGTGGCTTGGGATATTAGATAGATAAAGGGAAGTATGCTTATATTGATTAATACTATAAAGCTATAACTTACTATAAAGGCTACTTTAATTATAAGTATTAGAAGATAACTCTAGATCAAGGTAGAAATGAGTATCCTTATATATATATTCTAAAAGTCTATCTTCTTACTCTAGTCTTAGTCTATATCTAGAACTCTCCCATAGTCTATATATTAGACCCCTGTCCTTAGTCCGTCGTTAGACTATCCCCCGTAGTCTATCCTTAGACTACTCCTAATCTTAGCACGTTAGACTTGCATAAGTCACGTGATAGCGAGTGTCCAGATTTTTCCGTTCCGGAACCCTGTTTGTCTAATGAATGTTCTTATCTAGGCTACGCCGTAGATGGTCTGTAACATATAAGCTTAAAGTTTAAATATTAAATTTCTTAAAGAATATTTATAATAAAAGTAATAGTACCCTTCTAATATTTATATATTAACTTTATTTAGACTTAGCTTAAAAAATATAATAAAGATAAATAAGCTACTTACTTTTTTTATAAAGTAATAAAATAATATAGAATTATTATATTGATAAATAAATTAATTATTTTATAGATAATTATTAATATAGTAATATATATTAAATAATAGTTTACTTATAAAGTTTTTATTATTAGAACTAATATTAAATAATTAATTAGTAATACTTTTTAAAACTAAATTAGGAATTAAGATATTACTATTAAATAATCTATTAAATATATATTAGAGTAGAATAGTATAATAAAATATTTAGATAGAATATTAATATAAATAGTAAAAATACTATAAATAGAAACTAAACTTTCTAAAGAGCTCTAAAATAAGCTTATATATACTATAATTTATATTTTAAATAAACTACTAATATAAATATTAAACTAAAAATTATTATTAACTTATTTAAAAAAATATATTATAAATAGAAGCTTTTTAAACTCTATATTACTAATATTAATATCTCTAATCTATTTATAAATTATTAGTTATAAAACTTATATTAGAGATTTTAAAATTAAAAAAAGTAAAAAGTTTAAGCTTTAAGCTTATATTAAGTACCTTATTAGCTATAAATTAATAAATATTTTTAAAATTTAAATACTATAATTAAAATATATAATATACTCCTAAAATATAGAATTTAATAAAATTAAGATATTTAATTTAGATAGAAAACTATTAAGTAAGTAGTTTATTAATTATTTAGAAGAGATAGTAAATATAATTAAGATAGTTAAAAACTACTTAATAGTAGTACTAATATATAGTATAGAGAGTAACTAATTAATTATTTAAGAATCTATTATAGAGCTTTCTATTAAACTTAAATTAATATTAGTAGTACTAAATAAAGCTAATAAGAACTCTATTTCTATATTATAAATTAATATAAATCTAAAATTTAATATTAAATTAAATTAATTAACTTAATTAGCTTTATTAGATTTAATACTAGAATTTAAAAAGGAATAATTTATTATAAGAGATAAAGCCTCTAATTTAGAGTTAGAAATTAATAAACTAGTAAGTTTATAATAAAATTAGACTTTTAAAAACTAATTATTAAATATAATCCCTAGATTATTTAAAATATCTCTATTAAGACTCTTAAAACTCTTAAGATTAATAAAAGTAGATTAATCTATAAACCTCCTAATAAGTAATATTATTAAAGGTAAATAAATATAGAAACCTTCTAAATATACTATAAACCTTCTAATAGCTATAAAACTACTAATATAAGTCTACTATATCTTCTTTATAGAAATATTATATCTTCCTAAGTCTATAAATAAACTAATATAATTTATTCTTCTACTACTATTAAAGAATTAGTAAAAAATATTTAAATATTTTTATAAAAAGGAATTTATTTGTTACAGACTATCTGCGGCGTAGCCCAGATAAGTACGCTTATTGGACAAGGTTACGGCACGGAACAACCTAGGAGGACCTTGGATCATATGATAACTAAGAGAGGTCCCAAATATCAAGAATATAGATAGGTCTACGATAGGACCTTAGAGGAAAGGTCTATAATAGGACCTCAGGGAGTAGGTCTAACTTGGGATCTTAGGACACAGATCCACGAAGGGACCTAAGTAGGATAATAGGATGAGGGACCTTACTATAATATATATATAAAGGTACTTATCGCCCACCTTAATTAGGGTTATCTTCTAATACTTACAATTAAAGTAGCCTTTATAGTAAGTTATAGCTTTATAGTACTAATCAATATAAGCACACTTCCCTTTATCTATCTGATATCCTAAGCTACCCTTATACTAGACTTGACTAGTATACTAGCTTTATTATAGATAAGGAACTCAGAGCGTGACTATAACACTAAGCCAGACTTAGAGCTATAATCTTAAAGCTAGATACTAAAGTATCTTCCTATAACCTAGAAAGCTCGTTAATACTTCGCTACACCCTAACCTATCCACAGAGTACCTTAGCACCCTTTTACTAAGACGTTATCCCTCATACCGATAACCTACCTTTGTAGCATTATTAAAGTAGTAGAAGTAGAATAAAATAAAATAGTAGAAAGAAATATATTTAAGCTAGTATTAATATCTAAAAATAAGTAGATTCTACCTCTTTATTAGGTATTTATATATAAATTTAATACTAATAAAGGTTTAAAAAAGTTTAAAGTTAGACTTTATATATATAAAAACTTATAATTAAGAGATAAAAAAAATATATATATTATAATATTAACTATTAGATTAATAAGAGCTCTAATAATTATAATAGCTACTTTTAATCTTAAAATATAGTAAAATAATATTATTAATATATTTTTAAACTTATTTTTTAATAAGACTATCTATTATACTTTTCCTAATAAATTTAAATAATAAGAATAAATAATATATCTACTTAAGATCTTTTATAATTTATAAAGAAGTCTTTTACTTTAATTGAATATTTTTACTAATATTTTTTATAAATTTAGCTTTAAGTTTATTCTAAATAAATTATATTTTTCTATAAATAGTAAAATTTATATCTTCTTTTTTATTAATAATATTATTATTATCTAGCTCTAATATTATATTTAATAAATTATAGAGACTATAATTTATATTAAGAAAACTTTTAAAATATAAAACTTTAATATAATTAGCTAGTTTCTTAATATTACTATTAAATAAGATTATAATATAGATAAACTTTAGTTAAACTAATAAGTATATATTAAAAAAATTATTAAATATTACTATTTAAAATATAGTAAGAAGGCTTTAATACTATTACTAAAAGATATAATATTTATAAAGTATAATGAATAAATAATACTTAAATAAATATATAAATACTAATAAAAGGTAGATTTAGTCCTCTATATTACTATTATTATTTAACTAAATATTATTTTTATAATAAATAAGCTTATATAGTTTTTAAAAAATTTAAATTAATTATATTTTAAATAGATAAATAAACTAATCTATTATTTATAAAATACTAAAAATTTATCTATTAAATATAATAGTATTTATATCTATAAATTCTTATATAAATTTAAAATATTTAAAATCTTAAGTAATACTATATATAGTAAAGAAGAAAATGGCAAGTGGAGCCTCTCACGCCCGCGCCTTCCCCCTTCTAGCGTAGCGTCATCCGCTTCCGGTTAGCTATCGCCGTTTCAGGTTTGGCGCGTCCAGAAAGGGTTTGGCGCGCCGCCCTCTTGACCCCGTCGAAACTTGCATCGCGACGTCCACATCTATATAAATCCCGTCGACCTCCCTCCATCGCACACGCACTTCCTCTTCCCTTCTCCTCCTCCACGCTCGCATCTTTGCCTTGCCTCTCGCCCCCCTCCATCCCGTCTCGCCTCGCCTCGCCTGCGCCCCCTGCATTGTCTCGTTCTCGTACACCTCGAGGTCCGCCAGCGTGCCATGGGCTCCCGGCCTCTCACTCCCTCTCCCTCCTCTCTCCGTATCCTGCAGAACTGGCTAAATGCACTCTACCGTGAGGGTTCACCGGCCGACATAGCCATGGCCCCAGACGCCCTTTCCCTCCAAGGAGCCGCCCGCAGTCTGGTATCTTCCCAATTTCTTTCCTCGAGTACGTGTGCCCGGTGCAGGTGTCCTCGCGGCCTTCCCCCCCCCTTTTCCTGGCCTGGCCGGGCCGTCCCCATCTCCCGTTGATTTCCAATCCCCAGAGTGTCGCGCATGCCACGTTGCTCTGCTAATGACAAAAATACCTCAATCTCGGTGAAACCCGGATGCGAGACGGTGGATCCTCAGTCCGTCTTACGGCGTATCGACTGCGTTGTCCGCTTCGTCGTCAGCAGCCAGGGATTCCGGTTTCCTGTTTTGTGATCATGCAGGGCGCGGTGGCGTTCGCGCAGCAAATATCCCGGGAGGCGGCCATGGCAATTTCGATTCTCACGGCGTTGTATTTTTGACTACTGAAATGGTTGGACGTGGGAGGGGGTCCTCTCAGAACGATTTCGCGGTGACTTTAGACTTGGTCTACCATCCGCAGCGCCTGCCAGCCCTGTGGGTATCCGGATCGCGTCGACTGAGCCTCCGGGCCCATTTGGGGTAGGGGCTGGAATTTCGAAATTCACAGTGGGATTGGCCTCCCTGACCCGAACCCCTTTTCCTTAGCCCAGCCAGCCACATAGCTCAAAGCATAGCACCTCCCTTCCAAAGTTGGCAGCCATGGCTCTTGCGATCAGTCTTGATGATATGACCGTCTATACACCCTCCAGCCCCTTAATCCGCTCCTGTCGCCCACAACCTGTAGTCCATTTACTTTCCCTCCCCATGCTTCCTGCACCTGCACCCGCAGTTCCTCCTCCCGTCCACTTCCTCCAGCATCCCTTGCCCCCTCGCCCTGCGGTGGCTGCCGCTTCCCCTCCGTCTCAGGCGCCATCCGCACATGCGGCCGGGCGTGGTGGCTGCTCACGGCCGCCGGAGGCGCCCCAAAACCCTTTTGACCTTGCCCTGTCTGAGGGCTCTGAGATCGAGCTCCTTGACCTGACGGGGTTCGACTCCCTCGCAGAGGCTCGTAGCGAGCGGGAACTGTCCCCCCGGCCGAGCGATATCCTAGACGTGGCCTCATGCCCAGGTTGGTTCCAACCCCCCTACCCCCCCCTGTCACCCGGCTCCCGACGACTAACGAGAAATCAGAGCCCTTACCCACCGGCAACTCGAGAGACACGGGTAGCCCCATCGTCCCTGAGTCCCCCACGGCCGTATCGCCGTTCTCTGCGATTGGGTCAGATAGGACAGATGTCGGCAGTCAACCGGGTTAGTTCGCCCTTTTCTTTCTCGCTGCCAGCACGCGCCCTGATACATTGCGAATCTATAGAAAACCCCATCGTGGTTGAAGATTTGGACGTGGGGGGAGAGCTGGGGAGGGGTCTCGCGGCGGTTTGTGCGCGACTGGATGACTATATCAACATTCCCTGGACCCCATCTCTAACAGTGGATGACGCTAGCGACGGCTGCCTTATCAAGGCGGAGCAGTCACTAACTTCTACCCCTCCTCCCCCACTACGGAAGCAGGCGTCCCGTGTAGTAGTAGAGGTCCCTTTAATCCGCGAACTCTCCTCCGAGGGTATATTTGGCTCACTACTTGTATAATAGCTAGCTAGCAAGCCATAGAGGAGTCCAGTGCGACGCGATCAAGACTTAGCAGTAGATCATACTTTAAAAAATAGTAGTAGCGGAGAGGATAACAACGGCTACACAGATAGTGAGGGCGACGAAGACAATTAAGGCTACCTTGAGCTAGCGGGTTAATCTCTTAAATAGTAGAGAAATCTCACACCCACTTCTACCATACTTAATTCCGCACTAAGGCCGTCAACCCCCAGCGTGCCAAATAGTAATATATTTATATTCGCCTCGACGGTCGCCGCGTACCTAGTAAAGCTACTCTCCACCCCGCCACCCGCGCTAGACGTCGACGACACTACGGGTGCCAGTAACACTAGGTATAACGGATGCGCGGCCGAACTTAGGGGAAAGAGGGGCAGATAGTCCAAGAACGAGGATAAGCTACTCTTATCTCTAGTACAGAAGGATAGTCCCCCAACAGAGGACAACGTTGAGGAACTTTTCCCCTCGAGGACCCTGTCATCCGTACAGCAGAGGTATCGTATCTTCCAAAAACAACAGGAGGGGAGGAAGCAGGCGGGGGACAGGGAGAAAAAGCGTAGGTGGCCTTCTTGATGTATCCATCCGTAAGTAGTTACAATATTTGAAAACGTCGTTTGCCTAATATTTGCGACGTGTCTTGTAGCATGTATGTCTCCAACCCGCGTGCCTTCCACGGTGGGTCCTCCGGCGGCTGAAGGACGCGCTGCCGAGACCTCCCAGCCCCGCAGCTTAAAACCTACCCCAGAACCCGTTAAAACCTTCGGAGCTACTACTACGATCGAAACCACCAATACCATAGCCGGGACCAGCCTCAGGGACCTACCGCCGGAGATACTCACTCTGATATTAGAGGAACTTCTCGACCTCTACTCCTTTCACTTAGCTATCCAGGAGTTAGTACTACCCAATACTTGGGCCGACCTTACTCGTATCGCATAGCTAATCTTCTCGCAAATATATCGCGAAGCAAAGGAATATCATAAGTATGGAATAGTTATTCGAGAGCTCCTATTCGCCACCTATAATAATAAGCTTGGTAGAGATACTACCCGCGGCCTCCTTAAGGAAGGATAGAACTTATTAAAGTAGCGAGGCCTCGAAGAATTACTTATCCCAATAGAGATAGCAGTGGCTTAGCACCTACTATTTATCGAGGCACTCAAGCTTCTTATAGCTATCTATAATAGTTCCGACCCATTTAGGTGGTCCGACCAGCTACTAGGGAAGAGGTTATCTAGATCAAATTAAGCCCGTAAACAGTTCCTAGCAATCTACCCTCTCGCGAGGCTAGCTGTTGATCTCTAGTCTGATACTAGTCGTAACACTTTATTTTTTAAGATTATCGCGAAGTACCTAGAATTCAACTATACTAACTCGACGTTTGCTCTAATTAAAGAGGGAGACATTCGACTATTTACTAAGCTTAGCTGTGACTACCCAGTATCTCTTAATAGCGATAGAGTATTCTAACTAGATAACGAGGACAGAGTCGATCAGTATACATACTAGAATACCATGCTGCTTGTGATTAAGGTGGGACGGCCGCCGCGTCCGCTGCCTCTGAGAGGAAACCTGGTAGCTTACTTAGGTTGGCGGGGTACCTATTGAATGGTCGCAAGAAGGCACGCAGTCGACTGAAGTATTGTCTCTATATCTAGTATAAAAGTTGATCGTTTCCGTTCTTTGGGAAATGTCCCCTTTCCATAGGTCTATGTATAGAATACCGCACGAGCTACGGGCTGCTGCCATGACTTTTACCGTAGGTGGCATCAGGGAGGGCCAGTTTTAATATATACGGCGTCGGGCAGATATAATACAAGGACGTGAAGACCAGATTAGCCAAGTCTTTAGCCCTAGCTTAATATTTATTAAAGGGTTCAAGAGATCAAGAGATTAATAGCTGTCGACCAACTATCGAATTACTAAGATTCAGATAGATATATAAGATATTAAAAAGATCTGCCGTAGGTATTTTTAGCCTATGCTTAAGCCCTTATACCGTAGTAGTATCTAACAGATATACCTACGGTTTATTCGTTACCCCAATCGTCGAGGGTTCTAGGAGAAAATAGCTTCCGGAAGCCTACACGCAATAAAGCCTCGCAAGCTTTCCTGCGTAACAAGAGGTCCTCTGGAGAGATAGGGATATGTCCTTGATCTCGTTCCTATCGATACTCCCAGGGCAAAGTAAGCACTCCGTGTCTGCCGCCAATTCTGCCACCATCTTGTATTCGCCATGACAGCATTTCATTATGATTGGCCCGCTAGCGATTGAAAACGGAGCGCCAAGACCCTTCGGCCCCGCACCATGGCGCCAACCACTTGCCCCAGGCCAATACATATCGAGGGACGACAACAACCACAGTTAGCATCGACACACCCGGCACAGAGTCAATAAAAAGGGTTAAATTTTCGTCGGAGTATTCCGTAAGAGCTATCTCTATAATTTACAAGCTTCTTCACGCCATCCAGATCGGCCATACCGAACCTCATTACCTGGTATCCCTTCCAAGCACCTGTTGTAGGTACAGATCAACCAGATACCTCCCCTGATTACTCTTGAAAAATGGCCCTATGTATTCGTCTAGCTGGGGCATGCGATCTCGGCATATCCTCTCGTGTAACGCCGCCCAGCGTCGGGAGGGGTCCTTCACACACGATGTCCTTACAAAAGGGCAAGCCAGGTTGCATATAAATTGTATAGCATCCTCATAGGGCCCCGGTTCCCTATACGCCAAAATAAGTCTGCCTGTCGGTTAGTCGTGCGAGCAAGTTAAAGAATAGGGGCGAACCAACATATGAATCCCATCGCTTTATATTTCGGATAGCATAACGCTAGGGCTCTTCTCCAGGCATCGTAATACTGTGGACGCTAACAGTACGAAAAGGCCGTGTGGCACATTGTCCTGTCTTAGCGGCGATAGCGCTGCTATTCCATCGTACCGCCATACGCCACTGTATCTCGGCCTCTGATCGTAACAGATGATCCATTCCACCTTATTGGGGATATCATCGTTTAGGATATCATTGGCCGATGCGGCGTCGGGCGGGAATAGAAAATAAGAGCAAACTCCTTCCAGGGGGTAATCGACAAGATTTCGAGCAAGTCGCCATTTAATATTCCCCTACAACGAGAATTAGCATCACTATAGACTTCCATATTTGATATTACATACTATGCACATATCCACCTTGAATATACCGGCCTCGCCTTGCAGAAGGGAGTCTACGGCATTATCGGGGGTAGTCGGGGTTCGCCAGATGCTCCTGCAAGTTTCAACGTCGGGGCAGGAAAAGAATTCAACCATATTTCTATACCTCCTGCCGGACTGATAAAAGTACATGGCAACGGCGGAAAGCTCGGCCTCCAGGCCCGGATCCTCAGCTAACCACTCCATTATCTCATTGCCAGGTATCGGGGTCGCTTGCTTGAGAGAGCACTCGGACGCTGGATGTGCGGCAAAATGGTCATTCTCATTCGGACTTGCTTGAGTGGAAGACTGTTTGTTCTCGTGGTCTAGGGAAAATGGACTGGCCAGCCTGGGCAAGCGCACGCTCTCCGGTTCCGGGCTTGATAGCGTGGGAAAGTAGGCTGCAACAGCCGCAGTCGCTGCAGCGATGGACGGTGGAAGGGGCCCCATATCTGAAGTCTGATGGACAGCATTCGACCTTGGTAGATCAGGGGACGCTCCGTCGCTCTTATAGATCACTAGTCAGAGCCTTTTCCGAATAATCCCATTCGTGCCAACCTCTGGAGATTTTGGAGTCTCTATACACCACAAGGATTATGACAGGTCGGCCAATAGCCCAAGGATATTAGGCAGAGCCGGACCGGATGGCGGCCACCGGCTGGCCGACACACCCAGGACCCTTTCGTTGAAAATCGCACACATTGATGCGATTCGTCAAAGCTGACTAGTAGCACTCGTCGCATGGTGGAGTTGCGACGGCCGATGAATTATCATCTAAAATCAGTCGGTATGGCTGGGATGGTATTCAAGGGCCCTGAGAATAAAGATACAAGGCTAAGGCCCGAAAAGTATTTTATGGATAAGGGCTAGACGCCTAGAGTTCGATAAAGCTGCTACTAGGTGAGAAATTTGGGCACTTGCTCCATTTCCTCCGCGCAAGAAGTCGTCTGCTGTCTAGCTCCACCCTTGTCAGCAGTTCAGGGCTGAACCCCTGCCAAGCTCCAGCGTCCGTGCGGGCGATCACCCCTTCAGAAAGTTAAACTAGTTCATTCTCGAACCTTCTACAGCGTGATGCAGGCCATGGCGCAGTGCCCTAGCATTGATTAATCCCGAAATAAAGCGTAAAGACAGTAGCGAGATGGAGGTGGGTACAGTAAGGCTAACATTTAATCGCTCGGGCCCTGGAAATCAACCCGTTCTGAAAAATCGCACATTCAAATGCGCCAAAGCCATCCACGAGATATACCCCATTGTGGGCATTGTTCCAATTTGGCAGCCGGCCTCCCACTCCCACCCACTCCGTGATGCTCCTCCCGTCCTTAAAGTGATCACCAACATGCTTGTTTCTTTCAGCTCCCGCATCGAAGCCCTGCTTTTCCTGAGAACAAATCGTTTTGCAGAAACCACACCAAAACCGGCTTTGGTAATCACCCCCGATATAGCAGATTTCGAGGTCGGATTCTCCCGGGTCACGCCCATGGCCTATCTTTAGATGTTCCTCCAACTCCTGACGCCATTTGAACAGCTTCGCGCATCCTTCTCCGGTCTGATTGGTCGCGGGGCACCGCCAACGTTCAGATACGCTGTGTTTCATTGCTTCGTGGTGGCGCCAGGAGTTATACCCACTGAAAAGGCGAAAGCAACCCTCAAAAGTGCAGCCGTATATCACCAATCCGGTGGATCTCCCTCGGCGTTAGGTTTCCACGTGTTATCATTAATGCGCACCAGGCGGACAACGCTGTGAGCTGTTAGCGTTACTTACGGCGGGAATTGAGGAGTTGGGGCTCATACTAAACTAGATCTGAGTTTGGCGGTATGAACCCAGGAAATCCCCTAAGAATGTAAGTAGGATATCTGAGAGAAAGAGTACTATTCTCCATACCTTTCGCCGTATGCGTCGTCACTAATCTAGGTTAGCGAATGGGCCTATGTTATCAACGAACTCGTATGTTGCGAACCTGGGGACGATCAAGGCGCAATGTTCACCGAGCTTCATACGTGACACCCCTTCGTCGAATCCTAAGGGGAGAAGGCCGCTGTCAGAACAACGCTAGGTGCCATACTTAACGGCAATGATACCTTTGGCTACCGTTCCATCCCCTATATGGAATTCAAACTCTCCCGGGTCTCCCTCCATGACAACCCTATCAATCGGTTAGTAATCGTCTGAAGATCACAGATACGTAAAACTCACCGCTCTCCTTTATAATGATCCTTTTGGTTTATATCATCGTAAAGATAGCACGAGTGTTCCGTCTTCACCACGTCATTTTTAGTAGGGAAGTCGCCGCTGCCCCGTTCGATAGTATATTTCGTGACGCCCATAGTGAAGATTCGAGAGCCGTTTCATGTAATGTAGACAGCTGGTCCGACGAAGCAACTCGATTGGCAATGAAGTAAGATAGCGGGAGATGTAGCTTTATATATAACGAGCTCTCCTACAGTAAAATCTAGTAATACTATCACCGGCTGGCAGACAGGCTTTCCCTTGCCTATTCATCATGCGTCGTGCATTCCTGTCTGCGCTCGTTGGCCGACTATACAATTTTCGTAGACGTAGGTCATAGGCTCAAACCCTGGGGAGAGGCCAAGCGTAACCAGTTGGGACTAGGTAATATTCAAGGGAATAACTATTATCCGGAAAAGTATTTGAAGCAAACATTATATTGTACATTACAGGGACAGGCGACAGGATTATTGGGCCTAGTCCGCGGGAAGGTTCATGCCTTGCTTTTCACATCACGCATAATTTTATCAAAATCGATACCCCACATCACACATAAGCTCCGTAAGACCCCCTTGTATTCACGTACCCTGAAGAGGGTCTGTTCGTTCACCCCCCGTAGTTGTTCGTTTACCCCTCGTAGTTTCTCGTTCTGGGTTTTGAAAATATTATTGAGAGCCGTAGTTCCTGACAGATTTTGATTCAACGACTCCACCTCCCGCCTCAGTACCCGCACCTCCTTTGTGGCCGCATCATTCTTGCCGAGTAAGTCCGCACTATACCGAGTGAAAGTCTTGCGGTCACCCTCGAGGTTTTCGATGGTTTGCTGTAATGTTTCGACCTGGAGCTCCTGCTTAGCCAGGCACACTTTGAGGGCTTTGTTGCGGCATTCTTCACTCCGGAGAGCTTCTTCTAAGGAGGCAATTCGAGCGGATTGGGCGCTAAGATTCTGGGCCGCACGCGCTTTCTGAACTCTATCCCGCGCATTCAGCCATTCGATAAGCTTTGTGGTGTACTCCTCTATCAGAGAATCGTTGAAGCGTTCAGTATCGGCGGCGGCCACGCCGGTGTCGATGTAAACGGGTAGAGATGCTGGCCGTCGTAGCGTCTTCTCTCGTGGGGTAGGTGGCACCGGATAGAAAATGTTCGTTTGAGCCTTAGGGCATTGAAGGAAGTGGAGGTCGTTGTCTGTCATAGTTGCTATGTTGAAGAGCAAGACAGAAGCATCTTCTACGGGGGGGGATTTGGTCTATTATATCCGGTTCACCAGTGGCCATGGTGTACATGGCCTTCAGGTACAAACCCACTCGCTAAATCAACTACACGCTAGGACCTCCTGGTCTCAACGATCGAAGAACCCGAGATAGTAAACAACTTTGGTAACGTAGAATCACTAAACGACAGAGACAAGAGATGTATGTATTATGGCAGAACGAAACCCCAAAACGAAGTCATATCTACTTGGGATACACCCTAGGCTTGCGGGCGTGCGGATGGGATAAGTGCCCGGCCCCGGTTGGGTTGCCTCGCCGCAGGGAGCACTTTTTAAAATGGCGTTTGAGGATATCACTTCGTGCGAAGGTGTCTCCGCAGAGGACACACATGTAGGGTCGCTCTCCGGTATCTGTACACATTTCACTCTCCGTCAGCAAGAGTAGGAGCGTAAAGCAACCACGGTCAAATACGCCAGACTTACGACGCAGGAGATGTCGCTTAAGATGCTTTACATGACGATATGTATTGGGGCATTGTGGGCACTGGGCCCTGTCATCGTCTATTGTGACTAAGGTTTCCGTGCGCCCCGGGGGATTGGTGTTAGGGAGGTCCCCTCGTCGTCCCTGGGAACCGACCACCCTCGTCCTTGAGGTCTCGAATGGCGGAGCTGTTGGTGTGTTGGTATCATCCCCTATGCTTCTCTCCCTTCGGCCTACGGGGAGACCTGTGCGACATGTCACCGTGTTACTGTGGTTGGCCGTGGATGGTGCGGCCAGCCTGTACGCATAGGGGTCGGTCGTTGGCGGTGGCGGACCAACATACTGCTCATAGTGGTGAGTGGGTATTTCGATGGGCCAGTGAAGGGTGAGACCATAAGGAGGGTACGCGGTCGTGGGCGTCGGTACATCCGTACTACCAGTTACAGCAGAGTGTCTGAGGGGATAGGCCAGTAGTGGATGCTCAAGAGGTGGCCATGCAGGCGGCTGGCTCCTATAACTGTCAGGCTCTCCAAGTGAAGGGTATGGATACATTCTGTCAGAGCAAGGTCGCTGAAGAAAGCGAGCGATTTACACCACGAGCCAAGCCATACGTAGGGGCTCATGGTAGAGCAGCGGGCGTGGGTATATAAATATACAATGAGATTTGATTAAACCACCAGCCCGGCCTTAGGAAAGCTATCCAAACATACAAACGACATACAAACGCATCGAAGGCGGTGCGGGTGATGGTAGTGTAATTCTTAAGTGGAAGGAGAGCGACACTAGTTATTTACATTACGGCTGCAATTCGCTTCGCCAAGCGAGTTAACTAGTTAGTTAAGTGATGAGAAAACCGAAGCCACCACTTCATCCACAGCCTTAGCATCCGGGTATTCCCGTGACTTAAACGCCTCCCGACATTCCTGCGACCCAAACGGCATCAGGCAAAGAAGATGACCGAGGCCCTCTACAGGATGCCAAGGGCGAGTCTCGTCGTCGTCGGTAAACCGCTGGTTGTAATGTTCATCCGACCAACTATCCCTGTTCGCCTCACGCTCTGCCTTCCACATAAGGAACTTCTTTAGTCCATTCGACTGCACATAAGTCAGAAATTTCTCATTTAGACTTTCATGCTCAACAACGCCGAACTTTTTCCCCATCATAGATATACATAAATACCTTCACCTCATATGGTTAGCGTGAATCGAGCCTAATAGCGATAGGCGAAGAACTTACAACGTCGGGTCAAATCTCTTATGTCTACAAGACTGTTAGTGGGATAGCTTCGCAATAGGGTGGAGGTCGGAGTTAATAGCAACCTTGGTAGATCTATAAGGTATGTCGTATTGACCCCGATATTTACTTTGCTGACGATCTCCACTATATGTGACGATAAGTGTCTGGGGTGCGATGATGCGCCCCAGAACTTATCATACCATGTAGACTCTGAACCCCCCGAGATAGTACCCCCCTTGCCATCCACGATGGACCAGAAAATCCTATAACTACTAGGGTCGCCCCGAAGTTCAGGCTCCGGCTTAGACAGGAGGTAGGCAGGCATGATGTGTAATTAGTTTGTCTTTAATCTGGTGTGTTGATACAGGTGTTGAAACAGGAAGTCATTGGGGTTTATATACAAGCGGGGGGACGTGACAGAAATGACAAAGGAAACTCAAATCAAGGAACGGGCCATCCATACCAAGAAAGACACAGACATGCATATCTAACAATAAAAAAGAATGAGAGAAATAGTTACGTTTGGCACTGTCTGACCAAGGGATATGCAAAAATCATGCAAGGAACGTATCATATCCTGGAGGGTGGACGCGAGGGAACGAGAGTACTATTGGAAGAATTGTCGAGGGTAAATCTCGACACCTCTACTAAATACCTTGCAAGATACTGCCGCTCCTCGGGCGAGAGGTTATCGTCCGCTCTGAAATATGTACTGATATTCGGGAAAATAGCTGGCACGCTTTTCCCCCCAATAAGGGCGACGGCTAAGACCATAGGCCTACCGCCCGTTGAAGTCCCATATGTGACCCCCTCATAGGATTCGATACGGTACAGGGTATCTGAGTCCGTTATAACTAATCGACCGCGCCTTTGCTCAAGGTCAGTGGACTTTAGTGCTCGGGGATCTGGCGTAAACGGGGTGCTTACCAGTGCCTGCGTCTCTGCTTGCCTATTTTGTAGTATAGGAGGATCGTTGGTTTGACCCCCGGGTTGAGAATCTCTCCATTATCCCTCTGGTATACCTTCCACGCCTGCGGCATACGTGCAAAATCTATCCACCGACAATGACCGTGCCTGATTATGTTGTCGTTGCACCTGACTTCGACTAGGGGATGATCACCTTGCATCCCCTTGAGTTGACGTACCTCGTATACGTGTTCCGGTAGTAGTTGTTCGTACGACCGCAACAAGGCGGCGCGCCTCCTCAGGGATCTATCGTCGTTAGTATCCGTCGAACGCAGCCAAGGGGGGAGGTAAGTGTATACTTCGTAGATTGTGTATTCGAGGGGAAAACTTCCACGGCACCCCGCCGCTCGCCTAAACACATCCTTAGCCAGGGCGGCAAAAACCAGAAGGACATGTTGCGACCTTGGCTACCAGGTGCGAACCATTCAGCATTCTGGGGGCCATGATTCAGGCAGAAAGGCGTCCAAGCTCCAAGGAGCGGTGAGCTTTCTTATAGACAATCGTCTCTGTAGTTTCTCTATCTAAAAGAATCCAGGGAGTGTTGGAACCTAACCTTCGAACTAGTTTGGGGGCGGGCCGTTCCCCTGTAATCATCTTGGCACTAATGTTGAACATTAGTGCCAAGATCAGAGCCGCGCCTTAGCCTTGGGCAATTTTTCCCCTCCTTCTCCTCCTTCTCCTCCTTCTCTTCCTTCTTCTCTCTGAGAGTGCACTCAACCTGAGCAACATGGAAATTCAGCTGGACGAAGACCGAAATATTCTTTCGGCCCTTGATACACTATCGTCGGCTTCTTCAGACACTCTCGTGCGCTTGCGAAAACAAGTAACAGAAACTATCAGCCAAGTTAACCAAAAGCTTGCTCAAAAACATCCGTCCACTGATGGACTCTTGGATACCATCCTCAAATCCTATAAAAAAATACACAGTTGCTTTGAGAAATCAGAGGAGGAGTTGACCCAGAGAGAGTGGATTCAGGAGGACCCTCGAATCACAGATATCAGAAAAGTGTCGGGGCGCCCTACAAACGAAGAAAAGTACCGCAGCTACCTTGGTGAACGATCGTTAGCGCTTGAGAAAGAAGCGTGGGAGCTGAAAACCTATGGGGCTTCCCGGGTGAATGCCTTCGTTAGTAATCTCTCGGCCACGAGTGAAGACCAACGTAATGGCGTAATTCAAGAATTCATAAGATTCAAGGGGTTCAGCAGCGAGTCGTTTATCAGGGAGGGGATTATACGAGGGCAGAAGTGCCTTGTTAACGAAAGACTATACCCCCTACGCCGTGGATCAAGTGCCATATACTCTCTACGGCCTGATAGCTTCAGACGGGTTCCATATCCAAGTCTCCCTGCACTTAACGACCTCCTTGAGAACGAAAGATACCAAAGGATCTGCCAGCTTATACAAGCTAAGTCCAATTTTCTCAGAAGATGTCAAGCGCGTTACGACGGTAAAACTAGGCCCAAGCCATATTGTGGAAACGATAGCTAATGTGTGAGGCTAGACCAAAACAATGCCATTATTGGTTTGCTGAAGGCTGGCCCGCAATATGGCCTCTCTGCAACTGAGATGCCTTTCATTGGGATGGGGGGGGATGGCACTAATGTCCGTGTGGAGGAAATACAAGAGCAATCGGCAGGTGCCCAACTATTGCTGACGGGAGCAAATGGTGCGGGTTCGACTACAGCTGAGGAAAGCGGCTCCTTTAGGGCGGCTGAAGCATTCGCGAACGAACAATTTACGCGGCCAAGGCAGGATGGGGCTTCGCGACGACCCGGGGCGAAACGCCGCCGTCCAAATGAGACACGAAGCGACCAGGGCATTGCGCCAAATCAACACGGATCAATACATCACACGTATGGCCAAACAGAATGTGTGGTAACTGGAAATGATCCAGTGGCTATTCAGGCAGAAGGAGCATCAGCAGGTGGGTGGCACCAAGGTGTTTTCACGCAAGGCTTGGACCAAGGGACAGTCACGCCATACGGTGAGTTTTCATATCATTAATTCCTTATCCGTCGCTCATAGTTCTTAGTTCACCAAACCTTGACTGCACGTCATATACCAGCGACAGATACGATCACCATCGGAGCGCTCCTGAATAATGAAGAGGCGACCGCCGCTGGATATAACGCCGGCGGACGGTACCTAGCTAGCACAACACCGTCTGCCCCAGTGCCGCAAGCCGGTGATCCTTATGCGTGGGCAGACAGCGGCGGTAGTAATGGCGACCCAGTCTTCGCAGCATTGTCTGCCCCAGTGCCGCAAGCTGGTGATCCTTATGCGTGGGCGGACGGCGGCGGTAATAACGGCGACCCGTACCCGGTCATTGCAACACCGTCTGCCCCGGTGCCACAAACCTTTGATCCCTATGCGTGGGCGGATGTCATATCCCAGGGTATCTAACATGGTGCGGTTCGCCCCTGTGCAGCAGAGCAATGATTTTTATCTCAAGCCATCTAACCAGCTACAGAGTAACTTCCCCGTGCCGCCGTAGCATCTTTTGTATAATACTTTCAGTTAGATAGCTAGAAATGAAAGGCAGAAAGTACTCATTCTCAGCACTTGTTAAACTTCAGAATTATGAACAACGATATTCCTCCAGCCTTGTCTCCTAGTGTTATAGTATCGTCGCCTGATACAATAGCAAAGTCACCACAATCTAGAGACTCGATAGGAAGGCCACTATTGTCTTTCAGGATCGGAAGACCATTTTCCGAATCCAAACGATCTAGCGCTAAGATCACTAGGTACTTCCCTGGAAATGGCTGTTTAACTACCCCTTTCCTCTGTGTCCAAACAACCGCATATTTTTCTTCCAAATTACTGAGGGGATCTTCGTTAAAATGCGCCCCAGTTTGTTCTGAGACACGGTCAAGGTTCGCTCGATCCTTTCTCATAGTCAGTGTAAGTCGAGTCGTACTCATGTAAATAGTCCATAACAAACCTGCAGCCATCCCGTAAACACATCCTCAACTTCGTTGCAAGGGCGAATAAAGAGCCATGGATAGGTAGCGTGTGAGTGTGTTAAAACATGCGTTCTTGCTTTTGAAGCAGCTAGAATTGCAGCCTCTTTTTGCGATAACATCATACCTACAGGATATTAGCTGAATTAGCGATTGAATTCTAGCTTATAATATCAGGGGCATTACTTTCGTTGTATGTATATTTTCGGCAGATCATTCACTGTAAAGTAGCCTTCTTTTTGAGGAAGGGCGAGCTTTTGCGCGCTGATTTATATAACGAGGGGTTGTTCGGGAGGGGCATCCCAACGGCACGTGAACTTTGGCATCCCGTGACAAAACGGTAAAGTTAGGTCGAACTCGGGCATCTCCCGAGCTGCATCATGCATTGGCGATTTGAAGCTTTCGGGCCTTTATAAAACTTTAAATATTAATTCAATAGGCTTACTCACGACATTGGCGGTTTAACATAGTACGCGTCGCAAGACAGTACACATTTGCCCGACATTCCCATTCCGCCGGTAGCGGTTAGCATACTCTTGTCGGAAATTCCAATTCTACTGAAGGAAAGAATATGCCGAAAAGATATCGTACATTGTGAAAAACTACATATGAAGCCTCACCCACCCTAGAAAATGATTTGACATGTACTATTGCTTAGTATATTTATTGATAACCTGCCAATTCAATTTAGAGCCCTTGCCCCTATACAATGACAACTTGTTGCAAAATCTACTACATTGAGCTACCGAAATGGGACATGTCCGCGACCTTGGATGTGGATAGAAGGCTCCATGAGATCACAGCCTGGCATAAGTTTCGAGGAGATGGGTATTGGTTCGTGGCATACCCTTCGGAGCTGAGCGTACTTAAAGCCCTCCCCGTGAACGATTGCTTCGTCTGTGACAACAAGGACGACTTTTTAGATGCCGCCGCTGACGCTGGCAACTTTAACAAGTGGGGGAGCCTATATCGAATATGAGCGGCTTGCAGCGCGGAATGACTTGTACGGAGCCCTCAAGGAGCGCCGTATATCGTATAAGAAGGTCGGAAGGGATTTCCTTGAATCAATAAATGGTGACCTTATCCAAGTTGAGAAGAAGGTCTACGCGCTGTACCATCACGAAGAGCCTTCAGAGATGTCCCTAGGACTTATGTGTTTGAGTAGTGACTTAAGCAGCATATTGAAACGTGGGGAACTTAGAAACGACCGGAGCCCGAAGATATTACGCCCGTTAATGTTTCATCAAAGAGTGATCACTGCCAAAAAAGGAATATTGGACTATATCCAGCAGTCGCTTTCGACGGCCACACAGACTCGGGATGCTGACCACTGGCTTGCCGTATATGATGGGCTAGATTATCTACGGGAGGAGGTCCAAAAGCAGGTTAAGTCGCTGAACGATGATCTTCAACATATCGACCAAGAGCTCTCCGAGACTTCTACTCTGGTCGATGGCGAATATACTCCACTCCCAGGAGACCAACTATCCGTGGATGCGAACTCTTTCTCTTTTCTTAAGAGAGATCTTCTACATGGTAGCCTAGCTCCACCGTCATACGAAGGCGCAAAAGAGAGAGTAGTCGACTCACCCCTTAGCACCACCACGGTCTTTGAGTCCGAGGTGGAATTGAGCCTGGAAGACTCACCAAGCCTAAAGGGAGAGGCTGATAGCCGGAGCGGTCAGAAAAGGAAGAGACGAGGCGCCGACAAAGATAATGTGACGGGCAAGCGTCAGAAATCGACCCCTTTGTAAAATACATCTATTTAACTCTATGCTAGATAATATTATTCACTTATCGTACGTTATTGATGTCTAGTGAAGGTTATTTTTGTAGCGCGTGCCAACCGAGGGTAATGAGTAGCCCGTGTACTTCACACAAACCTATATAATGTACTAAGCATATTCAGTTTGACGTTTAACCTACCCGTTTGCCTAACTAAGAGTTTTGGTGTTTACCCGCTACCCAGTCGGGGCCCACCTAGTAACCCGTGTCTTTGCGTTATGTATTACATTGAAGTTAAGCCTAATCTAATATCGACAGTAGAACCTGATTAAAGGTATAATCTTGTCCCCTGCGTATGCTTTGTAGCGAATAAGGGGGTCCGTCTCGGGAACTAAGTCAGGACACACGGACACCACATAGGATGCTTTCGCAGCCCTAAATTATATAAAAGACCTCTCCCCTTCCATAATTTTGCCTGACACATCTATAAGAAATCAATATCTCCTGCCATTACTCCTAATACCTGTGTTTGCATCCGCCAGATCACTGCAATGTCGCGCCAGCATTGTGTCTACTACATCCGCGATTCGCCAGGTTTGCGTCTATCTGACCTCTACAGCGTGGACAGAGCGCTCTGCGCGATCGAAGACTCCCATATGTTTCGAGGAAACGACCACTGGCTCGCGGCTTGCCCTTCCAAGCCAGCTATCCCTAACGCTGAACATATTCGCAATCGTCTTGCTTGCAATAAAGACCATTTTCTGCAAGCCGCGGCTGACGCAGCCAACTCCGATAATCCGGGTGCTCGGCTAGCATATGAAAGGATTGCAGAGCAAAACGGGATGGTTGAGGCTTTAGAGGACCGTCATGAATTGCATAAAGGCATCCTGCGACGGTATCTTCAGTCTACAGAGAAAGGAATTCTTGAGCTAAAAGAAAGGTTGGATACGGCATGCCATCATCTTGCTTATGGCAAACACGAGGAGGCTCTGCGGGAAGTCAAACTCCTATATGACTTTGTGTGTGATATATGGAATCAAGGCGAATTCGAACTGGACCGGGAACCTCAGGTTTTACGACAAGGCTTAAACCATCGTCAGATTGCAATCGCTACCCAAAAGGGGCGAATAGAGGCTGCTTTGAATCTCCTCCAGAAGACCGCGGAGGCTGGGGAAATTAAGGAAAATACCCATGGCTGGCTGGTGGGACGGGAACAGCTAGTCCATGCATTCGAGTGTGCCAAGATTGAAATTCAGGCAATTGAAAGAGAACTTCGAAATATCGAGCCGCCCCTTCATCGAATCCAGGATTCAGTCAAGGTAAAGAACTCCCTTATTTCTTCTCTACTTCATACTCATGGTTCCTGTAGGTTTGGAGGCCTCGGGTTGATCAAGCCTTTCTTCTTTGCTTTATACTCCTCTCCCAGTTGGAAGACCCAGCTATTGTGAGAATGCGCCAGGAGCTTGACGAAATACTTTCATGGGATAACGAAGACTGGGAGCTAGAGCTTCAGCGCACTGACGGTATCCCAATCGAATATCTCGTGATATCCCGTTACCTCCACCACGCCGCTCAGGTTGAAGGCCGTACCCCGCAGGCGGGCGAGGTGGAAAAACAGTATGGAGGCTTGGCCGCAGGGGTCCAGAGCATGTCAGAGAATGCGGTGATACAAGCCGCAGACCCAAAAAGCGAGACATTTTCCTCAGCGCAAAACCTCATGATACTCTGCGCGGGGAAAGGGCGGTATCTGGTTTTGCCAGTTGTCGCAGGATGGTTACGGGCTGAGGTAAATTCTGAAGACGTTGTGGCGACAGCTCGTCGTTCACCTTTATACGAATGCATCGAACCGGAAGTAGTCGAGTGTCACCTCGATAGTATTCTCATGTTCTTGGAGCCGCGTGATGAAAGGGAGCGGAACGAGGTATCAGATATGTTAGGGGAGGTCAAAGGGGTTAGCTTGCGGGGAAAGAAAAGGCCAAGTCCTTGCCCGGACGGTGAGAGTGATGAGAAGCGTCTGAAAAACAAATCTGGGCCATCAATGTAAGCACGGATAAAGAGTATTGTACTATCTTGTTTTATATCTAGTCCTTTTTATTTTATATTTATATATAAGATCAGTCACTCGGTTGACCCGGCCCTACCGCCACTCTTCAAATCGAAACATGTCTTGGTTGTGGGATATCTACTCGAGAAAGCCCCCTCGTTGGAAATTTCCAAGGAGAGTTAATTACCTGTCGCCATCCATCTTTCGGCCAGTGATTCATTGTCCACAGACTCCTTCTCGAACGTTCTATGACGTCACTAAACCACACATTTAAATGTGGCCCCTGCTTCCCGGCGCCAAGGTGCACCAGGGACCAACCTAAAAAAATTAATATGGGTCTACCCATGATCTATTTGCCGTGGTAGGATGATTTCTACCATAGGCGGGGAGCCAGCTATGCTAGACCGAGTGTATGCTAGACCGAGTGCATACTAGACCGAGTCCCTACTAGACCGAGTACATGCTAGAGCGAGGGCATGCTAGAGCGAGGGCGAAATAACATAAAGGAAATGTGGGCAGACTTTGGCTTTATGTAGGGAGGTAGCAAATCTTCTGCAAATGACTACCCAGGCGTGCTTAAGTCTGCCCGGCGTAAAGAGATAGTCTCAGAATGGTGGGTGTAGATCTATTCATGTTCCGATCTCGCTGCAGTAGAATGGCATCCGTCTCACTCTGAATAGTAGCATCAGCTGGGAATTTCGTGCCAAAGAAAGGTGTGTGGTGGCCGGCGTGGTGTGGGTTACCATCTACCCCTGAAAGGCCACATTTCCTGGTGTAGACTGGCCGGCGTACGCCAGCTCCCCGCGCACTAAACTGTATAGCCTACTTGGAACGGGTCGTAACAAAGCTTACGTCAACAATCATGCTCCTTATTTAAGCCTACAGTTTTAAACCTACTCCTATCTCTTATATAGGCCACATATCGTTCCATGGCTGTAGAGTCAGAACGGGAATAAATCCACACCAGGCGCTGGGGTAGACATCGCTTATTTTTAGCTGGAAGTCATATATAACGTACTGCAAGGTGAATATAGGGGGATATGAGTTTAAGATGAGAGGTTTCTATTATTTAAATAGTGGGAGATCACAGTTCCTCACTCTACATAGGGCCTTAGCAGCTCGTCCGATGACCACCACCCTCCGAAAGCTAGAATAGCCGTAAGTCCACCTTCCTTGGGTCTCCTGGGTCCGAGGAACGCAGTCTATGGACCAGCGAGGGCTATTGACAGTTGCCTCCGGTACACAGACCAAGGCCAGGGGTGGTTTGTAGTCACCCTGCCTTGGCCGCCATGCCTTTAGCCGATCTAGGCTTCAGTCCCTAGCTCCATGTCCTAGGAGATCCGAGGACTGTCGACTTATGTCTAGTATGGGCGGCGGGCAGTTGAAGTCATACGCCCTCATTGGTGGCTTTTAACCAATAACTATATCTCAGCCAACCATGTTGGAACTTTCCAAGCAGGCCATGTAAGCACGTGGCTGCTAGTACCCTTAATGCGATGGCACCCTTGTTGAGTCAGCACCCTTTGTTGAGTCAACACTCTTGATATGCCAGCACCCTCATTTCTCTAGCGCCAGAGAGTGAGTAAATCCATTGATGTGCGAGATCGATGGCTTCCGATAATGTGCTAGATTATAAGGCTCTCTTTCTACAGGCAGAGGAGCAACGACAACAAGCGGAGGAGCGAGCAACCCTAGAAAAAGAGCAGCGACTACAGGCAGAAAAGTGATTTGCAACTGATTTCTTGTTAGTTATGCTTCTTCTTATCAGGTTCGATAAGTGCCTTCTTACACGATGACTTGACTGCTTGTGGGTGTTTGGCTTACGCGGAACAGATGTGGTGACGGGTTTCCTCCTAGAGATATTGCAACAGGTGCTTAAATAGGAGTGAAAATGAACTGCTTCTCCAGAAGGCGTGACTCGGATTGCGGATAGACGCTGCACAGATAGAGGATGGCCCAGATTCAGAGACATAGGAGGGCAGCGGGATATATAGGGTATATATACCCTCCACAGGACGGAAACTCCCCTGCTAATGCATATTGAACTTTGAACTTGGATCACTGACTATCCGCTCATCACGCCAGGCCCCAGGCGAGAACGGGGTCAAGTTTCACTGCATCTATGGCTACCACCTTAGTCCTCCCGTCGGGATGGTTTCTTTTGACGGAATAATATATTTCCGTTATGTACCTCTTCAGCTTTCCAATGAAATTACGGCTTGGCAGTTCATTCACTACTAGCAAGGCGAGAAAATAAAGTATCTCTTCTACTTGCTATGGCGATATACGCAAATGGCAAATAACTTAATTTTAGAGACTTGCGGCTAGTACTATTAGTTAGCTCGGCTCTTGTATATTTGTTCGAAGCCTGATCCTCAACACTATTATTTAGATGTGCAAAACTCAGCATCGTGAAATTCGGTTTTATCAGATGTAGCTGATTTATCAGAGTGCTCCTGGATGCTAGTTGGCTCTAAGGTTGCCTCGCGTTCAGACGTAGACAGAAGTTCGGATCGAGCTTGCCTGTGTCTCTCGTTCGTAGATCTAATAAGATCGTCCCGCTATTCTTTTACCCAATCCCGTGTATTCCGATACACGGATACCCCATGCCGAAAGCCATCTGCATTCCCAATCATACTCCAAGCATTTAATTGAGTTATAATATATTCAGGACGGCCGTCACTCTCTCGGGGAGCAGTGGGGTGTGTTGTGTAGAGCTTGAGTGTACCACCGTGGTAAGCAACGAGTCGTATTTTTATAGATCACGTGATTATGACGGGCTCTTGCTGATACTTTTGCGAATTAGGCAGGTGACAAACACTGGTGGAGAACAATCTTCTAGGTTAATGAAAACCGATGATAATCGATGATAATCGACGATGATCGGTGAGAATACTGTATAGATCTCTAGCTGAGTCAAGTGGCGGGCCGCGGGGTTGGGCATAGTTTCCGCCTAAATTCCTCATGCCCCACCATGCCACCTCAAGCTATCCCAGGCGCTGTTCACCGCCTGCACGTCTTTCAAACCCTTTCTACAGAGTTTATAACCACTGTCGCGAGAACAATATCAAAATTGTAAGATATTTTATATATTAGTGTCAAAACATTATATCATATCGTCCCAGCTACCCTTAAAGCATGGCAGGTGAAGTTGAGGATCTTGGAATTTCGGTAGATGATATCGTTGATAACAAGCAAGAGCTTGAGGAGACGGCAAGACGACTGGTATGATAAACTAATAACATTAAATGACAATGTTCGACTGACTGCTTTCTAGTGCGGTGAAGATGTTATATTGGATGATGACTGGAAAGATGTGAAACAATTTGAGTCGTTGCCTTCAGTTCGTGCCGTTCTGTTGAGAAGACAAGAGCCCGGAGGTGTTGTCAGAATACACAGCAACCCTTCAAGATACACCCTTACTAGCAGATTGTCAGGAACCGTCGTTATCGCGGCCAGGGACGACGAGACAATATCCGTTTTGGGCTATCCAGCTGTCCGATACTTTCGGCGTCGCGGCTTATGAAGCTCGAGCGTACGTTATTAATTCTTCCGCCATCGCGCAAGATAACTGCACCTTTGCACTCCACCCAACCTTTGAATCAATGTTTATGTCGATGGATGGTAGCAGGCCGAACCATGGATATATTAGCTGGATATACTCCAAACTTGGGCAGCTAGATTGGTATCGTTGAAGCAAATTGAGTGTGTCTGTGAATTGCTGTGGGTTTTTAGACGACGCTTGAATCCGTTGGATGAACCCTATGAGCTGGGTTATACTTAGGTCGAAAACCGAGCGTGGAGTTTGATTCGCGAGAACAGATATTTCCAGTCCGGGTACATCGTCAACCCTCACGGTCAACGCTTGGCTGGTACTATGGTCGGCGGCCTCGGAATTGCTCGCCGGCTGCAGAGAGGGCTGGCGTGCTGGCACTGATTATCGTATCAACGATCTGAAGTTTTGGGGTAGATGATGGGCTTGACATTGAACTTCACTCACATATGTTATTATTTCCTTTTATCAATTCATCAATATTATTGGTTTGGCAAAATTCCTTCGCAATCCGCTCCAGCCCAGCCTTCTTCGTCTCGAGAGCCCTCCACCATCTCCGAACTGTTGGGACTAATTCACGGCGATTTACTCTGCCTAGAAGTGTAACGGATCCCGCCAAAAGGCATAGCAAAAAAACCTCTGGCCCTAATTCGAAAAAGGCCTGTAGTAAAAGTTTGCGAACGCGTAGTAATCTGTAACTTTGAGAGGTCGATCGTGAGGAGAGGTCCGAAACCAGGATTTTGAGGCGGGACTGAGCCGTTTCCATCTGCTCATCATTCAACGACTGGGCTTTGTCATCGAAGTGAGCCTCCTCTTTCTTTATACAGTGGAGCAATGTCTCTTCTGGGGATGTCCTAGTCTTCGTGTGGGCGCTCATTTTACTCTCAATCTATACCAATTGAGAGTGCAAATAGTAGAGTGAGAATATATGCGAGAAAAGATGAAAATGCATGCCAAAGTGTGGAAATGCGTGCGAAATATATAACATGCTAGAATATGTGCAAGTAGTGAGAATATGTGAGAATGTGTGAGAATATATGAGAACGTGTGGGAATGCGTGAGAATGCAGGCAAAATAAATGGGAGAGTTGGGCTTGGGTGCCATGCTAGGCCAAGTATGGTTTAGCGTAATACCAGCTCAAGTTTCACATAAAATCTGCGGGCTTTTGTTACTTGCGCGGCACTCACTTATATTATGCAACCCTTGGGGCCAGCAGGGATACATACCGCCGTTTATTGTAGTCTAGACATAAATGTTCAGGACGAACATAGCTGCATGACGCAGGACAATTCCCATGCCAAAAAAAGAAGTCGATAGCAATTGAGAATGTAGCACCTTCATTCGCAGGAACATAAAAGGGAGCAAGATGCCCCCGAATCCTGAGGCAAAGGCAAACATTCAACAGATCAATTCCAAATCTCCAAGTACAATTGTTGACATAACCCAATCTACCTCCTAAAGTCCCTCCTGCCCACTATGACCCAAACAAAGAAGCCCACTGGCCAAACCGCTGACGCCCCGCCGTCACCTTTTGTCCACACTCCTCCCAACAGCCCCATTCATGAGCGCCCCAAATGTGGCCCAGAGGATGAACCGATAGTCATGGACATGTTTCTTTCTTCCGCAAAGCCAGATGATGCATCAAACTCCGCCGACTTGGCTCTCTCCAACGGCTCGGCACCCCCAACGCCTCTACCCACCCCCATCGGTGGAATTCCGCAGAAGCTGGGTGAGGGCCCCCAGCAACTTGTTAGCCTGAAGGGATTGAAAGATCTCCTCATGGAAGTTGCCCAGGAGCTCAAGGCCGGCCCCACCGCGGTTCAACCTGAGGCAACTCCTGAACCCGAACCTAAGCATGTAGTCGCGCCACTTGGCTCCAAGCTCGAGTTCAAGAGGGTTGAACAAGTGTACGGCCCCTTTTTTGGCACTCCTCTTCCCAGCTAACTGGTTTGCAGGTGGGATAAGGCGACGCGGAGGTATATTGATAAGGAAACGGTGAAGGAGGAGCTCGATGAGCTTGACCAATATGCCTTTATTGTTCGATCCCGAGGCGGTAAGTGGATACCACTGGCGTCCATTCGTCTCCATATGTTCTAACAGTAACCATAGATGAAAATTCCATCAAGAGGGTTGTGTATGTTGACATCAAATCAAAACACCTTCGCAGCGTCTTGCAAGACATTATGAAAAATATCAAGACTGTCAGCTTGCAGGAGAAAAAGCCAAGCGTACGTCATGTCCCATTCTAAACCCAGTCGGTAACTGACCCGGGTAGGTTAAACTAGACCTCCTCTACCACTTCCTCCCGAACCTTAAAGCGCATGAGGCAAAGATTGCTAGTGCACCCGAGCG
Source organism: Trichophyton schoenleinii (assembly GCA_018357685.1). NCBI lineage: Eukaryota > Fungi > Ascomycota > Eurotiomycetes > Onygenales > Arthrodermataceae > Trichophyton > Trichophyton schoenleinii. Next base: position 5,502,415 of record WOFF01000001.1, read on the forward strand.
ACAGGACGAGCTGCGATATCTATCATTACTTATTAAGTTTATTTCGACAATATACCTGTCTATCACTAAACGGCTTGCAACGCAGCTCAAATACAGCAAGGTCACGTGGGATATTCTCTAGACTATTTTTAAGCCAGGATCGATCGTCTACACAAAGTATTTTAGGACTAGGAAGCAGAGATGCGTTATTATAAATACCATCAAACAGAAAACGAAGCCGGGTGGGGTCGACTATTATAGCCTCGACTACAGCTATATTAACTGCGACAGAGACATACTAGGAAAAGCTGGCATACTCCTTGAGATTAACAGGTTTCGAGGGCCGCGACGCATCGATCTGCTCCCGGCGTTTCCACTCTAGTACCACCCAGATAAAGAAGTAATCAGATAGAACCTCACCGAGTGTGGCCAGAAATTCTATAGGTTAGCTAGAACGCACATCCGCCACTACCGTGGAACCGCCTTCTTTATAGAGAGGGGAGTACCCGTTCGGGTGAAGGTTGACGGCCGTATTAGGATCAACGCCACATTCTTCCGCAAAATAAACCCGAACTACCTCCACCCGCGGGTTAAGAAGTATAACTTGACAGAACTAGACGCAGATAGAATTTATTATATCGACTTAGACGCACTTCATAATAAGCAGATACAGAGAGAAAGGGAGCAGGTGAAGAGCGATAGCGCAGCATCATTTAATATAAATAATAACAACTATCTAACCTACTACCCCACAATTCCTAGCTTTAGCTTCCAGGATAATACTTTCTATAAGGCTTCCCCTCAATATTTTATATTAGTATTTCTATAAATATTTCATCCAGGCGCTAACATAGTAATAGACGAATTTGCCATTAAGGACATTAGCAATATCAGATGGTCGCACTTTCTCTTCAAGAGCTTGATGATCCCAAATAAGCAAAGAGCCATCCTTATAACCCTCGCGAGGACCCGGATGGGTATAGTCCCCGCTATCCCATTCGATGACTTTATTGCAGGAAAGGGCCGTGGCCTGAGCGTGCTTCTATAGTATATATCCGTGCTACTTAGATTCTTTTTCCCTGCTAATAGGTATAGTGGCCCACCAGGTGTGGGTAAAACCCTAACAGTGGAGGCCACGGCTGAGCATCTTGAGCGGCCGCTATACCCAGTAAGTATGCAGCCTTTAATAAAGCTAGTAGCCTCTATTAATATATTAGATTCCTACCGCACAACTGGTCACTCAACCTGATTTTCTTAAGGACAACCTTAAACACACGTTTAAGATCGCAAAGCATTTCGACGCTCTTCTCCTTCTAGATAAAGCTGATATGTTTCTCGAGCGACGATTATTATTTAACTTATCCAAGGATAGCGTTATTACCATCTTCCTTCGTATTATGGAGTATTTTTAAGGGATGTTTTTCCTCATAACTAACCGAGAGACGGAATTCGACGAAGCAATCCTGAGTAGGATTTATATAAAAATTAAGTATCCAGGCCTAAGCCAACAACAACGAAAGATTATATGGAAGCATTTTATCTCCCGAGCTCATACGTATTAAGGTTCTGCAGCAATAGATGATCGTTACCTGAATGGCCTAGCAACCACAGATATTAACGGGCGAGATATATATACAACTAAATCCTCCTTATTTAACGGTACTAACGTGGTAATTAGATCAAGAACCTGATAGCCGTTGCACACACCCTTGCTACCGTTGATAGCGCTCGCGTTAACCGTACGTATATCGAGAGAGCGTCCACATCCAACGAGGATTTCTCCCGCGAGTTCGATCGAGTTAAGGTCCATAGCATGTATACCTGATTCGGCTTGAATTGCAATGTTTTTCGGTCTCGGGTTGCTTAAATCACGATAAAGTGTTCCAGTCTCATGTTAATATCGTCCGTATAATGCATATCTATAGCTTTAGCATCCGCTTGTTACGTATGAGTTTAGGCGTGGGTGCTGCCCAAGGTCCTTGTTCTGACAGGAATCGTGAAGGTCTTTGTCAAACTCCTTCTCGAATGTTCTATGACGTTAGCTAGACCACACATTTAAATGTGGTCCTGCTCCCCGCCGCCAAGGTGCGTCAGGGATCAACCCAAAAAGGTTAGTGTGGGTCTACTCATGCCCCAGTTTTGCCGTTGTAGGTGGATTTCTACAGCAGGCGTGGATGTCAGCCAGGCTAGCCACCATAATCATACCTACCGACACGGGCTACATTGGCAGCTAGTCCACGAGGCAAACCGCATTGTCTGGTGTAGAGAGGCTGGCATACGCGATGGCATGGCCTAGCGGGATCAATCTAAAGGGGCGGACCCGCATGGGATAATCCGGGTTCTAGTCTAACGTCGGCCAGGCTCTCCAGGACATGCAGTCCGGCCCTAGATATCTCTCGAGAGAATAGATGGGTGACTCGATGGTTAAAGCTAGAGTGTGAGTTAACGCCCATTTCTAGGATGTGAATGAGCCAGGTCTCCAATGTATACCGCCAGTGAAAGGAAAAGAGGGAGGATATCAACCAAGACCGTAGCTACGTGCCCAATTAAAATGGTGCATTCTATAGCGAGTCTATGCTAGAGCGAGCGCACGCTGTGACCGCTAGAGCAAGTATATGCTAGAATTACTTGACAGATATTACTTGATAAAGATCTACTCGAGCTTGATGCTACAATTTACTGATCCTATAAACGTTTCCCTTTTTTCTTGCCCTTCACCCAAGGCCGTCCGGTCTCCAATATCCACCAAAAAAAACCCTTATCTCAGAGTCGGCAGAGCTTGTTTTGGCCATAGCACAGATGGAGCTTTCGAAGATACTACAGCCGGCCTGCGACAAGCCAGATGCTTCCAGAACCGAGGGAAAAACCCCTCACGACGAGCGCGCCCGTCCAGCATACAGGCAGAGGCAGGGTAACACTGAAGCTGGAACGAGTACACCCCAAGACATACAAGCTTACCAAGCCTTCCTTGAATCCGAGGAAAAAGAATCAAGCAAGCGTCTAGCTAATACTCGAGACAGTGCATCATACTCTCCCCTGTACCCAAGGGCCAGTCGATAGGTTTACGCGTTGTCACAAAATACACATGTGTACGAACGAACGTCTCTGACAATAATATAATAGATACTGTCACTGAAGCCTCGGGAGAAGCAAAAACTAAGAACGAGAAGTAATGCGGTTGCTGTTAGAACTGCAAAAGCTATCGGCTATCGCCCCCCAGGATTGTACGTCTCCATTATAATACCTTCCCTCTGCGAGTTCTAACCACGCTAGATCGAGATTGTTTGCCGGAATGCGCCAGATCATCGGTGTAACTAGTTAGTCAGGGGTATTCTCATGTTTTGTGGTTCGTCGGGTATGAACGGGAGCAGAGCAGTCTCACGTGATCTTTACTATTTGAGCTAGTTTTTGCCCAATTAAAGTTCTTGACTCATTTCTCTTGTTATGCTCCTTGTCCCATCCAAGAGGCTTTAGTGAGTGAATACTGCCCGTGGCCTCAGAGCCCCCATTCTAGCGGCCAATGGCCTATATAGAGAAGCGGCAAGGCGTACCAGCCTTGCAAGACATCTAAATATTTGGTGTTATGGGGCTTCTCTCACTCAGTCCCGTTTGCTATACCATCTTTCCACCTAGAGGCTTAAGACGACCTTTGCTCATATTTTGACAGAGGCCTCCCACCCTTCTTGTGGTCTACAGCCTGCATGGATGAGGCAGCAAGGCGTCCGACCCCTATTGCTGTGTATATGCTCTGGGCCTGGTGGCGGAGGGGATACACCGCAGATCGTGCCACATCCCGAGGCAGCCCTCAGGTCAAGCTAGATATGTACGCACTTCGAATATGCAGGGCCAATGGTTCGCAAAGGCATCCAAAAGTTTCGATTCTGCGGTTTGTTCCATCTAACGGCCCTTGAGCCTTTAATAAAGGACCATCGAGAGTATACCTTTTGCAGTAGTCAAACGCAGTCAAACATCCTACTTCCTTCCTGACATCGTACCTTCAGAGGCTCCAAACACACCTACAGAGCCTAAATATCTCACAAAAAACGCTACATGATGTCTCAAAACAGTCGTAGCGCGGTCGATCCATTAAATCCAAGCGGCCAGGATCCCAGGGTCAGGCGTCAACGGTCGGATTCAACGCAAGATGTGCTAAGCCCGCAACAGCTGGTGATTAGAACGTCGACTAGCACGTCGACTACATCTTGGGATGCCGAACCCCCAATTGAACAGTTAGACACCCCGCTATATCTGTTGGTGTTACGACTTGTCACTAATACCTACTTTAGGCCTCCCTCTCCGTCGCTATCTTTATATAGCTTTGTCTCCGTCTGTGCGTCTAGGGCCAGTAGCAGACTGTTAGACGCTGAAGCGCGGTTTCCAGATGTCTCGGCGTTGCAGGATATGGTCCTCTCGTCAAGTCCACCCCAGGATCCACCGACACCAACGGCGGCCTCAACTACGCCGAAAAAACGAGCTGCTTCACAGCGGGATGACGACCAGTTTGATCGGGAGGCTGGACTGCCCTCGAAACGGTACTTGCATTCTCAATCTCATTCGCAGACTATCGAGCGAGACGGCGTCTTCTTTCTTGCCAGGCCGAGTAGTACTAACCTATTGGATGGGTCTGTTGTCGCATCCTCTTCTGCCATAGATGATACGCAGGATAATGATGTGCTGTCTTCTACTGCTGACCTTAATCCGCGCAAGATATCTGCTTCTCTCTATCTCCAGCCAGAGACTTTACAGATCACAGAAGAACAGCTAATAGTAGAAGTCCAAGATATTTACTCTGGTATAGTCACCGTGGAGAAGAAGTGTGTCGAGATAGATATGCAGCAACTTAATAGCCGCACAGAGCTGAGTAACGACCAGTGGGAGGCACTAATTGCTATCCATCAAACTCTTCTCCATGAACACCATGATTTTTTCCTTGCTACTCAGCACCCATCTGCCACCGAGAGGCTTAGGAAGCTGGCAAGCGAGTATAGAATGCCGGCAAGGATGTGGAGGCATGGGGTGCACTCCTTTTTGGAGCTACTACGATATCGACTGCCCGGGTCTCTCGAGCACATGATTTCATTCATCTACATTGCCTACTCTATGATGACATTATTGCTAGAGAGTATTCCTGCCTTTATCAATATTTGGATTGAATGTCTTGGTGACTTGGCCAGATACCGGATGGCGGTTGAAGAGGTTGATCTCTACAATAGGGAGAACTGGGCGGAGGTAGCCAGATACTGGTATCAGATGGCGGCTGACAAGAGCCCCAATACAGGCAGGATTCAGCATCACTCTGCTGTCCTGGCTAGGCCGAATATCCTCACCCAGTTATTTTACTATAGCAAGTCCCTCGTCTGTGTGGAACCCTTTGCCAATTCGCGAGAAAGCATACTCCTGCTCTTCAACTCGCTTCTAGAGGAGCAGCAGCAGCAGCAGCAGAAAGCTATTCAACAAAACCAGCATAAAAAGCAGCAGAGGCCGAAACAGCAGCCTCACCCTTTGGTCCTCTCCTCATTCGTCAAGGTACACGGTATCATGTTCAAAAAGCAATCTGTCCTTTCGTTCTTACAGCACTCTTTGGATTTCTTCTCCTATCTACCACAACATATCGGCCGGACGGGCGAGAAGTTCCGGGAGCAGGGCATCCACATATCATGCTCGAATATAGCCTCCCTCTTTATTAACGATGCCGATAACCCTGGTAAACTGAAAGCCTCATATTCTAGGGCCCCAGTTGACTCTAGGATACAATCCGCCAGAGCCTATTGGAGTAGCTGCACCCTTTTTCCTAACCCCCTTATCTCCCTACTCGACACCATACCAGTCTCATTTGACGCCAAGTTTGATGATACCTCCTCCCTAAATACCCGTTATTACACTGCCTACCTGTCCATGCATACGCTGTCCCTGCTACTATGTCTTATCGGCGATAAAAACGTTCTCCCAGCTATCCACGTCTCCCTAGCGTTCCTATTTACACTATCTCTTACTCCGGATGCCATGCATGTTTTTGAGCCACTCATCCCCTTTCGAGAGCTCGTGGTGTTCCTTAATACCCTGAACAGACAACGTGTGAATGAATCCAGGCTTGCAAGTGACGACTTCCCTCTCCCGGAACTCTGCGATGTATCTGGCGCCTATCATCTTCCTGAGGACTTTGACCTACGGGGGATGGATTGGACTAGCCTATACTTCCCTGACAACCATTTCGTGGTGGACGAGCTCGCAGAGGATGAAGAGCGTATGCTTGAGGTGCCTATCGCCGCGCTCGTGAGGGCTGAGAGATGTCTCTGGCTCGGCTGTCGACTCGCTTCTGTAAGTTTATACATATCGCTCGTATGTTAGCTTCAGTTCTTCAACTCAAGCGACTCCGCCTATCTTATATATCTCTTCTGCTTTTCTTGTTTTCCTCATTTTACCCGTTTTACTAACATGTTATAGATGGATCGATGGTTCACATATGACCCGGCCCTGTGCAGGTTTGAGATCAAGGATCTCGTGCCCCAGCTTGAAAGTTGGTCAGAGCGTGCTGCCTTTTTCAAAAGAGCAGAGGATAATGTCAAAAAAGTAGAAAATATGTTGAAGGAAGATGCACCTCGACGACCATAAGATGTAGTTATCTACACATACTTTAATATGCTCTTTAATTTTAATCTAAATCCGATTAGACTCATATACAATGTATTGATAAAGTGGCGTCATTATTAGCTTCTTGACCGCTATCTTCTAGGCACGAGCATGGTTGAAACTGTAACATTCCGTATAACTGGCGGGCGCCTCAGTCAAGAATGAGATTATCCAGTTTGTTCCATTAGTTTGCGGGTCTCGCTGGGTATATATTGCACCATCTGGCCAGTATACCGCAAAGACCTGCCCAGGGCGTCTACCAACTCTTTTCTCCATCTATAAACTATCACCGCTGAACGAATGGAAAATTCTATAGCTCTCTATCTACGGAACCTATGGAGGAAATTCACAATACGAAGAAGCGGGACACCTGAATTCGACGATATCATCCGAGCACAAGACCATCTCGAAATGGAGGATATAGAGATAATCAATGGGGCCTGTCGTAATAATAACGCCGACGATAGTCCCGCAAGCTTGCTAACTTTAAGAAGCCTATGGTGCAAAACTCTCGTTAACGACAACTGCTATATCAGCGGCCATTTCAACCGGTGCACCTCCCACGAGTATATCGCATATTGTAATAATGAGGAATCGTGTCTTTATAAAGGAGCTGGAGATGAAGATAGCTGTAGCATCGTTTATTACACTAAGCGTGTCTTTTAGAGAAATCGGGCATTTTCAAGATGGTCTGGTGTTGGTTAGAAATTTTGGCTTCTTGCTTCCTGTCTCCAACAGAACTGCCTCCCGGAGCCAGTACCGCGGACAATAGCTTACATAGGGTCAAAATTCATTTTCATACTGTTGTGTCCACTCAAGTATATACTCAGCATGTATACATAACTTAAAGAGACGAGCAAGTAATATTTGCGCGAGCATAGTCGAAGGCATTCAGATACCCTATTAGTTGGACCACAGCGGCGCATACCACTAGGATGTGAAAGATCGCATGGGATCCGCATAGGTCGAATTTGCCAGGATATCGACTTTCGGGAAACCTAGTCTTTAGGACCATATATATTAGGGACAATTTCTCTTATATGTGAAATTGGAAGACTTACTACATAAAACGAAGTCCCAGATAGAAGGCAGCCTACTTTTGCCAGAGTATAGGGAAAAGATTTTCTCATTATCTGCGACATGCCGAATATATTGAGTCCATGGATCAAGGGCGCAATACCGGATAAACTAGTCGCCACGAATATCAAAGCTCGGAAGAGGCGATACTTTCAGCCCTGGAACTTGGGATGTATTATTATAAAGACGGTCAACGCCCCAAAAACTCCAATCTATTAACCGAGGAAAGAAGAGTGTTAGACGAAGAAAAAACAAAACCATATATAGAGAGATTAACTAACTATAGACCAGTAGATATTGCGTAGTAAAGATTCACACCAGAAAACTATATATACCTCTAAGATAAGGTCACCTAGTATAAAGATTACTACACCTAGCATATCTAGTTGTAGGCAGAAATGTTCTATGTGTTGCGAGTGGTTCATCAAGGTGTGGTATATTACTGATAACGATAAGCACGTGACGGCCGCTAGTATAAAGATGGAAAAAGTAATAAAATCGGTGACAGTAACCCCGGAGTATCTACCAGTAAGATACTGCTTGATATACCACTCGCCAAGCAGGAAGAAAATGGCTAGGATAAGGTGGGAATAGATATTGACCGACTCGTTGTGGATATACGACCAACTGCAGAACGAAGTAAGAGCTAAGCCTAAGATAGGCCGATAGCCATGGAGAATCCGCGGGTTGTTTTCACGTCTGAACCATTCCGGCATCTCATCGAACGATAGAAGAGTGTCATTAATGGATTTCATTCCCCGGCCTTTGTACGCCTCTGGTGACTGCGGGGGCGGAACTCGAAGACGGGGAGCGGATGCCATTTGTTGTCGTGCCTATGTAATGTGGAGAGACGCGGACTTAAGAGTACATGGGAATACAGGACGAAGAGAGAGGTTACACTCTTGATTTATGTATTTCTTACACTACTGCCCCTTTTATGTAGCTGTCCAAACTATTTTACTAGAAACATATCACTAGCCATATCTGGTTAGACCGTTCAGATTATGGCGTAGTCATACTAGCCAGACAAAAATGTATCGGTCTCGGTATAAAAACCATCCGTGTGTCGTGTGTGATTCTCTTCTGCCCCCAGCCTTGTGCGGAACGTGACGAAGTATAGCGATATAAGCAAGATAAGTAGTAAATATACAAATATCATTAAACCTCCCCTAGCACACACTGTGGTTCTAGGCCGCTATATGCGAAGGCGGCCGATAGATCGGTATATCATTGAGCCCCGTGGATCGGGTACGATATGATCTAGCGAGCTGCAGCGCGATAGGAACCAGTGGCTCCTCCCAGGAATTTACCGCCACTGTCCGCCGGGCATCCTCAAATATCCTCCGCGCACTATCCCAAGTCACAAGCCTCTCATCGATGATAGAAAGGAGGTCGCAAAATAGCTTTGGGTAGAACCGTCTGTCAAGAGGAGTATATTCCTTGTAAAATATCGAGTACATGATTTTATATTGGTAGTTGCCGCTGAAGCCCTGCCGTAGCGAGGGGTAGGATCGAATCGCTGAGAGGAGAATTGGAAATTCGGGTATATTTTCCAGGATAGTGATGCGTAGCTCCAATGGAAGCGTACTCAGGCCCGGCTCCATGATGAGATGATGTAGACTTGTGCGTAGGGAGTGCGTGACTGAGTTCATATACTTTTAAAATGGCATAAAGGAGGGGGCCAGGCGCCCCTACTCGACTTTAGGGCATACTGGGAAGATGAGGACTTTCTCGCGCGGGGAGAGCCCGAGCCGAGTATTCGTTACCTACTATGATATAATTTGATAATTTCCAGTGTATAAGGTAATAGTTATGAAATTGAAACACCTTTATTTGTTCTATTATATTCTTTAGCAGGCATCGATTATGGAGGCTTGTTCTGTAGCAGTGGAAGCTTTGTCGAAAACGATATTCGTTAGGACCTTCCGGTCTTCCCAATGGAGGCTCTCGCCTATACAGAAAGCAAGCAAGTGACCTAAAACTCTGCACTTAACATATAATGGTCCGAGGGCTTGCGTCTAGGTTTCCGTCCAGAGTACGTAGGGGTTGGTAGATGGTTGACGAGGTTCGTATTGCTTGACTGCTGATTCAGGGAATTTCATAGCCTCCTACCAAGGGTTGCGTCGGGTGCCATAACTATGGCTACTCCCCTGGAAGGGAGCTTTGCCTGGGTAGTAGGAGGCAATGCTTGAGGTAGGTGAGTGAAGTGCAAAAAAATAAGGGCAAAAAGAAGACAATTGGCCTGGTGATAGACCTTACCTAGGCTCAAACCCGCGTTCCTTCATTAGGCAGTAATACACGGGTGCTGTGGAGTCGGGAAAGGACATCAGCTGCATCGGCGTCCCGGGCGTCGTGAACTTGAAACCATCCAGAGTCCATTTTATGACCCCTCTCCGTCATGTTTCTGTTCGACTGATGGAGCCCGGAACCGTCATTTGTGACAGAGTCAGGTGAATACTGGGACTCAACTGCTACCTGGCCAGATTGCTCAAAGCCCGTCCACGGATGGTGTTGTGGCGTTGTGGCGCCTGTGAGCTGTTGGCCGACGTCGACTCACCAGACCCTCCCTGTGATCCATTGAAGGGAGTTGGGAGCCCTGTATCCGATGCATTGTTCCCGATACCCGCAAGAGGCGAGACCGCGTCTTCGACTCTATTCAAAGGGCTGTCGTTACCCGTATAGAGTGGAGTAAGCCATCCGAGGTCGCCTTCGCCTGACAGATCGTTCCCCTCGATACGTTGAGAGCGGCGACTGTATTCATTGAGAATTTTATGGTATACTGATTCCAGGATATCCCTCTCCTTATAGGCATTCAAATGTGGGACATAAGCATTGACGGCCGCAACTTCAATTGGTTTTAGCCTTTTCAAAGCTGCCATTTATTAGCAAAGCAGGCGCCGTCCTCCGGTGGACTTCATATACATACCAGGTTCCATCTGCCCTTTCCAATGCAAGGATCATCCAACGAGGCTCGACCTGGCCCCATTTAGATCCGGCAACACGCTGCCGATTCATTTTCTTACGTTTGGACTGCTTCTCCTTCTGAGAAAGGACGATTGGTGAAGTTCTCCACCACCTTGGAGCGAAAGTTAGTTTTACCGCTGTTCCACTCGCTGCTCCTCTCATATTGCTCGCCCAGGCAGTTCTCTTTTTGTGCTGGAGAGCGCGGTCTAAGAGAATGGTCCCAAGTTTTCGATATGTGCCTCCTATATCTTCAAGCTAGTGTAGTGGATTAAAACGGGCGTAGCAATGACCGGTGGGGGAAACCGTGCCCATACGGGTGAAAGGAGGGATGCCACGCAGGAAACGGTGATTGAGCCAGGAAGTCCCTGAGGGATCGGGATATCAACCTGACGAAGCTGCTGGAAATAAGTAGCAAGGGATGCTCGGGACACTTGCGAGGAGAACCGCAAGATAGGATACGAGGAAGCCAGGGAGAGAGAGAGCTGGCCTACCTGAGGGAGAAGGTGAATTTATGTTTAGGCCCCCAGGAACTCGAGGAGGTCCACAACCGGTGCGCCTACCCAGCCGGCACATCACCGAATGGCTCCATGAAGTGAGAGGGAGGCCCGGGCAAGACCCTATGTATTGAGTGCGGTGTCGAGGGCCACACTTCCCCTCAATGTCCTAACCCTCACCTGGCCCCCCACGAGCAGCGGGCACTTAAGGAAGTCGTATTTGGTAAGGCCCAGCAAAATCTAACGGCGGCCACTGCGGCGTTGGCGGAGTTGTCCTTGAATGATGAGGACGCGGATTACGAGATTTGCCGATCGGACCCGGCGTTAGAGTGCAACTCGGTACAGGTGGAGGAGAGGTTCGCGGGTGTTAACTCCCTGACTTGGGAGACTGTTAGAAACAGCGCTAGTTCGACGAGGGCCTTCGAGGCTAACCTAGGTGAGGGTTCTGCACCAAATAAGAGATCGGCGCCAGACCCCATCCCCCAGGCCGAGGCAACGTCCAAGCCTGCCCGGAAGAGGAAGACTAAGAACGCTCCTGCGGCCCTGGCCCCCATCTGGACCCACTCGAGAGGATGGCAAGGAGGAGAGCCCGTTATCAGTTCGTCAAATACTTAAACAGGCGAAGCTGGATGTGTCGCTCCTTGATTTGCTAGCGTGGTCACCGACTGTTTGTCAGCACAAGTATTATTAGGCCTCCCGTGGCTTTGGGCCGCGAACTGCATAATTTCTATCAGAGCATCGTCTATCACCCTAGGCGATAGGGACTTGGGCGAGGAGCCAAGGCAGGTGCAGGGTCCCCTGATGACCTTTACCCACCCCGCTTAGCCAAACAGTATCCTAAGGGCCAGCCAGTAACTGTCGACAGTTTGGCTGCGGTGATGGTGTCAGTGTTTCTCTTGAAGCCAGTCGAAGAACGTCGCTGGCCGTTATGTCCTTAAGGAACTCCTGCTGGCTAATGTTGAGCTCCGCGCATAGTCTATCTAGTCGTCAGTTAATGGGCCCAAAACTTATTTAGGGAGGGTTGCAATACCTATCCAGTTTCCTCCGCATAGTGCGCAGGGCTTTCTTGGTATTATCCGAGTACTCACGTTGTTTATCTTCGCCTAATAGAACATTGCAGTTATTGGCAACAGCATATTCTCTTATCTGGTCGGCGTAGTGTACTCCAATATGCATATTTGGCCGATTCTTTAGTGCGTGTAAGGCCTGACCCGCTTTTGGGGCAGCGCCATTTATCTTCTCATTCAGGTCTTCTCTGAATGATATATGGCTTGATGCCAGGGAAACCTGCCGGGGATCTTAACATGAGGACTGCTCTACCAGAGGATCGAGGTAGTTCTGTAGCCATCACAGTAGCATCAATAACCTTTTGAAGTAGTGTACGGCTCTCTGTTATAGCTTTCTGTAGTCTATCTGGACTAATAGCTGTTTGTGATATAAGTAGCGAGTTAGACCGGGCAATAGCACTAAATGTTTTTGCAAGGAGTATACATGGGGTATATGGATCATTTGATAAAATCTCAAATGCGTTGCAAAGTGCCTGCCGTATAGTTGAATCAATCCATGTTGGTTGCATATGGTTGCATATAATAGTGAATAATAATCGGTATAGCAATAGAGGCATGAGCATGCTCTTGAATCTGATAAGACTCTAGATGTGTTATTGGTGACTATAGCCGGCCCCATCGTCTTAGGAAAGGGAATATCTGAAGATGTCGACAATATTCCTTCTGCCCATTTATTGTGAGAATAGAGGTAGTTAATAATGTGCCATTTTTGAGATCCCTGATAACTCATCATGACAGGGATCAGAGGGGAAGAACGTTACCAAGCTAAGACATGGGCAGAGATCAAAGATTGGAGTTTGATCTTTGGTTATACCATGTTTCTTCCGTAATTTCTCCTTTAATATAGTACCAGGCGTTAGGCTAATTTCATCCCGTAATTGAAGGAGTTGGTAGTGATATCGTCCGTTGGTTATGGTATCTTGACATATCGTGTCTCTGAGGCTCTGCGACAGTGCAACTCCGACATGAATGTGTTGCAGAAGGTCTTTTAATAGCTGCATTGTCGTTCTGTTGTGGCATATCACCTAGAAACATAATGCAGGGAGAAATAACTCTAATAAGGCCTTCGTCAGAGACTCGTACTTCGAAACCGTCCTCAAGAGCCTGAAATCCTGACAATACATGAATAACGTCGGGAAAATTAGTAGCATGAGGACCAAACGAGATCGTATAAATATTATTTCTTCTTCGCCTTTGTGCAGCACGGAGGCCTGCAGGGATATAGAAGCCCGTTATATTCCGATACATATTCCGATATAGTCCGAATCCATCGATAAAGAGTTGAAAAGGAATAGATATAACTCGCCGTATTGAACCAGTAATTTCTTGGAGCTTAGCTTGGCCATAATATACAATCTCTAGTTCACCGCGTAATGGGGTTCTGTTCCGGAGTATACGGACTTTCAGGCCAGTTTTGCTTGTCTTGATAACTCGGCGTATGAAGTAATTATATGTAGGCGTAATTCGTTATAGGTAGAATAGCCATCAAACTTATGGTCAAAGATATATGTTTAAGCGTTCCATAATATTCTTTTCTTGTATAAGAAACTGCTTCTCCTCATCTTCCAATATAATCAACTCCTTTTGATGTAGTGCTGGGCTGGTACTCTGACTACCACTCGAAATGGAGTAGTCTCACTGAAGCGCCGTAGACTCCCAGAGAGTTGGTCTACAGATGATTCCCCAGCCAGCACTCCCGCGTACAGAAGCCGATGTCATAGACCAATCAAACTCCTTTGTTTCTTACACTAGCGCTCAAACCGAAGAAGCAGCTTCCTCCTCCCATGAGGATAATATAACACCAGATGTCAAGACTCAGTAATGATACTGGGTATGTTCTGCCTGGTTTATCAACAGAGAGGTAACCTCGTTCGGTTGGGAGGAAAGTGTAGGTGCCAATTGACTAAGAGACTAACCGTTTTCCTCCTGGATACTGGAGGTCTTGGTTCTTATATCCTTTGGGATCATACCGCCAAGTTGTGTGGTTGATCCCAATCTCGCTTGCTCCAACCCTAGCCCCGGAACTGGGCTCTAGGGTCTCCTTTTTTGGCCCCTAACAGTATCCTCCCCTAGGCTTGAGCTATACACTTTTGCAAGGGTTGTTGTTACCGTAGGTGTATATACGGGTTCTCCATGCGTACTGCGTTGCTGTACGTTGATTTAAGCATTGTTTGTTCTGTTTGCAGCTGGGGTATCACGTGGTAGGGCACGCGGTTAGGGCTTCGCTAGCGTCCAGTTCTCTATCTCACGTGATATCAAACTGTGTTGCTAGGTGATATTAAACCACCTTACTTGGTTGTTTTTTTCTCTCTCGCACATAAATATCTGCTCGCTGAGCTCGTTCCTCGTTACCAGATTCCTCGTTCGTTTTACAGGTTGCTGCGTTGTTTCTCTGTATTCTCGGCTGCAAAATGCCCCCCCCCCCTCCCCCCCTACGGCTGAGCAGCTTAGTCCTTGCTCCCAGCATCTCGAGATGCCATGTGCCCGCTGCATTCAAGGCACTTTTTCCAAGCTCTTCACTGAGAATCTAGGCTATCAGTTGACCTGTTTGTTCAAGGAAGGCGGCTGTGATAACTGTCACAGCATCAAGAAAGGATCTCTCTGTGTCCCGGTTTGTTTTGGCCTTTGTTCTTTTCCTAGCTTTGTCGCTGACTCGGTTGCAGATTAGCAACTTGACTCTGCCTCTGGCCACTGAGATTATCGGCCATTACAATTGTTTTCTGAGCTCCGCGGACGTTGATCGGGCTCCTTGTTCTGCTCTCGCTGAAGATTTCGAGGCTTCTGTTACCGCGTTTAACGCCCTGCGTGCTTCTGAGGGCAAGGCTGCGAAGAAGGGAAAGAAACGTCCATCTTCTGACCTTGGTTCTGTTCGCAAGTCCAAGCGTTTTAATCCAAATGGCACCGAATCGGCTGCTGGACCTTCGTTCAATCCTGCCTCCTTCTCGGCTTCTGGTAGGTTCCCCTTACCCCTAGTTTTGGATTTGCATTGACTCCTTTTTAGCCACTCCCTCTTCCTCTATTCGTCCTGGAACCTCATCCACCTCTGTCGCTGTTTCTGAGGCCAAAAACCCTGTTTCCTCTGGTTCTCAGGCCACTCCTGCTGCTCAGGTTGTTTCTTCGTCCGGTGATGGTTTTGCCCCTGAGGTTGTCGCCCCTGCTCCTGTCGTTGCCCCTGTTCCTGCTGCTGGTCGCCCAGCTATCTATTTTACTGTTCCGGTTTCTGGGACTGCTTCTGCCCCTGTCGTTGTTGACGATGCTGAGCCCGGTTCCGTTCCCACTGCTGCTGTGATTCGAGCTGCTGTCAACCAGGCTATTGACGAAGAGGTCAATTCCGATGATGTAAGTCTCCAAGTTCTTTGGTCCACCTACTCCTGCGTTCGGACGTGCTGCTCGGTTGCCTGGTGTTTCCCGTCCTGCCCCTCCAACCCCTTTTTTGGGTCGTCGTTCCAATGACGGAGCTTTGGATGAGAATGCTGCCTCCAAGTTCTTTGATATGTCCCTTGAGTAGTACATTCGGGGTTCCTTTTTCTCTTGCAGTTGCTAACGTCTCCTCCTATCAGGAACGCCGCCGTCGCTTTCTCCGGCCCCCTGTTATCCCTATGGACCTTGCTTTCGCCCGGCGTCTTCCTCGTTCTTTTTTCCAAGAGCGTCTTGCCTATCAAGAGATGTGGGCGGAGATAGGTGCAAGTTTCTTAGCTGTCCCCTTTCCTAGTAATCGCTAACCTTGCTTTCTAGCCTGAGATTTATGAGCTTCTTCGTCGGTTCGGTGCACGGTAGATTGGAATCAGGTCTTCTCTTTCTTCCTCTGGTCCTTGGGTTGGTTTTGTTTCTTCGGTCTTCTGTGACCTTGATTTGTGTTGGGCTTAGGCCCTAAATAGGATTGAATCAAGCTCAGTTGCTCTTCCTCCCTTAGCAACTGCAAGTATTCTTCTAGGGCCTCTGATGCGTTTTCGATATCCTCTAAGGTTTGCCATGAGGCGTCACCAACGTCGTATCCCTTCCAAAGGATGTAAAATCGAAGCTTCCTATAGCTAACCTTATGGTCTAGGATGCTTTCGACCTCGTGCTCTTGGTGATCCTCAACCAGTACCGAAGGGGGTTCCTCTGGCTACTCCCCCTGCCTTCCCTCGAATGGTTCGAGCAAGGATATGTGGAAGACAGGGTGGATCCGGTATCTCGGTGGCAGCTTGAGACGGTATGCCTGCCCCCCTACTGGTTCTAGGACCTCGAACGGCCCTACCATTTTCGAATATAACTTCTTGCTAGGACGATCCGTTTTTAGGTTCTTGGTTGAGAGCATAGCTCGGTCTCCGATTGCTAAGGTAGGGGGTATCCGTTTCCTGTTGTACGGTTTGGCCTGGTACTCCCTTGCCTTTGCTAATTGTTCTCGCATTTCCGTCCTTAGTTGCCTGATTAGGGCCACCCTGTCCTTTTTTCAATTCTAGAATACAATTACGAAGAAGCCTGGCCTCTGTGACATTACCCGTGAAGACTTTACTACTCTACGAAGTCGGCTCTTCACTATCAGCCAGCGTAAGCCTAGATCAGAGGTTTCTGTGCTTGAACAACTACACGAGTGACTGATGAAGATACTAGCCGCCAACCAACACCACTGGAAGAGCCTTCTAAGCCTAAGTTCGAGGAAATGCCAGAGCCATCTATATCACAGTTAAGTAATCGCCATACTGCTACTACGAGTACTTGACCAAGGCGAGCAAAAAGAGCTCGCAAGTTCTAGAGAGCATACTATCTTCAACTATACTACCCTTTTAATTCTCTTTTGTTTTTAATGTTACCTCAAATTGATAATCTCTCTTATTACCTATCTTTTTATCTAAATATAACTAGTATAGTATTAATTCTTATCACTATCAGACGTTATAGATTTTGGATACTTTGACTTAATCTAACAGAAGTATATTATTTGTGGCTGAAGAAGGGTATAAGCTTATCCATTTCTATCTAGAACAGGCAGAGGACAAGAGGGACATATAGTCCAGAGAAAAAACTAAGATTCCGAATCAAAGGCCTCTAAATTAAGCCAGGCAGAAGGAGTTGAATGTCTTAGGATATAAAAGTGTTTATTAGTAAATAAATATATAGAGAAGTATAAAAGAGCAATACATACCTTTATTATTGTTCTAAGCCTGAGTTAAAGTAGAAGGAAGAGACTCAATCATATTCTGGAGAATTTCAACAGCTACCTCTAACTGATGAAAGGCATTTGTCCAGTCCATAGTATGGATATCTCTAATATGATCATAGGCTGCTATAACATTCGCAGCAGCATCAAGGAGATAGTTGCTAATCTAAAGAAAATTTAAAAGTATTAGTAACTAGATATTTAAGATGTAGAAGATAATACTTACAGGGTTACATGTAAGGCCCTGCTCGACACAATTATCACAGTGACCAGTATTATAGGCACAGTCTAGTCGATACTCCATATCCTCAGAAAGATGGGTTGGGAGGAGTAAAAGGCATGCAAGGCATGGTAACATTGTATGTAGAAAGTAGGGTGTCATGTCAGGAGGCATAGGCTCAGACATCTTGATAAATAGATGTGGGAGAAGTGGCTGAAGTCCAGGCAAAGAGGTAACTAACAGTATAAAACTGATAGTAAGGCCTGAGGAAAGAGGTTGAACAGTGAGAGTAAGAAACTGAACTTGATAAGTGGTGAATGATATTAAATAACTAGGAAGCTTCAGCCTGCCCTAACTTAAAGCCCTAACCAAGCCCTAACTAGTTATATCAGGTACAAACAATATAAACAATACAAACAATACAAACTATGAGAACTATATAGACCGGCAACCCTACTTACCCTTACGCCAACGGTATCATCTGCCTACAGCCAACAGTCATCATACTACCTAAAAGATAGTGTGGTATACGATACGGCAGCGAATAACCACGTCATTAATGATAGATCCCGGTTCATCACTATGGAACCGTACGAACTAGATATTTTGACTGGAAATAATACCACAAAGGTTGTTGGAAGAGGCAACGCACAAATTTGGTTGACGCACCCTAAAGGTCACAAATACAAAGTGACCCTTAAGCAAGCCCTGTTCATACCAGGTTTCCACACGAACCTGGTAGCAGACGAGCCAACCGACAAAGCAGGGTACGCGTTTGACACCGAGACAGGCAACATTAGGCACAAGAAGTCAAAGCGGCTATAAGGCCCTAGTGATACGAATTGACGCCGAACAGTCCCTAAACAACAAATTCAGGGACTGGGCAAGCGAGAAAGGGGTATCAATTGAACACTCAGCAGAGTACACCCCCGAGCAGAACGGGCCAGCAGAAAGGTCAGGCGGTATGCTTACCACCCTGGCAAGGACGATGAGGATAGAGGCAAAGTTCCCAGAGAATATGTGGAGCGAGGTAATCAAGACCGCAGCCTATATTCTTAACCGATTACTAACCGCAGCACTGAAATGGGAGTCTCCCCTTATCTGCCTAATTAGGCACCTTACCTCCAGGGGCGTAAACCAGCCCCCACATCCCAAAATCAACCTCTCTGGCTCATCTGCGAGTGATTGGCTGCAAAGCCTACGTCAAGCACCCCAAGATAACAAGGGGTGAGAAGGTAGCCCCCCGAGCCCATATCGGATATCTCATAGGATATGACTCAATAAACATATTCAGAATCTGGATACCACACCTAAAACGTGTCATTCGTTCTAGAGATATGGGCTTTGATGAGACTGAAATGTACAATCCAGACGAATAACCGTTGAGTCTCTAATTACGGAAGGAAGTCCTCGAAATTGCGGAAATATTTGATATCTCGATTGACGAAGAGAATACGGCTCTAACACCCTGGGTAGCACCAACTTTAACGCTAAGCCTTGAAAGGCCAGCATCAAATACGCAGCGAACAGCTCTAGCATCGCAGGAACCTAAACAAATAGTGCAAGTTGATATAAACCCCCAGGTACAGATTAACCAAGGCACTCATAGCAGTTGGCCTCTCCCGAGCCAACCCCTAAGCCGGAACGCCCACAGTGGACCCCAGAGGACTAGCTGGAAGCCGGGTACACCCCTTCACCAAATCCTCCCCTAACCACCTATTAATTAGCACCCCAGATTCCAATGACGGTGCCAACACCATCAACAAGACCAGGTTCAACGGCGGACCTGTCACCAGATCACATAATAAACTAACCAAGGTCGAGAAAGCCTTCCCGCAAAGCGGGATTTCACACGTCAACAAACCTTCCGTTACCTCACGTAGAGGCGGCATTTAACGCCGGAACCCTACGTCCCCAAGAACCGCTCGATCAAACAATGCCACTCCAGACAAACCTACCCCCTCCCCCAAATAACCGGAGGGAGATGCTTAGGCATCTGGCAAAGGATAAATTTATGATGGCAGCAAAGATTGAGTGGGAGAAAATAAAGAGGCGCAAGACGTATAAAAAAGTGCCACGCCCGAAGAACAGACAAGTCCTACCCTTGAGATGGGTGTTCGCCTACAAGTTCAACGGTAATGGACATCTTGAAAAATATAAGGCAAGAATATGTGTTCGAGGGGACATGTAACCCCTCAGCAACATAGACACCTACACAACAACCCTGGCTGCTAAGACTATGCGGGCAGTAATTGCAATCGTTGCTGGCAGGGAGACGCAATTAATACTTTCTTAAACGCGCACCTGGATAAAGAAATCTACTGCGAATTTCCTAATGGGTTCAAGGAAGATGACGATATTATGCTCCTCCTGCTTGCCCTCTACGGGCTGAGAAGGTCTCCCCTACTCTGGCTAAACACCTCACCGACGTACTCAGAGACTTCGGGCTCAAACCAATACCCGAAGACCCATGCCTCCTTACCGACGGTAAAATACTCATCGTCTTCTTCGTTGACGACATCATCATCACCTGGCCCAGGCGTTTTCAACAACACGCGGAAGACATCAAACACAAACTCATGGGCAGGTTCGAAATCAAAGATATTGGGGACGCAAAGTGGTTCCTTAATATCAACATCACAAGAGACCTTACGCTTGAACCTTTTATGTGTTGAGATAATGACTACCGATTTGGTTAGCCTGATGCTTACCAACCGTACGTATATATTGTACGAGGCATTTCACATGCCGAGATACGATATAAGGCCCAAATCGCTCAACCGAACCGCGGAATCGATATCTCCACCAACAGAGATTTCACCTGAGTATCCACGGATAGAGCCTTCGGCTTGTAAGGCAAATAGGCTATAAAGAGGAGGCATTATCCCATGTACTTCATATTAGATAGTTAACAAATTGGAACCGCTTTGCTGCGTTATTTGTTCATCTCCGTTGCTCGTTGTAGAGCTGCCTCCGTAGTGCCTGTTCCTCTCATCCAATCACCGCCCGATCCACCAGATCCTTACAACGGTTATGAGCCCGGGCTACACCAGCTCGGCTTAAGCACCCTAGTACTGGGAGACGGAACACCCAAGGCCTTTAATGTGGCATTGGGGGCTTGAGTAGGAGAGATTGGTCGGGGTTGAGAATGGAACACGCTTCAAGATATAGTCTCGTTAAATGAAGAGAGAGAAGAGGTAGTTAACAAAGTGAGTTGGTGTTAAGAATAAGATATATATAGTAAAAATGTCGACATGCTCGTCGACGGCAAGCATCTCTGTCGTTAAGCTCATTAGAGTGCGATTGGGAGGATTCAAGGGCTTTCGCTCAGCTAAAAGCTTTTCGATCCTTTCATTTAACTTTAGCTGGAAATATGATTGTTGCTCCGACTGGTGTCGAAAGTTGTCGAGCTGAGCTTTCGTCGAATCCATACTAAAGACCGACACACCGTCGGAAGGAGTATATCAACCGACTAAGAGGCCTCCGATAACCTGTTTCCTTTCCTTCCTCAGCTTTGTATCTTAGTTCTTAGGTGCTCGTACATTTCAATATCATATCGAACTGACCCGTTACACTCACCGCCACGCTCCGATATATGACTTCTGTAAGGATCTGGTGGATCTGGCGGTGATTGGATGAGAGGAACAGGCACTACGGAGGTAGCTCTACGCAGTGCCCTCAATCCTACGCAGTGAGGAAAGCGAAGGAATTATACCTAAACGCGACGACAAGCATAAACAGCTCAATTCGAGAGAAGCGCCAAAAATCAAATGGAATAGCTATTTGAAGACGTTTCTCTGGGTAATGGCCCGCCCCTACGTTAGGGACTGGAATAAATTTACGGCCGTGTTTAATATCGCGTTTGCAGAAGGCCTTAGAGATGGTCACCGTCCGCTGAAGCGTCGCCTTCCAATCAACCGGTCCGCCGAATAGCTTAAAAAGGTAGTTAGCCTTCCGAGCTCCTTCTCGTTAAGCTATCGTCGGCAAACGCGGCGTCGCTTGATATCTCAAATACTCGTCGTTTTTCCGAGTATTCATGGTGGTATTTGGCATCATATTCGATGGACAGGTCTTTTGTGTCTCTCAGGTAACAAATGAGTCGGTCTACCTGTGTTGCATGCGTGGGTGACGGGTTCTTCAAGAACATCGAGAGTTTGCTGGTTGCAAACGCAATATCTGGCCTGGTTGTGATTGCAGCGTATAGGACGGACCCTATCTTCTGCTGATATGCCTGTATCTGGCTCGGTGTTGCTTCCCAATCAAGGAACGCGATGAGATAAGCTTTCGGAGGCAGGAACGGCATGATATTATTGGCTCCTGGAGCGGGAGGGCTTTTATCCGAGAAAACACGTGATATATAGACACGTGATCGAGGCCTGGTATCTATGCGCTATGACGACGGCGTATTAACAAGAAGAGCCCACATTCTTAGAGTGCTGGCCTGCCTGGCATCTTGGGGAAGGAACACATATCAAATGCCTTACCGATATGGTTTTTGATACCGTTAATAATTGATTAGATAATTAATTAATCGGTTGATTGAGTATTGAGCTGTTGATGCCATACTACATACCCCTTACCAACCTCTGCCAGAATCGCAAGGTTTGCCGGATAAATCGATTCTCCAAGCCTCGTTCCTACACCTACCCTTACGGAGTAAAAATAGCACGTTAAGTATACATCGGGAAGGCTTGGCTTAAAGTGGCAGGGAAATTATAACCGAATCTCATATAAAGTATAGGATCCACTTGAGTAACTCCGCCTCACCCTCCTCACCTTAGCCTCACCCTGCCTCGTTGACTCAGGGTGATTAAAGCAGCCTCCCACACTAATCCAGGCCTAGTACCAACAGGGGAGTTTGGCAAAATCCTTATCTCCTGTTAATTATACTAGGTAGTCTAGACGAACGGTCGAGAGATCGCTGGCACCGCGGGTGGGGGTCTTTAGGTTTGCACCAAGACTTTTCCGCTCTGATCTACGTTTACACTTAGCCTTAGCCGACGCCGGGCATAGGCAATGTAGACAGTCGCGGTTCAAATAAACACCGGCAGGTTGACGAAGCATGGCTTAAGCATGGAAGGCTCAAGCAGCACATATAAGGATGTGGACATCCTCCTGCGTGTAGGTTATCCTTAACCAACCATGGAGCTTCTTCCCTTCTCCGATCCTGCCAGTGATGCTGTGAAAGAACTTATCGCGTCTTCTCTCCCTACGGCAGATGTGATACCCAAAGATGAGATAGCCGGCTGGCTAGCTAGAGACAAGAGTTTGTACAACGACCTCGTCTCTATTAGCCGGTATTTTTCCGCAGCAAACTCTTCAGATAAACATTGTATGCGGGAATTTCTCTCTAAAGAGCTTGATGCCGATACTTGCTGGGACATATGGCACACTCGGAGGGTCTTTGATATAGCCTACCTTGTTCCAGGCGATATACCAGAGACACCGCGTGGAGGCTTTTCGAGGATGTCTGGCTGATGGCTGGGAAGATATCTTGGGAGGAGCCGCTTATTCCCATCGCGCTGCGCCTTGTCAGGCTGGACTGCGCCTTGTGGGAAACCGATCCAGAGGAGCTGTACACCTGTCAGCTCAACTCGATTAATCGGCTAAGAGGCATCTGGGATGAGGATACTGAGCATGGACAAAGGCCTGCCGTACGATCGCCCGTCGGCAAACTTCTAGCTGATCTGCTAGATATGACGGGCCAGAGTAGCTCGTCGGTGCGGTGTGAAGTGAAGAAGCTCCAGTCCGGGTTTGAGAACTTGCCTATTCTGATTATTAGAGCGGAAGCCATCTCCGCCTTGATGGAACCGCCACATTTTTATATCCGGAAGAGCCTACTAGTGAAGGGGATGTTTATATCCGCCGCAAAGCGTCGTGATTGCGCACACTGCGGCTATGGTCCGCCGCTGAGGAAGGGGGCCGTTTTGGTGAGGGTGAGTCGCCTGCCTGGTGGCTTACAACCGGAAAGTTCGCCATTCAGTTGCGTCGTCACACGATATCCTGAGACCTATCGCTACAGAGGACAAGTCCCGATATTTACAAATCGGTCTGTTATTGACACCTATCGGTTAGAGCGAGAATCGGAGTTAAGGAATACTATTCAGGGAATCGTGGCCGATGCCGAAGCCAAGAGCAGTTTAAGACATAGGCTACTGGATATGATCGGGAAGTAGGATTTGACATGGGATCTACTTTTCGTGTATTACGAGTTATCTTTTGTTTGTTTTAAGAAAATTACTGCATTGGGTGTTTCCGTTATCTATCCTCCTTAGGGGCATTTTTCCTTTGCTCGAATTTTCCTAGGTAGGGATGTGGGTTGAGAAGAAGGCCTAATCTGGTAAGTTGGGCATCCCAAATCAGGAAGTTCTATTCATATTGGCTTGGCTTTGCGATTACATAGTTAATATGCTCAAATAGCTGTCAGGGCCGTAGAACACGCATTAGCCTAACCTTGACTCCTTAAAACATGAGAATGTCTCGCCACTCTGAACAGTCCAAGGGTAGGCTAGAGGGGTCTGAATTCAATATCACTCTCTTTCCATAGTCTGAGTAAGGAACACACACGGCCCCTAGGGGCAACTGAATGTTGCCTGTTTGAATCCGAATTTTACCGCATTGGTGACACAGCGACCCGGCCCCACCGCCGACTCCTCCAAACTAGAATATTGTTCCTCGACTATAACGCCTTTGAGAAACCCCGCACATTATACAAAAGCGTTGGGACCTTTGCTCTATAGAACCCGTACCCTGCTTTCCACGTTTACCTCTCATCATGGCATTTGTGAACTGACCGGCAGGGCGTATTTTTAAGAGATGGCAGGCGAAGAAATCGAGTCCGTCAACCGGTTGCTTGAGAGGATGTAGCCCATGACCAGCTGCGTTATAAGCCGGCCATGTCTCTATCTCCAGGAGGTCTGCTATGCCATACGCTTTGGGTTTGGGGCCAGAGCGCGAGGACGTAGAGGGCGATGATCGATTAAGGTCTCCCATTTTCCAGTAGAGCTCCCGGCAGGCGAGAACGAGGGCGAAACGTGAGGCATAGTCGAGGTTGTTTGATATTTCGTGGATTATCTCAGCCGGAAAGTTTAGTAACTTCATTGTCTCTTATTGCGAGACTGAGGTTCACAATTAGTTCGTTGTATTGATTGTGGCATGCAAGTATCTCTCCCTGGCTCTAGAAGGCTTGGAAATAACGAGGTGGGGTAAGAATATACCTCTGGCCACGCATCCCACACGGATACCTTCCATATGGTGGAGGCTGCGCGGGTTTGCACGGCTGCATTAGCGTTATAATCTTAGACGGTGAAGTGTAAGTATGTATTAGAATCCGTCATGGGACATTTACACTGGAATTTGATGACAGAAATGCTCGGCCCAAACGCAATGCAGCGCCCCTCGAGATGGATCTAGCATAGTAAAAGGTCAAAGATCCGTTTCATCTGCCTGGGGAATGGGGCGGCCGTCCTGACCAAACTCAGCCGCCTTCTAGAGGGATTAATCAAGACTTAAGTATCTGCAAGTAGAACTGCAGCGTCCTTGGCGGCCGAAGACTAGTTAGCGCTCTGGAAGAGATGGACAGAGGGAGCTGACACATTGGGAGTGCAGACACATTAAGAATGCTGGCACCATTGGGCCCAAGAGACAAAATGGCCGAATGTCCAATTGGACGTCCTTCAGCTCAAGCAAAGTCTTAGAGCGCAGAAAATCGAGATTGATAACGAGGAGCAGCTTTGCGATCTAGCCATGCGATGTTGGATGTTTGATGGTGCCGCAAAGCCAGTCTTTCGAGCGTTCTCGGAGCCGTTCTCTGATCCTATTATCGAGCCCCGTGTGAGGCCTGCCAGCGTGGGAGCTGTCGACAATATCGGGATGAAGGCTACCGAGAACGTTGGACCCAATTCTACCGACAATATCAAGTTGGGCACCGTTAATATTGAGACGAAGGCTGCCGAGAAATGTTAGACCAAATTCCACCGACAACATTGAGTTGACTGTCGACATATTGAGACGAAAGCTACATATCAGCAATATCAAGGTGAAGTCCACTTGACACGGGTACCTTTCCTGCTATCGGTCTATATTCTGCATCGCACGACGGAGCGCTCATCCAACCTTCACCTTGCCTCTGTTGCTATCCACTTCAATTGCTGTTCCTCGTTTTTCTTTAACTTATAATGCCAGCATCATGAGACTCGGTATAGATGGACCGTTGGCTCACATACGACCCGGCTCTGCGCAAGTTTGAGATCAAGGACCTCCAGCTTGAGTGTTGCCCGGAACGTGTTATCATGTTTAATAAAGCCGCCAATATGCTAGAGCAAACAACTACACGAAACCCTCAGTAAGTATAGGTTAGACCACTCTAAGAACCCTATCTCGCAAGCTCTGCGATAAATTGGTTTTGCTTCTCAAAGTATTCAAGTCGGTGGAGAATGTTAATTTCCTTGTCCTGGGCGGCAGAGTAGGAAATCTCTTCTCGGAGAAGTCGTCGTGTCATAATAACAGTCTTCCAAAATATAATAACGATGTAGCAAGCGCCAACATAGTGATCGCGTAACGTTGTCATGGGGGATCATGCCTGCCAATGACATCGGGCGATGAGGTCTGAGCCTCCGAAAGACAGGAGTACTGTCATAACTTTATTCGTACCTTCCAGCTAAGCTCATGAGCAGGGGCGAATAATACAGTAACCATATGCGAACTAGCGTGTAAACTAGTGGCTTAACTCCTGGGGCTGAGAATAAATCAAAGAGTCTTTTGCATAGAAGCTAATTTTGCAACGCTCTGTAGGCAATGAGTCTTCAGTTAACCTATAATATTCAACACGGTCTTCATATCCCGCACAAAACCCCGAGAAACCTTCGTGTCATACCGCCCTTAATCGAAAAGTTGGGATCCTGATCCTCGTAAACCTACTCGACATTCTAGGCATCCACCAATATAAATCCCGTGGCATATGGCTTTCGGACCCAGATGTACAACGCGGCCATGTCACGCCTTCACCTGAGCGACAACACGGGAAATTCTCTCCTCAGGGGAACAGGGCCCGCAGCGCGGGTTGCCGGGTCTAGCGCCCCTTCGGGTTGTGGTCCTCAAGGGAGCCATGGCCAGGGGTGACCGACTGGTCTTAGGGAAGGGAGCAGGGCTCCGGTGCAGCTTATCTAGATCTTAGGTCCCACTGAGGCCTTGGTGGTGGTACGTAGTGAGCAGTACGCGTACTGTGGACGGGAATTCCATGCGCCCTTTGACCGTCAGGATTCATGAATAGTAGCTGATCAAGGGTGGCTTCATCGCCCGCGAAATCTGCAGTCAAGCATTGATAATGAAACGTATAAAATCACTAGATTGTACTATCCACCCGCGTTCATCGATAACTAGACCGCATTATTGTGAAAATGCGTGTTATGAAAGGCCCCCTGATCTTGATCCTGTTTAGCCGGTTCTTTGAGCTGCCCTTAGCATCCAAATCACCGACCACTGAGCCTAGCGCCGAAAGCTCTCAATGTCTATGCTCGTCCACGGGTAGCTTGACGAGCAATGCCACAAGCTCAGTAGCCGCATCTGACTCAGCCAGCTTTGAAGCAACATCAACCAAAATCACCAGCTCAAACGTTACGGACACGATGGCCAGCTTTACGCAGAATGGAATCCCGGCACCCACAGCCACAACCGGCTCTATCCCAAGCAATACTCCAGAACCGGAGTCCGCTCCGGTTCTCTGCAATAACTGGGAAGGCGGTCATGGTGAGGGAGTCTTTGTTGAAAATGCGTTGGGTGCAATGGAACAGTTCTGTACTAGCACAAACGGTACGGAACTGTCAAACGAACCAGTCTATCATGAGTATCCTACCCGTTGTATCGGCTATACATATCCGGACTGCGTGGCCCAGGTCGGATTTAGCGTGGAAAGCCTGCTCTGTGAAGACCTTAGAATAGGTAACGGGACCGTCGCAGCTGACTGCCGACGAAATTTGAAGAGGGTCATCCACGGATGCGATACTGATACGTTTAGGAAGTATGGTGGTACCTTGAACCTTGCAAATTGTACAAAATGGACCATTGCGATTGCATACCAATACACCAGAGATAGATAAACGGTATAAAGAGGTGGAGTTTACCGATTCACGACGCTTCCAGAACCTGGAGAGCACAGATCGGAAATTATTTCTTAGCAAAAAATACTCCTCGCTCTAGAGGCTATCTAAGCCACCAATATGCACACTAGTGTGTTTATGTTTCTATATTACGTACCCCTACTTGTGATATTATAAACGTCCTCGGTGCTAGTTTAAAATTTTATGTACAATTTATCCTGTGCTAGGTCACAGTGCACCTTGATATGTCTCCACTGATATAGTCGCACCCGAAATCTCCTTCTATGTCATATATATATAGATCATTTCCCAAACCCTAATTGTGACGGCACTGGCACCCGACGTCGGATCGGAAGGACGTAAGTAGCGGTGTCAAACGCTGAGGTCTCAGTATCGGAGACAAGCATGCAGATATCGGAACTCACGATATTCGCCACCCGATGTATCAGTATCAAGCCGTTGATGAGAGACAGCGTACAAAGAACAGGCGATTGCCGTTCGGAGAAGGGAATCTCCGACACACTGCCGGAAGGGGTATTTAGGCTTGCAAGAAGGGCTCTGGTTACCTGTTTCCTTTCCTTCCTCAACTTTGTATCTTCGTTCTTAGGTACTCATAGTGCATTCAATATCATCATGATTTGACCCGTTACACTAATCATGTGATTTATCTAAGCTATATATAGTTTAATACGCCACGTAAGTAGACGTTTAATAAAAGTCTACTAGTCTATAAGAAGGGAGAGTAACTAAATAAGGATTAGTAGATCTTGGTATTAGGGTTTAGGAAACAAATTCAAACAATCTATATATATATATATATTATAGAAGAAGATTTCGGGCGCGACTATAGCAAAGAACATAGAATAAGACCTAGTTTTAATATCTAGCTCTTATTAGTAATAGATTTTAAAATAAAAAGCCGAGATGCTACAAGCTCGGGGCTCTTAAGGGCAAAGGAAGTAAGACCTTAGGAGTGCTTGCTGGTGTGGTGATTTATTATAGGAGATGAATCGGTACCGGGGTGAGATAGAGTACTATAGCGAAGCTATCTCTTAGTTCTAAGTATAGCTTTAGTTAGTAGCTATACGCGTGAAGGCTAAAGGTTCTTATAAGTAGTAAAGATAATATTAACCTAGTTAATAGATAAAGGGTATTTAAGTATAATACTTAGTAAGTAAATAGAATAGTAGGTTTTATATTAAGTAGTATAGTAAAACTATGACTAGTTTAATCGCGAGTATAAGACTCTTGATTCTATAGAAATAAGTGTCCTTATATATATCCTATAAAGGTCCTTTATTACCTTTTAGTAAAGGTCCCATATAGATCTTTCTAAAGAGGTCTAGTATAGACCTTCCTAATTAGGTCTCTGATAGATCGTTCATCGAAGGTCCCTTATAGACCTTTCTATCCTTAGTATTCTGGACCTTTAGATTGTCACGTGATCTAAGGTTCTTCCGTTCCGTGTGTTCTGTCCAATAAGTGTGTGGTCTGGGGCTACGCCGCAGATGGTCTGTAACATCATCCCCTCCTTTCTTATCGAGTCGTCCCGACGAGCATATAAGTAACCCCGTCAGTCGCCCGTCTTATCCTTCCCTTGGTAAGTCTCAAATTCTTTTATCATGGCTCGCAAATCGTCCAAGCCTCGTCTCTGTGCAACCTCCGTTCCTCGCAACCGCCATCGTGAACGTCTTCAGTTAGCTAACCTTATCGACCAACATGGCAGTCCCGTGGACTTTCCTTGTGAAGGCTGCTTCCTGTCTGGTTCGCTGTGTGTTGTGATGGACATTCGTTCGAAGAAGTGCTCTGGTTGCGTTCGTTTCGATCGTCCTTGCCAGGATCGAGTCTTCAGTAGTGAGGAGTGGGTGAAATTTCACAAGGAAGAGGAGCGCGTCTCTTCTCGCTTGAAGGCTCGTGATTGCGACCTTCGTATTATTTAGGAGAACATTCGCAAACTTCAAATAAAACTTGCGATGTCTCATGCCGCTCTTTCCGAGAAGCTTGGGGAACATTCCCAACTTCGTCAGCACCAAGATCGGTTAAAGGAGCAACGTCAGTCTATGTTCCTTCATGACGCTTCCATTGTCGAGTCTTCCGATTCTTCTTCCGGGGCGCTTGACGTCTCCGTTGATCAGTTCATGGCAGGTCTTCTTTCTCCTGGTTCCGGATTCGCTGGTGGAATTCCTTGACTAGTCTTGGTGATCCCTTTAGGTGTTGTGCCGGTTCGTAAGTATTTTCTGAGAAGTTATATCCCTTCCACTTAACTAAGTAGTGAGTGCGTCCGCTAATCACTTTCTTATCTAGGATTCTCTCAACTTCGTATTCTTTTTCTTGGTTTTCTTGTTGTATTTCTAGTTCGTATGGTTTGGCGTTTTGAGGTGCTTTTTCGAGTAATAAGACGTGAAAGATTGGGTGTATTTGCATGTATCCTGGGAGTTGGAGTTTGTAGTTAACCCTTCCTATCCTCTCTAGAATTTTAAACGGTCCCAGTTTCTTGTAGTCCAACTTGTCGCTTGATCTCTTGGTTTTAATATTCCGTCGAAGTAGGAATACTTTCTCCCCCCTCTTAAAGTCTGGCGCTTCTATGTGCTATTAGTCGTAGTATTACTACATTCTTAGTTCTAAGAATTCTATATCCAACTATAGCTATTTATAGAGTTTATGTATTTATTCTACTAAAACCTCGGCTTCTAGCGCATATTTAGTACCTTCTATAGATATCTTTATTATTTCTATTTCTCTTCTATAATTTATAAAGATATTATACCTATCGAGGCGTTCTTCGCTCCGTTATAGGCGAGCTATACTATTAGTAATAGTAAGACCTAGTTATCTTACTTATAGTTAATATAGTATTATAGATACTATTCTACTATTTGGTTTATCCTTTCGCTTTATCTATCTATTTATAGGTGATAAGCTATTGAGGCTTTCTGTTCGATCCCTATTCTTTCCGTGAGTATTATCTAGAAGTTACTTATAAATTGTGTATCTCTGTCCGAGATAATTTTATTAGGTAATCCTTTATCTATAAAAACGTGTCGTAATAGAATATATACTATGTCTAGCGCTAATATTTTTTCAATAAATAGAATAAAGTAGGTATACTTAGTTAACCTATCTATAACTATAAGTATTGAATTATATTATATGCCCATTCGTGGCTCGGTTGACTTCGGTAGCTTAACTATAAAGTCTATAGCTATTAACTTCCATAGTATATCCTTCTATAGTATAGGCTATAGGAGTCTATATAGTGCATAACAATCTAATTTATTTTACTAGTAGACCTTATATCCCTAGATATATCTTCGGATCTCTCTCTATATTCCTAGCTAATAATAAGTCTTTGTAACTTTTTCTATAGTTTTATCGATTCTAAAATATCCCACAACTATTGTATCGTAGTTATCTCGTAATATTCGTCATTGTAGTTCTTTTAGTATATATATTAGTCCGCGATATAGTAGTAGGTTATCTCCCTTTTTATATTCTTTATTATTTTCCTTGATTTATCTGAATAAGGGGTCTTACTATATTGCGCCGCGCAACTCTTTTATCAGGGTATCTTCCTTAGTTATAACTATCCAGGTAGCCCTCAATACTTGCTAATCTAAGATTATACTATTAGTATCTAGATCTAGTTATAATATTACTCTAGATTCTCTTTTCTTCGTTATTAAGTCTGGCTATCTACTTAATATATCCACAAAAGTATTTTCTATTCCCTTATAATATTATATTCAGAAATTGTAGTAGGCTAGTACCTCGGTGTACTATCTTAATTATTATCTAGTAAGTTCCTTTATTATTATAAAGTATATAAGGTTCTGATGGTTGCTAATAACTATAATTCGATACCTAGCTCCTTAGAGTTCTTATTTCTATCTCTTAAACGCTACAATAATTACTAAGAGTTCTTTATCGTGGATATCATAATTCTATTCTATAGGTATTATTATTTTTATATAATATGCTATTAATTGTAGTTTCTCTATATCGTCTTTTTATTACAATCGGGCGCCGATCGCATAGTCTAATATATTAGTATTAAGATAACTTTCTTTCTTTAGGTTAAAGTAGATTCGTATATCTCCTTAACTAAACTTTTCCTTTAGTTTCTTAAATACTTATTCCTCGTTAGTTCCCTATAAGAATTTATTTACTTTCTTAAATAGATTTATTAATAGCTTCGCGATTGCTAAGAATTTATAAATATACTATTAGTAGTAATTCGCGAGTTCGTAAAACTATTATACTTCTTTTATTATTATTAGCGTTAGCTAATCTATAATAGATTTCACTTTATCTAGATCTATTTAGATTCCTTTAGTAGATATAATATGTCCTAGGAACTTAACTAATTATCTGTAGAATTCACACTTCGACGCTTTGAGGTATAACTTATATTCCTTAAGTTTCCTAAGTACTTATCTAACTTTCTCGGTATAATCTTCTCGGGTTCCTTTAGTAAATATTAGAATATTATCTAGGTATACTACTATAAATATATCTAAATATTCGCGTAGCACGTTATTAATAAGCGCCTAGAATATTACTAGTATATTAGTTAATCTAAAAGGTATAACTAAGAATTCGTATAGCCCGAATCGTATCCTAAATACTATCTTCTATTTTTCGCCTTTCTTTATTTATATCCGATAGTAGGCTTCTTATATATCTAGTACTATAAAGTATATTGTCCCTCTAAATCTATCTTATATCTCCTCAATAAGTAGTAGTAGGTATTAATTCTTGATTATTATATTATTAAGTTGTTGATAGTCCATATATAGTTATAAACTTCTATCTTTCTTTAATACAAAGATTATTAGGTATTCTACTAGTAATATTAATTATCGTATATATCCTTTCTTTAGATTGCTATCAATATATTTTTATAATTCCTTAAGTTCCGTCTCGATTAATCTATATGTTGGTTTATATATAGGCGTTTTCCCTTCCTCTAAGGGTATCTCATGATCCTATGCCTAATATTTCGGTAAGCTTTCTGATGGTTCGCGTTCTCTAAAAACCTCAATTAGGTCATGATACTCCTCCGGTATCTGTGCGTATAGTTTTTCTAATTCGGTAGCGTCCTGCTATAGGTGAACCGTTTTCTGCTTCTTTATTGATTGATCGTTTGCAGTTTCTGTCGTTCCCTTGTTGACCCGGGGCGTCTTGCTCGGTGTCAGACCATGATCCCTTTCCTCGTAGCTGGTGGCTGCTAGGGTATTAGTCTTCTGGCCAGAGCGGTTTCCACCATCATGTAGTCACAATGTTCCTGCTCTCTAGTTAATCTGTGGGTTGTGTTTCGTTAACCATGGGTGTCCCAAGACGATATCATAACCCTCTAGGCTTGTCACATCGAAACACTCGTTCCCTTTGTACTGTCCCTTGACGTGTACCTTCATACTTCGGGTTTCCTTGTTGATTCTTTTGGCCCAGTCCTCGCTGAGTCCTCCCAGTTCGTATGGATTTCCTTTTTCTTGGGTATAAATCCCTGACTCCTTCACAAATGCCTCATCTATGAAGTTCCCAGTAGCTCCTGAATCGATCAGTGCTCGCGCGTTTAGCCCTGCCAATTGGACTACTATCGCCAAGTGATTTCTTCCGTTTGTTGCAGATAGGTGCTGCCTGTTTCGAGTCCCTTGGACTGTCAAAGACGTCCGTCTTCCAGTTGTCTTGGTTTGTTGATCATGAGTTTCCGTAATTGGCTTATCAGTACTAGTTAAAGTCTCGATTGCCTCATTCAGCTCGTCCCAGCTGAGTTTGTCCGTAGAATCCTCGTCCGGGTATTCCGTGGTCTGTGTTGCTTGGTCCTTTTGACTTTCTTGTTTTTGCAACTGTTTTCGTAAGTGTCGTGTCGTTCGTAGCCAATATCGTGCTGCTTGCTTCCCTTCAAATCGTGTCGTGTGTCCCTCGTATTGTACCATAGCCTTTTTGTCTTGCTTCCAGTATAGGACTTCGATTCGTTCATGTGGCGTGATGTTCTCGTAATCCGTAATATTGACACTTTTTCCGTCGATCCATCCTTCGTGTTTGTTAAGATGTACTAGACATTCCTTGTCTGTACAGTATCTCCAGTGGATTTGTTTGTTGTTTTTGTATGTTGGGTATCTTATGCATTTCTCGTCGTGAAGTCTTCGTCCGTACTTCCATGTTTCCTTGAAGACATGATACTCGCAGTGGCAGTCCCATCCGTATTCATCGTGACATGGGTGTCTGGGGTCCTTGACTTCTGTTTGCTTTTTCATGTTGTGTCTAAAGCATAGTCCCTTTTCTTCGCACACGGTCCAATGTTCGTTGGGTATTTGATTGTCGCATTCCTGTTGTCTTTCCCTCAGTAGTTCGTGGCTGTCCTTAAATGTTATCCGTGGTGCTTCGTTCTCCCAATTATCGTTGATTTCCTGCGTGTCTTCGTATTCTGAATCGGTTGCTTCGTTCGAGTCCGATTGTTCTGGTGTCACAATACCTTTGTCGTTGCCAACTTTCCTAGTTGCACGTAGGTACTTTCTGACATTTTCTGAGTCCTGGTAGCCTCCTCGGCCTCCCTTGTCCTCGCTACTGGCCTCTGGCGTCATGGTAGCGTTAAGACGATTGTTTCTTGTATCTCCCTGCTTTTTCTTGCATTCTCGTGCCATGTGTCCTGGCTTTTCACAGTAAAAGCATAGTTTCTTTTCTCGGCATCGTTTCTTTTTGTCGTTGTCGTAGGGTCGTCTTTCCGTGGCATCTAATTCTATTGGCGTGGTTCCGTAATTGTTGTCATGTCTCCTGCCATTCGATCCCTTCTTGTGATGTCCGTTCCAGAATGTATTTTTTCCCTGTCGTATGTTGCGTAGGTTGTACAGTTGGTTATCGAGGCGTATAGCCATTTCGACCATTTTTCCAAATGTTGCGTATGGTCCTATCTTAATCGTTTCGTATTGGGTTTCCGGTTTGAGTCCTTGCTTAAAGATGGCCATTTTCTGTTCGTCATCGTCGATTCCTAGTTCCTGGTAGTATTGCTGAAGCTGTGCTGCATACTGCGCTGCGTCTCTGGTTTACCTGAGTCCTTGTAGCTTGCGCTGAAGGGTCCTCTTCCTGTCGGTATCTCCAAAGAACTATCTGAGTACTTCTTTGAAGCGTGCGTAACTGCCTAAGATGTCTGGGTATCTGGTTGGGTTTCCGTTGGTGTTCGTCCAGTCCTCGAGGTACGGTTTGAACCATGTTGCTGCCGATTCGCGTAGGTAGGATCCGGCAAAAATAACTTTCTCTGGTTTGGCGGTTCCTGGTTTGGTAGCCAAGTAGATGTTATATTCCCCAAGGAAGTGTTCCAACTTGCTTCGATCTCCCTTGAACACATCGGGTTCATGGATTTTGACTGTGGATCGTTTATCTCCAGTTCGTGCCTTCAAAGCATCGAGTTCCTCATTTTGACGTTTAACCTGTTGGGTAATGGCTTCAATCTCGTCTTCGCATTCCTGTTGGTCAACTTTGTTCTTGAGTGCGGTGATGACCTGTTTGATTTGTGCGAGTTCGTTCGCCATGTTGCTGGTGTGTCCACTTGCTGCAGACATGTTTGACGATGGTTTCCTATACGACTTATGTTAGTGGTTCTGGGGTAGGGTGATACGTACCTGTGCTTTTCCTTTGATTGTGTAATCGTAAGTCACTCGGGTCGGAGTGGCTATGACGGCGAACAATGAGTCGGAATCAATGTTCGGTTCCTGTAATCGTAGGTGCGAGGCGATCAATGCTACAAGCTCGGGGCTCTTAAGGGCAAAGGAAGTAAGACCTTAGGAGTACTTACTGGTGTGGTGATTCGTTATAGGAGACGAATCGGTACCGGGGCGAGATAGAGTACTATAGCAAAGCTATCTCTTAGTTCCAAGTGTGGCTTTAGTTAGTAGCTATACGCGTGAAGGCTAAAGGTCCTTATAAGTAGTAAAGACAATATTAATCTAGTTAATAGGTAAAGGGTATTTAAATATAATACTTAGTAAGTAAATAGAATAGTAGGCTTTATATTAAGTAGTATAGTAAAACTATAACTAGTTTAATCGCGAGTATAAGACTCTTAATTCTATAGAAATAAGTATCTTTATATATATCCTATAAAGGTCCTTTATTACCTTTTAGTAAAGGTCCTATATAGACCTTCCTAGGGAGGTCTAGTATAGACCTTCCTAACTAGATCCCTAATAGACCGTTCGTCGAAGGTCCCTTATAGATCTTTCTATCCTTGATATTCTGGACCTTTAGATCGTCACATGATCTGAGGTTCTTCTATTCCGTGTGTTCTATCCAATGAGTGTGTGGTCTGGGGCTACGCCGCAGATGGTCTGTAACACGAGAGTATTCTATATCGAAAGATTACTCGTAACTAATAGTATTAGTAAATAATCGTTCCTAGCGTAATCTTACTAAGCGATTTAATAATACTAATATTAATTAGATAGCTATAGAAAAGTAGCTTCTTACGTGGGAAACCTTATTCTACCAGGAGAAAAAGCTCCGGCTTTATATATCTATTAACTATATTAAGGATAGTAACCCTACTTCCTCGAAAGGCGATAAAAGAGGTTCTTTATTTGTAACTCAAAAAATACTTGCCGAACGAGAAGCTTAAATCGATATAGAACAACACACTTCAGGGCAGCCGTCAGCGTGGCGGGATCGCTATATGCAGAGGAGCAACAACGGCTCGGGAAATAACAGAAACCATCACACAACACACCCAATTAATATCAATGTTCTCCCCTCCCAATCTACGCCAGCTATACTAGACGAATCCGCTGTCACTGGGCTTAAGCCGCGCACGTCGACCCAATCAATATTTCTGGCCTCCTTGACGTAGCAGTGGAGAAATATAGCGACTGGTAGCAATCACGTGTGAGTAGTGGAAGATTCAAAGATAATATAAAGAAAGCATGTGGTATAGCGCTCGAAAACTATCTTGATCTTAAACAGATTTATAAGGATCAGGACCCAGACTTCTTTATTAGACAAGGCGTGACTGTAGGAGTGGCTCGTCGGTTCGTCTACAACATCAGAGAATGGGTGGAACAGTGTGAAAAATAAGGGCTTGAAGGGGGATATATCTGAAATTCATTATTTGCATTCTAATTAAGATCAAGTTTTTGTTCGGCTGGGTCTAGATATAACTAGCGGAAGAGGGTTCTTTGAAAGACTTGCTTGATACTTACACGATAGCACGCGAGAATCAAATTTTGGTCAATCTCGGCCCGCATACTGCCAGAATTAGATATTTATTTATTATTATTATTATTATTTGCAATAGAAGGATGTGCTTCTGTGTTGAATTATCACTACTTCCGACCCCAAGAACCGAATGTAGAATTATTCAACTGCGTACATGTTCTGGATAGGACCGACCGACGACTTGAATCTTCAAACAAATCTAGACTTTCACAAATTCCCATAATGCTGTTCCATGCTCTCTCCTGACTAGACTCCTCCCGTTTTCTCCTACGGTCACCACATTCAACGCGTTTGCCCAATGCGGCATCAACAATTGATACCCTCCGTTAGGATGCTGTTTCGCCGTGATACACTCATGCGCATCAGGTGCCGTAGCCCTCGCATACAGAGTGCTAAAGCCATCGTGGCCAATGTACCTGCCCGACGCTGGATTGTAG
This sequence comes from Trichophyton schoenleinii, assembly GCA_018357685.1. NCBI lineage: Eukaryota > Fungi > Ascomycota > Eurotiomycetes > Onygenales > Arthrodermataceae > Trichophyton > Trichophyton schoenleinii. Next base: position 5,539,727 of record WOFF01000001.1, read on the forward strand.
AATGTGAAGTAGTTGTTAAAATTGACGCAATGCCACCTTTTGGTTGTTATCTGACCCTCCCTGAAGTCTTGGAGGAAGATTGTACAGCCTGTTGCAAAATCAGCTTGACACTCCAACGCTCTTTGCCCTTGGTTAAATGCCATTGCGAAACATACTAGTATACATGTAGTTAGTGTATAATTATCCCGCTTACGAACGGTACGGTATCTAAGCATCACATGACCGAGTTTTATCTATAATAATAGAAGCAACCTGTGGGTAAATGTTGGAGCGTGGCGTTGTGCGTATATACGAGGCCACCTCTACGGAACACAGCGGAACGGCAAACGAATGCCTTTAAGCCCAAGATACTATCGGGAGGGGGTGAAAATAGTGCCAAATTGATGAATGATGATAATAACTAGGTGAACAGGCCACCAGAGGTCTCTATATAAGTGTAGGGAAGAGTACCGTACGTACGAGCCGTAAGCGAACAGATCTACAGGGGTTCGGCGATATGCCAAGACACCGTATGTAGTTAGGATCTGATAGTAAATCTTCCAATCTCCAGGTATTAGTCTTGTAAACAATGAATACGCGTTTATGATCGACGTATAAATGCTTTATCCTCTAACCATTAATATACTAAGTTGGCTTGGCATAAATTTTAAACAAACAAAGAAGAGTGTTGGGAGTGTCAAGGTGATTTTGCAACAGACTGTATGGTTTGTAAAGGTAATTGCTCGGTTAGAGCCTTTTTCAAGTACATATCATATATGTGTTGTCCGGCCATGGGACTGTGTAGCAATAGCCATCCCACTGACCTATACTCGACAACGGATCGCTGGAGGGCGTGTCTGCGGTGAAACCAGTCGTTGATATACAGTCGCGCCCCAAATCTCCTTCCATGTCATACATACAGTACTAGGCCAGAAATGAGCGATCAGGTGCCCCCACCAGTACATGCAGCAATGTATATAGGTAAATTACATTAATTAATAACTCAACAACCAGATGCTCGATAATAGTCAAACAGGGCTTAAATGATAGAGAAAAGGGCATATAAATACACAGGTAACCCGAAATAACAAAAAAAAGGCTCCCTAGTACTTAGTTTGCCATCCTCCAGCATTAATTACTGCTTGAACCCTAGTAGCATGCTATCAACAAGAGCATCCAGGAAATCATCCGGTATAGCCTCCCAGGCATCCTGGATAGCCTCAAACATTACAGCTTTGGTTACCTCAGTGTCTTTTGGTAGTGATAAGAGATCTGGATGCCGTAAATAGACTAGTTCTTTAAGCTTCTTCTAGACATGTTCGATAGGGTTTAGATCCGGACTATAGAGAGGCCAGGACATCGTAGTAATGTTATGAGATCTTATCCAAGCAGAGGCTCGATGGGCTATATAGATAGAGGCGCCATCCTACATCATAATAAGCCCAGGTTCGTAGTAATTGAGCATATTCTCATTAAGTACTTCTAAATATGAGTTGGTAGTTACCCCCTCCCCCCCCCCGGGGGATATCAAATCATTAGCCATTCTTGCTATATTTGATCGCCTGGTTCCATTAAATGCCCCCCAGACCATTATTGCCACTATTCTTTGGCCTTCCTGAACACCCATTCCCTAGGCCTTCCCTTACCTCTTTCTACTAAATATTCATCAGTCCATATAACCCTGTTCCATTGCTCTCGGGTCCAATTAGCGCGTTCCCTACACCAGGCCAGCCGTTTCTGCGCGTGGATTGCTTTAAGATAGGATCTCCTCTTTGCTAGATAGTTAATAATACCCTTATATTTCAAGGTCCTGTAAATAGTGGTTCTTAATACTTACTAGAAGGAATTAAGAGCTAGTCTTCGATAGGAAATAAAAGGATCGCGCCTGGCCTAAGAGACAATTAATCGAACTGCCCTTTCTGATACAGTGTGTGTGTGTGTGTGTGTGTGTTTCATTTACCCTGGCCTCTCCCCTGGGGGATATGCAGGCTACAACTACTGTACCTATCCTTGTCTATCCTACATTGGCCTATTACATGCAGACGAATTTGGAGCCTCGTCACAGCCTATAACGTTATCCTTACTATTGGACGCGGCTTCGGAACCTCTAAAATACTTCTACAAAGTCTAGTACTGCGTTAACGGTACTGCGCTAAATAGAGCCACTTACCTTCTTCCGTCCACCTCCTTCTCTTTCTCCTAGCATGAGTAATATATTATTAAAATTAGTTCCTATATCTTAACGTAGTTTCCACCTTAGATCAACTAGCTTTAGGTAGTCCACTAGGACATATATAACCGTCTCTTTTATACCGCATTTATATTTGTCGTCTTCACGGAACCAATATAGCTTAGTATAAGAGGCTAGCCATAAGTAGCCAGTTCGGAGCTACATAAGTAGATACGCCCGTTTTTATAGAAGGGTACTATAAAGGTATCTAGTATAGTTCGCCGGTAGCGAGGGGTTAATACGCCTAAGATATACCCCTTTACTTGACGATTTCTATTCGTTATCCTATTTAGTCAGGATTCTATCTTAGATAAATACCTTCTCTCGCGAGAGTAGATTCTAAAATAGATGCGATAGTTATATTCTAGCTACTTCTTTAGCTAGATAATCTACTATACCGTTTCCGAGGTTATCGTAGTAGCTTAGGATCTATTAGAGGCGGATACTAACCCCTTGTACCTTTAGGTCTCGGACCGAGTTAATAATAGCACAAATAATATATTATCCGGGCCTGTTACGTTAGTTCACCAGTATTTATAGTACGGACTTGCTATTGCTAAGGATAGTTACTACTCTCGTATTTTGAGATTATTTATCCCGTCTCTCTTTAGGGTTAATTAACTCGGTGGCCTAGTATATCCCGATAATCTCGGCAGTATAAATCGACTAGTGAGTAGTTAACCCGACGTAGACCTTGTGCGATACCTTAACATTTCCCTGTAGATCTAGGATCACCGCTGCTGCTTCGACCTTGTCCTTTTGTGCCGATGCGTCGGAATACACAATCTTAGCTTCCTCTGTCCTGAGACTCGCGGCTTCCTCCATCGCCTTAACTTGATCTGCTTCAATTGTTATCGTTTCAAATATTGGCAGTTCCCCCCTGGTTACAGTGTGTTGTAGAATCAGCTTGATATTCCAACACTCTTCGCCCTTTACTTAGAACTCATGCCAAGCTAAACTAGTACAATAATGGTTAGATGGTGGAGCATATAATATGTCAATTATAGCAGCTGTATTTTGTTTACAATACCGATACTGGGAGGCAGGAAATTTTGGAAGAAGGGCGGCTGGACCGAGGAATCCCTCCGTGCTGGCAATGCGTATCTACGCGAGTTGGCGTGCCTTCGGGCCGAGAATGCATACTTACTTTGACTCCGAAAGGCCTCCACGTCGCTAAATTCGAATTATAAACTCCGTTGTCTCCCTGGAGGCATGCCTCGACGCTCTCGATGACGCACTCCGTTCAACGTTCGACGCCTCCGGCCTAAGGTCAAGCGGAAGGGTTCAGCATGGCATAGATCAGATGGTCGACCAGTTTGGCAAAGCTTTGGTCGACTGCCGTCGATTCAGCACCGCAATCAGGGAGTCGTCGGTAGAGTTTCCAGAGCTGTTCCTCTAGCCGATAAACAGCATCCGGCTAGCGCCTCCTGTTGACATCCTCGAACCCCCGAGATATTCCGTATATTGTTCACTTTATATACATACACATATACAGGCTGCTTTTCAGAGTCAACGTTTAACTTCTTATGGGTGCGAGATTACAGCGCCTGGTTATCACTCAGTAACAAGAAGGATGTTACGACATACTTAGTACATTTAGATTACTGGCCATGGTCAGGTACCACGCCAAGATTACTTTAACCTTTCTAGGTAAGGCTAAACCTTAGCATGCCTATGACGGAATAAACAATTTACAAGTGACAACTTAGGGGTGAATCTGATATTGCAAGCTACTATACATATAGATATAACGAGTAGTCTCTTTTAATTCCCCATTTATTCCTTCCAGTATCTTCAGTATGGTGATCGATGAGTGGGAAGCTTTCGAGAATGCCCCACATACCGTATAGAGTTACTGTCATGTAGTTATAGCCTAACACACTCACGTGATTAGGGTTCGAGAAAACCCCCACATTGAAGGAGAATGCCTCTTAGGGGTAGGCATCGCTTTTATTTCTCTGTATTGCTACGTCTTACCTGAACAATCGGATCTTTTTACTTGCGTTCGTTTGTGAGAGTGATAACACGTGTTTCCGCGAATTCTTCGATGAAATCCTACGCAGACAAGCTATGCAGTCGGTCGCTACCTGCGGATGGTGGCTCATCACCCCAAAAGCGCCGCCAATCCCCTGCCTTTCGCAGTACCAATTGGCGGATTGCGGAGGACCAAGTCTTACAAACTGCTCTACAGGGCTCCCCGCCACCCCTAGCGCCGGTCTCAGAGGTTCTCCCAAATCCCTTACCGTGAAGTTGATTGGTAGGCAATATCTCTGACAGACGTGACACGCCGTATTCCCTGACGTCGGGAATATAACCCTCTCACTCCCAAGGATTAACTCCATGTTCGGGCCGTACAATCTGGTGATGGCGCGCAACCCGACGCTGACGCTATCAAAACGGCACCTTACCACGGCTACACAGCGGAAGTATGTATTTTCCCTCCGTGGGGTATCCGCGAGCCTGAGGTAGAAGGAAGCTGCTAACAGGGCCCTGAGAGCCCTCCGACCCACCTCGCCAACTCCCTGCTCGCTAGCCAGCTTTATTAGGCCGTTCACGCTCTCAACCGAATCCAGCGGCGGTACCTCACCCGGTATCAAGGTGTCCAGCCTGAAGCAGTATTCCCGCGTCTCTCTGTCTAGCTGACTCATCAGTGCTTTCCACGCGGCCCCGCCGTCCATGGAGGACATGAGACGGCGAAACAGACGGAAGGGGAATTTATCCTTCGCCCGTCTCGCGGGTGATCCCTTGCTGGTGGCCTCTGCGCCTTGGCCATCTTGCGGCGGCGGGGCGGCGCCGGCAGCCAAGTTGGACACGCTGACTCCCGTCCCTAGCGACAAGAGGACGCCGAGCTCCGGCTCCCAAGGCCACATTCGCGGCGTCTCACTCCGGCAGAGGGCCGCCGGGTTGGGACATTTGAGCGCCCCGTCCTGGCAGTCGCCGACCCCTTGGAGGTTGATGGGTGGAAAGAACCTGCGATACAAGTTAGTTAACCGCTCACACTGAAGGAAGGGAGGACACCTACCCCGGCGCCGCGCTAGTCGCACGTGCGCTAGTGTGGAAATCGTAGTTAGTCCGGTTAACGAGCAGAAATAATTTTTGCTCAAGCACCACTTACCATTGCCACAGCATCGGCGAAGGCCTCGTGGGATCGAGATGCACGTATCCTGCACAGAGTTCACGTAAGCCAGCGCACGGCCAAACGCCTGCCACCTTCTCGCACTTACCGTTGTCGGCCCGGCTGTGCTCTTCCGACTTCCGGTTGGAGAGTACCAGCAGCTGGTCGGGTGTAGTCAGGGCCGTCACCAGCAGCATTATGCCGGAAAACTCCGTGCTGCCGAAGATGGACCTTTCCTCGTAATAGTGTTGGAGGACGCCATCCAGGACCACGGGCCCGTAGACCCCGTCCTTGACCCAGCCTCTCACCAGTGAAGGCAGAGAGAGAGGCCACCACTGGGACCTGGGCGATTTCTCGAACACCTCTTTGAAGAGGGCGACCGAAATTTTCATGCACTCTTTTGGGGGGAGCCCCAAGACGGTGAGGTTGATGCCGTTGATCCCGCCTACTGGCAATCGTGAGAACGCTGCGGTTTTCACAAGCATGGGGAGAGCTTACCCGCCCCTGGAAGAGGCGGCGGAAAGAAAGAGTGACCCCATTTACCTATACTGCTGCCGGAAACTACGTCAACAAGCCACTGGATCTGGAATCCCTCCCCCAGGGCATCCTCCAGCTGCATCAGCCTCTTGAGCTGGAGGACACCTCGCACGCCCCCTCCGTCCAGGGCGAGGCCTCTGATCGTGGCCGTCCTGGGAATAAGGTCGACCCGAAGCTTTTCCGGCGCCTGACATACGAGACAGGAACCGAGCTCATACTGCAGCTCCTTACCCTTGACCGGCTCGCCGAATGCCTCCACGCACGCGTCACAGACCGAGTGGCAGGACGTGGAGTGGTGCGGGAACCGAGACAGACAGCAGAGACAAACCCCCTCGGTTCGTATGTTCGACAGCCATCGGCGATGACGAGCCAGGTTCCGGAGATGGATATTTCGGGCGGGGCCGTCTCCGGCTGCTAGCTGCCCGGAGAAATCGACGAAACGAGATTCGATATTGCGGCAACGGCCGTCAACCCCTGGGCCGTGAGCTTCTCGTAGTGCCTTGATGCATGGTCCTCGATATAGGGACTGGAAGGCTGTGTGGGGTTCAAACACTGGTGCGGTTGTTAGTACAAGCCTGTGCCTGGGTCAGTTGAATGGGATGTCTTCAGGGATGTGTAGGTAAAAGAGGGGGTAGGGGGTCGGGGTCTGGGCGTACAGTGCGCCTTAGGTGGATACGCATCCATCAGCATGCTGGAGGCAATCAGACTATTCCGGGCGGCAGGGTCAACCTTCGCCGTTAGAGAGAGAAAAGTCATCAGGTGTCTGGAGTAATAGCTGTTTATCTCACTTCCTTTTCGGGACACACTTATGAAGTCGAACTCGAGGTGGCGACTACGGCACCTTAGGTCCATTGCCTCTTCGAAGAGCTCATTAAAGTGGCCAGCTGTGAAGAGCGAGCGATGCTCTCGGCGATAGCGGCGCGACAGGTCTAGGTGTTTAAGCATCTCATCCCTCAAGGGCTGGTAAGATGCCACTGTCAGGGACCCTGGAGGTGGGAGACAGACTATGTCTATGGACATAAACGTGTCCACGACTCCGGCGTGTTGCGATAGTTCGGCAAGTAACTGGCCCTTCAGTGTATCCTGCGTGACGCCTGCCTCGTCAGAAACAGCAACCACGATGACTCCAGGCCTAGGAGTCAAACTGGATACAGACCCGAAAGTGGCCCAGGCGGTTAGCAGTGTCTTGACCCCTTCCATGCCTCCAACATCCTCCGCGAAAAGAAACACCACATCCGTAAAGAGGAAGATCAGACGGGTAAGGAAGATGTCCTGGATATCCGTGTTTGAGGCCGTCGCCCAAGGTATCGGACGAAGTGATGGATTTGAATCCGCCGCGTCTAGGTGGTAGGCGTGAGGATCACAGTCTGCGAACAGCACGGGGTAATCGGAATTTTCCGTCCCGTGGTCAACTCGAAGATTGACGTGCTGTCCCCTTGTCAAGGGTTTCTGCTTAAAAACCTGGCGCATCGCCCTATTCTTTTCTTGCCGGCCCATAAACAATGCTAAGCTCGGAAATTGAGTGCGTTGACCCCCTAAGCCTTCGAGAATGTGATAGAGACGTCCATCATACCGGAGACATGGATGGTTGCCATTCCGTACCAGTTTAAACCATGCGTAGTCCTCCAAGGAACGCATCGTTGAAAGCTCAGCACGAGAAGTAAAGCACTTAGATAATTTTGAGTACTTCAACCGGCTGGCAACGCGCATATATATGTTGGTACCAATCACATGTTTCATATTTTTTCGTGGGAATAGCGCAGGTTGACAGTGACATTAGCTCGCCCATAGGTGCAGCCCCAGCATTTATTAGTTAACGTATGCTCTTTATAAAGAGAGTACTGGGCGCAGCTAGATACGAAGAGGAGTATGAAGGCTTTGTGAGACTATTAATAAATCGTCCGCTATGGAAAAGTTATGTATTACAGTTGATTTGTGGGGGCTTGGCCATGTATTCTTTATTTACGGTATATAAGCTTATATTAAACTCGTTAGCCATCGTTGAAGGGTATATGTCTAAATTGTCTCCCTTATTGGAAAGCTATAGTTAACAACATGTTGGGGGCCGTTCAGATACCGGCATTTGGAATAACGACAGCTTAGTGAGTTTATGTACCGAACGTTGCAAAATCACTATCTATATAACAGACTCTTTGCTGGAATGATCGTAGCTTACGCCTGGTACTACATCCAGAAATCACATGATCAAGGTTTCTAGTATTTCGAAGCAGGCTTCCACATAGAATGCTCCAATCTCCTAGTATCGCATAACCGACGGGTCCGGAAGCGCTTTCCTCCGGTATCATACTCTAATATTATCTATAACATCGTTCGTGCCTACTATACCATTTTACAATACATACATATTCCAGCTGATGATATGATATATACACTGATACCGTAGCTTGCCGATACAAGAGACACATAATATGATACAGTGCGTTGCAAAATTGGCTTACTCTCCAAGTACTTCCTTCGTTCTTCTCGCCTTCAATACCGAGCTCTGCGGGCACGGGGTAAGATTAAAATATCTTCCAATCATATTTTACTAGTTAGATTAAAGTACTGTTGCCGGCACTATACCCGATGGTTTGCAAGTAAATTGATATAGCGAAGACCCCGCCGTGAGTCCTCCTTCCCATCGCCATCTCGACGAGCTGGATCACTGATATCAGCGACCTCCGCTAGGGAGTAAATATAGTATACCCTTAGATGAAAATATGTAAGGACCACTAGGTCAGAATGTATCGCAATAGATAGGGTCAAAAACTAATAGATGGCCTTTGGAACGATAGGTAGCGATAGAGACAAATACGTCGCGGGTACCAAGTAGTTACTCTAGAGCTTAGGTCATGTGAGATATCTCTGAAATGACAAAAGACCTCCTAGACTCTGGATAGTGTTTTTAATTCTGCTCCATATACTTTCTTCCCTCGGCTGTTGTAGTTTTATATTTGCATCGAGTGGTGGGGCGTCCTGCATAACATCATCATCATCTGAGGTTATATTTTGTCTTGTATAAGTTCGCCGCATCCTTTTGCCGCCTGGCAAAATTTGTTCTTTAGCACCTCTTTTGGGCATTGCCGATAGTTGTTGTAATAACGAGGCCAGTGTTCAGACTCGGAAAAATACAGTAACCTAGTTGCATCTTTAATTATATCATAGAAGTGGGTTACTGTACTTATATAGACCCTTTGAAAACTGCGGCCGTCACCCGGCGCGAGTTTTACGGAATATATTGCCCTGCAGTTACATATTCATTCGACATATAGCCCTCAAGCCATATACAATCACGCCTATCGCTGCTAAGTACGGAGAACCGAAAGCATCGCTTATCATAGCGGCTCAACAGCATGCGGCTGTCCATATGGAGGGTTTTTTTGTAGTACATTCGCCAGTATCGGTATTATGTCAGATTCTTGTTGAGATAATGACTACCGATTTAGTTAGCCTGATGCTTACCAACCGTACGTATATATTGTATGAGGCAATTATATGCTAAGATACGATATAAGGCTCAAACCGTTCAACCAAGCCCGTGGCAACGATATCGCCACGAGCAGAGATTTCAGGTCAGAGTTTTCACGGATAGAGCCTTCGGCTTGTAAGGCAAATAGGCTATAAAGAGGAGGCATTATCCCATGTATTTCATAGAGCAGATAACAAAATTGGAACCGTTTTGCTACGTTATTTGTTCATCTCCGTTGCTCGTTGTAGAGCTACCTCCGTAGTGCCTGTTCCTCTCATCCAATCACCGCCCGATCCACCAGATCCTAACAATTCTTCTACATAACTACGGTGTCTTGGCATATCGCTGAACATCTGTAGATCTGTTCGCTTATGGCTCGTACGTATGGTACTCTTTCCTACACATATATAGAGGCCCTTGATGGCCTGTTTACCTAGTTATAATCATCATTCATCGATTCAGGCCTATTTTCACCCCTTTGCCATAGTATCTTGGGCTTATAGGCGTGCATTTGCCGTTCCGTTGTGTTCCGTAGAGATGGCTTCGTATATACGCTCACCGCCACGCACCGACATATCATAAACAAAAATACAGATTTATAATTGGCACGTTTTATGCTCCACCCTCTAATCATTCTTATACTAAACTGGATTGGCATACGATGTGTTGTCTAATCAGCTAACACTCCAACGCTTTTTGCTCTTTGTTGGATGCTACTAAAAGACGGTCATAATATATATTTAACTATCCGACTCGTGAATCGTACTATGTCTACAAATCACATGACCATTTCTGTAATTTTCGCATCTCAACATTGTGCTCTAGTGTTGAGTAGAAGTAGATCCACATATTCCCCTGTTAACCCATTATAAACCCAGTTGCAGTCACTCGTGACTTCCCAGCCATTTTTCAAAACGTCGATATTACGGTCACGATCCATGTATATAACCTCATCCCATTTTTGATCTAGCGGATGCGTGTTCGAAGCTATATCGAGTGATACGGGTTCATAGCGAGGCAACATACAGCCCGGGCCTCCAGGCTGTCTCCCCTTGCGTATAAGATAGTCTCGAATAGCACACCATCTGCCATATTTCTTCCCGGTATCCAGGTTTGTCATTATGTGCCCGTCCGGTGAGAGGCCCCAGTGCCCGTAAGGCAGTATGCCAATCCTGCCATTTCCATGTTCAGCAAACATTTCATCAGGGAAATCAGAATGTTGTGCATGCTTGATATTATAGCCCCAGCAATAAGGACATTTCCTAGGCTTGAACCAATTTAATATAGATCTAAGAGAGGTATTGAGTGGCATAGTAATTTGCAACTAAAGAGATTATGAGTAGACCGGCTATTTGTTGTAGGGTTTTATATATTTAAGGATTTATTTCATTTAAGTAAGAATTAGGCTCAAAGTTGGTGTATTCAGGTAGCCTTGAACAATTGTGTCGAAAGTATCAGAATAACAATGAGACCAATAAACCTCGTGTCGGATACCTGTGGGAGTAATCGTACTACTGTAGCCATTAGGCCAAAAAGGCGCACCTTTTTGGCAAGTTCTAGATTTTTTGGGTTATAAGACGGGATCACGTACCGGATAGAAAGTTTGACGATGATGAGGGTTACTAAACCATTATGTACTGTGGAGGTATCAGATATTTATCGCGCCTAAAACAACTTTTCTCAAATACCAGCGTTTATGAAGTCATAAAATGGGTAAATCGTGACACACTCCTCGGCGTCCTCGCTTTGTTTTGTTTGTATAGAATCCTCCAGCAACCTCCCAGTATTAGTATTGTAAGCAAAACTACAATTGCTATAATTGATAGGAACTTGGCCTCGTGGGTTTCAGTAGCAACCGACAGACGCGGAAGAATGGAGTTGGTTGTCAAAATCGAAGGACATCATGACTGCTAGACCGGATTCTTAATATAATTACACGTCTGATACTAGAAAGGTTTCCGAATGTTCATGTGCTCACTTAGATACTATCTACATTTAGTTTGGAATATTCAGGTGATCAAGGATATTTAACTATAGATGATATTTCGGGTGCGATTTTAGTCTTTAGCATATCTACAATTTGATAAGTTTGATAACATCCTTATTTCCGATCCTATATACGGCGGAAAAAGCTTCGAATCTCATGATTCCCATCCAGTCTGACCAGTCATTTGTAGATGAATACCTGTGAGCACAACTGTTATACTCGTAGAGAAGGGTCTGCGCCATGTCTGTAAACGTGTCAGGTTTGTAGTTCTTGCATAGTATTTTAAGACATGAAAGCAATGTCAGCGCGAAATTTTCCCAGAGTTCGGGTTCTGAGAAGGGGTAGCATCCATCCATCGTTTTTGCATTATGTAATAAAAGCTTGAGCATCTTCGCGTTATTACGTTCGCATGCCTTTGCAAGTGCCGGCAGCAGCACGATCGGGTGGGTATTGGGGCCAGTTAATGATTGTATTTGACAAATCAGCTGCTCAAATCCCCGCTTTGCTGCTAGTTGTAACCATAAACTAAGCGGATAATCACTTTCATGGTTTAGTTTCTCCTTTTTCCTAATAAGTTTAAACTGCTTTATAGCAGATTCTTCGGAGGAGCAGTGCTTGATAAATTCCTCGAATTCTGAACTATCTATAGCACATTCCTCCGCTACGTCACGAAATCGATCTTCTATACATTAGCACTGAGTACATATCTCGGACACTTTAGAATGTAATGATACATACGATTGGCATAAAGCCTAAATAGGTCAGCCGGAGTCTTAACAGTATATCGAAATATCTTCATTAATATCTCAGTGGGAAGAAATGGGATTTTGCGATGTGTACTTTTAATACGGCAGGCATTCCCCGTATCGTCATTGCCTTCGTCGTCCCTCTTCCTTTTCATTGTAGGATCAGGGTATGAATATACTTGATCTGGCACTCGTGACGAGTGGACTGCTGGTCCCACTTGGTTAGGTATTTTATATTCGCAAACCCACGGCATTGACTCGGGTTATATAGTTCACAACAGAGCAGATTTTCTCAGCAACTCAGCCTTATTACAGTGGAGCTCGAAACTCCAAGTTAGCGTGAAAAGGTGATGTCTTATTTGCGAAAACGCAATCTATCTAAACAAGCCTACTGCCGATGCGATATAGCGGCGGCTTTACGGGACACAACGGAACTACCAAAAATAGTGGTAGGCCCAGTAGACAACGTTTAACCTCGGCCTCTAGGTGTAGTTTGTAAACTTATTTATGGTATTTATTAAGTTTGATTTTGTGTTGCAAAAATGCCGTTCCAAAACATACTAGCCTACATGTAGTTAGTGTATAATCATCCCTGTTTACGAATGATACCGTATCTAAAAATCATATGACCGAGTTTCATCTATATTAGAACCAGCTTTGCGTAGGATCTCCCATCTTCTGGTATCAGTCTTGTAAACCAAAAATACGCGATTATAATTGGCGTATGACATGTTCCATTCTCTAACTATTACATACTACTAAATTGGCTTGGTATGAGCTTTAAACAAACAACGAAGAGTGTTGGAGTGGCAAGGTGATTTTGCAACACACTGTACTATGCCCGTTGTGTTCCAGGGTAGAAGGAACCTTTGGCCTTTTTTATTGCATTAGCTGCGCCTATAACAGCTTCTGGTATATCGATATCGTTCCACGAGGTAGCAACAATGTCAATCACCCATGGCTTTGCCTCCTTCATTGCTTCCAAACTGAAAATGTCCTCATTTGAGTAATCTATGGTAGGATCGATGACTGAGGAAACAATCCATCTATGCCTGGGCGAGCACCGATATTTAGTAATAGCCTTTTTCTTAGGAAATGAGCCTCGTATAGCAACGTCGGGGGAGGCAATGTTTTGTAGTCGAACTTTGATATCTTTTCTTTTTTTTAATTCATGGAAGAGTTCCAGCGTCATCTCTTTCCCTGCCACGATAAGCGAAAGAAAAGGTCGCTGCTTGTGTGTATAATATACATTGTTGATTCCTTTCATACGTTCATTCATGTAGGGCTGACTATTCCACGTAAAGATTTTTTTCTCATGTAGCTTCAATAAGGAAGGAACAAGGCTATCTGTTTCGGAATCTATGGGAGCCCTATGATAGGGAGTTGATTGAATTTCTCCCCGAAGAAACCTCATGTTCAAATCAAGCAGATCAGTAAAGGAAGTAGTGGCCGTCCACTTCTTTTCATCCTGTTCTAGTTGGGAGGTAGTGGGAGTGGACATTCTTATAGAAAAAAAGCGGACCAAGTACGGAGTACTCCGTATGTAAAGCGAAGAATGGAATACGGAGTAAAGTGATTAAAGAAAGGCATATATACGCACAGATCTAAACACTTTAAGTATATCAGGCCGTCAAAAATGTATATATCAGAAGACGATTGCCTTCGTGATTTAAGGCTAGGTTTATTTTCTACATTATGCTGGATATAGTGGATTACAGAGGGTCGTAGATTTTGTCGAGTCCCGTATAACCGAAACGAAATATTAACTAGCATATTGTTAACCGCAACTAGTTAGTTATAGTTACGCACTAGCCCATTTTGGTATCGATTATCGGACATAAGTAAACGGAGGGTACCGCGGAAGACGATTTTGTAACACACTATATAATGCGAGGGAAACCGACCAAAATAAAAGAAATGGGTTACTCTTATATCTTTCGATATTGTATACATACAACGCCTGTGTTCTAAACATAATAGTTATCCCTCTACTATACATACAGAAAATGAAAAGCATGCGAAAATGCAAGGGAATCCCAAAAAGTCGCGAAACGCCCAAGTTAGTCAAATTCCGCCGCCGTCTTAGATGTAACGGGAGTGCCGACTCACGCAAATTATCCCATTCTAGCCATTCGAGACAATTGCAAAACAACACCTCCAAAAGCCAACTCTTTGACAAGCCAGCCCCGGAGATCATTGGTGGAAAAGAGGAATGGGTGGTCGAGAGGATACTCGACTCGAGGGTCGATGGGAATACTCATCAACTTCTATACCAGGTCAGTGGACAGGGTATGAGGTGGATCTAAAGTGGTATCCCGCAGGCTGCTTCAGACATGCTACTCAGAAACTGCTAGATTTCCACGGCAAGTTTCCGGAAAAACCAGGCCCGCCTAGAAAGCTAGGTGGCTGGGTGGTATATAACACTCTCGAGCAAGCCATCGTCAGCAGCGACGAAGATAACTTCTAGCAGGGGCAACGCTTAGTTTTGTCTGCACGTCCAGGCCGACCAAGTGGAAGCTGCGGTTCTACATAGCACTTTTAATTACTTGTTGTTGACGGCGTATCAATCTCGTGAGCCTACCCTATGCCTAGGATAGCTCTGCCAGATGTGTATTTCTATAATCGTAACTATAACTATATACTAGTATGTTTCGGAATATCATATTGAGTGTTAGGTTGATTTTGCAACACGCTGCATATATATAACGCCTTTGAAGTGCCAGAAAGAGCTACAATATCAACATACCCACAATATCGCAAGACAATTGAAATCTCCAAAATAAACCATAGCAGGACGGCAGCTTGCTGCAGGCAGCCCAGGGCGAGTAGCCCCAAGAGAACCCCAGCATAGGTTGGACTACACTAACAACCATATTCTAGCACTGTATCAATTGAACCAGGAACCATGCTCAATAAGACCGAAGAAGGTAAAGGCGAGCGAAAGAATGAGCCTTATGTTGGAAAAGCATCTTATGGAGTCATAGCCTCTCCAATAGCGGCAAAGACTGTTATATCTTCCGGACAAAGAGCTCGAGAGAAGCGAGGAAAATCAACCGCGACACGGCGTTTTAGAAAAACGGGAAACCAGATAGCCTCGGAGGACCGATTGAGCCAAAGATAGGGGTACTCATTTGTACCTGTTTGAAAGCTAGTCGGAATTTGTTGTCATGACACTCTCATACTCTTCACTCTTCACTAAATGCTCTTCCGAACATGTTAGAACGTATAACTTCAGTTAGTACAACAGCAATCCCTGCTCGTGAAGCATACAGTATCCTAAATCACATGACCTAATTCTTTAATTTTCCCGTTCATCAATGTTCTCTCTGGGGAATTTGGTTTATTTGTCCTAGGACTCACCAGATATTTCTTTGTTGAACGGGGCTCTCATCAACCAAAACCAACAGATCTACGAGAAAGGTCATAGTCAAGATTTTGATAGTTTCCTTGAATGGTGTGTAATACTATGAGTATAAGAGTAAAGCGTGGGGGTCACGTGAAATTGGTGTTGTTATCATGGCAGCGAGGTCTATATAGCAAGTATAGATAAGGATATAACGCTAGTCAGTGATACTGGCGGTCTAGGACCGCGGTCGTCGTCGATTAAGGAATGTCCTCCATAGGTCGGGGACGTTCTGACTGATTTGCTCGACGGGTTCCTAGGTGGCCTGCTGGTAGCCCTTCCACTTTACTAGGACCTTATCGTCCTCCCGTCGGATAAGCTTCTCTATCTCCTATTCCTCCCTTCCGTTGACAATAACTGGCGGAGCACTGTCGTCTTCCTCTACAAGCATCGTTGCTGGGTCGCCGTGGAAGGGTTCCAGATGGGCTACCGATATAACGGGGTGAATTCTCCAGTTAGGGGGAAGGTCAAGTCGGAAGGCAAGGTCGGACACCCTTTCAATGATTCGGAAGGGCCCCTTCCGTAGGGGGGAAATCTTCGAGGAGTTGGGGATATGATAGCCTTTCTCGGCTATGCGTGATAGACATAAGAAGACAAGTCTACTACGTCAAGTCTTGGAGGAGTGAAGTTGCTATTAGTGTCAATGGCCATGCGCGCTGCGATTAGGCTTAGTGTATCCTGGAGGGCATCACGGATGTCGACCTTGTTAAGTATAAGAGACGACGTAGGGGGAGCTGAAGATAATGGCCGAGGAGGAACGCCGTGTAGAACCTCGAACGGTATAAGTTAAGATATTATAGTAGGGGTATGATTAATAAATCGCTATACGTCGTGGAGGTATTCTTTCCATATAGTCTCATACTTGCTAACAAGGAGGCATCGAAGGATGACTTCGGCAAAGAGGTTGGTTCTCTCGCTCTGGCTATTTGCAGGGGCGTTATACGCCGTATTGACCCACTAGGTGATACGGAGATCGGCCATCAACTATTTCCAGAACTTGCTAAGGAACTTAGAGTCTCTGTCTGAGATAATGGTCAGGGGCGTTCCCTAGTCGCAGATCACCGCGCGGTAAAAGGCTGCGGCCCACTGCTTAGCAGACCAATCCTCCCGGCCAGAGATCAGCTTAACTACTCTAGATAACTTCTCCGTAACCGTTAATATAGCATTAGACGTATCACTCTCTGGTAGTCCGACGATGAAATCCATTGATAGAACCTCAAACGGGCGTAGCGGGGTGGGCCCGGGGTATAGTTCGCCCAGCAGCTTATGGTTCCGCGGCTTAGCGAGGCAACAGACCGGACAACGTCGCAAGTGTAGGTAAAGCTGTTCTTTAGCTCTGTCGACAAAGAAGTTAGTCTATAGAACCTTTAGGGCCCGCTTAAGCCCGGGGTGCCCATTATCATCATGTACCAGCTTGAGATGTCAGAGACGAGCGGTCGAGGAATATAGAGTCGGAGAGCCTCGTCGGCGGACCTAGCGAAGTATAGAACCTCATCCTCCAGGTGGAATCCTAGAAAGGAGGTCACCTTGTTCTTCTTCATGTGGGAGAACACCTTCAGAAAGGTAAGGGTCATCCTTAATATGCGTTCGCACAAGGTCGACAAAATCGTTACTAAGGCTCAGCGTCGTCGCTATCAGGTTGACAGGCAACCCTTCTATATCTGGGGCGTCTAGGATGAGTCGAATGAGCTCCTCGGTATCCGCGGACGGAACATCGGCTGAATTCGCTACCAGGGTGGAAATTCTTGATAGGGTGTTAACATTAGAGTGGTCAACTCCTTTACGGTAAGCGTAAGGTCATCCGCTGCAGATACGAGGCTAGTAGTAGCGCCGAGTTATCAAGGCGTGCTGATCGACGGCCTAAGGCAATCGACTTTGTCTATAGAGCAGAGACGAGTGCTGTGTGATCCGTAATCCTTATACTTTTATGTAGTATTGGCGGATGGTTCTCAAATAGGTTTATGAGGTTTGGGGGCTTAATGCTTTGATTGAGAGCGGTGTCAAAAGAGGAGTTCCTCGATATTTCGTACGGGACATATAAGGCTAGGTTGGTGTCAAAGTTGAGCAAGCAAATGAGGCAAATGATGAAGACTGAGATAGGTTACGGGTTCGTACGTAGTTGATCGGTAGGTTTTTGATGATATTGTTAATGATGAGATGATAACTACGTACGGTAAAGAAGTCTCTGATCGGGGGGTTACGCCCGATAACTATCTGACTAAGCACTAATATTTGACGGTTGGCTACTGTATTTATACTGTTTCAGAAGCAGAACAATTTCCTCCCGCTCTGGATTTTCTGGGGCTCGTGCAAATTTTTCGGCAAAATTGATTATGTCATCCAGAGAATGGATCCCATTTTGATGAGCTCCTTTGTCAAGGAGTGATTTAGTAATTTCCAGGTTGCACTTTGGGCCCGCAGCAAATAGTAGGCAGGCATTTAGATCGGCATCATCGAGATGACACTTGTTAAGTAACCAATTCTGATCCCCTGTATTCATCATAATGTAACATATCTCCTCTGGCGTAAATCTAGCCCCTGTACTAAGGAGTAATTCTTTTATTGCCAAGTTCCTATTCCAGAATGCTTCAAATAAAGGTGTTCGGCCGTTTTCGGATATAACGGAGAGTTGGAGGTACTTTCCATGGTTTAGAAGGTGTTTCAAATAGATAATATTACCATGCGAGACAAGGTAACCTATAACTGCATTTCCGTTTATTCCCTGTTGTAGGAGCGATATGAACTCGTCTTCCCTCTTTTGATTTGCTAGATATAGTAGCTTAAAAGTGCTATGGCGATCTGGGGAGACGGATTCGACTTTTTTTGGAGAGAGCCTAAACAGCCCGAGAGATTGTATGCCAAAATTATTCGCTATCTTATCAAGTAACATGGCGGGGAGACCGGTTAGTTTAGGTATAATCGACTTCGGAGTGGAAATTGAGGTGCACCTTCCGTACATAAAGTTGCATGGGAACGGATATACAGTGATAAGGGATAATATTTATGGATTATACGGCTCGGACGGCTGTCTCAGGCAAGCATGAGAAGGAGGTATCATCATGCGATAATGAAACGATATTATCCGAATTAAATATGCTTCTGTGCGTCTGCCTCATGAATTTGCGCCATCTGTTGATCGGAGGGAAATTGTTCTAATAATAAACAGTTTCTTGCCACTGCCTCTTGACGCTTTACTAAACTTTAATAATAACCTTTTGAGTTTCAATTTTGGATTGCTGCATCACCCTTGGAATTATCGCCGACTGGCCACTTCCTGGACAAGGTAAGTCTCCCTACAACCAACTGACACTTATAGGTAAAGGCGACTTTCTGGCTCCCTGGCTTCCCATACTAACGAAATACAAATAAACTCTTTTCTCGCAATTGGCAATTGAAATCTGAGTTCTTTTGAGTCATGCGAACAACCCAGCTTAATTTCGGCAGCTGTGGGAATGTCCTCGATACTAACGATTTGATACCTACACATGGGATCTTTTACCCATGCGATTAATAATCGGCAGGGAGATGATTGACTAAAATCAAATTGGAGAGTCAAATTATCCAGCCTCAGATATAGTGGAGGCGTTGCAACCGTGACGTATTCACTATAGGGTAACTCCCCATGCCCAATAACTACTCTGCCAGCTGGACTCGGCTTGCGATCCATGATATTGCATGAACTTATTTCCCCATAAGAACTATCAGGATTCTCTGACGGGGTCTTCGGCGGTATCAAAAGCATCTCACTCCGCGAGGGCGTTAATGGATTCGCTCCTTGTAAGTGAGCTAACCGGGGCTGAACTATCGACCATAAAGCAGGAGAAAGATTCCCCGAGGTAGCTGATGATGGCTAGTACGTAAGCAGAAGTAATACACTCTTATTAGGATAGTAATATCCCTTTTTCGATTTCGGAGCTGCCCTAATCTTAGTTTCCAGGATTTCCCTCAAGCTAGTTATAATAGTGGCTAACTCTTTATAGTATTCTGCTAGGATATCTAGCTAGTCTAGCAGTATCCACTTTTTATATATCCTACCATGGCTTCTAGGAATATAGAATTTGCCATAGAGAGTAAAGAAAAGATTACACAAATAGCAAGCACTCTTACTAGAATAGATAACTCTTAGATACGAGTAGCCTAGATATAGCTCGTAAAAAAAGAGGAGTTATACCTCGGTATAAACCCTCCCGATCTTATTAATAGGGTCTAGTTTATTAATTTTAAATAGCTCTACCCGGATATTATAAAATACCAGGCACTACTTATTTCTTACAGCACAGACAAGCTCGGAAGTAGCAGAGTAATACCGGCCAAGCTTGCTAATTGCTACTAGTAGGTATATCAGCAGGCTTAGGTCGAGCTTTGAGCCCTGAAAGACGTCACTAAGGTCAGTGGCTAATGTAAAATCATGAGCCTTCCTCACAATCCTACTCAGCAACTCGTGTGCTTGAGCTCTCATGGAGTTCAAACTTGGCAGACGCTCTAGTTCGAAGAATAAGTCTCGCAAAGATTCTACTTCAGCCTTAAAGCCGAGGCTTATTCTACCCTTAATAGATATATCCTTGATCACCTCCTGGAGCTAAAGGATGAGAGCGGGCTTTTTAATAGACCTTTTGCTTTCTGCATATCGTGACCGTAGCCGAGAAAGAATTCGAAATATATCGAGGGCAACAACTTCCTGGAAAAGAGCCTCTCTATCCTCAGTTCTGGGTCATTCTAATGGACTCATCAGCTAGATTCCTATGTTATATTGAACAGCTACTGACCTCGCCGGGCAGCTTGCATTAGGATTTTTCCAAGCTTCTTAAAACCTGCAGTGACTTCTGAAAGATCTCCAGTGTTTGATGCTACCCGAATTGTAATACCGTCTCCGTTACTATTAAGCCGTTGACGTATTTTGGCCCCGTTCTTGTTGCGAGCTCCATCAACTGTATATCCTGGATGCCAGACAGTTGGATTTCGAAGTGGGCAAATAGTGCATCTGAGTCCCCGCGGACGTCAAAAAAGACCTTAGGGATAGAGCTTGACTCCAGAATTGTCTTCAGAGTATCTCCATTATTTCCTGAGGTGAGAAAAGCTCCGTTGCCAAGTGCGTAAAGCGCAGGCCGCCGCTCTCAGCCTCGCTGGCCAGCAGAGTGCGTATGACGCATGGCTCTCGCGGCGCGGGGTTTGTCGAGCAGGCCAATTATCTCGTTCCACAAGTTTTCATTTATGTCACATAACACCCAACTGGCTGTTCTTGCAGAAAGATTTCATTGTACGTAAGACGTAGAGTAATGGTTGGTTCTTGCTCTTGTTATGTACATACAGACAGCAACCTATCCGAGAAAGCAAGTTGGCGGTCTACCTGGTTCTTCTAGGAATCAAACCCCAAACTACCAGAATTTATCCATAGCGTAATTGCCTTCGTATAAAGCCCTCTAAAGGCGGCTAAGCTAGCCACTCAAATTTTTGATCATCATGTCTTCCTTAATCAGAAAGATAGATGAAAGAGTTTCTCATAACTCTCCTGACAAATATGACGGTGCAACTGAATCGTTTAGCGAGGCATCTATCGACGAACTATCATCTGCCTTAACCTCTCTCGCGCTACCACTGCAGCCAGACGAACAAGCAGACCCCATTCAGACGGAGTCTGCCAATCCATTTCTCAAATTTCTCCATAAAAACTCTTATCTAGACGACCTTGTGGCCAACGTTATCTGTCCGTCCCTATCAAATCAGCAAGCAGCTCAAATCGACCTAAATACATATACCCCTCATGTTCAACGGTTTTGTGAAAGATGGAAAGTCTCGGAACGTGCGGAGCAAACCCATCTCAAGCTTGCGAAGGGGCTTCGAAACATTCCGTGCGTTTTACTGCAAAACCTAACCCAGACGCATGAGAAGGCCTTCAATGACTTGGTGAACGAAACTGCAACGCTCCGTTACCTTCGGGATATTTTGAATGAAAACAGGCTTAGTCTGGATGATGTGATCATTATGGACGCTATTCCTTTTCTCACGGATGAAGATCTAGATCAAATGGAGCCCGATGACCGCCGGATGACATGAGGCATCCGAGCTCACACGTCAATTCATACGGATAAGTGAAGCATCTATTATTGTCTCCTTGCAGTGTGCGACACGGAGTAATGACAAATATTTCGGTGTCTCATCGTTCGCTATAGAGCTAAGTTCATCTACTAAGTTGGTTAAAATGGAAAGGGTTATACAAACCTCAGTTGACGGTCGGGTGGTCTAACTACGTTGTGCAGGGTTTCCACCCTAGTCACATATTTCGGACAGACAAGCCAGATCTGAAAATGGAACGAGAAAGTATCAATCGAAATATTCTGGATAAGGTATACAGCCCTTGTGCAGAATGGAAAACAAAAATGGCCCTGGAAGAACTTAATAAGAGCAGAAAAAGGCTAGAGTCGTCTGCGAGGTGATGTGGCGATCAACATCTGCAGCGACAACAGGAAGCAGGTGCAGCGGGTGATAGAAATCATGAACAACGCCGCATCAACATTGGAGGCTAACTAAGCGGCTGTGTGGTCGGAGCCTATCTTGAGCATTGATATCAGCGTTTTTGTCTAGCAGCATCTGCACAAAAACGGAGGACGTAGTATCGCGAATGACACAGCCCTTCCGCCCGTCTTCTAATTCTTCTTACTTTGCTGCTTTGCTATTTTTTTTTTTTCATTTTCTTCTTCATTTTCCTTATTCTCCTCTTTTCTCTCTTTCTCTCTCGTTTTGCTTTCTTTCTCTCCTCTTCTTCCCCCCTTTTTTTAGGCACCGCCTTGATACTAGTCGCTTGCTTGGTTTTATTTCGTTTCTTTGACTTAGTCTGCACCCTCTTCTTTAAGCTGGGGATCTCCCTACAAGTAATACCCTTCTCTAGTTACATTAGCCTCATGTTTGTTAACTTTTAGGCATTAGAAGGAATAGAATCCCTACTACCTTTCTTATATCAAGCCCTAAATCTCCCACGCCTGTGCTCTGTAGGGTAGGCTGGCCCATAGTTACCCTGTGTTCACCAGCAATCACTCGCAGAGATATAACACTTGGCACTTTTCGCCAACGTGGCTCTTTCACGGCTAATGCCCCAAAACTTGCAATCCAGATGCAGGTTTCATCCACGGGCCAGGCCTGGTATGAGAAATTCTCTGCACCCTTGACTGTTGGGTGCACCATCTCTATCCGCGATACGGCGCTACCTCCAAATACTCCTTTCAGAATCGGCTCTTCGATGGCCTGGTAGTTTGTCCTTCCCGAAGGATTAAACTTGTATGGAGGAGGAGGTATTAAAACTATAACTGTGGCACCTTAAGAGATATAGTAGGCAAAAATAGCGGAGGCTCCTTTTATATACTTGCTCCATCTGCTCGACGACATTTTTGATTTAAGACACGAGGGGTGATTCTTATCTATTAGTGAACCCATAGCTATACTCAGTATCTACATCCCGTGCTCATTAGCCCATCGTTGAGCACAGTCATATAGAACACCGCTCCACATAACTTGACGATTCTAGGTACATTCGTGGATAAACTTCTGAAAAATCTGCACCTCCTTATTAATAGTTAAAAGCTGGCTAACCGCCAAACTTGCCATTAGTAGTTCTAAAGCACCTTTTTGGGCGGTCGGTGCACAGACGTCGTGAAGGCCCTTAGATACCCTTTACTCTGATTCTACCACCTGCATCTTTCTGGGTACATCGCAGCGGTATCGAGGGTTAACCGGACAGTTACCACGCTCATTATCGAAGCAGAGAAATTTGTCGCAATACTCGTATTTGTAGAAATGACAACTAGGATTTCCTATACGGTTTGAAGTTCGGGTTACTCTAAATATCCCTAGGCCGCCACAGCATCCGCAGCGAGGAACAGGATCTTGGTCTTGAGCTATCTTAACGGACATCATTTTTGCGAGAATAGTAGGTGCTATTAGATAGAGCTGATCAGCGTTAAACGGGCGCAAAGTGTTCAAGTGAGGATGGGATGGTAGTTTACAGCATCACCTCGTGACTTTTGTGGCCTAGCATGTGATAAATCGGCAAATTGGCAGACGTTCTGGGGAGAAAGCTTATATATAATTGCGCGTGTAATAATGTTGGTTTTTTGCGATGAATAAGTTTATCACGTGGCAACTTTTTGCTTCTGTTCTGTTCTATTCTATTTATAACTACAAAAAGTGAATCGTACTCTAATAAAGAAATAAACCCGTCGGTCTACGCGATAACAAAAATCCGGCTTACAAAATCAACGCCCGATACAGACACCAGCACAAAGAGTTCGATACTTGGCAGCCCGTGTCACTGTCCCATGGGCTTGCTCTGCATGTATCAGGAGTTCTACAACCGTCTCTAGCGGTACATTACAAATCTTACATGCCATCCTTCTAAACTTGTCCAAATGCACCCTCTGGAAGTGTTTAGTCAGGTCGCCAACCTCGCCGAATTCTTTGATCGCGCCGTTGCCCAGGCAGATAAAACAGATCTTCGGCCTCTTCGCTGTGTTAATTATCTGGATCGCTTTCTCGAGTGGCGAGACAGAAGGTGACCTATTTACCACCTGTACGCTGACACTCGCCTGAGCGCTGACCTTCGCCTGGACAGGCTCCGCCGGCGGTGCACACCGGCGACCACGGGCGGAACCTTCGAGGACCCCGCAGTACGCTGTGATCGCACGTATCGCCTTTATCCGGCGCTGCGTCTCCCTCTCCCACGTGGTCTCCGGCAGTGTCATCACGGAATCGATGAGGTGCATGTGCTTCGGCGTCACGTATCCGTTCCTCTCCAACGCACTCTTGACCTCCTCGTCGACTACCTGCCCGGACAGTTGTCGCTCGCTGTCGATAACCGGCTGTTCCTTCCGATACTTTTCGACTATCTGGCGCTTTAGCCGAAGCCTTGCCCTCTGCCGTGCGTTGCGGAGATTACGGTTGGCCTCATGGTGCTGAAGATCTAGTTCTGCGAACTCTTTCCCTGATGGAAGAAGATCGCGTTCCTTCTTTATACGATTCCTCTCTCGAATGAGTCCTTGAATATACTTTTTCTTATTTACAGAGGATGACTGCGCGGTCGTAAGCTTCCATGGCTGCCGGGGGTCGATGGATCGGCTCATCGAGCAAAGCCCGGCCATCAGGGCCTTCTGCGGCTTGAGCCCGCGGTATATGCTGAGTACGTCGACCGTGACGTTTCGGTCCTGGTAGTGCCTGATGTACGTGTCGGTGGAGCGATGCTGGAGCATCATGCACTGGAGGGAGTCGGTGACGTCGGCTGTGATATCCTGTTAGATACAGTTCAATGGCTGCGGGATAGATGGACACTCACGGCTTGCATTGTACGCCTTCGCGGCACCATTGCGAAGCACATAGGGCTTCACCACCTGCTCAAAGCCGGTGATCTCACCAGCTTTTTTCAGGCGATATCGAAGCTGACCCGCCTTCAGACGCACCGTATGGAGTAGTTCGACGGTACCATCTCCATTCACGACCGCATCACAGAAGATAAACCAGTCTAGCATATGGTCCTTCAGCGGAAGTTTTTGCTCCTGGAGGCCCTTGAGAATTCCAACGTCGTAGAGGCTCTCTGGCCCCCGAATACTAGGGGACTTGAACGCCTGGATGTGGAACAACATCCCTAGCAGAAAGACATGAGGGCTAAGGATAAGGGTAGGATCGAAGATGACTTCTGGGATGGGAAATGTGATCCTGCATAAGTGGCTGGTTAGCAATGGGGGCAGAAAGGGAAAACCCAGTATCCACGTACTTGTCCTTCATGTCTAGATATTTTTTCGTGAACTCGGCGCATACCTCAATGACCAGACGAGGTCTCCCGCTCTCTGGATCTAGGACCAGTGTCAGGGTCAGGTCACGGTAGCGGAGCATTAAGAGCGCGGTTGGCCGGTTCGAAGTGAACCCGGCGAGGTGACAGTAGGGAATTAGTTGGATACGAAGCCAGCCGATCAGAAATTGCGTGTGCGTCGTCGCCAGTAGCACCCGGAGGAGCTCTGCAAGGTCCTGGACGTACATCGTCGCCTTCTTGCGTTTCTCTGTGCTAAGCCCTTTCTCCTCGACTAGAAGACTTATGACCTACTTGCGAGTTAGCCGTCGTTCACTATACCCTGAGGCCGCGACACCTCACATCTTGAGCATTTCTAATAATCATGTCGTCCATTCTCCTACCAGCTTCGACCTTGTAGACGAGCATATACCACTTCCAGAACGTCTCCAGAGAGCTCTTGCATCTGATCCCAGGCCTCACCCTCCCGTCCTTTCCCCTACGCTGGTCGCACACCCAGCTGAGGAAGCCTTTTAGGGACTGTATGGACAGGATATCGTACTCATGCCGATAGTCCCTGCTCATGAACATACAGTATCTGCGAAGACGCAATAGGAGAGTGATATCAGCGGCCGCCACGATAACGTCGGCACGAACGAAACACTCACCGCTCCCAGTGTTCTCTAACCCAGTCGAGCCTCGACTGTGTGTTTGGGCTATACCTCCGCGTCCGAAGACTAGACGGGTCGAGGCTGGCTTCTTCCTGGAGATAATACTCCGGAGGCCGCTGCTCCTCCTCGTTCTGGAGCTAGCGTCCGGCGTCGTCCTCGTCCTCTTCATCTTCTTCGTCCTCTTCGTCTACCTCACCTTCTTCGCCGCGATCTTTGTACGATACAGCGTCAGCGCCATAGTCAGAGGCAGAGGAAGCGTCGGTTTCGCTCTCGCTAGCGTCACTGAAATAGGCTTCACTTGGATCAAAGTCACTCTCATCATCGTCGCTGTCTGGATGGCGATGGGGGGTCATATTCTCTTCTCTGGAAAGTGAGGGGAGTAGAGTTATTCCAAACGGCCGTAGGGTATCTAGATGAGGAAAAGGGAGCTCCAATATGGATGCATACTACATATTGAGAGAGGACAAGGAGGAGGAGCGAGGGAGGAGAGAAAGGGCAGATGGCTCAAAAAATGAGGCCCCCGGGGCCCAAGTGCGAGGTCCTCTATTTCTTGACTGCGAAGCAAAAACGGATTTCAGTCGCCCGCTGAATTAGCATGTAGCCGCTTGGCAATGGATGACGCTGACGCTTCGCTCCTGGTGAGGTAGGGATGGGAGGTGGACCCACGGGTTGATTGGCTGGTGCCTGACAGGGGGGTGTGCGTGTGCGGTACCTATCCAGGTGCGTGGCCAAAATTTTGGCAAGTTTTTGGCCGGATGCGGCCGTCAGATCAGGCCGCTTTTGGCCAGTTGGTCGCCATTTTATCGTTAAATTGAGTAATAACTCTTTTATTAAATAAAGTTTAAAAAGTTATTTTTTTAAATTATTTAGTAAACTAATTAATTAAAAAGTAGCTTTATAATAGAATATAACTATATTAACTACTAAAGTAAAGCTTATTACTCTAATATATATAGTAATATAGTTAAAATAATAGAAATACTTCTTTAAGTAAATATATTTTAATATTAATTAAATACTTAATATTTACTATAATAATAAGTAAATAATTAGTTTTATAAATAAAAATAATATATTAATTAATACTAAATTTAAATATATTAATATCTATTAATACTAACTATATAAATAAATTTAATATAATAAAGTTAATATTATTTAAGTTCTAATTAATTAAATATTTATAGATAGCTTTACTAAGCCTCTTATAGTCTAATAATATAAGGAATTTATTTAGTAGCTTAGTCTAATTAATTATTTAATTAAGTAGTACTTAAATTATTTAAATCTATAATAAAAATATAGCTAGAATCTATTTTAAATTTCTTAATTAGAAATAGAATAATACTTTTTCCTTATTTTTTAGTATTAGAATACTAAATTAAAATATTTATAATATCTAGCTATATATATTTACTTCTATATTTTATTATTTTTAATACTTATTTTACTCTTTATCTTTATTAAATAAATTAGAATAAGTATCTAATAAGACTAAGTAGTTAATTAGTAATAGAATAGCTACCTAAAGAGGTTAATAAAGAGATTATTTATTTAAATCTAGATATTACTATAGAAGGAATTTAATAATCTTAAGGAGCTTATAAATACTATAATACTAATTATTATAGGGCTTTATTTTAGTTTTTACTTTATATTATTAGTTATTTATATTTATTATACTTTCTTTTAGTTTATTTCTTTCTATTCTAGAAGTTTTATAGCTTTATTTTATTATCTTTTTATATATATTTAGCTTTTATATAGCTATAAGTTAGGGGGGTATATTAGAATATAGCTTAGTTATCTTATACCTATATAAGGGGCTATAAATTCTATATATAACTATATCTAATTAAGCTTATTACTATTACTAATAATAACACCTATATTGCGCTCGAATTGCTCGAACCAATCATTTATCTTCATCTGCTGCTGTTATTCTGACAATCATTTATCCATAGCCCTACCAAGAGCAACTCTGCCACTGGAGATGCTGCATAACTATTGCCTGATCACGGTCCTGCTATGCTAAGTTATTATTATCGACTGTATTCACCCTCTTAATTCTCTCAAGTCAACAGGACAAATTTTAGACCAACACTCTTTTTGTGTGTTCCCCACTCTATACTTTTCTAACGTGCCTCACTTGTGCTCTTGTTGCCCTATATAAACCCCTATATAAACAACTACACCTAGCTATTTGAATTTTTTTTTTTTTTTTTTTTTTTTTTTTTTTTTTTTTTTTTTTTTTTTGATAAGTCCATCTCGCCGTTATCAGGAAAATTGTTTCAGTTATGCCTCTTCTTTTGCACCCTGCTTCGAAATCGATTGCTGCCTGCATTTCTTGAGTTCCTTTTCTGCAGAGGTTGAAGCCCGTTAAAGATGCATCCATCAGTTCCATTTCAACGAGCATTACCAATATTACCTTATATCTACCGTCATTCCAGTGCCCACCTGCGAAGTAAATTGACTATGTCGTCTAGTACGAGAAGAATACCCCGATACCCCAAAATTCCCAAGGTCAACAGCTGCATGTTATCCAGCGACGTAGCCGGCCGTCAAGGTGCCATTCCGATCTTCTCGACAGGGAAAGAGAGAGATCGCACATTTACTCCTAAAATCTCGAGGCTCAATGAGCACCAGCTTGGTGAACTATTACGGGGAAGATATCCATCTGACTATCGATTTGAAGTTATCCATCTAAGTGATGCAGCTCCCGAAACCAGCCTGATATATGATGCCCTGAGAGATCACAAGAGGTTTGTGTTCCCAAATTTCTTACGCCAGCTGCGAGTATTAATTTCTTTACATCTGAAGAATTAGGGTAGTTAGCGAAAGAACTTTTTCAATGACGACTGTTCGAAACGCCCCTACTCCCTTACATCAGTGGGTTGTATCTGGTGTTACAAACTTCCTTACATCTCAAATGCCTGCTGGTACACGAGTCTTGTATGGTTCTCCCATTCAAGATCTCACCTCTTTCAAAGACGAGCTCATTCCAGACCTACAACTCCTCTATCAAGAACACGGAGCTCTTGAACCAAAGGCTGTTCTTTCAGTAGAAACAGGATTTTCGCAGCAATACGAGAGTCTTCAGCACGCCGTCCGCAGAGCTATCGATGCTACTCAGAACGTCAATGTCTCCTTAATGATCAACTTGAAAGAAAAGTGTCAGAATCTGCCACTACACTAAAAGGAGTGAGCCCACACTAATAGTGGGCAGATACGAAGTTTGACAAAAAGCCAGCCTTTCGCGCTCCGTTTTCGCCAACTTCTTCCGGTCTATATCAGCATCCGATCACCAAGGAGTATGTGGACACGGCGACAATGCTGAAGTACCTTGAGTCTTCAATCCACACAGAACCATTGCCTAAGAATCCTAATGACTTAGAAAGCCCGTTGTTCTTCCTTGGGACCTGTTGGGTTGGCCGGGTTGAAGGCACCTTAGAAGTCTGGGTGCGTGACAAAGTTACCCAGAAAGCTGTCCGAAAACTTGATCCAATCGTAGGTGTCCTACAAATCCCTCCAAGTTAACTTAGCTAACTTATCTCTCAATCTAGCTATTTTACGGCTCGAAACTACAGGTTGATAAGGACACACCCTACATCGACGCTAGAAATGAGGATGTTCAGCTGGGTCTTAATCTCTCTGACATAATCATCTCTGCTAACGACGATCTGAAGAAGCCGTTCGTCGTTGATTGGGTGGATCTAAGAAAATGCATCAATCAGGGCCGGATGGCATTGGCTAGGAGTCGGTGCTGGACAACTATGGAGCATATTGCAGAGTTGAACGGGAAACAAAAGTGAAGGGAATGTTGCGTTTGATTTTCACAGCAGTAATAACGTTGAACCTCATAATGAATTAAGCTCCACAAAAATCCAGAATTTGTTTATCTCATTGGATCAACCATTACTAGGCTTTTTCAGGCCCACCAATTGGCCCGTGTATAGTCACGTGCCAGATAACCATACAAGCATGTTTCTCTTACGGATATAAGTCTGCTTTCCTGGTTTATTTCTTTGGTGATGAATACTTTTTAATTATGTTAATACACGCAGAAGCAGCAATGAATTAATTAGTTAGCTAAGCATATCTGTACAGACTATTGCTAGGAATTAAACACATGCGGGAATCGATAGTAAAACAAAAGCCCAATTTACGCTGGGAGTCCGGCTGTTCTTTGGGGGAAAGAAAGAAAGAGATTGGTACAAGTAGCAGCTTCAAAAATTGATTCTAAATTGATCCTACAAAGGCCCTCTAAAACCCGTGATGCTAACCCATTAGTCTTCCGGATCATCTGCCAACCATCCTATTCGCATGCGATGTGACTGTTAAAACCCGGGTTAGAAACCATGTCCCTACTATAGAGAAAAGCAGAGTGGGAAAACGAGGTGCAACTTACTATAGGTAGCTTTGGGATGACAACTCCGAGAACAGCTAGGAAGTTGATGATGAAATATGTCAAATCATAGTGGGTGTAATGCGTACTCAGGAGGAAGAGGATGATGGGAACGCTTAAAAGGAATTTCTTGGCCGGCGTATACTGGTCGCCATTGTCGATTTGTTCCCACATGTTGAGGTTATCGTAGGCTCCGCCGTTGAATTCAAAGGGCACGCCTCTCACCCAATGGAACATGAGGAACGAGCCGAACATATAGGAGATATTGGTGAGTGTCCATGACGTCTCCTGGGACACACCTGGTATGATATCATAGAATATTTTCAACGCAATGATCAGAACAAAATGGATAGTCCATGCTCCTAAATTGTGTTTGTCAGTTTATGAAGCCTCCCAAAATTTTATGACACGGGGGGCCCGAGAAGTTATATTACTCACCTTTTGCGTTGACCCAGTTCGCATTCAGGTTCGGTAGGGCTGCCTGGTCGCTGGTGTGTTCTATCGACTCCGGAGGCTCCTGGTATATGATACTGCTGGACCTCCTCCTCCGTCCAGTCCTGGTCTGACTCATCCCCGTATCTGGTGATAGATGAGAAGAAGCTTGCGTGGCCCGTGGTTCCAGCGTGGACGAGAAGGAGGTCCTCGGTACGATAAGGGGAGACAGTTTGGCGGTATTGAGGGTTTATGTAGCTACAGTCGGTTCAACGTAGAAATGGGGAGGGAAGGAAGAGCAGGCTGCCGTGGTATACGAGACGTTCCGTGTTATATCGACTTATCGAAAGCCGTTAAGCTGGTCACTTCAGGGAGTCGACGGGGGGCGTATAAGGCTGGAGCGAGCTGTCAGGCGGGGAAGCAGAGGGCCAACCCGAGGGATGACAGGGAGCAGGGCGTGTTGCAGGATACACAAGCGAGTGGCTCGTAGTCTTATAGGGGCAGGAATACTCCGTAAGCTGGCAGCGAAGATGACGGGCAGGACGACTATCGGACGAGCGATGCAAGGGTTGAGCAGGAGAAAAAACAAGCCCCAGCCAGAAACTGAGCCAGAGCAGGCCGGCCTGGAATTTATAATGCAGCAGAAGAAACAAATAACCCTGGCAGATGCTATGCGACTGTCTGGCGCGTGTCTGTTGGAGTCGAGCTTGCTTTGCTTGCTTTGCCTGCTGGTTGGTTTCTTCTTCCTGCGTCTTGCGTGGTGGTTTCTTCAAGCTCCGAGACATGCAACTGCTGACTAAGACGGGGCCGCTTCCATGGCTCGCCCTCGCCCTTTTTTTTTTTTAGCTATTCTCGTTTTCGACGGAAGGGATGCTTTTGGATCAAGAGACAAACAAGACCAACAGCGATAACGACAACGTCTGGTGTCAAGTGCCCAGGCTACAGGTGAGTCCTATCTGGGGACACAGCGGAAACTGGCGCTGACATTTGAAAAATCAATAGGAGAGAAAAAGGCCTTGCCGGAGATGTCAGGCGCTGCGGAAGATGCAGCTTGCGACTCGCGTACCGCGTCTGTCGGCCTTGCGCCAGCCAAAGGAGCCCAACGAGTCACTGCGCTGAGTGAAGGCACCGGGCAGGCGCCGTCTGTCAACTGGAATAACGTGCGGAAGGGCAAAGTGCGGACTGCCCTTAGACGGCCTGCGTCGAAGCCCGTGACGGCGCCCAACTCGTTCAATAAGGTCAATGGGCAGTACTGGCGCAGCGGGAGTGCTTCTGAAGACGAGTCTGAGGCTGGCGCTCGCGCAGAGGAGGGCAATGCTGTGGTAAAGGATAGGAGTGAGGGCGATAGTGATCGTTCCAGTGATGATTCAACCGATCCTTCGGATGTCGACGACAACGACAGCTCTATCCTATTAAACATGGACCAGCCGAGCACCGAGGGTCAGCCACTAGATCCGCAGCCTGTGCATACCAGCGAAGAACAGCCGCCAATGCCTCTTGAAACGGCCGCCACTGTTGAAATTAAAGAAGAAACTGCACCAATGGAAACCGAAAAACCCGCTATCAAGAATGAAGATATAGACACAACTACTCATGCGGCCTTTGCGTCAAAGTACAGCGTACCCCCTCAGACCATTGCGGAGTTGAATGCGGAAGACCTCAAGAAGCAGTTAAAATATATACTATACAACAATACTGGCAATCCCGATCCTTCGGCACCTGTCAGATGTATAGAGTGTTTCAGGGAAGGGCATCTATCAGACGTCTGCCCCAATAAAAAGGTAAGTATAGTCCTCCTACCACTACCTGTCTGTGTGCCCTAACTCCTACGAACATAGTGCGAGCATTGCGGTGCATGGGAAACCCATGAGTCTAGATTTTGCCCGACTTGGCGAAGGTGCCAGAAATGCAGAGAGCGTGGCCATGACAAGGATTCATGTTCGGCACCGCTTCAGGGGTCTGCTGCAGAGGTTCCCTGCGACTTGTGTGGCTCTGACCAGCACATTGAATCCCAGTGTGATCTAATGTGGAAGCAACCACATCCTACATATACCACGGGGAAACTCTTCATTTCAATATCTTGTGCACAATGCACCAGCTCTCAGCATCTTATTGGAGACTGCCCGTCTGTGCGCACTCCATCACACTCTACATCTTGGAGCCTGAAGGCGTTTGACCCTTCTATTATCTCCAACACAAGTCAGTCGTCTACTAGTGGACCAAATGCGAGGACAAATGGTGCCATTCCCCAGTTGAAAATCAAAGGGCGCGCGCAAAGGGAACCAACCCCGGAAGAGCACGAGCTTCATATAAGATCTCGTCCCCACCCCCCTACAGCGCCTCGCGCAAACATTAAATTCGCCGAGGGCCTTGGACGTGGGCGAAACCTGAGCTCAAACCAACCTCGCTCCAACGATAGTGGAAGTGATCGCTACACACCTCGAGACTCTCAACGGGATTACCGGGAACGAGACCAGTATTTTAACTCCAATTCTCGTCCGCGTTCCCGCTCTCCAGAGTCACGGTACGGTGGAAATCACCGTAGACCACCCCTTCCACCAAGCCGTGGAAGAGGCCCACCACCTCCTTCTCGCAACCCTGGTAGGGACCGAGGAAAGGGGAGAGGTGGCGGCGGCGGCGGTGGTAATCAGCGTGGTGGGAAAGAGTCACCAAGGCCTTTACCTGGTCGAGGTAAACGAAAGGGCAACCGAAACACTTGAACCACCGGCTTTATGAATTGTCCCCAGATTATAATTAGAGACGTTGGATACCTATATTATCCCTATTATTTAGCTGGATTGAAGACCAGCATTAGTGGACTGTGAATTCTGTGTCTGTCCTCCATGTCCGGAGGAAACCACGGTCCTCACTGACTACGTGCGGCACTAAACCTGCTCGTCATATCTACTGGATTTTCCAGACTATCATATTAACAGTCTCGGTGCCCTGTGGCCTATTTTTCCAACCATTTCGTGAATGCCACTTCCATTGCCGAATAGGACTGGAAGTTAAACATGCTAGCACCGATGCTACGTGGAGAGGTGTACGAGCCGATCATGGCACAGTTTCCGCAGGGTATGCCGTACCGACGCCGCAGCTCCAGCCAATACTGGAATTGGCAGCCTCTTGCCCGTGTGCTTCATACAGCACCAAAAATACAGAAAGTTACAGTGCCAGAATCAACACTCGAGGGATGTTTCTATGCATCCTCCTGTGAGACTTATCTCATATCATTATCACATATGCAAGGTAAAAGGCTCATTGTCTTTTGCATACTTTGTAGCTTCTACTTCGTAAATCTAGCATCTATGTACTTACTAGGGCTATGTCGTATGCCTAACCTCAAGGCCGTTCCCTGGTTCCGCAGAACCCGGTCTCAAGCACGTTGATCAATTCATCCAGACGTTCAATACAGAGGTCGGTATGCTCGTGGTCCTTGAGGTCCTGGTTCCGTTCATTCAAGAGCAGCACAGTGGCTGCTCCAGCTTTATGCCCAGCTGTCATATCATCCAAGCTATCACCAACCTACAAGGCTCATTAGCTATTTCCTCAACCCTAACCAAGTCAGCAATTATACGCACCATGATCAAACCACTAGCATCCTCTAGTTCCCATGCTCGTGCAATGTGCAGTATCCCAGCCGGGTCTGGCTTAGGCATGATATTCGGTGTATCCCGAGTTATAATTGGTGCAAATACATGAGTAGCCAGATGAGACTTGATAAGATGGTTTACCGGGCCACTTTATTCAAAACAGGTGTCAGTAAGCCACTGTATAGACAACGGTAATAGGTGAGGGGTATACGAGGGGCACGGCATTAAGCAACGTACTCAAAGTTGCGTGTACACAACGCCCGTTTGACATTCTTAGAATTGAGATAGTCCATAAGCTCGACAAGTCCTGGCTGAGGAACTTGTTTCACCATTGCCTTGCGCTCAATGTCGCGAACAATTGCGATGGCGTCCGTCCTGGCCGTGAAGGTGGGCAGGCCTCGGATATGGTGAATTATATCGACCCCTTTCTCTATTCCAAGGGCATCTCTAATGGATAGTAGATCAGTATGACATCTAACTAAGTTATAGATGTATAAATTCGTCTTATCTGTCGCCTTACCGCATCTCTTGAAACATGTAATGCTGTGGTAGGCTGGATCCGAATCCCTCGTCAGCTACCCGTTAGCTTATCCGTACACCGGTTCTCAAAGGCCATATTTCAATGGCAAATAAAGGGTTACTTGCCATAGTGTCCCATCGACATCGAATACAATTCCCTTCAGTACGGGTACATCTCCTCCATCGGTGTCCAAGGGTGCAAATCTGCGTTGGGCCATTGCCACGGGGCGTAATGCCGATGCTAATGCTGTGGACAGTGAGCGTGATGCGTAGCCAGAGAACAGTGCTTGAGCTGATGTATTGAGAATCATAGGAATCTATAGTTGATTAGTATACGTGAAATAGAAGTGAAAAGCAAACTCGAAGTTGTCTATCCTGTCTATCCTCTAAAGAAGCTTTGATATTAACCGTCAAAAATGCCAAGACGGCGGAATCAACTAACTAGTTAACTAGTTGTCAGGATGTAGCTTAGTCATCTTGCACCCATATAAGGGGCTGCAAATTCTATATATAACTACACCTAATTAAGCTTATTACTATTACTAATAATAATACCTATATTATACTCGAATTACTTAAACTAATTATTTATCTTTATCTACTATTATTATTCTAATAGTTATAAACCTAATTAATACTTAATAGAGTATATAATAATATATTATATATTAATTTCCTTATATTAACTATCTTTATAGAATAATAGTAATATTAATATTAATAACTTATCTAATCTTAATAAGATAAATAAAGACACTAGAACTTTTAATATTATTATTCTAAAGTTTAAAAGAAACTAGGATATCTAATATAGAGTAATATATAGCTTTAAAAGGATAAAGAGAATATAAAATCTAGTAAAATCTAACTAGAAAAGTAAACTAGCTTTTTAAATAGAGCCTAAGCTACTATAAAGATTACCCTAAGATATAAATATTAAGATAAAAGAAGAGTATAAGCTAAATCTAGTAGAGTAAAAAGAAGAGATAAAATACTATAAAAGGGAATAATAGATATTAAGTAAGTTTTAGAACTAATTAATCTCTAGTATATAATATTCTATTATAAAAAAACTAGTAATAGAAGAATACTCCTATATTATCTTTAAGGCTTTAAAGGAATACTTCTATCTAATAGAAAAGAATAAATAAAGAAATATATAAAACTATTAAATATCTTTAATAAAATATTTATAAATAAAGAATATTAATTACTAACTTTAAAACTAGAAGAATATATATTAAAATATAAAGAAGCTTAAATTAATTACTAAAAAATAAATAATTAATAAATTTATTTAAATTAATAGATAGATAAATTATATTTATATAATAATATAGATAAATTAAGATATTTAAAGTATATTCTATTAGATTATTAATAAATTCTATAGATACTATAATATAAAGCTAACTATATATAAAATAAGGTATTAAGTAATTTTTCTATTATCTACTTCTTTATTAATACTATTTAAACTAATACTATAAGGCTAGTCTTAGTAGTAAAAGAAAGTTCTAATTTATATTTATAGAGTTATTTATTAGTATACTAAATATAGTTATTTAAATAAGGATATAAAGATAAAAAAATAAATAGAAGATTCTAAAGTAAAGTAGAAGGTAAATAAAATTCTAAAGAATAAGTTTAAAAAAGTAAATATTTAAAAAGTATTATAAGTATATAAAGCTTACTAGAAAAAGATAAATAATACTAACTCTATAAATTTTATAGTAAAGAATAATACTAAAAATACTACTTTAAGCCTTTTTTCTATTATATTTATTACTTTAGATACTAATATATTTTTAACTATATTAACTCTTTTAATAGTATCTAACTTTTTATTAAAAAATAGTATAATTTATAACTTAGTAGTAATAATATATATAATTAATAATAGTAATTAATTTAATATACTTAAGTTATATAAGGGAGTTATTTTAACTAATACTACTAAAATTAAGATATATAGAGTTAGAATAACTAATATCTAGCTAATAATATTAGATAGAAAGTAAAAATAGAGATAGTTTAAAAATACCTAGTATATTTCTAGCTTTTATACTAGTTTAGTATTTAATTTATAAATAAAGAAGAAGGGACTCTTTTATAATAGTAAGATTAAATATATTAAAAAAGGGGAAAGTAGAGAAATTATAGCTAAGATATAGAGAATTAATAGCTTATTTATTATTAAATATAATACTCTACTAATAGTAAATATAGCTCTTATATCTTCCTATATATTTAAAAAGAGTACTATAAATAAAGCTTTTTAGTATAAATAATTTAATTACTTTAATAATAAAATTATTAAATACTTTAAAATAGTTTCTAATAATATTAAAGTTATTTATTTAAAGCTATTAATATTTAAAGCTAGAGACTCTAAACTAATTTATAAAGCTATAAGGCTCGCTGAGTAGTAAACGCTATAATACTAATTATTAGGCAATATAGATATAATATAAATATAAAATATATATATAAATTAGAATAAGAACTAATTACTAGTTTCTAGTAATAATTAGAAAGAAGAAGATATATATATATATATAGAGCTTAATAATATATTAATTATTAGCTTAGTTATTATTAGTATAGCTATATAGTATAATAATTACCCTCCCTTTTTTAATAGAGTTATCTTTAATAACTTATAAGAGTAAAAATATTAAAAATATAGTAAGTATATTATTTACTATATAAATTTATTAGTAGTTTATATTATAGATATATAGTATTAATTTCTACTCCTTATATATATTCTTAAGTTATATATATAGTATAATTATAGAACTAAATTAAACTAGAATATTATATAGTACTTTAGCTAATCTAATATTATATAATATATTTAAAATTAATATAATATTATATAATACTAAATTTAGTAAAATATTATATATTTAACTTATTTTCTTTATATTAAGCTATAGCTTAAACTTACTATAAATATTATTATTATTAATATTATATAGGCCTCCCCTAATACTATTTAAGCCTTTTTTATATATTTTTTTACTACTACTATCTAGTATATTCTCTATTAATTTACTATAAGTACTCCTATTATATATAAATAGCTTTTTTAGTATATTTAATATATATTTAATACCTTTTTTATATTTATTTTATAGCTTTCTATAATTTATAAAGTAGTCTTTATATATAAATTTAGGATATAGTTTTATAGAGTAAGTAAATTAATATAGTATTATATATTCTCTAAAATTTAGTATATATTTTAATATTCCTTATATAAACTATAAGTATTTTAATATTTATTATATATACTATAAGTAGGCTACTAAGCCTAGTAGCTATAATAAGATATCCCTAAGTATATCTTACTTCTATTTTAGAATAGAGTTTAATTTTTACTATATTTCCTAATGATATCCCTATTCTCTACTAGATTTTTAATAAGATAACTTTATTTTATAATATCCCCCCTTTTTATTTAGAGAAAAACTATATTTTTACTACTATTTTAAATTATTATTTTTAGAACTTCCCTATTTACTTTTAGCTACTATTCTTCGTACTCTAAGTATCTAGGCTTACTTCTTATAATTAACTTATTATATTAAGAGCTATAATATAATAATTAATATAATAATTAATATAATTAACTTAATTCTATTAGCTTTTTTATTATTAATATATTTATTAAGTAATTAATAAAATATAATAATAAGATTAGATATACTAATCTATAGTATATTTCTTCTTATAATAATATCCTCTATTATTATTATTTCCCCCTTTTCTATAATTTAGAGAAGTTTTATAAGTTTAGATTTAGCTACTAATATATTTAATACTACTTAATATATTAAATATATAATAAAGTAAGTTTTCTTATATTTTTAATATTTATTTATTAATATTTTAAACTAATAATATATTTAGAAATCTAACTCCCCTAAGTTATATTAGTTTTACCTTTTTAGATTGGAGATTTAAATTTTTAAAATCTAAATTAGTATAATAGTTATCTTATACTATAAAAAGCTTAATTAATTATATTATTAGTTAATAGTTCTCTAACTTAGTAAATAATTTATTTATATTTATATAGTTAGGTTTATATTTATATAAGTCTACTATACTTATTAGAAGGAGGCTAAGCGCTACTAATTAGAGAAAAGCCCCTTAATAGATACTACTCTTTCTAGTATATTATCTAGTACTTCTATACCTTCTATATCTTCTAAGGGAGAAGATATTTTATTTATAGCCCCTAGGCCTTAATTTAAAGTTATAATATATATAATTATACCCCCTAAATACTTTCTATTACTTCCTACTATTATTACTACCTCTATTACTAATATTATTACTACTACTCTTACTACTATTCCTACTACTACTACTACTACTAATACTATAGCTAGTACTACTACTACCCTACTCTACTACTATAGTTATTCTCCTTACTACTATAACTATAGCTATCCCTATAGCTCTTACTAAGTATAATTTATTAGTTATTTTTTATATTAATTAATTAGTTAGACTAGTTTTTAAATCTTAATTTTATTTTTCTATTATAGCTTATAGACCTTTAATTATTAAGATTTGGAGTCTTTAGACTAAATAAAAATATTAACTTTCTATACTTTTTTTTACTAAAATTATATAAAAATCTATTTATAGAAAAAAATAATAGTAGAAAAAGTTAAAAAATATAGTATTTCTATTTAGAAGTATTTATTTTATAGAATTAGTATATAATAGATTATAAAACTAAGTAATTATATTAATATTAGGGGTTATAGAATTAAAGTAAGAATTATAGTAGATACTCCCTCTATTTTTAAGGTATTTCCACACACTAATAGTTAAATTATTTTATATAAGGGGCTTATAGAGTAAGTAAGATTAAGAATATATAGAGAGCCTTATTTTTAAATATTTAGTTTTTTAAAATTCTTTTTTTACTTCTTATATTTTAATTTTATAAGTTTATATACTTTATATTAAGATTTCTAATATAAAAACTACTTTAAGGTTTTTATTTTTTATATATACTCCTTAGGTTCCTAGTTATTATAAATATATATTTATCCTTTCTATTTTATTAAATAATAAGGTCTACCTCGCTTTAACTTAATATCTAAAATTTCTTCTATTTAATACTTTTTTTTACTATTAATTAGTACTAATAGTAGTAGTAGATCTTCCTCTAATTAAGGCTTATAAGACTATAATCTCTAGACCTCTAGGACTTTAAATAGATCTAGATAAGTATAATCTAGCTTTCTAGCTAAATATAGTATATATAGATTTTTAGACTTAAATATTATAAACTTATCTATCTTAAATTTTAATAGCTTTCTTTTCTTATTATAGTAAATTTTTTAAACTACTTTTACCTTTTCTAGTTCTATAATTAAATAGAAGTATATAGATATTAGGCTCTATATATAGTTTATTACTTTCTATAAGGTAGATAACTCTTTATCTATATTAATTATAAGCTCTAAGTAGTAACCTATTAAGACTTTAGCTAGAGTCTTATTTATTAAGCTTTACTTTAAGCTATTATATACTAGCTATACTATAGGTAACTACCTAATCTAATTATCCTAATAGAAGTTAATAAAATACCTTAAATAATATTCTAATATTTAGTTTTAGTATTCCGTCTATTTATCTATTTAAAGATAGAAGATAGTTAAAAAATACCTTTTTATACTAAAATAATAATATAATATTATCTAATATTTAGATATAAAGAATATACCTCTATCTAATACTATATTTTTAAATATATTAAAGATAGAAAAAATATACTTATAGTATAGTTTATTTATCTCTTTAGTAGTAATAATCTTAATATATAATAGATAAATAATAAATTTATTAAAGATATCTACTATTACTAAAATAGTATTATATATTTAATACCCCTAGAATATAGGAGGTAGACTAGTAATAAAGTCTATAGTAATAGTCTCTATTAGCCTTTTTAGTAGTAGTATAGAGTCTAGTTTACTATAAGGCTTATAATAGTATAGCTTAACTTATTAGTATATATTATAGGTACTTATATACTATAAGATATTACTAGAAAGCCTATACTAATAGTACTTTCTAGATATAATCTCTAAGATATACTTTTTATTAAAGTAGCTACTCTATAGGTTATTATAGTTAGTATAGAGTATTTTAGTAATTAATATATACTAGTTAGAAATATATACCTTTCTATCAATCTAAATAATTCTATTTTAGTTTAAAGACTATCTAATACTATTTAGTATAAAATCTCCCTATATTTTAAGCTCTATAATTTATTTAATAATAAATATATTAAAGTTTTAAATTTATTTAATAAGTAAACTTAAAGATTCGAGTATATTCTTATAAACTACTTTACTAAATATAGCTACTACTACTATTAAATATAATATAAAATAGTATAGAAGCTATACTCTAATATTATTAAAGATATTTATTTTAAACTTAAGATACCTTTCTTATATTAGAGATATACTAGGAGTTTAAATTAGTAGCTATATATAGTTAGCTTTACTATTATATATCTATATATAGCTTACTAAAATTAAGGCTACTTCTATAAGCTTATAATTATAATTCTTATATCTATACTAGAACTTCTACTATAATATAGATAGAAGAACCTCTCTATAGTAGAACTTGGTATAGTTTATTTAATAACTAGATATATTTATAGAATTATACTTTCTAGAGTAATATAATAGTATAAAATTATATATATTAAATTACTTAGTTTATTTATCCTACTACTTATTAAGTATTTTTATTATTATAAAGTACTATAAGTTAGTATAATTAGAGTAAATCTCTACTAGAGCTTAATTACCCTCTAAATAGTACCTCTAGTAGATAAAAGCCGCGACTATTACTAATAATTCCTTATTATAGGTATTATAATATATTTCTACTTTAGTAAACTTATATAATTAATAGATTATAGGGTACTAGAGTATATCTTCCTCTAATTATAGTAATATAGCTACTACTATAAAATCTAAAGTATCTATTTCTATTTAGATATACTTTTTTAAATTAAAATATATAAGTAGAGGTACTATTATAAAACTCTTCTTAAAGTTATTAAATAAGCTTTATATAGTTAAAGTCTACTAAAAAGGTAGCTTCTATTTTCTCTTTTTATAACTTTTAATAATTTTAAAGAGTAGTACTATAACTTAGGAATAAGTATATATAAAGTATCTATAAAAGTTAGTAAAACTTAAAAAAGACTATATATTCTTTACTAATTTAAATACTAGCTACTAAATAATAATAGTTATATAGTCTTATTTTATTTTAATTCTATTAAACTTTATTATATAGCTTAAGAATATAATCTATTAGACTTTAAACTTATATTTTAAAATTTTTAAGTAGAGTCTAACCTTCTTAAGATATTTTAAAATCTCTATAATATATACTCTATATTTCTTCTAAATCTTTAAAAAAATTAAAATATTATCTAAATAGACTATATAGAAATTATTAAATAGATTAATAAAGACTATATTAATATATATCTAAAATATAGTAAATATATTTATAAGTCTAAAAAGTAGAATTTAGTACTTAAAGTATCTATAATAAATATAGAAGGCGGTTTTCTACTAATTTTCCTACCTAATAGGTATATAATAATAAGTATCCCTTAAGTCTAATTTAGTAAAGTATTTAACCTAAGCTAACTTATCTAAGAGTTTACTAATTAGTAGTAGTAGATATTAATTCTTAATAATAATATTATTAAGATACTAATAGTCTATATATAAATATATAGTATTATTCTTCTTAGAAATTGTTACAGACTATCTGCGGTATAGCCCAGATAAGTACGCTTATTGGACAAGGTTACGGCACGGAACAACCTAGGAGGACCTTGGATCATATGATAACTAAGAGAGGTCCCAAATATCAAGAATATAGATAGGTCTACGATAGGACCTTAGAGGAAAGGTCTATAATAGGACCTCAGGGAGTAGGTCTAACTTGGGATCTTAGGACACAGATCCACGAAGGGACCTAAGTAGGATAATAGGATGAGGGACCTTACTATAATATATATATAAAGGTACTTATCGCCCACCTTAATTAGGGTTATCTTCTAATACTTACGATTAAAGTAGCCTTTATAGTAAGTTATAGCTTTATAGCACTGATTAATATAAGTATACTTCCCTTTATCTATCTAATATCCCAAGCTACCCTTATACTAGACTTAACTAGTGTACTAGCTTTATTATAGATAAGGAACTTAGAGCGTGACTACAACGCTAAGCTAGACTTAGAGCTACAACCTTAAAGCCAGATACTAAAGTATCTTTCTACAATCTAGAGAGCTCGTTAATACTTCGCTATAACCTAACCTATCTACAAAGTACCTTAGTACCCTTTTACTAAGATATTATCCCTTATACTGATAACCTACCTTTATAGTATTGATCGTCCCGTACCTATAGTTATAGATACCCAAATAGAGATTCTAACTTACTATTCACCCTTTACTACCTCGACGTCTACCTACAACTAGTAGTAAAGGTTATACCTACACGTATCTACCACGATATTACAACCCCGATTAGTGGAAGTACTTTTACTTGAAAGGAATATTAGGTATATATCCCCTACCCTAAATATTTAAAGAACTAATTAGGAATAACGACTACCTTTAACTAACTAATATATCTACTATAAGCGGAACTACTAGTAACCCTAACTATATCCTAACCTAACTCAAGTAATAGATCGCTACTTTAGAAGCGAAAGTCAATAAATAGGATTGTGAGGATGATATCTAGTAGTATAAAACGCAGATTAAAGAATTAGTTAATAAAATACGTATTCTAAAAGTACGTACTAGAGATTCGCGAGTATTAGTTAAGATTAGGATACCCGATACCTTTAAGGGAGAATATAATAAGCTAGAATACTTCTTAAGTAAATATAATATCTATCTAGCTACTAAACTAGGAAT
Organism: Trichophyton schoenleinii; assembly: GCA_018357685.1. Lineage (NCBI taxonomy): Eukaryota > Fungi > Ascomycota > Eurotiomycetes > Onygenales > Arthrodermataceae > Trichophyton > Trichophyton schoenleinii. Next base: position 5,583,586 of record WOFF01000001.1, read on the forward strand.
TACCGAAGTTAAGAAAGTGATCTTTATAGGATCTTACTTACGCGATACTGCAGCTATATAGTGTAAACTAATACTCGAGGACTAGATTAATACCTAGGGATAACTAAAAATATATGTAGATATACTAGGAAGCTACCTATAGTTTAAAGCCGTAATTAGATAGTTCTTTAGAAATACAGACCGCAAATAAATACTCAAATAGAAACTAGCTAACCTATAATAGATAAGAGACGTAGCTTAGTTTATAGTATAGTTATAGTAACTATATTAAGAATTAGAGATCCACGATAATAATAGGAAAATAGCTATCTTTAAGTAAGGACTTAAACTAGAAACTTAATACGAAACTATTAAGATAGAACTATTTGCAAACTATACCTCTATAGTTAAAATAGCGGTATAAATCAATAATTAGCTATATAACTTATAGAACCTACAATAAGGAAAAGTAACCTTCTAGAAAGGAATAAACTAATAAAGCACGAGTAAACGAGATAACTATAGACTAATACTAATAGAGCTCGATACTACTAAAAAAAGATCTTTTGATAAGGAAAAGAACGAATAATATAGGAAATAAAAATTATATTTCTACTATAAGAAGCTAGAGCACTAGGCAAAGAATTATAAAAAGAAATAGGGAGATATACGGAAAAGTCTGAATACTACCACTATAGCAAAGTCTAGTAGTATATATAATACGAAGTACTACGAAACCGGAAAAAAACTCAATACTACTACTATAGTAAGGCTTAGTAGTAATGAGAAACCCAGATATAGAAGGGACTCTAAGTAAAAAGAGTACCTACGAGTAATACGACCAAGGTTAATCAGACAAGATACTATACTAGGATAAGAATAGAGGTACCTAGAAGGATATAGGAGGGAATAATAGGAATGAGATACCCTACCTACGAATTAAGAATACGACCTTATGACAGGACCTAATTAAGGAATTATAACCCCGGAATAAATGGACTTAGAAGAAGAAACCGAGCTAGAGGAAGAAGAAGTACCCGAGTCTAGCTAAGATAACTTAAACTAGGAAGACGTATTACTAACGATTAAGGAATGATAATAGCGAATTGAGGATAGCCTCAAGGAATACACAAATAACTTTAATAAAGAATACTGGATAGTATATAAATAAAAGGGCCTTTATTTTATATATAATATAAGAAAATAAAGAGAGGTTAGTAACCTAGCTTATCTATACTATAACGAGTACGAATAGGATTACTACTATAAATACTATATATTTAAGGAAATATAGAAGTACGAATAAAGACTTTACTATAAGAATTATAAGTAATACCCGTAATATAAAGATAATAAATAGATCTACTAGAGATACTATAACGATTAGGAATATACTATATATAATAAATACTAAGGATAGATTGATAGATAAAATATCGAAATAATAGATACTAAGAATATTATACCGTATAAGAAATTAGAAATTATATACTAGAATAATAAGCGGAGAGTGAAAATCTTATATTAAGGATATATAGTAGAATTTATAGATAATATAGCGATGAAGTACTAGCTAAGCACAACTAGAGTACTAAAACGAAAGCTATAAGAAAGAGAAGAATAATAGTATTAACTATAAGTAACATAAGAATAAGGAGAAACCTTATTAAACGAATCTAAATAGGACGAGATATACGAATACGCGGATGCGATTTAGAAAGAAACTTATAATTAATAATACTAAGATAAACTAGTTAATAGACTAAAAAAGAAGTAGAGTCTAGCTACAATATATAGATATCACCTAGTAATAGTAGTGAACTTAGCAGGGAAATACGCGCAAGCTCTAGTTAATTTAGGAACTACTAGAAACTTTATCGACTCACGATATATAAAAGAATTAGGAATTACTATACGAGAAAAAGAAGAACTATATTAGTTAGGAGGACTTAAAGAAGAGTAGACCAGTATCGTAAATAAAGAGACTACTAATATAAAGATATATATTAAAGAACGGTATAAGGGAAAGGAGTATTTCGATATAACTAACCTGGGAGGGTACGATATTATTTTAGGACTCCTATAGTTATAAAAATATAACCTAATAATAAACTAGAGAGATAGTATATTGTAACTAGATAGTAGAAAGAAAAGCTACTCTAATTAGAACCTAGATATCTTGGCGGCCACCCGTAATAAGAATAAGGATAGAGGTTAGATACTAGGTATGGCGCCCTAGGTTAAAAAGGGAACTAGGAAAACTACGAGAGATCAATTACTATAAGGAAAGTAGAGAATAGTTTACCGAGAGTAGGACACTACTAAATTAGAAAAGTTACGATAATAGATACCCTAGGAATACCATAACTTAATTGAAGTATTTAGAGAACGCAAACTATTAGAAAGCTTGCTAGAATATTAGGTATAGGATTATGAGATACCCCTTAAGGAAGGGATGGAGCCTATATACAAACCTACGTATAGATTAATAGAAAAAAAACTCGAAGAATTACGGATATATATTAAAAAGAATCTAGAAAAAGGATATATATATAAATTAATATTACTAGTAGGATACCCAATCATCTTTATACCAAAGAAAGATAGATTACTACGACTATGCGTGGATTATAAATAACTTAATAATATAATGGTTAAGAATAGATACCCTTTACCCCTAATTGAAGAACTATAGAGTCGATTTAGAGGCACTATATAGTTCATAGTATTAGATATACGAGAAGCCTATTACCGGATATATATTAAGAAAGAAGAAGAATAGAAGACTATATTTAGAACGAGATTTAGACTTTATAAATATTAGGTTATACCTTTTAGATTAACTAACGCACTAGTAATGTTCTAAGCCTTTATTAATAACGTACTACGTGAATATCTGGACATATTTATAGTAGTATACTTAGATGATATCCTTATCTTTATAAAAGGAAGCCGCGAGGACTATATGGAAAAAGTTAGAATAATACTTAAGCGACTATAGGAGTACAACCTATACCTTAAAGTATCGAAATACAAGTTTTATAGATAAGAAGTTAAGTTTCTAGGATATATTATATCGACTAAAGGAATCCAGATAGATCCGGATAAGATTAAAGTAATTAATAAGTAGCCTATACTAATGATAGTAAAAGAAGTTTAGTAGTTTCACGGACTTATAAACTATTATCGATAATATATCTATAAATTCTTAGTAATCACGAAACTATTAACGGAACTATTTAGAAAAGGAAAAGAATTCTTATAGACTAAACGAGAGGAATTAGTATTCTAGGAACTAAAGGAAAAGTTTAGATAAGGAGATATGTAATTATATTTTAATCTAGATAAAGAAGTATATATCGATATAGACGCATTAGACTACGCTATTGGAGCCAGATTATAGTAGAAAGATAAAAATAGAAAACTACGACTTATAGTATACTATACTAGGATAATAATACCTACGGAACAGAATTATAATATCTATAATAAGGAATTATTAGTAATTGTTGTTATATTTAAGAAATAGAGATAAGAACTACAAGGAGCTAAATACCGAGTTATAGTAATAAGTAATTACTAGAACCTAATATACTTCATAACTACGAAAGAATTAACTCGACAATAATCAAAATAGTATATAGAAACCTTAGTATACTACGACTTCAAGATATAATATTATAAAGGAATAGAGAACGCTTTTACGGATACATTAAGTAGACGACTAGATTTGATAATAAAAGAAAGAGAATATAGGGTAATCTTACGTCTAGATACAAATACTAGTAATATAGTCTTGGATACACAAGCATTAAGGGCTACTAGGATAGTTATATCCGATGCGGATACTCTGGAAGCTAAGATACGGATATACTTAGAACGAGACCCTTTAGTTAGGAAGCTCTCGAGCTCAAGTAAGCGATATTAAGAAGAGAATAATCTACTCTTATACTAAGGACAGATATATATACCTAAGGAGGTATAATGACGAATACTAAGAGAGAGTTACGACGATTTAAGTATAGGATACTTTAGAATTAATAAGACTATAGAATGAGTTACGAGAAACTACTTTTAGCTAGATATATAGAGAGATATCAGATGATATATCCAGGAGTATAATACCTATTAACGAAATAAGGATAACCGATATATACTATATAGACTTTTATAGCCTATACTATATAAAGATATATTATAGAAATCGATAGTAATAGACTTTATTATAAAACTACTAAAATTAAAAGAACTATAGACGGGTATATAATACGATATAATAATAATAATTATAAACTAACTAACGAAGTATACTTACTTTATTCCCTTTATTAAAAAAATAATAGTACTAGATATAATATATATCTTATTATAATAAGTTTTTACGAACTATGGATTATTAGACGAAATTATATCTAATAGAGATACACGGTTCATGAGTAAATTCTAGAAGATACTTACTAAAAGAATAGGGATTAAATAGAAAGCGTCTATAGCATATTATCCTTAGATAGACAGACAGAGTGAACGGATAAATCAGACTATTAAATAGTATCTAAGATATTATATTAACCACAAACAAAATAATTAGGTTAAACTACTACTAATAGTATAGCTCGCCTATAATAGAGCTAAGATAGCCTTAATAGATACGATACCTTTCTTTATAAACTACGAACGAGAACTAGAAGTTATAAAAATACCTAGAAAAGTAAAAACTTACGCACAAGAAGTGGAGATATTGGTAGAGAAATTACGAATATTATACGAAAATATAAAAAAAGAGCTAGAATTCTTAAGTTACCGGATAAGTAACTACTATAATAAACGACGCATAGAAGCGCTAACCTTTAAAAAGGGGGAGAAAGTATTTCTACTATAACGGAATATTAAAACCACAAGACTAAATAATAAACTAGATTACCGAAAGATCGGACTATTTAAAATTTTAGAAAAACTCGAATAAATTAACTATAAACTCTAATTGCTAATATATATAAAAATATACCTAGTATTTTATATCTTATTAATTAAAAAAGCACCCTAAAACGCCAAACTATACGAGCCGGAAATATAGAAAGAAAACTAAGAATAAGAATATAAAGTGGAGAAAATCCTAGATAAAAAAAGAATTAGCGGAAAACTTTACTATCTAGTAAAATAGAAAGGCTACGATAATTTAGAAAATACTTACGAGCCTATGAGGAACCTTTAGAATACGACTTAGGTGATTAAGAGGTACTACTAGACGAAAGATTCTTAAGTAACGCCTTAAGAGAAGGAGTAGAGGAAGCTAAGAAGCCTAAAATGGCCTCGTTACACTAAGTAAGCCCGGAAATAGCGGATAGGGAAGCTGTCGCCCGCACATAAATTCGCTAATTTTCCTCTATAATAGTAGATAACTCTTCTTAAGCTTTTAATAGTTGAGACTGAAGCTCACGCACCTAATTTAGATAAAAATAGACGTTGGTATCTGAATTCCCCAGATAATATTAATACTAAAAGTTCTCCTCTTCCTAGTGATTCTAGGAAGATAATCGACTAACGCAGGGACAGTTCTTACAGAGATAAGAGGAATAACTTTTACTAGAAGAATCTATTATAAGGCACGGAGTTAAAGAAAAGAAGTAGTTATTATACGAGAATTCTGCTAAAGAGCTATACTAATTAATAACTGCGGCAAGACGAGCACGCTTAGGAGCACGATTACGCGGAGCACGAGCAGATGATTTAAGAGAACGACGAGCTATAATAAGAAAAGAATATAGACTTACTAACCTAATATAACGGGGAGATACACTCACTATTTATAAACTAACGATCGAGACGATTCGTTAAGAGAGGAGGGGATAATATTATAAACTATCTATAGTATAGCCCAGATAAGTATACTCATTAGACAAGGTTATAGTATAGAATAACCTAGGAGGACCTTAGATCACGTGATAACTAAGAGAGGTCCCAAATACTAAGAATATAGATAGGTCTACGATAGGACCTTAGAGGAAAGGTCCATAATAGGACCTTAGGGAGTAGATCCAACTTGGGACCTCAGAATATAGGTCTACGAAGGGACCTGAGTAGGATAATAGGATAAGGGACCTTACTATAATATATATATAAGGGTACTTATCGCCTACCTTGATTAGAGTTATCTTTTAATACTTACGATTAAAGCAGCCTTTATAGTAAGTTATAGCTTTATAGTACTAATCAATATAAGTACACTTCCCTTTATCTATCTAATATCCCAAGCCACCCTTATACTAGACTTAACTAGTATACTAGCTTTATTATAGACAAGGAACTCAGAGCGTGACTATAACGCTAAGCTAGACTTGGAGCTACGACCTTGAAGCCAGATACTAAAGTATCTTCCTATAATCTAGAGAGCTCGTTAACACTTCGCTATAACCCAACCCATCCATAAAGCACCTTAGCACCCTTTCACTAAGACGTTATCCCTTATACCGATAACCCACCTTTGTAGCAGAAATAAATAGAATAAATACTTTAACTAAATTAGAAGATAGCTAAATTTATTCTTTTTTAAGTACTTTATTTATATAATCTTAGAGTATATTAAGCTTAGAATCTAATAGATTATAAATAGATAAAAAAGATAATTTTATACTAAATTCTAAGTTTATATAGTACTTTACCTTTAAAGATAGTAGAGTACTTATAGTATATTTTTTAAAGAAGAAATATATATAAAACTTAATATACTTAAGTATATTTTTAACCTTAATAGATTTCTATATAAAAGAAACTATATTAATATATACTCTTACTTTAGTAAGTATTTCCTTAATAATATTTTCTACCTCTATTAGGGGTTGCGTATTAGATATCTAGAAGTAAAAGTTACTACTTATCTAATTAATATTAGGATTAATTACCTTTAACTATAGGAGCCCTAATACTAGGGTATAATCTTTTAGATCTATAGCCTAAAATAGATATATCCTTATTTAGATACTCCTATTATAATTTATAGCTATAATATATACTTAGTATTAACTATATAATTTAATCTAAATCCTATTAATAGCCTCTACTATTATTAGATTATAACTTACTAGAGTAATACTATTATTTTTAATCTAAAAAGAGCTAATATAGTTTACTTAAATACCTAAGTTAATTAGAGCTAGAATATTCTATACTCTATATTCTATTTCTACCTTTATAAAAATTAGGAAGCTAAGTTAATACTTATACTAACTTAAGGATTTTATAATAGCTAATATAGTATAAATAGTTTATTTTAGGTATTTTTTATCTTATTCTTTTACCTCTTATTCTTCTTATTAGCCTTAATTATATAAGTCTTAGTATTTATAGTTTAATTTTAGGTAAAGTACTAAATATTTATATATTTACTTTAGAGGTATACTTTATAGTAGTTTCATACTCTAAGTTAGGAATCTAATATATTTCTTTTTTATTTTTTATTAAATTAATTTTTTCTATCTCTACTCGTAGTATTCTATAATTAGTTATAGAAATCTAAAATAGCTCTCTATAGAACTAATTATATATTAGATTCCTTATTTTAAATTTTTAATAAATAACTTAGTATTATCTTTTTAATTATATGAAATTTAAAAAATAATTACTTATAGATAAAATCTTTAATATATATAATATACTTACTAAAATTAGAACTTATTAATAGTAGTACTTTATTAAAGAAATATATCTTTTATTATTCTTTTATATAAAAGCTAGCAAGCTACTATTCTATACTCTATAATTTTGTAGTAAAAGTATAAATTAATTAATTTTTATATTACTTAAAATATATATACTATTTTTAATAGTTAATAGGAGCTTAAATTAGGTTCTCTATTTATTTTTATATCTAAATAATAAATTTAGTCTAAATTAGAAGTATAAATATATTAAAAAAATAAATATTCTAGAAATTAATTAAGCTCTTATTAAAATATAGTATAGCTTTATATACCTTATATAAGTAGTTATTATTTTAAAAATAATAAGTGTTATAAACTATCTGCGGCGTAGCCTAGATAAATATACTTATTAGAAGAATAAGGTTATAGCACGGAATAATCTAGGAGAACCTTAGATCACGTGATATTAGAATAGTCTAATATATTAAGAAATAGGATAGTCTAAAATAGATTGTAGCTAGATAGTCCAAAATAGACTATAAGAGAATAATCTAATATAAACTATAATAAGAGTAATAAAAATAGACTACTAAAATATATATATAAAGATATTTATTTCTACTATAATTAGAGTTATCTTTTAATACTTATAATTAAAGTAGCCTTTATAATAAGTTATAGCTTTATAGTATTAATTAATATAAGTATACTTCCCTTTATCTATCTAATATCCCTAGTTATACTTATACTAGACTTAACTAGTATACTAGCTTTATTATAGATAAGGAACTTAGAGAGTATAAATATACTAAGCTAGACTTAGAGCTATAACCTTAAAGCTAGATACTAAAATATCTTTCTATAACTAGATAACTTTATTAATACTTTGCTACACCCTAATATATATAGTACCTTAGTACCCTTTTACTAAGATACCTTCCCTAAGAGCTCCTCTAAGGAAGTCCCACCTATATAGTATTAATTATTAGTATCTTTGCGCCATCTATATAGCAATAAGCTTAATATATATAGTAAGTAGTACTAATTTAAATAAATACTTCTAACTCTTTAATACTTATTATATCTAGCTTCTTAATAAATTTTCTAGTAGATATATTCCTATAGTAATTATTCTTTAGGTTTTAAGCCTATAGTAGAACTTCCATAAGTAATAGTAGATAGTTATAATTATAGATAGCTATAAATATAGTTTCCTTAATATAGTTTACTATAAGTATTAGAATTAATATTAGAAGTATTTTAGTATAAATCTATATATATTATAAGTTTATAGAAGGTATATATTAGTATAGTATCTTTTTATTTACTAATTCTTTAACTAATAAGTTCTATCTATCTTTTAGCTCTTCTATAATAGTAGTACTACTAATAGCTTTTATAAATAGCTTATACTAGACTAACTTAATTATTAGTATATTAATCTACTATTTAAGTAACTAATTATACTACTATTAATATAAAAACTCTAACTATTTCTTTATATCTCTAGCTTTATTCTTTAAATACTCCTACTCTATAATAGAGTATACCCTAGATTCTAAAGATTCTAATAGTAATACCTCTACTCTATAAGCTTTAGGCTCTATATAAGAGTCTCTATTAGAGTATAACTCTATAAGTAGTACTACTACTTTTAGTAGTAAACCTCCCTATATATCTTCTATATTATTTAATATATTTTAAGTTAAATAAGTTATCTATTTAGTCTCTATAATAATAGTAAAAGAATACTCTTAATAATAGAGTAATTAGAACTATAAGGTTTAGTAAATAGTAAATACTATAATACTAATTATTAAGTAATATAGGTATAATATAAATATAAAATATATATATAGATTAGAATAAGAACTAGTTATTAGTTTCTAGTAGTAATTAGGAAGAAGAAGATATATATATATATATATAGAGCTTAATAATATATTAATTATTAGCTTAGTTATCACTAATATAGTTATATAGTATAACAAAAGCTTATATAAGCTTAAAGTTAAAATATTAAATATTTTAAAAAATATCTATAATAAGAGTAATAATACTTTTCTAATATCTATATATTAATTTTATCTAGACTTAGCCTGAAAAATATAATAAAGATAAATAAGTTACTTACTTCTTTTATAAAGTAATAAAATAGTATAAAATGATTGTATTAATAAATAAATTAGTTATTTTATAGATAATTATTAATATAGTAATATATATTAAGTAATAATTTACTTATAAAGTCTTTATTATTAGAGTTAATATTAAATAATTAATTAGTAATACTTTTTAAGACTAGATTAGAAGTTAAAATATTACTATTAAATAGTTTACTAAATATATACTAGAGTAGAATAATATAGTAGAATATTTAGGCGGAATATAAATATAAATAGTAAAAATATTATAAATAGAAGCTAAACTCTCTAGAGAGTTCTAGAATAAGCTTATATATACTATAATCTATATTTTAAATAGACTACTAATATAGATACTAGGCTAAAAGTTACTACTAACTTACTTAAAGAAATATATTATAAATAGAAGCTCTTTAAGCCCTATATTATTAATATTAATATCTCTAGCTTATTTATAAATTATTAGCTATAAAGCTTATATTAGAGATTCTAAAATTAAATAAAGTAAAAAGTTTAAACCTTAAGCTTATATTAAGTACCTTATTAGTTATAAATTAATAAATATTTTTAAAATCTAGATACTATAATTAGGATATATAATATACTTCTAAAATATAGAATTTAATAAAACTAAAATATTTAATCTAAATAGGAAGCTATTAAGTAAGTAGCTTATTAATTATTTAGAAGAGATAGTAAGTATAATTAAAATAATTAAAGACTACTTAATAGTAGTACTAATATATAATATAGAGAATAACTAATTAATTATTTAAGAATTTACTATAAAGCCTCTTACTAAGCTTAAATTAATATTAGTAGTATTAAATAAAGCTAGTAAGAACTCTACTTCTATACTATAAGTTAATATAAATCTAAAATTTAATATTAAACTAGATTAACTAACTTAATTAGCTTTACTAGACCTAATACTAGAACTTAAAAAGAAATAATTTATTATAGGAGATAAAGCCTCTAGTTTAGAGTTAAGAACTAATAAATTAGTAAATTTATAGTAAAATTAGACTTCTAAAAACTAATTATTAAATATAATCCCTAAATTATTTAAGATACCTTTATTAAGACCCTTAAGACTCTTAAAATTAATAAGAGTAGATTAATCTATAGATCTCTTAATAAGTAATATTATTAAAGATAAACAAATATAGAAGCCTTCTAAATATACTATAGATTTTTTAATAATTATAGAACTACTAATATAGATCTATTATACCTTTTTTATAAGAATATTATATCTTCCTAAATTCTCGAATAAACTAATATAATCTACTCTTCTACTACTACTAAAGAATTAGTAAGAAATACTTAAATACTCTTATAAAAAGGAATTTATTAAAGTAGTAGAAGTAGAATAAAATAAAATAGTAGGAAGAAATATATTTAAACTAGTACTAATATAAGACTCGGTGAGTAGTAAGCGCTGCAATACTAGTTATTAGGCGATATAGATATAGTATAAATATAGAACATATATATAAATTAGAATAAAAACTAATTACTGGTTCCTAGTAGTAATTAGGAAGAAGAAGATATATATATATATAGGGCTTAATAATATATTAATTATTAGCTTAGTTATTACTAGTATAGCTATATAGTATAATAATTATCCCCCCCTTTCTAATAGAGCTATCCCTAGTAACTTATAAGGGTAAAAATATTAAAAATATAGTAAGTATATTATTTACTATATAAATTTACTAGTAATTTGTATTATAGATATATAGTATTAATTTCTACTCTCTATATACTTTCTTAAATTATATATATAGTATAATTATAGAACTAAATTAGGTTAGGATATTATATGGTACTCTAGCTAGCCTAATATTATATAGTATATTTAAAATTAATATAGTATTATATAGTACTAGATTTAGTAGAGTATTATATATCTAATTTATTCTCTTTATACTAAGTTATAGCTCGAGCTTACTATAAATATTAATATTATAATAAGGCCCTCTATTATTAAATTAAGCCTTCCCTATTTTTTTTTTACTACTACTATTTAGTATATTTAGTATATATTTAATACCCTTTTTATATTTATTTTATAGCTTTCTATAGTTTATAAAGTAGCTTTCCCTATATATAAGTTTAAAATATAGCTTTATAAGATAAGTAGATTAATATAGTATTATATATTTTCTAAAGCTTAATATATATTTTAATATTCCTTATATAAGCTATAAGTATTTTAATATTTATTATATATACTATAAGCTAGCTACTAAACCTAGTAGTTATAATAAAATATCCCTAGATATATTTTACTTCTATCTTAGGATAGAGCCTAATTTTTACTATATTTCCTAATAATATCCCTATTCTCTACTAAATTTTTAATAAGATAACCCTAATTTATAATATCCCCCCTTTTTATTTAGAGAAAAACTATATTTTTACCGCTACTTTAGATTATTATCCCTAGAACTTCCTTATTTACTTTTAGCTACTATTCTTTATACCCTAGGTATTTAGGCTTACTTCTTATAATTAATTTATTAGATTAAGAGCTATAATATAGTAATTAATATAATAATTAATATAATTAACTTAGTTCTATTAGCTTTTTTATTATTAATATATTTATTAAGTAATTAATAAAATATAATAATAAGACTAGATATACTAATCTATAGTATATTTTTCTTATAGTAATACCTCTTATTACTATTATTTCCTCCTCTTTTATAATCTAGAGGAGTTTTATAAATTTAGATCTAACTACTAATATATTTAGTACTATTTAATATACTAAGTATATAAAAAAGTAAGTTTCTTTATATTTTTAGTATTTATTTATTAATATTTTAAACTAATAATATATTTAGGAATTTAACTTCTTTAAGTTATACTAGCTCTACCTTTTTAAACTAGAGATTTAAACTTTTAAAGCTTAAACTAGTATAGTAGTTATCTTATACTATAAAGAGCTTAATTAATTATATTATTAGTTAATAGCTCCCTAATTTACTAAGTAGTTTACTTATACTTATATAGCTAGGCTTATATCTATATAAGCCCGCTATATTTATTAGAAGGAGGCTAAGTACTACTAATTAGAGAAAAGCCCCTTAGTAAATACTACTCCTTCTAGTATACTATCTAGTACTTCTATATTTTCTATATTTTCTAAAAGAGAAAATATTTTATTTATAGTCTCTAGATTTTAATTTAAAGTTATAGTATATATAATTATATTCTTTAGATACTTTTTATTACTTTCTATTACTACTACTACCCCTATTATTAATATTACTACTACTACCCTTACTACTATTTCTACTACTACTATTACTACTAATACTATAGCTAATACTACTACTACCTTATCCTACTACTATAACTATTCTCCTTACTACTATAGTTATAGCTACCTCTATAGCTCTTACTAAGTATAATTTATTAGTTATTTTTTATATTAGTTAGTTAATTAGACTAGCTTTTAAATCTTAATTTTATTTTTTTATTATAATCTATAGGCCTTTAATTATTAAGATTTAGGGCCTTTAGGCTAAATAAAAATATTAATTCTCTATACCTTTTCTTACTAAAATTATATAAAAATCTATTTATAGAAAAAATAATAATAGAAAGAGTTAAAAGATATAGTATTTCTATTTAGAAGTATTTATTCTATAGAATTAATATATAATAGGTTATAAAACTAAGTAATTATATTAATATTAGGGGTTATAGAATTAAAGTAAAAATTATAGTAGGTACTCCCTTTATTTTTAAAGTATTTCTATATATTAATAATTAAATTATTTTATATAAGGGGTTTATAGAGTAAATAAGATTAAAAATATATAGAAAGTCTTATTTTTAGATATTTAATTTTTTAAAATTCTTTTTTTACTTTTTATATCTTAATTTTATAGATTTATACACTTTATATTAAGATTCCTAATATAAGAACTACTTTAAGGCTTCTATTTCTTATATATACTCTTTAGGCTTCTAGCTATTATAAGTATATATTTATTCTTTTTATTTTACTAAATAATAAAGTCTATCTCGCTTTAACTTAGTATTTAGAATTTCTTTTACTTAATACTCTTTTTTATTATTAACTAATACTAGTAGTAATAGTAGATCTTTCCTCGATTAAGGCTTATAAAGCTCTAATAATAAAATATAAAATACTAAATATATACTACTATAAGTTAGTAGTAAGTTAAGTTTATAAAATTATAATCTCTAGATCTCTAGGACTTTAAATAGATCTAGATAAATATAGTCTAGCTTTCTAGCTAGATATAATATATATAGGTTCTTAAACTTAAATATTATAAGCTTATTTACCTTAAATTTTAATAGCTTTCTTTTTCTATTATAGTAAGCTTTTTAAACTACTCTTACCTTTTCTAGTTTTATAACTAGATAGGAATATATAGATACTAGGCTCTATATATAATCTATTACTTCCTATAAGGTAGATAACTCTTTATTTATATTAATTACGAGCTCTAAGTAGTAATCTATTAAGGCTTTAACTAGAGTTTTATCTATTAAGCTTTACTTTAAGCTATTATATACTAGCTATATTATAGGTAACTATCTAGCTTAATTATTCTAATAGAAGTTAATAAAGTACCTTAGGTAGTATTCTAGTATTTAGTTTTAGTATTCTATTTATCTATTTATTTAAGGATAGAAGGTAGTTAAAAGATACCTTTTTATATTAAAATAATAGTATAATATTATCTAGTATTTAGATATAAAGAGTATACCTTTATTTAATATTATATTTTTAAATATACTAAAGATAGAAAAAATATACTTATAGTATAATTTATTTATCTCCTTAGTAGTAATAGCTTTAATATATAATAGATAGATAATAAACTTACTAAAGATATCTACTACTACTAAAATAGTATTATATATTTAATACCTCTAGAATATAGAAGATAAACTAATAATAAAATCTATAGTAATAGTTTCTATTAACCTTTTTAATAGTAATATAGAGTCTAATTTATTATAAAGCTTATAATAATATAGCTTAATTTATTAATATATATTATAGGTACTTATATACTATAAGATATTACTAGAAAGCCTATATTAATAGTACTTCTTAAATATAGCCTCTAGAGTATACTTCTTACTAAAGTAGCTACTCTATAGATTATTATAGTTAGTATAGAGTATTTTAGTAATTAATATATACTAGTTAGGAATATATACCTTTCTATTAATTTAAATAATTCTATTTTAGTCTAAAGACTATTTAATATTATTTAGTATAAAATTTCCCTATACTTTAAGCTCTATAATTTATTTAATAATAAATATATTAAGACTTTAAATTTATTTAATAAATAAGCTTAAAGGTTTAGGTATATTCTTATAGGCTACCTTACTAGATATAGCTACTACTACTATTAGGTGTAATATAAGATAGTATAGAAGCTATATTTTAATATTATTAGAAGTATTTATTTTAAACTTAAGGTACCTTTTTTATATTAGAGGTATATTAGAAATTTAAATTAGTAGCTATATATAGTTAGCTTTACTATTATATACCTATATATAGTTTATTAGAATTAAGGCTACTTCTATAAGCTTATAACTATAATTTTTATACTTATATTAGAGCTTCTACTATAATATAGATAGAAGAACCTCTCTATAGTAAAACTTAGTGTAGTTTATTTAATAGCTAAATATATTTATAGAATTATACTTCCTAGAGTAATATAATAATATAAAATTATATATATTAAATTACTTAATCTATCTACTCTACTACTTATTAAGTATTTTTATTATTATAAAGTATTATAAGTTAATATAATTAGAGTAAATCTCTATTAGAGCTTAACTATCCTCTAAATAGTATCTCTAGTAGGTAAAAGTTATAACTATTATTAGTAGTTCCTTATTATAGGTACTATAATATACTTCTACTTTAGTAAACTTATATAACTAGTAGACTATAGGGTACTAAAGTATATCTTCCCCTAGTTATAATAATATAGCTACTACTATAAAATCTAAAGTATCTATTTCTATCTAAATATACTTTTTTAGATTAAAATATATAAGTAGAGATACCATTATAAAACTCTTCTTAAAGTTATTAAATATTATAGACCATCTGCAGCGCAGCCTAGATAAGTACAATCATTAGACAAGGTTACGGGACAAAATAACCCTAGAAACTCTCCAAGTCACGTGATAACTAAGAGAGATCCTAAATACTAAGAATATAGATAGGTCTATAATAGAACCTTAGAGGAAAGATTTATAATAGGACCTTAGGGAGTAGATCTAACTTAGGACCTTAGGATATAGATCTATAAAGGGACCTAAGTAGAATAATAAAATAAAGAACCTTACTATAATATATATATAAGGGTACTTATTACCTACCTTAATTAGAGTTATTTTTTAATACTCACAATTAAAGTAGCCTTTATAGTAAATTATAGCTTTATAGTACTAATTAATATAAGTATACTTCCCTTTATTTATCTAATATCTCTAGCTATACTTATACTAGACTTAACTAGTATACTAGCTTTATTATAGATAAGGAACTTAGAGAGTATAAGTACACTAAGCTAGATTTAGAGCTATAATCTTAAAGCTAAATATTAAAGTATCTTTTTATAATTAAATAGCTTTATTAATACTTCGCTATACCCCAATATATATAGTACCTTAGTACCCTTTTACTAAGACACCTTCCCTAAGAGCTCCTCTAAGGAAGTCCTACCTATATAGTATTGATTATTAGTATCTTTGCGTCATCTATATAGTATTAAATAAGCTCTATATAGTTAGAGTCTACTAAAAAGGTAGCTTCTACTTTCCCTTTTTATAACTCTTTATAATTTTAAAGAGTAGTACTATAACTTGAGAATAAATATATATAAAATACTTATAAAAGTTAATAAAGTTTAAAAAGAACTATATATTCTTTACTAATTTAGATACTAGCTACTAGATAATAGTAGTTATATAGTTTTATTTTATTTTAATTCTATTAGGCCTTATTATATAGCCTAAGAATATAATCTATTAGACTTTAAACTTATATTTTAAGGCCTTTAAGTAGAGCCTAGCCTTCTTAAAATATTTTAAAATCTCTATAATATATACTCTATATTCTTTCTAAGTCTTTAAGAAGATTAGAATATTATCTAAGTAGATTATATAGAAATTATTAAGTAGATTAGTAAAGACTATATTAATATATATTTAAAATATAGTAGATATATTTATAAGTTTAAAAGGTAGTACTTAATACTTAAAGTATCTATAATAAATATAAAAGGTGGTTTTCTACTAATTTTTCTATCTAATAGGTATATAATAATAAGTATCCCTTAGATCTAATTTAATAAAGTATTTAGTCTAAGTTAACCTATCTAAGAGTTTACTAATTAGTAATAATAGGTACTAATTTTTAATAGTAATATTATTAAAATATTAATAGTCTATATATAAATATATAGTATTATCCTTCTTAGAAATAAATAGAATAGATACTCTAATTAGATTAGAAAATAGCTAAATTTATTCTTTTTTAAGTACTTTATTTATATAGTCCTAGAGTATATTAAGCTTAGAGCCTAATAGATTATAAATAAGTAGAAAAGGTAGTTTTATACTAGGTTTTAAGTCTATATAATACTCTACCTCTAGAGATAATAGAGTACTTATAGTATATTCTTTAGAGAAGAGATATATATAGGGCTTAATATACTTAGATATATCTTTAGTCTTAGTAGATTCCTATATAAAAGAAACTATATTAATATATATCCTTACTCTAATAAGTATTTCCTTAATAGTATTTTCTATTTCTATTAGAGGCCGCGTATTAGGTATCTAGAAGCGGAAGTTACTACCTATTTAATTAATATTAGAATTAATTACCCTTAATTATAGAAGCCCTAATATTAGAATATAATCTTTTAGATCTATAGTTTAAAATAAGTATATTCTTATTTAGGTACTCCTATTATAGTTTATAGCTATAATATATACTTAGTATTAACTATATAACTTAATCTAGACCCTATTAATAGCTTCTATTATTATTAAATTATAACTCGCTAGAGTAATACTATTATTCTTAGTCTAAAAAGAGTTAATATAGTTTATCTAGATATTTAAGTTAATTAAAGCTAGAATATCTTATACTTTATATTCTATTTCTACCTTTATAGAGATTAGGAAGCTAAGTTAATATTTATACTAACTTAAGAATTCTATAGTAACTAATATAGTATAGATAACTTACCTTAGGTATTTTTTATCTTATCCCCTTACCCCTTATTCTTCTTATTAGCTTTAATTATAGGAGCCTTAGTATTTATAGTTTAATTTTAAATAAAGTACTAAATATTTATATATTTACCCTAGAGGTATACCTTATAGTAGTCTTATACCTCGAGTTAGGAATCTAATATATCCTTTTTTTATTTTTTATTAAATTAATTTTTTCTATCTCTACTTATAGTATTCTATAATTAGTTATAGAAACCTAAAGTATCTCTCTATAGGGCTAATTATATATTAGGTTTCTTACCTTAAATTTTTAATAAATAGTCTAGTATTACCTTTTTAATTATATTAAGCTTAAAAAGTAGCTACTTATAGGTAAGATCCTTAATATATATAGTATATTGACTAAAATTATAACTTATTAATAGTAGTACTTTACTAAAGAGGTATATCTTTTATTACTTTTCTATATAAAGGCTAGTAAGCTACTATTTTATACTCTATAATTTAGTAGTAAAAATATAGACTAATTAATTTTTATACTATTTAAAGTATATATACTATTTTTAATAGTTAATAGGGGTTTAAATTAGGTTCTTTATCTACTTTTATATCTAAGTAATAAATTTAATCTAAATTAAAAATATAAATATATTAAAAAAATAAATATTCTAAAAATTAGTTAAGCTCTTATTAAGATATAATATAGCTTTATATACTTTATATAAGTAGTTATTATTTTAAAAATAATAAGCTTAATATATATAATAAGTAGTACTAACTTAAATAAATACTTCTAACTCTTTAATACTTATTATACTTAACTTCTTAATAAATTTTCTAGTAGATATATTCTTATAGTAGTTATTCTTTAAATTTTAAGCCTATAGTAGGACTCCTATAAGTAGTAGTAGATAGTTATAATTATAGATAATTATAGATATAGTTTCCTTAATATAGTTTACTATAGGTATTAGAATTAATATTAGAAATACTTTAGTATAGACTTATATATACTATAAATTTATAGAAAATATAGATTAATATAGTATTTCTTTATTTACTAATTCTTTAGCTAATAAGTTTTATTTATTTTCTAGTTTTTCTATAATAATAGTACTACTAATAGCCTCTATAAATAATTTATACTAAACTAACTTAGCTATTAGTATATTTATCTACTACTTAAGTAGTTAATTATACTACTACTAGTATAAGAGCTCTAACTATTCCTCTATATCTCTAGCTTTATTCTCTAGATATTCCTACTCTATAGTAAAGTGCGCTCTAGATTCTAGAGATCCTAGTAGTAATACCTCTACTCTATAAGCTTTAGGCTCTATATAAGAGTCCTTACTAGAGTATAGTTCTATAGGTAATATTACTACCTCTAGTAGTAAATCTCCCTATATACCTTCTATATTATTTAATATATTTTAAGTTAAATAAGTTATCTATCTAGTCTCTATAATAATAATAAAGAAATACCCTTAATAATAGAGTAATTAGAACTATAAGGTTTAGTAAGTAGTAGATACTATAATATTAATTATTAGGTAATATAAATATAGTATAAATATAGAATATATATATAAATTAGAATAAGAACTAATTATTAGTTCCTAGTAGTAATTAGAAAGAAGAAGATATATATATATATATAGAGCTTAATAATATATTAGTTATTAGCTTAGTTATTACTAGTATAGCTATATAGTATAACAACTAATACTGAAAGATAAGTAGATTCTATCCCTTTACTAGATATTTATATATAAATTTAATACTAATAGAGGTTTAAAAAAGTTTAAAACTAGACTTTATATATATAGAGATTTATAATTAAGAGATAAAAGAGATATATATATTATAATACTAGCTATTAAATTAGTAAAAACTCTAATAGCTATAATAGCTACTTTTAACCTTAAGATATAGTAAAGTAATATTATTAATATATTCTTAAACTTATTCTTTAATAAGACTATCTATTATACCTTTTCTAATAGATTTAAATAGTAAGGATAAGTAATATATCTACTTAAAGCTCTTTATAACTTATAAAAAAGTTCTTTACTTTAATTAAATATTTTTACTAATATTTTTTATAAATTTAGCTTTAAGTTTATTTTAAATAAACTATATTTTTTTATAGATAATAAAATTTATATTTTTTTCTTTATTAATAATATTATTATTACCTAGCCCTAATATTATATTTAATAAGCTATAGAGACTATAGTCTATATTAAGAAGACTTTTAAAATATAGAACTTTAATATAGCTAGCTAGTTTCTTAATATTATTATTAAATAGGACTATAGTATAAATAAGCTTTAGTTAAACTAATAAGTATATATTAAGAAAATTATTAAATATTACTATCTAAAATATAGTAAGAAGGTCTTAATACTATTACTAAAGAATATAATACTTATAAAGTATAAAAGATAAGTAATATCTAAATAAATATATAAATATTAATAAAAGGTAAATTTAATCCTTTATATTATTATTACTATTTAATTAGATATTATCTTTATAATAAATAAGCTTATATAATTTTCAAAAAATCTAAGCTAATTATACCTTAAATAAGTAGATTGACTAATTTATTACCTATAAAATATTAAAAATTTATCTATTAAATATAATAGTACTTATACTTATAAATTTTTATATAAATTTAAGATATTTAAAGTTTTAAGTAATACTATATATAGTAATAACTCTTTTATTAAATAAAGCTTAAAAAGCTATCTTTTTAAACTATTTAGTAAACTAATTAATTAAAAGGTAGCTTTATAATAAAATATAACTATATTAATTATTAAGGTAGAGCTTATTACCCTAATATATATAGTAATATAGCTAAAGTAGTAGAAATACTTTTTTAAGTAAATATACCTTAATATTAGTTAAATACTTAATATCTATTATGATAATAAATAAATAGTTAATTTTATAAATAAGAATAATATATTAATTAATACTAAGCTTAAGTATATTAATATTTATTAATACTAGTTATATAAATAGATCTAATATAATAAAATTAATATTATCTAGATTCTAATTAATTAAATATCTATAGATAGTTTTACTAAGCCTCTTATAGTCTAATAATATAAGAAATTTATTTAGTAGCTTAGTTTAATTAATTATTTAATTAAGTAGTATTTAAATTATTTAAATTTATAATAAAAATATAGTTAGAATCTATCTTAAACTTCCTTATTAGAAATAGAATAATATTTTTCCTTACTTTTTAGTACTAGAATACTAAATTAAAATATCTATAATATCTAGTTATATATATTTACTTCTATATTTTATTACTTTTAATACTTATTTTACTCCTTATCTTTATTAAATAAATTAGAATAAGTATCTAATAAGGCTAAGTAGTTAACTAGTAATAGAATAATAATATAAAGAACTTAATAAAGAGGCTCTAGATTTAAATTAAGATATTATTTAAACCTAGATATTTCTATAAACTAGATTATATATATCATTTTACTAACTACTATAGAGTTTTATTTAGTTTTTACTTTATATTATTAGTTATTTATACTTATTATACCTTCTTTTAGCTTATTTCTTTTTATTCTAGAAGTCTTATAGCTTTATTTTATTATCTTTTTATATATATTTAGCTTTTATATAGCTATAAGCTAGAGAAATATATTAAAATATAGCTTAGTTATCTTATATCTATATAAGGGGCTATAAATTCTATATATAACTATACCTAATCAAGCTTATTACTATTACTAATAATAATATCTATATTGCGCTCGAATTGCTCGAACCAATCATTTATCTTCATCTGCTGCTGTCATTCTGACACTAGTTAACTTGTTATCAACGAGGCTTGACTGTTAACCAGCGGCCGTCTATACACATCGATGGATGGCTTTTTGATAACCGGCCGAGTTCTCCCATATTGTCTATAGTGCGGATCTACAATCCGTGAAGAGTAATTACTCTATCCTAACTGGCAGACAATCACTTAATTACTTGTTAGCGCCGCGATGACGGCGAACGCGGGGGTTCTCATCCTTGATAAGCCCAATGCGGCGCAGATGAACGAAGACCTGATGCAAGCTTTCACCGAAGCCATCCAAAAGAACCCTGCTGTCGACCTACTATCGGTTATCGGGAGGGCATATGTACGCGCTCATCGAGTGGTTCAATATCGAGAGCTCTCGGATGCCGGTCGTTTAAATCTACAGACCACAAATGATCTCCATGACGCTGTTATAGCCAACCCTGATATCAACCTGCGTGATCGTTTCCCATCGGACTATGACCGCAGATACAGATGGGCGAAACCAAAGCCGGTTGTTACTGAGCAACCGAAGCCCGTGAAACCGCGCGACTGGTTCAAGGAGAGGTTGGATAACATCCACTCTGCGAGTATAGTTTACCCTCTCTCTGACCGGGCCTCAGCTCTTCTACAAAACTATTCCAAGTCCAGAGACTATTCTGATGAAGCAGCTCTTGCAACTTCATTGAAAAAACTGGTACTGAACTCTGAAAGACTGTTTGATAATATCATTAGAGGAGCAGTCGTTAAAGCCAACGACGATATTGCGATTAAAGTCTTTCCCGACAGCCGAGATCTTACTGAATATCACAATCTTCAATACCTTGCCAGCCATGCTCCAGATCTTCCAGTCCCGAGGGTCCACGGCTTAATCATGCTTGGGCATTACCATGTTATGTTTATGTCCTATATTCATGGCGTTACCATTGATAAAGTGTGGTCAGGCCTATCCCATGAAGGAAAGGCCTCTTTAAAGGAGCAGCTGGGGAGCATATTTTCAAGACTCAGATGCCTCCGTCAGGATGATGGACAAGAACTGGGCGGTTTGGGTGGCGAGGGTGTAAAGGATTACCGTATTATGGAAGTCTTTGCGTACAAGGGCATCACAACCGCGAAAGCGTTTAATGACTTGCAATTCTCCGCAAAGCATCGTGCCAGCCCTTGCTACGCCAAGTTACTTCATTCTTTCTTGGAGGTGCCAAACAAGTCGTTACGAGGAGCAGTGTTTACTCATGGTGATTTGAAAAAGTCAAATATCATGGTAAAACAGAGTCCAGAAGACCCTAATTACTATACAATTACCGGGATAATAGATTGGGAAGACAGTGGATTCTACCCTGAATATTATGAAAGCACCACGATATCAAATGGACAGAGTATCTTGAATGACGATGATTGGTACCTCTACATGCCAGATTGCCTCTCCCCTTTACAATTCCCCATATACTGGCTGGTGGATCGTCTGTGGGGTAATCTACTCTGGAATTGGAGAACAGATATAGTTCGATGAAGCACTTCCCAGACCTTCAGTCCCTCCAGAATCAAAACAACCAACAATATTGAGTGTCAAATGTCTCATTGCCATGCTTCACGTTTCGCCTTCACAATGTCCTTGTTTCGCTGGTAGTCGGGGTTTTCCGCATCCACAATGTCTGCCTGTTCTAACCCTTGTAAAACGTCGAGAACGAAGTCCTGGCAACTGTAGTCTGGCTCTTCATTGCGTATCGGGGTTTCCCAGGCAATATTCTTGACCGTTTCAATCTTGCCCGCATCGATTACACACAAAGCACAAAGTTCAACAACAGAGGCCGAGTTACGCGCATCGGACGGGATCCTCACGTCACGAAAATATCTTTGACGAGCACCAAGAAGATGGATGATAGTTTTTGCCGGCTTCTCCTCGGCATCGATGAATAGGCTCCAGTGTTTAATACCTGGGTTGTCGTAGATTGCAACCATAAGTGGAACAGTGGGAGCCATTTTTATTTTCGGGCCGTCTAAGCAAAAGACAAACAGCTTTTTGTTTTTTTAAGGTTATTAAACTCCAAGCTTTCTGTCAAGTAAATATATTTGTATAAATCCGTTGCGAACTTGGGGAGATTTTGGAGTGTAAATGCAGGTGCATTCTTGTTCTTACGCGCGGTAGTTAAATACGAGGAAACTCGAACCAGAGTAAGGAACCAGAGTAAGGGCGGGGGAGAAACATGGATGTTCATTATTTAGGTAGACGGCTGCCTGGCCTTGGCCTCATATTGGCGATCCCTGTACGGAGTACCTTTGAACGGTGAGAAATAACAGATGGAGTTCGAGTTTTATCTCTTAAGTCTATATATAAATCATATATCTCGGTGCCATCAAGGCAAGGAGTTGTAATTTAAACCTAGAATATATAGGATCTAATAAAGAGCCCACTACTGGTGTTAGATGAAGGCGTGATGCTTCTAGACAGCTACTTAACCACAAGTTATAGCTTGAAACAGAAGAATTCCAAGGATGTATCAAGGCAACCTTTTCCCAAAGCCCAAGTAGAAAAGGAACAAAAGAAGCCGGCCGGCATAGAATAAACCGAATGATCAGTAAAGGGAAAAAAAAAACCATATACATGCATCCGATCGTACGTATCAAGTAGTACAAAACGAAACTGGAGGACGTGCTGAGGAACGAACAATTAAACGCGCTAGTTTAGAAAGAAGGAGTAAAAGTGTTCATAGCTGCATGATAGGAAAAAAATCAACAATCAGGAAATGAAATCATGAAATTATTCTTGTCATTATTTTGAATTTTGGAAGGAAGTTGTTTTTTCTGTGTTTCTTTTTTTGTGGTGGGGAGGGGGAAAAATGTTTTTTTTTTTTTTTTTTTTTTTGGTATAGCAGGAGCTTCGCGTGGCGGGCGGGAAGAGGTAATTGACGTGCGTGCGTGCTTGCTTGTTTGCTGGCTGTGCTGAACGCTATTTATCAAAAAGACAAAAGTGAAGTGTGTGGGGAGGAAGAAGGTTGGTACAATGTTCAAATAACGGAGTCAACGTCAACGCCCATGAAGAAGGAAAGGGGAAGGGGGAATTAAAGCTTGATCCAATATTCAAGCGTAAGTAAGGTATGGTTTGGGGGGTAACATCAATAAATAAAAGAAGATAAAGCAATAGGATGAGAAAAAGAAAAAATTTGCAGAACTTGAAATCAGTAGTCGTCATAATCGTACTGGGATCGCTGAGAGCCCAGGGTGCCGTTATTTTTACCGGAGCTGGTGAGTGGTCGGGGACCGGTTGGTTTTCGTTGCGGGATGCCTCGTCCCGGAGAAGATCTGGATGGGGAGCTATGGTTCTGCGGAACATTAGTATATGTGTGCATTGGAGTTTGGGCGGTTGGGGATAGGGTTGGGACTCACGACATGGTCAACCATGCGAGCTGTGCCTTCTCGCATCGCCATGCGCTCTGCATAGCTTGGGTTCGGGTCATCGCTTAACTTTGATGAACGCTGTGGTATCAAGGGGCCATCGTCTCTGATCTTGGGTGGTCGGGCAGGACCGGACTGGCTCATTATTGATGATCCGACTGAGTATGCGCCGGCGGACATTGGGCGATGGTTATCCGCTGCACTGGATGGGCGGTCACGGTTAAGTGCCCCGAGAGTCGGGTTTGATGCCCATGCGTCGGAGTTAGGGGAAGTGGGGACGCCGTAGTGCTGGGCCTGGGATTCCAGCTGCGTCTGGTACCGGGATGTAGGGCCCTGGCGGGGTTGCGGGTGTTGAAGGTTCAAGCTATCCCGATGAGCTCTGTATTTGGGAATTTCAGAGACCTGGGAGGGCACGAGCGGAGAGGGAGGACGGTTCTCGGTGCCTGCAGCATCCTTGTTGACGCTTGTGGTGGAGCGGAGCCGGTCGTCACCGCGGTGGTCGTAGTATTCGGCGGTGGTGTAGTTTGCATTTTCCAGGTCGGAGTTAGATCTCGATGCATCGGAAGATAAGCGTTCTTTGCGATTTGGCTGGATGCTGTTGCGGATGTTTTCGCCCATGGAAGATGCGGTCGTTCTGGACCAGCGGGATATCTTGGGGAAGAAGGATGAGCTGCTGGATTTTGTCTTGCGGGATTTCTCATTGGACATCTTGGGCGTGGTGTCTGCGCTTGGCGGCGAGGCAACGGGGACTCGCTCGGGGGTTGCAAGGGGCACTGAAGCGCCTCGCTTATGACGGCCGACAAAGCGGGAGCCAGGAGGGGTTGGGTTCTCGAAAATCTCCTGCTCGTCGCGGGTTAGAGGCTCCTCTTCGTTTTCTTCCATGACGGGACTGATATTGCGCTGGGAAGACTGGACGCGGACGTCTGCACGGAGTGGTGAAGAGTTATATGGCGATTGTTCCGCCGTGTTAGCACCGCTGCGATCCTGATGCTCATCATACCCATCCACATTACCCTGTCCGTTGCCGTTGATATTCTCAGCCGAAGTGCCCATGACAGGAGCTCGTCCCTCCTGGGCAGCGCGCAGAGCCTCAACTTCCGTCAACAGATGAAGAAGCATCTCCTCGATATTAGTCAGATCGCCAGAGCTCTTCAAACTGAGAGTCTTCAAAGCCCGCTTGAACACATTCTTCTTCTTCGAACGCATTTCCTCCTCGAACTCGCTGGACATCTTGCTGTGGGTGCGAGGGGTGATCATGGGCCGAGGACCACCGATGGCCTTCTGGGTACGATCATGGCCCTTGGAGTTAGCATCAAGAAGCATCTCATCCTGCTGGGCGATGTATTTCTTCATATCCTCGAAGGAGTTGCGCATTTCCGCAGCGCTGCGGACAAGAGTGATCAGGATCTCGGTGTCTCTTGCATTTCGCTGGGCGTCACGGACCGTCAACTGGATAACATGTTAGTACAGACTTACAGAGAGACTATGTTTTTGATGGCGGGTAATTTAATATCTTACATGGTCCATAAGAGCGACGATATCCTTGGACTGAATCCTATCGATACCTCGACCAGTCGAGCTATCGTATAGCGGCGAAGGCATTCCATGAGAATAGCCGCTCAAGTGCCGCTTATGCTTATCGTTAAACGGATCATCGACATCCATCGGACTCCCGAGGCCACCGACAATATCATTCGACAGGTCGAATCCTTTGCCCTTTGGCTCTGGCGTAGCACTGCTGTTCGACCTGTGGTTTGCACCAGATATGTACCCTTCATCCCGTGGATTGGGAGAAGCCATATCGAAGTGGTCGTTACCATAGGGATTAGGACCAAGGCCTTTGTCCAAATCATAGCGATCACGACCGGGCTCTTCCGAGATCACACCCAGACCACCCGCAGCACCGTAGCCGGCACCAGGTAGATCGGCATCGTTGAGCTCGCGTTCGGGGGAGAGGAGCTGTCTGCCCGATTGGGGCGGACTGGGTTCGTAGGGCCAATGGTCGCGACCTTCGTGCGGGACGCCGCCAATAGGGCCCTGAATGATGGAAGGGTTGGTGTTGATGTCTGATTCGGTGTCGACCATGTGGCCTATTTCAGGGATCGGGCTACCGGAGTTGGGCAGGGCGTTGGCACCAAGGATAGGCCGGTCTTCTTCTTCGTCTTCCTCGTCTTCTTCAGACTGTGCAGTGCTGTGTGGTGGAGACGTCATGCCCATGCGTTCGTGGAACGGACGTTCATCGACACTTGGTGGTCCTGCGGGTTCAAGGTCTTCAACTGCTCGGTCTTCTTCGTGCTGGTGGTCAACATCAACATCTTCCTCGTCTTCATCTTCATCTTCATAAGGCTCTTCTTCCTCTACATGGTCATGTTCATGCTGGTCCTCTTCCGCATCATGTTCATCTTCTTCGTTGAGATCCAAGTGTCTGCTTGGTCCCTCGCCCTCGCCTTCACCTTCATCGCCTTCCATGCCAGGGGTATAGCTTCTTGACGAGCGATTGACAAGCGGATGCGGCGAACGAGCCGAAACCTGTGAAGGGTCCAGGAGAGACGCAACTGCCGACTCAACTCCCACGGGGGTATGCACGTACTGCACATTCGTAGCACGGCCGCCAGCAATCTGCTGTCCCTGGTCAAGAGGATCAGTAAACGTGTCGTCGGTATAATTAGTCATGTGTTTGGAATCGATGTCAATATCATGGTCGTGGTCATGGTCATGGTCCCAGTAACTAGGTGAGTTCCTCTGTGATTCACCGATATCCAGCTTGGAGCCCAGCTCTTCGTCCGGAATGGTGGGAGGATGGCGGTGGCTGTAGTCTGCCGTGCGGGTTGATCTGGCCAGATCGGTGCTTGCGGCCGAGGAGAGAGACTCAATTGAGAGTCTTTGCGGTTGTTTGGAAGCTTCGTCACCTTCCTGGCCGGGAGTCAAGCTGCGATTGTGGTGTTCGCCAGTCTGATAGCTGGCCACGCTCTGGATGGGGCTGAGAGCACGGTTATTAGAGAAGTCGAGGTCGAGGTCATGATGCTGTGGCTCGAGGGCCTTTGGAGTTGGAGACTCGTTGTATTCGCGGGTGATCTCCTCTGAGAGCCCACTGCCCAGGTCCCTGGCATGCTGGTGGTGGCTTCTGTTGCTATCAGGGGTCATACGGCCAATGGGAGAGGCGAGTGCTCGAGGAGAGCCCCTGGACACTTCACCTTCGAGGGCGGTGGCAGTCTGGGCGGACTGCTGCGAGAGGATGGACTGTCTGGTCATATCGGAGTCAATGCCGCTGCGGAAGGGCATGGGAGCAACATCGTGCTTTTGGAAGATGAGTTCAGTATCGTTGTATCCGGGAGCAGTTCCGGCTCCGGCTCCACGACCACCGCTAGCAAGAGAGCTCTTGCTGCGTTTGTGAACCCTGTCCCGGCGGCCCAGGCTTGAGTTTGAATCATGGTGCTTCAGGGCAGCAGTGGTCAGGGCAGCGGTGGTCAAGGCAGTTCCAACAATCTTAGCAGCCTCAGCGTCGCGTAGGCCCTTGCTCTTCTTCCGGCTGACCCCTGGCGCTTCAACCGAGAGATGATCATGACGGGAGGAGCTCCGTTCACGTTCACGACGGGGACTGGCTCGCTTCTCACGTTTTCGTTCCTTGGACCTCGAGGAGGAGTGGGAATCAGGAGACCTGACGGGGGAGCTTGTAATACGCTCAGCATCCAGGCCGAGACTTCTGGAGACATCTGGAGCACTGGACCGCTTTGCCAGCTTTGAAGAGGCAGCAGCAATATCCTCTTTGGAGGACTTGTGGGCGGCGGCGGCACCGGCACCAGCAGCACCGCGACCAGCCTTGAGTCGGGCTAAAGGGTCATCTTTCTGGTCCTTTTTGAGCTCCTTTAATTCAGGCAGGATGAGTCGACGAATGGCATCCTCGACTGTTTCGAGCAGTTTAGGGTTATTGAGGGATGATCGAGAGGTACCTGATCTGAAGGAGTACTGATCACCGTTCCCGGTCTTACCGTTGTTTCCAGACGCAAGGGAGGTACTGAGATAGCTCGACTCGGGGCTAGCCATGTCTCGTTCTCTACCCTTGCCCGAGCGTTTGGAGCTGTAGTCCAGGCCACCCGAGGAGCTTCCTTCTCCATAGCGGTGTTTTGAACGAGTGCGGTCCCGAGAGCTACTACCCGCACCACCACTGATCTTCTCTGCGGCCTTTTGAGCAATCCTCTCACGGCTGAGACTTCGACTACGTCTTCTGGATGGTGTCTTGAGCAAGTCACGCGAGTCCGCGGCGGGCTCAGTCTCATCTCCACTGAGACTCTGGCTTCTATGGCGGTTTGTGTGTGTTTCCGAGAGAACCAGGGGCCTGTCGAGCATGCTATCTGCGGGCATGGAAGAGATGTCCGAAGTAGGCTGGATGTATCTTGACGAGACCTCGCTGTCCCTGTTGACGATCTCGATCTCTACCGGATGGCCCCGCGAGGCACCTATATCATCCGCTCCATCGGTCAGGGAGCTCAAGCTGCCATCATCATCAGCTGCACCACCACCACCTCTACCGGCATCCTTTGAGGACCTGGTAGGCGTGCTGAGCGAGATGCGTCTGGTATACGACGGTCTCCTCCCTCCACTGTTTTCACTGATATGAATGCGGTCTCTATCTCTGTCCCTGTCCCTGTCTCTGGACTTTCTGCTGGATGAAGGGGTGACTCTGACCCTCACGCTTGGCCTTGAGCTGATACCTCCGCTGCCGGACCCTTTCTTGCCGCCCTCGAAGTACTCTATGAGCAACGAGGTCTGGGAGTGATGCGAGGAGCGAGACATCTTCCCTCCGCTGCCTCCGCCGCCGCCCTCTCCTTCTCTGTCCCTGTCCCTGTCCCTGGGCCGCGAGGAACGACGGCGAGTGGAGATGGTGATGGGGCTGCCATCTTCTGGGATGGAGTAGGACGTCTTGTCAGTCCGGCGGGAGAGGTCAGTGGCAAGGTCGGTGGCAGTGCCTGTAGTGCTGGCGACTGTGGTGTCGAGGACAGACTCTGTCGGGGCCGGGAGGATGGGTCTGCGGGTGTCGACACCCATGGTTCGCTCTCTCTGTCCCTTTCTTTTTTGGTCTCCTCTTTTTTCTTTCTTTCAGCAGGCCACTATCATAGTCAGGTCGATGGCAGGCAACGGGTATATCTGTGTGTATATTTAATATTCTTAATTTTTATTTTCTGTTTCGTCGTTGGCGTTGGCGTTGATGGTTTGTTTGTCGGTGTACTGAGTGAAGAATAGAAGTAAAAAAAAGACGACGACGAGAGCTGTTTCTTCTGACTAGTAAAAGCGAAGAAAGAGTAATCTTCTTATTATCCTTTTCTTGTCTGCTTTTCCTGCGTCCTGGCCTTTCGGTCTTTCTGGTGAGGCGAGAGTGACTTGGGAGGCTGCGGGTGACGGGGTGGTTGGTGGTTGGCGATGCTTTGTTGTCAGCGGCGGGAGAAGAGAATAAAAGGCGAAAAGGCGAAGGAAGAAGCCCTGCTGGTCCTGTAGACTGGCTGAGACGAAGAAGAAATTGAAGAAGAAGAAGAAGAGAACAAGGATACAATTACAAGAAGAGGGACCTTGAAGAGTGAAAAAAGAAGAAGAAGATGTCTGTCTGGTCTGTCTGTCTGGTCTGTCTGCATCCCTCCACTCCCCAGCCATCCATCATCAGTTGTCGCTTTGACTAGCGCCAGTGGACCAGCCACTCTTATTATTTACTCCGGGCTTTTTCTCTACCAGCCTCAAGATATCTCTTAACTACCTAGCTACGACTGATGGCATGACAGCGACAGCGAGACTGACACTGACAGCGAGTGACAGAGTCCATGGTGATAGAGAGACACCCCGAGAGAGCCGTTGGCCTGGCCTTCAACAGACAGATAACCGTCATCCAAGTCTCTCTTCAAGTCTCTCTTCTCCAAGTCTCTTCTTCTTCTTCTCATCTTCTACTTCTTCCTCTCCATCCTTCCGTCCCCCGGTCAACCAGCGTCCCATCCCTGCCCTTTCTCCATCTCCCCCCAAGGCCGCGGCATCCCCTGATTGGCCTCTGCTTCCTCTTCTCTGCTCTGCTCTGCTGGTCTTGTCCGTCTGTGGCCTGTCTGTGGCCTGTCTCTGCGCTCCTCTTTGGCCAGAGTCTCTGCTGGGTTCGCTCGCTCGCTGTCGTGCCAACGCATCAACCTAACCTTTCCCTTCCTTTCCCTTTCCCTTGCCCTCTTGCAGGAGGGTCGCACTAAGCAAACTCTCTCACCGTCGCTTGACGATCCCCGTAGCCGGCTCCATCGTCGTAGTCGCCGTAGAGTAGTAGCGGTAGAAGGGCGGTAGAGCTGTAGAGCTGTAGAGCTGTAGGAGTAGCCGAGCTGTAGCTGTTGGCTGTTAGCTGTCAGCTGTCAGAAGCTGTAGTCTCTCACTCTTCGCTGCCTGACATGAAACCAGACAAACATCCTGAGGCGCAACATCCATCACCATCACCATCACCAGCCACACTCTCCCTTCTCTCTCTCTCTCTCTCTCTCTCACCTTCTTCTATCCTCCTCCTATCCTCCTCCTCCTCGTCAACTTCTTCTATCTTCGTCAACTTCTATCTTCTACTTCCTCCTCCTGACGCGTGTCTTCTCGTCCTGCCGGGCTGTGCAAGTCTTAAACGACCGCTCGGCGGTTAAAAAGGGGGGCCTCTCTCCTTTGGCCCGTGACGCCCTCGATACGCTGTAATAAAGGCCATTTTGCAGTGGCTTGGCAGGGCCTTACGCCTTCAATACGAAACTTACCCCGCCTGAGACAAGCGCCAAGCCTGAAGACGCAGCAAAAAAGAAAAGTTCGACTTCGACTTCATCTTCAACATCTTCAACTTCACGACCTCGACTTCACCTTTCGACCTTCTTCCTCTTCCTCTTCTTCCTCTTCCTCCTCTCGACTTATTCTCGACTCATCCTCTTCTTCTCCCTCCTCGCGGTCGCCTCGACTTCTCCTACCGACGCCCTCGACTGCACGGAGACGCTCACTCGCTCGCTAGTCTCCTGCGCTCCTCCGGCTGACGACGCACCCCAGACTCCACGATACTCCAGGAAACCAGACAGGAAGACATAAAGGCATAAAGACATAAAGACATTGAGAGAAGACAGACAGACAGAAGAGATACACCAAAGACGCAGACAGATTGAAGTCTCGCTGGCCGACTTCGCAGGGGATGACGACGCCCGGCTGCTAAGACATCATCATCATCATCATCATCACCAGCCACACCGCCGTCCAGACCCCAAACCAACCTCCAAAGACAAACATCCTCACACGACACCAGAAATACCCACGACAAACACACGACAGTCAACCGCCAACATGCATCTAACGCCGTTACTCTCGTTTCTCGTCGCGCTGCTCTCATTCTCCCGTCTCGCGGCCGGCCTCAAGCTCATCGAGTCAAAGTCGCTCACCCCTTGCACCAACACCGCGACCCAGAACAACGCCGACTTCACCGCATCCGAGTTCAACATCGCCTTCACTCCCGAGAACCGCACCCTGCGTGTCAACTTCCATGGTGTCTCCTCCATCAAGGGCTTCGTCAACGCCCGCGTCGAGCTCTTCGCCTATGGCTACCCGGCCCTCGACCAGCGCTTTGATCCGTGCAAGTCCGGACTCGACCTCCAGGGCCTCTGTCCCATGACGGCTGGGCCCATCGACCTCATGACCGACTTTGTCGACGTCTCGGACGAGGTCATCAACAAAGTCCCTGGTTAGTCTTTTAGTCTCTTCCTTATTTGCTTCACTCTAACATAGACTAGGAATTGCGTATAACGTCCCCGACATCGACGCCAAGTTCCGCGCTTACATCTACGCTGCCGATACTGGATCAACCATCGCCTGCTTCGAGGGACAGCTCTCCAACGCCAAAACAGTCTACCACAGAACTGTAGGATGGATCGTCGCCGTCATCGCGGGCATCGGCCTCATCGCCTCTGCCATCACCTCGGGTCTCGGCCACTCCAACACCGCAGCCCACGTAGCCGCCAATGCCCTCTCGCTCTTCAGCTTCCTCCAGGCTCAGGCCATGATCGGTCTCACCTCCGTCACTCTGCCGCCCGTCGTCCAGGCTTGGACCCAGAACTTCCAGTGGAGCATGGGCATCATCCACGTCACCTTCATCCAGAACATATGCACCTGGTACCAGCGCGCAACGGGCGGAACCCCAACTAACGTCCTCAACTCCCCGTCCACCACCTCCATCCAGATCAAGAAACGCTCACTGGAGTACATGCGGAATGTTGTCTTTACCTATCCCAACGGCCTGACCAAGCGTGTCAACAACGAACCCACCGTCGGAGAAACTATCAACAATATCGTCCTGCGTGGCATCGAAAGAGTTGCCTACCGAGCCAAGATGGAGACCACAAACGTCTTCATGACCGGCCTGCTCTTCTTCGTCATCTTCGTCACCTTCGTCGTGCTCCTCGTCACCGCCTTCAAGGGCTTCTGCGAAATCGCCGCCAAGAAGGGCTGGATGAAGAGTGACAAGTTCCAGGACTTTAGGAACGGATGGAAGATTGTCATGCGCGGAATCCTCTTCAGATTGGTACTTTTATATCCCTCTTCTTTTCCCTAAGTTTTGTGCTTGTGTTCCTTCTAACAGCTTATACAGACCTTGATTGGCTTCCCTCAAGTGGCAATTCTCTGTCTCTGGGAGTTCACCCAGGTCGACTCCCCAGCCATTGTCGTCCTGGCCGTCGTCATGTTGCTCTCCATCATCGGCTCGCTCGGCTGGGCAGCCTTCAAAGTCATCAACCTCGCAAAGAAGTCCGTCCAGATGCACAAGAACCCAGCCTACATCCTCTACTCTGACCCTTCCGCCCTCAACAAGTGGGGGTTCCTCTACGTCCAGTACCGCGCTACTGCTTACTACTGCGTCGTTCCGCTTCTCGCCTACATCCTCATCAAGTCCATGTTCATCGGCCTCGCCCAGAAGGCCCCCTACGTCCAGGCCATCTCCCTCCTCATCATCGAACTGGCCGTCCTTGTTGGTGTCTCCATCCTGCGCCCATGGATGGACAAGAAGACAAACATCTTCAACATCTCCATTGCCGCCGTCAACTTCTTCAATGTCATCCTCCTCCTCTTCTTCAGTGAAATCTTCAAACTCCCAGTAAGTCTATTCTCCCCTATAACAAGAAAATACAGAGACTAACATCCGCAGGGTCTTGTCGTCGGAGTAATGGGCGTAGCCTTCTTCGTCATCAACGCAGTCTTCGCCCTCATCCTTCTCATTCTCGTCCTCATTGCGTCCGGATACGCCATTCTCTCCAAGAACCCCGACACCCGCTACCAGCCCATGCGCGACGACCGCGGCTCCTTCATCAAATCCCACACCCAACTCACCACCGAACTCGACGCCCTCGGCGCCACCGCCCGCGGAGAAGGCAAGTTCAACGAGTTCGAAGACGACTCGACCTCCCTCTCAGGCCAATCCAACACCCGCACTCCCATCGACGCCCATTCTGCAAACGATCCGCACCGTCCCGGTCCCGGCCAGGGATACCAGAACCGCCCCGTACACTCCCCCGTGGACCCATCAGTCCCTCTCTTCCCATCAAGCGCATCAACGCACTCAGGACACTCACAAAGAACAAATATGCCCCCCGGATACCAACATCCTGCCTTCCAGGACTCCGCATCCACACATTCCTCACCATACCGCCATAACCCTTCCCCCGCTCCAGGCGGGTATAATGCCTCTCCATACCCTCGCACAGGCTCAGCGAACCCCCACGCAGCCAGATCACAAAACAATGCTAGCCCATGGCAAAGGGGCGCCGGTTACGACTAAACGTTGCTTTTCCTAGTTTTTTCCTTTTCCTTTTCTCTCTTGTTATTGCTGCTATTTGCTCTATCACCAGCTTACCAAGGCCTGGATTCCGTTTCATCCCCTCTCATTGCGTTCCATTTCATTCACCCACTTTACCATTCAGTGTACAAATATTTCTCTTCTCCCCCTTTACTGCCCCCCCTGCACACAACAACGGCCGGCAAATTACTCATGGAAACTATGGACTGGATTCATGGAGTTAGTTTATTTTTTTTGTTCTTCTTTGTGCTCTTTTTCCCCCCCTCTTCTGGTCTGATACTACATAACCAAACCACAACAACCCCTTAGTTAGTCATCCATCCCTTGCCTCTGCCTTCTATTGAACGGCCTTGCTATTTTCCTTGCGTTTTTTTTTTCATTCCTCAAGTACTACGGGATATTACCTTGCCTGGTTCTGCTTTTTTTTTTTTTTTTCTACCTCTTGTCTGTCTTCCTATCTGTTTCATATGGGTCTCACACTCACACTGCTTTGCTCATTTCCTTGCTGTTTTACTCATCGTCTGTTCTTTTAACATCGGATAGAGAATGATAAAGACTACTTGATGTCTGTACACATATGTTACAGACACAGATGTTAAACTTGCCATGGGCCCTTTGACGTAATCAGTATACGCTTGTCTTAAGCATG
This sequence comes from Trichophyton schoenleinii, assembly GCA_018357685.1. Classification (NCBI taxonomy): domain Eukaryota; kingdom Fungi; phylum Ascomycota; class Eurotiomycetes; order Onygenales; family Arthrodermataceae; genus Trichophyton; species Trichophyton schoenleinii. Next base: position 5,619,311 of record WOFF01000001.1, read on the forward strand.
TGGTTGCTATCACTAAAACAGACCATTATACCGCTTTAGTATTCATGATATCCATGCTTTGGAATCATTTGTAATCTTTTACCACAAACACCAAGACACAGTTCCTACTAAAAAAACGCTATACACTACAAAATTATAAACAGGGAAAAATGCCAAGTCAATATCATTCATTCACTTCGACTCGCCCATCCCCGGCGGAAACCCTCCTGGCTGCTGCTGCTGCCCCATCCCAGGAGGCGGAGGCGGACTAGAGCTAGAACCAGGTGCTTGACCCGGCGCCTGGCCCGGGAAAGGTGGTAAGGGAGGCACGCCGCCCGGCGCCCCTGGAGGCGGAAACTGGAAATTCGGCGGGAACCCACCTGGTGGAGGAGGTGGGAAAGGCAAACTACCAGGCGGCATATTCGGTAGCGGCATTGGAAGTGGAATTGGTTTGTCGTTGGGTCCCGGGGTGCCGGTGGGTGGGAAGGGAGGAGGGAAAGGCATACCGCGGCCCCCGGGGGCTGTTAAGGGCAATTAGTTAGTGTTCTACCTTCTTATGCTTACGGTGAGTGTTTGGGCCGGGGGAATGCTTACGTGGTATCATTCCGCCTGGTGGTGGAGGTGCGCCTGGAGCTCCTGGCATGCCTGGTGCGCCGAATGGTGGAGGAGGTAGTGAGCCTGGCTGGCCTGTGGGGGGAGGAGCAAGTAAGTCAAAACGTTGTTCGTGCGATGGTACAAGTTACTTAAGATGTAGGGATTCTTACCTGGGAATCCAAAGGGGAGGGGAGGGTATCCCGGTTGTCTGGCTGCGTGCTGCAGCATAGGATTGGAACTTGCCTGGCCCTCTGCGGCGTATGATGAGGTGATGGAATCTATCACCGACTGGGCCTTTTCATGTCCGATCTCTGTACGCAGACGGTTAGTATCGATGGGTTTGCACAGGGTATGGCGCCATGTAGAGCATGCTTAGCACGGGGTGGCTTACCCTGGTAATATTGGACGACGTTCTTCAAATGGTTTTTGCCTGAGTTATGAGCCTTTCGCACGCTCATCGAGTCGTGTGTGAGGTATACATCGCAGTAGTCGCCTGAGAATCAAGGTCACCATATGTTAGCATACATTCATGCCACATCTTTTCCACCATCCAGTCAATATATATGGTGCGTATAGCTACGGGTATGGTATAACGCCGTTGGCGAGAATAGTTTGCGCAAAGAAGTTGACCTACAAAAGAGTGCATGGGAGGTTAGCTTTGGGATTCAAAATACAAGAAGGGCCCAAGGGGAACTTATATTTCGGCATGATGACGGCTAGACAGCTGCACTTCTCCTTGTTTATCCTCCCCACGCCTAGCACTGTCGCTCAATATAGCAGACGTAGCTCGCCTGTCGAGTTTCGACCCGCGGTTCTTTCGTCGTTCAATTGGTTTCGGGCTCAAGTTTCGCGAGTCGTTAGTTGGTGTTTTTCTGCGTCCGTGCAATTAGGCAGTAGCTGAATCTGTACCAAGCTATGTAATCGTCAAGCGAATGAATGTACCTGGCTCTCTTCGCAACTAGGACTTCGTTATCATAAAATTGTTCGAAATATCCAGAACTTATCGCGGTCTCTGGATGCCCATTCGGGCCTAGCGCGTTAAAGCTTATTCATGTTCGTGTTTGCATTGTTTGTTTGTGTTTGCTTAGTCACATTTTAATGTCACGTGATAAATCCCGAAATCTAATAAAATCTACCCGAAATCAATACTTCAACCACCCCCATGTAGTCAGATATCTATCCCAGCTGACCCCCCATTTATAAGTAGATCCCAAAAATCACATTGCTGATGATGTCGGATCTCTTTTAACTTTCACTTGAATCTTATTATACCCTGGCTTGGTCTGTCCATTGAAACAATCTCGGACGATTGTCACGTTTTCCTCTGTCGTTTCGAACAGTGAAAGGTCAAATCGCCGGATTATGGTAGCCAGTCCGATGTAACACCAGGAGTGGGCCATACTACTCATCGAATTAGCGGAGATGTCATTATTAGGAGAAAATCAAAATTTCAGTAAAAAGCTCATACTTTGGCCCCAAACACCCTTGACTACCCCTCGAGAAAGGCACAAAGCATTCATCCATCTGTGACCGTCCAGGGCCTTGCTGCATCCATCGCTCAGGAGAAAAGAGTAATGGCTCTGGGAAGACAGACGGGTCTCTTAGTGTCAGATATATAGACATGCTAACCGGTGTCTATAACATTGGTTATAACGTCAGCTTCAGTATCAGGCGAGGCAAATGACAAAAGACGAAAATATACCCCTGCTGGTATCTTCCAGTTACCGTACTCCAGGATCTGGTCTGGACTAATGCGAGGAAGACGAGAAGTGACAAGCGCAGTTATGCGAAGTCCTTCCTTTATGACTGCGGTCTATACCCTCTTGTGTGAGAAGTTCCGTGTGCCACCAAGGACTAGATGGAATCTGCTTTGACTCACCAAGTATGGAATATTCTCAAGCACAGCTAAAGAAGGATCGGACCGCGCATCGGGAAGAGCGTACACGAGTTCCTCACGCAGTTTCTCATGTACTTCACGATTGTTCAGGATATGATACAACATGATAGCTAGGGCCTGCGAAGGAGCATCCGTTCCAGCTACCATAAGGAACAAAGCGTCATCTTTTAATCTGTTAAACGTGCGTTCTGCGGCTGGGTGCTTTTCGTTATGCATGAGCTCGGAAAATATGCACGGTTCTTTGATCCCGTGTCGGTTCATCTCATAAACGTGCTTGAAACGCTCTTTTATTGACTAAAGATCCAACCGTTAGCAAACACCGGGCCAAGGAAACATTCGATGTTGCGGCAGAGCGTACGCTTTCCATAAAGTCTATATGCCGGGTAGCTGGTACCACAAGTGAAGACAACCAAACCGGGAGACCGCGAAAAAGGCTAGGTATGAAATGGAAGTGCCTGGCAAGGAGCAAATTTGCAAACGCCCCAGTCACTCCGTCTTTCCATTTGTCGTTCAGAACCTTCTCTTGAAGCACGTTAAATCCGTTCGACTTTCCAAATGCGTACTGGGAAACAATATCCACTGCAAGAGACATGAAACAGCGATGTAGTTCTAAAGGCTCATCGTTCCTCAATGCGTCCCTCATATGCCTGCAAAGCAAGTTGACCTTCTCTTGAATGACGGGCTCAAGGGTTCGAACGGCAGGTTTAGATAGATACGGACTGAGCATCCCCCTTCTCAGTCGATGGTGGTTGTACCCAACCGTTGCGAACAGTGAGTTTGGAGCACCCGCAGAGAGGAACCAATTATACTTATCACGTTTCATAGTTGGTCCGGTGTAAATAGTGTTGTAGTAAACGGGATCTTTAATGTGAAGCTCATAGGGGTTAATTCGGACAATTGGCCCGTACTTTTCGTGCATTCTATCAATCTCCCACATGAACTGGCCACCACGGATCACATCGAAGTACATTTCATACCAACGGGTCATGGCCGCCAGCTTGGGCCCGGGGAAGCCTGATAGGGGAGACAAATAGAGGCGGTATATGATCAGGCATGTTCCATAAATGGCGGAAAGAAGAAGGAGAACAGGGAAGCAGTTCAACGTTATCATATGTGCCAGCTTGGAGTTTATGGAATCCATCTCGAATACTTCGTCTGATAGATAATGGTGGATTGGACGGAAAGGAAGAACAAACTAGGAACTGGCATTAAACATATTCAAGGAGTGTCTGGAGGGTAGTTACTGAAGATATACTAATTAAATCGAAAATTTCAGTCGAGTACTCTGCAGTCATGCGGACTACCGGGCAGCCATGGTGTCCGGTCATTATCTGTTTCTGTACAGTGGGATTGAGGACAGGGAGCCTTGCATTTGCTGGGATATACTGAGTCAGGCGAGGTGGCGATAGCAGGAAGTGCAGCTAACATCCTAGTATAAGTATGTTTCCTTACGCAATTTTGAACATGCAACAAGCTGGGTACGGAACTCCATCTCCGTGAGGACTGTGAAGGTCAAGGTATGGCGTAGTGATTAACGGTGTGCTCAGTTCCAAATATAGAAAAATTTTTCATCCACTGCATGTGCTACAGGGCTCTGTATTTGCTCCAGTAGCCATGAGACAAGCCACTGTACCTCGCTCCCCAACGACTTAATATTAACAAACTAGACAGGATGGGAATATTTTTAAGAGCTGGAGTAACTGATATTAACATTAATGACAGTCATGATTTAGCAAGGGGCCTCCTAAAGCTTAGAAAGCACAGTTGAAAGTAATTCCTCAACGGCGTGCGGTGGCAGAAGTCTAGCAATCGCTTCGGACGGCAATTTCTTTTGGAGAGTGGACCCGAATTCTGTAATTTCCTTTTTAACTTGGCCACCCGCAAGTTTGGCAATAGAAGAACCACCAGGAACTGCCTTGATTTGGGGAACCTAGAAACCTTTAGCTATAATCTACGGCAATTGGGTAGTTCAGAGAGAGCTTACTTTGGTAGAAGTAGCGTCTATAGCAGTCATCAGGCCAGTAATCATTTTTTCAATATGGGGTAATGCTGTCATCCCGTCTAGCTCTGATAGAGGAGCCATGTCCTCCAAACTAGCCCGCCCCCTCTTGGCCATATCAATGATATTATAAATGTCTCTGGTAATGGACATGAGCTCAGTAGCACCTCCTGGCGACTCGGCAATCTTGTGTGAAACACTGTTGATAGAACCGATGAGAGGCATGACCGCATTGGTGAGCCGGGGGAGTGAAGGGGGAGCAGAAGGGAGGGCAATGACCTGGGCTGCAAGGGCTGCAGCCGCCAATGTGAAGTACTTTGCGAATAACATAGTGTTGAGAGTGGGCGATTGCGGTAGCACTTTGTTGAAACGAATTGCCAATGACTGAGAAATATAAGGGACAAATATAAAAAATAATGCTGGTTACAGAGGGTATATGGGTGAATTTATAACAACGACTGATGCCAGAAGCGCCAAACAAGGGGGCTGGTTACTCTGGCCCTAACAATCAGGAGGGGGCTTGCTCCGTGCCACTTCACTCTGCGAGTTGGTACGGAGTATTGGGGTATTCATACTGGGCTGGCTGGCTGAAAAGTTCGTGGATCCTTATAACATCTGTATACCATATCATTATGCTTCAACTCAGAATATGCGCACCAACGCCACCTCGAAGATTTGCAAGAGGCTTGAGGTGACCAAATAGCCTTCCTCACAGGACCAGCACGCCATGATAGACTTGCAAGTGGCGCCCTGATAGGCGAGTGTTCCTCTCAAGCCTGGCTTGCAGATTAGTTTGGTTGTTAAACCGACTATTTGGGCGACAAGAAGCTTTCTTCTTGCTGTGAAGTTCAAGATGTGGTAAAATTTAACTAGCCGGATGAATCCCTGGCATGGGGTTGGCGGGACGGGACGCCTCTTAAAGCCGCGCGCTAACCAGATGCGGACAAGTCAACACATCACTTGAAAATCAGTACTCGACCTTCATCTTCCCAATTTTGGGGTTTCCAGTGGTTGGCTGGGCTTCTTCTTTTGCTTCTTCAGGAGATCATATGGCCCGTCTCAAATTTGTGCACGGAGAAGGAGAAGAATGGTTTTATGGTCTCGTTACCAAGTCCCTCCTACACATTCCTGTCCCAATAGCAAGTGTGCACCCAAGCTAACGGAGAACGATAGCCGGACTTGCAGATATGGGAGAGGATGGACAATTTACTAAGCAAATAGGAGACGCCTAGGAGAGCGGTAAAAATTGACCAGGCAATTCTAATACCCTCTGATATATGGAGTACTCCATACTATGTGAAATATCTCAGCCTACAAGTAAACATGATCGTACTCCGTATATGGGACATCGAGGAGTTCTAGCCAAGTTTCACACGTATTATATAGCGACACAAGCTCTTCCAAATGGGATATTCTGGACGACTGTCGGGATGATATCCTAATGCCGGAAAATGTAATAAGGAGAACGAAGGGGGCTGAGCCGGTTCCCACCATTCTATGTACCAGGATGGGCATTATTATGAGAAGTCTTATAGATCTTACATGGCCAGTTAAAACTGTTTTGGGAGTATAGTCAATATTCTTATCTGTCCTTCCCACGCCAGACGTGAAAATAGAAATAGTAAAGCACGGTCTACATGACACGCTGCCGCCGAGCTTAAACCTGACCGCGCTGCATTGTAAAGCCATGATAACTAATGACAACTGCGTTAGGTAATGAAGAAACATTATATAGATAGGTTATTTTTCCCATATCTTATGACGACTGCATAGCTCTCCACTTTATTAATCTGGTGAGTGGGGGTTAGCAGATGTGGGGGCGGCGGTTCTCGCGCCATACGACATAACATTGCTCTAAAGTACTTGAAAAAACTCACTGTGATAGCTATTGACCCTGCCTGGTCGCAAGCCTGACTCGAACTGTATGCATTTCAGTTACATAAATCACTGATTCAAGTTGGCTGATAGCAGATGTGGGATCTTGTATATAAATTGGAAGCATAGAACAATGAACATCTTACCTAGACGGCAATAGATTATTCTTCCCCTTGGTTTCTAGTTTTGTTGACTTCATGCCTAGGCGTGGATGAATAAATAAAACCAAAAAGGAATCGGAGCCTTGGAGGTAACTAGTTAATGTCAAAAGCATACGTTTTACACCAAACTCATAATCCGGATGTATGAAACCAACGGCGGCATTGACATTATACTAAACTACGAGGTATTTGACGGATTATAGAGGCCAAAGGCGGAAGACCCGGAGCTGGAGAGTAAGACCAACATCTAGCAATGAATGCAACCTAGACACAATACCCAACAAGACTCTGCATATATTCAGTTTCTTCGCCTCGCTGGAAATAGCCGGAAGCGACTGACCGGATAAAGTGCACGACTACTATATGGTGCTGGAAAGGAAGTTCTGCACACCATAAGAACCCATTAAGGTTACATCGTCGGCATTGGATATGGGCCGAAGGAAGATGCATGCCGGGCCGGCCACGATGGAAATAGGTATGGGCCAAAAAACACGTCATGTCGCATATTGTTATGTGTAAGAGCATATAGAATGGTGCCCTGTGCCTCCAGGACATCTCTCCGTGGGGTAACGTAACCCCCACGTCCGTACTTAACTGGCACGTTTTGAGTTGGGAGGATGGTTTTGCGTAGGTATCCTTTCAATACCAATGACTTTTGACTACCTCTAGTTATTGAAGTTCAGTCCTGAGATCCAACACGTTGTGGGAGACGAGCGAATAGCCCAAATCTTCAGAAATGCGCGGATCCTATAGTGGCCCCAGCCCTATCAACTGTTGACAAAGAGTGAGAATAATAGCCTCCATCATGCAACTGCGTATTATTCATCGTAGTTAAAATAAGGTTGACTTGGCTGACATATTTCAGAGCTCAGCTCCCTCTTTCGCACGATGTTGGAGTGGATATCAGGCCAGTACTAAGGCTAGCTGACACGGTATGAATCGGAACGTTCAGCCCTTCTTTTATGCGCAATGAGAGCGGTCCGCTACCTTATTAAGGCTTGGTAGGCTCCTTTCGGGTAGCTTGATTGACACAAGGAACCTTTGGGGGAGGGGGCGTGCTTGACGAGGGAATCGAAGGATGAAGGCCAAAGTTAGTTTTCGTGGGTATTATGGCTTGAATCACATTCCTAACTCGTTAGATCTTGCGGCACGATAATCGAGGCAAGCGAATACGTAACTAATATTCAATCGTGAGTGTCCCAACCTCGTCTCATCGTGCTGCAATGACACAAGTACGCCTAATAAAATGTATAAATTCGCCGTTTCTCTTCGTTTTGCTATCAAATAAATGCCACGCTAAACCTCTCCAAGTTAGTACATCACGTGGTACGTTAACTTCCTAGGGGTAACAACGATCTCGCGACAACGACAACCGTTTCAACACGGCGTTTGATGCGAGTAAGAAACAAGGGAAAGCTCTCGAGCTGTCGTGTCACCAGTTGTGCTCCATCTTGCAAGGGCCCCTCAATACTGAAGGGTTCCCCTTGTTGCGTCGCTCGCCAAAATCTGGGGCTGGAGAAGAGACACTGGGGAGGGATGTCGGTTTCAAGCCGAACCCCAGGCCCTTCCCCGCTGAAGCAGACGATGATGAAGAAGCAACATCACCCTCGCAGTCCGTGAGAGTGCACCTTGTGAGCATTCTTTCTTTTCTTTCAAGCCGCGTAATTAGCTGGTGCTGGCACTTCTCGGTTGCGGAAGTCGACGAATTAATTCTCAACGTCTGCTTTTCGTGATCCTACATGACCATTCAGCAGGTACGCGAGGTAGACTTCCAGCTCTGACCCAAGGACTGACGATCAGCTAGGGGACGGGTCTGATTATTTCTCTCACCGTAGCCTATACTTATATTACTTAGTGTTGCTGTCAAGGTGCTCAAGCCTCTTACTCCGTCCAGTGCCTATTTAATCAAACAACGCAACATCACGGGCGGCGATGGGCTAAGTATACAGAACATGGAGTATATGCATGGATCAATTTACAGAGTCAACGCACCTACGGAGGATTCTTGGGATGTAGGGGAAGCACGTATATGTTGAAGGAGGTCAGCTGCATATATGGGAAGTTATTCTTGACAGCGAGAATTAAGATTTCTTTGGATCAGATTCGGAGCATTTTGTGTGGCTCTTCGGGTGATGGGATTTTTCCACTCTGCAGCCAGTCAGAAAAAAATGTGACAAGAAAAGGCTCTCTTGTCAATGCAAGAGGGCGGGTATTCGATAATCCAGAAAAAGGAATGGCTTTGAGTATGAGCAAGTTGTTGTTGGAAGTTTCTGGTAGCCACCGTGGAGCATCGATTCGAAGACACTGGGTGCGGTGGAGTCACAAGGAGGCGCTGTCCTGGTCACCCAGCTGTATCAGGTGATGGAGAAAAATACAACCCCTAAAGGAGCCAGAGCCCTAGCCTGATCAAGCGACTCCAAGCCTTTTGGGCTTTCTTGAAGAAGGCACGAAAAGCACTGTTGGGACGGGCCTGTCCGCAAAGGTTGCGTTTGTTGTCTACCGGCATACTCGGGGACAAAAGCCGTGAGCTGGCTCAGCGGTATTGGCGCCTAGGTGCTGCAGCCCACTCACCGAAGGCCTCTCTCTGCCAGCTTGGGCCATGGCCCTATGCGTGTACGGAGCCGTGGAGGAAACGACAGCAACGATGCCCGCTTGCTGCTTTACGCTGGACACCCGCCCCGCAGGTGACCCCCTTGCAATGCTCGTCGCTGCGCCGCGAGTGGCCGAACTAGTGTCAGGTTGCCGATGGCCTAATCCACTCACGATCGCCAGAAAACGCCTCTGACGAAAGGAATCTTGCTGCCCAGGACCGGAATGTTGGGGGAATGCCAAAATGCAACAGCAGTTCCCAATCTGTGCACACACTCTGAATCGTGAGAGTAACAAGACTTTTTTAAATGAAGCCTCACTTCCACCTGTGGCTACAGGGCCTGGCAATTCGCGAGTACAGGGATCAAGTTGTCAATTCCATGCGATGAAGGAACGTCAGGCATTCGATCCATGAATGGTCTCCAAGCTTGCAAGCTAGCCGCAGGAGCAGCCCGAAGGGTCCAGGCCCTCCCCTCCCATGCCAGGAAATGGGAAAGTAAAAGAAAAAAGAATATATTTGGAAAAAAAGACGTGACTGACAGGGGCCTTGTTCACTCCTTTCCTGGACTTACTCCGGAGCAATTTCAGGAACATAGTTGCGGATACGGATACATAAGTTGCTGGAACCGCTCCATCCCATCCCATCCGGGACCTCGCCTGAGAGTTACCATCGTCATTCCCCAACCAACGACCGTCATCAAAACAACTTTCTTGTTTGCCGTTGTGACGCAGCACAACAAACTTTACCTCCTTTCTGGCCGTTCTTGTCTCGCAATTCGAGTCTCATCATCCTTGCCTTCAGAAACCCAAATGGCTTACTTATAATCCACAGCTGCACACCTTGGTGGCGGGTAATTGCACAATTATTGTCGAACTCAACACCTTTTTGTTGTTGTTTTTTTTTTTGGCAATTCATTTTGTGCTTTATATTTCTATAAAAGAACTTCTTCCCCCTTTATTTCTCTCGTTTGCCTGCACATATAATAGGGGCTATTCCTGCTGGATTCTACACAATCGCGCTCAACCAATTTCTCCCAACAAGCCTTTCCAAGGTTTCACAATGCCGGCATATCGGATGCTTGATCTCAATCCCTTATCAGTCCAAGAAAATACCATGTACTCTGGACGCGGGGGAGCAGGGAATTTTCATCCCCTCAAAAACAGCGCCATATCGCCCTCGAACTCGATATCAAGCACTCGCACGCTCTCCTCCCGTCTAGGATTTAATGCACGACAATTGCTCCCAGGTGGTCGCGGAGGACTTGGCAACTTCCACAGCTCATCGGAGTACGCGATCTTTAGCTTCGACGAGGAGCTCGAACAGCAATTGAAGCGCGAGAAGGACGTCGCTCCTGTCTTCCATATCGGCCGAGGAGGCGCTGGCAACATGGCAGCCGCCGCTGTCCCAGACGCTCCTATCATGAACCTCTCCAAGAAGCGGTGTGGCACAGGGAGCGTGGGAAGCTCGTCAGATGGCAGCTCGTCTAGCGGAAAGGTCAAAGATTGGCCGCGAAGGAATTTAGATTCATGGCGCGGAGCCTTGAAAGGGATGCCATCGTGATCTATGTGACCCGGGGACGGCTTCTGCCTACATATCCCCGCTGCCGCCGGCTGTCGTTCCCGCCCTTGGCGACCAAACGCCAGTCAAGGTCGATGTCGACATGGGCTTCTCCAGCTTCTCCTCTTTCTTGCATTTCCTTCGGTCATATGCATCCCCGCCGATTTGCCATCGTTGTATATCATAGCGCCATCTGAGCCTTTTTTTTTTTTTTTTTTCCATCCTGACTTTTTACTTTCCTTTACAATTATTTTTAACGACCGATACGACATTCACGATCCACCCTGCCTCGTCTTGAGGAGGGAGGGAAACAAAACAAGAATAACAACTGCTTATTGGATTGAAAGCATTCTTCAGCCGCCTCGCAACATCCAGCAACTGGCTTTCCTCTTTTTACTTCTCTTCTTTCATGGATGCAAGCCTTTCCTTTTTTTTCTCTTTTACGCCCTCCGCCGATGACAATATACAATTATCTGGCCGATGAACTGACTCTCCTTCCACTATTCCCGATGTTTCTGACATGCTCCAACAACCGATACTCCTCCCAGACAAATCAACTTGCACACACACCTCTGTACACCTGATCCATGTCATACATTGCGCTTCCTTCGGTGGACAGCGACTTATAACAACCCACCTCCTGATAATATAACCAGGACAGTGCATGTTTCATCGAGCCACTTGGGAAAGATTAAAAAGCGTCCATTGCTATTTTAGAATACATATATTCGCTCTCGACCGACCGACTGACATGTCCGGTGGGAGACTTGGGAAAGACCAATTAATTAGATTTGATGTTCTTTCTAGACACTTTGAAATCAACCTCAAGTTGTAAAGCGCTGGTATAAAGCTAATCCAGGTCAATATTTGCCGTAGGGGTCTCTAAACCAATAATGTCTCTGCTAGGATGTGTACATATATATATATGTATGTATGTGTATATGCGTGATTTCATTCCCATGCTCCCACTGTCTTACCATTGGAGCCACAATCTTACACAGGATCGACCAGACGGATTCATAATGTCAAAAAAAAAAAAAAAAAAAAAAAAAAAACAAGAATAAGAAACAGGCAATAGCCATCTATGGTTAGTTAAAAAGGTATAGGTATCTTTAGGAAAATAATAGAAGCAACAAATAACACACTAGAAATGCAGTTAATACCAGGCTTAAACGAACTGCAACAATAGGGAGTGTGTACGTGCGAGGATGAATTGACGCAGGGATATCATTAAATTGAGAATAAAACTGCTCCAAACACATTCCTAGGTTTCACGAAAAACAGCAGCAAGATCAACATGTCAAGTGAATTTCGTATGGATTATATCTGGGTTTTCATGCCAGTCATCAATGCTGACCCACATCTGCCGGATAAGAGACTAAGTATCAGCCATTACGTGGTGACATATGGTGTGCTGGCAAGGGAGGAAAGGCGACATAGCATGGGACATACCTTTCTGAACGTGCTTAGGCCAGCCAAAATACTCCCGCCAATCCAGGTACTGTACTTTCTCTCAGGGGGTGCAAAGATCTTAATCCTCATGTCTTTGACTGCTAACCGCTGCACCTCGTGGAGGAGCCGGTCGCCAAATCCTTTACATAGTGTAGATCCGCCAGACAGCACTATGTTGGCAAATAGGGATTTTCGAAGGTCCATGTCTGTCCTGTTTATGGCGTCTACGACAATCTGGTGCACACCAGGATACTCGAGGCCGATTATCTCAGGGTCGAAGAGGATCTCAGGAGCTCGGAATCGTTCAACGCCGATCTTTACGTGAGTCGGTCGGTCAGCGATTAATCCCTCTAAACACACCACGGCGACAACAACGAAACAATATAAAGGAAATGAATTACCTTCAGCTTATGCCCGTCTGGCAGAACATATTCCGCCATCTTTGAGTCCGCCTTTCCGCCATTCGTTGACCATTCCTTTTCCTCTTTGCGGGGGTCCATGGCTACATATCCGGTCTTCTCTTTAATCATGCGCACCACCTCCTTTTCGGCACTTGTATGAAAGACATATCCGCTCTTTCGCAAAAGCAACTGTAGATATTCGGTTACATCACGGCCAGCAACGTCTATCCTTCGTATACTGCTCGGCATGGCGAATCCTTCATACACGGGGACCGCATGGGACACTCCGTCTCCCGAATCGAGCACAATTCCCGTTGTTCGTCCCGAAGCATATAGTGATAGCACAGCCTGGATTGACGTATATAGCGCGGGGATGTTGAACTGCTCAAAGAGGATCTGTGCAGCAGTGTCTCGGTTCGTTCGAGGGTTTAATGGCGGCTCCGTCAAAAGCACCGGGTGCTCTTCACTTAACGTCTTCAATTCCCCTTCATACACCCATTGCCATATTTTTTCCATATCATCCCAATCAGTGACAATGCCGTGTTCGAGAGGGTATCTGATCTTCAGCAGTCCGCGTAGCTCCTGTGCTCTCTGCCCGATAAACACGTCTCCTTCTAGAGCTCCGGCGAGTACTCGGGGGTGTTTTGGCCTGCCGACAAACGATGGGAAGTAGCATTTAGGGAGGTCTTCGCCCGCAAATCCGGCGCGAATTGTACCACTGCCATTGTCTAACACTATCGGAGCATTATGCAGAGCCGTGTCTGCCATGGTAGAGGAGGGAGGAAGGAAGGCGGCCGTTCGCGATTATTTATCGTTGTCCGCAGCTGAGTTTTGGGTTCGCGTCGGGTTTGAGATATCGGCCACCTCAGGGAACGAAAAGAACTGTTGGTATTGTACTATCACGCCTAGAAAGATGCAAGCAATATAGAATACCGGTAGACGAGGGTCTATATTCTGTAGGTGTTGGTGGTCAAGTGTCAGAAAATAAGTCAAACTGCTGGAGTCGTAAACATTTCGTTTTTCTGGCTCCAGGGGGAGCTTCGACCACCTTAGGGCTTTTCTTGGCTTCAGCGCCCGCCAGCTGGATGCGGCTTTTCAGCGCCCTTTTTCTAACTGCAGGCTACACTGTCGACACGATACAAGGCGGCTTTCCAGAACTCGAGCCTGTCGTCTACATGTATATGGGATACAAGAAAAGGCGGTATTGATAGACGAATCCGCAGTATATAATGCAAAAAAAGATCAAGATGCCAGCCGATTCAGGGACATCGGAATCCGACTCCATAATATTAAAATATTCTTCCATTGGCTGTTTTTGAAGATAGCCCATCCAAATCAATTAAGGGAGACTTTCGACTGATTACTCTTAATCGAGGAATCCAAGCTCATCTTCCATTACCCAAGCTAACCCCTTAGAATCTGCGTCTGCACGCTTGGGGGGCCATGAATGCATCTTTTCACGGAGCTTCTCTGCCTCATGGAGAGCACCCGCAAGACTCCTATGTACAATGTTAGAGCTGCTATTTTAAGGCCAATTTTTTCAAGGGAAATCCATACCCAAGCTTCCCGTGAACTACATAATTTGCGGAAGCTAACTCAGTTGCCAACTCTGCCTGATGGTTGTGCATCAACGCTGGATTTGGCACCACCATAAGGGGCAGACCAAGCCTCAGCACCTCCAATATGGTCCCAGACCCTACAGTATTCAGGAAAATAATCAGTCCTTACATATTCGAATAGCTAATAATCTGTGTCACGGCTGGTCTAGTTTACCTGCATGACTGATGACAAGGCCCTCGGCTGTATTTGTGCTTGGATTTGCTTTGGCAGCACACATCTCATCCTTGAGGCCGTTTATATTGAAGTCGAAGCCAGTCAGGGTCAGCCCATAATTATGAAGTATTTCATTTTCATGGTCCTTGACGAACGAACGGAATAGTTCGTCCCCATGCCGGCCGTACTGGATGGTTAGATTTGTGTATTTGTTTGCCTTGAGAGCCGCCAGAAAATCCAGATGCAGTATCTCTCGAATCATGGCATTAAAAGATGCCGTAGCACCTACTGTGACGAAACATAACTTCTTTGGCTGGCTCACCGGTTGCTCTTCTCTCCTCTGTGCCATGTTGGTATTCATATCAATAGAAGCCGGTCATGCAGGTGTTTCTCAGCAGGCGAGGTAGGAGAACGAGGATGGCATCTTCCACCGCGGACCAAAAGCCTTTCAGCAAAGAGCATCCAACCTGCTTCTCGTTCACCTCAAAGCCACCCTCTGTCTTCTTGTCATAGCCGTCCTCATCGTCATTCATCGTCGTCGTCGTCGTTGCCGCCTTCAAAGTGGACTTCCGCTCGGCTTACCTAATCGACATATCGGAAGCCGGATAAATAGTATTTCCGCATATCAAACTTTCCTGTCGCGGCAAGCAAAAAAGTTGAACTTTGAAGATGCGAGCAAAGTGAACACAGAGAGAGAGAGAGAGCGTAGAAGAGCCAACAACCTGCACGACCGCCTAATTCTCCTTCGTGTACGTGTGCAATTGCTGCTGGAAATGGCTCCAGTGGCGAGATCTTTCAGCCGATTAGCATTGTCGTGCCCCAGACAAGCTGCCTCGAGGCGCACTACGTTCCTACAGACGCACCAGTCATGCTCGACATTCAACCAACAGAGACAACAACCATTTTCTGCTGCTTCTACACAGCTAGCTCCGGGGAGTGAAACTCAAGGGTCCGGCAGTGCAGCACTTGATACTGCGATTCCACCTGACCTGCAACGGGAAATCAAACAAGAAATCCGCAGTAGCATCCGGGAACTGCGAAGGCAAGTACGAGATGTTGTCCCTACACCACCGAGGTATAAGAATGGCTTCTGGAGTGAGGGCGAGAAGGACGACCTCATGACGCAGGTAGAGGATGGTGACGATGTGTTTGGGGAGGATGACATGACATCTATGGCGCATGCGGAGCTCGAGGAACACCGTGAGCTCAGAGAATATGCGCGTATCGCAGCCTGGGATATGCCTTCCTTGAGTGGTATGCTATATCCCCCTTTATGCCGGATGTTCTTGGAAATCCATAGATAATGAAACTAACAAACTTCAGCTCTTGCAAAACCCTTCACACTCCCGCCACAAACTCATATTCTCCGTTTCCGACAAACTACCTACCTGGGTGAAACGCATCCTGCGGAAACAAAAGTAGTCGTTGAACTATGCTCCAAAGACCTTACACCGAAATACCTCACCGAAGAGCAAAGAATCACCCTTCTAAAACTTGTTGGACCACGCTACAACCCAGACTCAGACATCATCCATATGTCTTGCGAGAAATTCCCTACCCGTGCCCAGAATAAGCGATATCTCGGCGACCTAGTTAACACACTTATTAAGGAGGCCAAAGAAGGCGACTCATTTGCTGATATCCCATTGACATTCCCCCATCACAAACCCAAGAAGAGATTCATATTCCCAGAATCATGGAAAGTGAGCGAGAAAAATCAAAAGCAGATAGAGGCAGCCAGACATCAGATTGAGGATATAATGGCCAAAAAGGGTATTGTGGATGGGAACGAAGTTATTGCGCAGGCCGCGAAGACAATTCCTGCCCTAGGCTCGATGGGCCAGCTTGCCGCACAGACAGTAACAGTGAAAAAAGGACCAAAAGCTCGTGGGCCGAAGGGGAGAAATTGAAGCCTGATTGCATGTGATCAATGAAAATTTTCATTCTGCAATTTGGCAACTGGTAAGGAGTTCCCTCTCCCCCACAGGCTGCTTCATGAACTTGGTATATACACTTCCTCTGCGTGTATTGTATTTTATATCAACATGTATTACACCACTATTTTTTTTTTTTCTTGTTTAATAGACAGGTCATTCATATAACTCCTTGGGCCTGGTGGGTACTGGTTTTTGTATTGGTACAGGATGGGGTCGCCCCCTACACTCTTTGAAGCAATGAGCCGTAAAAAGAAAAAGACCGAAGGGGAGACAAACAGCAAGCCAAGGATGAGAAAATAAAGTCCCAATATTATCTGACAAACAGAGAGCATGGAGGGATTCGTCAATACCATTGCTCTTATATCTTGAGGTGAAGTGTCAGTCAAGGGGTAAAGGAGGAAAGGAAGGAAAGTAGAAAAGCAAGCAAACAACCCAATTTCACAGCAAACTAATTCAAACTGTAGCAGAATTCCATCTTCCAACGCAAAGGGTATACTCATTGTTTCGCTTATCTAGCACAGTTTCCTATTGCCGTTTGACGCGAATCCATATTCCTTAGACCAATAAGGAAACAGGCTGTAGAGTAACTTGGACGCTGGAGAGGGTAATCATATATAATCCAATGTATGAACGTTGTTCAGTACACGAATTATACGATCAGAAAGGTAGATTAAGCCAATTTCTGTATGAAGGCATAAATGAAAAGAAAGGAAGAAAGGGGGAAGACAGAGTCAACTGGGCAAAGGCATGGGATTTGAAGGAAAGGGGGAAAAAAAAAAGAAATGGAAAGGGGATGGGAAGGTGGTGAAGGCCAAAAGCATTGCCAATGACCTTTTGAGTTGCCATATGTTTGCTGCCGTCGAATATATGAAACAAATGTATAGAATGGGATGGCTTTAGATGTGTTTGGCAGTAAGGGTAATTGGGTTGTTTAGCCCAAGATCAAACAAATCATAGTTGATTCCTCTGCTGGTCTGAGTCGATTGGGTGGAGTTTGGAGACCCACGGCTCCCGTATCTGTGATTGCCGTTTCCACGAAATTCGAAGTTCTCAGGGAAACGGTTGGCAGTCAGGCCAGAACGGGGAGAGCAAGGGGAAGAAGCATAGCTGCCAGACTGGGGGTGGGAGGAAAAACAAGGCGAAATTGCCCTTGATGCGGGTCCCTTGAAGTCCAGGTTCGTGATAGCAGTGTTGATTGGGGGAATGTTTGTTGTCCGCAAGTGCTTTTCCTCATCAGTGCCATCGTTGCCATCGATGGATGGTCTGCGCTGGTAGAGTCGACGAGAGCGCTGGGGCTTTTTCTTGGCCTGAGTTCCCTGGCCATTGGACTGCTGGTTAAGAGGAGCGCCTGTAGCAGGCAAGAAGGGAGTAAGGGGCAACAAGTTCCAGTTATCTCCTTCATTCCCGGTTATGGTCCAAAGAGATGTTGATCCTGGAAGTGGCAGGGAACCAGGGGCATAGCTTTGAGAAAGCATCAGGTTGTTGTTGTTGTTGTGAGATACAGTATTCTGTCCTTGTGCGTTGTTTGCGCTGGTGGCTGGGACAGTTGGTAGTAGTCCTGGGCCCGCGGGGAATGGCTGGTCCATAAGGTCAATTGTAACATGAGACTGATTGCCATTGCCAGAGAAGTTCCCAAGCGAAGGTTGAACCTTGTCCTGCACCATGTGGTCAGGGGTAGGTGTTTTCCGGAAGTCATCGATGGAAATAAGATCACATCGATTGGGAAATTTGGGACCCTCAAGCGGCTGATTGTTTGCTGGCATGTTCATATTCAAACCTACTGGGGCAGATAAGCCTATAGGAGGCCCATGAGTAGCTCCTGGTATGTTGTTATACATGGTTGGGTGACCATGAGGCAGAGTAGAAAGGTTAGGCTGCTGTGGGGGTGTAGGGGTAGCTCTGGGCCTTTCCACCTGGATCTCTGCAGTCAAACCCCGGTGACCATTGACGTCACGTCTATCGGCTGGGTTTGCAGCAGCGGCTGGGAGGTGATGGTGGCTATGGTGATGGTTTTCAGCCCGCCAGTTGCGCCCGTTTCCTTCATGGCGATTTCGTCCACTAACACCCCCGAGCCCCTTGACTCCATGTTTCTCACGGTACCAGCGAGGGATATCTCTGAGCCCGAGCTTATCAAGCGTAGGCTTATCCGTAGGCATTTCGTGTTTGAAAATGCATCCTGTGCTAGCATGTCAGAATTTTCTGGTATACGGCTTGTTCCTTTCCAAACTAGACATACCCTGCTGCTGATAGTCACACTCTCCATGACGAAGCCAGAAAGAGCAGTATTCCTTTTTGGCAGAATTGCCATTTTGACCACCTTTGCCGTGGCGATGACCGGAGCTCTGGATAATTTGATTTCGCGTTAGCCTGACAAGATATGCAAGGGATGATCATCTGCTGTAGGAATATAGAAACCAACGTACATGCTTTGTAGAGGTCTGAGTGCTGCCTGTGGTAACGGGAGTCCAGTCTGGGTTCTGGCCTGCGGATGCATCTGCCGTGGAGTTTTGGGAGGCAGTCGCCAGCTGGCCAAAGTCCTCGATCCCGCGTGCTGCTACAGCCACCTGGCGACCAGAATTGTTTGCCTTCTCTCCCACAGATTTGGATGTGTGCTGGATAGCACTGTCGATAAGGTAGAACTGTCCACGAGACTTGACGGTTCCAAGGCTGGTCATACCCTGGGTGTCGCTGTGGTTCAGAGTGCGAGGGACGCCTCTGATAGAGACGTAATGGGGCAGTTCATCAACGGCAACCAGGGCTGTAAGGGTGCCATCTTCGCGAGACAGGAAGTGTAGAGGTCGAAGAGGCATTGCCATGATGGACTAGGCAGTATATGAAATTCCTGCAA
Organism: Trichophyton schoenleinii; assembly: GCA_018357685.1. Taxonomy (NCBI): domain Eukaryota; kingdom Fungi; phylum Ascomycota; class Eurotiomycetes; order Onygenales; family Arthrodermataceae; genus Trichophyton; species Trichophyton schoenleinii. Next base: position 5,638,374 of record WOFF01000001.1, read on the forward strand.
AGTAGGAACCAATTTGAACAGTGGGTGAGTGAGTCGTGGTAGGCTACCAAATTCAGTCAGATATAGAGAGTGAGTAACGTAAGTAGAGACAGCTCTGGATGGCGGAAGAAGGAAATGGATATTTATCCCAAGTAGCTGGCGAAGAGGGTAAATATCAGAGAGAGAGAGAGAGAGAATGGCACCAGAGAGATGAAGAAGAAGAAGAACGAGAAGAGTATATGTGGCTATTTGTGTGTGAGAGATTGTGTGTTGTGTGTGAAAGGACAAAAGCCCAAGCGAAAAAGGGAGGCTGGGAGGAAGAAGAGAGAAAAGAGAGCCTGATAGTTCCAAAAGGGGTAAAGCGGCTCTCCTGGCTGTGTTGTTGGATGAGAGAGAGGGGGGAGAAAGAAGTGAATAACTTTGCATCAGAATGCCATTCACTAGAGGAGCTTTCTTCCCTTCTTCTTCTGCTTCTTTTTGTGGAGAAGAGACAGTATATAGATCAACAGTGGAGCTAAATAAAGGCTTCTTCTTCACTCCAAGAGAGGCAGCAAAGGAGTAAGACAGAAAGTGATATGCAAGGGGAGGCCGGGCATTTTAAGGAACACTTGTGTGTGGGAGAGAAGAGAAGGGACAGATCTAATCTACTGGCGATAAGCGATCGGTGTTTGCCAGAAGATCTTTGTTTCTTAGCCTCAGACAGTCTGACAGTTTGTACTGGCAGGAAGACCAGAAGTGCATCTGTGCTGGCGGCTTAATTGTGGGTTTTAACGGGACTTTGCATCCGCTAGGCAGAGAGCAGAGGAGCTTGATATTAGCCAGCTTGCTAGAGCAAAGAGGCCTAGATTCAATATCAATCAGAGAAATAAAATAAGACACAAGCTAAACCAACAGTATAGCTGTCAGGATTAGGTGGTATAAGTCCTCAAGAGCAGCAGGGGGTGAAGGTCTCCCCCGTGTTGACATTCAACCAAACAAATCAACAAACTTGCATTAAAGAAGGCGGAAGATGCCATCTCTGAGGGATAGACTGCCACGCCCCCGCTCCCCGTATTAAAAATGCAGGTGGAAGTCTTGAAGCTTTTGTAAGGCGCCTGTTAATTCTTAGATCTGATAGTCCTATGATGCATACTACAACACTGGTGTGTAGTATGTTGATATATCGACTGGGGTAGGAGCACTTCTTCCGCCGGGAGCGATGTATTGGCCGGAAGCAAAAGAAGCAAAAGCATAAAACTTGAGCTTCTAGACAGCAAAAAATACGTATATATACAACTCTCTATCAAATAAACCCCTTGATTGCTGCTTGTTATCCCGTCTATCATTTGCTTCTCATCGACGTTTGAAGTTGGCTTAAGGTTCGTTGCAAGGATGTATCACGTGATGGACAGGGTTCCATGCCTCTGAAAGTTAATCGCCCCTGAAAGGTTGGAGTAAAGAGACGACGACGGCAAAGAGCGTATGAAATCAAAATTCTTTCTGCTGTCTAATTCTATAGATGCTTTATCAATATGGTATCAAGGGTCGTGGAGATCCATAATGTACATGAAGGTTAATTTGGTCAAGGGGGTAATCTCTGAGAGTTTAATGGTTCGGTGTAGGTAAGGCATCAAGGAGGCCATTGCCGCCATTCTACCGAACGAAGGGCATAGCAATCCTTATTTCTGTTTAGCTAGGGCTAGCTTTGAAATGTGGAGTAATTGGAGTATGGGTGATTATTTGGGGCATAGGACGAACTATACCCGTGAGGTGCAGCAGATGAATGCGGGTGCTGGACATGTGGCTTCCCTGGTCGCGGGGGAGCTACAGGGTAACTAGGGTCAGGGAAGAAGTTCAACGGCTGTGGTGGATTGGGTGCCTGTGCGGTATTAGAATATCCGGGATGATTTTGCGGATGGCGGTCCTGGGTATGAGGAGCTGGAGGAGGATTCGTAGTCATCGTGTATTGTGTTTGCTCTTGAGAAGCAGCTTTCTTACGCGCTGCGACAAGATGTCCACGAATTCCTCTTAGATATTTAGTAGCTGCTTCGACAAGGTCGCTTGCTTCCGTACTTTGTCGTAGTGAGCCAAGCATCGATGCCACTTGTAGCTCGGATTGAAGGTGTGGACATGTTCGCAGGTGGCCAAGGTGGGCGATTCCGCAGAGGCCACAGTGCTCAACTCCAGCAAGTCTGAGTTGACAGTAACCAATGGGATGGAGATGGTCGCATGCCACGCAAGGATGTTTCTCGTTCAGGGTGGATTGTGTTTCCACATCGCCGTCGGGATAGGCAATGCTAGCGCGTTTGAAAGGGCGGGCTAACAGACCGCGTGAATATATGTAAATGAAGAGACTGCACCGAATGAATCTTACCAGCGCGTTTCCCAAACGTCTCTGACCGTTCAGACGTTGCGGTGACATCAGTATCAGACTCAGATGGGCCGTTGAATTCAACGTCGCTATCATTATCTGCGTTGTTATTCCTGTCGTGACCTCGGTAATTGATGGCCTAAAAATAAGATCTTTAGCATAAAGAGATGAAGAGTAAATTTCCAGGTTGGAGCCATACCTGACGCTTGCGTTTGCCTCTACCGAATGTTTCTGCTTTGGCCCTCGCTTCCTCCTCTGCTGCCCGTTCTCGCTCCTGAAGGATTTTCTCCCAAACAGTATTACTTGGGGGTGGTGTAGATTCACTCTCGCCAAGTGCATCCTCCATGGATTCGTTGACCCAGACCCTTGCAAAACTAAATTGCGATTCTGCAGAAGTGTCATTACCCACCTTGGTGTTTTCCACTTCACTCTGGTCAATCAGCTTATTAACAGATTGCGAGTCGTAAACGAGATCACTGGTGTTGTCATCATCGAACAATGCTTCCGCTCCGTGGCGCAAGATGGCTTCCAGATCAAGTTCATCATCATCCTCGGCGTCCATTCGCTCAATAAGTACGTGGTCCAGTGCCATTTTCTTCTTTCCAATCTGCATAATTTTCTCTTCAGCAGACCCGCGGGTCATCAGCTGGAAAACCATGACTTTCTTTTTCTGCCCGATTCGGTGAGCTCTGGATAAAGCCTGTATATCTTGGTGTGGGTTGAAGTCTGGATCAAGAATAATAACTGTATCTGCTGTTGCTAGGTTGATGCCAACACCACCGGCTCTTGTAGAAAGGAGGAATGCAAAGTACTCAGAACCCGGCGCGTTATAAGCATCGATATTCTTTTGTTTCTTCAGCGACGTCATGCTGCCATCGAGACGAAGATGTGCAAGGCCAAGGCCATCCAAGAAGTCCTCCACAATGTCTAAAAAGTCCAAAAACTGGCTAAATATTAAAACTCTGTGCCCTCGCTCCTGGAGCTTGGGTAGTAGAAGCTCTAAAAGCTGGAGCTTAGCTGATGCTTCAACCATGTTCCGGTGTAGTAAGGTTGAATTGACGCCTCTATCTTCAATGGCCTTTGAATAGACGAAGGGGTGGCATAGGCATTTCCGAAGCTGCATCAAAATATTGTTCAGATTGTGGCGTTCACTCTGTTTGACTGTTGAATTTGTGCCTGTATTCTTGAACACAGACTTGATTAGCTGTGAATTTTTGGAAAGAATTGACTTGTATAACTTTTTTTGCACAATGGTCATGGAAACGGGCAGTATGATTTGCGCCACAGGTGGAAGGAATGAAAGCACCTGGGCTTTGGTTCGTCGAAGAAAGAATGGCCTGATCATATCATGGAGTTTATTCACGTTCTCATTGGTCATTTCTTTATATTCCTCCTCTAGAGCAACTGCATTGTGAGAGCGGTCGCAGAATTGGAGGATGTTGAATAATTCACGAATGTTGTTCTGGAGCGGTGTTCCAGTAAGTAGCAATGTAAACGGTACCGATATCTTCAAGAGAGTTTCATAAAGCTGGTTCTTGTCATTCTTCAGTCGGTGCCCTTCATCAACAACAAGCCCTGCCCAAGGGATGGTTGAGAATAACTTCCTAGTCTTGTCCTCAATCATACTTTCATAGGATGTCACAACGATATGGCACCGAAGGTCCTTGGATGAACGGGGGAACATCTCGTACTCTTGAGCAATCTTCCGAGCAGCTGCCGAGCCATAGCACGTAACAACTCGGAGACTTGGCGTCCATCTTTTAATCTCCTGTCTCCAATTTGCACAAGTCGAGTTTGGAACAACCACCAGGAAAGGCCAGCAATTGTGGTCTTGGATTAAAGTGGCGAAGAATGAGATCACTTGAATGGTTTTACCCAGCCCCATCTCATCCGCGAGCACTGAGCTCTGCTGTTTATACCACATGAAATATATCCAATTCAGCCCTTCAAGTTGATAGTCCATTAAATCTCCTCCCACAAGTATTTCAGGTTGCTTCTTACGCACCCAATGCTTGGCGAAATCCTTCGAACGAACATAATCAAGGTGTCTCTTCAATGTACCACGCTTGGGAATTTGAATATGGTTACCAACAACCCAGTCCTCGTATGCAGATTGAAAGCTTTGCCACCTCTCAACGTTCTTTCGGTCTGGGGGTTTTTCCCAGACTGCAGATTCATAGGGAAGGCCTCTGTATTTCACATACGCGGTTTCAACTTCGTCAGCCCGAGCTAGATCAATCTCAAGCGTTCGCTCAGAAACCACGTTTGAGTATTGAACATCAAACACAATATCCACTTGAAGGTAATCTTCGGGTATAGCATCTTCGGTGGTCATTCGGGGCTTTTGCCCATTTTCAGATTTATTGAACGCTTTGCGTGTAGCATGGGCTGCGACCCCCCAAACCCAAGGGCCTGGCATCCAAGAAGTTTGAAAGTAAGAAAGTTTCCGCCATTTTATCAAATATTCTTTAGCATCCTCTTCGATCTCATCACAAGAGTATCCCGGGGTATAGTTATCTAGGTTGGTCGGCCTCCAAGCAACCAAGGTTTCGATTTCTCCCGGAAGATTAGCGCACTCATTGCAAGTCCAACGACGAGAATACTCCTTGAATCTCTTCTCAGACAACTCGGCTTCTTCCAGGCTATCATCAATGGTGTATGACGTTCCCGATTTTCTAGGTAAATGGTGCATGTGCCAGCTGCGTTTACATGAGTCACAGCGAAACAGGACATTTTCCGGCAGGCTCAGTACAGATTGGTCAACATTGATACATGGATCCTCTCCGCCATTCTCTTCACGTTGTATATGTTCTTGTCTCGTGGTCAAGCGCGTCCTTAGTGGCTTTGACATTTCTCCAGGGGATTTGCAACCGGTACAGGTGCCATGGTGGGGAGCCGTGAGGTCTTTCTCACGAGCAAGCCCAATGCAGAAACGACATTGCAACACGAACAACTTCGAAGTTACTTTGCTGACCAAATGAGTCCGGGTGCCGCGGGACCCAAGGCACACTTGGTGGTATGAATCTGTGCATCCCTGACAGTAGACTAGAACCCCCTTTTCGGAACTATCTCCAACAGTATAACAGACCCTGCAGGCAGATTGATGACGAAGCGCAAAAGGATCATCTTTTGGTAGTCTATAAAATTTCTCTTGTGCAGCTGAGTACTTCGTCTCTTTCTGGACCACCTCCACCTCAGATATGTCATCCTCCAATCTTTCGGCCATGTTCCCGACTTGCTTTCGCGTCCTCTGAGAAGTACGTACTCCATTGCGGGGTCCTCGCACGGGGAGATTTGAAATCCTTCGTCTCTTTGCGCGCGTCCTTCTCTGGGTATCATCACTAGAATCATCACTGTCTATTTCTATTAAATCACCAGGCGATTGGCCACGGCGAGGGTTCAGCCGGCTTGACCTTCTCCGAGTGCCGGAATCTTCAGATTCAACGCTGCTAAGGCGAAATGAATAGTTGACCTTGGCCAATGTTCTTTGACGAAGGCTTCTGGGCCGTGTAGAGCCCTTGACGGAATCAATTGCTTTGGATCTCCTGGACCGTCGACTAGTCGGGTGGGGTGATATAAGCTCATCCTCTGAACTGCTAGTAGACGGGGATTCAGAGCTGGAGTAAGCGTTTTGGGAATTAAACGTTGACAGCGCTTGACGGCCTCCTTTGAGTGATCTGATCTTGCTTAGTGGTAGCTAAAGGCCTGTTAGATAATAGCCAGGTAATTGGGTAAGAGCGCATTTAAAACTGCACTCACCACTCTTATATCACCACTTTTGACGACTACCTTGTAAGTGTCCGGAGTGAGGTTTTCTACCTTAGATCTTATGTGATCTACAGTCGAATAGCCAGGTAGATATGGATAATCGTCTTTATTGAAGCTTTTCTTGGGAATTTCAACACATGGAACCAATGTCGTAGCCCGGGGTTTTGCTGGAGGCACTGTCGTGTTTATGGCCGTGAACTGGCTTAGGATGAAATTCGCTGTCTCCCCGTCAGAAGACTCCGGAGAGGAGGAGATAGCAAGATCCTGGAACGGCCGCATGGTTTGCTGCTAGGCATGAGCGAAATAGTCTCTCCCGTTAACTAAGATGTTCTGTCACCAGTGGCTCAGTTAGCTCTCAGTCGCGATGTCAGAAGAGAACGCGCTTGGAGACATAGGGGGGAGAGGCAGCGCAGGCTGCTCTCTTATTCACCTCATCTCTTCCACAGAAGGTCCTTCAACAACGTCGTATGCTGCGCGTAAACGGGGCTTCAGGGGTGTTTGATATGTGTTCACTGTCATTCTTCTACTTTCGCTTCCGTGCTGGAACAATCGAACTGTTTGATGATGTACCATAAATACACTAAAATACCACGATTTAGCCCTCGAAACGGTGTTATAACCGTAAAATACAGTATCTACAGAAATGCTGATGGCTACTATACTTGCTTAGTCATTACAACTTTATCGCGTGTTGGAATCAATTTAGCCAGCTGTGGCGTTTCACACGCGAAGCAAAGACAGACAGACAGGATTATGCTTGTACGGAGTAGAGTAACAAGGCCCGGCTCTCCTGCAGCTAATCGCAACCACTATTAGAAATTAGCACAATGAACCATGAAAGTCATTTCACCTGCTTTTGCCAACAAAGAGTTCAAACAAGGAGAGAGAATAAGGACGATGACTAATTACTGATAAGCTTAATCAGATATTGATTATATAATCAGATGAGGCTCAAACAGATATTTTGATCTCTGCACCTTCTTTCTATCTTTTCCCTCTCTTCTCTGTTGCGATCTCACGAAAAGGAGAGGAAACATCTGGAGGTCCTATATATCCTTGTTTTTATAGGCGCTATGCTGCTATTATCACCTAGGGTTGCGGCCTCTAGTACTGCTAATTTGCGCTTCCAGGGTTTACTCGTTTTACAAAGTGTGAACTCCGTTCGGTATTTGTCAGTAAACTCGGCCATTACAACCGGCATCAGAAAAGGCCGTGGATTTGGAACCCCCAAGAAGGATAATGCACCGTGGATCCGACGTGGACGCGTTTCATCTCCGCCTCGAAGTACAGAAAACGTGAGCCAGAGACACGCGGTAGATGAGCACGATGCCAACAGCTATGGCCGACAAGCAGGCAGAATATCGAATTGGAGGCGGGATGAAGGGTCTGATGCCTTAAATATGGATGATAAGATGTCTGGTCGCATCAACAGGCCCTCTAGGGACGAATATCCCTTACAGTTCCAGCGTCAGCACCAAGAATTACCGGACAGCAGACCCCCTAACAGAACTCCTACATCTGACTCCTCGCGACGATACCAGGAGTCTATTCGATCAAGTGAAACGACACACTGGCGGGGGGGAAGAAGGAAACCACCAACATATATTGATAACGTGGGGGTGAGGAAGCTCGAAGCTAGCAGTGTGCTGAGCGCCAGACAGCAGATGGGAGGATATGCAAAATCCGAGGATGAAGTTTTAGATATCCACCACCCTTTGTCCAGTAAAATCTATGTCGTGCCGCCTCAGCAGATACCATATTCTTCTCCAGTCTCGGAGTTCATATATGGAACATCCGCAGTCAATGCTGCGGTAAGATGTGGCCGCCGAAAATTACATACCTTATACCTGTTTGAAGAATCATCCCGGGATCGCTCCGGGGTGCCAAAATGGGAACAACCCGAAATACGTGCTATTGCCAAATATGCAAGCTTAGCGGGTGCGCAGGTTAAACATGTTACTGGTCCCTGGAAAACTACGCTGGATAAGATGACTGGCCAAGCGGCCTCATAATGGCATGGTCTTGGAAGCGTCCCCACTTCCGAAGCCTCCAGTTCTGAGCTTCCAAACGGTCGTTTCCAAATCCAACTCACATTTCCTGGCCCAGTTGGCCGCTCAACCTGAAGAACAAGCAGCCGTGAATGGCACGGACGGCCACATTCAATTCGATGCTCGAAGAAAAGACAGCAAAGCGTCCCGGTTCCCCTTTACTTTACTACTCGATGGGATACTTGACCCAGGAAACCTTGGAGCCATTTTTCGAAGTGCCTACTGGTTTGGTGCCGATGCAATTGCTTTTTCGTCCCAGAATTCAGCGCCAATATCTCCAGCCGTTATGAAAGCTGCTGCTGGTGCAACTGAAGCCATTCCTATTCTCTCAGTCCGTGATGTTAGTACTTTTATGACAGCATCCCAAGCGAATGGCTGGAAATTTTTCGCAGCCGATGCCCCTGATGCGACGCTGGTTAATGACTATACTCGAAAAATCCCCGTCATGAACAGTTTGGATGCTCTGTCTTCTGAGCTCACAAAGGCACCATGCGTGTTGATGTTGGGGGGTGAAGGCTCAGGCCTGCAGCAGAAGACAAAGAATAGGGCCGATTCTTTTGTTACTATCCCCGGAGCTTATTCAGCTAACATTCGCGATGATACTGCTGGTGTTTCCAGTTTGAATGTCAGCGTGGCATCTGCATTATTATGCGAGGCTTTTCTCTCTCGCAGGCCACTTTCCGGTAGTGCTGAAACACAAGATTCACTAGATACCCCTGCTGAAAACACGAACCGTGTCTTCTAGACCTTTGAGCTTCTCTGGTATTTATATTGACATCCTTTCCATTCTATGCCACTATTGTATTATTACCTCTATGCGTGTTTCTGGTGTTTGTGGCCTTATACATATTGTATCATAAAGCGGAGGAGCATTTTGGAGTCTTGTATATTGGCGTTGGGCTTAGAGAGCGGATTATATTACCCACGACTTAAATTTGGCCATTGCACACATCCTTGCCAGAAGGTTCAACTTACCAATAAGACACATGTTAAAAACTCAAAATGATCTAAATGTACGCTACAAAGTTGGAAGTATATTTTATTACGGTAGAGGAACCGCGAGGTTGTTATTAAGTAGAACCACTCTTGTCGTGAAGTCAACCCTTGGCCTCCAAAAGCGCCGTATATACCTCTCTTCTCCCAAACCGTACGCCAGATAAAAAGTAGAATTATCATACATGCACCTAATATTTAAAACGAAAAGAAACTGGGGCCCGTTTAGAAGTTCTACCGCTTCTTTGATTTGCTCTTGGTTGGGCCAGAGGAGGAGACGCTCCCGGCTCTAGAAGTGTTTGTTGATGTGGCTTTGCTATTTGACTGAACAGCTTTGAGCTTTTTATTCTATATACTTGTTAGTTTTGCTCTGTCTTAAGGGTACAATTAAAGACTGTTTGTAACTTACCACTGCAGGGGCGGCGCCCTTTGACTTCTTCTTTGCTGGGCCAGTATCATCACCGTTTTCAGTCTCTTCATCCCGCGTGCGTGCTTTGGCTTTGTTGTCTCCATTAGTTTCTTTAGTATCGCCCTCAAACTCTTTGGCGATTGTATTCAGGAGGGTGGTGCACCTTCGACCGATTTCAACAGGGGTGCGGGATAGGAAGAACCAATCGAATCGGAACAGTGGGCTTTCCCGGATTTCATCGCGGATTTTCTCATATAGACCCTCTCCATCAACGCCGTGTCTGTCAAGCATAACAAGTAAGAAGCGATCCTCTTCTTCCGTGTATACTTTCTTGTTGGTCGTTGAGACGGTATAGTTGATCTTCAGCTGTTGGAGGGGAACGCGATACTGTCCCATTTTCTTGCGGAGGAGCTTGCGTTGTTGATTCATTCTCCTCATCTTCTCTTCACCCTGTTCGATAATGCGGATATACTTCGGATAATCGAGAATCTCAGTGTATCTCTTCCAGAAGACTTTAGCATATTCTTTAATCTCTTCAGGGGTTTTGCTGTCCACTTCGGTGGCCATGTCTTCATAATTAGTACGTCCAAACTTAGCCGAACCATTGATGAATTGCTGGAAGTCTCGTCGGTTCCAATTATAGAACCCTTCTGCAGATAATTTGGCCTTTTCCTCTTGCTCTTCTGCGGTCAGAGGTACAGCATTGTCAATCTCTTGTTGCTCAAGTTCGCGTTCCGCTTCCCTATCACTAACCGACTCTTCGGGACCTTCAGGCAAAGCAGCTTTATAACCAATCTCCTTGTGGAAGTATGCGGTCTCTTTGTCTTGCAATTCTTGAAGTTTAGGGGGGAAGAATTGCCAGTCATGAATAGTAGTCTGTTTTGGCGCCTTAGGTACTTTAGGCTTAGGCTCAGCAGGCTTTGTGAAAGTCTGCTTGTAGAAGCTGCCAATTGTATATGATTGATCTTTGCGCTCACGTTTTGCAGGGTTAATCCAATTCAAACCAATGTCTTTCTTGCGGTTAGTGAAGTCTTTTCCATTCCATTCATAGGCGTTTTCTGAAGAGAACTTCTGTAGGTCATCGATTCCGAGCTTTTCATATTTGTTTTTGAGCTCAGCGGTACGCTCTTCACCTTTCTTCAGGATGGCCTCGATATCATCTTCGGAAATATCCTTGCCGCTGCCGAAGGTGCCTCCAGTAGAGCTAAACACATCGGAAGCGCCGTGCTGGATCATGCTCAAGAGTTCGTCCTTGGAAGCTGCATTTTTAGCCTGTTGCTGAGCGCGACCCTGTTGAATGACGAGCTGATCCAGTCGAAGCTTTTGAGCTGCTCGTTCCAGCACCTTTTCTTCGATGGCCTTCTCGGTGATAAATCTGAAGACAACGACCTGCTTAGTCTGGCCGATACGATGAGCTCGGTCCATAGCCTGGAGATCAGCCTGGGGATTCCAGTCACTGTCAAACAAGATGACAATATCAGCTGTTGTCAAGTTTATACCCAGTCCACCAGCGCGCGTGGTCAGAAGGAATACAAATTTCTCAGAGCCAGGGCGGTTGTACTCGTCAATTGCCTGGATACGGTCCTCGTGGGCAGTTGAGCCATCAATTCTGCAGTATTCATGCCCCCTGAAAACGCAGTAGTCCTCTAGGATGTCGAGAACACGACTCATTTGTGAAAAGATCAACACTCTGCTGCCTTGCTTAAACAAACGATTGAGCAACTTGTCTAGAATGACCATCTTTCCTGAATTGTCAATGAGATGCTCGTCGGTGGTATAAGGGGGGCCAGGCTCCGCTCCTTCGAACAGGTAAGGGTGGTTGCAGCATTTGCGCAGCTGCATGACAATGTTTAGAAGTCTAGTCTTGGATTCCCGGTTACCCTGAGCGCCGTTGACTGCATCGATATCCTTTTCGAGGATCTTTTGGTACCATTTGACTTGCATCTCTGACATGCCAACGTAAAGATTGAGTTCCTTCTTTGGGAGCAAGCTCTTCTCCACATCACTTTTCACTCGGCGTAGCAAAAACGGCCGAAGGACTCTGTGTAGCTGCTGAACGACTGTGTCCTGGTCCGCCTCTTGGTTAGAAAACCATTGATCAAAGGCCTCGGAGTCACCGAATACATCAGGAAGCAAAAAGTTTAGCAATGCCCATAGTTCGTGGAGGTTGTTTTGCAGAGGGGTTCCCGTGATCAAGAGTCGGTTTCTGGACTTGAACACACGAATAATCTGTGAGAGGGATGACTCTTCATTTTTGATTCGATGCGCCTCGTCGATAATAATATACTCCCAGGCGAATTTCTTTAAATGCGACTTTTCTCTAAGGATCATCTCGTAACTGGTGATGCACACATCGAATTTCTCGTCGACGAGGCGCTCGTTAATGAGTTGGTGGCGTTCATCCTTGGCTCCTTGCAAAACCAAGACGTTGACATCGGGTGTCCATTTACCAAACTCCCGTTTCCAGTTATCCAAAGTCGATTTCGGAACAGCCACGAGATGAGGGCCTGTGATTCCGCAAATATGTCGAAGATATCCCAAAAAGGAAATGGTCTGGAGAGTCTTTCCAAGACCCATCTCGTCGGCTAATATGCCTGAGATACCATTTTCGTGTAGGGAAACCAGCCAGTTCAGGCCTGCAATCTGGTAATCACGCATTTCACCTCCCTGAATGAAGGACGGCGATTGCTGGAAGACGGTTTCGGTCTTTCCTCCTCGTTTCTCATCCTTCAGAAGCTCTGCATCCTCTTCTTGTTCTGTCCTTCGCCTGCGTTCTCCGGCCGCACCACCCTTTCTAGTAGCCCCTTTCCTCGAGCCTGACTTGGCTTCATTCTGGCGATCGATCTCGGCCATGATCTCCTTGATCCGTGGGTTAGGATTAGTGTCAATAAAATGGCGGAACAAGTCGGTTAACCCGAGAAGGTAACGGAATCGTCGAATTGAATCATCTTCCTGTATAGAGTGAGAAATAAGTGTCAAGTCCAGTATGCGATAATTCGGTATGGGCATGAACGACGTACCATTGACTCGTCAAGACGTCCGTGTTTTTTACCAAGGACGCTTTTGCGTAGCTGGAAGGCCTCTGTCCTTCGTTTCCGGCCATCTGGAGCAGTATCGCCAGCAACACTACTTGCGGTGGTGTTTGGGTTCGTATCGGAATCCTACGACCATCAGCACTGGAACATAGCATTGTGCAGTTATAGACAGAGGCTTACCGTGTAGTCAGGTGTATCTTGGTACTCCTAAAGCGGAAGAAAGGTGTAAAGTGTTAGCCTGGTATCTGCATCATCCCATCTTTCCTAAAGGTGGCATCTCCCCACGTCCGCAACCGCTTAACGCGTCCTGCAAGCATACCTTCATATCTTGGTCGTCCCGAGCATCGTCGGAAGGCTGGTACTCGGCAGCATCCACCATCGTGACGTCTTCATCGCCCGTCGATGGAAGTTCTTGCACCGGAGCCATGTCCAGGCAGCGGCTCACGGGGGGTCGATATATAGATTTATAGCAGGGGAACGCGCTCCAAGATTTGTTAAAACGGCGAGAGGTAAGTAATAGATCTAGTAGCGAGTAGATAAGCAGGAAGAAACAGCGGTATCTGGAGCGCGACTGCTCATGGCCTAGCCGTCCGGGTATGTGCCTGTTCCTGCGTAGGTGTGAGGGAGGAGAGGAAGAAGCTGGATGGCGAACGCTGAGAAGGTGAAAACCCTCGAAACGAACAAAACCGCGAGACTTTTTTTCTTTTTTCGGCAGGACAGAAAAAAAAGAAGAGGCTGAAGACGCGCTGATTGGTCAGTTGAGATGAGTAAGCAGATAAACCAGGAGGATGAGTAAGCCGGGAGGATAAATGTTTTGCCGATGGATAAAAGAAATTCCGAAAGCCTAAAAAGACGACGAAACCTTAAAAATATAAAAATAAAAATAAAAAGAAGAAGAAGAAGAAGAAGAAGAAGAAGAATGTAGAATATTTATATTACAAGGACGGAAGACTGACAGCAGGCAAGATGCAGTTAGACAAGTAGCTGCTATCGACGTGACTAGTGTGCAGTGACTGCTCAGACTCAGTGACTGCTTAACAAGGTCTTGAACCCTTGCTTGGGTAGTTAGCTTCAAGAAACACCAGGACAACCCCCAAGGTAACCCAGAACTAGATAATCAATTGCACATCTTTGTGAGCATACAAAGAGACTCACTCTGGCTCTCAGTCTCCTAAGAGCGGGAAAGCATCACTCTCAACTTCAACTGCCGTCCTCTGCCTCTCCTCCCTTCCGCCCAGGCAGCCCGTAGAAAGAGGCCGGGAGAAAGGAATCTCCGCGTCTCCGCCAGGCCTTCAGCCCGTCAAAAGCCGTCACAGCCCAAAATAGTCATCTTCTTGTGTCTCTTCGCCTGTTTCTCCACCTTAAAGCACCTTCAACCTCAGCCTCTGGCCTTGTTGGACTCCAGCGTCACCCCGACCTACATTCGTCCGGCCGCTATACGCCATACGCCGCCATACGCTGTCTACCTCGACCAGCTCTGCTTGACTCACCCGTCTTCCGCTAGCTTGGCCGCTCGATTCGTTGTGGCCTGTCCAGAAAACCGAATCCCCCCACTTCGCCAGACACAAATCCGAGTGTTGGTGTAGCCAGGAAAAAAAAATCCCATTCTCATATTACGATCAAGGGTCCCGATAGCCCTCAGTTCGCAGTTACTGAGCCGTCTATAGGGGATACGGGAGCAGTTTGTGTGCCTATCTCGTCAAGAATTGTCCACTCCGCAGCTATGGATTCGATGCGGTCACTTAATAAATCACTTCCGTCTACAACGGCAGCACAGCCTCCGGAACTGCTCCTGCAAGCATTCAAAACCGCGGCTTTGTCGGTTACCAATCTTTACAAGAATGCGGTATCAGATCAGGCTCAGTCACGGCAACTTGGATACCAGGATGCTCTCGAAGACCTCCGGGCTTTCTTGGACAAGGAGAAAATAGGTTTTACGGATGGCGAAGGACAGAAGATCAGGAACTGGGTCATGGAAAAGATCGATATGGCTGGAACGACTTCAAACGACAGTGATGATGATAAGACCGACGCCGACAAGACCAACCGAGCAGCCTCCCCGGCTGCTGTGCGTAAAGCAAATCCTGATACCACCGCTTCAAAACCACAACCTGAAGCTGCTACTCCGTCAAGACAGCCCTCCGAAACCCCACCACCACTGATGCCCATACCTTCCGAGCCTATTGCTATAGTACCTCCCCGGACGGCGGCCTTCACTTTCACCGCCGGCCAAAGTCTCCCCATGCAAGAGGATATCGACATGAAAGCCGGCATGGATAGCTCCCCTTCATTATCAAGTGACCCACAGATCACTACCTCACATCCCTCTCATCCCCCGGTCAGGCTAGAAGTGCACTCCCGTCCACCTCGAACACCACACCGCCACGGCAGCGGAAACCGCCATAACCCTCGCTCTATTAACCGGGACCCCACGCCTGGTGCCGGATCGAAACGAAAATTCCATTTTGGCGATTTTTTTGACATCTCGAACCTAGGAAACGGCCGAGATCCATTCGGTGGACCGAAACGAGGCCGCTTCTTATAGTTATATACTCCTCGCTTTCTTTAATCCCTCTCATTCCAACGGGTTATAGAATGGATATGCAGAGCTCTACGATGCATTAACGTCGAGGCGTTTTGGACTTTTTATTTTCGCCCTTTTTCTTATACGGCATTTTCTATATTTCTCATCATATGCATGTAGATAGGTAGCATCATTGAAATCGGAGATACCCAATAAAGCCTCGAAGTTGGTCCGCTCGTAAATTCGTTTCTAACATAGTATGGTACACAGTCTATAATGTCACGCATTTTCTCTTTTAGAATGGGCGTATAGTAAAGATATCGTACAGTCCACCAAATTCTCCTATTTGGATATTCAGTTGAAAGCTCTCCATATCCCCAATCCCACCAGTGAAGTTGATATCATAATAACTCCCAGTCTTCTCGATCCCATCCGGTACTTTGAGCCGCTTGCTAAGATCTTCTGTTCTTGCTCCCGTAGGTTCTTCATTCCGGTGTAATAGCTCCAGCCTCCAAGTCCCGCAAGTGCCAGACTCCCTACACAGCCAAACCAGCTAGTTAGCTACGAGCCGCCAGCGTATATCCATAGACACAGAGAGTCCATACCAGTAGCCCTGCACGCCAGACAGTCATCGTATTGATCCTGTGCAATCGTCTTTTCAATATCTTTGGGGTTGATTTCCCAAGGCGCATCGGACTGTCTTGCCATATTGATCGGTGGGTGAAACGGCAGATTAATTCAAAAAAAAGACAGTGTCTAACCATGGAAAATTAGCAACGATGTCCATAAACCAGGATATAGGGACCTACCGAAGGAATATTGTCTTTTGATGCAGCTCCTGTTGGGTGTTGTACTTTGAAAAATCATGAAAACCCAAAAACTCCGATGAGGTCACGCACTGCTCCGGCCAGGATAAACCTCATCTATCTATCTCAACCACATCTATAACCTCCCACACTCCACAACAGATGCGTTCGCAACGATGAGCGCTGTTATAGAAGCTCTTTATATTTATGATGAGACAAAGTGAGCTATTTTTCGCTGCTACTCCCAGCAAATGGATATATACTGACACTTAAGTAATAGCACACCAATACTTGAACATGCCTACCGCTCGCGCCCGCCCCCCGCGACGGCAATCCTCTCTCTCTTTCTAGCCCACCCGGCTCCTCGACCGTCCCTGATATACCTTCCTGATGCCTCTCCTCCCGTCTCAGTCTTCTCAGTTTCGCATTCGAATCTCCTATTCCTGGTCCCGTGCAGCACCGAGGCAGAGCCGCTTCTCGTCCTCGAATTTATCCACCGGGTAATAGATGTGCTAGAAGAATTTATCGGCGCACCTTTACTCGGGACGAAGATACAGAATAGCTATGATGTTGTTGGGCAGTTGCTGAATGAAATGTGCGATGCTGGCATCGTATCTAATACTGAACCGAACGCTCTACAGGAGGCGGTTGACGTTCCTGGCTGGATGGGCAAACTATTGAGCGGAGTGGGATTGCCTGGGTGAATACTGACCATAGTGCCTCTCCACCCCTGTATGAACGCCATGTTTGCTAACGATGTATATGCGGCGGGATAGTGCGTCGCAGGCTTCCGCTCTTGCAAAGCCTTTAAGTCAACCCCTTGCTACCGCTCCCACAGTAGCCGGAGCAAATGCACCAGCCATACCTTGGAGGCGTCCTGGTGTACGGCATACCTCAAATGAGCTGTATGTTGACATAGTCGAGTCCTTATCGGTTATCTTCGCCCCCTCTGGCAGGCCAATATCAGCACTGGTGCACGGTACCATAGTATTCACAGCAAAGATATCAGGGGTGCCAGATTTGCTTCTTTCCCTAAGTGCTCCTGGGGGTCAAAGAAGTCTTGCGCATAAGATTGAACTACCTGTGTTTCATCCTTGTGTCCGTCTGGCGCGTTGGAGAGAAAAGCCTGGCGAACTAAGCTTTGTACCCCCTGATGGACGGTTTATATTAGGGGGATACGAAGTCAACCTGCTCCCTGTTAATCCTGAGGAGGACAGTCCGCCTGCCCATATGGAAAGATTATTCCTTCCAGCTACAGTGGATATAAAAAAAGGCCTGGGTCCTACGGGATCAAATTTTGAAGTGCGACTAACATTAAATAACAATTTTCCTGGGGCTCCCTCAAGGAGTGGAGGAGGCGGAGCTGGTATAGGTGGGAATGGGGGAATGGGGAACTCGATGGGTCGTGGATCTGGAACTTCGACCCCTTCTTTCTTATCTATCGGCGGTAGCTCATCGTCTCCAAGCTTAGATGATGTAGTGGTGACAGTCCCCATACCGCCATCAGTGCGGAACATTACTGATATCCAGCCGAGTCGGGGAGAAGCGACCTTTATGCCAGGAAACGAATCCCTAGAATGGCGCGTGCCTACTAGAGAGAAGGACGGGTCAATCTCTGGTATAGCTACGCTGAAAGGAACCATACTCGGGCCCCTTCATGAGCTTGACGATGATGACGAAATAGTTGATGGGGATGGTGCAGATCGTACTCGACGATTAACTTCTAACCCTCTCAGAGGGTATTATGACGAGACCTTAACTGGGAGCGCAAGCTATCAGGATTCAGGGGCAACAGCAGATGATACTCCCCAACCGGAGAAGACTGAAGGTCTATCACCAACAGTCAAACAAATGCGGAAAAAGCAGGCCAATGCCTTATTAATGCCCTCATCAGCCTCGGTATCATTTTCTGTACGCGGTTGGCTACCGAGTGGTATACGTGTTGATTCTTTGACTGTTGACTCTCGAAGAAGTCGAGGTCTAGGTGAAGGAGTTAAGCCCTACAAGGGTGTCAAATATATCTGCGTGAGTAGGCAAGGGGTTGAGACTAGGTGTTGAACTAGTAGTCATCTACAAATTTTGCAATGCATAGCCTCAATTTGGTCCATGTTCTACTTTCAAAAGCAAGGCAATGTTAAGGTTAAAAAAAAAGTTATAATTCAACTAGCTATAGATCTGCAATTAGGCGGCACCTTTTCTACGGCTTCTCCTGCAAGGCTTTGGTGACTTGGGAATGTGGCGGCCAGAGCCTGCCCTGCGTTTACTCCGAATGGGACCTCAGTATGAAGGTAACGTTTGACTAGACGCAGTCATTATTATTATTCGCTCGCACTGGGACACCTTGGGCCCTCCAGCTGTTCCACTGGGAGATTACTTTACGGCTATCAAGATCCCGTTAACAGGACCAGCCCAAGATTGGGTGGTAGATCGACCCAAGAGTTAGGGCTTTACTATGGAAGGCATTTAACAAAGAACTCCTAGCTGACCACTCTATAATAATATGTTGCAAATCGAAATACCACCGCACACTATACACCGGGACTATTCGCATGTTTATTAGTAAAGCCTGGTATGGAAGAGTTAAGAGCAAAGTGGAATGATCTCTTCACCCTCATATATGAGAAGACTATTTCTGTATTATAGCTGTTGTTAATAAGAACGTATATATGCCAAAATTTGCAACCCAATTTGGAAATAGTAAAACATGCGTATGAGAAGAGCAGGCATGTCTACCTAGAGCTTTGGGCCACGGTTGGTGTAGTGGTATATAGCGATTGCGACTGTTAACAGTTGTTAGCATATGAGCCAGCATAACTAAGCATCGATGCGGGGCAGTGAAATACTAGAAATATGTTTAAAGGGAGTAGAAAGTATTGCAACAGAATATCGCCTTAAATACAGCCTAGGGGGAATCATAAAATATGTATATTAAAGGGGTATCAAGCGCTGTAAGACACAAGTATTGCCTCGTACACGTGGTATCACGAAGATTTCGCGTCTGCAGAGGTGATAAAATAGGATTGATATCAGACCAGATGACACGAGGATCTCAATAGCACACCAAGGAGAGAAATGGAAAGAAGTTATTCGGGAAAATATGTTAATAAAAGATTTACTTACCCAACGCTGCGGCAGTGGCCCTTGCGGCCCCAGACCTATTTGGTCCCTTTCCGAAGGTAATAAACCAGGTAATCCACTCGAGCAATCCATAGGTTCGTTCCCCGGCACGGTTGAAGTTAGGAGACTTGAGACTGGCAGCTTTGTATTTACCGAGTTTACCGATATATGGCGGGTAGCGGATAGACAGAACACGCTCGACCCAACCAGGAGTTGAGGTAATGGAGCGTTGGTGTGTAAAGGCATCGAAGCTGCTACGACCATGGTAGCAACCAGTTCCACTCTCTCCAACACCGCCAAATGGAAGGTTTGAAATAGAAACATGCATATATGAGTCGTTGACAGAAGCACCGCCTGAGCGAACGGAGGAGAGGACTATCAAGGTGTTAGTATGTGAATAGCAATGCGCCATAATGAAGGGAGGTGAAAATAATACCTTTTGCAGTCTCCTCTTTGGATCCAAATGGATAAATGGCCAATGGAGTTCCATCAACATCATTTGCAATTCTAATCGCTTCGTCCAAGTTCGATACGGGCAGAAGAGTAATAATTGGCCCAAAGCTCTCCTCAGCGATGAGAGAGTCCTCGGTAGAGTCAACAAGGACAACGGTTGGCTCGATGAATTTCTCCTTCTCATCCATAGATCCACCAAGAAGGATCTTCCCTTTGGTGTTGTCGACCATCTGCTTAATGCGCTGGAAAGCACTCTCGTTGATAATACGGGAGTAGTCGGGCGATGCTTTGGCCCCGTTTGGATAGTATTCTTTGATAGCTCTCTCAAACTCGATCACCAGCTGATCAACAACCTCCCTGTCAACAAGGATATAGTTTTGTGATATACAAATTTGACCGGCATTGAACGTCTTTCCCCATAGTAGACGTCTGGCAACAAGTCTCAGGTCCGCGCGCTTTGTAACAAAGGCAGGGTTACGCCCACCTAGCTCAAGCAAGACAGGTGTAAGCTTTGGGGCTGCTGCCTGAGCAACAATGCGGCCAACTCTGGCGCTGCCAGTGAAGCAGATCTTATCCCATCTTTCGTCAAGCAATGCTTTAGTTTCTGGGACACTCCCCTGGACGACAGATACACACGTAGGGTCCAAAGCAGCTTCAATGATTTCCTGGATCACGGCAGCGCAGTGTGGTGAAACCTCGCTTGGCTTAACCACGACCGTGTTGCCAGCAGCAATGGCACCAAGGAGTGGACCAAGAGTAAGGACGAATGGGAAATTAAATGCTCTATGCGGATAGTTAGCCAAATGTAGTGTCAGGTTAGAAGCGAGCGTAACACCAACCCAATAATCAGAACACAGCCCAAGGGATCCTTTCGGATGATTGGCTTCATCAGCGAAAAGGTGAGGTCGATATCAGCAGCTTTTTCGTCCTTAGCCCACTTGGGCAGGTTTTTGGTGATGAATATGATATCGTTGAGTGTCGACACGATCTCTCCGACGTAAGCTTCATATTCCGGTCTGTTCAGGTCCTTCTTAAGGGCCGCGGTCACCAGGTGTTCCCGGTCCTTGATACTAATCAACACAAATAAGAGCGTCAGCTGGGGCTAACTATGGGTGAATATACTAGGCAGAGACTGAAGACTTCTGCCACCGATTCAAGGGGTCTAGCACTTACGCCCAGTAGAGCTTCCGCAGTTGTTGGATACGGAATTCGATAGGTCGAGTCTTGTGTTCGAAAAAAGTAGTCCGAACATTCTTCACACGCGAGGGGATCTCCTCGACAGGCGTGTATTTAATGGTGGGAAGAGCGGTAGATGCCATCTTGTGGTCGTCGTGGGGGTGGTATGCCGCGCCTGTGACAACCTGGCGCTGGCTTCTTAAAACTTGGGCGTAAGAGATATCCAAAAAAAAAAAAAAAAAAAAAAAAGAAAAAAAAAGAGAGAGGACGAGTAGCCAATTAATCCGTCTCGAGCGGGGGCTTGTTGGGGATTGAAAAGGACGGTATCGATAATGATATCAAGGCCGCGATATCTGGTTGTCTGGGAAGCAAGCCGATGAGGTTGTTTTTAACTTGACGACGTCACGGAGTCGCATGCGCCAGTTGCGAGATGCCGAGGTAACTTTTTGCCCCTGCAGCGGCTCGGGCATCGGAACAACCTGGGACGGGGCGGGATAACCCTGACATCCCTCAGGGGTCGAGGTCGATCGGTGATCAAGTTACAGAGTACTGAGTACTCTGTACCATTTTCTCCCACTATTGTTCGGGCCTACGTGTTGAAGAGGATGGATGCGGGATAGAGATACAGTCGGCATGATCATTAATTCATAGGGAATAAGATAGCAATTTGGATACATGATCATACATAGTTTAGAAGAAGATGAAATCCGAATGAGAATTGGAAATGGGAAAAAATAGAATGAAAATAAAAATGAAAATGAAAATGAAGAAGCTTGAAGAATACGATATGTGAAATTCCATCCGTGAAAATGCACCATCAGTCCCTTATTCCAACAGTAGTGTTCGTGATATGCAGTACTTGAGAAAGGAGCAGGCAAAAATAATCATTCAAAAACGCTCACAGAATGCATGAACAAAACTCAAGAACAAGATATAAAAGTAGGGGTGAATCAATCGTGAGATGACAAATATGGCATGAACAATCATAAAAGTCGTTAATGGGTCATATCATGCGGCGGTAAGGACTTGTCGAAGTTTTTCTCTGAAGCTCATGCTTGATGGAGCGTCCTCGCGGTTTTTATGCAGACTCGAGCGGCGTCGGCGCAGTCGTTCTGGCGGAGGGTCCTCTTTCTTAGCAGTCTTCTCCGCCGGGGCTTCGAGCCTCATCGAGCGTCGACGTTCTCGACGGTGCTCCCGGTGTTCTCGGTGTTCTCGGTGCTCTTGCTCCTTTCCTGGCTCTTTCTCCCTGCCTTCTTCCTGTTTGCTAGGCATTCGTTCTTTGCCGTCTTCACCTCTGCTTAGCCTTCGTTCGCGAGGCTTCGGCAATTCTGTTTTCGGCTTGGGGGGCTTTTCTTGCTCTGCGCCTTCATCGGTCTTGGGGGACTTCCTTTCACGCAGTTTGTTCTCTTCATTTCTAGCGTTACTTCGTCGTGCTCGCTCCCTTACTTCCTCGGAGTTGGTTGACCTTCTTTCACGGCGCCTGTCAGAATGCGAACGAGAGCCCGAGTTCGATTGGGAATGGGTAGAGGAGCCAGAGGTGTTTGGAGGTGACGGCCTTTTGACGGGTGGAACTGGAGAGGAGGACTTTGCTCGTTCATTCACTTTCATGACCGGCTGGTGAGCTGTTGATTGGCCGGTAGTAATCAACCTAAACAAAGCGAGAGGTTTGGAGGCGAGCGAAGATATCGGGTTTTGACTTGGACCAGCAGATTTAGGGGCAATGTTAGGTCGGTCACGGCCTGATAGTGATAATCGCCGCACAAGAGGTCGCTTTGGTGGATTCTGGGTATGTTCTTCCTTGGGATGTTCCTCCTTAGGGCTTCCGGTTTCCTTCAAACGTTCTGCCTCAGCTCTGCGGGCTTCTCGCCTCTTTCGCCTTTCTGCTCGCTCTGCTTCAGTCTCGTTTGGCCGAGGGCGGTTACTTCTATGCCTAGTTTGGCCAGCGTGTTTCGTCTCTTTCACTTCAACAGGTGCATCAACTGGCGGTGAGGACCGCACCTCTCGTTCGGCTCTTGGTCGACGAGAGCTCGGTTTTTTCTCTCCCGAACTCTTTGAAGGTCGTGGTGGCTCCTCGGCTGGCATAGATCGTCGGTGTTTCTTATGTCTTTTTTCTTTTGATCGCTCTTTCGATCGTTCCTTCGATCGCGATTTGGATTTGGACTCAACAGCAGCTTCCTCTACCGCTTTAGCGTTGGGGGTATATTCAACAGCAGCAGGTTCTTCAATGATAGGCTTTGAAGCTGTATCTTCCGAAACGGGGGCTTCCACAGCCTGCGGCACTGGATCTTCTTTGATTTCTTCGGCAGGCTTCTCCTCAACAACAGGTGCGGGCTGTGGAGTTGGTGCTTCAACAGTCTTCGGTTCCTCTGTTGGAGATGCAGCCGGTTCCTCTTCAGCTACAGGTTCTACTGCTGGCTTTTCAGGCGGTGCTACTTCCTTGACAACATCCTCGGCCGGAGGTGAATCATCCTGAGGTTTTTCAGTTGCTGGTGCCTCGGGGGCTACAGCAGAAGCCTCTTCCGTCGCTACTGGTGTTGATTCTGAAGCGGGTTCATTTGTAATAGTCTCTTCAGCTGTATCTATTTCCTGAGTTGGGGCCTCTTCTGCAAGAGCAGGTTGTTCACTCGCCTTTTCCATAACCACTTCATCTGGCTGATCTGAAGTCTCTACAGGGTCATTTGGAGCTGGTATTGGTTCCTCACTCGCAGGTTCCTCGAGTTTAGGTTGTTCATCCGCGTCAGCAGGCTGTTTAGCTTCAGGTTCTGCAGCTGTTGCATCCCCAGCAGCTGGTTCCTCAACAACGACATCTTCAGTTGCGGGTTCCTCCGCCGGCTCCTGAACAACAGGATCGTCGGCCGGCTCTCTGACAGCTCCTTCCACAGCAGCTTCTTTTTCATTTGCCGGTTCCTTGGCTGCTGACTCTTCAGTTATTGGATCTTCCAGTTTTGATTCTTCGGTAGCGGATGAACCTTCTACTTGTTCTTCAGCTGCCGGTTTATCAACAACAGGGTTTCCGGCAGCAGGCTCCTCGGGTATTGGCTCGGGTTCTACCGGCTCTTCAGCAGCTGGTTCTTCAGCGACAGGCTCTTCAGCAGCTGGTTCTTCAGCGACAGGCTCTTCGGTAGCTGGTTCTTCAGCGGCAGGCTCTTCAGCGGCAGGCTCTTCAGCGGCAGGCTCTTCAGCAGCAGGTTCTTCGGCAACAGGCTCTTCAGCAGCTGGTTCTTCAGCGACAGGCTCTTCGGTAGCTGGTTCTTCAGCAGCAGGCTCTTCAGCAGCAGGCTCGTTAGTAGCTGGCTCTTTAGCGACAGGCTTTTCGGTGGCGGATTCCTCAACTGTAGGCTGTTCCACAGTAGATTCTTCAACCGGTGTCTCAAGGCTAGCGTCTTCCAGGGGAGCACTTTCTGTAGCTTCGATAGACACCAGTTCTTCGGCACTTGTTTCTTTCTTTTCTTCAGTAGTTACTTCCATAGGGTCGTGTGACGGTTTAAGCCCATCAATATCGGATGCATTTTCGCCCTCCTCTTTGACATTACATGTATCGTGTGCTGCGTCCGCTGTGTCATTATTTCCTCCTTCGGCGGTTCCCTTGTTTTCTTCCTCAATGCCAACTGTATCAGTATCAGCTGCTTCTCCTTCATTTGGCACCTCTGGTGTTTCTTCAACTAGTTTCCCCCCCTCGTCTAACAGTTTAGGCCCTGGCCCTTCTTCGGCCGGTTTCTCCTCTCCAGCTGAAGGTTCTTCAGTAGCCGGGATATCTTTTGGAGTAGGGTCTTCTTCATTATGTGATTCTTCTGCAGCGGGAGGTTCTTCTGGGGGTGTTGCTTCTTCATTAGCAGACTTTTCCACGGATGTTTCTTCTCCTGCAATTGATTCTTCGAGCTTCGCTTCTTCAGGAGCCGGCGTCCTTTCGGCGGGAGTTTCGTCCACAGCTATCTCTTCCAAAGGAACTTGTTCAGTGGGGGTCCCTTCAGCAGGAGATCCTTCCTCGACGGCGGAAGCGTCTACGGCGGGAGCCCCTTCTGCAGAAGATTCATCTACAGGAGATTCCTTTGCGACAAGGGCCTCTTCAGGGCATGTCTCTTCAACAGACGGTTCTTCTACAGCTGCTGGTTTCTCTGTGGGGTCCTCTTCTGTACTTTTCTCTTTTGTCGGTGTCTCTTCTGCAGGTTCCTTCTCAACCTCATCCGCAATTGGGGTCTCTTCGTCGGCTGGAGCTTCGTCGGTCGGGGTGTCTTCAGCAGGTGGCTCTTCCACAGCTGGCAACTTTGCTACTGGCTCTTTTCCTGTTTGGGCCTCTTCTGAAACCGAGTTTTCTTCAGCTGGAGCCGCTTCTGCAGGTGGGTTTTCTTCGGGGGCTGAGGCTTCTTTAGCAGGTGGATCTTCTGAAGCCGGTGCTTCTATTACTGGCTCCTGTTCCGCCCCAGTCTCTTCCGTAGTCGGCTTTTCTTCACAGGGAACTGCTTCAGCGAGGGTATCTTCCGCGGCGGGAGCCTCATTTGGCGGTTCTTCTTTCGCTGGGGCATCTTCTGGAACGACCTTTTCTTCAGCAGGAGCTTCGTCCGCAGCGGGAGCTTCTGACTCTGGCTCTTCTTTTACCGGGGCCTCTTCTGGAACCGCCGCTTCTTCAGCAGGAGGATCTTCCGTAGCTGGAGCTTCTTTTGCCGTCTCTTCCCCTGGCTTTTCTTCTGTAGATGGCGTTCCTTCGTTTGGTTTTTCCTCCTCTGCTGTCTTTTGAGTCTCCTCGGAGGCCTCATTTTCGGTTATACCTATGAGATGGTAAGTATGAGGCCCATGTAGTACTCTAGGTGGTAGTGGGCAATGTATACCTCCGCTACCAACCGGATAGACAACTTACCTGGGGATGTTCCAGGGACATCTTTCCCAGCATCAGCATCAGCATCAGCCGCCGATGCATCTTGTGGTTGTTCTTGTGGTTCTTGGTCCAAGGGGACGTCCTTTTTTGGCTCTGCGTCAGCGGTAGGTTCACCATTACCGTTTTCTGATGGTGGGGAAGAATATAACGATGATATAGGGCAGTCTTTAAATTGACCAGTGTTCCAATCATATGTTTGATATTTAAACTGAGGAAGTGAAGCATACTGATAGCTTAGGTTCGACATTGTCGGGGAGTGCAGGCGAGCCGTCACCTTGAGGTAGGTTGCTGCTACTCCCGTTATCAATGTCGGGCACGACTGAATTGGCCGGCAGTCGATTGGTAGCTCCCTTCTTTCCCTTCTTCTTTTTGGCCATGGTCAGGAATATCTGTAACGCGTTTGCGGGGATGGGAAGAGTAGAAAAAGGTTGGGGAGACGGAGACACAGGAGCAATGATATGAGAGGTCTATTTGGTGTGGCAGGCCTCGGCAGTTCGGGGATAGATTGGCGTCCGTCAGAAAGGCGACCTGCGGCCCGGGATGTAAGGTGAGGTTGAGGAATATTGGGGTAAGATTGGAAGAGGGGGGATAAAATGAAGGCGTGGTTGAGCAAAATAGCAGCACGTCGGACGAGACAAATTATAACAAGTAATACTAGCTCCTATGATACAGGAAAGCATGTGCCCGATAACCTCATATGTTGTTTAGGCCTATCAAAAGCAATCGTCATTGATGGAGCCATGTAATCAACGGTCATTATTGAGAATTAGAAACGATAGTTTCCCAGGAAATGGGCTCTCCGAAGCAGCGATGCAAGACCAAGTGCCATTGGGGCCACGTCTCGCGGCCCCATGGGTTTTCAGAATAGGATTGCAGACAGCATTAGATGCACGCCCTACTAAGGCTTGTGGAAAGCGGCCGCTGTGGGAGGGAAACCAGGGTAACCTGCTGCACGATAGTATAAATCGTAAAACAGCAAGTTAATGAAAACGTGACAAGAAATACAAGGCAATCGCTGTATCGTGAGAAGGGAAGAGCCACCGTATTCTCTTGTTCAAGGGATGAGGCAGAGAGGACATGCACTTGAGCGGGTCAGAGGGTAAAACAGCGGCGGAAAAGGTCGAAAATCAACAAAACCAACCCGATTGCAGCAACTTGCAAGAAAATCTCCCTCGTTACCGATGAGACGAAGAAGAGGTGTGGAAGTCAGATCTCTTCCAGTAGGTGACCCGGAAGCGATTCCGAGGATAGCATCATTTTCTGCCCAATATCCCGCAATTGGCCGCCTGGCCGACAGGCACTTGCAGGACTGTGGAGCACGCCTGAGGCAGGCGGTTGGTCAAGGACTAGACGGTCTCAGATCCTCGCGATCTACCAAGGTTTTCTAGCCGTTTGGGTAACCGTATTCTCTTGCTGGGGATCCGACTCCGTACGCTCCAGAAGAAAGCCGTGGCTGGGGCCAGTGATGATGAACCTGCAACGTGAACTGTAGCAAGTGGTCGCGGCCAACACGAGATTCTCTGTTGTCCTGTTTCGTGCTGTTTCTCATTCATTGGGTCTGATGCAGATAAGGCCGGGCGTAGCCT
Organism: Trichophyton schoenleinii; assembly: GCA_018357685.1. Classification (NCBI taxonomy): domain Eukaryota; kingdom Fungi; phylum Ascomycota; class Eurotiomycetes; order Onygenales; family Arthrodermataceae; genus Trichophyton; species Trichophyton schoenleinii. The sequence continues at coordinate 5,665,491 of WOFF01000001.1, forward strand.
GACTCCAGAACAAGCGACGGTTCCAGAACGAGCTTCACTTCGACAAGCAGGTTGAGCAGGGAAGAAGGGCCAGATACCAAAACGTTTCTTTTTCGCCGTCGTTCGACGAGGCGAGGATGAAATAAGCAAGCCAGAATGTCCCGTTTAGGCCTAGTCGCGGATCGGCCCGACTTTAGCCCTAATGACTCAGCAATATGCAGGGTTTCATTGGCTGGCAAATTCAAGGCTGCCGTCTGATTGGCTGCCTCACATGCTCAAGGGTTGTCCACGCAGCTGGTAACTTTAAACGTCAACTTGCTATCAGATTTGGTGCGCGGTGGCTGACAGGAGATACTATGTACACCTGGTCTTGCAAGATGGTAAAGGGTCAGGAAGCCAGCCCTGCAAAGTGTGACTTTGCGTGATGGCCGCTTTTGCCCACGCTGGCATCAGGAACAGGAATACATCTTTTGCCTCTCTGCATGACTTCCGCGTGCCCAGCAGCTGCAATCCGGATGCAAGTGGCAGAAGGGACGACGTACCTGCCAAGTAATGGTCAGGTGCGCCCGCCTGGACATGAATTTATTCATTCAGGATGCATATGCCCATCTTCTCCTGCATCTCTTTATGATATTTCTTTCACCCTCTATATTTTCGGTGGCAGTGGAGCCTGATAAGCTGGTTCCGGTTGTTGGCTGGATTAAACGAGAAATTGCTTCATCACATTATTGTCTGTTCAATTTTTCGCCTCCCTCCAGGAAAACAGTCGGTGCAAAACAAATTTCGGCCGTCTTCGGGATCAGCATGCCAAATATGGAATATCCGAGTATTACGATGGTGTATATTTCCCTTCTACTCTTGCAGTTGTGGTGTAACCCCTCTCCTTTCTTCTTAGTACCCCTCCATTATCGAGTCCATGCTATGCCCCCCGATGTATAGTGTACGTGTCGCATTCCGCGGTTAATTGTTTAAACCCCTGTTCAACATGGCCTTTCAAGCGGGGAGAAGGTACTGACCCCGCTACCCAGGGTGTAATGCATCAAAGGGAAGGTTAAATATGCCAGCATTTGCTGACAGAAAGGAGAAACGAAAAACAACTACATAATGTCCCGCAACCTTCATATAAAGGACATATCGCTCCAATGGTTACGGAATACCCAGAAACAATTAAGTAGTCTGCGGGATCGATATCCAAGTCTCATTACCTTCGTGACCTAATGTGAATTTCGGGAAATCAAACAAATAACTATCGTAAACCTTGAATCGTTGGAGGACTTTTTGACTTCTATCACGAATCTGTTCAATCTGTTCAATATTTGGGCAAACAAACCTATACGTATTTGCAAAACCTCTGGTAACGTCGACGTAGCAATTCAGAAGTTCCTTTGCCTGCCTCTTCCTGCTATGGCAAGAAGAGCTCCGGTCTGTCTCGGGGGTTCCTGCCCAAGCTGAAAATGCAGACAAAAACACATACAGAGCCAGCACCTCAAAAAAGAGCCACGTATTCAGCAAAATACAGGTAAGGTGGCATATGTGTTTCGAAATGTGTTGTTAAGTACCTTGTCGAGTCGGGAGTTATAACTTGACTTCAATAAGGTGAGCCACGATATGTTCGCATGAAACTGAAACCAAGCAGAGCATTCGTGAGATTCAGCGCAACAAGCATTCGAGTCAGAACGGCAGTGCAGTTCTGCCCAACGTACAGAGCGTATGCCAAGGACTTCGTAAATTGATCTGCTAACTCTTTATGCAGTCCCTAGCGTATTTAGGAAGCAATATAACCAAGGTATGTGAATTATCTTTCATTGTTATAACTATAGTTTGGGACAGTATATGTTAGATCCGAACTGCGAAAATGTACCACGGTCCTTCGTTACCCAAGCAGTTTGCTGGGGGGGAAAGATTAAAAACTAAATAGTTAACTACCTGAAACCAAGCAAAAAAGACCCTAACATAACGTCTACTTCAATAATTTCACCTTCGATTTTCATTTTCCTTCTTTAGCTGCTCCTCCATTGTTATTCTCCATCGTGGCCCTAACCGCTTCATGGCCCAGATCACAATGGAGCTGGCAAGGCCAACAAGGCCAAGAATCGTAAATAGCCAACCATTTCCAATGGCATCTATAATAGGAGCAGCGACTACACCTCCAACACAAGAAGCTATGTTTCTCATGAAATTATTCAGGGCGACACCGGCTGAAGAGCGATTGGGCATAAACTCGGTCAACATAGTCGTTGACATGCTGAAAATCAACATTGATCCTACGCCAAAAAAGAAATTGGCAACAATCTATACCCAAGCCAAGTCAGATGATATTATTGTGTATAGTTTTGCCTGAAACTCACCGTAGCGAACCAGTGCACCCCATTTTCTGCTGTCCAAGCATACCATATCAATGCAGATGGGAAAAGAAGTGCTCCCACCCATGCATTCTCGCGCATTCTATCCTCGGGTATAAATATGTATTTGCCATTTGCATCCACTCTGTTGGCACGCCTTGCTTCTCGTTTCATGATGGAGTCCATCCAAGGTCCTCCAAAAACACTGGCAGCAATATAACCCAACGCCCCAGGGATATATAGTAAGCCAATAATGATAGTAGAAAAATTATAGGGGTCTCTGCTGAACGTAATCTCTATACTTATGTTCATGACATACAAGCATCCAAAAGCGATACTTGCATAGTACACAGTTAGAGCAACGGCCGGGAAACGAATATAAAGAATTATCTTTAGAGGATCAATGATGATAATTTTGAACATGTTTAAAGCCCTGGTCGTTTGCTGTACGACCTGACGAGATGACACCCGGCTCAGAGTGCGTTCGATCTCCGAATTTTCATTTTCTGGTCGAGGAGGCGGGAGAGGTTTACGGTTTGCAAGAGTTTCTGGCAATGCGAACAGTATGAAGACCAGTATAAGTCCGCCATAGATTGCAAGGAACCATTGCGTACTCCTCCATCCTAAAGATTGTGTCAAAATACCACCGAGGATAGGAGCTATAAGGGGACCACAGAGAGGACCAAGGTAGAAGATGCCCATAGCGCGTCCACGATCAATAGGATCCCAAACATCGGCAATTGTACCAGCCCCGACGGCTTGAACTGACGCAGCAGCTCCACCAGCGAGGACTCTCATGATGATCAACATCGTAATGGAGACCGAGAGAGCGGATAGAATGCTCCATAGAGTGAATAAGGCAAATGAAGCAAGGTATATTGAACGGCGCCCCAGCCGCTCACTAAACGATGACCACCAGAGTGGAAATATGGATATACTCAGCATATACAAAGCAACGGAAAGATTGGTAACCGTTGCTGTCGTATTATATGTTTTTGCAACTTCGCCAAGTCCCGCTGTCAAAACAATCTTTATATTAGCCCCTGTCATAAAAAATATAGGGATACCATGAGCTAACAGGAGTGGCAATTACATACGAAGAAATATAGCGCTCCCCATGGGCGCAGCGGCAGCTGCGACAGCGACAACGAAAGTAATAAACCATTTTGATTTCCGGTTATAATGTTTTGGATTTTCAACCTCAGCCAGTAGAGTGATTGACCCGAATAGACCTCGCCGTCTACCTCTGGGCACAACAACCGGTGGTATGTAAGAATTTGTTCTTGTCAGCTGAACGGCAGCCTCCTCATCTAGAGGTTGATTCGATTCTCCGTTATGGATGCACTCTTGGCTCCCTTTCTCCGAGGTAACAGGTGCATATTCACTAATACCCTGGGTTGTGGCGATGGAGGGCTCCCCAGAAACCGTTGGGGTGGAAGAGGTAGCAGGGAATCCCGCCTGGGAAGAATTCCCCGTTGACTGCTGCTTTTCAGTCTCCATGTAGCTCCGCAACTCCGCAGATGGCTTCTAGTCAAAGGTTCTCAACGAGAAAAATCCACAGTTCGAAGACAGCTATCGCCTGTAAAGATCCTCACTTAGCACAGAGCCTCATCCCTTATCAAGCCGAGTATTGCAAGCCGTATATAAGTTAGAGAGCAGCGGCACTTTTTGGTATACTTAAGGGAGATACCAAGAGACGTCAAACATGCAGGAAATCCGGGAGAAATTGGCGCTATTCGGATAATAAAACCAAAAATAAATAAAAAGAGATAGCATTCAAAGAACTTCTTAAGTGGGGATGAGACCTACATAAATGAACGGGAAGGACGAATTTGGCCTGGACTTAAGCACGGATTTGGGAACCCTGGCCCGAGTGACGATATCCACTTTCTCGATGTTCCTGTTTGCTCGTTCAGCATTTTTCTTGAGATCCTAGCAAAGTAGTTGTTGGCCCTCGGAATTGACCTCGGTTGTCTGTTATCGTTGGAGAGCTGTCCCCCTCAACTTCACCGCAGCAGGCAGATAAAAGCAGCATGCCCGACCGTGTAGCAACCCCAGTGAATCGAGACAGTTTTCCCTCCCGCTCTTCGGAAGAGATTTGTCGTTCTGCATGCTCCTCCGTCGTATGTGAAAATCTGCTTCGATGTCCGGCAAATCGCACGGCTTTTCGGCGTTAAGCGTGCCGTTTTTGCCGAGGAAGGCTCGGTCCTGCGTTAGCCAATAGCATCACTTGATGAACATTGCTTATTAAGCATCGTAGTAATGGGAGCGTGGGGTTTGTCCAACTTCCTGGTTGCTCTCCAACATCCCAAAGCAGCATGCCAGCAGTGTATCAATTTGAGACTTGATGACTCCAGAGTGATCAATATCCATCATGTCGAATTTAAATCCTGGGTTAAGCGAACGATTTCTCAACCTGAAAGACAAGCGCCCCATTGAGGTATGGGAAGACTTATGGAAGGAAGAAAAGACCCCCTGGGATAGAGGTGTACACAATCCAGCCCTGGAAGACGCCCTAGAACAGAAGTCCGATATTTTAGGAAACGCTATTTTAAAAATTGAAGGCGAAGGAAAAAGGCGAAAGAAGGCTCTTGTGCCTGGGTGTGGTAGAGGCGTAGACTGCTTTCTACTTGCATCATTTGGATATGACGCCTATGGTCTGGAATATAGCACCACAGCCCTCGAGGAGTGCCAGAAGGAGGCAGAAAAGTATGGAGGTTTAGTGAAGCCGAGAAACGAAGAAATCGGAAGTGGAAAGGTCGTCTTCTTGCAGGGAGATTTCTTCAAGAGCGATTGGGTAGAGAAAGCTGGGTTGGAAGAAGGTTGTTTTGATCTCATTTATGACTATACTGTAAGCTGCCTCCGTGATTATGAAGATTGCTTTTGGACAATGGCTAACGGCAAGTGACTTTGTTCTGTTACTCGCACGTCGTAACAGTTTTTCTGCGCTCTCAACCCTCTCTTGCGCCCAGGGTGGGCTCTTCGACACTCGCAGCTCCTTGCACGATCCCCAAAAGGCTATCTGATATGCCTTGAATTTCCAACAACTAAGGATCCCACCTTAGGAGGCCCACCGTTTGCTTCCACCCCAGAAGCGTATCTGGAACACTTGAGCAAACCTGGTGAAGACATCCCTTACGATGACAAGGGCAATGTTCAGGCCGGTCTGTCCAACAAAACGGGAGATAACGGCTTGGTTCGTGTGGCACATTGGCATCCAGAGCGGACTCATGAAGTTGGCAAGGATTCAGATGGTACCGTAAGGGATTGGGTCTCTGTATGGTGCCACAAGTGAAACGCGAGTACTCGCAAGCAGCATCACTGGCCATTCAACCCATCTTTGTACGTACCTGGGTAGTTGATAAACATATTTTTGCTACTATCTCAATAACCATGTTCAAGCGGAGCTGTGAGATAGGGCATTGTAATGTTCCCCAAGTCCATATGTATGCCGATAGTACGCCAACCATATATCCTTTATTTTAGATTCGTTAATTTCGCCATCTGGTAGGAACTTTTCGATGCGCCCGTCTCCTTGAACGACATTTATCCGCACTTTATAAGCCCGTGCAATGGCCTGCAGTTCTAACTGACCTCCCCATTCTGCCGTTGACCTTATTTTTTGAGCGTAATCTTCAATTGACTCTTCCAGGAATGGAGCAAAATCATTGGCATTGGAGAGTATAAAATCAGCCGTTGTAGCCCGAACGCCTTTATAGCCATTAGTTTTTATCGCATCGGTTAACGCTGGTTCCGATTGTCCTGGGCTTGGAAAAATTCCATTTTCTGCCAATTGCCACGCCACAGCAGAATACAAACAATGACCATCTGGCGCGATATCTTTCTCTTTCAACCTTAGACGCGCAAAGGTTTCATCCATAGCTTTACGTTCATTAGCACGTTTGTCAGTCTGATTTGCCGCTTCAATTGTAGCATTGTTGATCTCTGCCTCACGCTCAGCTGCGCGTCTAGCCAAACGTGCTTTTTGCCGATTGCCACGTCTTGGACCAGGACCTCTCTCGGCTGTGCTGGTCACGGGGGCGGACGGGTTAACTGCAGGCACAGAGCAAACTGTTGTCCCATTGGTATTGAATTCCTCAGGCTCTTCTGTTTGGCCGTTGTTATCGATATCCAGCTCATTCATCTGATTGATTGTGTCTGCATCTCCGACGTCTAACTCCCCATTGAGTTGAGATATTTCGGCCTGCTGTTTATCCAGGAGCTGTCTCTGTAAACTCTCGCATTCATCATTGATGCCTTTACGTGTTTTCTTCGTTGCTGACTTTTTCTTCTGTGTTATCCGTGACTGGAGGTCCCTTTGCTCTTTCCTGTGACGAGCTTGCAGCTCCTCCATCCTGGACAGATGAACTTGGATCGAGATGAAAGGAAATATATGGGTATTAAATCCGGAATAGTAAATAAATACCACGGTTGCTTTGCGATGTTTATTTATGGTAGTAGTCTTTATCGATCGGGTTATAGCGTTGATTGTGCTTGTCTTGACGTCTTGTCAACAGCCCACCTCAGCAAAAAAAGACACTTTCTCTCGATAATTGACGCTTATGTAATGGAGTGTCAATGTTTCACGTGATACAAACTGTTGGGATGGGGTTGGCCGTACTCTTCTATTGTTTCATTGGACAACATTCTTAAGAAGGTTCACATTAGCCAACGATCTTGCACTAACTCTCAAGATGCAGGAGTTAATTTAAACTTTAGGGGTATTATATTTCCATAACCTTGTTACTAAGCTGAACAACCGGGAACCGCATGGAGAAATGCACTCGGACCAATGGTGTAAAAGGAGGAAGTTGCCTCGGCATCTTTCGAAGACAACCGGCAAGCCAGCTTTGGGTACGTCTGTATAAGATCCGAGATTTCCTCACAATTTACTGTATTCAAATGACATAGAGTGCACTCAATAGGTTGAGATCAAGGAGCTCTTCCAAAATGGACACTGCATCCCTCTTTGATGTTAAAGTTCGTTTTCTCCCTCCCTTCAGGCTGTATTTCCAGCAGTGATGGCCTAACCCTAATAACAATGTGCAGGGTAAAGTTGTGCTGGTCACAGGCGGTGCCAAAGGAATTGGTCGTATGATCTCCGAGGGATATGTTGTGAATGGCGCAACTGTGTATATCACTGCTCGAGATATCAAGACTTGCGAGGCAGTCTGTCAAGAGTTGAATTCGCTTGGCAAGGGCAAGGCATATGCCATCCAAGCGGACTTATACAAAGAAGAGGACTGCAAGAAACTCGCCGAGGAGTTTGGAAAGCGCGAATCTAGTATGATCTCCACAGTCTACCTGTATTTATTTCGTTATTGACAAGACTAACTAACGTCGGGTTAGAGCTCAATATCCTTGTCAACAACGCGGGCTCCAATTGGGGTGCTCCTTACGACGAATACCCATCATCTGCATGGACTCGTGTCCTTACTCTGAACCTTCACCGTGTGTTCAATGTCACGCAACTTTTCACTCCGTTCCTTGAGAAGGGAGCTGGTGAACTGGACCCAGCGAGGATAATAAACATTGGAAGCGTTGATGGACTACGAGTTCCAGCACTGGAGACGTTTGCCTACAGTGCTAGTAAAGCTGGTCTGCATCACTTAAGCAGGGTTCTAGCAAACCATTTAGGAAGGAGGAATATCACGTATGTCCCCTATCTCTTACAGTGAAAGGTTCTTTGCTAATGGTCTGAGGGCAGATCCAACACTCTTGCTTGCGGTCCATTCCAAAGCAAGATGATGAAGGCAACTCTAGACAAGTTCCAAGAGGTGATTGAAGCTGGCATCCCACTTGGGCGTATAGGCACTCCTCAAGACGTTGCTGGTGCTTGTCTGTTCTTGAGCAGCCGTGCTGGAGCATACATCAACGGCTCTACTATCACAGTGGATGGCGGAAGCGTCATTGGATCGAAGCTATAAATAGAGATATACTACACGCATGCAGTCCGCATTCTAGTTATCTAGCTATATAACTACTATATTTTATATGAAGTAGTGGAAGCTGCGTATGCAATAATGTTGCATTGCGCCAACATACCTTTGGGGTAAATGTACACGTGCTCTGACATAAGCATGAGCCGCCCTCTTGCCACCTGCGTGGGCCTTCAGCGTCATAGCTAAGTTGGCAGGATTCGATGGTGTGAATGATCATGTTGATACCTGGAGCCGTCAACACGTACGTCTTTTGTCATTTACTGCTGAAAGGGTTGCTAGAAATGAGAGGATAAGGCGGGCTTGAGCGCTGCATCTCGTCGTCATAACTAACCAAACAGCCGAAATTGACTAGCAAACTAACTAACTAGTTAGTCGTCTTGGCAGACTGGTGTTTGACGTGTAGTTAGCTAGCTACGCTGCTCAAACCTCATTATTTCTTCAAATCACCATCACTGAAGCGACACCGGATAATGAGCACGTCAGGCGGGCAACATAAGCGGCATTCCTCTGATGGTGTCGACCCTTTTTCCCACCCAGATATCTACTATGGCGAGAGGCAAGGAACCAAGAAGGTTAACCATAGGAGAGCGTTGTCATCTGTGCGTTGCAACTACTCTCTTATTGTCCTGATGTACGGAAAGCATTTAACAATGAACGTGTGACCGCTAGACCTTGAAAAGATTCAACGCTGAAGATCTAGAGCACCTGGTTGCTCGTAGAGGTAGCCATGGTAAGCTGGTACCCGCTAGATGTCGCTTGATCGCCCAAACACTGACCGTGCCTACATCAACCAGACGAACATTCATACTCGCGGAAATTCCTTATCGATGTCGAACCAACCCTGCAAGCCCTCCTTGAGAGGGAAGATACAGATAACAATATGCAGATTACCATAGAGGACGCTGGTCCCAAGGTTCTTCACGTTGGCACAGCGGCATCTTCTGGTTTTAGGAAATCTGATCTAAGAGGGACCTACATGCTCTCCAACCTGCTTCAAGAGCTTACGATAGCAAAGGATTATGGTAGAAAACAAATAGTCCTCGACGAGCAACGCCTGAATGAGAATCCCGTGAATCGACTTTCCCGTTTAATCCAAAACTCGTTCTGGAAAGCGTTGACCCGCCGAATCGACGGTTCTAACATCGAAATCGTGGGAAGAGATCCAAAGGACTGGACCGACGACCCGAGACCACGCATTTATGTGCCAGCCGGTGCCCCCGAGCAGTATGAATACTATAACAAAATTGCTGAATCCCAGCCTGAGCTCCGGTTGGACGTCCAGCTCCTCCCAAGTGGAGAAATCACCCCTGAATATGTGAGAGACCTGAACAGTAAGCCGGGGTTGTTAGCACTGGCCATGGAAGAATATGTGGATCCGGATACAGGAGAGAAAGACCTTAGGGGGGTCCCATACATTGTCCCCGGTGGACGCTTCAACGAGCTATACGGTTGGGATAGCTATATGGAGTCCCTAGGTTTACTGGTGACGGAGCATGTCGAACTAGCCAGAGACATGGTCGTCAACTTTTGTTTTTGTATCAAACATTATGGGAAGATCCTTAACGCCAACCGATCATATTACCTATGTCGCTCCCAGCCTCCATTCCTGACTGATATGGCACTGAGGGTGTATGATCGAATCAAATCGCAACCTGGAGCAACAGACTTTCTCAGGGAAGCCATTTTGGCAGCCATTAAAGAATATCACAGTGTTTGGGTGTCAAAACCACGACTTGATCCGAAGACAGGATTGTCCAGATACCGGCCTTCTGGCATTGGAGTACCACCTGAGACAGAGCCAACGCATTTTTATCATATACTCCTACCTTATGCAAAAAAGCATGGAGTTACATTTGATGAGTTTGTCAAGGCATACAACAGTGGTGAAATTAAATGCGCTGAGCTAGATGAATATTTTTTGCATGATCGAGCAGTACGAGAATCGGGTCACGACACCTCCTATCGACTTGAAAATGTGTGCGCCAATCTTGCAACAATCGACTTGAACTGCCTACTATACAAGTACGAAATGGACATTGCACGTGTTTTGCGCGATCATTTCAAAGACAAACTGTACATTCCCCCTGAATTCCGAACCCCCGAAACAGAATCCAGGGAGTATGAAAGCTCATCCTTATGGGATCGTCGTGCAAGGAGACGAAGGGCAGCAATTGATAAGTACATGTGGAATGAAGAAAAAGGGATGTACTTTGACTATGACACCGTCAAGGAACAGATCACCAGTTACGAGAGTGCCACAACATTTTGGTCAATGTGGGCAGGTGTTGCGAACCCACGACAAGCGGCCGTCCTTGTTAGCAAGGCTTTACCAAAGTTCCAAGCCTATGGTGGACTTGTATCGGGCACCGAGGAATCTAGGGGTAAAGTTGGTATTGATCGGCCAAATCGCCAATGGGACTATCCCTATGGATGGGCGCCGCAGCAAATACTTGCATGGACTGGGCTTATGCGATATGGTTACCAGGAAGAGGCGGAAGAATTGGCGTATAAGTGGCTGTTTATGGTCACAAAGGCCTTTGTTGACTTTAACGGCACCGTCGTTGAAAAATACGACGTTACTCGTCCTATCGACCCTCACAAAGTCGATGCAGAGTACGGAAATCAAGGTATTGATTTCAAAGGGGTATCGAGGGAAGGGTGAGTAGCATCTGGAAATGGATATCGTCTCGGACAATTGTCTGACAATTTTCTACTTTAGTTTCGGATGGGTCAATGCGAGCTACGTGTATGGACTTCAATTTTTGAATGCCCATATGAGACGAGCCTTAGGCGCATGCACTCCCTACCAGACGTTTAAGGAAGCGACCACTGCCGTGAACTTCTAAGGATATCATTCCACGGGCCCGGAGCAGTAGATGAAATATGTGTTTGTTGCTTTTTTTCTTTCAGATATTATGCTTTCCAGCTCTGTTACTGGGGCTGATTAGGATGATCACAACAGGAGCAGGGAAAACTGAATACTCGACATCAATTCCACACCTCTTCACTCTGGAGAATATTTTCATCTTTTACGTATATGTATTTTGGGACACTGTTTTCTTGTGTATGAAAATCCCGACTACTATTTAATCCCATCTATTCCGTAGTTTTGAAATCTTTTAGGACCAAGTGACCACCAGTCTCTGCCAATATCTCCACAGTCTCACCAAGCATCGAGCTAACTCGAGCCAGCAGTTGGATATCCCTAACACACCATCAGCCAGTCCGGATTCCAGTTTTTGAAGGTCCAACGGAAGACACCCGCGACTGGCGAACCACTGGCTGCTGCACACCAGCACCATAGCCACCAGCACACCAGCCGAGGCATACCCATATTCCCCAGCCATCTTATCAGATCCGTCTCGTCTCCTGTGTCACCTCCAGATTCGGCCAGCTTCCGCCGGGGATTTTCCACGGGTCAGGTGACGCGCCTTTCATGTGAGTAGCGCGCGTTGATTGGTTGCTCGGATGCTGGCCGAACTCACATGCGAACTGCTTGAACGTCATCTCCCTTTCTTTCAAGACATCTACAGAGCAGGACTCAGAGCCCGATGCTCATTCAACGCTATGGAATTGGATAAGTAGCCTCTATCTAGCAGAAGCCAGCAGGCTGTGTTTCCCTAGATGAACCGGCGGAAGTTTCTCCCGATATCAGATTTTCGGAGGCCTGTATCCGCACATGTGTTTTTTAAACTCTCGATGGCGCACGAGAAATATGGATATTCTACGAGCAGTCTGGACTTTCCACTACTCTTGATTGCCGAGTGGGCCAACTCGATATCTCCTCCTTAGCTCCAAGGCCGCCCATGCTTTTCGGACCCTGGCCGCCGTTGTTAATGGGAAGGCGTCGAAGCTCTCCCATTATTGACGTTTATGCCTCGGTGGAACTGGATACTCTGACACTAACTGGAGACACCTTGAGGTCTTTCTTTGGTTGACTCACAATGCAAATGAAGATAAAATAAAGCGATGCACCCACCCGGGTCAGTTTGACTCGTCTCTTCCTTTCCTTCTTTGACCCAAAATCAATTTCTGGAATTCTTGTACCTCTGTACACATAATTTGCTACTGAACCTATTCGTCCATCTCACTGCCATAATATTTGGGTGGTTTCATCTATAGCCTTTCAACATGTCATACGTCGAACAAGAGGAACAGAAGTTCCTGCAAGACGTTGAACAAGTCAAGAACTGGTGGAAAGATTCAAGATGGCGATACACCAAACGCCCATTCACTGCAGAGCAAATTGTTGCTAAAAGGGGTACCTTGACAATTGATTACCCATCCAATGCACAGAGCAAAAAGTTGTGGAAGATCCTGGAACATAGATTTACGGTATTAGAGCCATACTTCATATTTTCTAGTCAACCCTGCTAACTGCTGCATCTCATGAAGAACAAAGATGCTAGTTTTACTTATGGTTGCCTGGAACCAACCATGCTCACTCAGATGGTGAAATATCTAGACACTGTCTATGTTTCTGGTTGGCAGAGCTCATCAACTGCCTCCTCAACCGATGAGCCCTCTCCCGACCTTGCTGACTACCCAATGGTAAGTACCATCTCAAATACCAACGCTCAAGGGCCTAGGCTTATACACTATTATTTAAAAAACAGAATACTGTGCCGAACAAGGTCAACCAGCTTTTCCTAGCTCAATTGTTCCACGATAGGAAACAGAGAGAGGAACGTCTCCGCGCCCCCAAGGAACAGCGCAACAGCCTGCCGAACATTGATTATCTCCGTCCAATTATTGCTGACGCAGACACTGGCCATGGTGGTCTGACCGCTGTCATGAAGCTTACAAAACTATTCATTGAGCGTGGAGCTGCTGGAATCCATATTGAGGATCAAGCCCCTGGTACGAAGAAGTGCGGACATATGGCTGGAAAAGTTCTTGTTCCAATCAGTGAGCATATCAATCGACTTGTAGCCATCCGAGCTCAAGCTGATATCATGGGTACGTTTCGAATCTCAAATGGTTTGTCACATATATCTAAATCCGTCGCTAATATGAATGGTAGGAACTGACCTTCTGGCTATCGCGCGAACTGACTCCGAGGCGGCAACCCTAATCACTAGCACTATTGATCCCCGGGACCATGCTTTCATTGTTGGATCCACCAACTCTAGCATTGAGCCTCTTAATGATCTGATGGTTGCTGCAGAGCAGGCGGGTAAGAACGGTGCCGAGCTTCAGCAGATTGAGGACGAGTGGACCAGCAAGGCCGGATTGAAACGTTTCCAAGACGCAGCCATTGACCAGATAAATGCTACTGCCTCCATCTCTAACAAGAAGGCTGCTATCGACAAATTCCTTGCTGATATCAAGGGAAAGAGCAACTCTGAAGCCCGTGCCATCGCCAAACAGTTAACTGGTTCTGACATTTACTGGAACTGGGATTCGCCACGAACTAGAGAAGGATTTTACAGATACCAAGGTGGATGCGAGTGTGCCATTAACCGCGCCGTTGCATACGGCCCATTCGCTGATCTCATTTGGATGGAGAGCAAACTTCCTGACTACGCGCAAGCCAAAGAATTCGCCGAAGGTGTGCATGCCGTCTGGCCCGAGCAGAAGCTGGCATACAACCTCTCACCTTCCTTCAACTGGAAGACAGCTATGCCCCGCGATGAGCAAGAGACTTATATTCGTCGTCTGGGAGAGCTTGGTTACAGCTGGCAGTTCATCACCCTTGCTGGTCTACACACGACTGCCTTGATATCCGACCAATTTGCCAAGGCATACGCTAAACAGGGGATGCGTGCATACGGTGAGATGGTCCAGGAGCCGGAGATGGATAACAAGGTCGATGTCGTCACCCACCAGAAATGGAGTGGTGCAAATTACGTGGATGAGCTATTAAAGATGGTTACTGGAGGCATCAGCAGCACCAGTGCCATGGGCAAGGGCGTTACTGAGGAGCAGTTTAAGTAGACTAAATTTCCTTTCTTGGCCTGTTCGATATAGATATTGAGATACTTGTATAATGATCACCATTTATTTTACCTATTTGTTCACTTCGTCCGCTTATTTGGCCCCTTTTTGAGTTCTTCAGCCCTTTATCCTCCAGACAACAATGCAAGGCTTGACTAGCGGGATGGTTAGGAATGCGAAAACAGCGTTAGTGGATTTGGTGGTTGCAGGGGCATAGTGTAAGAGGTTCATAGATGCCTTAAACTCCGATTTGGGGGCATCACGGCCTTAACCTATATGCTCTCGTAATAGCTCATTCCATGATGTTAAACCTGCAAACAAATTTTCCTTGAATCTGTTAGTCGAATTACTGTGGGTAGGTGCGATTCTCTAGAGTGGAACGCAACGCGACTTGAATGCATCGAACTGCAAACTACATATCCTACCTCTCCAGCGACAACGTTAGCATATTGGGCTCTACAGGTTACCCAAGCCTGCTCAGAAATAAATTAGCCAAAACGACGGCTTTGGGCTCGATATTTCCATGATTTTCTGTTTTCTTAAGCCATTTTTGGGAATTGGCTGCAATCTTCCAAGTGGTTGTTGTCGTAGCATTTGTTTCAGCCCGAAAAGCAAGCAGGCAGCGAGTGTGTTGGTATTTGCGGCGCGGGAAGCACCTAAAATTTGGCCAGTATTTCAGGAAGTTGCACAAGACCAGTCCGACGTTCTGGCACCTGAAGACCATCTAGGGGAAACGATGGATTCTGATTTTCCTATTCCTATCCATGGACGGAGTTCAGTTTTCAACTCGCCCAACCATGCGGCGTGGCACCGCGCCTCGCCAATGGAGGTTGCTGTCAAACATAATTCTCCCTCCATGTCAACGCCACTTAGATTGACATGGGTTAACTAAATGCCGACAGTGTAGTTCCCCGTACAATATCCCCGCACAGTGCTTGTTGTATCTTTGTAGGAGTATGGGATGTTAAAAGGATGGAGAGCTTTTTCGAGGGGGCACTGGGCTCTGTCCTGTCTGTTCCATGTTGGAGCCTCAGGTGAATAGGTATTTATGGAGGTAGAATATTTCCTCCTCCAATGGCTTGCGAAACATGTGGGATACCCATACATGATGTAGGCTGTAGGATGTAGGTTGTACGATGTCCAAAATACACCAGGGCTGCGGCGAGGAAGAGATTGCTAAGCCTTGCAACATACAAGGTTCATCTGGAACAAAAAATAATGTCAGGATGTAGCTTAGTCATCTTGCACCCGTATAAGGGGCTGCAAATTCTACATATAACTACACCTAATTAAGCTTATTACTATTACTAATAATAACACCTATATTATACTTAAATTACTTAAACTAATTATTTATCTTTATCTACTACTATTATTCTAATAGTTATAAGTCTAACTAATACTTAATAAAGTATATAATAATATATTATATATTAACTTCCTTATATTAATTATCTTTATAAAATAGTAGTAATAATATTAATACTAATAACTTATCTAATTTTAATAAAATAAATAAAGATACTAGAACTCTTAATATTACTATCCTAAAGTCTAAAAGGAACTAGAATATCTAGTATAGAGTAATATATAGCTTTAAAAGGGTAAAGAGGATATAGAATTTAGTAAAATCTAACTAGGAAGATGAACTAGCTTTCTAAATAGAGCCTAAACTACTATAGAGACTACTTTAAAATATAGATACTAAGATAAAGGAGGAGTATAAATTAGATTTAGTAGAGTAGAAGGAACTAATAGAGTATTATAAAAGAGAATAATAAATATTAAGTAAATTCTAAAACTAATTAATCTCTAATATATAATATCCTATTATAAAGGGACTAGTAATAGAAAAGTACTCCTATATTATCCTTAAAGCTCTAAAGGAATACTTCTATTTAATAGAAAAGGATAGATAGAGAAATATATAAAATTATTAGATATTTTTAATAAAGTCTCTATAAGTAAAAAATATTAGTTATTAGTTTTAAAATTAGGAGAATATATATTAAGATATAAAGAAGCTTAAATTAATTATTAAAGAATAAATAATTAATAAATTTATTTAAGTTAATAGATAAATAGACTATATTTATAATAATATAGATAAACTAAAATATTTAAAATATATTCTACTAGATTATTAATAAATTCTATAAATATTATAATATAAAACTAACTATATATAAAGTAAAGTATTAAATAATTTTTCTATTATTTACTTCTTTATTAATACTATTTAGGCTAATACTATAAGACTAGCCTTAATAGTAAAAAAAAGTTCTAATCTATATTTATAGAACTATTTACTAGTATATTAAATATAGTTATCTAAATAAGGATATAAAAATAAAAAAATAAATAGAAGACTCTAAAGTAAAATAAAATAGATAAAGCTCTAAAGAATAAGTTTAAAAAAATAAATATCTAAAAAGTATTATAAATATATAAAGTTTATTAGAAGAAGATAAATAATACTAACTTTATAAATTTTATAGTAAAGAATAATATTAAAAATATTATCTTAAAATTTTCTTCTATTATATTTATTATTTTAAATACTAATATATCTTTAACTATATTAGCTCTTTTAATAATATTTAACTTCTTATTAAAAAATAGTATAATCTATAATTTAGTAGCAATAATATATAATTAATAATAGTAACTAATTTAATATACTTAAACTATATAAGGGAGTTATTTTAACTAATACTATTAAATTAAAATATATAGAGTTAGAATAACTAATATTTAGCTTATAATATTAGATAGTAAATAAAGATAAAAATAATTTAAGAATATTTAATATATTTTTAGCTTCTATATTAGTTTAGTATCTAATTTATAAATAAAGAAGAAGAGACTCTTTTATAATAGTAAGACTAAATATATTAGAAAAAAGGGAAGTAGAGAAATTATAACTAAGATATAGAGAATTAATAACTTACTTATTATTAAATATAATACTCTATTAATAATAAATATAGCTCTTATATCTTCCTATATATTTAAAAAAAGTACTATAAATAAAACTTTCTAATATAAATAGTTTAATTACTCTAATAATAAAACTACTAAATATCTTAAAATAGTCTCTAATAATATTAAAGTTATTTATTTAAAGCTACTAACTTCTAAAATTAGAGACTTTAAATTAGTTTATAAAGTTTATATAAATTTAAAGTTTAAATATTAAATTTCTTAAAAAATACTTATAATAAGAGTAATAATATTCTTCTAATACTTATATATTAACTTTATTTAGATTTAACTTAAAGAATATAATAAAAATAAATAAACTACTTACTTCTTTTATAAAGTAATAAAATAGTATAAAATTATTATATTAATAAATAAATTAGTTATTTTATAGATAATTATTAATATAATATATATTAAATAATAGTTTACTTATAAAGTTTTTATTATTAGAACTAATATTAAATAATTAATTAGTAATACTTTCTAAAATTAAACTAGGAGTTAAAATATTACTATTAAATAATCTACTAAATATATACTAGAGTAAAATAATATAGTAAAATATTTAGATAGAATATTAATATAAATAATAAAAATACTATAAATAGAAATTAAACTCTTTAGAGAGTTCTAAAATAAATTTATATATACTATAATCTATATTTTAAATAAACTATTAATATAGATACTAAACTAGAAATTATTATTAATTTATCTAAAAAAATATATTATAAATAAAAGTTCTTTAAACTTTATATTACTAATATTAATATTTCTAGTTTATTTATAAATTATTAGCTATAAAGTTTATATTAGAGATTTTAAAATTAAATAAAGTAAAAAGTTTAAGCCTTAAGCTTATATTAAATATCTTATTAGTTATAAATTAATAAATATTTTTAAAATCTAAATATTATAATTAAGATATATAATATACTCCTAAAATATAGAATTTAATAAAACTAAGATATTTAATTTAGATAGAAAGCTATTAAATAAGTAGCTTATTAATTATTTAAAAGAAATAATAAATATAATTAAAATAATTAAAGACTACTTAATAATAGTACTAATATATAGTATAGAGAGTAACTAATTAACTATTTAGGAATCTACTATAGAGCCTCTTACTAAGCTTAAATTAATATTAGTAGTACTAAATAAAGCTAGTAAGAATTCTACTTCTATACTATAAGTTAATATAAATCTAAAATTTAATATTAAACTAAGTTAACTAACTTAATTAGCTTTACTAGATCTATATAATATATCACATGCGATATATCACTAGATTAGACAGTTAAAATATTAGAATATTAGAACCTTAGCTAGTTAATAATATAATAAACAATCTTACACTTATCTAATATTATATAAAGTAGCGTGCTATATACTATATCTGATAGTATATTTTTTAGTTTATCTAATTAGTATTAATATTATAAACCTTTACTATTATAAGCTACTACTAAATATATAATTAAATAGTATCTAATAGACGCCTTTAATATATAGTAGTTAAGATATTATTTAGAGCTAGTGGGTTTACTATAATATAATATTATATTTATATTATCCTATATCTCTATATTAACCTACTCGACCAATAGTTGAGTAGTCTATATTATCTTATTAGCTAATACCTATTAGTTAGTAGCTTATTAGTTAGTATATAGGGCTATATATTTAATATAGCTAGCTAATATTTATTAATAGTTATCTAAATAGGTAATACTAATTATCTCCTTAAGTATAGACTAGCAACTATTTATTATAGTAATAATATATACCCTACTATTATAATAATATCTACCTCTTAACTTTATAATTTTAACCTTACTTTTTAATATTATATATCTCCCTCCTCTAATTAGATATTAGCTATTATACTATTATATTACACCCTATTTCTTCTTATAAATATATATATCTATAGACTACTATACTTTATCTCTAGCCTATATATCTATTATAGCTTTATAACCTTACTCTTACTATATATAATATTATATATATTATTATAGATCTAGGATACTAGTATATTAGTAACCTCCCCTATTATAGATAGAGATTTAGATAATAGAGAGGCTACTTTTAGTAATATATATAGCTATATATAAATATTAGTTTATATAATCTATATTTAGAATTACTAGGATAAGTTAATATAGACTATTCTAGTTAAGGCCCTTATATTTATAGACTTTCTAAGAGCCTATAGTATTACCTTAATACTATCTAAAAGCTAGTTTATACCCTATATTACTATTTTATATTCTATATAGAACTTATCTAATAATAAAGTCTAACTTATAAAAAAGTAGTTTTTTTATCTATAGTTATTTCGCAAGAGTCTAGATAAGAGACTATCCCTTATAGCTATTAACCTCTTTAATATTTTAGAACTACCTATACCTAAAGATATAGTTTATCTTAGATAATAAATAATAGAACTAGATATATATTAATTAGAGCTATAGTAATAGGAGGTAAATAGGGAAATATTAAAGAGCTAGCTATATAATACTACTAACTATCTAACTAACTTCTAATAGCTAAACTTTATATCTAAAAACCAAATACACAAGCTTTATTAGTAACTATAACTAATATATAACTAGTTATAAAATAGAGAGTATTAGTTAAGAGATATTTAGTATAAATACCTAGAACTATAGCTATTATATCTTACTAATCTAGCCCTACCTATAGTGGAGCCTTTAATAGTATAGTTAGTAGCTATTATTTTCTCTAAAATAGACTTTTTATTATATTAATTAGCCTTATAATAGTCTTCGTAATAGTCTTTATAGTAACCTTTCTAGGTACTAACTCTAAAACTCCTATATTCTCTAGTACTTGATCTAGCTAGAGATAACTATCCTAATAACTAGTATAAAGTAGCTTATATTTATAGATACGATAAATCTACTCGAGGCCTTTATTTATAACCTTATAATAATAAAATAACCTTCTAACTTTCTATTTATATTTCTTAGCTATATTAACTTTATTCTACTAATATTATAACTTTTAATTTAAATAAATATAATATTTTAATATTTATTAATTATTTAAAGTTTATAGAGTACCTTAAGGGTAATATAGCTATATTAAGAGTCTAGCCCTTATATTTTAAAGGTAGGGCCCTTAAGTAGTACTTAGCCTTACTAGTAATAATATAGCTAGATCTTATAGAGTTAATAGATATCTACTATAATATACTATAATTTAAGTTTAAGCTTAATTAGATATTAGTATAGGATAAAGTAATAGCTCTATACTTTAACTTTAATAATATTAATATTTTACTATTAATCTTATATATAATAAAGAAGGTTTCCTTATTAATATTTACTAGTATAATAGATAAAACTATACTTAAATAGTTATTATAAAAAGATTTAAATAACTACCTCGCGTATATAACGCCACTTATAGAGGATAAATCCCTAAATATATATAAATAATAAATCTATCTTTCTAAAACTATTATTATTAGAGCCTAGAGGGCTATATATTTCTCTTATAGCTACTTATATAAGTTATATAATAAGTCTAGTATTACTAACTTATCTGCTACTAAAGTGTGAGGCTTGGTAGCTAAAGATACTGCGAGACTATAAACGAGCAAATAGTGAATATATAGATAAGATTAATAGTAAGCTAATTACTAACTTCTCTATAAGAGAATGAGTAATATAGTTCTTAAGTATAGAAGAGTTACGTAGATACCTTGATAGGTAGATACGTAATCTTATTACGTGATCTAGTATTATAGTTACCTCTCCCTTCTCTAGGTACTATCCCTAGTACCTTATATTAATTGATCTTATTAGATCTAAATCTATTAATAGATTTATTAAATAGGTATAAGAAAAAACGCGTATTATTAACGCCTTATTCTTCTAGATAGTCTACTAACTTATCTAGGAAGGGCTAGATATATAAAGGCCTTCCTTTCCTACTTCTTCCTTCTTCTTCTTTTCTTTTCTTCTTCTTCTTTTAAGTTATCAATCTTTTTTA
This sequence comes from Trichophyton schoenleinii, assembly GCA_018357685.1. Lineage (NCBI taxonomy): Eukaryota > Fungi > Ascomycota > Eurotiomycetes > Onygenales > Arthrodermataceae > Trichophyton > Trichophyton schoenleinii. The sequence goes on from WOFF01000001.1 coordinate 5,686,702, forward strand.
AAGTAAACTACTACCTAGCCCCTATACTAACATCTATATTTTTCTTCTTCTTCTTCTTAATTAATTAATAATTCACGGGTTTAAAAATTCTAGTTAAGCCTCTTAGCTCCTAGAAAACTAACTAATCCCGATACCTAAAGTTAAGTAATCCTACTTCCTTTTTATTTAAATTTCTGTAGAAAATTAAGTAATCTGCTTTTTTCTTTTCTTTTTTTTAGAATACTACTATATTTAGATACCTATTCTCGGGAGACTATCTAGTATATATTATATTCTATAGAATATTAGATATTTTGTAAATTTAATACCCTTTTCTAAGGTTAATATCCTTTAAATTTCTAATACCCTAATTTCTAGACTATTTTACTTAAATTTCCCTAGATTTTTCTACTATTTAGTTAATTTTCTATAAGATACCCTTTATTTACTAAGGATTAATTAAGATATTAAATATATCTATAATAATATATGATTAATTTAATATATTATTAGGTATATTTAATTCTTAGGAATTTACTAATAGAGATAGTATTTTTTAGAAGAGTCCCTTATAAGTGATATTTCTATTGGCTATAGTAGTAGGACGTTCCCTATATATCTAGAGGTATCTATAGAATATATAGTAATTATTATTAAGTTAGCTACTACTATAAGCTAGTAAGTTAAGTAAAAAGCTAAAAATTCCTTATAATTTTAAGTAAAATAATCCTACTAATAAGTATTTTAGATAGTTAAGACACGGAATATACTATAATTTATCTATCTTAAGATAGTAATATTTAGATTAAGAGATATAGGGTAATTAGTGGCTCCAACCTTTAAGTAAGAGTATAAGAAGCTATATAATTATTTAATAAGGCTAATTCGTACTATATAGTTCTAGGCTACTTAAATTAGAGGTACTATCTAGACTTGGTAGATTATAGATACTATATAGGGGTATAAGTATTCTACTCCCCCCTAGCGCCCTTAGGATAATACTAAGTTTGCTATATTTTTTTAATAAAATACACTATTATAGTCTAGGTATAATATCCTAAAAGAAGTAGAGGATTTAGAGTAGAAGAATACTTGACTCTACTAGATTAACTAATACTATAAACTAGTTTTTTCTAATAATTAAATTATAGTCTATAAGTCGTACTTTGATATATAGAAATAAGCTTTTTAGTTTAGTTATTTTTCTTTATTTTAAAAATTTTATCTCTAAATTTAAATCCGGAATAGTATTTAGGTAGCTAAATAGTTAGTTAAATAGAGATCTAATTTCTTCTTTTCTAATCCTTTTTTATTTTCTAATTCTATTTTGTCTTCTAATCCTATCTTATCTCCTGCCTTAGTAAAACTATCAAAAACCCTTTCTTTCTAGGGAAAAAAATATAGATAGAAAGAGCTTATTTAATAGATAGGATATAGAATATCTTTCCTATTCTTCCTATATATTAGCTAATATAAGAGATAGAGCCATATATAGGTTAAATTCTTCTAATAGGAAGTAGTAGAATCTTTAAGTAAGAATCCTTTATCTAAATAGAATTTCTAAATATAGGTTTGAAAATTACTAAAAATACTTATTCGTTTCTTACTAATTCTAGATATATTCTTCTTTTTATTTTCTAAGATCTTTTAGTTCCTTTTTAATAGGTCTAGAACTATTTTACTAAATAGTCCTGATTCTATTAAATTTTTTAGTTCTCTTTAAGTTTAATAATTCATTCTAAGAAATATATCTTAGGGTATAGATAGAAATTAAGTATCTATAATTATTCCGTGGTTATTTATAATTATTTATAATTATTTATAATTATTTAAGTATTCCTCTTTTTAGGCTTTTTTAGTTTATCCTTAGTCTAGTTCTTTAGTTCCTAGACTATTTTACTTAGAAATCTATAAGAATTTGAGAAGAATAGTACCCTAAAGATTAAATTAGTATATTAAAGTTAATTATATATAAGAATATAAATAAGGATAATTTACTTAGTTTTTTAGTTATCTTTACTTTTTATAAGTGGAAGCTTTTACTATTTTTTCTACTTCTTTTTCTTAGAATATCTTAAATACTTTAGTATCTTAAATATATTCTAGGGGCTCTAGAGTATTCTCTAAGGGGCCCTAGCCTTTTTAATAGACTCTATATTTAAGCACCTTGCTATTTTTATTAACTTTCTTTTCTAAGATTTTATCTATAAGCTATTCTTCCTTACTATTAACTAGTTTAGGCCTAGGGGGTGGTATTTTTCTCTCTCTCTACTTATATTTCTTAAGTAGGAACACGTAAAAGACTAGATAAATTTTATTATAGGCGGGAGTTAATTTAAGCTTATAGGCTTAGCTTCCCTATTTCTCTAGTATCTAGAATAGATCTAGATATTTATAATCTAGTTTCCTAGCTAGATAGACTATTTTTAGGTTTTTTCTATTTAGGAGAACCCAATCACCTATATTAAAGCTAACTAGTAGATAATTTCTATTATAGTACTTCTTCTAGTTATCTCTAGCTTTCTAAAATCTAAATAGAAGTATTTTCTATATTTTATTTAATATAGATATATATTCCGTAGCCTCTATTATTAGTAGTAATCTAAGGGGTTTAGAACTTATATTAATTTATAACTTAAGTTTATAGCCTATTAAAGCTATCGCTAGGGCCTTACTAGTAGATAAATATTAGGACTACTTATAGATAAATTAAGCTATAGATAACTAGCTAACCTAATTATTCTAATTAAAGTTAGTAAAGTACCTTAGGTAGTGCTCTATAGTTTAGTTCTAGTACTCTATCTAGCTATTAGTTTATAAATAGAAAGTAGTAGAAAGCTACCTTTTACTATTTAGATAGAAGTAAAGAGTAGACTAGAATTTATAAATAAAAAAAGTATCCCTATTAGTTACTAGATTAACTAGTATACTAAATAGACTAATAATATTTTTAAATATTAGATATTCTAGTTCTTCTACTTTAATATTTTTAATATAAGGGATATATAAAGTAAACTTAATTAGGATATCTATAATAACTAAAAGAATATTAAAAATATTACCTTCTAAACTAAAGAATAGTAGATCTATAATAAAGTCTAGTATAATAGTTTTAAAGGACTTACTAGAGAGTAGAATAATACTAAGTTCCCTATATTCTTTATATCTATAGGCTTTTACCCTTTAGTAAATATTATATATAGAGATATAATTTAAGATATTTACTAATAAATTATACTAATAGTACTTATTTTTAATAGCCTTAATAATTTTCTTAACCCTAAAATAACCCCCCTATAGATTATTATAATTAATATATAGAATTTTACTAATTAATATAGAACTATATAAAATATATACTTTCTAGTCCTTTCAGATAATTCTATAGATATTAATAAATTATAAATAATTATTAGTTTTTAATATATTAGAGGTTATTAATTTACTTCTATATTTTAATATATAAGGGTCCTAATCTTAGATTCTTCAAAGTATAGAATTAAAAGACTCTAATATATTAATATAAGCTATCTTACCTATTAAGGTGCGATTAACTAATAGATATAGTATAAAGAAGAGCCTAAGTATATCTCTATTACTATTAGTAGTTCTTTAGCTTAATAAATTAAATAAAAGGAACTAAATTATAGAACTAGTAGAAGGATTTCTATATTCTAGTATATAGTAATTAGATAGACTAATATAATAATTAAATAGTAAGGAGTTTTACTTATATAGTACCTAAAGCTATCTTATTAAGGGTATTATTTCCTTATAGGTATCTAGTACCTACTCTTATTCTATAGAATATCTTAATTTCTACTATAGAGTAGGTAGATTAATTATTCTATTATAGGAATCTATATAATCTACTCAATAACTAGGTATATTAGTAGAATTTAATTTCCTAGGGTAATATAGTAGAATAAAATTATAGGTACTTAGGGCCTCTATTTATCTTCTCTATCTTCTATTAAGTACTTTAATCGTTATAAATTACTTTAGATTAGTATAGTTAGAGAAGACCTCTACTAGGGCCTAACTTCCTTCTAAGTAGTGCCTCTAGTATTTAAAAGTAGCTACTATAGCTAGGAGCTCTTAATTATAGGTGTTATAGCCCTTTTTAGCCCCTATAAGCTTTCTAAACTAGAAAGCTACTAGATACTATAGATTATTATTTTATAGTTAAGATAGGATAACTAAGATTATAAAATTACTTACGTTAGGCTCTATTTAGATATACTTAACTTGATTAAAATAAGTAAGTAAAGGAGGAACTAGAAATGTAGCCTTTAGATTATTAAATAAGTAATCTACTTCTAGAATCTACTAAAAGATTAGCTTCTTCTCCCCCTTTTTATAATCCTTAGTTAGCTTAAATATAGGGGCTACAGTATATATATAGGACCTTATAAATCTTTTATAGAAGTTGATAAAATCTAGAAAGAATTAGACCTCCTTAATAGACTTAAGAGTAGGCTATTCTTTAATTATTAAGATTTGATCCTCTTCTATTTTAATTCCTAATAAGCTAATTATATAGCCTAGAAAGGATATTTTAGTCTTTTTAAATTTATATTTAGAGGCCTTAATATAGAGATATATAGAAGTAAGTTACTTAAAAACTATAGTAAAATAAGCTTTATAATCCTCTAGTATTTTAAAGAAAATAAGAATATTATTAAGGTAGACTATATAAAATTAATTAAGAAGATCCGCAAATATTTTATTAATATAGATCTAAAAGGTAGTAAAAGTATTAGCTAAGCTAAAAGGTATAATATAGTACTTAAAGTGCCTATATTAGGTATAAAATATAGTTATTTAATAGTCCTTTTTATAAATCAGAATTTATATATAGATATTCCTAATATTAATTTTATTAAAGAACTTAGTCTTTAATAGCCGATCTAGTAATTCACTAATAAGTAATAGTAAGTATTAGTTTTTAATAGTGATTTGATTTAGTCTCTAATAATCTATATATATTCTTAGCCCCCTATCTTTTTTAGATATAAAAAGGATAGGAGTACTAGTTAGGCTTTTTAAGGGTCTTATCCACCCTTTACTTATAGCTTTCTCTAGGTATTCCCTTAGGGACCCTAGCTCTAATTATAATAAGTTATATATTAGTATAAAAGATAGTAATTTCCCTAATTCTAGATTAATTTAATATTTAGCCTCTAGTAGATATAAAGCTTTTTTAGTACTATTTTTATTAAAGATATAAGTATAAAGCTTAAGGTACTTAGAAATATTAAATAATCTAGTTTCTAAAATATTCTTATTATTATTAGTTTAGATAGATAAAATTTAGATATTTTATTATTTATCTTTTATAGGTTAAATATATAATACATAGGCTTTAGTATCTACTAGAACCTTAATTATAGTATTAAAAGCTTTAAGGTATAGTTCCTCTTCTTCTATAGAGTCTATTTTATAGTAAATAAATATATTATTATACTAATTAATATTTAGGTTAATAGACTTTAGCTATAGAAAGCCTAGAATAATATTATAGCCTTCTAATAATAGTAGAGCTTAGAATTTATATATAAAAAAGTGTAAGTCTCCTTTATTATTAATAACCCCTATTAATATATTATACTTACTAAAATAATATAGGTAGTAGCCCTCAATAGACTTAACTATTTTTACTATATTAGACTCTAAGCTTAGTCTATTATTAGTAGCCTAGAACTACCTAATATAATTTACTTTAGCTCCTAAATCCACTAAGGTATTAACTAGAACTTCTCCTTTTAGTATCTAGACCCTTATAGATAGGGTAAAGAAGATAGTAGGAGGTTCTTATTAACTTAAAGGTTTGGTATTAGTAGTTCGGGTAATATAAAGAATATACCTTATATATTTTTTACTTTTTTTATATTTTTTAGCTTATTTTCCGCCTTTTGGTCCCCCTTACCTTATTATTAAGCTCTATATTATTTATTTAAATAACCCAATCTATAGATTTTGTAGTAGGGCTATTTAGTTCCTTAGTTCTTATTATTTAATAATTTCTTATCTATAGATCCACTTATTATATTCTATAGCCTTTTTAAGTTAGTTCTATATCTTAATTCTAAGCTAAACTATTTATTAGAATTTCCTTAGTAATTTAAGTATTTTAATCCTAGGGTCGAGGGTCTATTTAAACTTTCTTTATATAAGTAGTCCCTATATTCTTTAATATTATCTTCTACTTTTTTTAGCTAATAAATAAGGTTTTTATAAGATAATTAGTCTATATTTATAGTGTATTTACTAAACTTAACTCTAATAATTTTAAGGACTTTATCTAATAAATAAGACTTTCGGTACTCTTCTAAGTATAAAATATATATTTAGCCCTCTAGAAGTTCTAAATAGATAGAGAAATTATATACTAATTAATACTTCTTTTATCTAGCTATTAGATAGAAATAGCTTACTTTATTAGCGGACCTTTTCGGGTCCCCTATCTAGATCTAAAGCTAGTAAATAAATTTAGTCTAGATAGGTACTTCTATTAGGTTTAGATAATAATTAGTTTATCTAATCTATAAGTAGGTATTAAAGTAGGTAGTAGCTTCTAGGACCTTTATCTTATTATTCCCTTAGAAGTAGGCCTCCTAGTAGGTATAGAATATTTAATATCCTACTAGGAAGTCCTTATATTCCTTAATACTATATACCTTAAACTTCTTAGGAAGCTTCCTAACTAGTATATTCTTTATTAGTAGTTCCTTAGTACTAGAAGTTACTTACTATAAAGTTGGTTCTATAATCTATATTAGTATACTTCTTAAGATAGTACTTAATCTTACTAGTATCTATAAATTCTAAGTTAGTATTTTTAGAATTTTAAATAATAGTCTTCGCAGCTCTTAGTTTATTACTATTATACCCCCTAAGCTTATTTAAGATAGTCCTTATTTAATTAGTTAGGCTTAATCTATAAATTCTAACTAGGCTAATAATAGTATAGCCCACTAGATTTAAAATATAAGAATTATTTAATTTATTAAGTAATTCAATCCCTAATAAATATTATCTAGGCTAAATCTTTAACTAGTACTAAAGAATATAGAACCTTACCTATTCTATAATTAAATAGTTAGGGGCGAGATAATTTCACCTTCTACCTCTTCTAGTAAAGAGTTAACTAAGTATAATTTATTTAGAGCCCTTAGGGTAGTAAACTTATTTAAATCTATATAGTTAGTAGTTATATAATCTATTAGCTAATTAGTATTAATTTCTATAATATATAAAAGATTTTTAGCTTAATTAGAAGTAAATTACTTGAAATACCTTATAAAATAAATAATCTAGTCCTAATCTATTTTAGAGTAGTCCTAGGCCACTTTGTAATAGTAGTCCTAGTCTATTTTATAGTAGTTCCGGGCTATATCGCGGTAATAGTCCTAGTCCCTTTTATAATAATAGTCTCAATCTATTTTGTAGTAATAGTCCCAATCTATTTTGCAGTAATAGTCCTAATCTATTTTATAGTAGTAGTTCTAGTCTATTTTATAATAATAGATTCGGGCTATTTTAATAAGGTCTCAATTCAAGACTAATTTAACTAATAGGCCTAGTAAGCTACCCTAGTTAAACTCTCGAGCTTAAAAGATACCAGAAGATATAGTAGTACTAGGGGTCCTATCTTCTTTAAGCTATATCTATAGAAAAGAGATTTTAACTTAGAGATCTACAAGCTTTTTATACTTTTATAAATACTAGAGGTTATATAATACCTCTTAGAGCTAAAGCTTAAGTTCTTTATTTATATTACTTTTATTAATTATTTAGCTTGTAGTACTCGAGGTAGAAGTATTTTACTTAAACTATAAGGTCTAATAAGTAAAATAATCCTCTTAATAGTAATAGATCTCGAAACTATAGCCCTCAAGCTACTAGGTTTATTTATTTTTAAGTAGTATTATATATTTAGTAAATATATTAATATAGCCCTTATATAGATTAGTCTACTAATATTTCTAGCTATCTAGGGCTAGAATAGAATTATTTTATTTATTTTTAAAAGAAATTTAAGTAGAATAGTCTCTAGAGCTATTAGTCTATTAATAAACTTTAAGGGGGTCTATTCCTAAATTTTTATTTTAAGTAGTACTAGTAGTTCTATAGGTATATAGTATTATCTTTTTATTTTAATAATAGAATATCCTCTTTAATAGAAGTAATTAGAACTATAAAGTTTAGTAGCTAAAGATACTACGAGACTATAGATAAGTAAATAATAAATATATAAGTAAGATTAGTAGTAAGTTAATTACTGACTTCTCTATAAGAGAATGAGTAATATGGTTCTTAAGTACAGAAAAGTCACGTGGGTGCCTTGGCAGGTAGGCACGTGATCTTATCACGTGATCTGGCATCATATAAGGATAAACCACTAGTTACTAGGGATATCTCTAAGGATAATGCTAATATCAAGTTAATAGATACTAGAGTTAAGGATAAGGATATAGCTTAGCTACAATTAAATTATTTTAAGCCCCCTCCGCGGCTCTATTATATATATAGTAAGATATATTAGTATTACTTCTATCTATCCTTTCTTTTACCTTACTTTATACTTATAGTTACTTTATTCTTCTTCTTATATCTCTCTTCTTATACTTATTCTTCCTTTTTTCTTTATTAACTATTCTTCCTCTTATATTCTTTAGCCCTCTATTATTAATACTACTTATACTAGTAATTATATTATCTACTATTTTCCCTCCCTATACTCTCTACCTTAGTAGTATTATAGACTCTAATATAGTTAAAATATTATCCTCCCTCGTTTATTAATATTATAACTTTAGATATAATAGAGCGAAAGAGCTTTTCTATAAAGAGAATAATAAATAATACTACTATTATAAGTCTCCTTATTAGAAGAAGGTAGCCCCTTTATATAAGGAGCTTAATAATACTACTACTATATCTAAGCGCATTACTATCTTTAAGGAAATAGTGGCTATTAAGCTACCTATCTACTTATACTTAAAAGTAAATAATAATACTATCTACTATTTAGATAACTCTAAGAAGTAGGGCTATAATAAATCTTATTACTAGAACTTCCTATTTTATAAAGTTATAGATAATATCTCTAACAAACCCGGACTATTTATATCTACTAAGAATACTAGAAATACTAAGGGTATTAATAAGGCTAACTTAACTACCACTAAGGCTAACTCGACTACCCTAAGTAAGATTATTACTAGAAGTACTAATACTAAGGATAAAGATAAGAATAACTCCTAAGGAAAGGATCAGAATATTATTAAAGGTAGTAATATACCTATATTATGCCTAATAAATAAGGACTCTTCCTTTAATACCCCTATCTTTAAAAGATATAAAATCTAGAGGGAGCTCGCCGTCGCCTCCTTTCTAGGCTTCTAGTTAGTCTCTTCTACTACTAAAGAAGCTCCTACCCCTCCTTATTTAGATAGAGCCCTAATAAATAAGGCCTTAATCTAACTCTAGCCCCTCCTATATATTTCTAATATTACTAGTATTACTTATACTAGTCCCGACCTATCTAATATTACTAAAATACTTTTTACCTAGATAATAACTATAGATATATAGGTAACTATTAAGGTAATTAGTATAGTAATTAATATAATTTATACTTTCTATTAAAAGATAAATAGATACGTTACTAAGAAAGCTATTAATACTACTATACTTACTAAATATAATAAGGCTCTATAGACTAACTATAAGGCCTAATAATATCTTTAGGTAGCTATATTTAGCTTTATTACTACTTTTATTACTTCTTAAAAGGCTATAGCTAGGCTAGTAGATACTATAGTAGCTATTATAGCTACTCCTACTCTAACTCTAGCTTAGGCTACTATTAAGCTACTAGCTACTAATATAAAGTTTAATAATATTAAAAAGGATATTATTTAGATAAAAAAAGGTACTATACTTTAGTTAGTATTAGCTATATTAAATAAAGTTCTTATAAAGTATATTAATTTATTAATTTATAATAGAAAAACTTAAAATTATATCTTTTTCTTTATAGTATATTACTATTTCTATTTACTAATATTAAGCTTGATTTTATATTCTAATTTATTATATCTACTACTCTTTTATATTTATATTTTATCTTATTTCTATATTCTTATATTATATTACCTCCTTTAATATATATTAGTCTTTTCAACCCCTAGAAATATAATATATTATATACGATATATTACTAGATCAAATAATTAAAATATAAGAATATTAGAACCTTAGCTAGTTAATAACACAATAAATAACCTTATACTTATCTGATATTATATAAAGTAGTGTGCCGTATACTGTAATCTAATACTAGAACCTAAAAAGGAATAATTTATTATAGGAGATAAAGCCTCTAATTTAGAGTTAGGAACTAATAAACTAGTAAGTTTATAGTAAAATTAAACTCTTAAGAATTAATTACTAAATATAATCTCTAAATTATTTAAGGTATTTTTATTAAGACCCTCGAGACTTTTAAAATTAATAAAAATAAATTAATTTATAGACCTCTTAATAAATAATATTATTAAAAATAAATAAATATAGAAGTTTTTTAAATATACTATAGGCCTTTTAATAACTATAGAACTACTAATATAAATCTACTATATCTTCTTTATAGGAATACTATATTTTTCTAAATTCTTAAATAAACTAATATAATCTACTCTCTTATTACTACTAAAGAATTAGTAAGAAATACTTAAATACCCTTATAAGAAGGAATTTATTAAAGTAGTAGAAGTAGAATAAAATAAGATAATAGGAAAAAATATATTTAAGCTAGTATTAATATCTAAAAATAAGTAGATTCTACCTCTTTACTAGATATTTATATATAAATTTAATACTAATAGAGGTTTAAAAAAGTTTAAAGCTAGACTTTATATATATAGAGATCTATAATTAAAAGATAAAAAAGATATATATACTATAATACTAGTTATTAGATTAGTAAGAGCTCTAATAACTATAGTAACTACTTTTAATCTCGAGATATAGTAAGGTAATATTATTAATATATTTTTAAATTTATTCTTTAATAAAATTATCTATTATACCTTTTTTAATAAATTTAAATAGTAAAAATAGATAATATATCTACTTAAAGCTCTTTATAGTTTATAAAAAAGTTCTTTACTCTAATTAAATATTTTTACTAATACTCTTTATAAATTTAGCTTTAAATTTATTTTAAATAAACTCTATCTTTTTATAAATAGTAAAATTTATATTTTCTTCTTTATTAATAATATTAATATTATCTAGCTCTAATATTATATCTAATAAGCTATAGAGATTATAGTTTATATTAAGAAAACCTTTAAAATATAGAACTTTAATATAGTTAGCTAGTTTTTTAATATTACTATTAAATAAAACTATAGTATAGATAAGCTTTAATTAAACTAATAAATATATATTAAGAAGATTATTAAATATTACTATCTAAAATATAATAAGAAAACCTTAATACTATTATTAAAGGATATAATATTTATAAAGTATAAAAAATAAATAATATTTAAGTAAATATATAAATATTAATAAAAGGTAAATTTAGTTCTCTATATTACTATTACTATTTAATTAAATATTATTTTTATAATAAGTAAATTTATATAATTTTTAAAAAATTTAAGCTAATTATACTTTAAATAGATAGATAAACTAATTTATTACTTATAAAATACTAAAAATTTATCTATTAAATATAATAGTATCTATATTTATAAATTCTTATATAAATTTAGAATATTTAAAATCTTAAGTAATATTATATATAGTAATAATTTTTCTACTAAATAAAGCTTAAAAAGTTATTTTTTTAAATTATTTAATAAACTAATTAATTAGAAAATAACTTTATAATAGAATATAACTATATTAATTACTAAAATAGAGTTTATTACTTTAATATATATAGTAATATAACTAAAGTAGTAGAAATATTTTTTTAAATAAATATATTTTAATATTAGTTAAATACTTAATATCTACTATAATAATAAGTAAATAGTTAGTTTTATAAATAAAATAATATATTAATTAATACTAAGCTTAAATATATTAATATCTATTAATACTAATTATATAAATAGATTTAATATAGTAAAATTAATATTATCTAAATTCTAACTAATTAAATACTTATAGATAGCTTTACTAAGCCTCTTATAGTCTAATAATATAAGGAATTTATTTAGTAACTTAGCCTAATTAATTATTTAATTAAGTAGTACTTAAATTATTTAAATCTATAATAAAAATATAGCTAGAATCTATTTTAAATTTCTTAATTAGGAATAGAATAATACTTTTTCCTTATTTCTTAGTACTAAAATACTAAATTAAAATATTTATAATATTTAGCTATATATATTTACTTCTATATTTTATTATTTTCAATATTTATTTTACTCCTTATCTTTATTAAATAAACTAGAATAAGTATCTAATAAAGCTAAATAATTAACTAGTAATAGGATAATAATATAAAGAGCTTAATAAAAAGACTCTAAATTTAAATTAAGATACTATTTAAATCTAGATATTTCTATAAGCTAAATTATATATATTACTTTACTAGCTACTATAGAGTTCTATTTAGTTTTTACTTTATATTATTAATTATTTATATTTATTATATTTTCTTTTAGCTTACTTTTTCTTATTTTAGAAGTTTCGTAGCTTTATTTTATTATTTTTTTATATATATTTAGCTTTTATATAGCTATAAGCTAGAGAGATATATTAGAATATAGCTTAATTATCTTATACTTATATAAGAGGCTATAAATTCTATATATAACTATACCTAATCAAGCTTATTACTATTACTAATAATAATACTTATATTATACTTAAATTACTCGAACCAATCATTTATCTTCATCTGCTACTGTTATTCTGACAAATAAAATAAAAATAAATATAAAGTTAGATAAGGAGTATTCTGCCAAGACTTAGTTTGTTTAATTTGGTGATATAATTAGTAACAATTAGTTATTAACTAAACAACCAAACAATACGAAGCAGACTTAGAATACTTTTTAAGAGAAGGATGCTCTAAAATGAAGGCATACTAGCCATGATTTAGGGAAGTAAAGTAGTATGTTAAGCAAAAAACGCCTTTGAATGTCGCATGTCCCTGTATAACTCCATAGACGCAGCGCTCCTTCGTATGGGAAAGAAATAAAATGAAAACATTCAGACGATATGAAGTGCTCCTCTATATATGCATAGAATGGAAATAGGATGTAAGAGTATACAAAGCCCGAAGATGCCAGTCAGAAATACCCAAAGACATTTCCAAGAAAAAGAAAAAAAAAAACTTTCAATATATGTTCATGAAGAGAAGTCGTTAAAGGCGTAAAAAACCAATAGGTGGAAAAGAAGAGTAAAATGAATATAAGAAGTAGAATAGAGAAGGGGAAAAGAAGCAGAAGAATAGGGCGGGGAAAGATTCAGAAAAGGCATAAAATCAAAGCAAGCCAACCCAAACCAAAGGGAAACGAGGTACATCCGAACAAAAAGACGGAAATGGGGGAAAAATAAACAAATGCGAAAGACTTCAAACTCCTAACCCTGGTACCTGAGGGAGAAAAAAAGAAAAAAAGAGCACTGGGTCTTCATCCGAAGGACCCGTGCAATGAATATATATAAATAATATATGAAGCTCATGATTGTATCAAGATGTATAAGATGAGATAAAGTTGGCCTTGCGAGGAGGGAGAGAAATTGAGGTAATCCGTGCTCCAGTAAGTATGGAATAGAAACGGAAAATGGAATGAATGATAAGATCCTAGCGAATAATATAATATCATTCAGCGAATTTGACTTGGGTCGGAAGTAGGTTTGCTGGATAGCGAAAGAGGCCGTTGGGTATCTTGGAATAGAGGTAAGGAAGAAATCTGTGAATTTTTTGAGCCAAATTCACCCGCAAGTGAAACCAACTATGCCCAATCAACTATAGGCTGGATTGATTCTGAGGGTGGAAGCAAATTTACGTCGCAAGGATAGCCATGTGCTTCAGGCCAAGTCATAGGAAGATGGCACTGCAAGTCTGTTAGTAAATCTTACTGGTGATAATTTCATATTTTGAACTGAAAAAGAGGTATCACCTACTGTGCGTGTGCTATCATCATCACCTGGGAGGGTAACCAGTGGTGAAGCTTGTGCTACTGTAGAGTCGACCGCTTGGAAACCGCCGAAACTCGAGTCATAGGACAGCGAATTTCCCATGATAGTTGGATCGACCATGGGCTCATGAAAGATACCGATACCTGTAATGTGCGATGTGCTGAACGGGAAATGGGCACCATGGTTGCTATCTGAAGAAGGAGATCGGGAACACTCTGGAGAAGAAAAGAGGCTTGACTCGTCACCCGCAGAATATGGGATACTGGAGTATCCAATAGATGGGTCGGATGCCCTTCTAAAGCTAGTCCAGTATGGTGGTGAAAGAAGTTGGGTGTTCAAGTATGGAGAATGCGTGGCTTGAAGTGAGTGTAATTCGGGAGTAACTGGGGGAATTTGAACAGAGTTTGGAACGGAATGAGGCACTGGAATAGAAGGAGAGGACATTGGTATAGCATCGGAGGTATCAGATATTTGGCTAATTCGTCTTTTGTGACCGATAGTTGTCTTAGTGGAAAGGGCATCTTGTTCACTGTCCAGGCTGATGTTAGCATATCTTTCTCCACTACCAGCTTGGTGTGGGATCATACTGTTTCTCCATGTGACGCGAGAGAAGGTCGGAGCGGTGAAAACCTTTCCCACATCCATTGACGGTACAGACGAAGGTTGCCTGTGGGTTATGGTTCAACTCATGCCGGCTATAAAGACGAAGAATCTTAGTATTAAGCTCTTGATGGGTTTGCGCATAGGATCCGTATAGATAATCTAAACAGGGCGAGAGAGATGTACCGTCTATGTTCGGCTCTTGTGAATACCTGAAAGGAACGAAAAGAAAGAGTATTAATAAGGAAAGATCTAGACACAAAGGATCAAGGAAACATCCTGCACTATTTTGCGCCTTACCTTTGAACAGCCAGGAAACTGGCAGGCGTGGACTCGTTTGCCCTTCTTTGCTTTGCTAACACGGTGCGTAGCAGGAGTGTATGTAACAGGCATGCTGACATTGACATTGTCTCGGCGCTGAGATTTGGGGGCGCATTTGCGATTCGTCATGGTAGAGGACATGCCGACAGTCCCCTCTGAGCGACTTCGATAAAGTTTCATGGGAGTAGGGCGGTGCACACTGAGATTTGGCGAGCAATAACCAATAAAGGGAGTGCCGTCAACCGGAGAGACCATCGTGGGAGTGAGTAGAGGAGTGTGCGGCGTAAGTGGCATGGTCAGCGGCGTCAAGGCGGGGACTGAGCAAGGGACTGCTTCGATATATGGACTGGACCACGACAAAGTGGAATCCATAGTAGCTGCTGTTGCTGGAGAGTCCATCGTTCAAAAGAAGGGAATATCGAAATGGAGGAGAGTCGGCGGCGAGGAGATGTCAAGCATTTAAGAAGCAGCAAGCTTGAGGATGGAAGCGGCTGTGGTGATTGAGACCGGAGGTGGGATGGCTGTAGGGGAGTGAAGAATCCGTTGAAGTCTGGAGGAGCCATGACGAACTAAATAAAAGAGACCTGAGGGTCCCTATTATATATCCAGATACAGTCAAGGCGCACGAACGGGTATGTCTTGCTGTGGTTTCGCGTCTGCGCTGCGTTAAGATGTCGATTCTCAGGATGCAAGGTAAAGTTGCAAATAATACCCCAGTCGGACCTAAAACCTTAGCGTCAGAAAAAAGCAAAATGATGGTTAAGACGGTCTTGAAAAAGAAAGAAATGTGAGCAAATGAGCCAAGGTGGATCAAAAATAGAAGCTAAGTACACAAATTAACCCGTGATGGTGGGCAGTGTGGCTGCTGGCGCTGTGACGACCAGGAATGATGCAGGCGCCGGCCGGGGTCAGGGGTTGATGCATACTCGCGCCGACCTTTTCGCCTCTCTTCTCCCCTTCCACCCTGCTTTACCTGGCTTGTTGCAGCTGTGCGAGCGTGTACGTACAGAACTAAAACGATCTTGAAACACTCATCACAGGCGCTGGCGGTTGGGACAGTTATCCTGGGCCCTTTACTGGCGGGCAGTTATGCAGGGCAGCGCCCCGGTGTGCTGTTCCCTGGCCATCGAGCGGCCTTCGAGGGCGGAGCGTAAAGTGCAGAGTAAGGACCACCTCTTAGCGCTCTCGAGTGATAGCCATGAGAGTCGGCGGCTAAGTGCACCATTGTCCTATTCTAAGAACCAGAGCCATCGTGGTAGATGATATCGATGATATCGCCGCTGTCGACGTCGTCGTTGTCGCCAAAACGTTTGACGTCGAAGGCTTGAAGTCAAAAGAAGGCCGGCTGCTTATTCATTCACTTCCCACGTGACTGGTAATTATCGAAGTCTTATGTCCGTCCAAAGCCCGCGACGAGTTCAAGTTACGTTCAGCATCGCCGTGGAGTATAGAGGGCAAGATGTGAAGAGTTTGCAGTCTCTGTAGGAGGTCTAAACGCCCGGCGTCATGCAGACAAAGACGTCTCGCTGGCAAGTTTCACCTCCAGGAGTTTTACCTTACAACCTGATCAACCAACATTTAACTCAGCATTCCGAGTGGTCGGTACGCCGCCCAGTTCTTCATAATATCCGCCCAGTCCCGTCTACCAATGAGAACCAGCCTTGTATCCTAAATCAGGAACAAAAGTAACCCAAGTAGCAAAACAAAATAAAAGAAAATGACGACTAATTAGGCTGCTGACTGCACCCTACCAAAAACCTTGGTTGGATTATTCGGGATTCTGAAACTAAGAATAACAACATGCAGCCGACTAAGGCACCTGCAGGATCCCGAGCAAGCGGACAGCCAGAAGAAACCCCAGGTTTGCCGCCGACAACCTGCAACCAATTTCACACTCGTTCTCACGCACAAAATCTTCCCCAACTTCCAACTACCCAGCCGCCAGGTCGCCGTGTTTCATCCATTCTCAGATAACCAAGTTTTGTGTCACTAGCCGCCCATCAATCGACCAGCGGTTGATCGCTCTCCCCAGAAGAGGCCTTAGGCAGGCCACCGCATCCACTTTCTTTTCTTTTCCTTTTTCCCTTTTACCTCCCCTTTCACTTCTTGTCGCCGGTAGTTCCCTCCGCTGTCGGCCCATCCGTCCCAAGACGCACGAACCAGCCAACCATCAAGTTTGAAATGTGGCTTCAGCTTATGATCGGCTGCTATATCCGAGAAGGCGAACCGCCTTTTCAGAGCCTATATCCGTATTGTGTAGCTTTACACCCGCCAATGGCAAACTCATCACTCTGCTCCTCCTACTAAAAGTTTCGTGTTGATTAATGCATGTATTCGGGTACCATTTGCGAGAACTGACCAAGGCCGACCACCATGGTTGCTTGCTTACTTACTTATACACTGGGTTTTCTAGAGCCTGCAAATCCTTCGTCATATATGCTTACACCTGTCAGAGCTAACTCGGTATGCGGGGACTCGATTCTTTGCTCCATGCTTGTCTCAGCAGGGGTGTTGCGGGGCCGCCGCATGCCAACCGCCCTGTGTCTGCGCTATCTCCTATCTGATGTACTCTATAGTTATGGTTGTTCTACATAGAATATCATAGAAACCGAAGAGCGAGGTGAAGTAGAAATGTAAACATTTACTATGGGACAGAGCAGGTAAGTTGAAGCTTTCTGCACGATCTGGTGAACTTGACAATGAGGCTAATGAAGGTCTCGAGCTATCGTAAGGCGTGGTCCCCATGAGGTTAAGTTTTCTCCTTCGATTACTCATTCTCCAGCGTCGCTTACTACACCATATGCCTCGAGCTTCCAGGACCGAGGTCGTTTCATGTTTATAGAGGACGAAGGACAGACAAAGCCCAAACACACAACACATACATAGAGGCCAGGAAATTCTAGCCGTGCATGAGTTCTGCTCCACCTTAGTGCATACTTTCCACCCCGATGTACCATCGTATCGTTTATGTATGTTTCGGAGTCCCTGCTTTCCCCTTCCCCATCTCTTGTCCATATTGTGTTCTGAATCAGAGTCAGCAAGTCCATCAGGTGCGGCCCCAATCTGTGTATATATCCTTGACGTTCAGAGTAGGAGTGCTGCGCAAAGACATGGAGTATGGCTACTGCCAGCTGTACGGTTCACAGTAGAGTGGAAAGCTCACCCGGTTAACTGGTCAACATAGCCTCCTGTTCGCACTTTCCTTTGCTGTTTGTTTACTCTGGCCATCAAATGTGGATAAGATAACCTAAAATAACTTTGCTAATAATAAACCAGCCACTAAGCCAAAAGCAGCCGAAGCAAAAAGAAGGTTAGATTAGATAAGTGCCATAAGTTCGATAAAAATAGTAACTTAACCCGCTAATAGATGCATGCCAAGCAGGATTAATACGACATAATTAGCACTATTAATAAATAAAACTAATTAACCTGCTTTACTAATGCATCCTTCTCCCTTTTTTGCAAAACGATGGGAAAAATCGACTTCGAGTAGGGTCAGACAAGGGCGATCCTACTTGCGCCGAGAATCAAGACCGGCCCTGTGCTCGCGAGGCCTGATTCACTTCCCTGCCATGCACCGGCGGTTGATACAGACAGGCATTTCAGGATAAAAAATTCCCGTCCAATCACAGCCGCGAAATGCGGAGTCTTAACTGTTGGTTTGCCCTTCTCCTCCAATGGTCTTCTCCCCTGCTACTTTTTCTCTTGAACATATATGACGGCAAAAGCTGCCAGTTGGCCATTAGCAGATTACAAACCTCTGATATCCCAGGTCATTCTGCCGTGCTTTTGCCAGTCGTCTCCTTCTTTCGCCAATACAAGAGCGAATCGGGAGACTGGGCTGGTCATTTTAATTAAAAGGCCTTCTATCTATCCCTACCATCTCGGACGCCATCCCTCCCAACAAGAATATCTTATTTCCTCCATCAAGCCGGTTTGATTCCCTTCATGTGTTAGGTAGCGAGGAGATCCTGCAGCTAGGGGAAAGCACCCTCGACAAACATTTATCCTACCTGCTTCACTGCTATTTCCTTGTTATCTGGAAGGTGCCTTCCCCCCACCTCTTTCCTCTCCTTCCGGCCTACGGAAGCATATCGAAGCTGAAGGTAGCCTGGCTTGATCGTCGTATTAGTAACATGACGCAGTAGATCCTTCCAAAATGCCGCTCTCGCACTCTCTCCGCCTTGTGTGAAATTTGCTCTTCTTTTACTGAAAGTACATAATCAGCCTCTTGTTTCATTGAGCTGCAAGGGGTAGAAAAGGCTGTTGTTTCGACCATCGTACAGTCCGGTTTTGCAACCTCTGCTGTACACAGCTTAGAAATATTTGGCAGCCGGTTAATATTCCGGAATGTGTTTCCTAGACAACCAGTGATAATTGAGGATATCTTATGACACATTAGTCAGAGCGGATAGTAAGCATGCATATAATAGCTCGAACCCACCATGTAAAACTTCCAACACAATGTGCTCCTTGGTCGAATAGATGAATGCGTTTGACTCGGGACCAGGCTTAGAATAAGTGACTGTACGGAGTATACCGAGACAGCCGGTTATTATTCAATTTCAATCCAACTTAATATATGGCCGCACTTTTCGGCTTTTATACCCATCATGTTCTTTAAAAAATCACCCCCCTTAGCATACCACAATACTCGGGGTCACTCACTCTAATACTATAATGGCAGGCACGGAAAAACCTAGTATAAAAAGATTTAAAATGGATTTCGACTTAAGTCTATAGTTACTTTGAAAGGGGGTTGCTGTTTATATTGTTAGGCTATATTTTAGTTAGCGGTGATCAAAGCTTTCGTAGGAGTGTTTCATCCAAACTCTAAATTTCAGACCAACATCTTCGGCGCCTGTGACGAGGTAGTGTTATTAATCGCAGCACTGATGACCAGCCGGCATACACTTGACGTTCGAGTTCTGATCATGATGCGAAGAGAATTTGAACTTAACTCTAGCTGTCAGGAGCAAGAATTCTTAAGAGTTAAAGAAAATTCGGGATAAGGCTGGGTGCAGGAAAGAGCATCGGTGACAGACAGGATCTTTGCAGCATAGCCTACAGACACCACAAGGCTGTGAACAAGAGATAATTTCATGGTCCATGTGATTATATACGTGCGACAGTAGGGTGCGGCCGGCAGGGAATGCTTGCCAAGGCATCTACCGTAACATGAAGCATATGTATTTGCCTGTGGTAACAATCAGTCACGCTTCCTTTCAACATTGCTTGGAACGATCCCAGAACACCATCCGCATCGACTTCGCACGGCGCCCGAGGTTTCTTGTTTCAAGTATGTTGCGTTTTCCCGGTCATCGTCACGCTCGACACTAGCCCCTACACGGACTCTCTTCTTGACTTTTTGCTTGACCACACCCCCGATTCCCTCGATCTCTTGCCGGAGGTAGCCTGGTTCCTCGTCATCCCGGCCATCCGAATGCGAAAACGAGCTAGAATGACGAAGATGCTCGAGGGAGCTCTCGTTCGAGCTATCAGAGCGGGAGAATTCTGAAACCCGGTCTCCAACTTCACAGTCCACCTCTACCTCGATATACTCGGCGGCAAGGCACCTTTGTTCAAGGCCACACTGCACACCCTGGCCGCAGTCTCCATACCCGACCCAGTGACCACCTCCGCCGAGAAACTCATTGTACCTGGTGCGCCATGACCAGACACGTTGGTAGGTGACATCTTCGGCCCTCAAGTGTTGGCCACAAGGACGACAGTACCAAGAATTGGTATCACAGGTGCATATATGCAGGCCGGAGGCTTGCCCATTTGTGGCCATCCCATTTTTATGGTTACTTAGGGGTGCTTCGATGCAGGCAGGGCAAATCCGTCGCAAACGGTTTTTCAAGTTTGCCAATGAAGGAGGTTTGACCGTGCAGTTCTAAAGCAAAAACGAGAAGAATGTTAATGAGGGTTCAGTAGGTGGATGCTGGAGCTGTATATAAAAGGGACAAGCATCCGTACCCTGCAAACATATTCGTCACAGCGCTGACATTTGTCAACCATGTCTCTTGCGCAACGTCCAGATTTCCCCCAAGTAAGGCTGCCGTTTCGGGTAGGAGGCAGACTACCCCAGTGGACATTAGATGACTTTGAGCGAGACTCATTTATTATTTCGTCAAGGACCTCATTCCTACAGCGTAGGGTTTCCTTGACGAGCTGATTCCGAAAGATAAGGAGCGTAGAGTGGACCTGACGACATGTCATGGATAATGAATGTAGAGTGGTTAGGTCCACACATCGAGCGAGCATGGTCACTATCCTGTAAATAAGAACGTAGAGGAAAGCAAGGTATGATGGTCAACAATCTTGGACAATAAATTGCCAGATACCACAGCATTCAAAAAAGGAAGAAATATATAGAGAGAATCAACATATTTCATCCTCAACAACAACAACAGCAAAAGGTGTGATGTTTTTGCGTACGGGTAGCAGCTTAATGCCATAGATATAATGCCATTCAGGCTCGAGGGATCCCTATCCCTCTCGGCCCCAGTTTTATCAACTATCTCTGCCCTGGTAGAATCGCCAGTTCGCAGTTGGGACAAAGATGCGGCGAGCATGAACTGACTGTCCTTGGTGAATGACGGCGCGGGTATGTTCCCTGCCTCGAAGGAGCCGCTAGCAGGTTCGCTCGGAGACGCATCTTCGAGCGAATGGTCTATAAACACCACCATGGTTGTGCCATACAGACACCCCCCCAACAGGAGCGGAGCGGACCGTGAGAAAGCTGTAGCTAATTATCCAGTGGAATAGGTATCCGGATAGCCGGGGCTAATGCACAAGCGAAGAACTATGAATTTTAAGACAAGACATAAAAGAGGGCAAGGAGAAAAGAAGAGAGGAAACGGATGGTTACTGAAGAAACATGCTGGCAGGGCGCTTCCCAGCTCGCAAGCACGACGAAGACCAAGCAAGTCAAGTAGGTGGCTTCACTCGACGTTGACGTGCGGCTAATGCTAAATTTAATCGGTTAAAACGCTCCCGCGCTCTCTTCTGCTTAGTAATTCCAACTCCGATGGTCAGGTGATGCTTAGGTAATCAACAGCTGACCCACACCCGGACATCAAAGTTTAAAGCGGTATTTAGTAACTCCGTTTCCGACGAGCCAATCATGGAGGTCAGGTGGGTGGAAACAGCCCAACCTCCAGCCCGTCACAGCCTTAGGTTCCCAGTAAAATCCAGCCCTCCTCAAATACACAACGATAGATGGTTGACAGGAAGTGAACGAGGCCTGTACGGAGGACATGCTATATGAATCCTGGCTTTGTGGATATTCTATGCATATCCCTTAATCCCCCGATTCTGGTTACTCCGTAAAAGAAGCATGGATAACCAGGTTATTTCTGTCATCCTGGCTACGATACGCTCCTGCTTTCATGAGTGCTGTCGTTCTCTAATAATACTCTTCTCAGGTCTCGAGATGGCTTCTTAGGTCTCGAGATAGGACCGTCCTCGGTCCACTTGTATTCAATATTCGCTGGACAGAGACGACAAATCTAATATTGCGATGCAGCCGTCAAGGGAAGCGCAGGTTCCCGATATCCTATCTGGGAGCTCCCAAATTTGAGGAAAACCTCTGCTGGAATGATATATATTATCTCAGCCTGTCAATCGCATAGTGATCCACCCCAGAAAGCTACGTTATTGCTTCTGATTCCACGGCTAACACTGCAGTCTCGGTAGCTTAACAAGACATGGCTGAACAGAGCTGATTTCGCATTATGTACTTACTAATGGGCTTGAGGGATGTTCAGCTACCAAACAGCGAACCAGGCCCTAGGGGGGAGTCGCTTCCACCCGAAGGAAGACTATGCGTTACTGAGAACACTCGGATGTTGTATGTACGAGTTGCTTCCCAAAGCGATGTATACAGAGCAGAAACTCCAAATGGGAATTTTGATTACGGAGTACTAGGTTGCGGAATGGAAAAAGGGAGAACTATAACTTTACTCCGTACGAAGCGACAGTTGATCAAAACATGTGGCTTTAACGGAATATAAACTGTCTCCCGGGAGAAGAGTCTACGTGCTACCAGCCTTATCCTAGGCCAGATTGCAATTATGCAGGCCCCTCTTTTGGCATCAAGCCCACTATCTCTTGACCAGCTACAGAGTATAGCTCTCCCCGTTTGTTACCCGTTTGGAACAGAGGTAAATGAAGCTTAGAAGATTCCATGTCTTCTGTGCTTGGGATGAACTCTGCGATTCCAAAATGCTTGACCTCATCCACCCTTCTCGCGGCTATCTCGCTAGTGATCGCATGTTCATCTACACTTAGGTTGGTTTCTGACAGCGTAACTCTGGCCTTTGGCCTGTGACACATCGTTACTCGAGCTGTGAGATACCTTGCATTTGTGCACCTCTAACTGTTTTCCAT
This sequence comes from Trichophyton schoenleinii, assembly GCA_018357685.1. Classification (NCBI taxonomy): domain Eukaryota; kingdom Fungi; phylum Ascomycota; class Eurotiomycetes; order Onygenales; family Arthrodermataceae; genus Trichophyton; species Trichophyton schoenleinii. The sequence continues at coordinate 5,710,177 of WOFF01000001.1, forward strand.
CCTGGCTCGGTAGAATTGAGCAAGTGCCCACCACGGCTGAGCAGGCCTGTTATTTGGAGGCATGACTCTCTGACAACATGACTTACCGTCTTCTTCCCGTCGTTTTAACAATTCATCTACTACACTAACTACCCCATACCAAGTACATATAAGCAAATAGCCAGACATGCTTATAAAGAGTTTGATATCAATCGCCCCACTGCAGCCCAATTCTTACTTCCTTCTGCTTCTGCGTCACACTGGTTCCGCAGGGATCCATTCTTCCCGAGGAAACTTTTTTTTCTGCTAACTAGTTAGTTAACCAGTTACGTTATTTCCACGACACCCCTATCAATTGATGCATATTCTCATTTTTTTTTGATAAAATCCAGCACACCACTCATGCGAGGCGACTTGTCACTTTCAAACAGGGCTGGCGTGGTTTAAAACTCATGTACGGAGTTTAGAGTACGAGGTGGTTACGGAGTCTTGGAGCTCCGTAGTGCGAGGAAACATCTTCCAGCAAAGCGCAACTAGCCAACCAGCTAACTAGTTGGCCAGGCTTGCGCCAACAAGCATGACTATCCCACCGAGTATCTGGCTTCAACCACGGTGCTGGCTGATACTTACACGGGCCCAGGGCTCGAGATGGTCTAACTAGTTGATTACTTACGAAATTCTCTGTCAGCTTTCAGGGCAGGGCTGCCTATGATCCATCTACCCCCTAACCACAGCAAAATGGCGGATTACCCCATACCGAGTAGCTTCTCCCACAATCTAGACTTCCAAGGTGGCTAATTACCATCCGGCCTTGTAATGAGAGGCTCTCTTTCTTTGATGACTGACTTGATGGTTCAGCCAAAAGCAAATAACTAGTGACGGGAGAAAGCATCAATGCGCAGGACAAAAAAGGAAAATGAACGAGGAAGGAATGTGTAGTTAAGTTTACTCTTTTGTTTTTTAAACCTCTGGAACAAGAGTAACCAACAAATGGCAAAGAATGCTGTATGACAGCATGACATGGCATGGTGGGATCTGTACGCCCAATACCATCACTAACTATATAACTCGAAATTCCATAAACAGTCTTGACACCACTGTCCTCGACCCCCTTTTGATCTCGCGTTAAAGCTCAGACACAAGAGTGCTCCAAGTGGGCGCTCTGTTGTTCGATTGCAGCCCTAACTATCAAATCCCTCTTGGTTGCAATAACTAGTTACTTGCATCGGCCAAACCGCAGCTCTGACAGACACTATAAGCCATGGCATCGATAGGGAGTTGGAGTGTCTCCGACCTCATCAACTACACCATTCCCTATCAAATTGCGGCCCTCTCTATTGGTCTCCTGGTAGTTCTCATCTTGCTTCTTGACCATGCCGACATTCTCCTGCGTTCCTGGCATGTCAGGGGCCTCTACCGTGTTACGAGCGAGACCCTTTTCAAGACTCGGTTTAGGAAGAAGCTGAGTGGCGCCGAGTTAGAAAATGCCCTTCAATACGCATACAATAATGTATGTTAGCCCCTTCTAGGTGTAGAAGAGTGGCACCGCCCTCAGCAATCCTCGACTAGATATTGTTACTGACTATCTTCCTTGAACAGTATACCAAGCAAGGGAAGCCGTTTGCCACTAAAGCAGACCTTGAAAGTTGGATCATACTCCTTCCACCAAAAGCGATGAAGGAATGGTGTAACTTGCCTTACAGCCATTTGAACTTCACTAGACATCTCCAGGATGTGCGATATCTCCCAAACTACCCTTTTGACTTGTCTTTAAATCATCTGCTAATTATCAATACTTTGTAGGTAGTTGCCATGGGTTATCATACCCAGGTAGATTGCCAAACCCATCTTCGTGCTGTCACAGCGTACAATCAGAAGAAACATTTTGGTTAGCGTTCTTTGAATACCCCCCTGTTGGGACAAACAGTCGTTCAATCGATAGACTAACATCTGCTCTTCTTCAAAAATAGAAAAGATTCAGCGAGATATGGCCGCAGACACCGAAGAGTTTCTCCCATCATTGTTAGGCAATCCAAATCAAAAGGGTATCACACGCTACCCTCCTTACTCATTTTCTGGAATATTAGCGGATAATCTAACAAGTTCGATATAGAGTGGACCGATTTCAACTTAATCGGGATGGCGTCTCCCCTTTTGATGCTCTTTTCTACATCTCTAGTCTTGGGGCCAAAATTCTCCAGAGACCAAGAGCTCATGGCACAGATAACCTCCCACGTTCTGGGTATTGAAGAAGTATTGGGGGAGTTTGATAGATATCCAAGGATTATACGTGCTTTAGTATGGGGATTATCCCCGACCTGTCGGGCATTCCGCTCCAATGCTTCGATACTAAAGGGAAAGCTAATCCCCGAGATTCGGAGACGTGTAGAGTTACTCCGATCAGGCGAATCAGCAGCCGATGATCTGACCATGTTGACTATATTTTTGAAGCAGGCATTGAAAGACGGTCTTCTTTCTAGGGAAGAGTCTCCAAGTGATGAGAAGCAGTTCGAGAGTTTGTCCATGAAGTCTCTGTTCCACATATACGAGGTCTGGGGACCCATTGTACCGCTCCTAATCGCTCTCCTATCCAGGATTATGGACAGTCCAGAATATGCGGAAGATCTAAGGGAAGAGGTTTCTAAAGCACTAGCCTCTGCCGGTGGATGGGACTCTGACTTCCTAGTAAACACACCAAAGCTAGAAAGCTTCACTCGAGAGACACTACGTTTGAATGTTGCGATCGCTGGTAAGTGTCTTGTCCGTCACCAGACCCGACACTTCTATGCTGTAAGGCCAGGCTAACATCCGATGTAAACAGTCAGCGTCTCTCGAGTGCTCCATGCGCCGCTTAAGCTCAAATCGGTGGACATAGATCTCCCAAAGGGATCGTATATAGGGGTACCCTCTAAATTCATGCATACGGACCCTGAGCTCTACCCTGATCCTCTGACATTTGACGGATACCGTTTCTATGACCGAACATGGAACACAAGCACCGCACGGGCAACCACTGCCTCCGAGACCTTCCTCCCATTTGGATATGGAGTTTCACTCTGCCCTGGAAGATTCATCGGCGTGAAGGCAGCCCAGGTTGCCTTTTCAAGGTTCCTTCTGGAGTATGACGTGCAATTTCCTTTCAAGGGCCAAAAGTTTGCGCCTATGGCCCTTCTTGAGAATACATGGACCTATCCCGAGATGGATTTCATGGCGAAAGTCCGGAGACGCCAGCCCGAGTCTCCCTGAATATATATTCAACCCGACTCTCTGTGTATAGGGGCAACCAGTATAGTTGTATCACTGAGACACTGCCCCGAATTTTAACACCCTTTGCTAGTCGATCTGTTAATTCGCCCTGGTTGAGTAAAAATTGTTAGTTAAGGTAACTAGTTAGCTTCGTTCCAGATAGAAACTGGAAAAGTCGCTCCATGCCTGAAGCCGTACTCTAGTTTTCTGTGAAATAATCCACGAATGTCTTCTTCATGTCTATCTAGAAGTACGCGGGCAACACAGTTGGTGTTATCAATCCCCCTTGGTATAGAATCGCCTACCTAGGCCGGAGCCCCTTCCTTAGTGTCCATGACGATGGGCGATCTCACCCAGCAGGCTCTCCGCATGAAGATGAGGAGAAAAGACGGAATCTCCATGTGGGGGAGCGAGGCAAAGAAAGCATCTTCTGATCTGCTGCTGGCTTGCTCTTTTGCTGCTGCGGACCCTCGAGATCCATTGGGGACTTGGACGGGGCCAAAGCCGGTGCGGAGGGAGTCCTTTGGGGGGGCTTGCTCGGCGATAATCTCGGCTTATTTCCATGGGGGCTCTCGATTTACCCGAGTCTAACTAGTTACTCCGTACAGCTATTTAAGCAGACAGACGTTCGAGGAGCTGCTGGGGGCTGGATATGCTGCTGGCAACAATCGACAATTGATTCAAGTCCGAAAGATACTACTGAATAACTAACTAGCTAGCCATGCCTGTGACTGCGAGCGACGTCCACTCGGCGTGTGCGCCCTTTACTGCGTTTCCTTGCCGCCGAAGCGTGGTCCATAGCACAAAGGGAATAGTCTCATGCACTCAACCTCTGGCTGCTGAAGCTGGCCAGAGGATCCTGAAGCTAGGTGGTAATGCTGCTGTAAGTTCACTTACCGGGTTATCCGTGTTGTGTGTGCTTATGCGTGTATGTGTGTGTTTCTACGTGCTGATGGATCTCTCTTGATCCCAGGATGCGGCGGTTGCTGTGGGTGAGTGGGATGAGAACAGCCCATGGCCCCTCCATAAGACCTGCAACAGGCCACATTACATGCCACAGAACTAACGGGACAGCGTAACAGCGGCGGCGCTGAATGTGACGGAACCACACTCTACCGGAATCGGTGGTGACATGTTCTGTCTGTTCTACAATGCCAAAACGAAGAAAGTGCATGCCTTGAATGGCTCTGGACGCATGCCGGCGGGTGCTTCCCTGGACCGGGTGCGTCAGGCGCTGGGAGACGACAGTTTGACACAACTGCCAAAGCTGAGCGTTCATGCTGTTACGGTGCCAGGTACCGCTGCCGGGTGGGTGGACACAGTGGAAAAGTTCGGGAGTGGGAAGGTCACCCTTGAGCAAATCCTCACGCCGGCTATTGAGCTGGGAGAAGAAGGGTTCCCTGTGGCTGAGCTGGCATCTTCGTTCGTAAGTGTGTCCCGTGTACTGTGACTTGATGGAGTTGTGTGTATATATACTAATGACGAATGCAGTGGAAAGGATCTGAAGGCAGAATCCGCAAAGGAAGCCCAAACTTCAAGGAGCTCCTCAGAGAAGACAGCCAGGCAGAAGGCGGTGCGAGGGCCCCTGCTCCAGGTGAAGTGTTCAGGAATCCAACGCTGGCCAAGACGTTCCGGGCCCTGGCAAAGGATGGAAAGGATGGATTCTACAAAGGAGACGTAGCCAAGGCTATCATCCAGATTGTTGAAGACCTGGGTGGCTTCATGACCCTTGACGACCTCAAGAACCATGCAGAAATGGGCAGCCAGGAGGTTGACCCAATCTCCTTGAAGTTCGACCCCAGTGACTTTGTATCCTCCAAGAAGAAGGAAGATGGAAAGGAGGTCGAGCTTTGGGAGCATCCACCCAACGGCCAAGGCATCGTTGCTCTGATGGCTCTCGGCATACTCAAGGAGCTCTCTCGATCCGGCAAGATTCCTCATTTCTCCCCCGACCAGCACAATAGTGCACCATACCTGCATGCCCTGATCGAGAGTCTCCGCATCGCCTTTGCAGACGCAGCCTGGTGGGTGACCGATCCAGATGTGGAGAAGGTGCCGGCCCAGCAGCTCATCTCGCCCGCCTACCTGGCTGAGCGAGCCAAACTCTTCGATCCTAGCAAGGCATCCGCTGGCATCCTAGACCATGGCAGTCCCGCGCACAACCACAGCGACACGGTCTACCTTGCGGTCACGGATAAGGAAGGAAACGGCATCAGCTTCATCAACAGCGTATACGAAGATTTCGGTACCTGCATTATTCCCGCTGGTTGCGGATTCACACTTCAGAACCGTGGCGCCAACTTCTCGCTGCAAACCGACCACCCGAACGTCCTGCGGCCGGGAAAACGGCCATATCATACCATAATCCCTGCCATGGTCACCAACCCCTCAGACAGCTCCCTGCACACCGTCTACGGCGTCATGGGTGGCTTTATGCAGCCGCAGGGTCACGTCCAAGTGCTCTTCAACACCTTGGCGTTCGACCTGTCTCCCCAAGCAGCGCTGGATGCCCCACGATTCTGCATCGAGGCAGGCAGTAAGGAGAAAGGCCATGGACAGGTCATCTACCTTGAGGAAGGCATCTGCGACTCTGTGGTCGAAGAGCTTAGACAGATGGGCCATCCGGTGAAGGTTCTCAAGTCCTTTGACCGGAGCAAATTTGGCCGTGGTCAGGTTATCAGATGTCATACTGATCAGGGTAAGACTGTATATAGCGCCGGAAGCGACATGAGAGGCGACGGTGCGGCGTTCCCGGCGTGAAGCCTTGTCCTCCCATCAGCACATTTTAATTTGTACAATTTTTCTCTTGGTATCTTTTTGGTAGCTCTTGTTCTTTGGTAGACAAATCTTCGGCGGTGTCTGTCTTGTTCCCTGTAAAATGGTGCGTCGACTGGACGATTCTCTCGGACCAGAGTTCCGACCAGTTGTTTGATCACTCAGATGAACGGCTGCCGGGCTTCCTGTCGATCTGCTTCTCAACGGCAAACGCCTGACAGGGATATGTTTTCTCTTTGCTTGAGCAGTCGAACCACCCAAGACGAAGGATGGGGTCTTCGATGTGGTTTTTTTTTTTTTATTGGCAATCCCATCACATGCGGGACGGTCCCTTGACAAAGACAGCCAAATTAAATCCCTTTCCCCCGCGGGATGGGGGGAGAGAGAGAGAGGGAGGGAGACAGAGACAGAGAGAGCATGAGAGGTTCTCTGGAGGGAAGGCTCGGAAAGAGCCTCAATATCCGGTTTTGCGTATGGATGAGCAGCCGGGATGTTGGCGGTTTGGCTTTGGAAGAGCTGAGATCATCGGCAGGGAATGGCATATATGGGGACAGCAGACCCATCACCAGGTTAACTAGGACAAAGAAGCAGAGAAAGCAAAGCAGCCGGGCCGGCATATCTCTCCTGACCGTCCTTTCTCGACCTTTCTGTCTTCCCAAATTATCCGGGAAGGCCATCTTCTCTTAGCATAACTAAGGGACGAATCCTTGCAGACATAACAAGGCGGCTAAGACCTGCCTCATCAAACAGCAAGCACCCAGTGTGTGTATACCGGTTAAAGGGACCGTCCGCAGCTGGAGGGCATCCGAATCAACCTCCCTTGCATCTTATAGTGGCCTGTTTTTGCCGACAAGGGAGTGAAGCTGTCGATATCAACCCTCTGCTGGCTGTCACTGGTCAAACCACCCCCCCTAGTCCCCAAGTCTCTCTGTCTCTCTAGCCGCCTGAGCCCTGTTGCTGCCCCACGCTTCATCACATCAAGTCACAGCAAGAAAAAGGACATCTACTCCTGTCTCCTGTCGTCTGCGTTATTCTGTCTTTTTTCTTTCTCCTGAGATAGGCAGCAGAGTGAAGTGTTGAGCCAGTACCGGTTCTCTCGTTTGGATAAAAACAACCACCACCACCCACCAGGCGCATCAGACCAGGTAAATAAAAGCACCCCCGACCTCATCCGCCCTGCCCATCACCGCGGCCATCATCCTGCTTGCTCGACATCACCATCACCACTGCCTGTCTGGCCTCTTCTTCCCTTTGCTCTACGCTGGCTCCAGACGGGGCGAGGGTCCTCCTGTCTTACATACCAAACCTCACCCCCCTTTTTTCTTTTCTTTTCTTTTCATCCTCCCTTTCCCCCACCACCAAGCCATCCTGCCGCCTTCACTGTCCGTCCGCCCTCTCTTTCTTCCCTCAAAGGCCGAACGAGCCCAAGCTGCCTGCTCCTCCTCCTCCTCCTTCTCCGGCTCATCGAATCTCGAATAGATATAGACCCGGAGACCCACTGCTCCCGTAGTCTGTCCCTCTTAACAAAAATATTTATCTTTTGCCCGCTCCAAAAAAGACCGAACCAGAAACTCAATTAAACTCCCCCTTCGACGCTCGAGGGATCGCTGCTTGTCCTCTTTGCTCTCCTTGCGTCGGGCTTCTGCATCTCTCCTGGCTCTGACGCCCTGCCTTGTCTCCGGCCGATTTGTGGATTGTCTTGTTTGGCGCGCCGAATTCTCCCTTTCGCCGTACCTTTCCCTGTCGACCCTAGATAGATACATGCGAGCGCGAAGTGACGGGCAACATGGCTGATCTTCAAGGACGGAAGGTCTTCAAGGTGTTTAACCAGGACTTTATCGTCGACGAGCGCTATAATGTCACCAAGGAGCTGGGCCAGGGAGCCTACGGCATCGTCTGGTATGTTGTGTATTTTTTTTTTTTTTTTTTTTATTTCCCTCCTTTTTCCCCTTGGGTCCTTCGTGCGGCTGTTTGCTGCCCCGCATCCAAGTCAATAGAAACAACATCCCACCAGCATCGTCACAGCAGCAGCAGCAGCAGCGAGGAGAGCGGCGAGCAACGGCTAATGCGACCTGGAAAACTGATAGTGCTGCCTCCAACATCCAGACCAACGATGGCGTGGCCATCAAGAAAGTCACAAATGTGTTCAGCAAGCGTATTCTGGCCAAGCGTGCCCTGAGAGAGATCAAGCTGCTACAGCACTTCCGTGGTCATCGCAACGTACGTTTTGGCAGCAACGCGATATACCTATGCCTGCCATGCATTCCACTGTTCTCGGGCTGATGAGATATAGATCACCTGTCTCTATGACATGGACATTCCACGGCCGGAAAACTTCAATGAAGTGTACCTGTATGAAGGTAGGTGGCTTATACTAAAAAGTCCGCAAGGTTTTCACTGTAACAGGGACTGACGGATACTAGAACTCATGGAGTGTGATCTTGCGGCTATCATTCGATCAGGACAGCCCCTCACAGACGCCCATTTCCAGTCTTTCATCTACCAGATTCTATGTGGCCTAAAATACATCCATTCGGCTAACGTGCTGCACCGTGACTTGAAGCCCGGTAACCTATTAGTCAACGCCGACTGTGAACTGAAGATTTGTGACTTTGGCCTTGCTCGTGGGTTCTCGATCGACCCTGACGAGAACGCTGGATACATGACCGAGTACGTTGCGACAAGATGGTACCGTGCCCCAGAGATCATGTTGAGCTTCCCAAGCTACACCAAAGCCAGTGAGTCCATCCTATATCAGTCAGCCTATAAAGTAATACCATCGAACTAACTTGTTCTTTACTAGTTGATGTGTGGTCCGTTGGATGTATTCTTGCCGAGCTGCTTGGAGGACGGCCTTTCTTCAAAGGCCGTGACTACGTCGACCAGCTAAACCAGATCCTCCACTACCTTGGAACCCCCACCGAGGAGACACTCTGCCGTATCGGCTCCCCACGCGCCCAGGAGTACGTCCGCAACCTACCCTACATGCACAAACAGCCCTTCGCCAGACTATTCCCCAACGCCAACCCGGATGCTCTCGACCTTCTCGACCGAATGCTTGCTTTTGACCCTTCGTCGCGTATTAGCGTGGAAGAGGCCCTGGAGCACCGCTACCTGCACATCTGGCATGATGCAAGCGATGAACCCAACTGTCCTACCCCCTTCGACTTCCACTTTGAGGTCGTCGATGACGTGCAGGAGATGCGGCGTATGATTCTCAACGAAGTACAGCGTTTCCGCGACCATGTGCGCCAACCTTCTCATATCCAGGCCGCCCTTGCCCAGCAGCTACAACCCCAGCAGACCAACGTGCCTATCCCAGAGGACAAGGGAGCGTGGAGGCACGAGGACCCACGTCCACAGGAAGCAGTGTTTGATGGAACCAGCGAACACGATCTTGAAGCATCATTACATAGAGGCATGGACATGATTAGATAAATACGGGGTCTGTATTCAGAACGACGCAAAGACCGCAACAAAGAGATGGGGGGAGACTAATATGCAAATACCAACCAGCTGAAGGACGATGGAAAGAAAAAAAAAGGGTATTATTCACATCGAGGCTTTCACCCGACCCTTTGCCTCGCCCTCTTTACTTTTGTTTATTTTCAATATTTGGATATCCTTTTTGAATGGTTCAAAGCACTCTACGCTGTTTTATTTTGTGTTTTTTTATCTTACACTGCCCCTTTTTTTGCTCTTCTTCTCTGCGGCCTGGGCTAAATTTTAACATGAAATGATGCGGTTCCCATATATGGTACAAAATTTACTTGATACTATTTTTCAATAGAAAAATCCTTGCTCTGTACTCATTTTTAACTCTATTTCTAGGAAGAAGTTTGGTTTTCAGACAAGCAAAATAGAACCACAGCTATTGTTTTCTAGTTTGTAGATGACAGATGATGGTCATCTCGATAGTCGTAATAAAGGAAGACTTAGAGACTAGCCAGTCTCTACAAGAAGGTATATATATAGTAAGTGGAGGGGAGTGTTCTTTTCATCCTGGCTAACAAGGGTGTAGGATGGAAAGGGAGCAAAGAAAACACAAAATCAACATGACTTTAAAACGCCAACGCTATGCATCCACCCTCATTAGAAATAGGGAAGAGAATATACGAGGAAATGTAATAAAAATACACCGGTTGAAGGGGGTAGTCATGGCTTCCGCTTGAAACCGGACTTTGCCGTGTCCTTTGGGTCGAAACGGAAGTTCGATATCCAACAAGGTCATATCGGGAGGTACTCGGCGAAAAACATCTAAACGGTCTTCTCCAGTAACTCCTTTGCTTCGTTGATCTTCGTAGCGAGGTATGGGCTGCCGCCTCGGTCGGGGTGGTTAAGGAGCATCAGCTTGCGGTGGTTCAAGCGGACTTTGTCTTTGGTAAGAGTTCGTTCACTAGGGACGATGTTAGTTACTGTACTATCTGCCTATCTGTCTTTCATGACAGAGGAGAGAGAGGGAAGGATCTTCTCGGATAAGTGGAGGACGTACGAGAGAGATAGGATGAGAGAAGCCTCTCTCCTGTTCATCTTGGGCTCGAATCCGCCCTTGTAGAATGCACGGCCAGCACCGTTGACGCCTCCTCTGTATCTGCGCAGGGCAACTAGACCTGCTCGACCCTATAGGGATATTAGTTCCTGATGCTGTGTTGTTATTGTTCAACGGGTGGTTGACGGGGCAGACGTACGAAGAACGCGGCCGCGGCAACGCCAACACCGATAGCGACGACAGAGGTCATTTTTGGTTAAAGAGAGTGTATTTCTGTGCAGAACACAAGTATGCGACGCCCGAGATGACTGTCGATAGCTCGCCGGCTGGACTGCGAAGTTCTTGCTCGGATTCTTCTCTTCTCGTTCTCGAGATTTGCGAAAAGGCGAAAGAGAAGAGAAAAAAGTTATATAGACTTCGCCCGATCGGGACTAGCGCGGAAAAGCCACCCGCAACGTCAAGGGAAAAAAAAAAATTAATTGAATGGATTTTGATAGAAAAGAAACAAACGACGGATTGAATATATTTGAAGGTATTTAGTTATATAAGATAGTCGTCGACCGGACTCCAACATGCGGTAAGTAGACTCTCTTTCTAGGAGTGCTATGGACAGCTTAGACTAACAGGGGGTGGTGTAGGGTTGAGACTTGCCATTTCTGCTCGCAGCCAGTGTATCCCTCCAAGGGGATAACGTTCGTGCGCAACGATGCTCGACAGTTCCGCTTCTGCCGCTCAAAATGCCATAAGAACTTCAAGATGAAGCGTCAGCCACGCAAGCTGAAATGGACCAAGACACACCGAGCTCTGCACGGCAAGGAGATGATAGTAGACTCGTCGCTGGTCCTCTCACAGTTCGCCAAGAAGCGCAACGCACCGGTGAAATACGACAGGAACCTGGTGGAATCAACCATCAAGGCCATGAAGAGAGTGGAAGAGATCCGACAGCGAAGAGAGAGGGTATATACGAAGAGACGGCTGGCAGGCAAGATTGCCAGGGACAGAAAGAGAGCCGAGGACAGAAGAGTTGTCGCGGAGGGCGAGCATCTTATCCGCAAGGAGCTCAAGGAGATGGCAGAGGGAACCAAGAAGCCGGAAGACCTGCTCAACAGAAAAGTCGGCCTGCCTGTTGGAGAAGAGAAGCTGCGTGGGAAACAAAAGTCCAAGCTCTTGGTCGACGGCGGTGTGGAGGAGGAGATGGATCTCGACTAAGTCCGTTGACTCTTCTTTGCATCTTACGTCCTTGCATTTTTTTTTACCTCTTCTTCTTTGCTTTCTTACCTCCCTGCTAGCCGGTTCACTATGCTGCTGGCAACGAATATCATTATGCTGGATTCCCCTGTTTTTGAAAAGATTAGGCGTGTACTCTCCTTTTTTTCTTCCTGCGATGGCGTTTGAATGGGTAGGGAAAAGAACTTTGATATTATATCCTTTTTTTTTTTTACTACAGTCTATCCTTCTATGCTCTTCCTGGCTCCTTTCTTTTCTGCTCTGTTTACACTCTCTTGTTTACTCTGCAGCTTCCCTGCATGAATGGCGATCCAGATGTTTCTGGTGGTGGTGATATCCATAGAACATAAATACCCCCTATTCCGCCAGCACCTCTGATCCCGCTGAGATAGGGCCTATGATATACCAAATATACCTGATCTGTTCTCTATATACCGTGTCCTGCTCCCCTATATACCTAGCAACGCCGGATCAATGTCCGTTGCGCGGGATCAAGGCGAGTCCTCGGCGTGATCCTGGGGCTTCAATGTTACTCGATTAGGAAAGTGTGTTGTTCCCGCCGCGCTATAAAAAGGCCATTTCTTTTCCTCGCCTCCTCGCCTTTTTCTCTTTTCTTCTTCTTCTTCTCTTCTTCTCTTCGGCCGCGCAGACATTTCCACCTCGACATCGAGAAAGACGACAGCAAGAAAAGACGAAAAGATATCCTCTTCGGAGGAAGAAAAGACTCTCTGCCGCCCCCAAACACCACTACAATTCCCTGCTGCATCTCTTCCACCTCCACCACCGCCTAGCAGCAGGCTTCTCCTCCGCCTCCCTCCGTCGCTGCCGCTCCTTTTGAGGGTATGTTTCACTTGCCAGCATCTCCTGCTCTGCTATAGACCAAGCTAACCAGAGCCACAGGCAGCTAGACCCCAAAAGACAACAGTCTTTTACTCTCTTCCTTTGCCTCGAACGTGAGTGCTCATCCCCTCTCCTCCAGCCCAGCCTCTGCTTGATATACTCCCCCTTACCCCTTTATCCCCTATAACGCGTTGTTACGCGTTATACTCTTCTACTTCAGCCCCTTGATGAGTATGGCTAACGTGCTGGTAGAACGCCAAAATGTTGTTCGCCTTTATCGGTCTTGTGGCAACCTTGACAATTTGGAGCTCGATAGCTTCATTGCCCATGACCGCCGTCACCCCTCGGGACGGCTTCGGCAGACGGTTGGCTGGGTCCGTTATGGCCAGCTTAGTGACCATCGGTGCGTACGAGGTCACGAAAGAGGTAGTCATCACTGCCAACAAAACCAGTGACTACCTTTACCGTTATCTAGAGACGGAAGACCTTCCCGTAGAGGTGCTTGCACCTCTACCCGATTCTGTCTCTAGCCGCCTCCCGACGTTCGAACTATGGCTCGCAGTCCCTCCGGCCAAACTCGCGTATCTCCACGACCTCCGAAATGCAGTGGAGAAACACGACACTCTCAACAAGCGCACGTTATGGTACCTGCTAAATACCCTACCATCTCGCTGCTCGAGTGCTGCCGTCGCTGTCCCAGGTGCAACCCCAACCCACCGTGTTGACAGTCTCTCGCCCGCCAATTCCCTCGAGTTTCTGTCAGCCGGTGCCTACCTGGGACTTATCCTCGCGTCATTGGCCCTTGGCCGATGTTTAGGGGCCCGTTACCTTGCCCCCGCGAGCGACGACGACAGTTTGGCCCTCCTTCCCGTTGGAGCATCACCGGCTCTGCCACACCGGGTGGTAACCGGCCTCCAGTGGGAAGTGAGAACGGAGTTTGTAAACGGCTTACCTCTGATGTGGGCTTCCCAACCCTACACCAGCTCTGAGCTGCTTTGCTGGATTGCTGAGACGGAGAACATCCACTTACCAAACCCGCAACCCGACCACACCACCAAACGGCAGACTGAGGCCCGTCCTGGACCTCAGCGGCAGGCGTTAGTACCTAGACGCCTGGCCAACATCTCGCCGTTCGTCTTGATTCAAATCGTTAGGCTCCTCGCATCTGCCCTCGAGGGCTGGACCCCAGCTTCGCCAGAAACTGGGTCACAACCATGCCTCGACAGTGCAGAACCTCTACGGGAACCCAAGAAAAAGAAGCGTAACCGACCCGGCCAAAAACAACGTCGACGCCAATGGATAAGAGACATGCACGCCATGCAAGACAAGGCCGTACAGGAGGCCGATGGGAAGTCACAGTCGTAAGACTGTGTTCCGACCTTCGTCTTCTGTCCGATTGTATGGTGCTACATGCCTCACGGATACAGTACTGACATTAGCCGCTCCTCCCAATCCCACCGGCATTCTGTCAGCCCTCCTCAGTGCCTAGATGAAGGCATCGAGTGAAGGCGGCGTGTGATTATCCCCCCCTTTCCCCCTCTTTCCTGTCGGTGTCTTCGCCTCCCACCGGTTCCTTCGGGGGCTGGTTGGCGTAGGTGAAGATTCCGTGGTTAGTTGGAGACTGGGTTGGGTATTGCACGTCACTGGACCTCGTGGTTTTTGTCTAGGTATCTGGTTGGGTGAAGCAGGGTGTCGGTGGCAGTATTGTGGCCAGGCTATGCTTGCTGTATTCAATTATCCATTCCATTGGGAGAGGAACGAGTTGAGACACGATTTGATCAAGACTACGAGTGGGTGTTTGGGAACTGCGGAAGTGGATTGATTCTCCAATTAGTTCGCGGGGTGACGCGAAGGTGCAAGGAAGATGACTCTTAAAAAAAAAAAAAAAAAAAAAAAAAAAAAAAAAAAAAAAAAAAAAAGGGATGAAGATGAAGATGAAGATGAAGATGACGAAGAAGAATGACTTTTTTTATGATTTACCAACTGCATGTTTTCCCTGCTTTTCGCTACACTGCGAGCTCATCTGAGCCGCTGATACAAGCTTGCTTTCTGTTTTTTCTGCTTTTCTGTTTTGACAAAAGACCACCACCTGTTACTGCTGAATACCTATTATCCAAATATGATATCTGCTTTACCACCACCACCACCTGCTCCTCTCTCTCCAGTAAACAGAAACTATGACGTAGCGTAGATGCAGGCTGCATCGAAACTCGCAGAAGAGGCTGACGCCCCCTGAGGATCCCTGGCCTCCCTATATGCATAAGCAACCACACCCCCCTTGGCTCTCCCTGGTACTGCCCAAAGCAGAAATCGACCCCGGGCAGAAACGCCATCCAAACGCCATCAGAGCCAACTACGACATGGATAAGCATTTACATGTTGGCTCGGGAGTTGCCTCACTATTATTCGCGGTTCATTTAAACAAAAAAAGTAGCCTAAAAAGTTAACTAAAGATTTGTTTGATTGAAGATTTGACAATTTGCATCATCGACTTTTTAACTAACAGGTAGCCCTAAGTTACCAAAGTCGATAACGTCAATCGGAGCAAAAGGCCACAACGCCTCTCACACACCCCCCAGAGTTCTCAGTTCCCCCCGTTTGCCAGGAGGCAAGACAGCGGGAGATAAATAGCCGGGCCATGGGCTCTTCCTGCGGCTTCTTGCATGAAAGAAAGCTCCCCAGGATACCGATTCACTGCTACTTCGATTCACCCTCCTGCTTCACTGGACATCACCACCCTCTGCTGCCAACTTCACTTGCTAGCAACTCACCTTTTCGCCTGCTTTCTTGCCTCTTACAAGACACACATCCAACCCTTCAAGCTGCTCGCTATTCATATCCTCCTATAAGAAGAAAGATAAAAAAAATAAAAATCAAGACATCTGTGTCTTGCTTCACTTGCTCCACAGGGAACCACTCTGGCCGGCCTGTGTTGATATCTCCCTTTTCTTCCTCTTATTTTTTTTTTTTAAATCTTGATATCAAAGACACAGCTTGGACCTTGATACCTATCTGGCTGTCATCATGAGCTATGCAGAGCGTTTGAACATGCTCTTTGACGGAGAGGATGCCGGCCTGCTGGGGATAGACGTCGGCCTGCGTGAGATGAAGATTGAGACTCAGGATCAGTCTGGCCAGAACCAGGACCAGGACCAGGCCGCGGATTTGCCTCTGCTGGATGTCATAGAGGTCGAAGTTGCCAACCCCGGGGACAAGCAAGCTGCGGCCTCGCCAGACAACGCCACCGAGATCCAGGCTGCGGAGCCGGAGATGGAGACGGAAGCGTCCAAGGAAGATATCCCTGCCACAGAAGGCGAGCCAGGCGCTGGAGAGACTACCTACTTCTGCCCCGTTGACATCCTGCGCATGCCACACAAGTACATCCGGGGCAGGCTCCGGCAGCTGATTACGGAGAAATTCTACAGCAATAGCAAGTTTTGGCAGCGGACATGGGACTTGTAAGTGTTTCTTCCCTCTTGCTCTCATATAGTTATTATTATTATTATTATTTTTCTTTTGACGTTTTTAATCTTCGCACTGGCGGCTCTTGGAACATCTCCATAACTATAACTTAACGTTATAACTATATTAAGCGCTTCACTAATAACCTACTTTTATCTATATACAGGTACTATGTTCGCGTGCCAAAAAGGATCGCACCTATGCCCTTTCTTTTTACCCCGGCATCACAGGCCCAGGCGTTTATCGATGAAATTAATGCAGAGCTTGGCTGCGATGTCAGCCTCCCCTTGGACGAAGGAGCAGGGCTGATGATTCAATTTACCCCTGACGGAACCCCCCAACCAGAGTACCTGGGAACTACTACCACCCAGAATATGAAAGGCCAGCTGCAGAAAACGGCTACAGCATTGTGTCAGGAGAATCCTATCGAGATATCGGAAGATGGAGACGGACCTTCTGCACAGTTCTGCAAAAAAATGAAGGTGGTGTTTGATGTCAAGTACAAAAAGTCCACTGATCTTAACATCAGTGACGAAGGCAAAGCCCGCCGCTGGCACCGTCAGCTAAAGCGGACCCAGTGCTACCTGGGGCTGCTTCCTCGAATCGATCGAGGTGCTTCCGAGGGAGCCCAAATTGCTGACGATGCCACTCGTACACCCACTAAGCCGGCAGTGGAACAACAGCAGACTCATGGGACTGCTACTGTTGCAGCTGGAACCGTCCTGGACCCGCTCGATGTCGATGCCCCAGCTCCCTTTGCGTTTGCAGATGAGCCCATCTTCGTCTCTATCGACCTTGAGGAAAATGAACGCAACCATTCCCAGATCACCGAGGTTGGAGTTTCTACCTTGGATACCCTGGACTTGGTGGGAATTCCACCGGGAGAAGGAGGCCGTAACTGGGCACGCAAAATCCGATCCCGGCATTTCCGCATCGCTGAATATCAACATTTTAAAAATAAGAAGTTCGTAGAGGGTTGTCCTGACGATTTTGCATTCGGGAGAAGCGAGTTTGTTCGTCGCGCATGTGTTGCCCGAGTGGTTGATGCATGCTTCAAACCACCTTACTCTGGCCATATCGCCTATAGTCCAGAACCGGTAAGCATCATTGTTGAACCTCGCCGTCCTTCAGCCGTTTACTTACATCTTCCACAGAATGACAGTTCCCAGGAACGCAAGCGTCAGTCTCGTTCTCGGCGTTCTAGAGGAAGAAACAGCAACCAGTCCCAATCACCAAAGGGAGGCGTCAACTTGCCATCCGAGCCCGGTAACTCCCCTAAGAAGGGCAGCAACTCTCCTAGGAACAGAGGGCGGAGCAGATGGCGCAAACAATGGTCTCCCACGCCCGACACAGAGCCCAGCTCTCCTCAATCCCCAGGCCAACAACACCAACGACATCCAGCCCGGACTCCAAGCCCAACGATCCCAGAATATAAGATGAGACCACGCAATATCATCCTGGTCGGCCACGCCTTGAACGGTGATATCAAACACCTGTGCAACATAGGCTGTGGCTTCTTCGACATAGAAACGTACCGCGACAATTTCTCGATCCTATCAAGATTCCACGACGTAGCGGAGACAACAATCCTCCACCGCGTAATCAAACGTCGCTTCGATCCTCCCGGCCTGAAGGATATCTTGAAGGACCTGGACATCATGCCCTGGCACCTCCACAACGCCGGCAACGATGCACGCTACACTCTGGAGGCGGTGGTTGGTATGGCCGTCCAGGTCACGAAGGCCGAAGCCAGGACTGATAGTGAGCGTGATGCCCTTCGACTTACAGGAACACGAGACAGCGACGACCCTTTCATAGTGACTAGCCCTCGGTCAAGCGACGATGAGCTGCACTGGCGCCGGGAGGTGGAGCGCCTAACTAAAAGGCCGGGGGGCAGGGGGCGCAAACAGGGGCCCAAGATTGATGTCGAGGTTGAGTGCGATATGTGGGTGACTGCGCTGGGTTGGCAGGCGTGTCGGAAGAGGGCGAAAGACGACATGGACGGCGGCCTGCCACCGTCCGACGTGGAATACCCCATTAGCTAAATAATACCTCCTGCTGCATTTGCTACTTACTACTGACGACCTGACGATGGACGAAGTCATGTCCCTTTACTTTCTACTGTCGATATTTTTGTTACTTAATTGATTTAACTAGTTACTCGGACAGTGAGACGGCGATATTCGTCCTCACATACGCAAAGAACCAAGGAGATAGAAAGGCTGTATAACTGAAGAAAATAAAAAAAAAAAAAATGAATAAAGCATCAGTTTTTATACCGATAATTCAATCCTGATAGTGAAAACCTAAGCTGAATACATCAAGGGGCGTAAAAAACATTGTAAGTAGATAAAAACGCCACTTTTCCCTCCGTAGGTCTCGTATAAAGGCGTTCCCAACACCTTCACCTCTACCCGCCCAACCAAGTAAGAAAAGTAATTCGTCCATTCCATTCCATTCCATCCATACTATCTTAGCAGCGTAAAATGTTCCATTCCGTCCCGTTCCGTTTCCGTTTCCATATGGCAAAAGGCCACCGGCGTAGCAATGTCGTAAAGTACAGCTCAACGAGCGAGCATAAGGGTGTAACAAGTTGGGGAAATAATAAAATCAAAAGCAAACCAAGTCCAAGGGATAACAATAACAATAGAAGATGATTGAATAGATAATACATGAAAAATAGAAGGGTGGGAAAGTATATGTAAGGTGGTAGGCTTGCTTGGAAAGGGGATAATGCATTATTCATATCTCATGCATGCATGCATATAAAGGGGTCGTATAGGCAAAGGTAAGCCTATCTAGCTAGCTCTAGCAGCATTGTTGATTTGTCTGTGGAAGGAACCAATAGGTTGGAATCCCCTAGGAAATATTAGTTATATTGGCTCACATATAGTAGTAGTGGAAAAAAAAGGGGGAACAAACCTAGCAAGGTCAAAGCCAGTGTCATCACCGTCATTGTCATCATCATCTTCATCCCAGCTATCCTGGTGACGCTTGATAGTGCTGCTCTCACGCTCACGCACATCCCGTCCTAGAGGAGAAACACCACCGCGACCTCTGAGGGAAGAAGTAGGCGGTTTGGTTGGGCTGCCTAGATTGGCTGGCGGCGGACTGCTACTTGGGATGGGGTTGAGGGTCTTCCAGCGACTGGACTCTGAGGTGCCGATGGAGGGCTTAAGCGGGCTGATGTCCGGCATTGGCCTGGCAGGAGTGTTGCCTATGTCGGCTAATTTCCAGAACTGAGCTGGCGAGCTGAGTTGCATGTAGCGTGAAGGTACCTGGGCGGTACTTGGAGGAGCAAGACGAGGCTGTTGGCGTAAGGGAGCGGGAGTAATCATTGACGAAGCAGCGTCGTCGTAGTATGACGAGGAGAGAACTGGAGGAGACGCAACGGCGTTGTCGGACAGACCATATGGCCGTGTTGGTGCATTGTTACGTGGTCCGTTGGGTAACGGAGACTGCTCGTCAAAGTCATGCGTTCCCGCACCGTTGATACCGAGGCCATTCCGGGAGCCGCGGTCGGGCGTATATGCTTCAATGGGAGCGACTGAGAAGGAGTGGTAGCCTGGGGAAGCTGTAGTGTTAGCCTGAGGAGATGGTCTGGCTGCGAGGGCAGCAGCAGAGGCATCGATGTTCTTCTCGACGTTGGTGGCTACATGGCCGTTGATGGGCTGGTAGGTGCTGTTGCCGGCTCTCTCCTTGCCGATGGGGGACGCCGGGGTGGAAGACTGTCCGCTCCTCTTGGCCTGTTTCTTCCAGTACTCCTCGCGGTGCTCGGGGACGATCTGCCATTTCATGCCCTTGCCAGGCTCATCTGTGCGACGAGGCACCTTCTGGAAGGCCTTGTTGAGAGATAGATTGTGTCGGATGGAGTTCTGCCAACCGGACTGCGAGTGCCGGTAGAAGGCGTACTTTTGCATGATGAACTTGTAGATGTTGCTCAGGGACAGTTTCTCTTCCTCTGTGGAGAAGATGGCCTGGGCAATCATGTTTGCGTAACTGAAGGGAGGCTTGATATCCTTGGCCGCGTCCTCGCTGTAGTCGATCTCCTCGGTACTTTCCATCATCAGGCCCCGGTTGTACATGGGGGAGACCTTGGACGATGGTTCAATGGTATCTCGCGACAGTGGGCGTTGGGAGGGTGTTGTCTGCCGCTTGGGGGTAACGGTAGCCGCGTTTGCAATCTCAGCTGCTCGACGGCTGCCGTTGGCCGTGGCAGCACCACCGGTAGAGTTAGCCGCAGCAGCGGAAACAGAGGCAGTGTCTGCTGGTTCTCTACCACCGTTGAGAGCAAAGGACATACGACGGGGTCCTCCGGTACCAGCACCAGCACCAGCACTGGAACTGGTACCGGGGTTGGCAGTGGTTGGGTGTGAATGGTACGAACCGTCCCAGGCGGTCTCGTCTGTTTCACGGGTGGTATGGACGCCGTTCTGGGCCTGCTGGACGAACGCCGGGTCGATGACGGCCTTGTCTCTGGGCGTGACGAACATCATCTGGGTATTGGCAATCTCGAGGATATCGCCACAGGAGATCTGGGTGGCCGTTCCACGCTTGTAGAAGGTGTTGTTAACCCGCACGCCGTTGCGTCCGTTGACTCTCACGCGCCAGCACGGCGGGTCGTCGCGGTCGTAGTATATCTCTGCATGCAGCCGGGAGACAAACTTGCCCGGTCCGAGGTCGATGTGAACGTCCGGCAGGGCCTGGGCGGCGACGGTGATGGGGGAAGACTGGGCATCGAGCCTCTGGTCGCGGTCTGGCGGGCGTCCGATGTTGACGTGCAGCGTCTTGACGTAGTAGGTCCAGTCGCGGCCGGCAATCTTAGCGTAGGCCTCGACACTTTCTTTGTTTTCCTGCTGCGTGCGGGCGTTGGAGTGCAGGGTCATGACGGCAACGGGCTCCCTTGCGACGGCCAGGTTGGCGATAACCGAGTCGACGAGGTCCTGGTTGGCCGCCATCTCGTTGTCGTGCTCGTCATCGTTCTCGTCCGCGGAGGCGGCCGGTTCGACGGTCCTCTCAAAGTCCGGCTGGGACGTGTGTTCGACCTGCATGTTATTGTTAGATACTGTACACTGTAGACACTTGAAAACACACGCTTTCGACGCCGTCTTTATGCCGGCGCGCGCGCAACCCAGCAGAGGGAAAGACGAGTACTAACCTTGCGCTTCTTGACCGAACGCCGGGTGGGAGACGAGTCGAGGGCGTCCATATCAACCGGGTCTTCGTGCAGGTCGACTTCTCGCCGACGACTGCGACGCTTAGCAACCGAGGGCGCCATCTCCGTCTCTCTCACTCTCTCTCTCTCTCTCGTCGTGCGTCTTTGTTCCGTGCTATCCTCCGAGTATCGAGTGTCTTCCTTGCCGTGTCTTTCTTCGCTGGGGTGTTGTTGACGCAGGAAAAGGCCGTGGATGTCTCGACGCCGATCGAAGCAAGACCAGCACAAAAGAAACACCAAGCAAAATGGAAGCCCTAGTCAAAATAAAAGTCCGTTTACTCTTGCTTCTTAGTTCCTGCAACCCCAAGGGCGGGAAAAAAAGAAACGAGCAAATCCTGTGCACGAGTGAATGTCGCAAAGGACGCCGTGAATGCAGCTGAGTATCACTTTGGGATCAACAAGTCAAGTCGACCTGCACTGGACTGGACTGGACTTCGGCTCAGGTAAATAAATAAATAGCAGAAAAGAAAAGAAGGATCTTTTTTTTCTCTCTCGGAAAGTGGCTGGTCCTTTTGTCTCTTTTCTTCGTCTTCTTCGGTTTTTTCCCTCTAAAAAAAAAAAAAGAAAAGAAGAAAAATTTGAAAAAAAAAAAAAAAAAAAAAAAAAGACTCCGTCAAAGTTGGTAAACAGACGAAGAAGATGGAAGAAAAAAAAAAAACTCTTTCACCAGAAGTTGACTTTTTTTTTTTTCCCTTCCCTCGATTGGATGTCTGGTTAACGGTTCCTCTCTTGCGTCTTTGAGCTTGCTTGACTTTGTCCTTTTTTTATTGCTCCCTCCTTTTGCTCGAACCGTGACTTGCTTCTTCGTCTGCGGCCTTTGGGCTTGCCACCCCTTTCGCAGCCTCCCAACCAGACTTCGGCTTTCGTCTCGATGTGGATTCAGCAGACTGACTGACTCGTTAACTGTGTCTTTGTTGCATATCTTCGACCGACCGAGTGCGGAGGCGAGATGGGGAGCTGTGGATGTTTGTGTTTGTGGTACGGGTACGATCTCGTGTATTCTATCTTCTGATAGCAGATGTACAGAGTACCCGCCGTACAGACACTCGTAGCAAGCAGGCTATGTCGTTGAAGCAGGCTTAACGCGCGACTCAGGCCAGCCCGTAGTTATATAGCCGCGGACAAGACCTCGACGCCTCACGCAGGCGCAGACGCAGACGCAGACGCAGACGCAAACGGAGCGTAAAGTAGCGTAACTAACCCACGCGTCAAAAAAAAAAAAGTATCAAAGTATCAAAGTATCGGCTCGCCAGCGATGATGTTATGTTTGTTTGTATACGTAGCCAGCGCCTCAACGCGTCCACGCCCGCAGCCAGGCCCTCCAGACAGCCGATATCGATAGCCCGCCGCCCCCCCAGCCGCCAGCCAGCCTATCGATAAACGACGGTTAGTGGCCCTGAGGCGAAACAAGACGAACCAAAACACAGGGAAAAAAGAACTAACGCTAGTTTTACCGAGCAAGTATGTCACTGCTGGAGACGATCGGATCGATGGCAAAGACAGTCGAACGAGCCAAACCCCGGATTTCTCAGTTTGCAGGGCTCCAGCGGGAGGGGACTTGGGACATCTGGGTGATGGAGACGAGACCATCGACTGTCTGGCCGTTGATGCGAGCGCGTGGATGGCGACGACGGGCCTTTTGACCGTCTTGGAGCTGGGGCCGATGCCGAACCATGGGTCGGCTGCTCGATTTTGCTATCCCTACCGATCGCTCCGTGTTCTCTTCTCGCAGGGCTGAATGTTGCTTGTTTCTCTCAAGTATTTTTCGTGTCGACGTTGATTGTCGAAGTCGAAAGTTCGTTCTGGTTTTTAGGTTATGTATCGGAGTTACGGGCTTTTGGGTGGTGGCGGCGTAAGTTACGGTATTTTACGATATCAATACGAATTCTACGATGGACTCAGTGGAGAGAGAGAGCAAAAGGGAAAAGGAGAAGAGAAGAAAGTAGTATTTGGAAACATCCCAACAAGCAGACACTTTGACAAAGGGACACAAAGACAAAAACAATGAACAGACAGAAAGTAAAAAAAGTAAAATATACATGGCTGACTTCGACAGAGGAAAAAGACAAACTCATAGCATCATCACGGAACGGGAAAAATGGTAATGGTGTAGGTGGTATAAGCTGAACAAAGAACGCAGCCAGTCGGGCAGTAATAGTCGGTCTACTGGCCCATCTTCTCGTCGCCGTCGGTGTCGGCTCCGTCATCGTCAACGGCCATTTTGAGCACAGGATACAAGTTCTCTCCTGCCTGCTTGGCTTCTTCCTCGGCATCGAGCATGGTCGTCGTGCTTCGGGCAGTGGGGGTAGATGGGTTCTCCTGATCTTCGTCATCGCGTGGCATCTGATCATCTCTTCCTTCCTCGTGGGCCACGGCAGCGGCGGCGATCGCTTCCATTCCATGCATCTTGATGCTGGGGTACTCTCCGGCTCCGGTAGCGGCGTCAGATGCAGATGCAGATTCAGGGGAAGCTTTGTCGGTCTTGGCGTCTTCCTCCTTGTCGGAGTCGTCCTGCTTGTCTTCATCGACATAGTCACCGTTGTTGAGACGTTCGAGGACATAGTCACGTAGTCTCTGTAGTAGGCGCACGTTCTCAACCCATTGCTGCTCGCCGGCTGGCTGGCGGTCATCTGGTCCAGCAGCAGCGGTAGTAGCGGTGGGGGTAGGGGTGGATGAAGGGCTTCTATGAGGAGCAGCATCTTCGTCCATGTCGACCGAGGCACGACTGAGGGCAGGATCGATGACGCTGGAGGACAGCTTGGGTTCGTCCTTGCCAGCAGTAGCGTCGGCATCACGCTTGATGGAAGGAGTGGAGAGGTCAATGTCTGGGCGAGAACGCTGGAGCATGCCGCCAGTGTAGCGTCTTCGGTCATCGTCAAAGACGCTGCTCAGGGTGGACGGAGGAGCGGCGCTGGAGACGGTGGTTGGGTATCCCGATGAGGAGAGGCTGTCCTGGCCTGTGGTGGCGGGTAAAGTAGGGTACATTCCGGCCGTTGAAGGGTGATGGGATGGGGACATGCCATGGCTAGATGCGAGCGAGATCGGAGAGCGGCCAGAGGTGTAGGACTGGGCGCTGGAGGGCGGAGT
Organism: Trichophyton schoenleinii; assembly: GCA_018357685.1. Classification (NCBI taxonomy): domain Eukaryota; kingdom Fungi; phylum Ascomycota; class Eurotiomycetes; order Onygenales; family Arthrodermataceae; genus Trichophyton; species Trichophyton schoenleinii. Next base: position 5,734,497 of record WOFF01000001.1, read on the forward strand.
GAGGGCGGGAGTGGATGCATGAGGGGATCTGCTAGCGGCCGAGATAGAGGAAGCAGGCGTGGCAGCAGCAGAAGTAGACATCATGGAGGCCGTGGTAGCCGCCGTAGTGGTAGCAGCGGCAGTGGCGGTGGCATGAGGATGTTGGTGGTGTGACTGGTGGTGAGTCGGGGGAGAGTTAGTTGTGCGGTAACTCAGGGGACCCTGGACGTAGTGGGCACCAGGCTGGGCAACTCCCGCGGCGGCCACGTTTTCATCACTCTCGTAGACTGTGGACTGCATCTGCTCCAGGAATTGGTCAATATTCATCAGGTCAGCTTTGGTGCGCAGGTTGCCCATGGGGGGCAGATGGTAGGACTGGGTCGGGATGGGTCCAGCGGACTGGTAGCCACCATGGCCGCCACCGACGCCGACCATGGCAGGCATGGGCTGGTACTCTGGCACTGCGCCGGCGTGGGTAAGAGGCAGCGGGAGGCCATGGAGGTTGAGCAGACGCTGGCCCACGGCAGCATAGGAGGTAGGGTCGAACTGACGGCGCTTCAGGTCTCCAAAGAACTCATTGAGGGCATCGTAGCCGCGCTTCTTGCTCTCGTAGGACGCCTGGTGGGCAGCATCATGGCCAACGGCATAGTAGACGTTTCCATACGAGGGATTGGGCTGCTGCTGGGGGTGCTGAGGCTGGTAGTACTGTGGTGGAGGGTGGCCATAAGCCTGGGGGACCGGACCGAGCGATCCTTCAAAAAAGTGAGCTGCTATAAAAGTTGTCAGCCGTGGACACAATAGCAACAGATAAAAATAAATACAGATAAAAAGAATAGAATAAAAATAGATAAAAATAGATAAAAATAACGTACGCTTTCCGTCAGGCCCAAGACCGACGCCAAACATGCCGGCGGGAGGCTGCTGTCGCTGGCCGGCGCCTGGCTCTGGCGACCGCATGAGGACCGAGTCGTCTGCGTGCGTCTTGACATGCTTCTTCAGATCCTGGGGCCGCTTGAAGGCCTTGCCGCAGAAGTCACATTTGTGCGGCTTCAGGGGCACATGGACGCGGATGTGGGAGGTGATGTGGTCGCGCTTGACGGTGGTGGTGCGGCAGTTGGACCATCCGCAGGTCAGGTTGAGGTTGTTGGTGCTCTTGCGTCCGACGTGGCGCTCACACACATGTTCCTACGCCAGTTAGCATCACACGCCATAAAAGTGAGTGAGAGAGTGAGAGAGAATAATCATACGTAGAGAGCCTCTGGAGTCGGGCAGAGTTCCTGGCAGCCCTGCCACTGGCACTCGAGCGAGCCGGGTGCGCTGGGGCTGTTGGGGGCGACCTGCTGGACACCCGGGGGCGCGACGGCGGCGGCGGCAGCAGCGGCATGCTGGAGATTCGCCTGGACAGGGACGCTCTGCACTGTCTGCGAGGCCGGCTGCTGCTGCTGTCCTTGCTGTTGCTGTCCTTGCTGTTGCTGTCCTTGCTGCTGCTGTGCTTGCTGGCCCTGTTGCTGGCCCTGTTGCTGAGGTTGCTGTTGCTGCTGCTGCTGTGGTTGCTGCTGCTGGAGAGATGACGCGGACTGCATCTGGCTCCGGGGCTGCTGTGCCTGCGCCTGCGTCTGCTCTGGCTGCGAGCCCGCGGCCGTCTGCTGCTGGTGCTGTGGCTGCTGCTGTGTCTGCTGCTGCTGCTGCTGCGACGGCTGGTGCTGCTGGTGCTGGTGCTGGGCGAGGGCGGAATGGTCTTGGTCCTGGGTGGAAGACATGGCCGCCAAGCAAAAGTCTTGTCGACGCTGGGCGAGCGAGGCACCAAGAGCGGAAAGTCAGCGATCGAAGAAGAAGGGCGACGAGGGCGTTAATAAGAGTCGCGCTGAGAGAGAGAAGAAGAAGAAGAAAAAGTAGACGATGAAGCAGAAGTAGACGGTGAAGAAGAAGAAAGATGCTGCTGAGGGCGAGGAGGACGCGAGAGGGAGAGACGGGACGAAGGGGCTGAGTCGGCGAGCGAGGGCCTTGGCCGCTTTAAAAATATTAAGGTGAGAAAGGGGGGCGCGCGGAAAGGCGAGGGCGAGACAGGCAGCGCTGAGGGAGAGGGACGGCCAAGGCTGGGCGGGCGGAGGGAGTCGCCAGGCGTATCAAGCAGCAAGTCAAGCAGTCAGTCAGAGTCAGTCAAGCAAGTAGAGTCAAGAAGCTAAGAGATGGACAGAAGTGGCCGGCGGTTGGGCAGGAAGACAGGACGAGGGAGGCCAGAACGGTGGGTGGAAAAGAGGACGGAGGGCGGCCAAGACATTTAAATAGCAGGGACAAGGCGAGGCAGGACAGCAAGGCTGCTTTTCTTCTTCTTCTGCTTCTGCTGCTGCTTTTGCTTCTGCTTCTGCTTCCTGCTTTCTGCTGCTTGCTTTCTTTGCTTTTTCCTTTTCTTTTCTTCTTCCTGCTTTTTCGCTTCGTCTCGTCTCTCCCTCTTTTTTTCGCTGCTTATTTTTTATTAATATTATTTTTTTTTTATTATTTTTTTGACTTACTTTCGCCTTCGTTGCTTTTTCTAGAATGCTGACATAAGCAGATGTGTTACTCGAAAAGGACCCAATCAGAGCGACAGCGCCAAGCCAGGCGGAGCCAAGGGCGGCCAAGGACGGCCAAGGACGGGCCAAGGGGATGGGGTGCCAAGGCTCACTGCCAAGGGAAGACCAGCAAGCGAAGGTGCCAAGGTTTGATGCCAAGGATGCCAAGTGATGTGCATCCCTGCTTGAGACGCCCGAGGTCAGCCGATGATTAGTCATGGTGATTTAAGCAGCGATAAGACCCCTGGTGGGGCGTCTCAGCCAGTGCTTGTCCTTGCTTATTTAATCCATGTTTTGCCACAGCCGAGAAGAGCAGGTCGTGTGCTTTCTTCCTGCCAGCCATGGCGCCTCCTTGACCAACCAGAGCCAGAAGGATGAGAAGAGAGTGGCCAGTTACGCGCATGGCCAGAGATGCTATTTCTAGTTACAGACTCTAACAAGTTTCCATTTGCGTTTCATAAGGAAGGTCTATATCTTTTTTTTTTTGTTTTAACTGTCCACTTTCCAGCATATACTTACCGATAAATATCAATCCAGTGGTAAGTCGTAAGCACTCGTAATATATATATATATATATTCTTGCATCCTTCCTTTGACAGCTTCCGGAAAAAAGGAGATAGATAGGTTAGTCGATCTCGCCATGAAAATCTCCAAGGACTGAACATGTGCCCTCAAAATAACCCCCACTTAACCCCTCGAATGTTAGCTTATTTAAAACTTCTTATTTATACTTCTCATCATAAAGAGCTTGAGCTCTCAATGTAACTCCTCCAAGGGAATGTATGGGGGTATCATTAGTGGTAGGACGAATGGATTCAGTCCGAGGTCAACTGACAATTAGTCATCCATAAGTTGAGGTTGGTCCTCGCAGGCGGCGGCCTTGAGGTAAGTACATCCCCAAGCAGTAACAGCCTCGAAATAAGGATTTGTGTGCTCCGCATAATTGCCCTTCCACAACTGAGACTCAAATAAGTTCAGAGTGTTGGCATCCTGCAGCTCCTTACGTCATTGATAAATCTGATATTGTGTTGGGGGCCAGCATTGGTGGAACGTACTCAACGCCAGTTCCACGAGTTTGTTGGACAGTTGTAGGAAAGTTGACCTGTCCACACGGTTCCCCGGCAAATTCTAAATCAAAAGAGCTCAAATCGCAGTCCTCGATGGAATATAGTCTTCTGATGAGCTTCCGGGGCCTGGGAGGTCGAGCGCGCTTGGTACCGAGTAAAGGCCTTGGAAGAGTGGTATATATGGATATTGATGTCTGGGAAGTATTTCCGCATGGCCGAGCAGCGAGGTTGCTTGAACATGGTCGGTTGCAGACCGTTGGTTAGTCGGAATGAAGTTGATATCTTACTCTGTGAAGGCGTCACCTGGAACTGATTAGCTACTTCGCCCAAGGGTTCGTCTTTGGGATTGGCGCGCCGACGAACCCTGCTGTTGTCGGAGGTGGACGTGGCTCCAGGGCAGTCAGAAGAGTCGGCTCCTTCTGGCCACTCGGTTCTGCCTTCATAGACTGCCCTCATTTTCGGTATATCCGGGGTCGGGTGACCCCAGTTCCTCTGCTGACGGAGATGGTTTCTGGTCCCTGGATCGACGTCGACGTGGACACTGTAGCCCATGCGGCGGGCGCGGTCTCCTGCGCTACTATGAACAACTAATCAAGGGTATCACGAGCAAGTCTATCAATATTTTTATCGTTAGAATTATCTTCCCATGTCCTGTTCAGTCTCTCAGTGAATTCCCACCTTGCATAGAAAAGTTTTGTGCCCCAGAGGTCGTTTAATATCATGTCGCGGCTTGGCGCTTCGGCGCCTATTTGTAACTTTATTTCTCTCGGGTTTCGCAATAACCACTCACCTTTGGGCATAACGCCACTCACTGCCTACGGAATCAATTAAAGTGATTCTCGAGGTATCAAAGTATTTCGGCGTGAAAGGATAATGGACATTATGAACATTTATACTTGAAAATTTGCCCGTTACAGTCTACATCAGAATCTATTGTACCCTGAAGCTAGCTGGTGCTTCTAACGTGTCATTAAGTAATGATTCCGTGGTGTTAAGATACCTACGTAACGCGGTAAGCGCTTAATGTTGTAAGCGCCACTGCCACCAGAAGAACTGAGTCGAAGGACGTCACATCCATACTTCTCTCACATGTGATTATTTAAAAGGCCAACCTGCTTCCTACAACTTTTTTAACTACTTTCCTCCAGCTCCCTTCTTTTCTGTTTGCGCTCAGCCTGATCCAAGCCCTTCCTTTACTTCTATCTCACTCCTAGCACACATGTCCGTCAGTTACCCTGTCGGATACCATCCATGCGCGGAAGGTCAAGATCCCGGTCCCTGTTGGATACAGCCCTATTGTGACGGAGAGCAATGTGAACCGATTAGTGAGTATTCTGATGGGAAGACTGGGCTATGCCCAGTCGTGCTCGGCGACATCCTAGAAGGGATTAATCTACAGGATGGAACAGAATGTTCTTTTCATGTTATTGGGAAACTCGGCCACGGCTCTTACTCTACCGTTTGGCTGGTGAGAAACAGGTAAATTTCCCATCTACATTTGATCATGGAGCTTTCATTATATCCATTACCTAGAAACACCCAATAGCATCTAGCTCTCAAGATACTCAGGGCCGAGCATAGCACGCGTGATAACATGGAGTTGAAAATCCTGCAAGATACAGGGAGACTCAAGTCTGCCTTCTTCTATACGCACACACCAACTAATAGGCAACACCTTTGTCTTGTGACGAAAGCTGTCGGATGCGCTCTGAAAGACAGAAGCTGGGCTAAACCTGGTGGTGGCGAACTTGGTATCCCATGGAATGTTTTATCCGCTGCCATGCTTACAGAGATGCTCCTGTTGAAAGTGTTTGAGATTCATGAAGCCGGGATATACCATGGAGGTAAGAGCGAAACTGTCCATGAGTCACGTATTATGCTGATTCGGCAATACCGTAACAATTGACTAATATATATTCGTTAGATCTCAGTCCATCCAACGTTGCTCTAGGCGTAGCCGAAGATGCCTTTACGCCCAAGTCCCTGAAATGGACTTTCAGTGAAGACTTACGGGCAGAAGTACACCTAGGATTCGTACCTCTGACAGAACCACAACCACCTGTCCCGCCATTCTTACCGCCTTATATTGCATACCATGTGTATCCACTTGCCTCGGACGGACTGGATCTGACTAAGATTGATATTATTGACTTTGGACAAGGCGGTTAGTTTTTTCCCTGTCACTTTTGGGCAACTGATTAATTAACTAACCGTGTATACATAGGGTACGAATCAAAGAATACCAAGCTAAGGGGTACCTGGGGTTATAAACCGCCTGAATACAAGAACTCGGGTGCTCTTGGATCTATTCAATCCGACTTATGGAGCCTAGGTTGTCTGGTATGCAGTTGCTTAGTTTCCCTTCCTATTGCATTTCAAACTAACCGGCTATCTCAATATAGGTCTACTATGCACTGACGGATACTCATTTATTCGGGCCACGCGAGGAATTCGAAAAAGTATACATAGGTATGCGCTCTGTCCTCTACACGTACTATATTTTCATTTTGATTCAGCCTGCTAACTTTATATGGAAACAGCGGCGAGTGATCAGGAGCAATTATCCTATATCGATGGTCTACTGAAAGCAGATAGGGTTTTTCAACAGCACGCCGAGTACAGGGATATAACAGCTAGGCTGCTTCATTCTCTTTTAAGAGTTGATCCTGCAAAGCGAAGTGCAACAAAGGCGAAAAAGTGGCTCGACAAGATGGTAGAGTATGCGAACCAGCATATGGAAGGCGACAGTGACAAAGGAGGAAATATCGAAGAAGACAAATCGAAGAATTGAAGCATGAAATCACATCCTGGTATACAGAACAGAGTTAAACATATGGCTACGCTAGGACATAATATGATTACACCCGATTTATCTATACGTACTATTTCCATCTTGCTCCCTCATATTTGTGTAGCACATAAAAATATATGTAATGGCAAGAATGTACACGCTTCTTGAAGAGGACATGAATCGATGTGTACGCATTCGTGTTTTCAAAGGGTATCAAGGGTCTAACGGGAAGAGCAAGCAGAGGAAGCATAAAGACGATGGCATTCTGTCTCTTAGGGGTATATGCAGAAAGTTAAACTGGGGATAAACCACAAAAGGGGGGGGGGGGGGCATTGTGCTAGAAAAACTAGGCATTCCACCATAGAATCATTAGTCCTTGTTACCAGCATTATTATCGTTGCTGTTGCCATCGCCGTTCGAATTCCAGTTCCCCCATTGAGCCCAATCATTCGAAGACACGCCCAAATTTCCATCTGCATTTATATCTCCACCAATGTTGGTGCTCACACCACCGAATTGGTCCAGTAGGTTATCAAATTTCATGTCTGTATCTAGGGCCATATCTAGGCCAGCACCAAGGCCCATTACAAAGTCATCCGATGCAGTTTGGAAAGAGGGGTCTGCCGTAGGGTACTGGTATGAATTGTTTGGGGCCCCTTGCGCAGCAAGGTTTTGCCAGATGAAAGAATGGCCGGGTATTGTGACAAGGTCGGGGTTGCCCATGAATTGGTAGGTATTTGTATTTTGTTGGGGCTCCGATGTCGGGCTTTGTGTATTGCCCGGGAAGGCAGCAGATACTGCCTTTATATGGGGAGGCAGACTACTGACTGAGGTTGGGTCATGAGAGGACGCTGGACTCATCATGGACAGCCCGGGGGTGGTTGCAAAGGAAGGTGAAGAGGACGTGTTGGATTTATTCAAACTTTCCCTGTCCATTGCAGATTGTAGGGACGTGTTTGAAGAGAACATAAATTGACCTTGTCCACCATTGCTCTTATTATCCTGTTTAAAATGGTCGTCTTCCAAGGTTGACATTGGTTGGGTAGGATAGGCCAACGGGTCGTCGGAAGGGAACATCATGGGCATAAGATCAGGCAGAGGTGCTGAGCCATTGAATGGCGGCGAAAATGATATATCTTGCTTGGGTGCGGATTGTGATTGTTGGTTTCCCATGCCTCCTCCTGTAGCCAACGATGGAGATGATACGTGTGTTTGTTCAGTATCAGCCAAAGATGAGATCCGGGGCGTAGAAGGGGATGGGCCAAATAAGCGTTGCATATCAGCCGTCCATCTAAAAGGGCCATTCGAGGCACTATTTGCGTTCTCCGCTGACATATCTCCAGCCGGAGAATTTTGCACAGTAGCCTCCCTATTTGGTGTAACGTGCAATGGGAAGGTACTTGCTCGTTGTGGTAAACTTGCATTAAAATCCTCGGGCGCTTTGGTCTGCAGGGGTGGTGTCTGGTTCCCGTTTCCTGAAGAACTGTTTGAACAAATAGGGGTTGGCGTCTGGGTGCGCTTCCGGTTGATTAGCGGGGACGAAAGAGCCTGTCTATTTCGAAGTCTCTCCGGAAGATATTTAAACATAGACTATAGGTTATGTTAGTTCATTTGCAGAAAATATCAGATTCGTATAACCAAGACTTACATTCAAACTCTGGGCACATCGATCTGCAGCCATACTCTTCTTTGCGAGGCCAGCTAACACATTTTTACCCTCCAAGGCATCTTTCAAAATCCCGTCCTTAGCCGCTGCAGATTCCGGGTTTTCGAGGATAAAGAAGAGGAGCGTTAAAATAGCAAAGTAAGTTGTATACATCGTAAACCAGTACGATCCGTTGAGAAGCTGTTTCTTTTTCATACCAGCAGTGATATGAACAACATTTCGCGCAACACTAACACAAGCAGCGGCACAGGCATAAGATCGTTTGTCGATTTCTTGGCCTTTGGAACCACCAGTGACATAATGTAAGAAAGGCCGATACATAACCAGTTGAACATGAGCGTAGCATATACGGAGGAGTTGCCTCATTCTTGGATATGTCAGCATATGCAAAATTGGTTCTCCAACAAATGGTCACTCACCTCTCCACCTCTATTACCGCTTCACCACCTGGTCTATAGGCATCGGGAAGTGCCTCCATCCATTTCTGAAGGTCTCGTTCAAGTTCTCGGATTTTTGAATGGCTTACCATATAGGTATGGTTGTCGCCGTGCGTTGTGACTTTGACAGGATAGATATATTTCATCACTTTCAACATGATATGGCCGAGTCTCATGTGCGCATTTGCACCTTGCATCAGGCAAATGTAGTTCTTTGGCATAGGCAAGATGCCGTCCTTGGTGATAAATTCGTCATCGACAGCCATAGGATAGGTTTGGTCGATGTCATCTTCACTCAGCATTGATGGGAGGCCTAGAATAGTGCTGACATGGACATCCATCTTTCGAACAACCCAGAAAATTCGTTTGCGAGTTTCGAGCTCAATAGGGTTGAACTTGACAGAAACGGAGCGGTGGAGGCCAAGACGGACAGCAGCACGGAGCGCAATGCCTATATAAGAGTAACAAGTCCTGATATTGGCCGAGGCCTGTAGGAAAAGGATCATAAAGCAAACAGCCTGAAGAGAGGTTAGGTCACGACACTCGGTGATATCAAGCAACTGTCGACCAGCTTTAAAATACTGGAAGCTATTCTGATAGTTAGTTTTGAATCTACTCAGAAAGCACGAATAAACTTCAATAGGAAGAATTACCCTTGATCTACAGCACTTTCATAGCCGGATTTCTCCAAACTGCAGTCTCCCGGTCCTCGAAACAGGCATCCGACAGCAAGCGCAAGATATAGAAGCGGCAGGAAGCTATTCTCTTCATTTGAGAACTGTTCTAGCGGGGTATCATATATACGGTCGAACATTGCCCAGAAGGTTGGTTTATGCAAGAAACGCATTATACAACATGCATCATCAAGTGCATGAGTGCAAAACTTTCGCGCCTCCTTCTTCGACGGCAAGTCATGAACGGGAGACAAGTGTGTGTCGATAGGAGACTCTGAAGTTGATTTCATTTTCTCCAGTCTGAGGGGCATACGAGGGAGCTTCTGTAGAAGCTGCCCCTCCGGAGCAATATTTCCTATCTGTTTCCGGACTCTTCTTACAAAGATAAGCCCGGAGGAATGACCGTGATAATCCCAATGACCTTCATCGTCAAGGTCAAGAGAGCCCGTATTATCCACCATTGACTCTAGAAGCGACTCGTCACATGGTTCTGAGGCAGCCGGTAATTTCGGCTCAGGCTTTCTAGGGGGCTCTGGCGTATTATTTTTGAGGAGAGCAAGTATTTCTTCGACGCAGCAGCCGTCATATCGAGGGTCATCCAGGTCAATCTCGGGCACAAGAGCTCTCAGGAGCCTCTCAGCTTTCTGAAGTCGACTTTCGAGGGCTTCGATATATTGAGGGGCAGGGTTTCTTCGTCGGTTTGACGGTTTGTCGTATGTGCATTCTGGCATCAGAACATGGTTAGCCACTCGATTTTTCGCACAGGATCAACCGGAATATATATTTTGTATATAGTAGGGGCCATACCGTAACTATAGACAGTGCAGTGGGTACAAGGTTGTTTGCCATCGCATTTTATCTTCTTACGGCGGCACTCATCGCAGGCTCTTGTGACCCTTCTTCTTTTTTGAACTGTTATGGCCAGTGAGGACTGGTGTGAATCGGTAGCTGGTGTTCCCTCTGTTGTCTCAGGTTCTTGCGTTGCATCGGGTGTTTGACCATGGTGGTCCTCAGAATTGTCAACCTCGCTTCCGGCTGATGCTGGGGGTTGCTCTTGAATTTTCTGTTCCTCCTGCGGCGACTGCATGGTAATATCTTCAGAGACCATTGTGTTTGAATGCCTCACAATGCACCCACAAGCTCATTGGGGGCGACCAGGAATTAGATAGGGGTTTATATCGTCGTCTTCACTACTGCTCGTGGTGTCAAGCAGGAACATATCCAGGCGCCAGGGTATACTCCTGGAGCTCAAGACTACTAACACATACCGAGTTAGCATAAGCAGACACACGGCGGTTATAAACTCCACGGCCACGAGTATTCCTATGTACAATTCTTTTTTCTTTTGGCCAGCCTCATTGACTCGATTAAGCGGATAGATGCTCATTCGACTTTCCTCCCCTCTCAGACCAGAAGAGAGTTCACCATCGGAGTTGACGTACCAATGATAAAAGGGTTCCCCCGCTGATTTGCTACCAGATCGACAAGCAAAATGCAAGCAGACGGGCGACTCGTTCGTCTATACGCTCAATATCGTTGGGCGAGGACGAAAAAGAATGAAGGAGCGTGCAGGCGCAAGGATGGGTGACAGATACGACGAACAAGTTAAGTGGGAGTTTTTATCAGATGGAAATGACTCTTTGATGTTTCAACCAACACTAGTAAGGCTTGCTCGGATTGCAGACTAAAAGTTTGAAAAAGCGCGACCCACAGGGCAAAGAATGTCCTTGGCCCGTTGATAGGTGGATACAAGCTCTCGACCTTTTGAGCCTTCAAACGAGGAGCAAAGAAGGGAAGAAAGGCGTGCGCGATCACCGGATTAGAATCAAGTCCTTGCGCATAACCCCTAGCCTGCAAAGCAAGTAAGCAGCAAGCAGGATAACAGGAGGCGCTGAAGCGTGCAGGCAGATTGGAACAGCCACAGCCAGGGGTGTGGACGCTGCACCTCACGAGCGACACCGCAGATGGTTGCTCCGATGATTGTCAGTCTTAACTCCGACGACTGGAACCGAGGGAGTTTGAATGCATCTTGTCCAGACAATTCATGCAGTGGGTTTGTTTTCCGATGCAGCTACAGCAAGATGAGAGCATGGAGGAAACAATAATACAAATGTCGCACAGCTGTATCGTCTCAGACCAGGGAGGTGCAGCAACGCCTTTGGCTCTGCGCTTTCTTCCCTGCCATCCGCTCCCATGTCTTTGCTTTGCTGCATCTCGCAATTCCATCGCCGTAAGCTGCATATGCTGACTAAGAGTGTGCTTTCACATGACTTGCTTTCTCATTGCTGATTGGTTTATCGGTCGGAATGAGATTTTGCCGTTGCATTATATAAGCAATTCTAGAATAAGAATTGCCCGCGAAGACTTCCATCCCTGGCGACTCCCGATACGGAAACCTAGACGTCACTCGATGGGATCCGCGACCGCCGGCCAGGCATAAGCCCGTGCTAATCTCAGTGCTATATATTGCTCGAAGCGAGGACGGCCCAAGTATGCTGCTCTCCCAGGGTGGAAAAAGATGATGTGAACCTGAGGTGTCATAATAATCGATGCTGCATGCTCATGTTCCAGGCAAGCCCCCCTGCAAGGACAACGGAGCATCCAAACAGGAAAGTCTAGCCTGTAAACATCGTCTGCTTAGAGTCATGGGTTCATCCAGATTCTGCGGTGCTATCGGCCGGGCTTTGGCGCAGTGAGGGAATGGCCGGGGTTCAGGTTGTTTGAGCATGGGCTGGCGTAAGTTACCGAGAGGAGAAAAAGCATAGCGGTCCAGGCGTTTCCTTGCTGTTGTTGTCAATTTTAGAGACTTTCTCCGCATCGCCCGGTGCTGTCACTCGCCATCCTTGACCATATTACCCCGTGCGCGCATCATAAAAAGTAACAATACTGAGTCTCAGCCCTGACCTGTTCAACTCTTAAGTAAGGATGGCTGGGGCACCATCGATGATGGAGCCGATAAAAACGACAAGCTTTGCGGCTGTCCAGCGCAACACACCACGCTCCACCACATGGCCGACCCGATAACGGAGGAGGATGCGGAGTCGTGTACGGGATAAGGAGGTATCGGGATGATGTTTTTATTCCGTGTAACGCTCGTATCTCTTAGTTATTCCGATCAAATACTTATTTTGGTATTGTAGGGCTCTGTCGATGTTTTTGCGCAGGAAGAAGAAACGTTAGTTATTCTTGACTCGGAGACATACTCAATTGATGCATACCACGTTCTGGGAAGGAGTTCATGCTGGGCTGCCTTCTCTCTCTCTCTCTCTCTCTCTCTCTCTCTGCTGTCCACTTGCCTGATTGACCGACATAACCATAGAAGTACACAGAAGTACGGAGTAGTGCCTGGGTGAGGTAACTGAGCAGGCAGTCGTCGCCGTCGTCAAAAGAAGGCTTCGGCTCTTTCTGCCGTTCTTCACCGCGTAGCCCGATTAGGAAGTCAGGATAGCAACGCCAGGCTGGCTTCGACTTCGAGATATAAAACTTCGTCATAAAATGCTGCTGCTGCGCCGTTGTAGACAGCGACAGCTTTATCTTCTCCATACATAGCTAAATGATTCCCCACAAGCATGCAGGCTTAGTCAAGCCAGAAAGGCTAAAATAGTTAAACTGAAAAAAAAAAAAAAAGCATGGATGAGCCGCCAGCATCAACATCAAACCCAGCAGCACCAGCGGCACCAGCAGCATCAAGCTCACCTCAGCAGCAGCCGCAAGACTGCGATCCGAAAAGAGCTCCTGTTCCCTCAATTGAACTCAGTGTCTACTCCAGAGAAATCCATCCCTTCTCTCCAACCCCGCCCTTCAGAGACGGACCGCTCCCTTCCCGCACGCCAGGCCGCTCACAATGCTCCGATAGCTCTCCTCGCGCTCATCCTCGCACCCCATCCACTCCACTAAGGGTTCCGACTCCCTCGTTTGCCATAGGCGCGTCAGACCTGCATCTTCCTTCTGGATCGCCTCGTATACTCGAACCGGAACCGCGTTGGTATCGCAGAGACAGAGCTTCACAGGTCGATGAGCTTCGACATGTCCCGGACTCTCCAAACACTCCAACCAAGCTAGCTTTATCACCGCCTACCCTTCCTCACGCTCTTTCAACCTCCGCGTCAGTTACTTTACCCGCAATCAGAGCGGTGGAAGCAGTACACTCTCTCCCTTCGCTCTCAACCATCACATCTGCGGTCCCTGCAATGCAAAACACCTCCACCTTCAACACTGCCAGCACCCCGCATCAGCGTGAAAGCGCGCCTTCCAACGCAATGGAAGACAATAATTCAGCTGCAGCTCCTATTACTGCTCAGAGTCCGGGCCCCTCGACAGCCGAGAGTTTTTACCCTGACGCGCGTCATATTCTGTCCACCAGCCCAGAGTCAATAGAGTACTGGGAAGCCATATTGGACCGCTGTAACACTAGTACTCGCATAACTAAACCTAGCATTGGGGGAAGAGACGTGTTTGTGATAGGAAATATCACCGTCAAGAGTGATCACCTTGATCCTGGTGGAGGAAGTGGTTATCATCTACTTGATGCAAACGAAGTCGCTGCAGTGAAGTTGGTCAAAGATGCGATCCCGGGCATTCAAGTACCACAAACCTATTTCAACTCGAAGATTAGAGGCCACGATATTTTGATACAATCCCGCATCCCAGGGCAGCCTCTCGGTGAAATATGGCCCTCGCTCACAACTCCGCAAAAGGAAGGCTTCAAGAGTCAAGCCCGTGACATCATCTTAAAACTACGCCGGATAACTCCTGACACTTTAAAATACCCCAGATACTTTGTGGCAGGCTCACACAAGGAGAGCCAACGGAAATTGTCCGCGGAAGAAGTCCATAGCCTCTCACCAACTGATACCTGTGAGGACCTCGGTGTGGCCCATAATGATATGGTCATGTCCAATATCATTGTAAATGATGATAGAATAGTCGGTCTTATCGGGTGGTCGAATGCTGGCTATTTTAACTGGAGAACTGTCAGCAGAATCCACGCAAAGGTCAGATGTGTAGATTCAAAGACCAACGCACCTATCCCAGAGTATCACGAATCAAGGGTTCCATGGCATGACCTCTATGAACATCCACAAGAATCCAAAAGAATCGAAACTGATGAAATGGCTACTCCTAAAGTGTCCACGCCGATAGCGGAACCGAACCCACTTCTTCCATCTGAAGAGGGCTCATCACAAACACCTGCTCTCACTCCTAGAAAAGTGGCAGACATGAAACGAAGCTCCGTATCACGGGCGTCCTCGGTTGAACGCTCATCTCCAGCTCCATCGCTAAATTCTCAGCCAGTCACGAAAAAGAAAGGACCTAGCGCTGCTTCTATCAAGAAGGGGACAGCCAAACGTACGCCGGCTGCAAGCAAGAAACGAAAAATAAACGAGATTGGCGACGTGGAGGATGCAAAAGCTTCTCCCCTAGGTAAAACATCGACTCAAAGGAATAAAAAGCAGGAGTCTCAGTCGGCTGCTGGCTCACCTGCACCAGAACACAAAGGCCCAAAGAAAGCTCGTTTACGACGTGGCAAGTTGAACTCTGAAGACGATGATGAGGATATTGATGAATCTGCTTTGTTTTGCATATGTCGTAAACCAGATAACCATACCTGGATGATTGCGTGCGATGGAGGCTGTGAGGATTGGTTCCATGGCAGATGCATGAATATTGATCCAAAAGATGCCGACTTGATTGACAAATATATCTGTAAGCCCGTTCGAATTTATAATTCCCCCTGACAACCCAAGCTAACTTGCGTTTAGGCCCAACTTGCGAGACAAAAAGCCCTCTGCGTACAACTTGGAAACCAATGTGTCGCCTTCGCGAATGTCGTCAGCCAGCCCGAGTTGATGCAAAACCACCGAGCAAGTATTGCTCTGACCAGCATGGGATAGACTATATGAAGCAAGCAATGTCTCGAGGCTCAAGGCAGCCTAGCTCCAGTACTGACGAACAGAACAACAGAAAGCACGAAAACGAGGCGAGCAGAGGTGGAATACTCAACCTGGGAGAACTCAAGTCTGTCGTTTCCAAGGTCGACTCAGCCGACCAATTTCGGAAACTTGGTGCCAGCCCACTATCGGCTCGTCAGGAGGAAGTTCAAGCTCGGCTTTCAGATGCCATGGCTTCCCCCGGCCCTAATCAGAACGATTCACAGACCGAAGACGTGAATTTCGATTCTGAAGCGGATAAAGTTTCATTCTCCTCTAGCGAACGCCAACGACTCAACCAGCTTCGAAAGGAGAAATTGAAACTTGACAATCGCAAAGAGATGCTTCAAGCCCGAGATAACTTCATCGTCATTGCTAAGCAAAGAGTGAAACATGCATTTGACCGCCTTAAGGCCCATGGCTCCGTTGGCAATCTACAGCTCAAAGACATTTGCGGCTTCGATAACCGGTTCTCTCTCTCGGACGAAGAATTCGACGAATGGCGGAAATCCGAAAAGGGAGCTCTGCTGCTCGCTGATTTTTCCTCTCAGGAAAATGCCGGAGAAGCCAGCCCTCAGTTGAAAAGCGCGGTCGATGCTGAATCTGTTGAAGAGCTACTCCAGACTCTGTGCTTGAAGAAGCGTTGCGAGCGCCATAAGCAATGGACTAAGGTTATGCAGCAAGAAGTGCTTTTTGAGCAATCACTTTTGAAGGAACAGTCTGATAAATGTCACAAAGATGCCGAGGAGTTGGTCAAGAAGGCTGTTCTTAGAATGTTCAGCGGCGAGAACTAGATCCTTTCTCCCTTGATACTACTATCTGCTTTGATTTGCAGCATCCATACACCAATCACTGACATTAGACATTTGAACTTCTTATTCCGATACCCAGTACCTTTTTTACCCTTCCTCAAGCCCTTTTAAGCCGGAACTGAATACCCCATTTGACCTGTATTATTATCCTTCTTCCCATGGTGTTTTCGGCTCTAACCCCCTTCTTAATTTGCATCAGCGCCTGTTGACGGTTTTAATGGACTGATAAAAAAATCATACCAGCGACCTTCTAGCCTGTTATCTTTATTTTCTTTCTGCCCTGTTGTTGCCCGACATCCAGTGGTATGGCGTTTGTACTTGCAGGGGCTGTTCGATATTCAAGCCAGCCATGTATTTTTATACCATCCTGCATCTTTCTGTATGGTTAAATAGCTGCTTTTAAGTGAGATACTCCTGGGTGCATGGTAATAAGGAGTCAGTAAATACCGGAGTAACTAATTCTAGTGAACAAGGAAATGTGCGTCAGTCTTTTATTTCGTTCCATCGGGCTTGTATGGATAAAGATAGCCCCTACCCTGTTTAGAAAATATCCCAACGCCCTAGATTGTTTCCCTCCCTGTCCTTGACTACCTCAACCACTCGTTCGTTGTCTACATCAGAGACCACCAAATGAATATCGATACCCTCGTCAAGCTCGTCGGCAAAAGGGAACAGCTGCAGACCATATGGGTATGGAGAACCGCTAATCAACCGGCGGTCGTCAGGTGGCTCAAAAACAGACTCTACTGGGAAATTCATATCCTCAAGCCTATAGGGGGTGGTTAAAGCTGTTTCAGCTGGTGTTAGGCCGTTGCGCACTTGGGTCCGGAGTTCATCTGGAGCCATCTGTATTGCCTTTGGTATCTCTGGCCGTAGCGTTATAGAATTGGCAATGATAACAGCAAGCAGGAACTTGTATGTCCTGCAAAGGAAAGTGAGAGTGCGGAGAAACGAGCATAAACGATCTCCAACAGTATCCGTGTCGGATGAGCGGATGGTTTCCTGTATGGCTACATCCATTCCTTCGATGAGGAGCAAGATGGGCGGTTCAAAGGGATCTCTTTTTCGAGGTCTATTTTCCGACTGCGTAGTACTGTCTCGGTCGTCGGGTTGCGCAGACGCAGATACTCCTGGCTCCTTATGTGCTTTCGGCTGCCCCTGTTCAATTTTAAAGAGGAGATCAGAGACTTGGTCGACGGCACTTTGTATCTGGCCGAATTCGAGTGCTTGAAATATGTTGACGTTACGCAGGATGCTCTCTATCGCCTCAAGGGAGAGGTCGTTCATTTTTTCTCGAATAAGCCCTTGAAGAACACTTGATGATAATGGGCGACAGCCTTTGAATTGGATAATGAAAGCCCTTGGCCTGTTAGCAGTTGCGTTTCGTGTGATTGTGGAAATTAGCAGGTGTAGAGATAGCTGTTGACTGTGTTAGCGATCTGGACTGCGTCTTCGGTAATAGATGTATCACGCACTTCATCAACCCATTCCTGAACATACTCTCTGCCATTTGGTGTCTTTCCCCCTGGGTCTATGCTGAGTATCAGAGAAGATATCCCCAGTATCCGGCCTGCTGACACGATGGCTGCTGCGGGTTTCTTTGATGCTTCGTCACCGTAAATCTCAGATCCCAGCCGCCATTCGTCCTCATCCTCCGAACTAGACGTGCTTCTGTCATCGTCTTCGGACTCCGGAGGAAGAAGTGAAGATGCCAGGATCGGCCTTGCGGCTACTGCAGAAGGGGTATCCATTTGGTGGAGAATCCAGTTGTCGTTCAGAGTGTTGTTGTCTCTTTGGCTATCATTATCATCGTCGCGTATTCCTCAAAGATCTCTTCTAGGTATGACAATCGAGCTATACAGGGAATAACCAGGGTATGTTCACGAAGTATGGATGATTTGTATGATCTACAGCCAAGTCGATGTCTCGAAGGTTGACGTTTGGTGCGTTGTGGTGGATTGCAGTTGAAGAAGAACCGTCAGCAACCTAAAACTGGCTGCAAGTCAGCTAGTTATCATCAACATCACCACCTCCTGCATGTCCATGGATGGGACTTCTAACCCTTGAACGAAGGATTCAGACACGTAACCCAGCAATAACTCGTCCGATCAAGGTGAATATCAAAGTCAACTAACTTCTCTACCTCCAAGTCCATGCAGCTTCTCTTAACTACCCCACAGTGGCCGGTTAAGCATATAAAAAGGCAGCCGACAGATACGAGGCCCCCTCAGGGCATCTCCTTCGCCTTTCTATCTAAGAAAAGCCAACTAGATATTCTGATTCCTGCCCATAGCCTGCAGACTTTATACATCCATATACCAATAGCCGCCTCTAAAAACATCCAACAATGAGTCCCGGTGCCGTTGCCCAACCCGCTCCAGCCGCAGGCAGCGAGGAGGTCAAGACCAAACAAGAGCAGGAGAAGCAGCATATCCACAGTGACGAACGAGGCCTCAAGGCTCTTTCTCACGGAGGCATTCCTATCCCTGGTACTCTTTCACTCATCCTATCCTCTCTCTGCCCCTTTCCACTTGGCCGTTTGCAGCCTAGACATCTACATCTACAATTACAATACTAAGTCCCCTTCCCAGGAATACCCAGCTTCACATCCCACGAGCTCAAACGTCAATGGCAACTAGAGCATATGGCCGGGGCATTCCGCATCTGGGCTCGGCAAGGCTACACAGAGGGTCTATCAGGGCACATCAGCGTACGCGACCCCGAATTCACAGACGCCTTCTGGACAAACCCGTTAGCAGTACACTTCGGCCTCCTGAAAGCAAGCGATATGATACTGCTCCGTCTCGACGGCACCGTGATAGGCGGTAACCGTTCCCGGCCCGCCAATGCAGCGGGATTCCTGATCCATGCTGCTGTACACAAGCGCCGACCAGACGTGCATGCCATCTGCCATGCGCACACTATGTACGGCAAGACATGGTCGTCGTTTGCGCGGCCGCTGGAGATGCTGAACCAGGACGTGTGTAAGTTCTACAAGGCGCATAGCGTGTACTCTTCGTATGGCGGGGTGGTGCTAGCGGAGGAAGAAGGGGAATTGATTGCGACGGCACTGGGGGATGGGAAGGCTGCGATACTTATGAATCACGGCTTGTTGAGTGTGGGTGGAACGGTGGATGAAGCGGCGTATTTATTTGGGTGTTTGGAACGGTGTTGTCAGGCGCAATTGCTTGCTGAAGCTGCTGCTGCTAATGGGATTGAGAAAGTGTATATCTCTGATGAGCAGGCAGCGTATAACTTTGCGGTGGAAAGTGATCCGGAAGTGCTTTATTGCGAGTTCCAGCCTGATTATGAGTATGAGGATGCCATGTGTGCAGGGGCCTTTAAGAAGTGAGTTTGATATTGGGTTTTATTTCGGGTATTATTTTTTTGGTACGTGCAAATAGTACATTGGGATGTTGAAGTCGAGGCCAAATGCATAATGCAGTATGTTATTGAGATGCTAGTATCAATAAATCTATCCCATGTCTACTCCCTATGTAGCTGTTAGTAACAAAAATGCAAAAAGGGGGTAAAAAGGGGGTAAGTTAAAAAAAGGGGGTGGAGAGGAACTCACTAGCAAAAACCATCTTTATATAACCACCATGCTAATAGGCCATGCAGAACTTTTTCAACAGAACAGGAAATGAAATGAAAGAATGAGAAAAAAAAAAGACCTAAATCTCTTAATAATATAATCTGTCAATAAGAATAGTTATTTTTTTTTCTTGCCCATTTCCCCCCACCGAGCCACTTTTGAAACGAAATGCAATTAATAAAAGAATCTAGAATATTGCGTACAGCTAGGATGGACACAAGGATGAATGGATGGATGAACATCAATGATAAATAGTGCCGAAGATAGCGATATGGAAGAATATAGCTTGGAAGGGTAGGTAGGATAGATAGTAGGGTAGAACTAGTAAGGAGGCGGACCGATCCCTCTTCTCCCTGAAATGGATCTGCTGGGGGCAAGCAGACCTTTTGCTCCGTCGTGAGGGGCCAGGGGAACAACAGTGTCTGCGTCAGGGGTGGTAGGGGTGGGAGTAGCTATGCCACCGAGTAACTTGTCGACTTCCGCTCTTCGGCTCTGGCTGACGGATCGAAGCAGGATGGGGTTCTGGGTTAGACTTGGATCCCATGCTTCGACGGGGTTGTCAGCTGCGCTCCGACTGTGTTTGCGAGAGCGGGTAGATGTCTGTGGTGAAGCGGCGCGGCGAGAAGTAGATGGTGTTCTGGTCTTGGAGCGAGGGCGAGAACGAGAGTTGGAGCGGGATTGGCATGCTGAAGAGGATCTTGGGGCTTGTTTACGGGATTGAGGAGCATGGGGTAGAGGTGGGACGGGGGGTGTAGATTTGTTGTCTTTGTCTTTGTCGAGCTGCGGAGCGTGGGTTTGTTGGACTTTTTCGAGGACTGCGTCTGCGTTGCCGGCTGGACCGGTGCTGCTGAAGCCTGCGTCGGAGGTGGAGAAGGTATCTGTGACCATGCTCTCTGCACTGGAGGCGTCGTCGCTGCATAGACGTGAGTGGCCGCGTAGGGGGCTTGGATGGCGGACGTTGGAAGTGTTCATGACCGAGAGAACACGACGGAGCTCGTTGACGCGGACTGTTGAGTCTTTACTTGATGAGGCCGTTGTAGGGGAGCGAGGGTGAGGTATCTCGGTGAGACTCTGGCGGCGGTCCTTGCGGCTTTCGGCGCGGGTGCCTGGGGCGGTGGCCGTGGTAGCAGCAGCAGCAGCAGCAGCAGAGGCAGAGACGGGGCGCTGCCATTTCTGGCCATGGCCGTGAGACGAGTCTGTGCCTGTAGGGGAGCTGGCGGTTCCGTTCTTGCCAGCAGTTGCGTTGACGTTTAGATGGTTGCGAGCGGGTACGGAGCCGCTCTTTGAACCCGTGATGGAAGATGATCGGGTACGTTCCTGTTCGATGGAGGCTAGACAGGCTTCTCTTGACCAGGAAGAGAGCATTTGCTCCTTGATGTAAGACGGTAGCAAGGTATTTGTAGGTAGCTGACGAGCTGGCGGCTGGAATGATAGAGTAGCTGCGAGCCCCTGAGCGGCTGCACCGGGGGAACTTGCTGGGCTGGAAGCCGGGGAGAGACAGGACTGGTTGTAAGCGGTTTCAATCTGGGAGACCAGTTCGACGACGGAAGTAAAAGGGGTATAAGCAGACTTGTTTGACTGCGCTGCGGGATCCGTGTTGGTATCACTTGGGTTGAGCGGCTGCTCGGCCATGATGCGGGCTGCAGGGAGCGGAGGCAGTTGGACCTTGGTGAGCCAGAGACCATTCTTCTTGCGTCTGACAACCTCATTGACGATGTCTCTGCCTAGTTTGGTGCCTTCAAGGGTGAATCGTTCGACGACGGCTGAGAGGTAGCCGTGGACAAGACTTCCGGCCTTCAGGGGGGATGCAGGGGTAGAGGGATCGAGACAGTAAGACTGGAGCTTCATGATGACTGGCAGTCCGTACCTGATTGCATTGACGCCCAGACGCTCTACCAGGTTGACCAAGAGGAGGTGGGAGAGCAGGATATCAGCCTCGGATACGGTGGGGTCAGTAGCAATTTCGTAGATGTTGAAGTGAAGATGCTGCAGGAACCGTGAGACTTCTGCTGCTGCGACTTTGTTGTCATCGGGTCCCGAAGCAGGCAGGGCCTTTCTGACCAGCTTCTCTGCCCCGTCAGACAGGTCTGCTCTGTCTTTCCGCTTGCCGACCTTCAGCGGCTCTGCGGGAGCACGGAGGTCTGAGTCTTTGGTCTCCAGCTTCAGCCAGCAGAGCAGAGCGTCGACGTAGGCATATTTGACCTCTCTGTCAGCGTCACGGAGGAGCCATTGAGTGCCCTCCCAGGCGTGGACGGGAACAGGGTGCCTGGCATGTGTTCCTCCTCCTGCTCGTGAGGAGGAGCTTCCTGTTCCTGGACGGTTGGCCACGTCAAGCGTGTCCTTGACGGCCTTGAGGGCAATGATGCGGGCATTGGGGGTAGAGAAGTAGGTATCTGATACGACGGACGAGGACTCGTCTGCGGCTCTTTCAGACTCGTGGTCTGAGTTGTTTGTTGACGATGTCGGTGCCGAGGCAGGTCTGATGCGAGAGACGATCGTCTTGACCATGTCTGACACCTGATCGGTGTAGTAGACATGGTTAGCCAAGTTTGCTACGGACGACTGCAGCAGCACGAGCAGTTCCTGGCGCATTGATCCCGAGGAAGGCCGGGAGTTTGTTGCTGTTGCAGTTCCTCCTCCTTCTTCGGCGTTGGCAGCGGCAGGGAGAGCGGTATCATCCGTATGAGCGAGGGCAAGAGGGTGAGCAAAGGCGGTCTTGCTGGGCGGGGGGACGACCTTGACCCTGCCCTCGCCGAGGTGGAGGAGCAAGACGATGAAGCGTAGCAGGGCGATGAGGATGTCCATGACGCTGAGGCCGATGAGGTTTATGGAGGAGCTGAGCAGCCACTCGATCATGTAGACGAGGGCGAGCTGTGGTTCGAGCTGGCCGTCGACCAGGGGCCGTTCTGCCAGGGCCTCGACCAGGGTGACGAGCACGACGAAGCGGTCCTGGACGGGGGCCCAATTGACGATTACTTCGAGCAAGTCTGTGGCCCAGCTGGTATCGTTCTGGGGCCTGGGCGGGTTGCGAGAGACGATGAACTCGAGGACGAGGGCGGTGGCCAGGCGTATCTGCAGCCTGTTGCTTCCGGGAGTGAAGACCTTCTCCAGACAGCGGAAGGCGAGGACCTGGGCCTCTACTTCTGCTGCCTTGTCTGCGTCCGCAGCCGTTCCCGACGCAGACTCCGGATCGCCGGCCTCGACGGTATCGACGGTCTGGACAGTCGCAATGCTCATCCGACGGCGCCGGGCGTGTTCTTTTTCCAAGTTCTCAGAGCAGATGGCTCGCTGCTGGAGCTGGAGCAGGCCCGGGTCACCGGAATGGTAGAGACAGTGCAGGATGACGGGCAGGACGATGTTGAGCTGCCGTGACCAGTCTGCGCCGAGGGCCTCTGAGCCGACGACGGCCCTGATAGCCTGAAGCCCGACATTGCGCCATCGCAGGTCTGTCGCAGTAGTAGTAGAAGTAGTAGTAGAAGTAGAAGTAGTGGTGGTGGTGAAGCTGGCGTACTTGCGCACGACGTCCCGATACTGGTTGATATAGTCGATGTCTGCGGAGAGGGCGGTGGCGTCCTGGTGCGAGCAGAAGACCTGGAAGGTCGGGATGGTCTCCTCGACCATGGCGATGTCGTTTGAGTGCTGCAGGACGGTGTCGAGGATGGCGAGGACGGAGCTGGCGTAGAGAGGCAGGTCTCGCGGCAGCTTCTCGATCAGCGCCGCCAGCAGCTGCATCGTCACTTGGACATTCCTGCCAGCAATTAGCACACAGAACAGACACATCGTAGAATCACAGAGGGATGGAGAGAGAGACTCACCCCAGCTTCTGCCTCCAGACGTCTCTGGCGGCGCGCTTCTCGAGAAAGGCGCCGACCTTGAGCAGCTTGCTGCGGCGGGTGCTGGCATAGTGCAGCAGGTAGCTGAGCTCAGAGGAGTTTGGGCGGACGACCTGGACGCCCTTTTGGAAGCGCGGATAGCACTTGAGGACGAGCACCTGGTGTTTCGGGCGGCATGCCTGGCGGACGGAGTGCATCTCGTCTATCTTTGTATATCTCTGCTTGTCTTGTATATCTGTCTCGTAGTGGTCTGTTGTAGTGGTTGTAGTCGTAGTCGTAGTCGTAGTGGTGATGCTGCCTGGCCGCCTGGACGACGCTGCTAGGGACGAGCGACCATGGATCAGGCTCTTCGGTCTCTTCTCTCGCTCTGTCTGTGTCTCTGAGCGTCCTCCTGTCTGTCTCTTCCGCGAATCCGCTGCTGTCGCCGTCTGAGTCCTGGTCCGTCCAGTCCGTCTCTCGTCTTGTCCGTGAGTTGTGATGTTGTTCTTTTTCTCGCCTGCAGAAACGACTAAAAGGAAGAAACCGCCGGACAAGCCAGCCGTCTCGACTACAACTACTTTTATTCTTCTTCTTCTTTTTCTTTCTTTGCTTTCTTTATTATTATTATTACTATCTACTATCACTGACTGAGCATGTCTATCACCTGCGGCCGGATGACGGCGACCCTAAAGGCCTCCTCCTGCAGCAGCCGCAGCGCCCGCAGCGTCGCCCCCGGATGCGAGAGGAACTGGACGTATTCAGGGCGCCGCCAGTAGTCGTAGAGGTAGGCCAGGTAGGCGGCAAAGGCCTCGCTGTCGTCTTTTTCCTTGCTGTCTCTGCTGTTTTTGGAGTCTCTGCTGTCTTTGCTGTCCTTTGAGCTTGTGATGCCGAGCAGCTGCGGGTAGGCGACGGCGAGGTGCGAGAGGTAGTGCGGGTTGGCCAGCGAGAGGACGAACTCGAGCTCGAGCGTGAAGCGAGGACTTGACGGCGCCGGAGGGTTCATAGTAGATGTAGAGTATTGGTAGAAGCAGTCGGTAGGTAGAGTAGTTGGTAGAGTATTGGTAGATGTAGATAGCAGTGGAAGTAGAAGCAGAAGCAGAAGTGATTCTGTTGATCTGAGAAGACAGTAAGAGAGAGAAGAAGACAGTAAGAGAAGAAGACAGTAAGAGCAAAGACTGAGAGCAAGAGCAAGAAGAGACTGAGAGAGACTGAGAGGCTGGAGTAAGACAGAGAAAGAAAGACAGCAAGACAGCAAGAGTAACTCCTGAGCCAAAAGCTTTTCACGGCAAAATTAGCGACTTCGCTTCTTCCTCGACCTCAACCTCAACTTCGTCAACTTCACTTCCTCAACTTCTTCCTCTTCTTCATCTTCAACTTCTCTCGACTGACTCTCTTTAACCGCTCGCCAGTCTCCAACTGTCCAACTATCGTCGATCGCTCCACCGGCCTGCGTCTCCTCTGCCGGCATCCTTGCCCCTTCTTTCGCCTTCGCCAGCCCGTCCAGACGAACCAGCAGCCAGCACCGCCAGATAGACACAAAGGATATCCCCCTCGGACTCGGGCAGCCAGACAAATAGCAGCCGGCCTTACCATCAGCAGCAGCAGAAGAAGCAGCAGAAGCAGAAGAAGCAGCAAGAGAAGAAGCTCCCTGTCGCCGTCGACGGCTTTCGTGCGACCGCCAGGCCTTCTTCCCGCCTCCCCTTCCCGCCCCCTTCGCCTGCGTCTGCCCCTTCGACCCTTATTCCTGCTTGCTTTCCTGCTTTTTATACTCTCGCTCCCCCTTCCTCCTCCTCTCCTGCTCCTCTCTGGCTGCCATGTCGCTTGCTCCCATCCCAGTGCCAGGTACGATAGTGATCTTTGCCCCCCCTTGGGCGCCCGGCCTGCTGTTTCACCTCTATTAAGTGGCCTGGTGGGCTCATCCACAACTCACAACATCAACGACAACAACATCACCACAACATCACCACTGTCAGAAATACATATACTGACCAGGAACAGACAGGCAGGCCTCTCCGAGCATCACGCTGGGCTCCAACAATCCCTTTCGCAACAGGGCCGCCTCTCCATCCACGCCCAACTCGCTTGTCAGTCCTGGCTTGCGGCCGCAGAGACCGCTCTCTACCAACCCGTTCCTCGACGAGACCGAGTCCTTCTCGCCCTCGTCCCTCCCTTCGCCTGGCATGGCCGACGCCTCTGACCTCTTCGTACGTCTCTCTCTACTGCTACTCTACTACTCTGTTACTCCTTTGCTAAGTATTTGTAGGAAAACCTCTCGCTGGAGGACAGGAACAGACGCCCGCCTCCCCGGCCTGAGAACATTCCACCATTGTCCTCCTCCTCCCTCAACGCCGGCAGGCCCCTTCCGCAGCACCGCAGGCCCTCCAACCACGAGGCCTCGCGTTCGCGCTCGACAAAGACCGGTCAGCTCATCGACGTCTTTGCGGATCCCTCAGAGTCCACCCTCGTCGGCTCGTCCACCACCGTCTCCCACTCTTCTTCCACTGCAAGACCTGACAGACGGCCCCGTCGCAACTCAGATTCCTCCCTCATGGAACGCCCAAAGCTGCTCGACCCGGAAGAGGACCGCAGGCGTCGCGAGCGTCGTCACAGAGAGCGTGAGGCCAGGCATAGAGACGGCAAGTCCTCTCGCTCCAGACGTGGAAACAACTACAAACTAGACATCATCGACAAGCTCGACGTCACCGGCATCTACGGCCCTGGCTGTACGTTTTTTCTCTCTATCTATTTTACGTTCTAGTTGACTAATTCTATCTAGCATTCCATCATGATGGCCCCTTCGATGCGTGCAACCCTCACCGCAACCGCAAGGGTTCCAGAGCAGCTCCCATGCAGGCCTTCCCCAAGGACTCCCGCAACATGGCCATCGGCGGCGCGGGACCAAACAACAACAAGCTCGACCTCAACCAGATCCATGGCCGCGGCCAGGAGGGCTACTCTGACTTCTCAACCGGCATCTCCGGCGGATCAGCCATCTCCTCCTCTTCCATGAAGGCCGACGCAGCCGTTGCTTTCAACCCAACCAGCCAGATCGAACAGGTCCACAGCGACATCAGCATGGGCCTGGGGACCTCAACCTTCCTCGAGGGCACTCCCGCCAGCCGTGCAGCCATCCAGCGCAAGGAGTCAGAGTCAGACACCATGCAGGCCGGCCTCCAACGCAAGAAATCACTCGCACAGAAGATCCGTGGCATCAACAACCGCAGCATCAGCAGCGGCAGAGTCATGTCTCCCGAACCTCTGCTCCACCGTCGCCCCTCAGAGGCTGCCGACAACCCGCCTCGCTATGCGCCCCCTCCGCCGCCACCGCGTGCCACAAGCTCCCGTCGAGCAAACACAAACGACAAGAATCCCTTTTTCTCCAACAACACCAACACTACCTCAAATAACAGCAACAGCAACAACAACGCCTATGGAAGCTCCAGCCAAGATTACGATGACGCATACGACATGAAGTCGGCCAAGATTCAGAACCATAGGCTCGTCGACAGTGATGATGGGTATGGAGGGCGGCCCAGGGCAATGAGCAGCCCCCGCGGCCGGCCAGAGCGCAAAGAGAGCAGCGACGGCATGGCCAGCCTGACTGCAGAGGATTCCAAACCTTCTGGCTTCATCAGTCGTGTCAAGAGCTTGAGGAAGCCCAGGGCCAGGTAGTACTTGCTGTCTCTATCTCTCTTCTCTCTCTCTATCTCGCTGCCTGGTGTCTATCCATCATCTCTGCTTTTCCATACCACTCCTTAACACTGTTTACTCGCAATTGACGACCATGTATCTTACCTCGCATATCGCACGCACACACGTACAACACACATTCTCTACTTTCATCTATTTATCTCCCGGCTCCCCCGTCTTGATACGTAAACCAGCCGAGACAGCTTTGTTACTCCTCATCGCCATCTTCAGTGCCATTGATACCTTCTTGTTGCTTTTTTTTTTCTACCAATCTGTCCCTGTCTTTGTCCGCAAAATGTATTCCCAACTGTAGACTTAATTACCGACAGCACCTCCGTACAAGAGTAGATTCCAGAAAAAAGTGACAGAATACAACCTAAGATAGAATAATAACCATGGTCATGACAGTTTATCAAACTCCTCCGAAGCCGACAGCGGTTTCACCCTCAGCCCGCCCTTGACCACCCCGTCAAGCTCAACCTGGCTCTCGCTTCCGGCTCCAGCTCCGTCTCCAGCTCCGTCTCGAGCTTCCCCAAGCTCATCCTCGTCCTCCCGCCAAAAGTCCCTCTTACCCCTGGCCAGCCGCTGCATCCAGCCAGGCAACACGCCCCCGGGAACCTTATACGTCCAGGGGTCCTTAAACTCCTTGTTCTCAGGCACAATCTTGCCACACGACAGTACCTCGACAACCTTCACAAGCGTATTCAGCAACGCGTAAGTCAGTATGCCCGCTATCAGGCCATACGCAATCGAGTACGTAAACGGCATCACAGCAAGACACACAAACGCCGGTATTGCGTCACCCATGTACCGCCAGTTGATATCCGCAGCCACTCGCACCATCATGCTGCCGACCAGAATGAGCGTACAGCCCGTCGCCCAGGGCGGGATCGAAGCGAAAATAGGCGAAAAAAATATAGCCACGAAGAAACACACCCCCGTCGTCATGGCCGTTAGCCCCGTCTTGCCGCCCTCGGAAATGCCCGCGCCAGACTCCACAAAGGCTGTGACGGGCGACGAGCCGAACAGCGATCCAATCGATATACTCAGTGCGTCGACCGTGTAGGCCATTGCAGACCCTTCGAAGTCCTGCGTGCGCTCGTCGATGGCCCCGCAGAACCGTGCCATCGAGTACATCGTCCCCGTGGCGTCGAGAATGTCGACGTACAGGAAAGTGATCAGCGCCAGCCCGAATTGGCCGCCTGCTTTTCCCAGATCCCACTCCTGTTGGACAAGCGTGCTTTCGATCTTGTGGAAGGTAACTACTTTCTTGAAAAAGTCGAAGGAGTCGTTGCCTAGTGCGCTGTGAGGGAAGTATGTTACGTTCGTCGGACGCGGCCACGATATCACGGAGACCAGGAGGATGCCGGCGATGATGGCGCCTTTGACGCGGTACATCATTAGCACGCAGGTGAGGATGCCGCCGCAGAATATCCCGACCCAGAGCGTGGGGTTGCGCATCTTAGCTCCGCCGGGACATACGCCGTCTACCATCTCGCTTGGAACGCATCCGCCGAGTGTAACGGGGGTGTCTCGATCGCCTGTTATGGCTCCGATGCCAGCACTGTACGTCAATCCGATGAGTGCTGGTCTCGTTAGCATGATGGTCTACCACTGTTGTTGTTGTTTTCGTCATATAGGTTAAGGTAAGGCCACGAACAGAGGTACAGTCCTATTCCCACGCCAGAGGCAAGTTTGATGCACTTTGGCATTGCTCGAGCTAACCACTGGCGCATGCCAAACAGTGACAATGCGAAGAAGATAAACCCCTCGACGAACACTGCTGTCAAAGCCAGTCCGTAGCTCACTGGTCCCGATCCATGGAACCCAACGACCGTATACGTGAAGTATGCATTCAGGCCCACTGTCACACCAATCATTAGCATGCATCCCTTCCGCTTCAGCCTCATTCACATGGTTATAGTTTGCCAGGAACAACAACGTACTTCCAGGGGCCAGGGCAATAGGCATGTTTGAGAACAGACCCATGCAAAACGACGACAGCGCAGAAATAGCTGCTGTGGCAGTGATTTGGTCTCGCTTCAAAATGTTCAAACATAGGTTATAGTCTATATCCGTTTTGCATGTCGGGTCTTTGGTATCGGTACAGACACACGGCCCGCCAGAATCTGTCAGGATGGTCGCATTGACCTCGGGGAACGTAAGCTCGACGGCTCTTCCTCACGATTTGGTAGCTAGCTAGCCTTCTGAGGCCTGCCATAACGCACCGATATGATATACGCCATGGCGAAGAAAGTGGTAAGCCCAGCTCTAATTTCAGTCAGAAACCGAGCACCCTTCCGCTCACGCCGCTGCAGAAACAAAATAATATGTCAGTGCGATCATTTCTCACTCAGATCAAGAAAAAAAAAGGACCCCTTCTTTTCTCCATAACAGGCAAAATAAAAAGGACATACATGTCCGGAGCCCTCAAGCCGGAACCTGTGGCCGACAATACTCCTCGCCACAGCATCGTTGACACGAGAACTCCAGTTCTTCATAACGGCGTTAGGAGCACGTTGAAGGAGTAGAAATCGTGCAGCAAGGGAAAATATTCATTCATCCCGTTGGCTCCGGGAAAAATTTCAGCGATACGACCCATGCTGAGGGACTCGTGCGGCCCATATATGTAGTCAACAAGCCAGTTTGCCCGATCAAGGGAATGTTCGCGAGCTACCTGTCGTGTGCTTTCTCTGTGGAGTCCGCTTATCAGACCCGGCAACAAGAAAAAAAACCTTGTCCCCTTGGCCTTTTGCCCATGGTTATCAAATCAAAACTCGCTATAGCGGGCGGCCGAGCTAAGGGGTACCACGGAAACACGGCCCATTGAGCTCGGAAGCTTGGTAAGCGCCTGGAGACGAAAAACTCAGCACTATAGGCACCGCCTTAGGTTGTAGGCTATAATGGTGAAGGTTGCATTATTATTGTTATTGCAGGTTTCCTTATCACCTATCTGCTGCAGACCAGGCATCGGAGCGAGCCGGCTGACATCCCTCTGACCAGCCATTTCATCGCAGATGGCCGGGAGGGAGCGATCAAGTATCTGTTCGCACAGTTTGTTAGCTTGATCCTTACTGCTTTGCGGAGGCGAGGTGACATCTAGGGTACCTGATAGATTAGGCGGCTGGCCCTCCTACCGAGGCTCGACTCCACAGACATATGGATGTATTTTGCTTGTACATCGTATAGATTCGCACGGGCCCAACAGGGAAAGCCTCCTCATGTCTAAGCACGGTATCAAAATGAGAGGCGGCGGTTGCCGATAGTGACGGAGTAGCTACCCCGGACTCTCTCTCCTCTCTCTCGCGCTGCCGTCCCGTCCTTAGTTTGGTTGTTTTTCCGTTGGTTGTTTCTTTGACGTTTCGACGTTTGACGTTCGGCGATCCTTGAGGCTGAGCACGTGATCCCGCGTCTGGGAAGCGCGCGTTTTTTCCTCTTTTCGTTTAATTGAAGCGCGCTTTCATGATGGAAGATAATTACTGATACTTGTAGAAGAGTCTGCCCTTCAACAAGATAACTGCTGCTGCGCAATAGAAATTATCGGAGTGCCCTTAGACGCCAGGCTATCCGGATAGACAACGCGAGTGCTAGCAGAATGCCTCCAAAACGACGGGTAGGCTGAGGTCGCTCACATCCCACCATCGGGCCATGACGGGCGAATAACTAATGCTGTGTGACGCCAGGCTACGGATGACGGTGACGACGACGACGAGCAAGATGAGTATGAGGACTCTCCAGCACGCACACAGACTCAAGGAGCCACCCAGCGCCGGCGGAGCGCCACGCCCGAGTCTGAAAATGAATACCAACCTGGCGGACACCTTCAGACGTCTGTGTCGATGAACGTGATGGTGAAGAAGCTGGTTCGGCTGGCTTTAGCTAGCGAATACTCACGCCAACCCATTCGCAGAGCAGATATATCTGCCAAAGTTCTTGGTGATGGCGGATCACGACACTTTAAACTCGTCTTTCTCGATGCACAAAAGACCTTGAAGGAGGTATTTGGCATGCAGATGGTTGAGCAACCAGGCAAGGAAAAGGTGACAATTAGCCAGAGAAGGGGTGAGTGGATATGTGTATAATTTCTGTCCCGGGTAAAGGACTGCTTGCTAACGGCTTAAAAGCTGCCCAACGCGCGGAAAAATCGAGCACATCAAAATCATGGACTGTCATATCCACTCTCCCGGATGCTTACAGAACTCCGGAAATCTTACATCCATCCAAAGCACCTGATTCCTCCACTGAAAGCTCGTACATTGCAATATATACCTTTATTATATCATTGATCATGCTATCAGGTGGATCAATATCAGAGGATAGGCTGAACAGGCACCTTCGCCGTGTCAATGCAGAATATCATACGCCGCTTGATAGAACGGACAAGTTACTTGCTCGACTATGCAAGGAAGGATATCTGGTCAAGGTACGTGATTCAGATACTGGTGAAGAGGTGATTGAATATTTCGTTGGCCCAAGGGGTAAGATAGAGGTTGGCGTGACTGGGGTATCAGGTATGGCAAAGGAAGTATTTGGTATAGGACAAGGAGGCGAAGACGCTGAAGATAGCGAGCAGTTCGAAAAAAGATTGAAAAGAAGCCTGGGCATTAGGGAGAATAATGCCCCAGAGACAGAAAATGCGGAGCCCGAGGCACCACGAAGGAGGGGTCGTAGGGATAATGATGACTCTGATTGACATGCATGTATGAATCGGACTGGGTTTGACGCTTATGTATACCCGGAGCTTAGATGAAGATATCACGATTTAAATACCCATTTATATATATCACGCTTTAAAAGATGATAATTTGAACAGTCTAAGGTACATCCATTCCCCTTCAAGCCGGTTCCTCCCAACAAGACACTGTAGAGCGCACCCAGCCTAACATGCCAAAACGAGGAAAGAAAAGTGAAAAATGTAAAAAGAACAGGGCGGAAACACAGTAGATCATGCCAGTACAACAAAGGATGGTAAGAGCAACACCATAACTCCTGCTCCTTGAAGAAGCTATTGTTTTTTCCCTTGGCCATCATCTTCGTCGTCACTGGGCCCGTCACTTGGACCGTCGTCGTCGTCATCCCGGCCCTGACCCTCCACCCCTTGCCCTTCTTGCATCATATACTCCACCTTCATCAGCGCAGTTCTCATCTGATTGTACTGCGGCATCACACAATCTGCGGGCTTTTGACCCTTCTTGTTCCGTACTCGCGGATCACAGCCCGCTTCAAGCATCATCTCCAGCATTGACATGGCCAACTCAATGTCCTTTTCGTTTCCATGCCGAACAGCCAGGTGGAGCGGCGTGTCGCCATCGACGCGGTTGGTAGGGTCAACTTCAAAGTGGTATACGTCTAATAGGTAGTCCATTGTATCGTCTATATGCATATCTCCCTATTAGTTTGGGGAATCCCAAGATTGTAACCAACAAACCCCGTAGAGGGCTGCCGGGCGCTAAGGCGGGGGAAGGGACGTCTTACAGCTCCCATAGGCAGCGCATATGTGTAGCGCATGGTTCCCCATAGAGTCTGTTACTCCATTAATGAAGTCTGCAAACTCATCTGGCTTATCCTTGTAGGACTTCTCCTGTATCTCCTCGATGAGGTAGGGCTGATCGCGGCGGCAGGCTTCCACGACCAATTCGCGGGGTGAGGCTCCCTATAAACGAGGTTAGTCAAAGAGTGCTCAGAGTCACTGGTAGGGAGCCCTGGAGGCCGCAGATCTATCTTGCCTCATCGTCAGACATGTTGAGTAGAGAGAGGAAAGGGAAATAAAAAGATATACAAAGACGTGCAACGTATTAGTCTAGGGGTCGTTCTACTCCAGCACTTAAAACCGCCGTATTTAGTTCGCCTGCAGGCATGCATCGCTCACAAAGTTCAAATTCTTAGTAATAGACTTTGATCACATAAATCACGTGATATATGCCTTATGTAATCGTATTTACACGTGATCGGATTAGCTAATCATTTTCAGGAGCCGCCTATCTTTTAACGAGTTGACTGACGATCGGAAAAGCAACAACAACCACACGACAGCTGTCACGGTCCAAGTCACACCGACATACCGCCTCGCTTCCGCCTGAAAGTGCTTAGCATTAATTGTATTGGAGAATTAAGGAGAGTACTTTCAGCTGCAAAAGCTAGGGGTTGAGAACTACAACTCTAGACTGACTTCTGAACTTGCAAGAGAGGGTACCCTTCAACAAGCACCAACCTGCCACTTTATAACCCAAGGTGTCCAAGATATCTACCACAGACACGAGAACTCGGTACTTGACAGTGATGAAGAAGAGCTATGAGTTAGCCATGTCGAGAACCTCTTTGAGATTCTCTGCGGGGTCGCCATTATTCACAATACCAAGCCATGTCTCTGGCTTCTTATACCCAAGCAGGGAGAGCATTTTATCGCTCGTTCCCAGTACCTTGCTTCGAGGAATGGCCAAAAACTGGTTTTCTTCAGGCCGAAGTGTTCCCGAGATGAAGAACAAGCCATAGACCTTCCGTACTTGGTCGGGGACAGAATTGTGTCCCGCGCCATGGTAGACGGTGCCTAAGAAGACAAAGGCTGAACCCGGTTCCATCTCTGGATTATTCAATTTCTATTAGAAATTCTTGTTTCGCCACGTGTAGAATATGGGATTCAAGTCCAAGGTTGTCTGCATGAGGACAACCGGAAGGAGCTAAGATAACTCACCAGCAAAGCAAACCTCATCGGTTCGAGGGACCCTAGTGTGATTCCATTTATGGGAGCCTGGGATTGCCATGGTCGCTCCGTTTTCACGGGTGGTTTTACATCCCGCAAACATAAAGCCAAGCATAGTCTCGTTTGACAAGCTGTATTCCCCATCGTGGTGGTAAATACCATGGATCATGTCATCTCTATGCAGTCTCTGACGAGGGCCACCATAGCTGACATTATATGTCAAACTACTGTTCAGTAAGGGTCCGATGGTAAACTCCTCTGTTCGGTCTTCCCAGGTAGCAGTGCATTTCTTCTGCAAAACCATCGTTCGCAGTTTATCAATCACCTCGTACTCAGCAATTTTTGCCATGGTAGGCGACTTGCCTACAATACCGGGCACCATTATCGTTTGTTTGGGGATAAGGTCGTACGCAGCGTGCGATTCGGCCCTGGCTTTCTGGACGTAAGGATCCAGCTCATCGTTGATAGCAGCCACGTCTTGGCTGGAAATAATGTCGGTTAGAATAAGACCGCCATCTCGCTCCAGGACGGCAAGTATGTCTTCGATCGGCGCATTTGCGGGAATCCTCGTAAGCGAGACCGATGGCACATAAGACGGGTCAATTGGGGGTGGGAATTCCGGCATTTTGGCAGGCTTATCAAAATCAGCTCAGCAACACAGTCAATGCTAAATGGCTCCCAAATACTCAAATGAAGGCCGCGAAACCTGTTAACGTAAACCAGTGCTTCTACGGAGCATATTTGCCTATCGAGAATCCCAGCTTCTTTATAGCCATTATCTATCTCAGTGACGCTAGCTGGGTCCGTTCCTAACAGCATGCCATGAAATAAGTCTGGCCCAAATGACAATACCTATGAATCCTGACACATTTCACGGAACGGATGCAGGGAATGGGTAGTACCGGTGGCTGATTCTAGGTTTATCTTCGTATGCGCGATGCACACCTTGAACTTCCAGGATGACCAAAGTTTGGAGCTCATGTCAAGTGTGTTTGGGCTTCCCAGCCAACGGGATGAGCATTTCCTACTTTTGAGTCTGTCGCTTCCAGGGATATGCCGGAAGTCGACACTTCGACCCACGACCAATAATATATATGGGATGCTTCGCACAGATGGCTCTGTCCCAAGCTTCTACATGCATCATCCATCTTTGTCTCTCTGGCTCACTCTTGCGATGGCTCTAGTCCCACAGCTTTCCGCAAGCCCAGCTAAGTTTCCATCGCTCACTTCGAGAGTCTCCTGAAAGTATGAAGCGTATCTGCAAGCTGCCATAAGCTGTTCCCGAACCCCTAGGATCATTCCTAAAATTGGGCCTTTTGCATATTTTACTGGAGCTTCTTCCAGCAAGAGTTTCGAAAATGGTGATCGAAGCGGCCCTGGCGAAGTTTATCATGAGTCTGCATTACACACCATACTTAAGTACGAAGGGTTCCGCAGCGAGTGACGAGTAATTTGCGCCTGTTTGTGGACAGCTCTATTCCCTTCTGCCGTCTGCTTCGGCGCCGCCGTCGCACGTCTGTCCAGCTGTCCAGACAAATAACGGAGTATATAGTTTCCACCCGTTTCTCATGTTTTTTGTAATCTCCACCGTTTCCACATATAATAACGCTGGCATTATTGTCTCCCGTGTGATCAGACATCTACAACCCGAAAACCATGTCACCGAAGAACGACGAACAGAATGAGAAGGGGGCGGTGGTGGGAAAGGTCGATTCTCATCTTTCGAGTCCGGTACAGGAGGAGATTATCCAAGTTCAGACGCAGAAGCCGTTCACCACACTGTCGGCAATCGGGATTGGTTATGGGGTCACTAACACGGCAGTTGGCCTGCTGCTTGTTCTCGGCACGGGCGTTCCCATGGGCGGGTCGCCCGTGATATTTTGGGGTTTTTTGGCAATGGCAGCAGTCGGACTGGCTACAGCAACGACCCTATCTGAACTAATATCCGCAATACCCCACCCGGGAGGTCAATATATCTGGGTACATAAAATTGCCCCAGAAAGGTACCGAAGAGGCTTATCATATGCAACCGCAATGATCAGCTGGATCGCAGCTATCGCAATCGGCGCTTCTGGGAATCTTGCCGTGCCCGTGAATTCGTTTACAATTGTCACTCTCCTTAACCCTAACTTCGTGTATCAGCGGTGGATGGGCTTTGTGGTGTTCCAACTTATCAATATTGTGACGTGCTTTGGTGCCTGCTTTGAGTATTTTCTACCCAAAACATCGAAGGCTTTGTTGCTTGTGAACGTGCTCTCCGTTTCTGCCATTATCATTACTTTATTTGCTACTGCCAAAACCCACACGAGTGCTAGAGACTTTTTCAAAGTTGTCAACGTTTCCGGCTGGCCGAATGGAGTGGCTTTTCTGATTGGCCTGAATGGATCTAATTGGTGCTTCTCTTGCCTCGACGTTGCTACGCACCTTGCTGAAGAAATCCCGTCCCCAAGCACAAATATTCCGAAGGCTTTGATTTGGACCATCGTTATTGCATTCAGCAGCGGCCTTCTCATGATCCTGGCTGTCTTAGTCAACGTTGGCCCTATTAATACCCCGGATTACTCGGGACTTACGGTCTTACACCACATCACAGGGAGTAAAGCTGCCGCAATTGGCCTCTGGGTTCCGGTTCTTTTTCTTGTTTTCGCCTCTGTATGGTCGATCCAGACATGGCAGTCTAGACTTGCCTGGTCAATCAGTCGAGAGTCTGGCTTCCCTTTACATCGTCATTTTAGTAAGATTTTCCCGGCACCATTCTATACCCCTATTTGGTCCTTGATTGGCTCTGCAGTCGGCACAGCATTGTTCGGCTGCCTGTACCTTGCATCTGAACTCGCATTCAATTCACTCATTGCAACTGGAATTCTTCTCCAATATGCTAGCTATAGCATTCCTACTATACTAGTTCTTTACCGAGGAAGATCAAAATTTCGACATGGCCCCTTTTGGTATCCCAAGTTGGGGTTTGTGGCCAACATTGTAATGCTTGCGTGGACCCTGGTAGCCCTGATATTTTATTGTTTTCCTGTTTATTCAGAAGTCATCCCAAGCCAAGTGAATTATGTTTCGGCAGTTCTTGTGCTGATTGCTATTTTTATTACCTCACTCTGGTTTTTATATGCGAAGAAACATTACCATGTCGTTGAGATTTAAATTGATCTATGAATATATATGTACGAAGAAGTATCCAACTACTTTCCTTCGGAGGATATCGTATATGTAACCAGTTCAAAGGATATCACTGATATTGCTAGCAGAAGGGAGGTTATTGGGCCAATTAGCACAGAAGCGCCAGCTAAATATACCGCATGCAACTTAGATTTGAGACCAATACTGCATAATGAATTATGCAGTCCTTGGCTGTTGCTGTCTTCCATCGCCTTTAATATTCATGAATAGTGATTAATTCAAATAAGGTTTGCCATTTAATGGATCTTCGTACTTTGTGTCAGTGGCAAATGAACGAGCAACAAATTTTATGGGTTGAGGCCTTGCTTCATTTCCCAGCCAGCCCTGAAAAAATCTTCAATATTGGTCACATGTACCTCGGGAAAAAGCTCAGCAAGGTTCTTCCCAGGTAAATCGTGAGCATTACTCAACATCGAAAGCATAACCTGAACCTCGACCTCTTTAAACAATTTGCCCTTTAGTGGGTCATCGAACACGGGTCGATTAGAGGTCAAGGGTGTGATCTGGCCCTTGTGAATTGATTCTACTGAATCATACGTGACTTTGAACTCCCTCCCTATTAGTAGTATTAGGAACATTCGAATGCATATGTTCGGAAGTCCACAAAGCATACCTGTAGTTTTCTTAATCAAATCTTCGAGATCTTTGACTTGAAGTTTGTTAGATGCAGCCAAGGATTCTCGTGGCCACTCGTTTGCTGGAAGGCCCACCAGGCACTCAATATATGCTGCCAGGTCCGTTGAATGTGTCAACACAAGTGGTTGGGAACCATCACCGGGGAAAACACATTCTTCATGCTCAATGTCAACGAATACCCAGTATGGGGCAATATACGTTGGCTCCGGGTTAAATGGCATAGTGAGATGGTCTAGGAAGATCCCAACCCTGATGAGTGTCCAAGTCAATTGAGGGTGACGTTTGAGCTCTTCCTCGGCCTCAATTTGAAAATTGGTAAACAAGTCCGACCCTCTATACTTTAGGTGTCAGCTTTGAAATTCTCAAGGTGTTGTTAAATAGAACTTACGGGATTGGAGAATGGAAGTCAATATAGTACTCGCTAGGGATGAATTTGGTCACGGTTCCCGATTCAGCGGCAGCACGGATAAGATTGATCTGCGACTTTGCAACGTTCTCATCCGACAAAAGTAAGGCAGATACGACAACTTCAACATTGTTCTCTTTTAACATGTTCTTCATCTCTTCCACGTTATCATAGTCTACAGCATAGCGTCTTGGCTCGTTTGCTGCTCCGGGAACTCCTTTCTGTAGCAATTTAAAAATTATTTGCCATTCTCAAACCATGAGCGTAATGTTAACAATCTTACTCCTCTTGACAACACAATGGCTTGGTGTCTGCCTGACTTCGCGATAGCATCCAATACAGTCCGACCAACACCACCAGTGCCTCCTGCAACAGCGACGACAACCATGATTGTATGAGAAAAAGAATTGAATGATAATGTGAAGAAAAACGGAAGCCTTGAAAACCTGGCAGCCCGTCCCAAAATGGCCTATTAATAACTAGTAATTAAGCTCGGTGAAGCGGAAGAACTAAGGAGCTTTACAGAGTGAGGCAGCTCATCTGCACGGAAATTCCCCTTTTCACTTTTGGCCAAGCTCATCAAAAATATAGAAAAGGGTAGCTTTGGAGTTATATAGGCCAGGTAGTCAATTAACAAGTTAGATATCTCATAAGCAGCAACGTGATAGTTACTGCCGTGATATATGATAACCCTGTTATATGAATGCTGACAATAATGGATCCGCAGTTGTGATGAGAGGAAACCCCCCACTTGCATATTCTGATAAGAGAGGGGAAGCGGGTATATCCGGAGGACTAAACCGAGCCAAAATGCTTATTTTTGCCGGACTTGCTCGTATCCTCGTCGGCTTTTAAACGGTGACGTCAGTATCTCGTTCAACCTCCGAGCTGACTAACAAGGTTTTCTCAAAATAAGGTCAACTATTGATTCACATAACCTTAACTTTCGTAACTTTAACTTTCTTGTTAACCCTAATTTCACACCTCGCTATCTCCAGACAAAAGATACCCGATACGCCAAGTAGCCTTTCGTGGCTGAATACACCAATTCAAGGTAGATTTTACTTTTCATGGAGAGACTTAACTCATTTATGAAGAAGTTGCCCCTGAAGAATATAATAATTCCCAAAAAAAAAAAAAAAAAAAAAAAAAACTCCAATGCTTATCCCTTCTAAGTTCTTTAAGCTGTGGATACCCTGAGATCAAAACATCAACTGTTCACCCCCTGCATAGACTACGCATTAGATATGTGTAAGCCTGAATTCGTCTCTCACAGCTGCCCCAAGTCGCTTAACGCCATCCTCGAGGTCGTCCAGACTAGTAGTGGATACGAAGGTTATTCTGAAGAACACCTTATCCAAACATGTTTCAACGTTAAACCAGCTCCCTTTGGCAACAGCTACCCCATGACTTGCCGCCCGCTCATAAATTTTATCCTCAAGATCAAGCGATAGATTCGTTCGCTTTTCCGAGTAGTCGGGATGTCTCAGTAAGTCGATCGTAATCCATAAGAACATTCCATGTGTAGGCGTGGTCCACGTGCATAAACCTTTGGGCAGATGCTGGGAGCATGCAGCTATCATGATGTCTCTCCTTGACTTGTACTCTCCTGACAGATGGTTTAACCAATTTGCAAACCCCTCTTGCCCCCAGCTCTCAACGAACAATTTGTACAACATGACCTGGGATGGGCCGCTAGGTGGCGCTGGTCCAACCTCAGCAAAATTTTCGAAAATTTCGACTATTTGTTTGCTAGCTGTTAGCCAGCCACATCGAAGACCGGGAGCCAGTATTTTTGAGGTGGAGTCCACACGAATAACTCGTCCGGATTTGTCGAGGGAAAGGTATGATGAAGGCAGTGATTTCCGCAGCCTTTCGAATGACGAGTAAGGGGGGTTGATATCCAGTGATGAGGAAGATCCGTTGAGTCGTAAGAAAAAGTATGGATCATCCTCGAGAATCAGTACGTCGTGTCGCTCTGCAATTTGATAGATTGCTGCCTTCCGTGCAGTTGATTGGGTTACACCCGTTGGGTTGTGTCCAGATGGGATGGTATATAGCACAAATGGCTTGCGGCTTCGTAACGTGTCCCAATGCCGTAGCTTGTTATCCAGGTCTACTGGCAGGAGGCCCTCCTCATCCATCTCAATACTTTGGATATTAAGACCATGAGCCTTCGCTGCCATGACTGTACCAGTGTATGTAGAAGCCTCAGCTAAGATCCAGTCACCCCTGTTGCACAACATGCGCAAGACTATATCAATAGCAGATGTTGAGCCGCATGTAAGAGTTGTATTCCAATCTTGGTAAGGGGGATTGTGGATAAGACGGGTGTTCTCTCGAAAGCAGGCTACCAACTCAGTCGACCCAGAAGGATCGGCATAGTTTAGGGCGGACGAGAGATCAAAAGCTGCTTCCCCTATATTGCACACCATTGGATTTCTCGTGCTTGACTCCTTCGTTCCAGTCATAGTCATAGACTGCCAGGGATAGAACAAAGAGGCAGGCCTTCCAACACCAAGTGGAATTGGTACGAACGTGGTAGCTGTCTTGACAGAGTTTTTCAAGGGCGATGCACCCTGTGATAAGCTCTCGTCACTCAGTCGGTGATCCCATCGATTTGCTAGTCTTTTAGGGACGCTGAAGTGTGCCTGTCGAATATTAACGGCGTCTCGAACATCCTCATGCAGCACATCGTGTGCCTTCTCAAATTCCAAGTGCATGGTGGAGATAAAGATGAGTTGTAACGGATTCCAGGGGGACAAACGGAAACGGCTCAAGTTATTATGCCAAGAACAGGTGTGTAGGCTTCCTACAGTTTGAAATGCGTCTATGATTCCTTCAAAAACACCTTCGAAAGCCCCTTGCCCGTTGGCTCATGAAAGCTGATATATAACTAGTGCAAAGGGGTGAGGCCAAGTTGGTTACCCCTTGAGAATCTCAAAAACAAATTTATCTACACTAGGAAAAGGGAAGCAGAAGAAAGCTGAGAGGAGGGGGCGGGGCAAAGGCAAGTTGCGATCTGGATCGACAGGGTGTCGTCTCATGCCTGCTTGTTAACTAATTAGCCGGTCAGCATTTTGCACAGACTCGCGCCATCGGGTGTTGGGAAGGATCCTTTGGAGGGAGATGTAAAATCGCCCCCAACCTTGCCCACCTCCCTGTTTATGCACGGTACGCAAGGTTGCATTGTGACGCCAAGGGCGCTTCCAGATTTAAGGCGTCGATCTTATCTTGTTATCCTCCGAGTCTCCATTTTTGAACTAATTATAACCTAGCGTCATTGCTGTGTCAATGACACCTGAATAAGTGGCTGGCTGATGTGGGGTGGAACTATTTTTCAACGGCGAGTGAGGCCTCGGCCAGCGAGTAAGCTCCTGTATCACCCATGTACGATTGGCGTTTCCTCGGGAAAGCCGTCCAATGTCGGGCTCCCTTCCCCCTACCGAGCACTGGACCTGGAATGCAAACCAGGTGCCATGTTTATGCAGTTCAATATTTGAGCGTGGTTAGACCCTGTATGCACAATGTATGTGGGCAAAGGCGAGCTCAAAACAGTGAACGAGTCAAGACACAAACCCTATTCGAGGGGGGCGGACTCAACAAATGCAATAGAATGACCAGGGGAATATCAAATTGAACCAGCGAAACGGGGAACAGTGTTAGGATATCCCCTTTACTTAACGGGGGGGAAAAAAGGCAGTTATTCGTTTTATCGGTGGGGATATACTCCGTATAATTACTCCGTACATTGTGGATTAACCCCCACTATTGCATTATCTTCTCGTAAATAGCAGAAAGATCCTTCGCGGGGTCATCATTATCAACCATTCCTAGCCAAGTTCCCGCTGGCTTCTTGAACCCGAGCAGAGTCTGCATCTTTGGGCTCATCTTCAGGACTTTGCTTCGAGGATTACACAAAAACTGGTTCTCCTCTTGACGAAGGGTTCCTCGGCAGAAGACAAGATTCATGATCTTACGAATCTCTCCCGGAATCGTGTTGTATCCAGCTCCGTGAGCCATGGTGCTAAGGAAAATGAACGCCGATCCTCTCTCCATCTCTGAATCCACATTAGTTTACCATCGAAACAACGTATTGCAAAGGATAGGGTCTTACCCAAGAAAGAAACTTCGTCAGGCCTGCCACGTCTGTCATGCTCCCATTTATGAGAGCCAAGGATGACCATAGTGCCTCCGTTTTCGCGGGTAACGTTACTTCCCGCAATGAAGCAGCTGAAGCCGTCTACTTCATTTATTTTCATGTTTGGGTGGTGCTTGCTAGAGAAAACCATGTCGTCCCGATGTAGTGCCTGGCGAGGAGAGCCATGGCCAACATGGAAAGCCATGGAGATACTCAGCAACGGGTCAATGACAAGTTCTTCCGTGTGCCCTTCAAAGACAGCTGGATATCGCTCCTCTAGAATTACTTTGAGGAGCTTGTCGATTGTCTCATTGGTATCGAGGATGTTGGCAAGGGTGTCGGACTTTGAAATCAAGCCAGCGATAACCAGAGTCTTTTTCCCGATGAAATCGTCGTAGGAATCACTGTCAGAAATGGTTTTCGTGTAGGGCTCCAGCTCTTCATCGATCTTGTCCATACTCTCTTTTGGCACAAAATCCGTTAAAATGACTCCGCCATCACGCTCGAGGACCTCTAGAATCTCTTCCAGGGTAGACGTTGCTGGGATTTTGGTAACGGACCTCGCTGGCTGATAGGAGGCGTCAATCGGTGGCAACAAACGGGCAGCAGCATACTTTTTGTCCATTTTAACGGAGACGAAGGGAGCTAATATTCGACTTTGAGGAAGTAATCCAAAGTTGAAATTTGATAGACGATAGGGAAGAGCGATACTTGAACTGTGCAATTTGATGGGGGGACATGATGAACACGACCAACTCAGAGAATAAATATACCTGGAGTTGCCATTGAACCGTGGAATGCTGGGTATTATCCGGCTCGGTACGTGAAAAGTGCTCGGATTGGTACGGAATCAAGGCGCTTTC
Organism: Trichophyton schoenleinii; assembly: GCA_018357685.1. Taxonomy (NCBI): domain Eukaryota; kingdom Fungi; phylum Ascomycota; class Eurotiomycetes; order Onygenales; family Arthrodermataceae; genus Trichophyton; species Trichophyton schoenleinii. Next base: position 5,777,437 of record WOFF01000001.1, read on the forward strand.
CCGTCAAAATTACCTAGTTACGGCATAAATATACGGAGTAAGTATGATAAGGATAGTAAGAATGAGAGTTAGTGACGTGGAAGAGTTGAAGTGCATCAAAGTTACCCATCTGCAGACAGGTTTAAAACCTGTCCAGCCGCTCAATTTTTAGTGATTAACTAACGAGTTTCCCCCCTCGTGCAGAGAACCCGAGTCTAGAACTAACAGGCCGTCAACTGAGCATTTGATCTGTAATTTCTACAGAGTTCTCGAGAGGGGCACGCATAGCCCACTGGCGGGCCAGGTGTACACTTCGTTGGTTTGGCTGTTTCTCTCAGCAATGGACAAGGCATCGAAGGCTTGGGGCATAAACAAGACCCTTCCGATTGGACAGATAAGTTGTTTGTTATATCTTGATTACCACAAGATAAACTTTATCAGCTTCGAGAAATGTCGTACTAAGCCGGCCTCCACAGCCTGTGCATATACTTTGTCGAGGAGGTTACATATTCCCCCCTGCATATTTATGTGTCCATGCACAGCGGTCATTCGATAACAATCGATATTATGGCCCAGGTTGCTGAGCACAAGCGCCCATATGGATAAAACGGCAGGCCCTGTCTCTATAACGTAAACATGTTCCATGTTCCATTCCTCCGATTATACGGCACCTTAAACTCTCAGCTCTTGCTTGTTCCGGGGCGACGAAGCTTCCGGGACTATACCCGACGGATCGTCTTCCTTCAGTGTGATGTATGAGACAACAGGGCGGGATAATGATGTGTATCAATACCACGCAAAAAACTGGGCATAAATACGACTGCCACCTTGTGGATAGCTTGGGTACATCCATATTCGGGCATAAGAAAGCATGAGGTATGGATATCCAGAAACAACAGAACGTGGCGCTCTTCACAGACAAGCCGTCATGGCTCAAAAGAGGCCTCGGGTTTAGCCTGCACTTGCCGTTTAGCCAAAGCAACATGGTTCACCGTCGATGCGGTGTGGCCCGTCAGGAATGATATTCCATTAGCCAATCGGTCAAAGGAGGTGAGACCATGGGTTTGCATCTCGCCTACTGTGTGCAAGAGGCCATTCTCAGTCTTTAAATAGTTATATTAGTCAATTGCACTGAGGTCAATACCAGAGATTCTTTAAAAAATAAAAACATCACTTACCAGTCCTAGAAAAATAAAATCATTATCATATAGAAATTTGACTTGCTCCTCCCTGAAGTACCGAGATGCTTAATCACGAAAATACAAATTCTCTCTCAGACCAGGACTATCAGAGCCTTGTTTACGACTTCAATGCCGCCGAGGACATTTCTTTACTTGGTGGTCGTCTGGACCAACTGTTTGAGAAGGTTGTGAATACTTTCCCAAAAAACACAGCTCTAATTCATAGAGATACAGAGATAACTTTCTCTGAGGTCAACGAATCTGCAAACATACTCGCTCGAAGCCTTATAAAGCGAGGCTTAAAGCATGGCGACTTGGTCGGCTTGGCCGTGTCACGATCTATCGACCTTATCGTTGTCGTCCTGGCTGTTCTCAAGCTGGGTGCTGCATATGTCCCTATTGATCCATTGTTTCCCGCTGAACGTATCAATCAAATGGTCAGCGATGCTGGCCCTAAGCTCATCCTCTTAAGTGGCAGTCCGAGCAAGGGTTTGGCAAGCTGGGCAGATATTTGCATAAGCGTGGACGAAGCAAGAGACAGCTCGATTGTCGATACCACAAATCTTGAAGCCGATATACAGCCACATGATTTGTCATATGTAATATATACGTCCGGTTCAACTGGGAAGCCGAAAGGCGTTGAAATCAGCCATGGGGCTGCTGCGAATTTTCTGAGCTCGCTGCGGAAATATGAGCCAGGTTGCAATGAGCATGATATCTTGCTTGCCATAACGACAATATCCTTCGACATGTCAGCCTTGGAACTGTTGCTTCCTCTTGTTTCGGGTACCACAATGGTCATTGCGGATACCACTGCCGTTAAAAATCCCCGGGAGCTCTTGGAGTTAATGAGGCGGCATCACGTCACCATTCTGCAGGCTACCCCAGCAACCTGGACAATGCTGCTCGAATCGGGATGGAAAGGAGATCCAAGACTGTCCAAGATCATATGTGGAGGTGAACCTCTCACCCGCCAACTGGCAGACCGCCTGCTTGCCGCTGCTGATTCAGTGTGGAACGTGTACGGGCCGTCGGAGACAACCTATGGTAGCGTCGGGAGAGTGGGAGAAGGCGATATCGTCGTGGGCAAACCTGTTGTTAACGGGCGGATTTATGTCCTCGATGACAACTTGTCTCCTGCCCCCATCGGCTGCGAGGGAGAAATATATATCGGCGGCGGCAGCGTCTCGAACGGCTATCGCAACAACGCCGAGCTAACACGCGCGCGCTTCCTCGCTAATCCTTTCCACGGCGGGTTGTTTTTCCGAACCGGCGACCTCGGCCGTTTTCTCGCGCCTGGAAAGCTGCAAGTTGTGGGCCGCATCGACGGCGTGGTCAAGATCCGCGGCCACCGCATCGATGTTGGCGACATCGAGGCGGTTCTCCTCGACCATGCGAGTGTGTCTGCGGCAGTTGTTATCAGCCATGATGATCGTCTGGTGGCTTACTGCGTGTTGGATCGGGCCCTGAGCAGCGATGTTTCGCTTGATACCCTTCTACGGCCATGGGTGGCAGAGCGCCTTCCGGCGTATATGCTGCCAGCATTCTTCGTACAGATGGATGCATTGCCGTTGTCACCCAATGAAAAGGTCAATCGCAAAGCACTTCCTAACCCACTAGAAGCTATTCAAAGCCAGGCTTCGAAGCAGCCAACCTCCGAGTTGGAGCAACAGCTGCTGGCAATCTGGGCAGATATTCTTGGACACGACCGGATTGGCATAGAAGACAACTTTTTCAACCTGGGTGGTGATTCTGTACGTATCATCCGCATGCAAACGATACTAGAGAGGCTTCTGCACCGGCCTATACCTACGCCAAAATTATTTGAGCATTACACAATCAAGGCATTGGCTGCGTATCTGACCGGTATTGGCATGAAAAATACCAGCAATCAGGAACTCAGTACAGCAAGCGATAGATTTGTTGGCAGTCATGAAGACATTGCAATTGTGTCCATGGCCTGCCGATTGCCAGGCGGGGTCACAACCCCAGAGGAATTTTGGCAGCTTCTGCAGAATGGTGGAGACACTATTATCGATGTTCCTAAGGATCGCTGGGACGCTGCTAAGCTATACAACTCGAATCCTGATATTGAAGGTACCTCATATTGTGCCCGAGGTGGTTTTCTGGACTCGGTTTATTCCTACGATGCATCCTTTTTTGGAATATCTCCACGTGAGGCGCAGGCCATGGATCCAGCACAAAATCTAATGTTGGAACTGGGATGGGAAAGCTTCGAGCGCGCAGGTTATACAAAGGAACGGCTGCGAGGCAGCGCAACAGGCGTATTTATTGGAGTGAGCCACAATGGTACAACGAATAGCACACCTCCTGATCTCAAGGGATACTCAATCACCGGGAGCGCAAGTGCCGCTATGTCGGGCCGTTTGTCATATACGCTCGGTCTAGAAGGCCCATCTCTAGTGGTTGATACCGCCTGTTCTTCCTCTTTAGTAGCCACACACTTGGCCTGCAATGCTTTGCGCCAGGGCGAGTGCAACATGGCCCTGGTTGGTGGTGTAAGCCTTCTTCTCACACCAGGCATACACATTGAATTTAGCAAGCTACGAGGTCTCTCGGCAGATGGTCGCTGTAGGGCCTTTTCCCAGGATACAGATGGCACGGGGTTTAGTGAAGGTGCTACTTCCATCGTGCTGAAGCGTCTGTCCGATGCTCAGCGGGACGGTGATACCATCCATGCTGTATTACGTGGCACCGCAGTTATGCATGGCGGCTACAGTGCTGGTCTAACAGTACCGAACAGCCCTGGCCAAGTGAAGCTTATCCGTTCAGCCCTGGCGCAAGGTGCAATGAAACCCTGCGATATTGACTATATTGAAGCTCACGGCACTGCTACTAAACTTGGAGACCCTATTGAGGCAACAGCGCTCGCTGAAGTCTTTGGCAATGGACGCCCTAGTTCGGACCCTCTGAGACTAGGTTCTGCAAAGTCGAACGTTGGACATACTCAGGCTGCTGCCGGTCTCGTTGGCTTATTAAAGGTGGTTTTATCGATGCGATATAATATCATACCCAAAACCCTACATGTAAACGAACCTACCAGGTCAGTTGACTGGAAGGGGGCCAACATGGAGTTGGTTCTTGCCCCTCAACCATGGCCATCTAGGGATAACAGACTACGCCGGGCTGGCATAAGTGCATTTGGAATTGGCGGTACCAACGCCCACGTCATCGTGGAAGAGCCCCCTAAGCTTCTCGTCAACAAAAATGGCTACACTCTGCCCACTTTAGTACCTAGCTCCATTCCGTTCCTGCTCTCTGGGGGTAGTGAATCAGCCCTTAGAGCACAGGCTGAGAAACTTCGGTTACATATTGACAGTGGCATTGGAAAAGAGGACCGCCTAATTGACATTGCCTTCTCACTGGCTACTACACGTACCCACCTTCAACGCAGACGGGTAGTGGTCGCAAGAAATAAAGCACAGGCGTTGGAGGCCCTGTCATCTGTAAGCTCGAGCTCAGACAAATTCTTCAATGTGAATGAGGCCGGGAAGCCAAAGTTGGGGATGCTTTTCACCGGACAAGGCAGCCAGCGACTAGGGATGGGCAAAGAGCTCTATTCTGTCTACGCTGTTTTCCAAAAATCTCTAGATAAAATTGCAGCCCTCTTCACACAGCTGGATATCCCTCTTCTTGATGTAATGTGGGCCGAACCAGAAAGCATACATGCCTCACTACTCAACAGAACCGATTACACCCAAGCGGCATTATTCGCCCTTGAAGTTTCGCTTTGGAATTTGTGGCAGAGTTGGGGCATACAACCTGACTTTTTACTTGGTCACAGCGTGGGAGAGATTGCAGCAGCTCATGTTTCAGGTATTTTGAGCTTGTCTGATGCTTGTCGGCTGGTGGCAATGCGCGGATCTTTGATGCAAGGCGTTCCTAGTCAAGGGAAGATGGCCTCAGTAGAAGCCAGTAACATCGAGGTTGAAGAAACGGTGGACGAACTGGGCATGAGAGACGAGGTTGAAATAGCAGGCTATAACACGCCTTCACAGATTGTTATATCCGGAAATTCTGAGGCGGTTGAGGCTGTAACAGCCCATATTGCTAGGAGGGGCCGTAAGACTAAACTGCTCGAGACTAGTCACGCTTTCCACTCGGCTCATATGAATGGTATGTTGGATGCCTTCAGAGCTGTAGCCCAGGATCTCCAATTTGAGACAGCAAAGATACCCATAATCAGCAGCATGACTGGTTCACTAGCTGCAGCTGGTGAACTTCAATGTGCGGAATACTGGGTCCAACAAGCCCGCAGGGCTGTTATATTTAGTGATGCTTTCCAGGAACTTATTAAACAAGGAGCTAATGTCTTCCTTGAGATTGGACCTAGCTCGACCCTTTGTGGACTAGGTGCAGCCTGTGTTTCTGATATTTCTCAATTGAGCATGGCTCTGTGGCTGCCCTCCCTAAAGCCAAGAGCGGATGAAGTCTCCGTCATCCAAAATAGCGCACACGAGTTACATATGCGACATGTACCCATCAACTGGGCTGAATATTTTAGGCCTTTTGACTGCGAAAGAGTTAGCCTGCCTACTTATGCTTTCCAGCGCGTGTCTTACCAGCCTACAACAAAAGCCAGCTGGCTCAATGGTCTCACACAAGGAAATGAGTCTCGAACAGTCATAAGTGGGGTGGAAAATATGATGTTTGAAATGAACTGGCGCCAACTCTCCGTGGACAAGACCTGGCCTCGTGGCATCTGGGGCCTTTTAAATATATCCAATGAAACTGCATGGGTGATAGCCGCGCATCGAGCATTAGAAACCTCAGGAGTTCAACTTGTTCATATTACCAAGCTCCAGGATGCTGTGCAGCTTGATGGCGTTCTAGTTTTCTGGGACTCTGATGCTGATGTCGTTCAGAAAGCGCACTCCTTCACGGCAGCAGCCCTGGCTCATCTGCAGGAAGCAAGCAATATTGGTTTTGCCGCGCCAATTGTGTGGGTTACTCGGCACGCGGTTGGTGCGAGCGCTAAAGACCGGCCGACTGGTCTCGGGGCCGGCCCGCTGTGGGGTCTCATGCGGACCACGAGGAGCGAACACCCCGAATTGCATCTTAGACTAGTCGACGTGGATGACGAGACAAGCCTGGCTGGCCTTGGAACAGCGCTGGCAGCGGATAGTCAGACGGAAATCTCTATTCGCAGGGGACAGCTACTTGTACCGCATCTTGAACGGGCCAGCCTGGCCTCAGCACCCGCTGGAAAGCCACTACTCCGAACCGATGGCGCCGTGCTAGTTACTGGAGGCCTTGGTGATCTTGGAGGACGCGTATCCCACAGGCTGGTCAGTTGCCATGGAGTCCGCGATTTAGTCCTGTTGTCTCGGAGTGGCAAGGTATCTGCTAGAGCCGATGCATTTGTTGTTGAACTTGGCAAGTTGGGTGCCAATGTTACCATTGCTCGCTGTGATGTTTCGGATCTTGACAGCCTTAAAGTTGTTATGCAGGAGTTTACTGCTGATAGACCTCTACGAGGCGTGATTCATGCAGCTGGAGTGGTTGATTCTGGTGTTTTATCATCCTTAACTCCTGAAAAATGTGCCACAACATTTGCACCCAAGGTAGACGGTCTTTGGAACCTACATCAACTAACAAAGGACATGGATCTGGACATTTTCATGATGTTCTCATCTATCTCTGGTATCATGGGCCTGCCTGGACTTGGAAACTACGCTGCTGCTAATTCTTTTATTGATACCCTCTCTTACCTGCGACGTTCTGAGGGCTTACCTGCTACCTCAGTAGCATATGGTGTCTGGGGTGGAGATGGCATGGCAACTACTCTGGTATCAACTACTCGTAACCATCTCTCGCAGCTTGGGCTAGGCTTTTTGGAACCAGAAGACGGACTGAAGCTGTTTGAGCAAGGGGTTCAATGTGGAAAGCCACTCACCATAGCTGCTGTTCTAGACTTGGAACGGCTGAAATCTTATTATGGAGAACAAGGTGGCATACCCCCGCTCCTGCGCTCAATTCTGGGGGAGCAGAATGTTAAATTGCCGGTTGATACTGACATGAACTTACGCGACTTGTTAACAAATGCTGATCCAGCACAACACGGAAGCATTGTGCTCCACATTGTTCGAAAAGCCATAGCTAAAGCACTAGGATATGCTCAGATGGATGAAATAGACCCCAGTCAGCCCTTAAAGGAACTAGGAATTGATTCGTTAACCGCTATCTTGGTCCGCAATCATCTAGCGACTCTGACCGGCATGACATTACCACCGAACATCGCACTTCTTCGCCCAAATCTGAAGTCACTCGGCGAATTCATCCTATCCCTATTTCAAGACAATACTGACATTCGCTCGACATCCTCGCCAAAGGCCAACGGCATCTCCAGCACTAATGGCGTCTCAAGCTCTAATGGCACTCCAAAGAGTAATACCATTAATGGCACCAGCACTAATGGTACTCACGGCACCAATGGCACACCAGGTTCCAATGGTGTGTCGCATACTAATGGCACATCCAGATCCAACGCCGAGGCCAAGTCAAATGGCGGGATGAAGACCAACGGCTCGGCACCCAAAACTGTTCCTCGTGTCGATATGGCAGCTATTAAAAGGGGTGTGCTAGATCCTAGCTTCCAATTTGAAAACATAACAAAACACCCCCTCTCCTGTTTAAATGCCCCGAAAGCTGTGTTTGTGACAGGGCCAACAGGGTTTGTTGGTGCATTCATGGTTCATGAATTTCTCAAGAGAAACATAACTGTATACTGTCTTATACGCTCTCATAACCTACATCAGGCTCAAGAACGTATGACAAAAATACTACAAGAATATGGCCTTTGGAAACCAGAGTATGCACCGTTGATTCACCCTATCATTGGCGATCTCTCTCAACCATTGCTCGGCCTCCGCGAGGATATGTTTGATGAGCTAGCCGATGTAGTCGATGCAATCATTCATTCAGGAGCTCTTGTGGATTGGATGCGTCCTTTAGAAGACTACATTGGTCCCAATATTTTGGGCACCCATGAAATTTTACGTCTTGCTTCTCATGGACGTGGGAAAGCGATCCATTTTATCTCAACCATTTCCACACTACCCATCCACTTAGGTTATGGCCTTACTGAACTCGATGGAGAATATGGCTATGGCACTTCAAAATATCTTGCTGAGAGAATGATTGTGGCCGCTCGTTTCCGCGGAGCGGTAGCTTCTTCTTATCGCCTACCATTTGTCGCCGCTTCAGGCACTAATGGCCGCTTCCGTCTTGATCGTGGTGACTTTTTGAATAATCTTGTTATAGGGAGCCTTGACTTGGGGGCTTTTCCATCCTTAAATACCACGTTGTCCAGCGTTCTTCCGGTCGATTATCTATGCAGCACTATTGCCATGATTATGACTGAGGACCAGTGGCGCATTGGCGAAGATTACGACTTTGTGAATCCGCACGCGCCTACCTTTGACACCTTCTTCGGGATCATGGGTGCTGCTAGTGGTCATATGGAAGTACTCCCTTTCAGTCAATGGCATCGTCGTGCCCTTGAGTATGCAACACTTAACCCAAAGAGCCCCTTGGCCCGTATCACCACTGTTCTCGATGGCTATACAGACGAGACCGCCGGAGGTTTGCTGAAGGGCAGCCCCGTTGGCAAGCACGTCTTCGGCTTGGATGTATATCCAGCCCCGTTGATTGGTGAGGAATATATCCATAAATATCTGGATTCAATCAACTCTACAAGGCAAAATGGTGGGCTGTGAGTAGAAAAAGTAAATAGATTGATAGACTAGAATATTATGCACATATCGGGTACCCAATCAATATTTTAACTTCCGTCGTGCGGTACAAGTATCAGAGGATGAAGTGGTACAGCCTGGTCATCATCACCGTCTTCATAAGATGTATGATCGATCGTGTTTAACCTACCTAAACGTACCCCGCCCACTGTCTTTTTTAGGTATCCAGATTTAACCTGCAGTCATGTATGTACCCAACATGACTAGTTCATGTTAGGGTCGTAAACAGTAACTGCATCTTTCTTGACCCTCATCCTTTGGCTCTTTCCATAATCTCCACCACTCTCCACAGGATCATTTTCATTCTCCCACTCCCACCACTTCAAAGTCCTCCATTTAGGGCGTAAGACGCACATAACCTGCCCCTTTACCAAACCCATGGATATAGGGCCATATGTATTGCTGTCAAAAGACAGGTCAGGATCAGTTGCATCGCCTTCGACCCAAACATGATTCCAGGGAACAATCTGGGTTTTTTGGCCTCCTTCGCCAGACTTCGGCGGCCGTGTAGTGACAATATCACCTGGTAGGGCTATGATACGTTTCACAGACAATTTACTCGGTTCGGTTCTAGAACTAGATCCACGCAACGATCTTAACGTAATATCAATTAGCATCGGCTACTTCGAATACAAATAATTCGGGGGATACTAACGGAAATACCACCACCATTCCTCTTTGTAAATGCAGCTTTGTGGCATATGTGACATCCACCAGCACCATCTCGCTATCGATATTGTCGATATTGTAGCCCTTATTTAAATATGGTGACATAGATGCACCACTAATCCATTTGACATCCAAAACATGTTCGCGGAAAACTATGAGGAGGGCTAACCCCTGGACTGTGAACAAAAATGTGTCCAGTGCAGCATTTCTGCCAAAAGAGTGTCGTGAGCCACCACGCGGTTCATCCGTGTTATTCGGGTTATTATTGCCATAGTGCTGATCTCTGGTGTCATTACTGCTGGATTCAGCTGTTAAACATCGTTTGCGTGCCGAATTGAGCTTGGATATATGCGACTTTGACCTAGAAGGGGCTGCGTTTGGGTGCGACAATCGGGGGAGAATACCAAGGTTTGGTTTTTTCGGGATCAATCGGGAAAGGCGAGAGGCCGATGGTATAATGAGTCCATTCGATAGTGATAACATGAGTAGAGGGAAACCCCTATCCAGGAGGGCTGTTGCTATATCTCATGCTCTTTGATCGTTGTTCGTACCTCTTTCGGGCAGGGAATTTCTGTAGGTGAGGTTGCCCAGATCTGATAAGATAAGAGTCTTGGCATCGGGATGCAGCCTTGAAATTCAATCTTGACTGCGAGTTGTCAACCTCATATCTGCAAGTTCTTACGAGATATCGCCTATACCCAGATACCCCAAGTATACACTCCTCAAGGCATTTGGTGGAATTATGGATACAGGTTAGGAGAGACCATGGCCTATTTACTGTATACTGTTTACCAAGATTGCCAATTGAGCGAGTCAGCAACGATCCTTTGTCAATGTTTATTATAAGATATAAAAGGCCCTTATAGTATCATTTATGAATAACTTCTATATATTACTCTACAAAAGGAGTGTGGCATATAGGTGATTCAAGAATGGAAGTATATCATGCTAATTTACAATGGATGCTATTCACATTATCATCACGTAAGCTACAAGTCTCCTGAGAGGACAAAACCTCTCAAGCTCCTGACTTTTGTTACGTTGCTCCCTTTGTCTGCACTAAGACTTAGACACTATATTCACTCTCATACAGTGCTGCATAATAGTACTTAAACTGTTATCACCCATGCCTGTAGCCCCAGATCCTGCACTCTAGTGAAGTAGGTTTTTCTACACTATTTGCCTTAGAGTGGTAAATTTAAGGCAGCAGATCGCGTTAAATCACCTCCATGTAAGTATTATCTATTTATTTATTATCACCTCTTTCAAAAAACGCGTGAGCATTTTACATTTAATTAATTATATTTATAGGACTATCAATGGCTCTTATCTGCAACAAAGATCCTATGGCTGGGGGAGCCACTCTGATGAGTCTCTCTACTGAGCTTCTGTGCATGGTTGCTGCAGAACTTGGTATGTCTGACGTGGGTCGATTTTCCCGCTGTAATAAACGCCTCAACGCCGCAATCACTCCGTTTTTATATCGATTCAAGGTCAAGCCTTATTTGTGGACAAAGATGGCTGGTATAAAACCCGGCCAGTACGCGTATAAATCCCCGGTAGCAACATGGGAAACCGCCTGTGTGACCAGCATGCTTGTCACTCATACTCCTCTCGAATGGGCTGCCCTGATGAACCTGGATAATGCTATCACCCGAATGATAGGACCCAAGCCAGACCGAAACTTTTTGGTGGACATGCATTTTGGACACGCCTTGGAGTTGGCATCTATGGTTGGCAGTGCAGCTGCTTTGAAAGCACTTGCGGCCACTCATGTTGGGAGATGGCCCAGAGGAAAATGGGGTTATTATCCCATGCATCAGGCGGCTTTCAACGACCATATTGACGCTATTCAGGTTCTACTTGATGCTGGTTGCCCCATAAATAAGTTTGATGACCGTCATATGACTCCTCTTGCCGTGGCTACGGTTCGCAAGCAGATCGTTACTGCGAGATTTCTCCTGGAAAAAGGGGCTCGAAAGACTAAACTCTGCCGTGATGCCCAACTTGCGCTAGATACGCTACTTGAAGAACCGCTACCTGATGAAGAGAGCTAGAAGGCTATCTACTGAGTGAAGGATGCACTCATGTATGTATACCCCGAAATGGACGTCAATCAAGGGTGTCTCTAGGAATCTCATGACTAAACGCTAATTCTTAACGTAGTACGGAGTACCCTACAATACTGATTCCCATATGGGAGGGATCGAATCCCGCAACAACTTGTCTCTTTTTAACCTCCAGATACCCGGCCTTTTCCTTTTCATGTACTCGTTAATGTATCGACAAAACGAGATTATCCACAGATCACCAAGCACATTATGTACTGCCACCTTGTTTCCTGTGGAATATGAAAGGTAAATCCCACCTAGTCCAATTGCGTCTAGTCATGGAGGTTCAAATCTGTCTCTCAGCATTCATCTGTGCGAGAAAGCGAGGACTTCAAATATCCTATTGTTCCTATTTGCCATCTGTATTTCTTGCGACAGAACTTCAGCTGCACTGCACTTCAACGCTCTATGAAGGCACCTCATTCGATCACGTACCAGATAGCCTCAATATGTACAGAGGATGTAAAAAGAAAGTAATATTCTGATCAGCTCCCTGTGTCAAGTGTTCTCTCTTCCATTGACTTCCGCATATCGAAGATCAACCAGCCGATCCAACCTCGGGATGTACCCCCGCCTTTTCTTCCTTTTTTTTTTTTTTTTCTTGACCCGGAGAAAGGAAACATAAATAATCTTCAGCCTGAAGGATGATGTACCACTACAACCCAGCCTGGATCGAAATATATACGCTACAGAGCACATCACACAGCACTGAAGTTTACTTCGCGGCAGGAAAGTCACCCAGAACCCCGTAGCCTTCAGGAAACCATACTAATCAGTATCCCGAATCGTGTTGAACTGCATCAAGGTTTGCTCTCACACAAGCAATTATGTTTATCGCTGGGTATCCATTTTGATCGCAATCTAAAATTGATCAATCGAGGAGTTGAACGCCTCGTCGCTCACTAAGAGAAAGCTCCGAGAAAATATTGCGCTAGTGGTCTGCCTTCCTGTAGCCTTCATGGAGAACAAGGGTGATCATAAAAGAATGTGCATTGATCCCCAATTTCCGTTGCTACTTATAGCGATACTGACTACCACCATATTCTTGGATGTACCTTCGATGAGATGGCATCGAGCCACAATCGATAATCTCATGTTCAAACAAAAAAAGAAAATATAATGGTCCCAAGAGATAGCAGAATGATGCATGTAACAACTACCGTATCATGCTCTGTGTAACTTCGCATTGTAGTGGGACTGGGGGAAGTGAATAAAATGTCTGTATGTATGTGATCTCGTTGCCTTACAGACGGCCATTGCCTTTTAAAACAGGAGCCGCATCCGTGTACCATCTGTAATAAAGGAGGCGTATTTCTGCGCTTGGGTAGTCCAAATTGATAGTGTCAATAAGCGTAAAAAACTTTCTTCACCGCCCATGAGTCTGTGCAAACGTTTCCGAGGATATTTCGAGGATGCGATGCATGGTGTATCACCAGAATAATTCCAACCTGGTTAAGGGATACAGCATGGTATTGGCCGGAGGATTTGGCCTCCTTGACGTATCTGACTATTGAATCCATCTTATTCCTGGGGATTGGTTCAGCTTGCTTGCCTGCGGCTGTGGGAGCGTGCCATCTCAGCTGAATTTGCCTGGAGGAGCACGGCTGATGCAAGGCAAACCAAACCGATCAGAAATTCCTGGGAGACAGACATCCAATGAGCCTGGGCTTAGGTGAAAGGGTCAGTGGACTGATTTTCGGCACCGACGCTGCAACTAAACATCAAACTGAACATTGATTCGGACATCCTGGACTCCGTATTTCGTATGGGTTGAAGAAAAGCCTTGCATATTGAACAAACTACACGGCAGAAACTGTCGGGGTGGCCGAGCCTGGAATATGCAAGAAGGCAGGGAGCTACATAGCTTGAGAAGAGCTTTCCCCATCGACATACTCCGTACTGGACGATATTTTGTTGACCTCGGTTGATTGCAAATGAGAAAATACCAGCCTTGATAGCCACGGAAATAGCCGTGAACAGATTCGTTGCCCATATGGACCTTCCATGGGAAGACTAGCTGCAAATCCTGAGCTGTGGCCGGCGACCTAACCGATAGGCATTCCACAATGTGAACCCGCCACTCCACCGTTGACGGCTGGATTTCTTTCGTGGGAGAGCTTCTCTTCTCGATACGCCAATTATGAAACGAGAACACCTACCAGAAAGATCATAGAAGCCATATCGTACGGATACCACCAACGAAGCAATAGGTGATGAGCCTTTAAGGTCTCCACCAGCTGAGCTAGATAATGCCCAAATTCCTCGGGAGTGCTGGAAGCATTGGAAGCATGTGTTAAAAGGTTAATAAAGGAGAGAGAGAGAAAAAAAAAAGGGGGGGGGGGGGGGGGGGGGGGGGGATGTGGTTCAAGCAGGTTGAATCGAAGAACAGGCGGAGTTTAAGACAAACAAAAACCAATACAAAAAATAGAAAATGGGGATAAATAAAATTCAACTGGAGAATAAATGAATATCACCAGTGATATGCGGGAAAAAAGCGTTTGCAATGAAGCTTGCCTTTTTAGGGAAAGTCTTGCCTAGCCAGAACTCGTCGCCACGAGCGCAGGGTAAATTAATCCAATAATATCAGCGCACCAGGCAAGATTGGTTGAATCGTGTTCCCAAAGAAGACAAGGAGGAAGCAGAATCGCCTGCCTCGGTCGCAGGCTGATAGCCTGGGAAGGACTCTGCCAGTAAGTCTAGCCGAACATGCTCTGAGGCCTAAGAGGCCATAACTGCTTCGAGATATATGCCTATATAGTGTTAGTTGGCCTGTTTTATTATCAGGGAAGGCTAATTCCCCACTCAATATGGAGCTTCATGCGCACTTATAAGTAGTATGCCAGCCACCTCTTCACGCCCTGTCACCTCATCCTTGTAAAAAAAAAAGTGGCCTTTTCCCGGAGATGAAGGAAGTGCCAGTGTCAACGGCCAGTTTCTAACTTTCGGGAAAAGATGTGTTAAACAACTTCAGCCACGCATCACGATCCACAAGCCAGTCAGTGGGTCGTTTATTGTGGGGGAAAGCTCCTCTCGATTTTTGTAGATTGTTATTGAAGTTCCGTATTTTCGAAAGCTTTTAGATGTTTATTATTGTTACTAAATTTTTTTGGTCGGCTTCTTCCTCCGCTCGAGAACTCTGTGAGTTATTATTATTATTATACGATTTATCCGATAGAAAAGGGGTTTGGTACTCACCATTTACTATGTGCGGAGTATAGTTGTCCATTTAATCAACAACTGAACAGGGTTTCAGGTGAGAATAAAAGCTTCTTCACGGCAAGAAAACGTTCTCTGTTCCTCCCTTTTGAGATCCATCAGATCTGCCCTGCCAGGTGGAATGCCATATCCGAAGTAACTCCTTACGTACGTGTAATTGTTAGTAGATGTTCCAGGGAGAATAATGAACGCTTGTGATAGGAAGAGGCAAGCAAGCTGTGTTACAGGTCTGATATTCATCTTACAACTGACGGCAGCCGAGGTTCCGCAGAGTACATCTGTCACAGCCTGCTACAGCCTCCCCTGAGACCTGTCTTCTGTCATCTGCATCTCTTCTGCTGTTCCTTTTCCTCCTGTATACTTTCGATATCTTCTTGCATCTCCGACTTCATGGATGTCCGCAGCGTACGGAGTTCGTGTCAAAAGAATAATTAAGGTTGAAGCTTCCAACTTAATGACTAAAATATTATATAATACGGATAAATAAAATACCGATTCCTTAACGGTGTAGGTAGTCACGTGTAACCTACCCTCCCGTCCCAAAGGTTCCCCACAGGAGCTTCGACAGCTTCGACGGAGCGATGCAAGAGACGCAGACAGAGACGGGGACAAGCAAAGGAAGAAGACGGCCTGGAAGGATACAGTGAGAGGACGAAGAGGAAGAGAGACGGCCACACATACAGATATTGGATGGTGAGGGCCAAAAGGCTCATAGAGACTCAGCCCTGGGCTGCAGACATTCAGAGTGATCGGTGATCCTCTTAGGAGAAACGTCATATCAAATTGTTCTGCCTACACTAACAGGTAGCTACCACCACCCTCTACGTCAACCTATCCACAACACAGACCGGCAAGAGAAAAAGACCGGGAAAATGGCGTCTGCTATCCTCCCCTTGGCTGAAATCCCTACATTGTCTCTGCTTTATCGTCTTAGACATCTTACGGCAGCGGCTACCCCGCAGGTCTCCACGCCATCGCAGCGACTCAACGATATCATCAGCCATGTAACTCATGATATCACCCGGCTCGAAGTTGACTGCATCGTGAATGCCGCGAACGAGTCCCTTCTCGGTGGCGGAGGCGTCGACGGGGCCATCCATCGAGTAGCGGGACCAAACCTGCTGCGAGAGTGTCGTACGCTTGATGGATGCCGGACGGGCGATGCCAAGATCACAGATGCCTATGAACTGCCATGCAAAAAGGTCGTCCATGCCGTGGGACCCGTATATGTGATGGAAAGGTTTCGTGGAGGTCCTGGTCGGGGTGACGTGCGAAGACCAGAGATGCTGCTGAGAGGATGCTACCAACGCAGCCTGGAACTCTCAGTCGCCAATGGAGCAAAGAGTATCGCCTTTTCGTCGATTAGTACCGGGGTTTATGGGTATCCAAGTGTCGAGGCGGCCACTGTGGCGATCAAGGTGGTGAGAGAGTTCCTTGAGTCCCATCCCGAGTCATTGGAGAGGGTCGTCTTCTGTACCTTTGAGAGAAAGGATTGCAGGGCATATGATATGCTCCTACCGTACGTATTTTTCTTTCCGTTGTTCTCCAATCGTTCTCCACTATGGATGGGTATTTGAACCAGAAGGGATAGCAAAAATCCAATTTTAAAAGAAGAAATTGAAAAAGAAAACAATCCAGCTAACGAGTTGCTGAATTTTGATGCTATAGTCAATATTTCCCTCCCACTGAACAAGATCTTCCGCCTTCCACGACCACTAAGGCAGAAGAAACGGAAACGGAAACGGGAGCTGGCGTTCCGCACACCCCCGAGATCCTCGCAGCCAGTCTTCCTGATGCGCCAACATCTGAACCAGTGACTCAGGACGGTGGCTCCACGGCTAAAAAGGCAAAGCTGGCCCCAGATAATAGCACCATCACTGCTCGAGATCTCGAAGATGACGATGATTGGGAAAAAGTTGACCAACCGGTGAACACCAAGGAGAACCTCGATGATGATCCGGTGGAAGTTGATAACGGTCCAACCGCGGCAGACGTCCAGAGCGTTTCCAGTGCCGCCGATCTTGAATCCTCTCATGAAGGGAAATTCAGATAAATTCAGTCCTGACATTGACAGGCTGAGGGAATTGCTTTTTTCCCTCTCCTTTTTTTTCCCATTTTTTATTTTATCCAAAGTCACCAACCACCCTTGTATACACCGTCAGTACTTCAAGCCATTACGCCTCCTCGTTGGTTCTTTTTTCCTTTCCTTTCTTTTCTTCTTTCCCTCTCCTCACGAATGTGATATGATACAATGTGGTCAATGTACTCTGGAATTACGGATTTGGCTTAAGGGATTATGGGGTTGATTGGAGCATGGCTGTCTATCAGATAAAAAGTATGCGTGTTCCCCAATGCAGACATCGGGCTTTCCAACCCGACCATGTTTTCTTCTTCTGCCCTTTCTATCGCGTCAATCCAACCCTTGCAGTTCCACCTAGTCAGGGGCAACCGTAGCCTAAATCTCCCCATCTCCTCCACTGGATGCCCCAAGAGGATCGTCAAGCCATGAAACGGCCGGGCCACCTTGCATCCTCACATATATATGTATGCATTATTATCCATTCGTTACTGAGGTCCGAAAGTCCGGCCGGAAGGTTGAAGCGGAGCGAAGAGTCATGCCTGGGCGTTTGCGCCGGCCAACTAGTTAGACTATTAGGGTTAACTAAGTCTGTGTACATGTACATTATTACCGCTCCATAGCCTTGTGACACTCATCGATCGTTCGATACCATGGAACGGGGACTCTAACTAGTTGTCTTGTCTTCGTCACCTAGTAGTTAGTGGTATGATATGGGCTTGCATCCTTTGCCCCTGTGCTAGATGCCGATTTGTCGATATCCATCTATAAGACTGACGGTATATACGGATTTCTCCCAGCACAACGGGCCAGGGAGCCCAAGCTGAAAGGGGAAACTCGAGCAGAGCAAAGGGCCTCTCGACGTTCGTAAAACGGTGAAATCAGGGAAGAAGAAAGAAAGAAAGAAAGAAAAAAGAAAGATGAAGGAAGGGAACTCTTCGGAGATTTTTCTCCTTTTAGACCTTAACTGGGTAAGGTTCTATATCAAACCTGTTAACCATAAAATTCTTAGCTAACAATAATCCATACTAATCTGCGTAAAAGACCGGACAGGAAGACAGGGAGACAGACAGAAAGTGAGGATGAGATCTCTGGCTTTACGGTTTCGTGAACGGAAAGGTTTCGTTTTCGTTATGAAGATTTAGTTAGATGAGATACGATTCGCAGGGATTGGAATGCAAATCCCGATCATCGGATGGTGTTACCGAGGAGAGCCAGGAGTCAAGCAGGATGGTATGATATTATAGCACAGGAATGTGCCAATATATTCCCTACTTTTTGCGCTTAGTGTACCAGGGGGAGGGGTGTTAAATGACGATGCACTGCCCCCAGAAACCGGACTTCTGCCCCTTTTTCTCCCGTCACGAAATTGAGAACGAGAACGAGGGAGTGATGGGAGGCCGCTCAGAAAGAAGAGAAGGGCGATAAAGATGGGGAGTACGGAGTCGTAGCATGTCCCTACAAATCCCGACAGTAGTAATGTCATTTTTATATCAGCGGCCTCCAAGCGTCATCTGCTGAGGTGATTGGGCTGGGAACGGTTCTGCAACGTCCTTTCCCCGTCCCCTGCTGGCGCAGTTGGCGCCCCCTATTCAAGGAGTTTTTCTTTTCTTCCTGCTTGTTTGCTTGCCTTTTTTCTTTTTTCTCCCCCGTCCACTTTGCATGTGGTCTTCCCCCATGCTTAGTCTCGGGCTCTTTGAAAAATATCCTAGGAACACAAGATGGGAATGGGGATTTTGCATCAACCTAATCTAGGTTACATCATGGTATTGGGCGATAAAAAAGGAACGGGCGTGTTGCATGAGAGGGGGGCAAGCAGCGAAGGCGCAATGGGCGTATGCAGTGCGCTGGTTGAGTAGAGAATTGGAGGCCTTTCCTGGGGCTATATGTGCGGGATGTATATGCTTCATGCGAGAGCAGAGGCAGACGAGAGTGTACAACAAAAAAGAACAGCTCTAGACCTTCGGTGCAGTCAGATAAGCAAGGAGGCGTTGCGGCTGTGAACGAATGAAGATTGTACCTCCATCGACCAGCTGAGCTCTAGAAAGCTTGAGAGTTAAACATCTTGCATGAAATCTTTTGTTCCATCACACCAAGCAGGGATGGAGATACCATGTTGGAAACATGTGGGAGAAAAGGAAGACAAGAGATTTTGTTCCTCTTCATCGTATAGAGCCTTGTTTTTGTAAATCGGAAGAGGCCATTTTGTTTGTAAAATCAAGATTTCAGCGCTTGTGGCTGGGTTGAACGCATAACGTAAGTGTATCTGGCAGACCTGTTTTAAGGATGGAAGCCGAGTAGACGATGCTTGAGGATCATTCGGCTATTGACAGGGTTTCTTCAGGGTTTATTTTCTTGATTGAAAGCTCCTCTTGCCGTATGTAATAATCAAGCTGGTGATATTATATATGTATAGATATATGTGCTGACATATTATATAGCCGGGTCATCCCTCGGAAACGATGTATTCCGCCAATAGAACGTCGGCAATCGCTGTCTTTTTTGGCGAAGCAGAAATAGGGAGGGCAGACTATGTAAAAATCCTGGCCATTAAAACGAGAGAAGTCAAGCTCTGCGTCCTGTTTTCTTTTTCGGCTCTTTCTCCTCCTCGCCTCGCCCGTTAGGCAAACGGCGGCAGCGCAAGATGGCCGTTGAGATGGACATGTCATTTTTTCGCCCTCTTGCTCCTTCGCTTGCCATTCTTCTCCACTTGGGGTCTTTGTTTCTTAGTGTATATGACGACATAAAAGTCCCATGCATATTTATCCCTTTCTTTTCGTGGCTTCCTTTTCCCCTTCTCTGGCCCTTCCCATGCGGAAACGGGCATGGGATCATGGATTGGGGAGGCGGGAAAGATCCCTAGAAGACCTTGGCGACTCCAGCCGTTGGCAGTCCGCAGCCTGTTGCATCCTGGAAGAAGCAGTAAAAGTACGAAAAGTATCGTACTTCAGAGTGTTCTTAGGGGAACGGGACAACGAGAGCGAAAAAGGAAAGTGGCCTGAAAACCAGGCTAGAGGTGTAAGATGGTTACATTACTTCTGGAACCCGAGCCCTCTGGTTCTCGTTCTCGTGTCCTATCGATGGCCTCATTCTTCCGATCCGAGGTGGATAGAAGTATAGCAACGGATTTTAAATAATATCCTTGAAGAAGGCAGAGAAAGCCGCTCGGCGAGCCCATCAGATGTTGAGATTTTCCCCTGCTCACCTGCCAAATTGGTGAGGCGGCCCGTTGATCAGGCTTAGCGGTATGGAGAAGAAATAATGCTCGGGGAATGGTGGACTCTTCTGTAAGCCCGATCGATCGTATGTTCCGATCTAAGACAGTAAAGTTAGCCCTCAGCCTTAGTAGTGTGTATATAATTTTTATGTAAGTAACTGATCCCGAGCATCTCCATAAAATTAACAGTCAAAAACCCTGTTATATATAGAGTAATAACTTAGTTCTTTTCATTAAACAACAAACCTGACAGTCCGAACACATGGAAGGGGGGAGTACTCCGTAAAAGAGCTGTGTATATGCGACAACAGCAATATTGGATCTCGCTTGTGTCTCGTCCCTTCCAATCTGCCTTCTACGGCTGGAGATGTAAGGACAGCGTATCGATCTTCAGTGTAACGTGCTCGGGACCGATAGGGATGAGGACAGTGCCATACTCCGTATACAGTCATAGAATCATGCGCTCTCTCGCGTATAATTTGTGAATGCCGGCTCATGTACGATGTAAAAGGCAAGTGATAGACCATGATTTGCTCGCTGACGAGGAGTTGTGCCATGGTTCAAGCAATCCCAAGTGCCTGGATATAATTTTCAGTCTCGCCCCGCCAATGAGATGGTGCGGTTTGCACGGAGGAAGTGTTTTTGCTGACTTTTTACAACGTAGGCAAAGCAATCAAGTAAAAATAGTTAATCTGTCTCACCTTGAAGAAAGAGGGGCGCTTGTCTGCCTCCTGTGTTGCGTGTTGTCTGTTGTTTGTTGGGCCCATATGCTATTGGCATTGCAGCTGGCAACTTGGACCCAGATATTCGGCTTCACCTCCTATTGTTACACTTCCATTCCACACTAGTTTAGTTAGTTCAGCTCAGTTGCTGTGGGATGGGGATGGATATATGGAGATGACGATGGGGGAAGCAGGGGAGAATATTCCGGGTTTGGAAGATTTCAGACCCGTCGTACTCCGTATATGCGAGTGCTTGTCATTCTGGCTTGCTTGCTGATCGTTTTGGACATGCACCAGCATTAAAGTCAAGTTAACGGAGGAGAGACAGAAGATATCACCACCACAAGTCTGTCTGTCGTGACAGATTCCTGGATCAGCGGCCCAAAATCCACCCCCGTGTCCCATATCCTTCTCATATTAATCGCTATTCCGCCCCTTTTATTTTTGATGCCATGTCCCGTTGATTATTAGCTGGTTACGGAGTCCAGTCGTATCCGTGTCTCGGAGCAACTGCTTGCACGAATTTATCAGATCAAGCGGCTCAACCGGCGTTCAACCGTTGTTGTTTTAGTGTAGTTATGGAGAAAGACAGCAAAATCCGATTTCTCTTTGTGCGTGAGAATGTATCTGCGTGTGTATATGCATCTCTTCTGAGACTATGTCCGCATATCCACGCCACATCCGCCTTCCATCTGGCCGGATTGCTATCGTGCATGGACAATAAATCAACTAGTGCGTATTTGACGGCGTATATTATGCTGTATTTAAACACCGTTTTATGTACGGAGAAGGCAAAGCGAGGTCCTGTTGCTTTTTTGATCGTGCTTCCCGCTGAAGAGAGCAAGGTCACCCTGTTTGATGCTGCATTTCGAGGCCTCTGCCTCTGCCTCCTCGTATCCAACCCCTGCTAGGGGGGAAGAGCCCTAATCTCGATGGTTCGCGGGCCGGATTCCCGATCTGTCTTCCTTTTTATTTTGCGTTTGTTGTTTTATATTTTTCAACTCCTTTTGACAGGTTTTTGCAGGTCCCCATGTTCCAATCTCCAATCTGCATCTCCATCTGCATCATCATCACTGTATCGAGAAAACTCAGGATTAATCACCGTTGCCTCTCTTGCAGTTTATTCCCCCCGCCTCTGTCTTCCGTCAGCCTGTCTGAATGCATGTGTCTGTCTCCCCCCCTTGCTCGTCCCAGAGCATGGCCAGGAACTCTCGCTCTCTCCCCCCCCCCCCCCCGTCCGTCGCAAGAGAAGGCTGGTGGTCAGGTCAGGGGGCAACCACCACGCCATCTGTTTTCTTGCTTTTTCCTATACTTTCTTTGCTTCTTCTGTGTCTTCTGCGTCCTCTCCTCTCTTCTTGAGACTCGCTGGTTGTGCAGTTTTCCTTGTCCCACAGTATAAGCGTGAGCGCGAGATCTGATCTATCTGCTCGTCCACGCCACTGGCCATCGTCATGTGTGATCTTCGTATATCTGCAATCTCTGTATCTCACACCTCTCGCCTGGGTGTTATCTGCAGGCCCGTCTCTCGTTCAGCTTCGTCGTCTCTGGCCCAGGATCGTAAATCCCCGACGCTAGGCCCTGTGAGCCCTGGATCTGCTTCGACAAAAAGTGAAGGGATAATAGCGATGATAATTATGATAATAAAAAAAAACAAGAGGAAAAAAATGAAGAAAAAGAAATACCAAATGGGAAAAACGTGTCTCTGACTGATCTCAAAACGCCTGGCACCACTCCACAGAGAGTCAAGTCGGCTCTTTTTTTTAAAAAAAAAATAACATCCCAGACGTATATCGGGACCCGCATTATAAGTACACATGTGCCAAAGACAAAGGGCCAGGGATGTCAACAGTCCAGAGAGAAATAAGAAAAGGAGCAGCAGAAGAAGAACTGCAAAAATAAGGGACCCCGTACGGAGTACTGCAAGGAGTAAGCAAGCACGAAACGGTGTGTAATATCCGGCCCATCGATAAGCTGGCTGCTGGCTGCTGGCTGGTAGTGGTGGTCGTTGTTGCTGGCGGCGCTGCTGCTGCTGCTGCTGGCCGGCCGGTGTCGTTGTTATTACTATTTTTGACTAAGCGGCCATCGACGTCGACGTCAACTTCATAAACCTCGACCTCCTTCGACTTCATCTCCGGTATTTTCTCTCTGCCTCCTTCTCCCTCGTATTTCTACTTCAATCCCGCCTCAGCGAAGCTCCAAGTCATCACTCCAGCTCCCTCCCAGAAGCATTCCCTGATTGTCTACCTCGAGTCTGCCTTTCCTGCAGGTCCCCTTCACGTGTATCCATCCGCCATAGACATAGGAACTGCTGTGGAAGACGACGCAGAGGACAGCAGAAGAAGACGACGACAAGAGAGAGAAAAAAAAAAGAAAAGAAAAGAAACGACCTCTGCCAGCAAACCCCGAAGCCCGACCAACAGCAGGTTCAAAAAGAAACAAAGCAGCAGCGGTTTTGTCTCTGTATTGGTCGAAAGACGGACGCAAGGCAGCAGACAACAGAGAGAGCAAAGGAGCCAACCCATCCTAGAAGTCTCTCGACTCCGGCGAGGAAGCCCCCAGATAGAGCAGAGCCAGCAAGCAAGCCAGCGTCAACGAAAAGAAGCAAAAGGGGACGAAAAAGAAACCAAGACCACAGTCAAAAAAGGGAAGAAGGATAAGAAAAAGCATGGTTCTTTTGCGTGCGGCTGTGAATCTGATATCCGATCTGATCTGAACCCAGCCCGCATCCAACCATTACACGCGAAAGAGAGATCCGTCCGTACATTAAAAAGGGAGAACGATCTTTGTACGCCCTCGTCTCGACTCTCCTCCTCATTCATCCGCCTGGCTGCTGGATTGGCCCTCTCCGCTGGCGTCTCCCCTTTCGATCTGGCCAAGATCCAGCCCGCCGGCCCAATTTTTGGCTACCGTGCTACGCTTTGGCCGTGAACCTGCAACAGTCCGTCAAAGCTTATACGGGGAAGTCTCCCTGATATATTGTCACATATACACATCTATATATGTATATCGATCGATCTAAGCACACCTGGACCGTGTCTCCGTGTGTATATAAACATATACACACCTGTACGTCTAGATACAGTCTCGATCCTTACGCCCGCCATCCAACCGATCTCATCTGGGGAAGAAGGAACCTTCCTTTCGCCGTCTCGACAAGCTGGCCTTTTTGTTTTTCTTTTTCTCCATTTCTCCTCCCTCTTGCTCCTCGAACTGGCGAGTGACGGCCCCCGGGTACTCGCAGCAACGGAAAAGTGAGCAAGCAGAACCACCTCGTATCGCCGGGTAGTTCTGATACTGTTTCAAATTCATCCTCGCCCCAAGCAACAACTTTCAAAAAAATATGAGCTCTGTCTCCCCTTGAGCCAAATAAGGTTGACCGATTACGTTATTTCCCGTACCTTCAAGAGCATATTTTAAAGTCGACTTTTAGCGCCGCGAAGCAATCCAAAAAGGAAGCAAAAGGTCGAAGAAGAAATTAACAAAAAAAAAAAAAAAAAAAAACCAAAAGGAAATAACAACAGAAGAAAAACAAAACTTGCCGCTATCCAGAATCCATTCAGAGGCCATATACTATACACTCGATCCCCCCCCTCTGCCTCGCTCAGTCTCTCTCTCGGAGAGACCAGCTGGGCTCGCACACACCGCACGCGTGCCACGGAAAGAGCACAGCGGATTCTGACGACATAAACAGACTCTGGTCTGGAGCTGCTCCTGTACCTGTACCTGTTCCAGTTACCGCCATTCGGATTTACTCGTCTTCTGGTCCACGGGACGCCCGCTGCAACCGCACCTCTCAAAACCGATATCCTGCTACCCCTGGATTAAAACAGCTCTTGTTTTCTCTCACCACAACCCTGGTTTCTCCGTCTTCAGCGGCAAGCAAACACCCTGCTACATAGTCTCCCATGGCGACTGGACTCACTGCCTCTTCGTCTTCTACTCATCTCTTCCATCGACAGTCCTCCACCATGTATCACAGCAATCAGCCGCAATATAACTACTCTCCTCCCACTCACCACCAACCACCTCCGCCATCGTCCAGGTCGTCGGCAGAGATATCCCCTTCGACTCGTCCGCATAGGCTGGCCGATGTTCCAGTTTCTTCCCACCCTCCCAGCGTAAAGTCGCTGCCGTCTATCCACGAGGCACTCGGAAAGAGCAACCCTCTACCATACCCTCACCCTCAGCCGTCAGTATGCGGCCCCTCGCAGGCACCGGGTCACATCGCGCCTTCATCGAATCTCATGACTGGCCCAAGTGCGGAAGGGCCGAGTGGGCCATCAAACCCGTTCTCATCAACAAACTCCTCAGCCCCATCCCTGCGGGAATCCATCCTTAACTCACAACATCACCCCTCTGCTCCATCTCAGTCCGAAGGCTCGATAAGGTCTCAGGACTCACAATCCCGCTCTATACACTCCATAGGGTCGGAGAAATCGTCTACAAGGAGTTCGGTTGCCGACAGAACATCAATATGTACCTCACACGCACCTACCTTTGACATGCTATCTACGACCTCCACTGCCGTCTCTTCGCCAACTAGCTATGTGTCGCCAGTGAGCTACAACCCGCCCTCCTATTCATCCCACCGGAGTGTCCCTACTTCGCAAACTTTCCCTCCACCATCCTTCGAAAACAGATCTGCTCATTCGACATGGACCTTTGGCGCTTCCGACCATACCGCAATGGAGGGGGTAAAGTCGATGCAGAAAAACAATGGAGGACAATACTGTGATGCAGTCAAAAGACACCTTGATGATTACGACGTCCGCGCATCTCTAAACGAGGTATTTAATTTCCCGTTCTGTCATGTTGCTAGTTTACTCGTTTGAAAGAGAGAACAAAAAAACGGCTAACTTTAATATACAGGTCCGAGACACAAGTTCCCGGACGCTAGATATACTTCGACCATATTCTCAACGTCCCCAGTCATCTAGGGCAGAGTCAATCGACCCAGCTAGCTTGTTACCCTCGCTAGCTGAAATCGATGAGTTGCTCCACCTCCATCGCCACACGGCAGAGATTCTCGAAAGAATCCGTTCGGCCGCAATCTCCCATGAACACTCTTTAAACGAGCAGCGGAGTCACCAACAAATATTTAAAACAGATCACACCCGCGAGAAAGAGCGGATGTCGATGTACGGCGAGGAGTACAAAAATGGTACCGTCTTGGCAGGTGGCAATAACACTCACATAATGAATGGTTCTAGCCTCGAAAAGAAGCGCAGGGTACGATGAACTTTCCCCTCTTCTCCACTGAGCATGATCTATCATCTTCATTCTGCACTCAGTTCCGCTCTTGCTAACCTCCAAATTGTAGAAAGCTGCCCCACCTGGCCGCTGTCATAGCTGCAATCGTGCCGAGACCCCTGAATGGCGTAGAGGGCCTGACGGCGCTCGAACTCTCTGCAACGCTTGCGGTCTGCACTACGCCAAACTCACTCGCAAACAGGGCATGAACAAGACAGCCTCATCTACGTCTTCTTCGTCGCAGATGGCAATGGCTGCAAGTAATATTAGGCCCAGAGCTGGTGTTGGCCGATCGCCACCTCTCCAACCCTGATATCAACATGCAACTCCTCAGGACAAATCAATGCCACTTGATATCCTCCCTCGTTCCACCATATACCATACTATATATATTTGTGCGATGTATTTTTATACATATCTTGTCGGTCTTTTCTCCAACTATCCCCTTCCTCCTTTTTACCTTTTTACTGTCTTTTTCAAAACTGGGTGGTTCGGAAAGGTAAAATAAACCTAAAGATTTATTTCAACATCCGGGGGCGTTTCTTGCTCGTCCTTATTGCACCATTCGATTGATTTCCTGTCCCTTATTTTTATCTTTATCTTTTTTTTTTTTTTTTTTTTTTTTTTTTTTTATCGTTGCATGTCTATTTCTCCGGAATATCTGGAATACAGGGCCGTATGTATGCTGGGAATTGTCTCTTGTCACTTTGGAAACTGGAGTTACCAAATTTCTTTTACAAACTTTGCATATGTGTGTTTGCTCTTTTGTTTTGGCCTGTGTCTGCCCGATTATGCTGTTCTTTCTATCCTGTGGTTCCTGGATCTCTTTAATTTGTTGTCATATATACCCATTTACTGTTAGCAGTTCTATTGAGAATTGGAGATTTTACCACCATGATAGATAAACCTATGTCCCAAAGCATCTCCTCTGCCGTGTGCCATATCGAGAAGAACACAGCGAACGAACCCAGTGGCCAAAAAGGTCCAAAAGTGGGTTTTCTGGCAATAAGGTAATGACGGGTACCTACCCGCCAACCTTATCTGAACCGTTATCCAACTTTCACCCTCAGCCAGCCACTTAACGTTTGCTTGACCTTGATTGACATCATAATTGTTAGGTATAAGCGCCGGCTTGATTCGAAATGGCCTACGGTAGCTCCTCTTGACCCGACATAGCATGACTTACCCGGCTTCCGCTTCTACGGGAATTCGGATTGCAAAAGCAACAATATCAGACAAGGCTGTGATGAATATGCCTTGTGGTAACTAAATTAACTCAAGGCAAAAAAAAAAAAAGAAAAGAAGGAAAGGAAAGGGGGGAAAGAGAAGGAAATAAAGGAGGAAGACCAAAAAAAAATAATCAACACGCTCTTTTGAAAGATGTTACTCCGTTCACATGGATATAGATGCCGAGAAACTCCACTGGAGCCCACCCCTCGAATCGCCCGCGATGCGTTGTCTTTTGACAGATATGGAGCCTTTAGTGGCAATTTTGAAATATACCCTTGAGCATGACTCACCTACATGCCTGTGTTCTCGAAAATTCTTTCAGTGGGGATTTTTCGGATTCTCTGCATGATCTCCGGTCATGTCTTTAGATGAAATAACGAAACCTGCTCCGTGGGGTATGGATATGTTTCAAACTCGTGGGGAGGTAATCGTCATTTATTATCCATGGGACTGCCCTATATATGGAGAACTTTGCTTACTAAATTTCCCTGGGGATGATCGTGCATTATCTCGCAATCGTTCTCTAATAGGAGCAACATCCATTACAATTAATGCACACCCAGATGCCGACTCGGAGCGGAAAAGGGTCCATTTCAAGATTCAACGCGACATGTGGCTAAGACACCACCTCCTGCCGGAATTTCATGTGTATAAACCCATGACCCGGCTCCTCGCAAGATTGTCTCATACATATTGAAGGGACCATTCAAATTTTTTCTGCAACGATCTTGACCCGGGGAATATTCCGGTCTGCCTTCTTCACCCGTGGAATTTTTCCAGAGTTACAGATTTGGCCCTTAGATACATTAAATCTGTAATTTTGCACGGCTCAGCCCTTCCAATCAAATCTTCCTCCATGCACAGCTCCGGTCAGGGGTGAAGGGGATACCCGACCCAACAACGCTATATACCCTGACAAAGATGAAGATATCTTTCTTCCGTTGGTGGAAAAGCAAGGGCCTGTCAAACTCCCCGATGCAAATTTGCAAATCTGGAACCTCGGAATTCACTCTCATATGTGGTAATGGATGCGCACATGTTCCAGCATGGATTGGCTGGAATGGACATATGTGCGATCTCCGAATGTCTCCTCACCCCTATGACGTCTCAAAGAGAGTGAGAATCCGAAAACTAGAGGTGAATGAATTACGTGATGGTAACCCTTCATATCGCCAACGATTGCAAAGATGAGATTTGAATTGTACTTCCGACTAAGGGGGGGAGTATCAGGAGCAAGACGACATTGGAAACTCAGGAGCTGGATACCGAAGATAACCTGACACTTCTAAGTAGTGAGGCGCTCTTCGGACTTGGGGAAAGCATTACCAGATAATTTTGTTTCTCACATTCCAAAAATTCCAACAGCATGGAACGGGCACTGGAAGAATCGCAGTTGCATGTTTCATATAAGGTAGTTTTGTCCCAGAATCTCGCCAGGGGAAAGTATGCAAGTCACGCTACACGTGATCATACAAAATCGCATTGATGGTTTAGTGGTAAAATCCGTCGTTGCCATCGACGGGCCCCGGGTTCGATTGCCGGTCGATGCAGCTTTTTTTGCTTCTTTATTTTTTGTTTTTGACCGGCAGACCATATTTTACAGCTGCCTTGTAATTATTGACCAGCCGAAGCCTGCAACAAGTTGTGAATTTGTATAACGTGTTAACACACACGTATATAGTGTAACCAACACCACGGTGGACACAGTAGGCTAATGCTAGATAGAAAATGAATATATATTGAAGACTAGACAGCCTATATGCATGCTTATCCCTGTGTCTAATAAAGATGCAATTGAAGTAGCTATGAATTACAAGAAGTCCGCTGGCGCTTTCGGCAGACAATGCAACAAACGAGAATTAAAATGAAAGAATAGCAGGCGATAAATGCGCTCATATACCCTGGGAGCAAAAACACACGCAGGCAGGCGGGCAAGAATAGAATGGAGAAAAACGAAAGACGACGAAGAATACGCGCTGGAGAAGAAAGTGTATGTAGAAGAAAGGAAAGGTCGGACAGCGTGGGGGGGGGAAACGGGATGGGAAAGAAGAAAAGAATCATTCACTTGAAATCCAGCATGCTGTTGTTGGATGCCTTCTGTTCCCGGATGCCGTGTGCTGTTCGTGTCTATTTTAATTGTAATTCGTCAAGGCGGAGATTTGAGGCAGACTCTGGAATTAGCCTTGGATCAGGCCCTCCAATTCTGCGGGTTGCATCTTCCATTTCTTGGGTGGTCACGTATTTGTTCGGCTTGCAAATGTCAGGGGTATGTTGGGGAATAGCTGGACTGTGGCCAATGGACATGCCCACGCGGATCTGGAGGTGAAGCTGGTTAGAATTCGATAAAGGAGGGAGAGGGAGAGTAATAAGTAGTAGGAAGTTCGCCAACATACCAATGTTTCCAAGGCACCCTTTGAGTTATCGACCAAATCGGTGTCGAAGTTCATTCGGCCTGGCTCAAAAAGGACTAAGAGGGTACTTCCACCGAACTTAAAGTATCCAAGTTCGTCGGTTCTTGAGACCTTTGCGCCAGCCTCTTGAGTGATCACAGTGCTGCCGACCATCATTGCACCGACACAGATGACCATCACACGGCCATGAGCAACAGAGTCGATGGGGACGATGATTCGAACATTCTCGCCGTAAACGTCCAAGGCCGAACGAATAGCCATTGGGTTCACGGTGTAATATTCTCCCTCAATGGTCTTGGGAGTGCCGAGAATTCCATCAACGGGGATATGGAAGCGGTGGTAGTCCTGTGGAGCGAGACGGAAGATACCGAGAGCCCCGTTCTTATAGCGCTCCACGTCCTCGGGATAAGCTTTCCCGAGAAGTCGTTCGATGGAGAATTCACGTCCCTTGACCCAGATCTGAGTGGCTTCAGTAATGCGGTCGAAGACCACAGACCGACAGTCAGCAGGAGACACGATGATGTTGGGATCATCGGGAGCTGAGCAGGGACGCGCGCCGGGCTTCAGGGCGCGGTAGAAGAATTCGTTGAATGACTTGAACTGGTCTAGGGGGAGAAGCACTTCGCTCATGTCAAGCTGATGGAATTCAATGAATGCCTCAATTTGGCTAGATGAAGCAGGGTCGTCATATTTTCGACCTTGCTTGATACTCAAGGATTTGAGCATTTTACGAACTGCAAAACAAGTCAGTTGGGTTAGCTGCTGATTATACTTATGTGTGAGGGTATCAAGGGGGTAGGTAAAAACTGGCTGACGAACTTCTCTTCTTCTCCATTTCCCTGCTCTTCAATCCCTTATACAGCAGTCGAATACCCAATCGAACATATACGCTCATCTTCTCTTCGTTGATCTGGCCTGTCAAGCGATCCTGTACCAAGATGTTCGCCGAGTTGGCGCCAATCTTATAACCTCCATACGACAGCTTAGTGATGACTTTGCTGTACCATTTCCTCTGTGCCTGGCTGGAGGTTACGAAGCCACCCATGACCAAATTGTCAACCTGTCTCCAGTCCTGACTGGCACAGGTAGCAAGATGGGTGATGATATCTGCATCGGATCGCTTGCCCAACCGAGGTTGATGGCATAGAGGACACTCGCGGATCTCAATGACATGTTCTTCGCCTCGTTCGTCAGTGAGGTCACCCTGAGGCGAGTTGGTGCCTTCTTCGCTTCCAGAAATCGATTCGTCGCGACTAGTTGTAGTAGATACTGTTGGTAGTTCAAGGTTAGTATGCGCAGGGTTCAAAGTCAGGCGAGTACCGCCGCCCCCAGCGGGGGTGAGGAGAGCATTATCATCCTCCTCCTCATTATCATCTTCATCATCGGGTAGGATCTCACTTTCTAACGGCCCTGAAGAGGACGATGGGAATTGCACTAATTTAGACATGGTGGCGCCCACTGTCTTCTTTTGCAACTCCTGAAGTTTCTCCTCAAGACAGATCACCGCCTGATCAAAAGTGAGATCCATGGTGTCGCCGGTTGATTCATTTTCTGCAGCAAATCTATGGAAAAATCCGTCGATGGTTGAGTCTTTCAAAGTCGAGCCTAGGGTGTCGAGCATAGTGGTCAATTCGATTTTACTGATACGCCCGCTCTCGTCGGCATCGTACTGTCGGAGCATTACGCGCCAGAACTGCTGCCTCAGAGCTGGATAAGGCATATACTTAGCTTTAATATGAAGTTCTGGGTTATGCTTGTCTTCCCATCTGTCCTTGTTCTTCAATAAGAGAGGTATAACGTAATGTTTAAATGCTTCTGTGTCGGGGTTAGTAGAAGGGAATCCAGTCTTGTCTGGAGAAGGGGGTGAAGTGCCTCCCGGAACGTTCAGGGTAGCAGCGGAATCAGCTTGAGAGGCAGTAGGGTTGGAGGTTGGGGCCGGCTGCTGGTTTTCCTGCTGGTACTGACTCGCTAACGAGGCAGCTGAGGATTTCGACTTCAGGGATGGTTTTGCCATCTTCGCGAGGTTTGAAGCTGAAGTAGAGCGAGATAGAGTGAGTCTGAATCTAGATTTGGAGGAGCTTTGAGGAGTAGTAGGCTCCACGGGATCCTGGGGGAGGTCGAGGAGTTCGTATAAGCCGGTCTCTGGGTCGGCTTCAGGGCCAGCCTGAATAAGAGTCTGCAGGGGGAAGTTTGTGGAGGCAACGAAGTCGTTTCCAGACAGCTTGTCTCTGTCAATGACGGTAAAGTTGATGGAGTAAGCTTGTTCATGCTTCATCGCTTGGAACACCATCTTCTCGTCAAAGACCGGGTTTAGATTATGACGAATGACACGGGTTCTCATGGTCTTTCTACCAAGAGAGGTGACCACAAACGGGTCCATATCAAAGGATGTGCGGGTCACTATCCGGTTTTAGTATGTTTAATTTCTGTTGGCTCATATGAATTAAAAGGTATATTTTAACGTACTGTTCTTTTCCGGGGGTAGGTCAAGGACCTTGTTTATTTCAATAAAGACAATGCCAACCACACCGTCTTTAGCTCCGCAGAACTCATACGCCCGTACGGCAATGGACCTCCGCTTGAGCCGAGCAACCTTTGACTTTTGTCGTTGCTGAGCAATAGCATCTGGTCTGGTCAGGTCCTCCCTTGAGCTCTCCCCAACTTCCTCGTTATCTCCGGACGTAGTTGGCGTAGCATCTTCTTCCTCGTCGTCACTGCTACGGATGAGGTTCTTGAATTTTGAAAGGATCTGGTCCGCGGGAGCAGAAGGGTTGGAGGGGTCGACAAGAGAGAATTGCAGTTGAATCTGGCCGGAGACGTCGTTGTTCTTCTTGCTACTTGTCTTCCATTTCGATTGGAGGTTGTACCATTGGGGCTGGAGTGGCATTGTCAGTTGAGCACGCTATACTTGTTTTCTGCTTTCTCTTTCTTTCTTTCTTTTTTTATTTTCTCTCCCCTCTCTCTCTCGTTTCTCGTATGGGGTAGCAATGAAATATAGCAATTGAGCAAAGGATCGGCATGCGTACCTCCTGCTGAATCTGGCCGTTTGAGAATATATCTTCCAGTGCGATATCAAACTCGCCCATGTAATCCTTGCCAAACCTATCCTTATCCCAACAGACGCACTCGAGCAGCGGGACTCCAACAATAGGCAGATCAAAACAGACGTTCCACTCTGGGTTCAAAGTCTTGCTGATTGTCGGGGTGGACTCTCTTGCATGGCCTAGCGTGACCACCAGGTACTGAAGAAGCGGGAGATCAGGTTAGCTGGGATATTCTGGCCAGGGGGGGGAGGGAGGGGGGATAGGGGTGGGAATTGGCAGAGTTGCCTGGTGGACAGGGATTCACGTACGGGATCACTCATGCCATTCCTATCCTTTGCAGCTAGATTGCGGCCCTAGACGGTTAAAAAGATCAGCACCGGAGTCAGATTAGATATCACAGCCTTACAGCCCGCCCCGGAAGGAGGCCATAGATAAATAAGGCAGTCTTGTCTGGGCCCGGACGTACGCTGATAACCTGTGTCTTCAAGATCAACGGGTATTTGGTCTCGGAGGTCCCGGTCGAGGAGGCAGAGAGGTCATCTTGAGAAGAAGCAGCGCCAATCTTGGGGGAACGGTTCCCACTGCGCCGGTGAGGGAGCGGCAGGCGGACCATCGTTGGGACTCTGAGAGGAGGAGGAGGAGGAGAGAGAGAGAAAGAGAGAGGCCGGAGTCGAGCTGGAGGTTTTCTGCTCTCTCTGGGCGGATGGCAGGGCGGCTGCGGAGGCTACGGGATGGCAGCAGTCGAACGTGAGGCCTCTGTCAGCTATGATTGCAAGGTCATAGAGGCTGGTACGAGTCCATTCAGGTATCCAGGCGGACTGTGACCTGTCGAACGGCGGTTTTGCGTGTCTGTGTGCAGCAGCGGGCGTTTGGCGTTGGTGTTGGTCGTATAAAGACGAGGCTCGCCCCGGGGGATGCTCGGTCGATGGCGGTGGACGAACTTCACCGACTTCCGCGATCAATTAACGTCGGAAAAGACGGGTGGAGAAGGAGAGGGACATGCATACGACGGGGAAGAGTGCAGCAGAGAAGAAACAAGGCCGGCGAGCAGGCGTGGGGAGGGAAGGTCGAGAGGTTCTTGGATTTTTATGTTTGCTGTCGATGTTGTTGTTTTCCCGCGCGAGGATCAAACAAAGTAAGAGAAAAATAAAAATAATAAAAAATAAAAATAAAATAATAAAATAACCCCCCAAAAGCAAAGAGAGGGTCACTTTTCGGGAATCTTTTTCTATATATAGGCCTGGAGTGCTCGTCTGCGAGTTATTCGTCTAGGAGCGCCTGCAGGGAGCGGCAAGGCTGGGATCCATGAGAGAGCAAGGAGCACGAGGAGCGAGAAGAGCGCAAGAAGTAAAAAAAAAAAAAGGAGACGCAGGAGAAGAAGAAAGACGAGGATGAAGACGAAGAGATACGAAGGCAGGAAGTTATTATTTTTATATTTATTATAATTAGCAGCAGCAGCAGCAGCGAACTCGTTTATCGATAGCTAAATACAAGCTAACCAACTAGCTAGACACGGGGGGGTGCGGCTGAGCGACACGAAAGTGCTTCTCTTGTCTTAGCTGAGGACTTATCTCAAAGGCCGTAAAGGAGGGATCTCTAGGGAGTCTTTAAGCAGTCTTAGGGGGGGGGGGGCTTTAGGGGGCTTTAGGGGGGTTGTTGGGGCATGTTGGGGGCGGCTAGGGCCTAAGTTTAGTTAAAGCCGGCCAGCTCCAGTTAAAGGCTCCAGTTAAAGCCCAGTTAAGTCCAGTTAAGACCAGTTAAGGCCGGGATGCGCCACACCCTCCATGACGGCCAGCAGACAAGCAGAAGCCTGTCGGATTCCCAGCATCAGGCAGCAGGCCAGCAGCCAGGACGAGAACGAACCCGGTGTCAATCACCTGCGCTGCACGATGACTCGGCGCCTTCGGACTGATGCCGTCCCTCCTGTCCACTGCGTCTCTCGACCTCCCTCCCATCATAGTTACCATCAACAGCCACCAAACCGCGAAAACCGCTGCAGCAGACAACAACAACAAACAACCGGGGAAGGGAAGGGAAGGGGAAAAAAGAACTCAAGGCCGTCTTTGGCCGATGCAGCCTGGTCCACTCTGCTCGCTGCCCTGCGTTGAACGATGACTTCACTCATGTCACAAAGCCAACATCATCGGTTGACGCGGTCCCCCAGTTCAGGTTCAGCCCACAGCCAGCCAGCCAGCCAACCATGCACCGTCCCTCAGTCCATCTTCCGTCGTCCTACGAGATAACTAAGTGAGGGGAAAAGCCTTTCTGCTTCTCCGCAAGATTAACTTGGGCCGGAAGGATTGGAGGAGAGAGAAAAGCAACGGCAGGAGGATGGATGGTAGATAGGGACTGGGAAACAGAAGAGATCCCGTTCGTGGGCAAAAGAAACGAAAGAGTGTGCTGCCGGCAGCGTCTCTCCACTCTCATGCATGCTGTGGATAGAGGGACATCAAATGGAGGGGCTCTACTTTGTTTATGGGACAGTCTTTTGAGGCGTACGGAGAAAGAGAGAGGCATAAACTATGCAAGATGTTATATGGATAAAGGGACGCTGCAGTCATGTCGACATGGCTGGTCTCTATTGGCAGGGAACCCCCAGACAAGCCACACCGGAGAAAGACATCCCCTCTGATACGGACGGGCGAAGGGCCAGGCAGGGCAGGGGGGGTGACGAGGACGGAGGTTGAGTGGTCCATATCTGAATTCTCTCGTCTGCGTTTCCCACCCCCCCAGCCCGGCTCTTTTGAGATGGATATCACTTTCTTGTTCCTTGGACCGGTTCAGAAGGTCATCGGGCCACCGCTGCGTCGTTAGTATAAATACTTAAAAAAGTCACTACGGCTTGAGGCTGGAGATATCTCGGATAAAGGTCGATGCTAGATCTACATCAAAAGACAAAGAGGAAAGAGGGGAGAAGATCATTGGGGGGGATATCAAGGATACCGTGGGGATATCGTTTTATATCTTTCAACAATGGGTAAAATGCTGTTATATTTAAGCAGTGAAATTGGCTAACAAGATGCCAGATTTATATATAACTATGTATACCACTCATACATAGAAAGGCTCGAGCATTGACTATCAAGAAAAAGACAAACCCCCCCCAGGTCAGCCAACATGTCTCTCTTGCAACAGAAAAAGATCATGCAGAGCCAGCAGCTTACCTGACATCCAATGCTTCCTGGGGACCATCGATCACCAGCTTACTTCTTCTCCTCGGTTGGCTTGTCCTCGGTCTTCTGCTCAGACTTGGTGGCACCCAAGAAGGCACCCTGGGCAACATCGATGCCTATTATGACAGAAATATCAGTCGTTGAACGGGTCTCCTCAGGGCTAGTTGGTTAGCTAGCTAGCTAGCTGTGGTCTCAATCTCACCCTTGTTGATGTTGTCGTTGGCACCCTCGCCAGCCTTGAAGAACTGCTTCTGACCAGCATCAATGCCTACAACTCATCTCCATTAGCATACTTTCATAACCATATGGCATAGCAATGGCAGCAGAAGAAAAGCGTACCCTTGTTGAGCATGTCGTTCTGGCTGCTGCCGCCCTCCTTGTTGCCGCCACCGGTCATCTTGTTGACGAAGTCCATTGTGATTGGAAGTGTGTAGTTAACGACGTGTAAGGTCTGTTAAGGTGGTAAGATGCGATATCTAACAGCGCCAATGACAAGTTAGCTCTGCAAGTCCAACAGCTGGATCAGGGCAAGGTTGAACACAACCACTCACCGAAAAGATGAATTGAAAGATTTCTAACTCAAGGGAAGGGAGGGAGAGAGGGAGGGAGGAGGAGGAGGAGGAAAGGGGCACAGCACCAGCTTTAAATACTTCAGCAAAACCCACCACGATGGAACCGAGCAGATTATGGCCAATCTCCCACCTACCTAGCCTTAGCTACGGACCAAGTACCGTCACATCCTCCGTACTTCCCTTCTCACGATCAAGGGCAGGGCATCGGGCCATCCGGTAGGAAGGGGGAGGGGCAGCTCGCAACTAACCCCCCCGTATACTCCGTACCCAGCAATATACTTCCATAGCGTACCATATAACTGGCTTACAGAGGGGGTGAGATGCCGTCAAGCCATCGCCACCGGCAGCACGCAGAGCCTCGATTCGATCGATTCAACACATGCATATCCCTTCCTTCTGATTCCTCCCGTCTCCCTGCAGCAGCCACAGGCTGGACATGGGGCATGGATAGGTGTCCTTAAAGGGTGTCCTCCTTTTTCCTCGCTTCCCGCTGCTGGCCGGTACTTAGACCAGTCAGTGCTGGCATATACGTCCCTTCGCTGCCCCTCTTCTGCCCCTCGCCAGGTCGCAGTCGCATGATAGATTGGCGTGGAGACCAAGTGGCTCAGCAGTGCTGTGATGGCCTTCGTCACTGGCTGGTTGGGGAGGGCTTGTTGGGCTTGTTTTTCTTCCCTGGCGGACCCTCGAGTGGGAGATGAAACCATTCAGCAGTGCAGACGAGGCTGCGATCGACGGGCAGCACTGGACTCTGCGCCATCACCGCCGTGGCTTGACGTCATCTGTGGCCCGCTGGTG
This sequence comes from Trichophyton schoenleinii, assembly GCA_018357685.1. Lineage (NCBI taxonomy): Eukaryota > Fungi > Ascomycota > Eurotiomycetes > Onygenales > Arthrodermataceae > Trichophyton > Trichophyton schoenleinii. The sequence goes on from WOFF01000001.1 coordinate 5,814,859, forward strand.
GATGGGGGGTTCAGATCATGAAGAGCAACTACCAAGGTATGGCGAGATGCAAGCAGTCGCATATTTGTGTATAAGTAGTTGAGTTATAGGGAAAGAGGGAAGTGTATTACATATTTTTGACATAAGGATGGATGGATGGATGTTGGGTATATTAGTTATTCATTAGTTGTCGTATTAATCCTATCTTTTCCCATACCTATGTATGTTGCAAGCTCCAAAAACCAAAAAAAAAAAAAAAACCCACGCTGTGTATGTAAACTATGGAAAACCCTAACTATTGAAGACAAAAGTGCAAAGAAAAGAGACCAGGACCGTCGTCGAAACACCAAGCATATATCAAAAGCTGAAAAGCTCGCTTCTCCTTTTTCCCTCGGGGTAAATAATCAACGCTGCAAGAAATAGCCCAACCGTCGTGGAAATGCTCACTTGAATCATCGCATATGCTAAATCAAAAACAACATCACCATACACTTTGTTCGATCCAATCCGGGCTGCTAGGTCCTGGAAAGCTGGATCACCAGGGTAGCCAGACCCACCAGGATGGCCGGCCAGAGCAGATGCTATTGCCGTCGTGGCTGCGGAGGTGGCACTTGCTATCGTTGAACTTGCAGTGCTCATCGTCTGGTTAGCAGCTGTCTGGCCTGCTGAGTTGGCCTGGTTGGCAAACGCAAGTCCAGAGACCAGAGATCCGCTTGCTGCCAATCCGGAGGGTACCTGAACCAATATTCCTGGTAGCATGGCCGCGGCAGCCAGGCCGTGGCCAAGTCGACTGTAGAGATTGCCCATGATCCCGATGGCAAAGGCGCCCATGCAGTTCGCTATCTGCAGATTATGGGGGAACGCCTTGCTGGTAAAGAAGTTCACCAGATAGCCGATAAAGGAGAAGATAGCCATGACTGGCACTTGCTTCCATTTCGCCTGGTTAATCAGCGTGAGACAGACGGTGAACGCTATCACGGACGGGAAATTATAGGCATATTCGTTTCGGTCGGGGCTGGTAGGGCAGATATACGCTGAACTAGCGTCGTGGTCGATTTTGCCGTAGAAGGTCGTGCCCAACATCATTCCAAAACCAAGTACAAGAGAGTAGATAATCGCATAAACAAGCCGGACCGAGCCGGCCAGGATATTTTGCGACTGTAGCTCGAGACTGCTGCACAGGACCATGAAGCCCGGTAGTATAAGGGCGATAGAGGACTGAGCGAGCGCAGGAAAGCAGAAGAGACGGTCATCACCCGGGCCATGTCGGATGCTTCCAATGGCACGAGAAAGGAACGAGAGGAGCAAGGCGGCAGTGAGCTCGAAGATATTGGCATATAGACGGGAGCGTGGAACGGCAATGTACTTGAGCGCTCCCAGTATACAGCCGAGAGCAAAGGAGACCGGGAGATCAATCACACGGCCAGTGAACGCAAAGGGTCCAACGGCAGCACTGGCAAGCCCGAACAGAAGTATCAATATCAATACATTGTATCTTGGTTTCTCGGTCTTGACTTCTTCTAGAAGCTGCATCGCTTCCTCAACACCAATCATATCGTGCACCACGTCTTTGTATATCTGATGAACATCTTGTAGTTTGCCCAAGTCCACGCCTTGGTCGCAGCGCTGCAGTTTTAAACTGGTAGTATGTGTGGATGAATCATTGAACGAAACGAACATGCAACCAGGGAGATATAGGAACTGGGCATCAAGCTCAAGCACCCGAGACGTCATTCGTAGACATTCCTCGAGCCGGTGTGTGGGTGCTCCATAGGCCATCAAGGCCTCGCATAGCTTCTCAAGGTACCGTTGTCGAGAAATGGTCTCCGCGATATGCACTGTAAGACGAATCTCATCTTCTAGACGTGGTTTGTTGCATATCTTCTTGACTGCATTGACCATCAAGCCGCTGCTTCGAGATCGTTTAAGCTCTGGCCGTCCTGCGGATCCAGTGCCCGAACCACCTCCGGTCAATGTGGCCTCCGAGCCGAGAGTGTTAAGTGATAGTGCGGAAGGATTCTTGTTTTTCTCATACCATTTGGGCCGGGGGGTGGATTTCCCTGGGGTTGTTTTTCCCGAGGTGGGAGCACTATTGGGTGCAAGGAGAGGAGAGGCATTGGCTTGCGGCGTTGGAACCTGCTGCTGAGATGTACGGTTTGCTTCTGCCTCGTGAAGTTGGCCCAATCGAAGGATATCTGTCAGAATACTTCGCCCGTGCTGTACAGGTGGTGACTGGGAACCACTAGATTGTGTATCAATAGAATAATGCCGCCTGTTCTTGGGTTCCGCTTTGGCACGAATATTCTTCACAATTTCATTGGCTTCCTCGGCACGAAGTGTGAATTGCCGTTCTCGGTCGTGCTCATGCTCATAGGCTGCTTTGGATCCGGACCTCGACTGTCTCGAATAATGCCGTCCTTCATGACGGGGCTCAATTAGATCCTGCGATAATGATTCCTCGTCGGACCTCCGGCGACGATGGAAATATGATGCTCTTCGAACCTGCGAAGCGAGACTTTGAGCCTTCTCGTAAGCTGTCTGGATTGCCCTGTTTTTGTTTTTTGATGATTCTGTCGACTGGGCTTCTGATATTGAGTCCGGAGGCCGCCCAGGGCTGCCCATGGGGGTCACAATAGGGCTTGCTCCTGGGGAGGATTGTGCAGAGAGTGAATCTCGAGTATTGTACATGGGGAGGAAGTCAGAGGACTTAAATGTAGGGAGGGACGGCCGGTGGACAAACGCAGGCACCTGGGGCTCAGAGGGAGGAGAATTATCCATATAATCTCTTAGAGGGATGTCTTCCGGGCTTGTATCCGATCCATCCGACCCAAGAGTAAATTGAACTCGATGGGAAGGTCGTCCCCTGGTCTCACTGCTGTCACTTGTGTTGCTCATATCTCTGACATGGATAGCAGGGCCCAGTCGGGGTGAGGTTTTTGGCGAAGGCTCCTGCTGTGGCCGCCGTTCTGAATTAGGGGCAGCATAGTTGCTCGATGTAAATGGGTTGTAGTTGGGGAAGTGTTTTGGCTGGCGAGGCCAGTCTGCCATAATCGGCAAGAGTAGTTAAGAATATAACTGCGGCACAGTGAGGAAGAGTTGTGAAGTCTCAACCACACAGAAGCAGGAAAAAAACGAGATAATTAGCTGCGGGAGTGTTAAACATTTAGTCCGGGTGTCTTGTTAGGTTGATTCGGGTATATGGTGACGAGAAGTGTGTGCGAGAATCAAAATAAATACTGAGCAAAAGAGGGAGAAACTGAAAACTCGATCAGCAGGAGAGCAGTTGTCCTGTCTATCAGTCACTGCCCTCGGTCTAGATGGCGTTCCATGTACCCGTTCGCCACAACCGTAGTAAGGAGCAGTTATAGATGGACAAACGGGCTTGTAGCTTAAAGAGTCTAAAAAGGAAAAGAAAAGAGAGCAAGAAAAAAAGAAATACCGCTTAGCATTCAGTGGGGCCGCGCAGAGAAGTGAATCCCAGTATGGGATTCCAAGCGCACCAAAGCACCCCGTAGTAGCCCATATATACGGAGTAATGTGTGTCAGTGTGCGATAAGGCCGTTATAGCAGGTCCAAGCTGATAAAGTCCAAACGCGGTATCTCCGGTCGACCCGGGCGGGTCATACAATTCTAGTCACCAGAGCTGAAAATTGGTTGCACACCGATTGTATCGGGCCCTGGAAGCTTGCGTGGAAGACCCTGCGCATTGGCCAACATTGATAGACCAGCAAATCCGACGATTCGCCCCAGTGGTGTCAGGGATCTGATATCATAATATATGATAATAGAGCTTCGTACCTTGAGGATTCCAAGGAAGCTGACATACACCGGGCATTGACTGGATGAAAACTGTCCCGCGGCTAGATGGCGAATTCCCTGCCACACATTTCCACACGGGGGTGATAAATGGAGCTTTTCTCCGTAGCTTTAGATATCAGTCCCACCGAAGCAGAGACTTCCGCTCCACTGATTAGTCTTAATGCCCAAGCTCTTTGAGACTCGAGGTCCCTTATCTCGCATCCTGCGCGTTTAAAAAAATATTTTTTCCTTAGGACGACTCAACAAATATACAAATATAGCTCCTGAGCTGCTGTGTGCGGTGGCAATGGAGGGTGAGGGTCTGACTTTCGGCAGTTCAGACGAAGGTTAGTTTTGCACGACGGATCCACGGGTTCCATCCATACTGTAGATCTGGACCTATCTTCCAGAACATCGTTAGTCACGACATCCTTATCGCAAGTCACCCTGAATATCACACAAAAATAGGGGCTGATCGCTGCCAACCAACGAGATTTTCAACTGGCTGGCCGGACTGCAGCTGGCCAGCAGCTCGACGCAGACGAGAATCGACCGATAGATGAAGTTGAAATTGAAGTTTGGGAAGCGCAAAACAAGCGACGCATGGAAGAAGTAAGCGCCGGGTTCTAGAATCTTGGCATGTGTGTTACGTAAGCATGTGCAAACAAACCGCCTTAAGCGAGACCTTTTTCTTTCCCTTTTTGATATCTAGACATATCTCGAACTTTATGGATACGATCTTCGGGATGGTGCATAACAGCGCCTCGGCCGCTCCGGCCTGGGGGAAGCTGGCGTAACCAGTCTCCAGAACAGGCGTGGCGTATGACTCTGAGGAACAAGCTATGGCCAGCCTGGGAGAAAAGAAGCTCGTGACATGATTCAACTTGTCCTACATGAACTAGACGTGCCTATACACCGTACCCAAGAAAATTTAAAATTATCAACATGATATTCATGCAGCAAATATGGAGTACTTGTCCAATAATTTGGGTAACAGAGATGTAACGGGGGGTGGAACCTGACCATCAAACTGTTGTTGCAAACGCCCAATCCCATGCTCCGGTTCCCACACCAGCTCCTGATACATCAAACGAGTTTAGGAAGCTCTTATGTGAAGATCATGGGGGTATATTATGCAAGGCCATCCAAGGCCGGTATTATAAATTGTCAAGTCTCTCTTGTTCTCAGCAATAGCTGCCTCTTGGGATTAAAGTACATGAGTCGGAAGGTACGTTAATATGTAACTTAGTCCAATTAGGAATCCTTGCTTCTGTATCCAGTCACATGCACATCCAGCTCGTTTATCATACCTGATGCACGCATCGAACAGCCCTATATCCACCTCAATGTCGCTGTTACTTGCAAAACTTCAATATCGTTTGCCAAAATCCAAGGCCCCCCCTTGGTTACTGCAAGCAGGCAATGACTGCAGCGACAGCAGCAAGGGTACCATTTGAATATTTGGTGCAAACGGTCTTGAAGCCAACCTGCCTATCTGGGTAATCATTCTCCGTGGAAATATGGCATCGCCAGTAGATGTCATATGATCGAAAAGGTATATTGCCTGCTTCGCTGAGCATTTTCAGCCCATATGCCTTGTCAACCCCTTTCAGGGTAAAGTCAATGGAAGCTGCACCCTCCCTCCTCCCATGTTGATTGAAACGTCACGGAGACGCTTCCGTAAATCCGCCTGAATTACTTTTCGCTTGCCAAATTCAGGATCCCGGATTTCTTTAGCACGGATGGTGATTCTTGTCCTAGTGCCTAGATGACGATCCAGCTATCACGGTACTCGGTGCGGTTTCCCCAAATCGGCTCTGGCTTCAATCCAGTTGCTTCTAATGCTTTATTGAAAGCAGTTTAGAATCAGCTTCTGAGTTTCATCGTCAAAAAGTCTAGCATATATTGTTTTCCGTTCTCCGCCATGGTGCTTATACAACTTCGTGCTGGTCGTGGGTATCAGCCAGAGTTTTGATAGGTGGCTCGTGGCGGAGGACGGCTAGCGACCTGCTTCTGAAACCGAAGCCAGTCACCCCCAGAAATAACTGCGACATGTTCCACCGCGAGTAGGTTGCGAGTGTCTCTCCCATGGGGACCAGCAGTGGCTGTTGTCTGCCGAAGGTAAGGTATCGTCAAGGTCCAAGCCAACGAGGGAAATCATGTTAGTGGTATGTAATGCGTATTGAGTTCGTGATCTATATACTCCCTGGCGGATCTCGCAGAATAAAGGGGTTTCTTCCTCCTAAGGTAGGTCCGCGGTGATAGAATCCGGAAAGGGGTCGGTTATGTCGATATCACGGGCTGAGGTCGAAGGTTGCGGGGACAACCCTATTTGACTAAGCTTCGAGGGATCGGGTTGAGGCTCAAGTAACTTTACTCTAGGGGTTAATCTCCTCGCCCTGCCTCGGGTTCGAAACTCGGAGGGATCGAAACTTTAGGTTAAACAGATAGTTATACAGGCCGCCAGGTCGCCCAAGCTGAGTGTGCTCCGTGGCGAGCGACTATCCGTCTGCCACATGGTACACTGTACTCCTGTGCAACGACCACGGCTAGCTGCGTACCTTCCCCAAATGCTCGGTCTGGATTGGTACTGCAGCCGTAAATAAGAACGCAGGACAAGTCAACACAATGCTATCTTGATTTCTTTAATTCATTAAAAAACAATTTCATCTCATCCAAACCACTTCCTGCCATACCATACCACCATTCCATCCTGCCAGCTTAGCTTTTGCTCAACGCTCCGCTGACAAAAGAAAAGCAAAACCAGATCAAAAGGACAACCTTGACTGATAAAAGAATGGACAAGCAAGAGATCAACTCGCTCAAAACCATGCACAGAGGCACAGATGGGAAAGGCTAGGGGAGGCAGGTAGGCATAGGAACATAAAGAAGTATCAGAAACGAATGCAGAGAAGCGAACAAGGAAACATGGGATTATTCCCAGTTAGAAAGCAAAGGCAGTAAATCAAGATACCAGTTTAGTGGTGGCTAAAGTTGCTCGCACGCACGCTTATAACCATATTTGGCTGATAAATCACGCACCCTAAACGGAGAAAAGATAGAAAATATGAATGAATAAACAGGCAATAATCGCATCCCATGTCATATGCGCCGAATATATTTTGAAAAGAGCTTCTCCTCGCCAGATACCAGGGCTGAGGAGGGTTTACATAACAGTGCTCTTTCTTTTCTCCGCGTTGGACAGAACCATGATTGGCATCTTCCTGCGACCGGCGTCGAGCTCCCCGGCTCCATTAGTGGTAGCGCCAGCAACCTGCTTCCTTTCTGACCCAATGGCTCCATTGGCAGCGGCACGCAGGCTCCCTAGGCTTCGTCGGCCAGAGAGGGAGGAGCTGCTATCAGCATCACCATCGGATGGGGAGAACGAGAATTCGCCCTCGCCATCATGCTCGTTTCCATGTTCACTGGAAGGAGTCACGCTGCCTGTGCTGTGGGAATTGCCATTGGACGTAGATGTGGAAGTGTTCCGCTCTAGTCTGGCGCGCACAAGGCTGTGTACTGCCCTACGGCGTTGGCGAGTGGCAAAGTTCTTGCTTCCCTCATGCTTCGTTGTGGGCTTGGCAACAAGTTCCTCAAGTGGTGGTGGTCCACAGGGCTGACGGATTGCGTGCTCTCCGGCACGGTTTTGACCGGGCCCAAAGGTACCGGGTCCTGCAGAAGCAGGGGTCTGTGGGAACATTGCTGACTTAGGGGTAGAAGCGCCATTGCTACCAGATCGAGTGGTCTCGTTGATAAGCTTGACAGCCAAAGACAGCGACTTCTTGTGGTCACGCTTGATACCGGGTGCCGGAGACTGAAGAGGAGGGGATTGACGGGCCTGCTGCTGGGGCTGCACCTGAGACTGAGCCTCACGAGGAGGTGTTGGGTTACGAGTAGATGGGGTTGAAGAGTGATTGCGGACGGGAGACTGACGTGATTCCGCTGGAGGTGGAGAGACACGAGCGGAGGGACGGAACATCGAGTGCGTGTTTCCGTTCGTGTGGCCATTCGCGTTGCCGTTGGTGTGTGCATGGAAGCCACCGTTGCTTGTGTGAGACTCAACCGGAGAGCGAATTTGGTCTTCATAAGTCGATGCAGTTGGTGCAGCAGACAGTGGCACTTCATCGTAAACGCTGTTGTCTACCACATAGCTCTGCTGTCCGGTCATTGGATTGTACACTGAGAACACGCCCGGCTTTCCGGGTACTGGGTGCACAACAGGCTGCATTCCATGCTGGGCCTGCTGCTGATAGAATCCCATGGAAGGAAGCGGGGAGAAGAGTTGCTGCTGTTGCTGCTGAAGAGCCTGTGCATGGGTAGAGTGCATAGGAGTTCCGATGTGAAGGGCCTGGAACTGTTGAGCAGCAGCAGTAACGCTGGCAAGCTGCTGTTGAAGACGCTGCTGCTGAGCGGCGAGGTATAAATTGGTAGAGACTAGCTCTGCATATAGAGCCTCATCCATGGGCTCACCATTTTCTTCAAGAATATGATCGAGAGCCGGGGGAGCTAGGACGTGTTCGGGAAGAGAGTACATCTGCCCGTATGTCTGAGCAGTGTTTCCGCTGCTGTAAGACTTTGAGTGGTTGAACGACACTCCCGTAGCAGTCTGGGGAACTCCACCGAGGTACGCGTTGGAGTGGCCACCATAATTTTGCATCCCACCAAAGCCATTCTGATGAGGATGCTCCTGCATCAGTGGAGCAGTAGATGGGGTGGTAGGCTGCTTGGGGGCAGTCCTCAATCCAGCAAGCAAGTGAGAGCGGCTCGTGCGTGGAGTCGAGACGGACCCATGAGCATCATCGCGCTGCTCGAGTTTAGATGGGTGTGGAACGCTGAGTCGTTTGATATGAGAACCTTTACCCCGAGAAGCAAATCCAGATCCGGGAACGCCGAGAGAAGAGGTGTTGAGGGACATGTTGTTGTAAGTCATTTGAGCAAGACCGCCAGTGTCCATGCTCGTAGTCGTCAAAGATTCGAGAGGTGATAAAGAAGTAAATCAGATATCAAATATTTTTTTTAGTTCGTATATGCACCAGTGCCTTGCAAGAGATCGATCGGGTGACGAGGTTGGTGATGTGAAGAGAAAAAAGATTAGACCGAGAATTAAGTAACGAGATGTGCCGGGTAGGTCCGACAAGTCGCAAGGTTGTCACAATTAGGCGATTAAGGTGTATGTAATGAAGGGTCCGTTACGAGTTCCGGCTGTGTGAGCTGTTAGCGATTGGTCAAAATGGATCGACAGAGCAGTAAGAACTCACCAGAGCCAAAAAGAGGTAAGATATAAAGGGGTCAGAATGAGAAAATGAAGGGTAATGGAACCAAATTAGGAGAGAGAAAAAATTTACAGGTGAATCAACGCGGCCGTAGGTTCAAATTTGTCGCTGAAAAGGAGGACGAAAGACCGAAGTTCGTGACGACGAGGATGCTCTGCAAGCCTCGCGTGATGTTTAGACCGAAGGGTGTGAGAACAAGAGGTCGAAAAAACGAGTACAGCGTGTACCAGCAGGGAATACAGGCAGTAAGGACCAAATGAACGCAGGACACAAGCAAGTAAACAGATGCAGATGCAAGTAAACACAAGACGACGAGCAGAGAAAGACGGAGTATCCGGACGCGTTTCAGCCGACAGAGCTTGGTAGAAGTATCGACTTCCAAAGGACGAGGGATCGACGAATGTTGAATATAACGATGCTGGATGCTATGGGTGTTGGACGTTGGCGATGTTTTTTCCCGGTGCAGGATCGGATCTCGAAAGAGCGGGCGAAACAACCGAGGAAAAAGCAAAGAAAGCGACCAAAAAACAGGGCTACAGCGTAGCAAGCAGGGTCTGCTGGGGTCACGAAAGTCGCTTTTGAAGGAAAACGGGCCTGTCTTTTGTTCAACGGTACGATTACGCGAAAAACGTCTGCCGTGGTCCAAGAAGAGAAAAGAAAGAGAGAAAAGTTATGAAAGCGGTCGGAGGAGGGCGAGAGAGTATTATCTGGGAGGTGGTTTTGCGGTGGTGAGGGTGTGATGGAGCGAGATGACTCGCACACGACAGCGGTTGACGTGGGCGTGGCGGTCGTCGCTGGAGCGTTGGTCGTCCGGCTAGCAGAGCAGGCGAAAAGGAACGAAGAGAAGTTGTCTTTTTTGTTTTTTTGAACGCAGAGATGCACGAGAGAGCGAGAGCGAGAGAGGAACAGAGAGAGAGAGAGAAGAGAGAAGAGAGAGAGAGAGAAAGAACAAGAAGCGAGGATGAGGACGAGGATGAGGATGGAAGATGGAGGATGAAGAAGAAGAAGAGGAAGAAGAAGAGGAAGAAGCGAAGTTGAAGAAGCGAAGTTGAAGTCGAGGCGGACGAAGAAGAAAGTCGCAGTTTTGGCTCAAAAGGGGAAAAAGGCAAAAAGAGACGCGCGCTAAGCTGCTTTCGGCCTAGTGCGCGCGAGAAACCGCAGTTTAGCGCCGGGCTTGGAGCCAATCAGAGGAAGGGAAGGCCTCGCGATATAAAGTTGATATCACGAGGGAACAAAGGAAGCGGCGGGCGGCGGCGAGGGCAGGGAGAGTGGGAGAGCGGATGGAGTGTGCAGTGAGACGGTGAGACGGTGAGGGCGGCGGTTGGTTGGGGATGGGGTAAGGGGGGCGGCTCTGGGGTTTAGCGGTAAGCCGGGGTTACTACGGGGGATGGCATAGAAGGTACTCATCAACGGCAGTTCATTCAGGTAGTAAGTTGCATAGTAGTATAAGAGATACATGTCAGGATATAGGGACGGCTTGCCAGACCGACGGGCAGACGGAATGCCTCCAACCTATGGGAAACAAGAAAGTAAAAGGTACATTGCTACCCCTGGTTTCAAGACCGGAGTAGAGAAAAACAAAACCAATCGAGGGGATATGCAGCCGCCATAACCAGGACCGTGACCCCAACCGTAAGCGCCAACCGGTTGAAACAAACGAGCATTAAACGAGGAAACGGTAGCAAAACAAGAAGATGTAACACCTAGCCCTATATGCAAGAAAGATGGTGGGGAGAGAGAGAGAGAGAGAGAGAGAAATAAAATAAAATAAATCAGGAAGCTACCGAGCTAGCGTCGACAGCATGGTCGTTGTCTAGCCCATTCGTTGTCTCGTTGGCATTATTGTTGCCGCCAACGCCGATACTGTCATGGCCATTCCGGCTGACGCTTCGACTTCTTGTACCAGGAGATTCTGGGTCCGGCTCACCAGTAGCCATTAGTTGTCTGGCCGTGCTCGGGGCAGGACCAGATCTCTTCTCGTTGGCGCGGTCGAATTCAAGGGCATCTGCCAGCTCGCTGCTCATTGGGTCGAGTTCTTCCTCCGCCAGACCGGTGGCTAGCGAGACCAGCTTCCGATGCACGTCCAGCTTAGTGCTGACACCTGCATCTGCTCTCTGGCGGATGAGTTGGGCCACTGCCTCGTCCCGGTCGGCTTGTGCTTGAGCCAGTTCGTTGGCAAGCGTGTAAAGTTCTAGCATTTCCTCTGGTGCTAATTCGTGGTTTGCGTCTGAGTCACCTGTCTCTTCGGTGATACCGTTTGACTCATATAACGAAGTAAGTTCTAGGTCATGTGTCTGGTTCAGTAACGACTCGTACTTGGCTTTGATCTCGTTGAAACGTGCTAGCTGGGCATCGACGTCTTCACTTTCTTCTTCTTTGGCTTGCAGGGCTTCTATTTGACTTCGGATGTTCTCTCGGTCGGATTCTAGTTGCTCATACAGGCCCTTGGGGTTGGTCATGTCCTCTCCGCCACCGGTCCCGCTACTACTGCTGTGTGGTGGTGTCTTGGCCTCTCCGTACGCGCGGGCAAGGCGCCTATTAGCTTCGGCCATTATAGATCCAATTCGAACGAGTAATGCGTTGGTCGCCTCTGTCGCGACGGCTGACCCAGTGTAGTTGCCCGCCGTGGGTGTAGTAACCGTATAGTCGACATCACCGTCCATATCTTGAGCGTACGTGACGGATGAAGGGGGTGGTGGGTTCTCCTTTCGCCGCTTGTAAAGAGCCATCAGCACCTCGTTGGCTGTCTCGTGGTGTCTGTTCTGCAAGTCGCCTGCTTCGGGGCATTGTGCCAGCAGAGTCGTCGCAAGCCTGTAGCATCCGTTCTTTGCAGCAGTCAGGGCAGCAGTATCCCCATTCGCGTCCTGCGACGAAAGGAGCAACGAGATCTCATGCCTGGGGAACACTTGAGAGAGCTTATCGATCAGGGTCTGGCAGTAGTACCGAGAACTCTTCCATTTGCCTTTACTCCGCGTTGTTGCGGCGAGGTGGTTAAAGACGGTTGCGCCAAACCAGTCGCGGAATGTTATAGTGCTGTGTAGCAGGTCTGCCAGCTCTCCCATTGTGCGCTTCTCATAGTTATTTGTGAACAAGACAGCCCGGACAAGTGGTGTTTCGTCGTGCTTGGATCGTACACGCACATCGGCACCTCGGCTGATGAGATCCTTGACGATATCAATATCACCCATAGCACAGGCCCAGTGGAGTGCAGTGTTACCCTGGTCATCGATCGGCCGGTCCACTTGAAAGTGCGTAGGTGGTACCGGAGGAAGCACACGAGAGGCACTTGGGTCGTCGCCAACAGTCATGAAATAGTCCAGCAACTGGTCTCCATATAGTATGTGGTTCTGTTCTATGATGCTCATGGCGACATCATTGTCGCCTCTCTTTCGCTTGCGAGACTGGGGTGATTCGGGAGACATCTGAACCAGGTCCTCATCCGCCATGAGAGAGGAGGCCTCGGGGCTCCCCTGCATTATCGACGAGGTTTCATTGAAGGATTGGCTGACGCCATACTGCTGGTGCTGGTGCTGGTGCTGCTGCGGTTCCTGGTTGAAGCTGGCCGGTGCCGAGTTGGCAGGTGCAGCAGCAGGTGGTACGGGGGGTATATGGTGGCCGACAGCTGAAAAGGAGCCACGAGTCGAGCTGGCTGCACCACGGCGGCTACCAGCACCTCCGCCCCGTGTCCTCGGTTTGGATGCAGCGGTGGAGTGTTTGGGTGCCGGAGGAGGGCTGGTGTCGCCGGTCATGAAGTCGAACAGCGGCCGTAGCCTGTCCAGGACGTTGTTCTTGTCCGCCAGAGCTCGAGCTTCGGCCAGAGGTATCCATGTTCCTGCGGTAGTGTCAGTACAGGGGGTACAGCAGGATCTTCCAACAGCAAGCAAGGGCGAGAGTGTGTGTGACCTTGATATTTCCCGTAGCCTCCCTGGATCTTCTCGTGGACTCCGCGCTGGACATCACGCTCGAGGATGCGAGTTCTCGACGGCTTGTCCAGGCCGGCAGCTTTCAGAATATGAGTCGCATTAACCCAGTCGTCCACCCGCCGTCTCATCACATTCTCAGTCCCCAGCTTGTATTCGTAGACCGGGACCTATAACACGCAGGCAGCCAGTCAGCCACAGGAACAGGGAGGGGAGGGGGGAAAGAGAAGAGAAGAAACCGACATTGCTGTACGTAGCAGAGTAGATGTGCCCTTCATTGCCCGCTGAAGAGGCCATCGCAGCCTATCGTCCTTCTGCAGCCGCCGCAGTCGCAAGTCCAAAGAGCCTAAGACGGCGGGTATTTGACCGTTGCAGAGGACGCAGAAGTGAAGGCAGTCTAAGTAGGCAAGGCAGGTAGTTTGGTGGTTTGCAGGTCTCAGACAATTCTGCTATGTCGCTGGCATGCTGCAGGCGTCCTGGAGTAACTAGAGGCTGCTGCACCTGTCCACCTTAGCCCGTCCGTCCGATCCCAGCGCTCTGAGTGTCGTTAGCAAATTCCAATTAAGATAATTAACGTCTCGTCGCGTTTGGAAGAAGAAAAAAAGGCGCCGGCATCGAAAAGAACGAGAAAGACGCGACGGCGTTCCGGGGAGGTTGAGGCCGGAAGAACTTTTTGCCGCGAAGTTGCAGGTCGGAGCCGAAGACGAAGAGAAAGACGACGACGGAGAAGAAGAAGAAGAAGAAGAGAAGAGAAGAGAAGAGAAGAGACACCGCGGGACGATCCATTGAGCCTGTTGCATCGCAGAGTTATATACAGCACAGCAGAGAACCATGACGGCCGGAGAGTCAGTGAAGGTGGCGGACGCCAGACGTGAGTTCCAGCGACGGTGAAGCTGCAAGACGAAGACGACGAAGAAGACGAAGAAGAAGGGACGCTGACAGAGAGGACAGTTGCTACGCGGGAAGAGATGTCCAATGCTCGTCTTCCAATTGCCTACAGAGACAGCTGCGCACACCTGTTGATACCGCTGAACCGGTGCCGGTATGAGGAGTACTATCTCCCGTGGAAGTGCGAGGTAGACAAGACACAGCCATTGTCCAATGTGAAGGCGAGGAGAGATTACTGACGACTACGACAGAACGAACGACACAGCTACGAGAAGTGCCAGTACGAGGAGTTCAAGAAGCGAGTAGCGAAGATGGACGAGCTGCGGGCGGCCAAGGGAGGTGCACGAAGCAACTAGACAGTCCAGCCCAGTCGATGAGATGAGCTGCGACGGCTCTGTACGATCATAGAGAAAACGAGACGCAGAAAGAAACGGAGACGGAGAGTGTGGAAGCAGTGTGTATTACTCGATGTTATCTTTTTTTTCTTTTGCTTTCCCTTTCCCCTGGGACTGCCGGCATGATAGACGCAGTTCTTCTCTATCCAATCTATCAGAAAATATCAGAGATATCAAAAAACGACGTCCCATGGCCTATATCAATCCCCCTCTCCTAAGCAACCATCCACACTGGCCCTGGAGACGCACCACGCACAGAAGCCAAAAGACGCAGAACAAGACCATGCAAGATAAGCTAAATAAAGCACGGCTGAGGAGATGCTGATAAATCAAAGCCAGACGAAGGCCGTCCGTCGGGCTGACGGCTCGCGGAAGCATCGTTTTCACCCGCCTGTAGTCCGCTTCTCATCCTTGCTGCGGATATTTTGACAGTAAACTTGCAGTAATTGTTCGTTTATAAGGGTAGGTAAACGCCAGAGTGAAGGCACAAGATGGCCCTGGTGGGAGCAGGTGTCGAGATATAAGAGCCATCTCTAGGGACTGTCTCTCTGCTCGGGAGTCTCACTGTCTACTGTATCACATACCTACGCACAGAAAGGGCCCCCTTAATGCCGGGCCCTTGCATCCAGGATTATCTCGAAGCATCGCATCCTCGAGGGCTGCAAAGGTTCGTCCGTCGACCAGGATGAAAAACGAAGGCCTTCTGCTTCTGCTGGATGGAACAGTCATATAAAACCTCCCTGCCCTTCACCACTCTAACCAACCAACCCCTACGCCCTCCCCGTCCCTCTGCTCCTTCACCATAGTCATCTCCTTTCTTCTTCTTCTTCTTCTTCTCCTTCCTCGTCTTCCTCGTCTTCTACTTCGCCTTTTACGTCCGAGAAAATAACCGCGCTTATTAATCCGTCCGGCCAAACGAGAGCGAAGTATAAGTTCGGCCGCCGGCGCAACAGGAACGATATCCCCCTCGTGTCATATGCTCTATATTTTACCAGATAAATCGTATATATTCACTGTTATGTCTGCGATGTCTTCTCCCTGAGCACTGCTGCACGACCGGTTGACATCCTCGCCGCTATGGGTTTACTGTACGAACCGCTTTCATCGTCCTCCCCGTAAAAAAAATGATCTGCTAATTGACAATCGGACTGGCAGCGCGCTTGGCACACCACTGGCATGGCCAGAAGCAAAGAAGAGAGCCGGCCAGGTGAGGGAATGGGGTATCGAGGTATTGCCCTCTGTCTTGTTTGCTTCTGCCTCTCTGCGTCGTGCAGTGCAGGAAGAAAGACCCTGCGGCTTTAGTCTGATGTTTTGTGCCGCAGCAACTACTCGCCATATGGAAGAAGGCCCGGGGAAAGGAGCGGGATGCGCTGCTGTGGGGTGACGAGGTATGTGGGATGAGTTGCTGCTTGAGATCGGGTGGGCTATTACAGCTACTGACGGGGTTCTTCTGCTAGGTGGAATATCTCGTCGTTGCGGTTGACGATAAAGAGCAAAAAGCACGGCTGTCTCTGTGTCAGGCAGAGATCCTCAAGGCGCTTGCACAGGATGCAGAGCTGTCCAAGAGAGCTGCTGTCAACGGAGATGCTTCAGAGTACGATCTACCCGATAATGGCAAGCCTATACTCATGTTCATGGTGATTTTCTGACTCGCCGGTATAGAAAGGAGCCTCTGCCGACATTCCATCCTGAATTCGGCCGTTTCATGCTCGAAGCCACACCGGGGAAACCATGGGGAATCGGCTTCAAGGAGCTACTCAAAGTAGAGTCCAACATGAAATGGAGGTATGGCAGCCCATCTCGCCTTTGTTTCTACCATGATATTGAATCTGACATTGCCAGGCGAGTTACGGCCAAAAATCACATGGCTGCAAACGAATACCCCATCACACTTACTACGTTCCCCCGCCTGGGGTGCAGTGATGATTTTACCTTGCCATCATACCCTCTGTCAGGCCCGGCTCTACGCTCACAGTTTGTTCCTGACGAGATAGCAAACCCTCACATTAGGTTCCCGACTCTGGCAGCCAACATTCGTTCGCGCAGGGGGAGAAAGGTGGAGTTGAACGTGCCAGTGTTCAGAGACACAAATACCCCATGGCCGTTCAAGGATCCTACCGTCAATTACGACTTGCATAACTGGCCGGAAGATGACGATGTACGGAACGGAGCTGCAAAGGAAGGCAATGTGTACATGGACGCCATGGCCTTTGGCATGGGCAGCTGTTGCCTACAAATTACTTTCCAATGCAAAAATATCACCGAGGGGAGGAAGTTGTACGATCAGCTCAGTCCCCTGGGACCTATAATGTTGGCCCTGACCGGGGCAACGCCTATATATAAGGGATTCCTCGTCGACACCGACGTCAGATGGAACCAGATTGGCAATGCGGTTGACTGCAGAACGCGAGAGGAGCTAGGAGAAGTTGTCAGTCTTCCTTTTTTTTTTACTTACTATTAACATCCCCTACAAGGCAGCAAGACTAACGACCCAGTACAGCCCCTTAAGAACGATAGATGGCGCATTCCGAAATCGAGATATGCATCAAACTCAACATATATATCACAAGACCCGCATCTACGGCCAGAGTACATGGACCCCGATCTCGTCATCGACGAAGACATCAAAAAGAAGCTGATGGACGGTGGCATGGACGAGCTCCTCGCAACCCACTTCGCTCACCTGTTCATCCGCGACCCTATCGTCATTTTCAACGAAGATCTCCAGGAACTCGACCTTACCAAGACAGACCATTTCGAGAACCTCCAATCAACCAACTGGCAGCACATCCGCTTTAAGCCCCCGCCCGCCGACAACGACATAGGCTGGCGAGTCGAGTTCCGGCCCATGGAAATCCAAATCACTGATTTCGAAAATGCCGCCTTCAGCATCTTCATGGTTCTAATCACCCGCGCCATACTTAGCTTTGACCTAAACTTCTACATCCCCAT
Source organism: Trichophyton schoenleinii (assembly GCA_018357685.1). Classification (NCBI taxonomy): domain Eukaryota; kingdom Fungi; phylum Ascomycota; class Eurotiomycetes; order Onygenales; family Arthrodermataceae; genus Trichophyton; species Trichophyton schoenleinii. Next base: position 5,832,064 of record WOFF01000001.1, read on the forward strand.
CCCCCGAACAACAGAGAACATGGAGACTGCTCACGCCCGCAACGCCGTGCTTGACGAGAAATTTTATTTCCGCAAGGATCCCTTCCCGCATCGGTACCCGAGATCGCAGCGTCATCAGCAATCTCGTCCCTCGTCACCGCCAGGTGGCTCGACACCCTCACCACCGCCCTCAACCACACCATCTTCTCCGCTCTTACAGCCCATTGAATCAGAGTACACCCTTATGAGCGTCAATGATATCATCAACGGCTCCCCAGATGGGTTCCCCGGTCTCATTCCGCTTGTAGAATCGTACTTGGACAGCCTCAACGTTGATGTCGAGACGAGATGCGCACTAGCCAAGTATCTCGACCTGATTCGACGTCGTGCAGATGGTTCTCTTTGGACAAACGCCAAATGGATACGAGAATTCGTTGCAAAGCATCCCGATTATAAACAAGATAGCGTTGTTTCAGCGAAGATCAGCTATGATCTCGTCAAGGCCGTGGAGGAGATTACGGAAAAAGAAGGCAAGGATGGAAGTATAGGGTGGGAAATGTTTACTGCAAAGAAGCATTAAATATATACATAATGAGAGATTTAGCTCGTAAAAAAGAATAGATACATTAGCTTTAGCTCGCGAATAGAATAATTGTTTGACATGATGTTCTCGGTAAAAATAGCAAGATGTCCTTATATAAACTGGGTTGCGTTGTTGGTATGATTTGAACTACTTAATGGAGGTAAAAAAGAAAGAAAGAAAAGAAGGGAAAGAAGAAACTATCAACATGGTGGAATGTGCGAGATAACTGGGTGTAAATTTCAATCATAATGCCATAAAAAAACCCAAAAATAGACAACTTCAGTCATATCTCATCAGATTCAATTTTTTTTGGTTGTTTCGATGCTTTTGACCACAATGGAACAAGTTGAGAATCCGCTGATCAATCAGACCACTCAATATCGCAGTGGAGAGAATCGCGCGAAAAATACCTCAAGTCGAGGATGAATGAGTAGCGAAGTAAGAAGAATAAGTGCAGCCAAGTCAAAAAAATACTAAAGTAGAAAGAAAACCCCCCCACACCAAGATAAGAGATCTTATGGACGATTCCACAGCTCCCTTGCCAGTTCTCCGCTTTTCCTGAAATTGAGACTGGAGCTGCTGCTGCGTCGCCTCCGAGTCCGGTTGGCATTAGGATCTGTAGGGTATAGTCTGCTGGCCCTTGCATAAAGGTTCAGGATATCAGTCAGACTGACAACCCCAACAAGACGACCGGATAAGCTAGCTCCTGGGAGTGCCGAGGCAGGGATCGAAGTGGATATAGATGCTGTAAACGATGGAGGAGAGGTACCAAAGGAAGGATAATGTGCTGAAGATGCCGTTTGAGGGTATTGGAAAGGTGAAATGGGGTTATGGGCAGGGCGTGCATGTCCATTCCCGTTCTGTGGATGGTTATTGCCATTGCTGTCTGAGGCAAACTTGGCTGATGAGGGAGATGGCAAAGAAGCCCCGGTACTGCCCACAGCAGGTCCGGCGATGCTACTGGTATGGTTTGGGGCTGATCCTAAGGGAATGTTGGTAGAAGAGTGTGATGGTGTCGATGGTGTAGATGAGGCCGGTGAGTGAGGATCAGTAACCCACATTCTAATTAAATTAAGGTAAGTTAATCTTCCGAAGCATGTCACCGAAACTTATAACTAAGTTAAAGCTTACCTATGGGAACGGGTGGCAACAAGTTTGGCAACTGTATGGGCAAGAGTGGACTGTGGGTTAATGTGGAAGACTGGGAAGGAGTCCTGTCCTTCTGTTATACCCCGAGTAGATAAGATAACTGAGATGAAATGGATGCAGGTATTGTGAAGCAGGGGAAGGGATGTAGATTTTGTCAAAAGCTGGATGTTATCATTCATTAGTACCTTGTAGTCTGAAGTTGCAATGATGGCACTAACCTTGACGTCGACAACAGATATATTGCCAACAACATTCCATTGATTGTCAACCACCGCAAGGGATGAAACTCCTTCGTTGTTCATCAATTCCAGTGCATGACAAAGTGGCCGGTCTCCGCTGTAACATACCAGTTAGCTCCCGAAAATTGGGTAAAGTGTGCTTTCTTGGACCACATATAGTACTAACTTGATTGATATCACACAGTGAGAGCCTAGCCTCAGCTCTCTGAGGTGTTGCGGGTATAATTGCTCAATAACCGGGAAACTACGCCCGTTCTCCCACAGGAACTTGACCAGTTTCCATTGAGTAAACACTCCAATTACCTCTGTAGTACCTTCCTTCACCACAATGATGCGATGCACGCCTCCTCCAAACGTTTCAACAGCAGTCATTAGATTGGTAGACTGTGGCATAGTTGTGAGGGGTTCTTGCATTCCAAGCCCCTTGACGTCCTTGAGCGGGATTTTCTCCCCTTCCCTTGCTCTCCTGGCGAGCTCGCGTAGAGACGCCACCTGTTCTTCATGACTTGGCTGTATCAATCCCACAACGAGAAGGAGATATGCGTTAAGATCAGCATAGCCGAATGTACCGACTGCAGTAGAGGAGCCAGGAGATTCTCGGATAAGCAGTGAGTGCGCACTAGACTCGATGAGAAGCTAAAGGTATGAATAGCCCACCTGTTAGTCAAACGTCATATACAGCAATATGGGAAAAGAGCAACGCATACGTTCGTAGCATCTTCAATAGAAGTGTCTGCGTCCACAAACTTTAGATCAACGGGCTGCACCAATTCACCAATTGAAATCTGCGTCCAATCTCGACCAGAGAAAGCTGGATCGGCGGCTGCATGCGAGGGCGGGTTATCTATCAGGCTCTGGACTGCAGCTTGAGTGAATGAAGGTTGCCGGCGGGCTCGAGGCGAAGACGGGACCCCTCTGAGGGAGTCACCAAGACTCTGGCGGTGGGACAGCTTTGCGGGCTCTCGCCGCAACGACGAGCTCCGAGACGACGACGACCGTGAATCAGAGCTTAACCGAGGTGAAATGACAGCTTCTTGACCTGCTTCTCCCGCCGCTGGCTGTGTGTTCTTGCCACTCATCTTAAGCTCATTCGGGTTATCGGCTGTTTAAGAAGTTGTGAAATCGGCGTCAGGGAAGGCGGAGGTCCTGGCAGGGAATAGACAGCCGAAACCCCTCTGCGATCGCTGTATCTTGCAGATGATGGTGCTTTTTGCCTAGCCAGTGCAAAAGGCTTCCAACAAATAAACGTGTTATTCGGGGCGCAAGCAGAGAAAAGCCAGCAAGGTAGTCTGGAGTCTCTGGGGTTTGACGAAGCAAGTTTTGATACCAAAAATAAACGGTTTAACTATCTGTTTTTAGGTGGGGCGTGGATGTGAGTTAACTGTAGTCCATCTTTTTAGTGATTTAGATAAGGCCCGTAGATAACTAGATAAGACAGGATAAACTAGAACATGGTAAGGCAAACGTCCAGCGGTGCGGAAACATAACTACCCCGGGGGCTGGGCCTGATAGACAGTGACAGAGATCCAGGCGGTTCCTGCAAGCCAGAGCGAAGAAAAATACGAGAGAATAGAAAGATTTTGGCTACGAAAGAGGCGAAAAAGGGTTGGGGAAGATAGTGTCACGTGATGCTTGATGGACGCGGGTGGGAGGCAAAGCAAAGGCTTGCTTAGTTATTAACACTATAGCTACCTGATGGTAGAAGAATAAATAAACGGTCGACGAGAAGGATGAAGGAGGGAATGAGGTAGGGTAGAGATGGTCAGCCGGGGAAGGGCGATCTTTGTCTTACCTGTCCCAGCTGTTAGTCTTCCGAAGTTGGAGGGAATGGAGAGAGGAAGGAGGCTAGGGAGAGTCGTACTTAAATTGATCAAGGAGGCCTTTCATGTCTCTTTTACAGCTCTCCCTTACTACTCGCTTGTTCTGTTTCAAATCAGGCTTAGACGGGGCCATATCTGAGTCGTTATGGGTTTTCTGGGCCTTTTTCTCCTGGAGGCTCAGAGGGTGGTCTGTAGCCCGGTACTTCCTCCTGAAAAGTATCTGATCCTCTGAGTATAGGGAATTCGAGTTGCGGCAATAAAGAGAAAAGTCCACGACTGGCAAGCTGTTGATACACATCAGACGGTAGTCCTGTGTTTGGGATTCTAGTTCGCTACCCATATTCACTATAATCTTATAAAGACTATTATCTGAATAATGGACGACAGAAGGTACCCAGCCATGCTTCTCTGCCATTCCTCTTGCCTCTTTACTGTACAATCTCAGGCATCCTTGCATAATGAACGCGTTAAGTGTTGGGAATGCATTGAGATATGCAAAAACGTGTTCAGTCAAGCTAGTTTGGAGGCGGAGGACCAAAATCCGTAGGTGTTCAAAGGCTTGACCAGTGAGCGCCTGCTCACTCCATCCTTTAATGACACGATCAGATATGGAGACGGTGGCTTCATATCCGAACTCCGTCCGTTTGGGCTGGGTGCGGATTTCCAGGCCAACTAGATTGCGGACCTTGGCAACCTCAAGGAACTCATGAGGCTCGAATAACTCGACTGATAGGCTTACAACGGCTGTCCAGTCCACTGATGCTGAAGATAGGAGCTTCAGGTAATTGGTGACTGCCATCTGCTTGGAGCTCGGCTTGAGTAAATAGCGGTGGGATATCTGGTTAAATTCTGCAGGGTAAGCTGTTGCAAAGATCTTCCATAAGTACAGGCTTGTCCGTTTGCTAGAGCGAGCATTAATAGAAGAACCACACTATACTCATTTCTACAGGGTGCCATGGCATACCTTCGACGTACACAGTCCCAGAGGTACCTTGCAAGCGACCACGGGACACCTTTAAAGTGCGCGGTGCTCAGGGTGCGTTGATCAGACAAAACGGCTCTCATGGCCATGTGCTTCAGAGAATGCGCGCCAACGGGGCTATACGCCTCCCATCCCGCAGGCAGTAATGGGGATTCGTGAACCCATGCGAATCCCCTCCGCCTACGGGACGACGGGGCAACTCGAATCACCTCTTGGGTGTACACCTGGCCACTCTCCCTGTCATATTGCATTGTGACTATACGATATTAATAACCACAGATAACTATCCTTGTCACATTCTAAAGTCCCTTAGACGTAACTTAGTTATGAGGGGTGCGAGGTATTGGGCAATGGTTTCAGGTCGAAGCTACTCCGTACTCCAATGGGCTTCCTATGGCACGCAGCGTCAGTTCGTAGGCTAGAGGAGATCTCAACAGGGCCAAGGACGGGCGATTATAGTCATATAATGAGCCGGCAATGGATATAATGAGCCTGACGAGGTGATAATAGCACACCAATTTGCTAGATGTGGGTGTTGAATCTGCGGACAGTCAAGTAAGGCTCCCTCGCGGGGGTCACAATGACGTCGGATAAACTGAACGCCCGCTTCCCATGTCTCACCTGCAGGCTGTCAGAGCTGATGTGATGGACATTGTCAACATAACCACCGCTAATCAACTGGACTGGACAACAATATGTGAAGAAAATGCGTCTTCGTGGTTGGATTCTTTCAACCGTTGACGTTGCGATGCGAGGCTAACTTATTTTATAGCACGGACTCTCGTTTATTTAGTTAGCCCAATACCCAAAGCGGAAGGCCTCCTAACGTTATTGACAGCCACATAACCAACACGATATCTACTTATCCAGCGGGCTATTTCGACTTCACCAATTATTCAGGGACACGATACCTTAACTCCAATCCTCATAGTTGAGGTTTTCCTTTTTCTTTGCAACTCCATTAACTACCTAAGGATCGTTAAAAAAAAGATACCAGTAGCGAAGCAGGTTCATCCAGGGTACATGGACTCTGTTCGATAACTACAGCCCACACAAGGATGATATAGCAATCGGCCTTGGTTGCTCGTTGTTCGATGCACTTAGAGCATTCTCATTTCCCCATGCCTTGACCTCGCTCTCAAGAGCCTGTAAATCATCACAGTTAAGAATTCTTGCTCCGGCAACAGGTCTTTGTAAGAGGGCAAGAATCCATAGCAGCCATATTCGACATGTGCAAACGACACCTAGAACATTAAGCCTGTCGTCATATGTCCTCATAATGCCATCTATGCTCTCCCGAAGTGCTAGAGGGACGTCGCTAATCTTGAACAAACCGACGAGCAAGAAGGCCTTCATCACCCCGGCTGTTGACCCGTGGTCTGCCATCCATCCACTATTCCCCTGTTGCCTGACGTGATATTTGATTCCATCATCAGAGCCGCGGTGAAAATAAAAGGCCCAGTGGAAGTCGTTGGGGGTAGGTGGATGGCTTCGGAGAAACAGCATAATATAGAGGCTTCCCGCGTCCAATTCAGTGGCAGGCATGACTTGAGTCCTCGTGGGTATATCTGAAGCCATATCTCAATCGGTATAGCAGGCTGTTTTTGAGGCTTTCCCACCTTCTCGGTTACGATGGTAACTTGTTATCAAGCTCGACAAGTGTCCAGATCAATCGGGTATCACGTAGAAGCGACAAAGTACTTCCCCCTGAATGTCCAGCCACTATGGTCTAGGATAATGTAGAATGGGAAAACGCATGAGCACACTCGGATGCCAATGAAGGTAAGTGTCTAGTGACAAGATGGGTTTGTATGAAACTCGTGCGTTTTAACAGCAGCATTGAACGGCGCTTAACTACATAGTATCAGCCCGGACTCATTGTCCTATTCGGTAGAACGAGGAGAGCCAATGGATGAGAGCCACGCTTCGGAACCCGCATCAGCGGGTCAGACAGATGAATAAGAATGCATCTCTTCCCCTCCAACAGACGCTGCTGGGATTGAGACGAGGAGGATTTCGTTGGCTGTGGACGTTCGAGAAGTCCGTCATCCCTGATGGCCATGAGGCCGGCGCCAAAAAAAAGGGGGCTAAAACCCATGCCGGGTACATCCCCAGAAGAACTCGCATCCCACCCCAGGATGCAATACTGCTTGGTTCTCATGCAACAGGGCTTTGAAAACAGCAATACACCCGTGGTCTTTTGGAATTATGGCTGTAGTTAAGGGGGGAAAGCATCGCTCGGCATTCATCACTCTAGGAAGAGGGATAGCTGGCTGCTTCCATACATAGCCCCCTTGTTTGTTTCGCCGATGAAGGACAGGCTTTTTGCTTCTTCAGAACCAAAGACCTGCTGGCATTGTGCTTCATAAACCGGTCTCTCCTGGCGAATCGTTCTTTGGCCGCGGCTCAGGCGTTTTTCGATGGGCTTTTCTACTCTTCAGTGTCCTGGGAGTTTTGCGGCTGTGTAGACCTAGGGCTGATTATCCGCCATCTTCTCTCTCGACATCTCATCGTTCCTTTGTGATATACATGCTTTCGTCAATTGTATATCAACACGAGCTGGTCTCTGGTAGATCATTGCTTTCCAACTGATTACTATCGTTTAACTTGTTAATCTCATTTTATCTTACTGTTCACCTTGCTCGCCAACACAGAGCTTCATTTCCTTGCGTCTTCTCTAATGTCTTCATTCTTCTCATCCAGATCTAAATCGCAGGTCCGAATTAGTTCACAATCCAACAAGAACTCCAATGAAGGGTTTGACGACTTTGAAAATAGAAGCCGGCTATCATTCTCCAAGATGCGGAAGAAAAGGCCGCCTCCAATCAATATCGCGGTGGCCGGAAATGTTATCATCACAAATGCTACTCCGACATCCCAGGTTATATATGCAGATATGCCATGGTCAGCCTCAAATCCCCCGACTCCCCGCGCAAACGTTTGCTCCAACCCGGGATGTATGGCTCGAGAGACGGTACCCAGGAGCCCACCCGCGGATGCTCAGTTCAGGTTGAACAGCCCATATACAGCCTGTACCTGCCAACAGTACATTCAGTCAACACCATCAAATCCATCTTACATCTCTCCTCATCATGCATGCTTTTCAGCAGCAGAGCTTCCAGGTTCGTTTGCATCTCCCAAGAGCAGCGTTGAGCTGGATGCACCCACAACGCCAACGAGGCTCACATTTGATCATTTGGACGAGCATATACTGGACTCCCCCCCGAACTTGACATTGAGCCCAAAGACCGAGCCGACGCAATCAAACAGGCAAGACCGTTATCAGTTCGGTCAGCCACTAGAAACAGAGCCAACTCGCAACGGGAAACTCCTGAGACAGATGGACTACGATGAGCTCATGGATATTCTCCCGGATCTTACTCCGGGCCAAGTCAAGACATACTGGAATCCAGCCATCCGCAAAGAGCTTGAGGGAGAAAAGCATCAACAGACCAGCCCTGCTTCAGGTAGATGGGGTGAACACGTAAGAATTAGCCAGTCCGACTTCCAATATTTTATCCAGACGACTAACTTCCGTACATAGAACGAGGTATCTGATGGCGGAGAAGACCCTGAGCAGGTCAGAGCTGAGTGCGAGATCCGGTTAAACACCAAAGAGAACGAAATCACAGGCCTTCTGCGGCTTCATGACTCGCGAATCAACGCACTCTGCAAGTTCATATCTGAACATCTTGAGGACCGGCTTGAGGGTCTTGAAGATGACGACAACCAGGGAGTACGAGAGATCATTTCAGCTCAACAGCGTCGAGGACGGGACCCGTTTGACGCAGACCTCCAGCACATGTACCAGTCTCGACAGATTCAGGGCTTGCAAGACCATATATCTAAACTCGAGCCAGTCGCTATACGCAACGAGAAGCGAGTCAGGGCATACAAGGCGAAGGCCAAGTCTCTGCAGGCGGACCTCATGGCTTCGAAGGAGACTGAAGAGCTTCTCAAGCAAGAGCTCATCGAGAAGGACGCCTATATCGACACGCTTAATAACAAGGTGACCCAGCTCCTGACCATGCGCCCTGATCCGTTTTCCCCGTCAGACGCCCGAGGGTCCCGGAAGCATCTACCTTCGCCGGCTCCATGTGACTGGAAACGGGCAGAAGAGCTCAAGCACCAGGTCGTTACCTGAACGTCGTAGGCGAGCTAATGACGATATGAATTTTGTGATAGATAAGTGTTGCCTGGGTCATCTATTAGTTCTTCGGTCTCAGTTTGTTTACTGGTTAGTTATGGTTCCGGATGTGTGTCTCTGTCGTGGGTTTACCAGGTATTGCTGTCGGAATAAGGAGTATCACATAGTTAGTTGACTATCGAGTCATCCAAAAAGTTCTCTGATTAGCATTCAAAGCAAGTAAACCAATAAATAAAAGGATGAAAATCCCTGAAATGGCAGAGTTAGCATATGTCTCTGTTGTCTCCATCATATGCTGGTGTTGATGTTGATGCCTGGTATCTCGTCCTATCGGCAACACGAAAAAGGGGCTCAGCCAACGAAATCCGCAGGGATATGGGGCGTTTCAGAATCGCTACATCACATTCCAGGCGCTTTCTGCACGGAAGATTATACCGCAGGATGGTACCTGGCGCTACCTAATGCATGTCAAGTCCGTCCACGACTGATACGGAGTACACCTGCAGAGAGGGGAGTCGCATCCAGCAGGATACATCGATATCTTCTCGCGCCAACTAACTCGTTAACTAACCAAGCCGCCGAGATGATCATCGTTAGAAGCAAATGATATTGCTTGTTGCCATGGGGCCATCGGGGCAAACATATATAACGAGTCATCGTCCGTATAACCAGAGAAGCTGAGTTTATCGAGGTTGGTTGTGACTTGCTGGTGTTTGGTTCATGATCAGGTCACGGTGACGCCTGCTGACTCCCTAAGCCACCTGGCCTGCCGCTTGTTGCTCTCATATATCAACCTGAATATCCGGCTCTTTACTGTCGTCTTCTTGACTGGATAGCTTCTCGACCCGATAACTGACCTATATGAGACTCTAGATATCTACTCAAGCAAAACCTTGAATCGTTTAATCCCCAAAGAGCCCCGATATCAGCTACTGCCATAAGTAGTACCCTCTACCCTCGAGAGTCACCACTCTACGAAAGTCACTATGATCAAGTCAACCCTGCCCGAGTCGGCAGAGACGCCGGCAGAGCGACAGGATCGTGAAAATGGAGGCTTCCCTCAGGTCGAGAATAAGCTAGCTTTGGATCCTACTTCAGTACTCCGAGTAGCTTCATGGGTCGCATACTTCACGTCCTCAGTGAGCTCGAAGCTCACCCCAGGCAGCCAGCTCGTTGATCCAAAGAAACATATTGTCTGGCTGTTCGACAACACCGCGTACCAGCCGGATCATGGGCCAGTATATGGACCTCCTGGATGGAAGGCTCATGTGGTCGGATGCGTGTTTGAGAAACATGGAAGACGGGATATTGGACGATGGGTGGCCATCATCGCTGATTTAGTCGGTCTGGACGGCGATGCAGGACTCAACGACAAAAAGGCTGTCCGCAACCGGATTGCCACGCGTATCCAGCCCTTCCTGAACGCCGTTGTACCAAATCGATTCATCGAGCTAGAGGTCCCGGTCTCAAAAGATGAGGTGCATGAGTTCAAGCTAAACAGCTCCAAAAAGGATGGTATAGCCGAAGATGATATCCTGATAATCCCGGCCATGGGCATCCATGATGGCTCAGTGGTGGAATCCCATGCGAAGCACTGGGGCCCCAAACCCCCGACGATGAAGACCGTTTTCGCAGCTCAAGATGGCTGGGCCGTCATCTCAGATGTCGATGACACGATCAAGTACACTCAGACACCGGACGCTATAGGCATCCTCAAGACTACCTTTGTCGATGACCCAAAGCCAATTGACGGCATGCCAGAGTCGTATAAGCGTATCCATGAACGCCTCAATCCAACTTGGTTCTACCTTTCGGCTTCCCCATATAATTTATATTCATTCTTGCATGGCTTCCTTGGCTCGCTCTACCCTCAAGGCACACTTCTACTACGCGAAAACTCATGGATGGACCTGGCTGGCCTGCTCAAATCCTTCACCCAGGGAACGCAGGAATACAAGGTAAACCAGCTGGCCAAGGTATTTGGATGGTTCCCGAGACGCAAGATCCTGTGCATTGGTGACTCAACCCAGAGTGACCCGGAAGCTTATGCAGAAGCGTATAAGAAGCACAAAGACTGGATCAAGGCCATCTATATCAGGAAGGTGACTGATGTGGCGAATATGGAGGGCAAAAACGATCCTGAGAGATTCGAAAAGGCCTTTGAAGGTGTTCCACGCTCTGTCTGGAAGGTGTTTGAAACTGCAGATGAGCTTGACCAGCTTGTGGAAGACCTTCAGCGTTAGCAATGCTAGAGGTCAGTCAGGGTCATGACGTGATGATGATGATAGTTGTATCGATGTTCATACTGCTTTTCCTTCCCATATGTTTTAATAGGGGGTATTTCTGCTGCTTTCAATTATTTTGCATTTCTTATTTGCTTATTCGAATTTGGTTTCTGGGCTGTCGACATGCATCCCATGTTGATTTTAATGATGCTCGCTCAGTAGGGTGTTTTTTCGTATTCAGGCGCTCCCTTCATTCTTCTTCTCTTACGGCCGGCTGAATTCTTGGGTTACATGCCATTTCATGCGTTCTTTCATTGCTAATAATGAACGTTCCTTATCCTAGTAGCCTTCTGCCCTTGCAAAGTAGTGCGGGTACAATTTCTCAATAGGCTAATATAGCTATTTCATGTACAACGTTTCTGACGTCATAGTTATCAACGCTCAGCTCTCCATGGATTCCAAAGTCTGGCATTTCTAAGCTGAGAATCAACTCCGTGGAGGCCTTCTGCAAATGAGTCCGAGCTATCCGCACGGGTATCACAGCTTCCGTCCTCAGACCATAGGTATTTACATATCGGGAAGCTGAGCGTCCTGTATAAATGGACACGTCTTGTCGCCTGTGCAGAGTGATAATACGTCCTCTTATGCTATAATTAAACCACCATTCACGTATATAATATTTATGGTAAACCATGGCAGACCAGGAACACATCCCCCCATTTATTCCGGCAGTCCATCTACCCCCTGGACCCTACGATCTGTCCTCTCCTCCGCCCGCTTCTTCCCTGATCTATGACCCCAAATTCCCAACTCCCCAACCAAACCCATCTCAATACCTCATAAAAGTGCTCAGCACCGCACTGTGCCGTGATGAACTCACCTGGCCTGAAGTCATATCTAATTCTCGCGCCTATCAGCCCCCTATCCCAGGCTACGACGTTTGTGGCACCATTCTCTCAACACCGTCAGATGACGAACACACTTACGATGGCCCTAAGTTCAAAGTCGGCGATGAGGTTTTCGGCTGGTTGAGCGTGCATAGAGGGGGAGGAGCCGCTGATTGTGCTCTGGCAGAGGAGAACGAGCTAGCATTCAAGCCGAAGAACATAACCAGCGTTGAGGCAGCGAGTATTCCTCTATCAGCCATGACTGCATGGCAGGCTTTTTTCGCCCACGGAAACCTAAAGCATATTGCGGACAAGTGTGGACACCTGGACAGTGAAGTAGTGCGAGATGACTGCATGGATGAAAATGACAAAGAGGAGGTTAAGCAATTGCAGCCTCGCAGCGAGCCTGTCCGAGTGCTGATAACCAATGCATCTGGCGGAGTGGGAGTACAGGCCCTTCAGCTCTTACGGTCAAAGACTCTTTTCGGAGACCAAAAGTTCTGGATATGTGGTACATGTTCAAGTCGCAATGCAGCCTTTTTGAAAGACACCTTGCACATCGATGAAGTTATCGACTACACCGTTAACCCGGACTTGAGCGAAGCCTTTAAATCAAAGGGCTGGCAGCCTGTTGACTTTGTGTTTGACTGTATAGGGGGTCAATCGCTGAAGCAAGCCCATTCTCCAGCCGTCATTTGTGATAATGGCACGATAGTTAGTGTTGCACATCCACTCAAGGAGGAATGGGGAGATTTAGGGATTGAGAAGAGAGGGTTGAGCAGCCGATATTTTATCATCGAGTTAAATGGGAAACAGCTGGAGAAGATTGGCACGCTGGTAGAAAAAGGTGAAGTCAGAGGCTTTGTTGACCGGGTCTTTGAACTGCACAGAGCCAGAGAGGCTATGGAGCTGGTTGAATCGAAGAGGGTTCGGGGAAAGGTCGTCTTGAAGGTTAACTAGATGTGATACGATGATTCTGACGGTAGCCAGAAGATTTATATATTAAGTATCACATTATATTTTTTTATATTCCTGTATCCTATGTCGACGTACGCAGCTTAGGAAGAGAAAGGAGGGATCAGCTACTCAAAATAGCTGTATAATCTGGAGTAGTTTTATTGTTGTTGTTGTATGCTCATTATTTGACAAGCTCCACAGCTACTAAAATTAGTTCGAGTTCACAAGCAACCTTTGGCTTGGCAAGCTTGTCTGCAGCGGAAGATGGCTTACTAAGCACATACTCTAAGTACTTCAACTGCTTGCTGCAAAGGTATAGAGCTAGTTCATGGAGTACTTACCTTCATTATATATTCGAACAACATACAATCGACCAGCATTCACTCTTGTAGTGTTTATATTTCCAGCGGCTATATGGCAGACAGATGTTTAATGCATTTACTTCGCTAACTATGGGATATCTGCGCTGTTTGGGCAGATATTTCAGGTGCCCCAGAGCAGCTCTTCCGAAAGACTTCTCAAGATTACCGTATCAAACAATCGATACTGGTAAACCGGGTTAAAAAGAGAGCCTACCTTTTATGCGCATGAACAGTTTTTTATCCTGTTCATATGCATGATGCATTCAACTCAAGATACCAAGCTGGGAAACTAGGCTGCGGAGCATACTCTACCATATATGGCTTTGCCATGACCTTGTGTAAGACTCGCCTGAAACAAACTCCCTGGTGAAGATGCTGAATAGTTAGTAGTGAGAATTAATACTCACCAATCAAAATATTAACTCAAATACAACGGTTTCCAGAGAAAAAAACGTGCAGAACTTGCAGCTTCCAAGCATCGGCAGAAGCTTAAATCCTTAGACCGAGGACCGCTGCATATTCGGAAACTATATGATTCATTTGAGATTTCTGGTCCTCATGGATCTCATCAGTGTTTGGTGCCAAAACCAATGCATCTCAGCATTCTTGAAATCATGGGTTTAAATCCCGAACTACTGAATGGTCCACTCTTACGGATGATATCCAAACGTCTTTTGACTATCCTGGGCTTTCTTCATCCTAAAGCCAGAATGGTTCACAACGGAAATATATCCTACAGGCTTATATCCGACAGTGCCAACTTTTTTTAATATACTTACAGCTTTGAAAGAAGACAACCTGATACTCACTATTAAAGATAATTCTACGCTAGAGGATTTTGAAAATATGGAGCTAGAGAGTCCTACTCCCAGGAAGATTATAGAACCAGCAAGTTCTAAGCATTGCATGTCCACAGCCTTGTGTGTGCATATTATTTTGTTTCTGTCTCTACCTGCTTAGACCGCTCGGGTAAATGAAACTATTCAAACAGAATATCGAATGGAAAAAGAGAAGAAGAAAGGAAAAGAAAAAGGTTCCAGGGGAAAGACATATAGGATTAGAAGCATAGATAGAAATGACTGGATCATACCGGGAACTCTTGAATAATGCAATCATTTTAACATCTCTTCTCCAAACCTTTTAAGAGTCCGGTAGGGCATGATGAGGGATAAGGCGCTAAGAACACATTTGAGCATGAGCCAAGAGAAGAGAAGTGGAAGGGGTGAAAGAGACATCCGGATAACGATAGAAGGTAAAGAAAGGTAGATGTGATGAAATGAAGATATAAGACATTAATAGGCATTGAACCAGCCTTAATAATAGGTCGGTGTAAGGCCCCCTCAAAGTAAGGAGTCAAGGCGAGTGAATACACCTAAACATGCAGCCACAACCTATATAAAACGGTTAGAATTTGAGAAATGATGCTAACATTACTGATAGTGTGTCCTGACTTACCTCGAGCTGGAGCTCCTTATCCCTGGCCCTTTCAACCTCTTCTGCCACAGCCTGTGGTAGATTAGCTCCGATAACATGTGCGCCAGCGCCCTTATTCGACACAAATGGCCACTGTGAATATTCAGCTAACAGCTCATCGACCTGTGCAAAGGCCCGCTCCCTAGCCTCATGTCCCATTGTTACAAGCGCATTTTCCAGCACATTCGCAGCATATGCAGCGCAAACCAATGCGATAGTTCGTAGATACCTGAATTCAATGTCTTCTGGAAGGAACTGGTTCGGAGGTAGCATGACAGTGCGGCTACTGCAGATGTTTCGGACTCTCTTGTGTAGTTCTTCCTTTGCGCCGCCGTCGGCGACCGGGTGTGTGGCCATATCAAAGAGCAGAAAATTGCGTTTTTCGGTTCGGAGGACGCCCTTGTCGACTAGACCTTTGGCAAGCCGTTCTCGTACTTGCTTCAGTTGATAGCCGATTTTCATTAGATTCCAGGTCTCGCCTATGCTTCAGTAGTTAGATTTTTTTATATCTTCCTATGATATCAAGAGATAATAAGTGTGGACTAACCGCTCATAAGGTCGATCCAGGAGCTCACACTCATTTTCTCACTAGCCTTCATCATCTTCAATGCCTCGTCCAGCAAGACTTCTCCAGTCAAGGTATCATCGATAACCTCAATTATCCGGTCTGCAAGGGGGAACCGCCGCCTCGATGAGTCTTTTTGCATACTGATTCGACCTCGGAATGCCAGTTCAATCACAATACAACCTCGTAGTGCATATGAGATGTTTTCGTTCCAAAATGATAAGTATCCCTATACAATAGACAAAATGGAAATAATTAGACTGTGTTATTCATGACTTTAACCGTTTTCTGGATAATATTACCTGCTTATCTTTCAGGCCCAAGAGCAGCACCTCTTCCATAAGTGTGAGCTTTGGTTGCTTACTCCGCTCCTCATTCTCACTGATATCTCTCGGGTCAAATGCAATTTTGTGTCCATTCTCGCCGGTGAACGAAGACTCTCCACGGCCTTCCTGGGATGACCCATTTAACGACGCCGGCGAAGCCACTCTGCCACTCTCAGCACCGCCGTCTCCTCGACCAGCTCCTCGCCGGCGAGTTAAGCCGCTGGTAGACGCCATAAGGAAACAAGGAAATAAACAGGGGAACTCGCTGGTAGGTCGGTAACGAGCCGCAACAAGCTCAGGGGACAGCTGCGTATGGCATAGAAATGCGCGTTGGGTGTTCTCGAGTCTGAGGGGGGTAAAAGGGGAGAACCAGGCAACTTCGAAACGGTCGCAGTAATGGACGTCTGGCGGCAACAGAGAGCTAAGAACAGGACCGGAGTAGAGTAGATATAATTACAAGCACCGCGTGCACAGCCAGAGAATCGGAAGTCTGGCACACTCGGGAAGTTGTTGTCTTGCAGTCTTTTCCTCGTCTCTGGAGGAAGGGAAGAAGTGATAAAAATCGCGTTGGCCAATTTCGGCTTGGCGGCTGTCAGATTTTAGCAGTTTGCAGGAACGGCGTTCAAGCGAGAAGTATTCTTGTATATATTCTGCCCTTGTTAATATGAAACTTGGCCATTTAGAGGAATACCATTTTGTGTCGTCTACCAAGGTCGTCATACGGCTGCATGGCTGTGGCTTTTGTGGCCGCCGTTAAGTGACTGATATGCGAGCCAGATGCCGTCACGAGAGCAGTTACTTCACACTGAAGTCAAGGTACTTAGAGAAAGACGCTTTGCTGCCGGTCCTGACGGGCAGATTAAACACTCCAGGGGAGAAAGCAAGATAAGTGAGTAGAATACACATGAGATATTCTCTAATTATATCAAAATGTGATCGTTTGAGCTGATGTACACAATATAAAATAATGAACTTGGAACGACAACCATAGGACCGGCGCCTTATTTTCACGCATGTCTAGAATAGCTTAGAAAATTTTGTTGGAGGCTTAGTCCAGTTAACGAGGCTCGACAGTATCATTTAGTGAGCTGTATGGATTGTCAGCTTGAGGTCTCCGAGAAATTTCGACAATGCAGTGGCTACATACCGTCAGGTGCGGCGAGGATATAGTCAACAGCGTTACGGACTGCGATTTAGTCAGTAAATGAGTGGACAACAGAATTAGAAGCCAGGACTGCCATCGTCTGGCCCAGGTAAAAGAGTAACATACCGCTGTGGATCTTCTCGGCTTCCAGGTCTGGAATCTCAATGCTGAATTCCTGTTTCCTCAAGTCAACACCTAGTCCGTCATCCAATTCATTTTAACAAGGGAAGTATTACCTCTTCAATGGCCATCACAACCTCGACGGCGTCCAAACTGTCCAATCCAAGGTCATTTTGGAAGTGCGACTCGACGTTGATCTTGATAAACGAGTAAGAATCCGCAAATTGGTGATAGATCAGTCAAACGGGCCATATCTGCTGTATACATACCTTGGAGGCATCGGAAACCTATAGAATTTTCCTCGTTAGTAACAGTAATAGACCGAAAATCCAATATATCAGAGGCATAAAATTGGTGATAGCCGTACATTGTCAAAGTTCTTCAACAGGTCAATTATTCTACCCTGGACTTCCTGCTCGCTGAGGCCGGCCGGGGCAGAGTACTGCCTTATGGCCTGGTAGGCAAATCTGGGAGCGAATTGAGCTTGTCTGGCAATGCTGGCGGCGACTGGGGCCTGGCGAGAGACGGGCGAGGCAACTCGGGCAACGCGAGGAACGGACGTCCTCAGCGATCGGATGACGGCAGAGCGGAACATGTTTGCGGTATATGCGGTGGGTAAGAGGATCGATTGAGCAGGAATAACAGCTGTGCAGCGAGAGATCTTGTCTTCCAGATGCGTTTGCAAGCTCGTCGGCGTCAGTTCGTCGTCGTCGTTTTGGTGTTTTTTGTCAGAAAGACATGAAGTCGTAGTTTTTTTGCTTCTCAGCCCGCCAGCCAATCAGAGGCCACGTGAACAGTCTTACCTTTCCACGCTTCAACATCAAAAAAGACGAACAACCGAAAACCGCAAGAAAAGCGACGGAAGACAGCGAGATAGATCGAGATCGCGAGAGAGAGGCAGAAGAGCACTCGATCAATTGAAGCATCATGGTCTCGTCAAGGGCTGCCACCAGGCTACTGGCCTACCGAGCGCCGTCACCGCTGACCCCGGCGTATGCCTCGTCCGTCGTCCGCGCATCAACGTCCTCCTTCTCAACCTCCGCCATCAGAGCTGCCACTCCCGCCGGGCCACCACCCTCAGGCTTCCGTCTTGCTCCTCCAAAGCGATGGGACCAGCAGGGCGAGACCTCTCTCGATAGCGCTACCAAGTACTTCCTCATGGCCGAGCTGTTTCGAGGCATGTACGTGGTACTGGAACAGTTCTTCAGACCTCCGTATGTACCGCCTTTATATATATATACATGTCCAGATATTGTTATTCGACACTTGATGATTCAATTGCTGGTTATCAAGGAAGTTGGAAGTGCATGCGGATAGGCAGGCTAACCATTGAGATAGATACACAATCTTCTACCCATTCGAGAAAGGCCCTATCTCCCCCCGCTTCCGTGGCGAGCACGCTCTCCGCAGATATCCCTCTGGAGAAGAACGATGCATTGCCTGCAAGCTCTGCGAGGCCATTTGTCCTGCTCAGGCCATTACCATCGAAGCTGAAGAGCGTGTTGATGGAAGCCGACGAACTACCAGATATGATATTGATATGACCAAGTGCATCTACTGTGGATTCTGCCAGGAGAGCTGTCCTGTGGATGCCATCGTTGAATGTGAGTTGCATCCTTACTTTTTTAAATGGTGACTGGATGATACTAATACTTGTTACCAGCACCCAATGCCGAGTATGCTACTGAAACCAGAGAAGAGCTTTTGTACAACAAAGAGAAACTGCTGGCAAATGGTGACAAGTGGGAACCAGAACTCGCCGCTGCTGCCAGAGCAGACGCCCCCTACAGATAAAACATACCTACATACCCTTGGACACATTTCCTCCCTTTTTCCCTCCTTCCCCCGTTCCTTGATATCTCTCTTTAGTACTTGTACTAGTTTTCTTCCCTTTTTCTTTTTTGATTCCTGTAAAATGGATCCTCGGACTTGATCGTTAGAATGATCGGAAACAATCCAATTGAGCGTTGTGTATATCATTAAAATACTGGCGGAAGCTTCAAATTACTCCCTCTAGGGCGCTCGCTATCGATAGTTCTGAATATTTTACCTTGTTATCAATATATATACCACACTTTTGGCCCTCATAACCAGTACATCAATTGTGTCAAAACCAAGTAAAAGTCATGTACATAATGATAATATTAGCCAGAGCTAACTAATTACACGAGGATGCACAGTTCTCCGCAGAATCCAATCGATCAATTATCTTTTCCCTTTCCACAAACCACGCACTCTAACGCCATAATACAAAAGGTAAAGAAAGGCACGGCTCAGATGCTATGAAAAAGAACACGAACGAACAAGCAAAAGGAAACAAGGAAGCCGTTGTCTACTTCTTCTTAGACTTGAAGCCCCCCTCAAACCCAGGCCTACCTTTTCCTTTGCTCTTGGTCACCTTCTTCCCACTCTTGACCCCCTTGTTCTCCTTTCGTTTCCGTAGGTTCTCATCTCTCTTCGACTGCCTAATTTCTTTCCCCTTAGCAACCCCGTCTATTCTCTCCTTCCATTGCTTCTCGCTCCGTTTCTTAAGCCCTTCTTTTCTATGTAGAGCTTTCTTAAGCAATGAAACGTCGTCCTTGACACGTTCTCCATGAGCTCTCTTCTTAGCGTTAAGCCACATATCCTTCTCCTCTATATCAGCGCGTTTCTCCTCGTCAAGGCTAGCAAGGCGAGCCTTTTTAGCCTCTGCTGCCTTGAGGGCCGTGTTCGCATCTTGGGGTCCGCGCTTCTTAGCTGCATCTCGGAGGCCAGTCATGCTGGAATCCAGCTGTTGGCCATCAGCAAAGACCACTCGTCCAAAGGAGAAGTTGTTTGGTATAGATGCTATTGACTCAGCCGGCGAGGCAGGCGAGGACAGAAGGGAGCCCGGGTTCTGGGTAGAGAAACGCTTAGAGATGGCCTCATCTCGAAGTCGTTGCTCTTCTTCTTTGGCCTTCTGTCGTTGTTCCTTCTTCTGAGCACGGCGTGCCTCTTCACGTTGCCGTCGACCTTCAATGAGTTCCTGTCTATTCTTGGCAGGTTTCCCATTGACACCGTCGGCATGACGGGCGGCACGAAGTTCGTCAATACGTTTTTGTAACCGTTCTCTTATTTGTTCAGGCGTACGCTGGGGTTTTCCCGGCTGTGGGGATGACTTGTTGTCGGTAGTAGTAGCAGGGATGGAGGTAGACGATTCGGTAGGCGGGACAATGGAAGAGACAGATGAGCTACCCGAAGGGGGATTTGATGGGTCTGAGGCATTGTTCGGTGAAGTGGGAGCAGTCGATTCATGACCTGTCTGACCCTGTAGGGCTTCAGAAGAGAATCCTTCCAGGGATATGTCTTCCATTTCGCCATCACTTTCAGCAGACTTCTTGATATTTTTCGCTGTGGGTTTGGCGGGTTTCTGTACTGATGGCGACGGCTGTTCAGTTGTATCATCGGCTTTTGATTTAGATGGCTTAGAAGATGCTTCTACGCTGGCGTGCTGCTCTCTCTTCGCAGCCTTTAGTGCCGCTATTTTCTCCTTTCGTTTCTCACGCTTCTCGGCTTGTTTCTTCTTCAACATCTCCTGCTTTGCCGCTTTTGCTTCACTCTTGGCTTGCTGTTTGACATCTCCATCTTTGGCTTTTTGGTCTTCAGGGCTTGAAGTAGCAGTGGCCTTCTTCTGCTTCTTTGGCTTGGAGTCTCCCCGCTTGAGGCCTTCCCTCGGCTTCTCTGAACCTAAAGGCTCCTCCTCAGAGTGCGAGCTATTCGCATCTTGAGTCTCATCTTTGTCCATTTCTTCTCTTTTCCTCTTTCTGGCATTCTCATCCATCACATCCTTTGCCGATTTGGAGCTTTCTGGGTCTAGTTTGGCCCTCTTTGCGTCTCTAGCCTGTTCCTTGGTCTGTTTCTTCCGCTGCCATTGTTCCTATATTCAAGAACGCAAATATCAGCAATGACTTTCAGAAAGGCGAGAGGCATCTATAATAATCCTCCGCTATTGAACAGAGAGGAACGTACGCTGTTATCTTCTCCGTAGTAATACTTTGCGGGAATCAGCGACAGCAAGCCATCAAACGCGCTCGCATGGCCTCGCAGGCGTTCCTAAACGAGTATAAGTTAGCAAGCGAAATCGCCAAATGTCAAAGGTCTCTTACCTCTAAGCTATCCCCCATAACTGCAAGCAACTAGAAAAAGAAAACGCTCTAGAATAAAACCATCCACGCCTTCGTCGACGGCTCGATGAAAATATTTCGAAATCTTGAACGGTGGGAAGAAATCTTGGCGTTTTCTCGTTTTCTGCCGTGGGGCTCCCTTCACCGCCTTTGGTCCCAATAATAGCATTTTGATATCAACTTCCAACGACATCAACACGTTATTATTGACATCAACAGCAGCATCAAAATAGAAGAAAAGGATATCAATAGCAGATACCCTTGCTGAAGAAGTTCTTCATCGGCCATTGGCGGTGGTGATAGTACTCTCCTTGTGATAACATGACTGACCAACGGCGTTTGGCTAGTAGATGACAGCTGGTGTTCTATACTACGACGTGACATGGCACGCCCACTGAGCGCTCCAGGGGACCATCGACACCATCAACGATAACACAAGCATACTTAGTACAGAGTTGCCTTCCGCTTCAGGACGATAGCGTACCGGATACACCTTTTTACATGTATATTGGCAAATTAATGGACAGAACTGAAGATAGGGAAACTCCCTCATATGGAGTAATACAGGGAACTGGCGCACTACTGGCACTATTGACCAGGTACTAACGATAATAAGACGCACACCTTCCCTCTGCGGAATATCAACGTGCTGACATCATTCCAAATTTCGATAATAATGCATGCGCGTTCCTGGCCCCTGGCGGCTTAAAGGATGCCGGATCCGGGTGACTCGGCTGAACGCATGAAAAAAAAACGGGGCATCCATTTGAACAATTCACCGTTGGTAATATGTGTCAGTTATTAAATAGTTCCAGGCATTCGTTTCGAGCTACCCCGTATGGAGCCCAAAAAGAAACATATTGACGTCAAGGGCAGCGTTGGGATGAGTTTTTGCATGTTTAAGTGTTACTGTCAAACTCCGGCATTGCACTTCCGACGGCTACAGAGAAGCCGCCCGCATGGTGGTGGAGATTTGGCCCAAAGCGATGGACGATAAGCTTCATAGCAACGACGTTATTGTCGCTATCCCAAAATTCTCCTTGCATATCTACTCGAGTGTGTGCAATCATGTTGTCTTTCGACAGCTTGAGGAAGCGAAGATTAGCTAAGCATTCCGGTTGCATTGCGGCGGTGCCTGGATTTAGCATAACCAGCCACAATGGAGGCTTGGGCAAACAGTGGGGGCTGAGCGATCAACTTGATACCGGCCGTGAGAGCTTTGCTCCCTTCCCTCCCGTATCGAGCATGTATATGCTAACTCCGTTCGAGTATGATAGTGCGCCAGACGGGAGGATTCGGATCGAGAGCAGCGTTCTGAAAATGACCGGCTTAAGCATGACGCTACGGAGGAGTTGAACTCCAACACCACCCATCTAACTAGTTACTTCCTACCGTTTTCACGAGACAAGAAGCACTCACCTGATACAGTCAGCAAACGACTTTACCATAGTCTGTGTTCACACCAAAAACAGAGAACTTGGGAAAGCGATCTTCGGTATTCCTCTTGCTCGGAGTATGGAGTGTACAGGGTAGCCTGTGGATAGGGCGAGGTGGAATCTTGCTCTCAAACCCTTGGAAAATATAAACATCGGGGATGTTGTTGGAGAGTCCCCCGCCTTACACGGCTGAAACTCCGGCTTTCCGAAATAGGCGAATATCCAGGAAGTATTCAGCTCGTCCAGCATCATGGAGGGACGGCCCATGCAAAGAAGCTGCTGGCAGCTTCGAGGAAGGGACGGGAATGAGAATGCACAGCGAACTCAGGTTGGAACAACCGCGCAGAAGTGAGCTTGGCGAGGCTTTGCTCGTCGTATCCCAGCTGAGCATGACGCGAGTGGGTATCAGGGCGGCGAATGAAATTGGGCCTAGACGGACGATTACGGTGCGTGTGGCTGCAATCTGGGTGTGAGCAATGAGTGATCTCGTCTGATCTAGAGGCGGGAAATTGCTGCGCATGCACACGTCCCTGGCGCTCTACGAAGAAGGCCAGCAACAGCAAGTTGCTGCGCATAAACCCCCAAGAAGGATCAGAAGTTAACTGAGGCACTCTAATAATAAACGGTACTAGTCCTACGTAAGGATGCACGCCGCCATGGGCTATGTAAATAATGCGCCTGAGCTGACTAGCGGGGTCTCGTCATCCGATTTTTATATACATATATAAGGCGGGGTCTTCCTCTTGCTGCCTCCATCCTTTCCATCATCATCACCATCAACTACTTCACATTCCCAACCATCGCCCGTCCATCATCTTCTAGACACTCAGTCGCCTATACGATAGCATCAACTACCAACATCCACATCCATATTTTCAGATAACCACGCACCACAAGAAACATGTCCGGCTACGACTACAACCAGCAGCAGGGCTACGGCCAGCAGTCCTATGGCGGCCAGCAGGGTGGCTACGGTCAGCAGCAACAAGGCTACGGCCAACAGCAGCAAGGCTATGGCCAGGGCGGCTACGGCCAGGACCAGTATAACAACCAAGGACAGCAGTACCAGCAGGGCGGCTACGGTCAACAGCAGGGCGGCTACGACCAGAGTGGTTACAACCAGCAACAGCAGCACCAGCAGCCCTACGGACAACAGGGCCATGACTACAACCAAGGCCAACAACAGCACGGCTACGGCGGCCAGCCTCAGTACGGGTAAGTACCAGAGCAAAGCGTTCACAAATTTACCCCGCCCCCGCCATTCCTATAGGCTGATGCTAACATGAAATTCGTATCAACAGTCAAGACCAGGGTGCTCCAGGCGGCGCTCAGGAGGGTGAGCGTGGAATCGGAGGTGCTCTTGCCGGCGCTGCCTCTGGTGGCTTCCTCGGAAGCAAAGCCAACCACGGCATCCTAGGAGCCATCGGAGGAGCCATCGCCGGCCACTTTGCCGAAGAGAAGCTCAAGAAGCACGGAGACGGCCACCACGGAAGCGGCCATGGAGGCAGCCATGGCGGAAACCCTCTTGGATCCATGTTCGGAGGCGGCAAGCACTAAACTGGCATAACTACCCCGTTTTTATACCTGACTTACCCGTGGATCTGAATCGCCGGAGGTTGATCTGATCATGGCGGAGAGGAAGACGATTGCGGAGGAGGCAAAAACCACGCGAGCGGACACTTATGGCATGCCTTGTATGACTCTCCTATGTTGCAGATATAATTTGTTTGAATTCTTTTGCGTTTTGATTGATTGATTCGACCGTAACGAGTGTCTTCTGTTCCTCGTTCGTATGTCCCCATGTTTGATATTATTTGACAACCTAACTATTATTGCCATGTTCCAGCACCGATAATTGTCACCCTTTCCCTGAGACTTGTGATATGAACAACTGTATTTATTAGTATTTTATTGCATGTGTTTTACCCCCAAAGAAATTGACCACTCCCCATAAAACCAGGCTTAAACTTCTGCCTCCCTTGAATTAATATTAACTCTTCAAACCCCCAGAATATCTGCCTGTGACTCGGAGATTGCAGACTGGATAACCATGGATAGAAGTGAGGGCCTTTGACCCAGCCCGAGATTCGGTATATCAAATCAGAATGCAACGATGTAAAATGCCCCTTGGTACGGAGTCCTTTCGCCAACCAGCAGCCAGATATCCGGCATTCACGGTATTCACGGCATTCATGGCCTCCCCCCTCCCCCCCTGAGATCTACAAGGAGGGCTGGCATGCATAATACCCATGTTTGGCTAATCTAAGCAAGTATAATTGCAGCCACAAAGAGATACCTCCCGCCTGCAGCCCAACCTAAGCCTAAGCCGCCTTCCAAAGGCGCTCTGGAAGATCATAGAGAAATGCGAATCATCTTTTTGCCCAAGTGGAGATTCAGCTTCTCCCAACGTCCTCGATCAAAAAAAAAAGAAGAAAGGGCAGATTGATACGAGCCGATCCAGCCCTGTGGCGTTCCAACAGAGAAATAAATAAATACTACCTAAATAAAATATATACATCGCATGAAGGAAGCGGGATAAGCAGAAATTCGCCGATCCAGGGGTACTGCAATATATTTTATTTTTTTCTTCTTCCAGAGTTTTATGATCATCTTTCGAGCCGACATTACCGTCCCCTTTGCGCAAAAAAGAAAAAGGAACGGTGGAGGCCAAAAATTGAATAATAATGCTGATTGTCCGTGGACTGGTCGTATTTGAGGTGAACAAAAGGCGTGGGCAAAGTGGTTGCTTTGCTGGATATTTGGTTGGCGACTGGAGGTGACAGACAGCTGGATAAAGTGTCATACAAGTTGACAGCGACGTCGCAGAAGCGCCGGGATGGACATGCATGCTGCATACTACATGTTGGCTGTACGCTGGACGCCGTACGCCGTGCTCCGTATGACCAGCGCAGAGTCCAGCGTACAGACAGACATGAAGTCGAGCTCTCTCTCTTAAGTCTAGACGTCATCTGTGCTCCGTCCAGGATCTGTTGAATTCTTTTTTGTCCCTTGGTAAGCATCCCGTCGATAGCTCCCGGGATCAATTGATAGACACTAGTTATATATAGAAAGGATGGACATCGCCTCAGAGGAAAAAGGAACCCGAATTAAATCGTATTTTTCTTTTCAGTGATGCCCAGCAAAAAAGAAATGGGGGTGGTGGTATTGTACATCAACGGCCAGGGCCCATGAAGAGAAAATAAGTATAAGTATATAAGGTGTAACTCCCAAGGAAAACGTAGGCCAAATGGTCGAGGAATGATAAAAAGGGGGGGATAGGAAAAAAAAAAAAAAAAAAATAAAAAATGAAAAAAAAATAAAACGACAAAGCAATGCGCAGACATTATATCATGCAACTGAACACCGTCCCAAACCTTCTAGTAGGTCACTGGCTCGTACATCTATACCCCCGGTGTCTTCGTCTTCTATGCCAAAGGCAATGAACAACACGTCATCACTGTAGCCATGGTATTTCTGGCCGTGCTTTTTCCAGCTGATGGAGGTGATGTAGAACATCTCAGTCTGGCTCCAGACTCGAGCTTCTTCGGGCGTCAGACCCGGCGGTTTCTTGCCTTCGCCGGCCTTGCCGCGGCCATGGATCCAGATGGGCTTTGATGATATCCCGTACAGCTCGAAGGGGGCAGTCTGGCGGAAGAGCATGGCGTAGGGCTCATACACGCTGTGGAAGGAGTAGAAGCTCTTGTGCTGGAAGATGGTCAGCACAAAGGTGTTCTCTTCGTTGGGCTTGCAGCTCGGGTCCGTCCGGTTGCAGAGGGTGATGGCCAGGGAGTTTGTGGCCTGGTGGATGGACTCGAGCTTGGGCGGCAGACGAGGCATGTACCGCCGCAGACACCGGTTGTCCTGGGAGGCCACGGCGGGCGCGAGATTCGGTCCTACCGCTCCGGAGTACTCCAGTTTGGCAAAGACTCGCCGGGGAGCCACGTCGTAGTGGGCGTACATCTGGCCCTCCCTGTCCCAGAAGACGAACCAGTTCTTCTCGATGGCGCCGTACGCCGTCGGCCGCTGGATCTCCGTAGGCACGCGGAACTCGTTCTGGAAGAAGTGCTCGTACCCCCAGTCCATCAGCATGCGGAAGTCCTGCACCCACTGCCCGAAGCAGGTGAAGACCGAGTTGGAGCCGTAGATGGTCAGCGGGAAGCGTGGCCCGTAGAAGACGCGGGCGTCGTGGGGGCCGATGTTGAGGGCAAAGAAGGCCAGGTCGCCCGTACACTTGTTGCGGTCTCCCACGGTGGCCGCGATGGGCATGTTCATGGGCGGGCTGACGCACTCCAGGCGGCCGCTCGTCTTGAACATGGCGTTACACACGAGCTCAGTAAACCAGACGGTGTTCTTGATCGTGTCCCGGCGGTTCATATGCTGTGCTGAGATCACCCATGTGTCGTTGAGCTGCGGATGGGGGATGATGCTGGGGTTCGTAGCCGGCAGCTCGCCGAACTTGATGCGAAAGAACTTGCGGTCCGGCGTCGACAGCGAGAAGACCTCGTGGTGCGTTTTCGAGATGTCGGCCGCGGTCTTGGGCGAGGCCGGCTTGTTCTTCTTGTTATCATTGCCATCTTTATTATTATCATTATTATCATCAAAGGGCAGCGAGCCCTTGAGGGTGTCTCTGAGCGACCATCCGGAGCGCGCGCTGCCAAAGTAGGTGGCGGCCACGAAGGCGAGCAGCAGGAAGAGGGCCACCGGGATGAAGAGTCGCTTGAGCCCGCGAACTAGCATTGCCTATCGAAAGCACACGTTAGGTCAAGGTCAGGATCCGGCCGTTGTTTTCCCCTTTTCACATCGTCAGGAGGAAAGATGTACTCCGTGAAGAAAAATATCGCCCGTTGTCGCTTGTTGCTTGTTGCTTGCGTAGAGGTCGAGGTCGAGGTCGAGATTAACTGACACTGAATTGCACCGCAACCGCAGCGGCCTAGCGAGCGACTGGAGACTCCCTCGCCCTACGCAGAGCCTTTCTCCCTTGGAACGAGCAGAGTTTTTCTTTTTTCTTTTTGCTTCTTCTCTGCTCTCTAATCAGCAGCGGCCGTTACCCAGCTTACGTGGGATTTCTTCTCCAGTATTTGCGAATGGCCCGAGATGTGGTTCGTGTCGCCTACCAAATTTCCCCAGAGCCAATTGGAGCGCCCCAACGCATGGAGAAAAGGGGTTTGGCCCAGGGGGGTTCCGCAGTGGACAGGGCAAGCCACGAGAGAGTCCCATCCTTAGGACTTACTTAGTCAGTTCCATATAATAATATACAGTGCGTTGTATAATATAATACTA
This sequence comes from Trichophyton schoenleinii, assembly GCA_018357685.1. Classification (NCBI taxonomy): domain Eukaryota; kingdom Fungi; phylum Ascomycota; class Eurotiomycetes; order Onygenales; family Arthrodermataceae; genus Trichophyton; species Trichophyton schoenleinii. The sequence continues at coordinate 5,859,880 of WOFF01000001.1, forward strand.
AGGAAGCACTGCTGGTGCCGATGAAGTTGTATGGGGCCTTGGATCTGCTGTGAGCGGGTGAAAAAAGCAAAGGATCCTTGCAAGCCTCCCTCGGACGTGTTACTCGATTTGATACGTAATTTGCATGAGCCCCATGAAGACAAAGTTCATTTCCGTTATAGCGCCTGAAAATCTCTCTATATATACACAGGATGATACTGGATTCGTCACGCTATGAACATGTGAAACTGCTGCTGCTTCGTAAAAGAAAAACAAGGACCAAAAAGGGACGACAGGATCTAATCAAACGGAGGGGACATAACGGGCCTCCCAAAAAAAACTGCAAGGAGAGAGAGACGAAGGAAAGAAAGAGAGTGAAAGAAAAAGGAGTTTAATCACATAGCTTTGGCGGCAGGCGGCAATGTCCTGGAATAAGCCCACTGAGCGAACTTGACGCTGGGTCCGTCGAAAAGCTTAGTGACAATCTCCGCAAGCCAGAGGGTGAGCGGAAGGAGAATAAGTTGTGGAGCAAGGAATCCAACCTCAAGGCCCAGTGGGCCATTCGTGGGCAGAGGGAATCGGTTGACCCATCCAGGGATGGTTTTGTGGTGCGAATCCTTCACCCAGCCCACTGCGGAATAGAGGCGGTCTCCCAGAATCCAGAGAACGGGCCCGTGGACAAGGTAGAGGGCAAAGGAGACGCGGCCGAGATACTGGTTGAACCGGAGCTCGAAGAAGCTCTGCAGAGGGCGGATGCGAGAGATCGACGAGACGAGGAAGACGGCCGCCCAGAAGAGGTAGAACCACTTTAAGTCGAAGACCGCCTGGGGTTTCAGATAGGAGAGCCAGTTCCAGCCAGGAGACTCCGTGAGCAGCGCAACGTCGAAGCTGTGGGACGGACAACCGCCAAGGTACATGCTGATCAGGAAGATGCTGTAGAAGAACGTCTCCTTGTAGGGTTGCAGGCGGTAGAAGAACTTGGGCAGGTTGTTGCTCTCCGCGAGCAGGTCGAGGTCGGACAGGTGCATGCCAGCAACGAACATGGCGCACAACGCTCCGTCAGCAATGTACATAAAGTAGATGAAGAGGCCAATCTCGCACAGCAGGCGAGCGTTCCTCGAGGCCTTGGAAAAGGCCAGCAGCGCAGTGTAGATGACAATCGAGCCCTTGAACTCGACCGGAATCGACCACGCATGGAAGTTGTAATGGAACCAGGGCTCGCCGCCCGTTCGGTAGATGAAGCTGAAGTTCTTCATCTCGCAATACCACTTCCACACCTCGTCTCTGTAGCTCCCTTGCGGGTCAGGAACCGCCGTTATCCCAAACATATGCCATATCGTCATGTACACGAAGGTCGTCGCCATCACCGGTAGGTAGAGTCGAAGCCATCGTCGAAAGAGGGCGGAGGCCAGGGTATCTCCAAGCTTGAGATAGTCGCCTGCATGTATCAAGCTCAGAGCCTTCACCGACAGCACGTAGCCCGACAGCACGAAGAAGACGCTGACTGCAAAATGGCCGCCGGAGAAGAAGGTCCGTATCCCAGGCAAGGCAATGAAGTGGTGCTTGCCCTTGTATCCGTATGCGTTCTCGAATATGGGATTCTGCGTCACCGCATCGTGAGCCCAGAGCTCGTGGTGGCCGATATAAACGAGCAGGGCTGCGAATCCTCTCAAGCCATCGAGGTAGCTAGTCCGTCCCATCTGTTTCCGCCGGCCTTTCGTCGTCAGGATGGACGGCCGCACTATGTCAAGAAACCATCGCAATGCACCACAAATCCGAGACGGTTTCGACTCCCCCGTCGGCTCCTGCCAGTACTGCTTCTCTAATATGTTCCCCGGTAGAGCTGACATCTTCAAATGCAGCCGGTGGTGTTCCTGGCTGTCCTTTTGCGCTTCCTCAAGGGAAGAAGACGGATAATATAATAATAATAATAATAAAATTAGTTATAAAAAAAAATATAACAGAGCTGGAGAAATTCTTCCTCCCTGCCGGACCCTTCGATCCAGGCGCGCCAGCTAAGGTTGATGTCGAACGGCGAAAAGGAATCGATGGTGGAGGAGAGGGCGGAGGAGGAGAATATCTTGATCAAGATCTGGGGTTAAAGCGAACCGAAAAAAACCCTTTCCCCCCTCCCCCTTGGTTCCCATCTATCTGCGGAGTTCGTACGGCTCAAAAAATAAAAAAGATTAATTCGGGTTGACGTATGATTTCGAGCAAGCGGCGAAGCACATCGGTTTCACACTGCCTGGAAGAAGCAACGAAGGGCGAAAAAGCAACGAGAGGCCATCCAAAATATCACAGGCAAAGCGTCTCCAGAGTCGGCCAGGTGCCAAGGGGTGTCATCTTCCATGGTAAAATCAGAGCGAGCTGGCCGGTACTTTAGGGGTTCACATGCCGAGTCGTGCCTGTTCCTCGCTCTCGCATGTTGCCTGTCCATCCTTTCTTTTCTTTTCGCCCTCGCCCGCCCCTTGGCCCTGGTCTGGCTTTGCCCTGGCCCGAGAGGCAACAAGGTCTCCCCCGGAGCTTCCAGGAAAAGGACGCCCGTATCCAATCCCTGGCGCGGTGGAGATTGGCTTCCTGCTTGCTTTTTCGGCTTTGCCTGATCCACCCCTTTTTTTGACTTTTTTTTGCCATCCAAAATTTTCAGTTAGTCTAATTGAGCTTATCCCGAGCCATACAAGCGGAAAATAATATCAACAGCTCCCTCGGCCATAAAGCAAAAAAAACGGCAGTTTTCCCCCTTCTTTCGATCGGAAATCGACCGTGGATACCTTGACCGGAGGCGCTTACTTCGATTTTTTTCCTTGGTTCCCCCAGGTCTTCTCAATTCCTCTGACCTGAACAACCTTCTTTCGCTCTTCTCCTCCTCCTCTCTCCTCCTTTCTCTTTCTTCCTCCACCCCCCGCACATCGCAATCGCCGCTTCTCGTCTTTAAAAAATCATGATGAAGCCGCTTTCTCCTTTTCTGAACCGTACTCCTGTGAGTATTCGTTCAGCAATAGATCAAGCAATGGGGGCCGTCAAGACCATTGCACCGAAGTTTGGGGGCTTCCTGCCACGGCAGATGAGAAGAGCCCTGGTAGGATGCATCTCCTGTCTGGTCATCGTCATTTACCTCTCAGTTGCTGGTGCCTTCTCCGAGTCGAAAAACGATTATCCTCACAGTCTCGCCCCGACAATGGAAAAGTTTCCCCGCAAAATCTGGCAGACCTGGAAGGTTGACCCTCTGGATTTCGACAAACGAGACCTGGATACCGCAAAGAGCTGGGTATCTAAGAACCCCGAGTACCGATATGAAGTCCTGACCGACCACAACGACATGTACTATGTTGAAACGCACTTTGGCCCTGAAGGCTTCAACCGACCGGACATCGTCGATACCTACCGCCAGCTCACCGCAAAGATCATCAAGGCCGATTTGCTCAGATACCTCGTCATGTATGTCGATGGCGGTGTCTATACCGATATTGATGTCGAGGCAATCAGACCAATCAAGCGATTCATCCCGGAGCGGTACAACGAGAAGGACATAAACATGGTCATCAGTGTCGAGATCGACGAGCCAAGCTTCAGTGACCACGCCATCCTGGGCCAGAAATCGAGGTCCTTCTGTCAATGGACGTTTATGTGCAAGCCCAAACTCCCCGTCATGATGAGACTTGTCGATAACATTCTGAAGTGGCTCAATGGCGTTGCAAAGAAGCAAGGCAAACCGATATCAGAAATTGTCCTCGACTTTGACGAAGTTATCAGTGGCACTGGACCGTCTGCCTTTACCAACGCAATCTTGCAAGAGATGAGCGAGAATGTTGGTGAGCCTGTCAAATGGGACACGTTCCACGATATGCATGAATCTAAGCTCGTGGGAGGCTTCCTTGTCCTCACTGTCGAAGCATTCGCCGCTGGACAGGGCCACTCTGACTCTGGGAACCACAACGCCCGGGCTGCTCTTGTCAAGCATCACTACCACGCATCTGAATGGCCAAAGAATCATCCACGATACAACCACCCTGTGTACGGTGAAGTTGAAAAGTGCAACTGGGATCGCGGTTGTGTTGAAGAATGGGATAAGAACACCGCCGCTTTCAAGGAGCTCTCGCCCGAAGAACAGGCCAAAAAGATCGCTCTTGCAAAGCTCGAAGTTGATGCTCCACCACCCAAGGTGCCTGAGGTCCCAACATGGAACCAGCCCCTCCCCGGAGCGGAACAACAGCCCAACGGACAGCCCCAACCCCCTCAGGTTCCCCAGCAGGTACCAGTTGAAGGTCAGCCCATTATGCAAAACCCACCCATGCAGCAACCCCAGCAACCAGGCCAGCAGTTCCAGCAGCCCCCAATGCAACCACTGCAGCCAGGCCAGCAGGTACAGCAGGCACCACCCACGCAACAACAGCAACCCGGTCAGCAAATGCCGCAAGCTCCACCACAGCAGCAACAGCCAGGGCAGCAAATGCAACCCCAGCCTGGACAGCAGCTACAGCAGCCTCCAACGCAGCAGCCACCGGCACAGCAGCAGCCACCAGCACAGCAGCAGCCACCAGCACAGCAGCAACCGGGCCAGCAGCAACCAGGGCAGCAATTCCAGCAACCACCACCACCAACACAGCAGCAGCAACCTGGCCAGGCATTGCAACAACCACCCCCACCACAACAGCAGCAGCCTGGACAGCCACTGCAGCAGCCACCACCTCAGCAGCAACAACCTGGACAGCCATTGCAACAGCCACCACCACGCCAGCAACAGCCCGGACAAGGTCCACCTGAACAACCCAAGGCACCTTCGGAAAATGAACAACAACCTAAGGCGCCCCAGCCTAATGCACCGGAATCTCCAGATGGCCCGGAAAAGCTTGATGATAAAGACCTCAAGGAAATCGCCGATCTCAATGATGAACTCAACAACCTCGAAGGCTCCGAGAAGAAAAAGAGGGATCCCAAAGCCGAGCCTTGAAGGGTTGTTGAGATTGCGTGACAACATTCCATGGCTGCATGATATCGGAGTCTTTTCATCCACCGCTTTTACCCCTATCCTTATTGGGTTCCTGTCGTCATGATAGGCATCATAAAGCCAATGGGGGCGGAATATCGCCGGATGAGATAGATGTATATTCCCGCTCGTCTGAGTGGACGTGTGGTGTGGTAGCTGGCTTACACTCCCCAGCACGGCGCGGTACATGACACGCCCTTTATCAGCCTAAAGCAGTCCGAGTATATTCGAGAAGAACGGTGTTTCAACGGCGTTTATGGGTCATATCGAAGGGAAGCGCGTGATGAATATGGATACCTAAAGATTTCTGATTTCATTCCATTTCCTTTTGTCTTCCATTTTGTTTTTGTTTTTTTTTTCTGTCCTATTCTTAATATCCTGAACTCTGATAGCGGTTGGTTATGTCTTTATGCGGGGATTTATTAGCACGTTATAGACTATCATTGTCAGTTATCACGGCCTCCAATTTGAATATGTTATAATGTTGAATATAGCCTGTTGATAGCAAATACATATTGGAGACGAGGGTCTCGTATCTGAACTGCCGCTCATTTCGTGATTCAAGGACATGGTTCCTGGGCTAACAAATAAATTAGCCATCGTATCTGAGCTCTCTAGGCGAATCTCACTGTGCACCGGCATCGTCCTGCTCGGTAGAGCCTTTCATGCTCGCCGCCCTCCAGTTTACTTGTCGTTAGAAGTTCCTTTCAAGACGTTCGAACTTCCGAAGTTAAAATTACTAGGCTGCTTATGTAATCGGAAATTTCTCAAACTTCTCAAAGGCTTTCTTCGCTCTCAAAAGACCCGTTCTACCCCAGCGCAAGATCAACCCAGCCCACAAACGACAGAGATGATATTAAGACGGTTCGCCATAAGGCAAGGTAGGCTTTTGTTCTTCAGTTTAATCCGCCAGTTGTCTCAATTGCCTAGCTAACAGCCTGATCCCTTGCAGCGCGCTCCTTTGCGCAGAACAGCCGTCAAAGGCCGTTTCAGTCCCGATTTTTGTCCAGCCAAATTCCTACCGATACCATCCCTGTGGCCGAGGTAGAGGCGAGTGAATCCATACAAGCCAAAAGTGTCAACCCGGAAGAGACTGTTTCATCAGCATTGGCTCAATACAAAGCCAGTGTAGTAACTAGTATGTGCGAATGAAGGGGATTGTCGATTGCAGCTTATCCTATCTATGGCGTTCTCATGGAGGAAGAAATCTTGAGCCTAGTAAAAGATTGACTGACCTTCCTCCTATCTTGACAGAAAATAAATTCAACCGACTTGGATCTGATATTAGAAACAATTACCGGCCTGAAGATCTAATTTCCAATCCGCCCAGAGCTTCCGATGTCACTCTCGAACTCCTTCTCGCCTCCCAGGCCCATATCGGACATTCAACTTCTCTCTGGAACCCCGGGAACTCGAGCTATATACATGGTATTCGAGAGGGAGCTCACATAATTTCTCTCGATGTGACCGCGGCTCATTTACGGCGAGCAGCCAAAATTGTCGAAGAAGTTGCTCGAGTTGGAGGTTTAATTCTATTCGTTGGCACGAGAAAGGGCCAGAAACGAGCAGTTGTGCGTGCTGCTGAACTAGCGCAGGGTTGCCATGTCTTTGATCGCTGGGTTCCAGGATCTCTCACCAACGCTATGCAGCTCCTGAATGAATGCGAAGTTAAGCTCGTTGATGCCCTTGATAGAACTGTGGATTATCCCGGATTTCAGCCTGTTGATGTCGAAAGATGCCCATTGAGACCGGATTTGGTGGTCTGTTTCAATCCCCTTGAAAATAAGCCTTTGCTCCAGGAATGTGCTACCATGAATATTCCCACCATCGGAGTTATCGATACCGACGCGGATCCGACTCGAGTCACCTATCCTATACCCGCAAATGATGACAGCCCCAGGTGCATAAGTGTGATTGCGGGTGTCCTAGGAAGGGCTGGAGAAAGAGGACAGCAAGAGCGGTTGAAACAGTCAGCTGCCGGAAAGTTACCCTATACACCTATCGAACTTGGGAACCTAGCAAACAAGGAGTCTTAGACTACCGGTTCTGCTCATTATACCCGGTTCAAAGGCTCGTTTTATGAAATTTCAAATCTAGAAATGTACAATACTATAACTTTTTTCTTACTTTGTATTAACTCTGGTACTGTCGATTCCTCAGCTAATCTAGGAGCCATATGTTTCTTCTTATTTTCTGTCCCGTTCTTGGCCTCGAGTACCAGAACGTCGGGTAACCATTTTCCTTCGGTTTTATCTTTTGACTTTGAAACAGAACCAGCGGATGTGACCATGTCACCTGCCGTCAAACCATAATAACACCAGGAAAACTGATTAAACAACAGCCACTGCAGGTGCAACCCATGGGTGCGTATGGGCAACGACGTCATACCAGCCTTATAGTTGCCGAAGATTTCATATCCTTAAAATAAGCAAGAGTAACCTAGGGATCCAATCTTGGAAGTTACCTCCTTCACATACACAAAGAGTCTCAAGTCTCAACTGAATAATTTCCTTCCCATTATCTATTGTGTTATACTCGGTCCTATACCTGCTCTCATGATGGAACTAGGCTTCGGTGATCAAGATCTTATCTATGAAGAAGAAGCTAAAAGGCTAGCTACATCGGCTCCAGTGCCCCGGCCTATGTGTCTGTCATGTAGCAAACTTGTCGCAGAATCTCCCATGCTACAGTGTTCCCAGGCTCATCCGTCAACAAAATGCTTCCAATGTCTCAAAGCTAATAGGCCGTGCCATACTATTCCACCACAGTTCCGAGGTGACCTTGAACGTATCCAGGTTCTTGCACGAGAAATCCATGTTAGACCGTCCCAAAAAGCAACCGAACAGCTTGAAAAACTTGCTCGGAAATATGTTGCTCGTATTGAAGCATACGAGCTTAAGGAACCTACGTTAGAAGAGTATACGCCGTATCAAGTACCTCGATCAATACCACTTCCCGTCCCGGTTGATTCCCCGGCCAAAGCTGTAAATCCCACGAACTCTTCAGTTCCTACAGAAGATGGGTTAGCCTCGAAGGCTCACGATCTTCAACAGGCCAACCATATGCTAAATGAAATACTGGGGATTTTATCCCGCAAAATAGACTTACCATTGGAGAATGGAAATATTGAGAAGAACTCAGGATCTACTTGGCTACACGTTAACCAAGGTACCATACACGGGAATAATGTTAATGAAGCTCGAAAATAACGTCGTTGATTAACTACCTTGCGTTCGACCACTGCATGGTTGATTTTATTACCGAGTATACAAACGCACCCCTATTAATTTACCCCCTACGCCAACATTATCATGTCAAGCATGCTGCAAAGGAGACTCAGCCTGAGCTAAGGTATGAAAGTACACTTAAAACCTTGGTCACTTTCTCATGAATTATATAGACCAGTATCTCCTTTCAAATTTTGGCTAACTAAGCTCATTCATTAACTACATGGCAGGTCAGAGTGAGCCAGCGATTTCCATGTATCAAATCGTTCCGTATCTGTGAGCCTTCCTGAGGCTACACAGATTTGAAACGGGGGGTTACCTTTCGACTAAACATCGATTTTGCATACATTCGGCGTTTTCTGGCTGCATAGAGTCTTGTTGCATTAGCGTCTCCAGGGATTAAGGGCGTGTATATTGTCCACATTATTCAAAAATTACATTGCTTTACGCTTTTCCTCTGACCAATAGGTTATATGAATCTCAATGTTACCAAAAGAGACTAGGAAGCTCCGCTACAGTCCATGCAAAAGAATAGATTAATTACCGCTATTATTGAGTTACTGTGCGATGAATTAAAGTTGGTTAACTTTCCACGTTTTTGCCAACCTTATTTTAAGTTGAGCAGCTCGACAATTTGCCAAGACTGGATTATGAACAGCGCTTAGGGGCAGATGAGATAGTCCGTGAATGTACGCAGTTCTGTAGGAATCCCTACTGTTACCTTCAAATATATTACCCTGGTATGGTCCAGGAAGATTTATTCTAGCACCGTATTACCAAGTTTCATATCCTCCAGGTGGCATATACTTTGCATACCTATGCACTGACAATTGGTAATGATGAAGGAGATGGCATGATTGAGAGAAACGATCAAATTTTATCTCAGGTCTATCGGCTATCCCTGTAGCTAAAAAAACAAAATATACATATATCTGGTCAAAAACAGAGCATTGAGACAAGTGTAGCCACATAGAATAGCATCCAAATGAACAAACACGTCTACCTACCATACGTAGAGATACATAATAAATCTAGAAGGGTATATGGGTAATAGCCAGCAATTGTAGTTGCACACTTGTTGAAAACGTAAAAGGGAGTTCTCCCCGCCCAAGATAGTAGAGAAAGCGGATAAAAAATAGCAGGATGCATTCATTAACCCAAGGCTCTCTTGGTGAGTTCGAAACTATAAGATGCGAGTTAGCTTAAGATCACTAGCGTTGGAATCTGAAGGGAGGAAAGAAACGTACGCTGCGAAAGTACCAGCCGACACGGGTGCAGCTCTAAGCAGAGTTGGAGCAATGCCTTTAACAAATCCTCTCATTCCCTCCTGTGCGAGTGTCTGTCTAAAGCAGTCTCTCATGTTTTTGTATCTCTGTTGTTCCCCAAAACCGTCACTCTGCATTTTGCTCTTGACCACATCGAATGGATAACTTGAAAGCCAGAGCATTTCACCAGCCAAACCACCATATCCTGCTATTTTATAAGCAGGAATATCCTCACGCTTGGTATTTGTTCGCCTGGCTTCCCAGTCCATCATGTACTCGAAGGAAAGGAACCAAGTTCCATACGCTTGGGCTTCACGAAGAATTGTAACCGCCTCTCCACGATAAAGGCCATTGAACAGTCCTCCTTGAGTTGACAGTTTCTTTATACAGTCCAGAGGCCCACTATAAAGTCTCCCTTCTCCATGAGGTTGGGTTTGGAGCCTGATACGGACGTGTTCAATCGGACCAGAAATGACGGAATTGACAATTCCTGCAAAAGCACCAGACAGGTAATATTGAGAGTAAGATAGATGCGGATCCTTTGACCCTTTCTGGGTATTCATTCGTTCGAAATAACGACGGACTTCATGGAACGCTCCAAATTGAACGCTTACCTGCACGAAGAGAATATATCAAGTTAGGTAGACGTGGTAACCGAAATGCACGGGTTATGGAGGAGGTGAAACATACGCAGGCACCGATACCGATCAATGGGGTCAAGGTCCCTTTGTAGAATGCGAGTGGGCCCTCCTTTGCAAATATCTTTGTAGCACAGTCCAAGGCATTCGAATAGTGCGTCGTCGTTTGCAACCGAACTTTGACAATATCTAGGTAATGATGATTTAGCCAGTGCTAATACGGCTAAGCTTTCTCGTACTTACCGAAGGGTTGTCCTATAAACTCTGTCAGTAACATGATCCGATGAATTCAACAGAAAGAAAAAAAAAATACAAACCAAGAAGAACCTGTGCAATTCCTCCAACAGCACCTGATGTCAGATCTTTGATGGTCTGCATCGGATCCTCTACTTCTGCCTTGTGTTCAGAAGCCATTGTTGCCGTGTTTCACCGATAGCCGAAGACGCCGGGGAGGGGAAGGAGATGGAGCAAGCGGTGTGAGGTAGAAATAAGCGGCCGTCTATCTGGTTAGCAGCAAATTAATACAGACAATAGAGGAAACACACTGCTATCTCACAATTGAACGTACCCTAAAGAGGTTTTCGGCTTAACGACAAAAAATAATCACTTGACGGGAAAAAGCTGAACGATAACGAATCAGAAAGGACCAAAGGAGCAATCCAAATGGCGGGATAATATTACATAATCCGGGTTATCAATGGCGCGATAAGGAACCAGCTTATATAAGCAGCCTTAAACCTAATCGGAGCTTATTCGGGCCGATTAAAGTCTTGGCATCAGCATTCCATGTGGAACTTTCATAGAAACTTTTGGTCTTTTTTTTGATACAAGTGAAAGTCGATCATGGGATAGATTGGACGTTCAGGCATTGCAGACAAGAATGCCAAACTGAAAGCATGCGCAGACACTCAATTTTGAAGGTGGGAACTGGATTGAAAATTCTACGCTTTGTGGTGACACTACTGACGGAAATCATTGGTTTCTAGGGCATTCGGTGTCAGTACTGCTGCTCTCCACGCCGGTTCCCCGTGAAGCCCGTCGGCAACCATGAGCTACCCGCACAGCAATTGCGACAATTGAGCTCGAGCTCTAATACTGTGAATGGGTCTGATAATAATAATAATAGCAGCAATAAGACTCAACCTTCCAATCCAACGTTCGGACGTGGATGGGGCGCACCCGCGTTTGGAGGTCAGGTGTCTTGTACAGCCGCAGAATTGAAACAACGAGAGGCTTTGCTAGCCTCACAGGTTTCTCAGAAATCATCGAATTCCATTGCTGAAAGCGAAACGAAGGTAAGGTCATTTTATGTTGCATTTCTGGGTTTAGTATCGAAGTTGTCCATTTAACTAATGTGTTCTGTCACTTTAGAACGGAAACACAGCAACGGAACAGCATACTACATGGATTTGTGCTCAATGTCAAAAGGCCAATCCAGTCAAATTTGCATCTTGTCCTGACTGCAACTGGAGACCCAGCCAAGCCTACCTTACTTCGTCTAGGTCACGGCCTGCCCAGCCGAAACCGTCTTCTCCTAAAGCCTCGCCCGGTAATGGGCAAACGTCTAGCGACACTAAAAAGCAAAAACAAAGCAAGTTTACAATTACAAGGAGTTGGGCCCCTGAGCAATCCCTATACAGGTCCGCCAAAGGTAGGCAACAACCGCAATCTACCGGCCAGCCATCGCGGGATGCACGGTTCGGGGCATCCGGCGCATTGTCCAGGACCAGCGGAAATACAGATACGGATCACCAGGAACCCTGGCAGGAGACCGGTTTTAGAAGCATCTCACGGAAACCGCGCGGAAGTTCGGACTCTCAAAAACAAGACTCAAGTGTCAGTGGCTCATGGCAGCTATCAGGATTTAGAAACCTCCCTCCTCAATCTGAACAAGTTCGGTCGTCAGATATAGCATCAGAATCCGAGGTGCCTCCTGTTAGATCCAAGCCACAGCGAGATGAATTCGATTCTGGTAACTATACCAATGAAGATCACGTCAGTCGAAAGTCCTCACGAGCCGTTCGTGGGAGAGCCAGAGATTTCACCCCGTCGTACGAAGACGCCGATAACGAATTTTTCTCCAAACCTCGAAAACAGAAAGGTAGGCGTGCCACCACAGAGGATGATCTGGACGAGCCTCCAGCGCGGTCAAACCGCCGTGGTGCGAGCCGCGGACGAGATCTAGATATACTGGATCGTGAGCTAGAATATGAGGTTGGTCGACCCAAGCGAAAAGACAAAAAAGAGAAGAAGAAAGCAGCCCAGCGGGTACAGGAGCAGTCTGGCCCAACACCGATAGTTCTACCAGATTTTATCAGCGTTGGAAATCTTGCAGATGCGATTAACGTCCGCCGCACTCAATTTATCAAAAGCCTAGAGAGCCTCGGATTTGATGATGTTACAAATGACCATGTTCTAGACTCAGAAACCGCTGGATTAATTGTCACTGAATTCAATTTTGAACCCGTGGCTGAGTCTAATGATGTAGACTTGGTTGCCGCTCCGAGACCTGATGATACGTCCAATCTACCCGCAAGGCCACCTGTAGTTACAATCATGGGGCACGTTGATCATGGAAAGACCACCCTTCTGGATTATCTTCGAAAGTCTTCCGTTGTTGCAACTGAACATGGAGGAATAACGCAACATATTGGTGCATTTTCGGTTACCATGCCATCTGGGAAACAAATTACCTTCCTCGATACCCCTGGTCACGCTGCTTTCCTGGAAATGCGGAAACGAGGAGCGGATGTTACTGACATCGTAATTTTGGTTGTTGCCGCTGATGACAGCGTCAAGCCTCAAACAATTGAAGCTATAAAACATGCAAAGGGGGCAGATGTTCCAATAATTGTTGCAATTAACAAAATCGACAAAGAAGACATCAATATTGACCGAGTCAAGCAAGACTTAGCACGCCATAATGTCAGCGTCGAGGATTATGGCGGCGATGTCCAGGCAATTGGAGTCAGTGGGAAAACTGGCCAAGGAATGTTGAAATTAGAAGAGGCTGTCATTACGCTATCTGAGATGTTGGACCTTAGGGCTGATAAGGAATGCAACTTTGAAGGCTGGATTATCGAAGCATCCACTAAACGAGCGGGCCGAGCAGCAACTGTGCTAGTACGACAGGGAACGCTCCGCCCGGGTGATGTGATTGTCGCCGGAACTTCATGGGCTAAGGTTCGGACTCTGCGTAATGAAGCTGGTATTCAGGTTGCGGAGGCCCTTCCAGGAACACCCGTGGAAGTCGATGGCTGGAGGGACCAACCAGTAGCTGGATTCGAAGTACTCCAAGCCCCAGATGAGCAACGCGCAAAGGATGTTGTTGCATTCAGAACTGAAAAAGAAGAAGTACAGCGATTGGGTGGCGATGTGGAAGCCATCAACCAAACCCGCCGTGAGACACGTGAGAGACGCCAGCTTCAGTCCACCCTAGAAGAGAATGGTGATACATCTACTGATGCCGCCGACAAAGGCGGTCCACAACCTATTCCATTTATTGTCAAGGCTGATGTCTCTGGTTCTGCGGAAGCTATAGTCAACGCTATGTCAGCAGTGGGAAACAATGAAGTCTTTGCGAAAATCTTGCGATTCAGCGTTGGAAAGATCGGAGAATCAGATATCAGACATGCTTCTGCTGCCAATGCTGCCGTTATCTCCTTCAACCAGTCCGTTGATCCCGACATTATGAAAATTGCTGTGGCAGAAGGAGTCAATGTCCTGAACCACAACATTATCTATGAATTGATTGATGATGTGAAGATGAGACTGAGTGAGCATCTTCCCCCGACCGTCACTCAACGTGTTTCAGGGGAAGCAGAAATTGGCGAAGTCTTCGAAATCAAGCTCAAAGGGAAGAAGACCACCTTTGTTGCTGGATGTAAAGTCGGTAACGGTGTCATCCATCGATCTCACAACGTCAGGGTTCTAAGAGGGAAGAATGCTATATATGATGGTATGCTTCTCTATGCGTCTCTTTTACTTTCTAACTTTGTTATTACCTACTAACCAATTCCGCTCCAGGAACCCTTTCATCTTTGAAGAATGTCAAGAAGGATGTGACCGAGATGCGAAAAGGTACAGAGTGCGGCATGGCATTCGAAGGGTGGGCCGACTTTGCTGTTGGTGATGAAATCCAGACATATGAAGTGGTTCGCGAAAAGCGTCTCCTTGACTAGAGGCATTCAACTCGGTGTTGAAGGCGTGGAAGAACCGATTTTCCATTTATCTCATGTATAACAGTATTTTATAGACGGATTCTTTCAGGCTGCAGGTAGGAGCATGTGGCAGCCCCCAATTCCCCATTGATAGATAGACCTTATCCTTCGAGATTTTGTATTATATTACCCTATCATGTCACTCCTAATGTTTTGCGCTCGTCGTGTTATTATCAAACTCCATAGCCACCCTTGACTGTTATTTGTATTTGTCAAATTCAGGCATCGTATGTATCCAGTCAAGTCCAGACAATATTGTTCAATGGCTACTAAGTATGCTTAACATTTTTCTGTTTTCCTCCTTGAATATCGAAATCACAAACATCAATCTTGCGGTATTTAAAACAACAGCATGAGTCAGTCTCAAGCAAACACACACGTAAATAAGCATCCACAGCATTAGTACATCAGGCTAGATCAACTTCCTTTGCCTTTTTGTTTCCTTTCTCCTTTGCGCCAGCTCCTTTGCCCTTTTTTGCCTTGCTGATACCAGCACCTGTTTTGTTGCTTGCCCCTTTCTTTTCACTTGCCTTGGCTTTGGACACTCCAATGGGGCGGGTCGGTGCCTAATGCAAAGACTTTAATTAGCCACCATATCTCTCTCTTGTAATTTTTTTTTTTTTTTTTTGGAGGGGATATGTGCTTCATATCAAGGAATCCTACCTTTGTAGGGAGGTAGAGTGTGTCTTATATTAGAAAATCTGCAAAACGTACCTGCTTCTTAGGACCACTACCTCGCCTGCTGTTCGCAGGGCCTTTTGACTTTAAAATGCTGGGCTTTGGGATAGTAGAGATGGTTGGTGTACGGACTTGTCTTGGGCCGCTGATTTGTACACCGAATGCTGTGACCACTGAATCGTCAGAGGAAGAAGGGTCGAAATAGTCCTCATCATCTAGTGGATCATTCACCACAAAACCGGTTGCTTGTGCAGAATAGTCGTAGTCTTCTTCGTCTTCTGTTTCATCCATGTTATCGACAACAAAGCCCTTTTTCTGAACAGGGGTTGTATTGGGGGTGGGATAAGTTGAGCACGAAGGTGGGCTAGAGGGATGAAGGGAGGAAGGCTCTTCATGAGAATGGTCGACATCGGTCGGCTCAGCGTTAACAGACTCCTTGTTAATGGACGAATGAGATGGGTTTGTGGCTGGATCAGTTGTAGCACAGCCAGTATTATCATTCGGAAGGTCTTCGCTTTCTTCGGCGTCTGAGGCTTCGGACGCCTCGCTGGACATGGAGGTAAGGGAGTCATTGGTAGTAGTGCCTTCGAGATCATAGAGGAGGGACATCTTGGGCTTCAGCCGAGTGATTGATGAGTCTGGCAGGCTATGGAGGAACTGCTGGCCAAACCAGTAGATGTCGAATGTGTTGCTATGCAAGACCTGACGAGTTTAGCTACCTGTTAGCTGTGCAATTTAAGCTAGTATTTGATCCATACTCACCATCGAGTAGAAGATGATCCGGAAAGTAGTAGGGAATTCTGAGTTGTCAATTCCCTCCAAGATCTGGAGCTCAATTTTCTTTCTCGAGATCCTATGGATCTCGTTCTTTGCAACCATGCGTTTGATAGTTTCATTTGCATGGTTTAGATATATCTCCGTGAACATGTCAACCTTGGAAATAAATATGGGTTAGTTTCGTGAGAATTGATATGAAGAGATCAGTCAAAAATGTTTTGTACCTTTCGAGTAGAAGAAGACATGTTTCTTGGTCTGCTCTAGGAGAACTCGCTGGCAGAGGGGACTGGAAGTAAAGAAAGTTGTGAATCTGTTAGGAACGGAGGTAAACTGGCGACGTCAACACTGTATGCTGTTGGTGGTGTGGCAGGAGAACTGCTGTCAAGGAAAAGAGAATTGAAATCGAAGGTAGCGAAAGCCTTATTTATAGAAGATAGGGAGTCCTGTGGCTGGGGCTGACTCCGCCAAATTTGGAGGACAGTGGTATAGACACAATAGTGTCCAGCAGGAAAAAAGAGATAGAAAAGAGCCATTTAATAGGCACGTGAGAAACTAACAACACAAGGTGGTATTGATTTCATCAACACAGAAGGGATGTTGATTGAGACAGTCAAGCCTCGTAAGCAAAATATCATCGTCTGGGCTATTGAGGTAAAAAAAAAAAATTAACTTCATATTCATGAAGTAGTATGAACACACGTCGCATAGAAGGTGAATAGTTCCGGACTATTCAATCAAACCATGCCAGACATAAGACATCAGCTAGGTAGGATGGCCTGACAGGAGATAATACAGCGCCAATTCTAAAGTAAGAGAGAGAAATTTGATATTAATTCCAAGGGGAAACAAGAAAGTTCGGTGTTTCTCTTTCACCGTGACTTCCAGCGAAGTCTGCCTGCCCACTTTGCCCATTCCTGCGTGTCCTCCCTTTCCAATATTGCCTCAACCGTATACCATTCCCTGGCGAGCTCTTCGTTAGAGGCCATTCTATGTACATAGCTATGGCAAGCACGGCACAGCCAAGCAACTTGGTTCAAATCGCGTTCCTCATGCCATCCACGCTTCAGAGCCTTGCTGTGAACAGCCTTGGGTATAAGATGGTGATATGTCAAGGGTATCCAATCCCGTTCACAAATCTCGCAAGCAGAAGTTCTAGTAGCACTGAAAGGAGGTGGCTTTGCAGTAACAGTAGAGGAATATTCCATGAATACAGAAGAGAGCATAGCCGTAAGGTCAGAAGCCTCTGACATTAAGCCGTAGGTGACCAGAGACTCAGATACTGATTGATCGACCAAGGAGGCTAGAAAATCGATGGTATTTCCCGAGATAGATTCTGCATAAGTGTCTGCAAGAACAGGGGATGACTGTATGGCGTTGTAAGAGAGAGTCTGCACTTCTTCTGGAAACGACCTGAATATCTCTTGGGCAATGAACTAGTGGTACCCTTTTAAGTCACTGCAACACAGGATACTCAAAGAATCACTCATAACAGTTGGTTCACATACATCAATAAATTCCGCCAGTTCAGCAGGATCATTGTCATCCGAAAACGAGGTATTGCTAAAGTTTGGACGGGCATTGCGTTTTCTGTTTCTCTTCCGTCGAGCCATGCCAGATTTCTCCATAGAACGGCTCAAGATCGATTTCGAGACACATTCGCGGAATATTCCATAGTTTTCCTTAGCTTCATCTCTGATTAAGCTTGTCATGACGGCGGATGGATATGATAACTTCTAGGGGCTGTTGATGGCAGGATACCCAGAGAGATGCCTGTATACATTTCAACTGCCCTCCTGCGATGGAAACAGGAGAGATATATAGCACTTCCATCAGATATTATCTCATTCCCATTGCAGGAGAGTTAGCCCATGGACTACTCCTTGCGCTGCCGGTGTGATTGATGTCCGACCTTGTTTTGGGTCTCCGACGTTGATTCTTGAGGTTGGAATTTGATATCAAGGCGAAAATACGAGGTTATGAGCTTAGTCATCCAGCCACTCCGCCGCAACAGCAGCCTGGAAAAGCCATAAGGATAGTCATGATACCTGGAATGACCCGTTCTCATTTTGAGTCAATGATAATTAGAGCTGACTGACTCAGGATGACACGTTGAAATTTTACGTGGCTTCTTTTCTTTGGCAGAAGATATTATATTAACACCAACCAGCCAGCCAAGCAAAGAAAAGCAAGCCGAGCCAGTTAAGCTGATGAACCAATGTCACCCGAATACTCCGTAAGGCATTATGGTTGCTACCAAGCTCAATGATGTTGATCTTCGATGGCTTTTCTAAGGCTCTATTTCAGTGTACACGGAGATATCTAAGAGTAAGCTAGCTGGTAGGCAAATCATGGATGTTCCGCTGTTAAAAATTTCCGACGATTTTCATAACGCAGAAAGCTTCGGGGTAAGTCAGCGAAGAAATATTCTATCCTTCAATTTCCCCTCCAAGCCAGTCCATTGAACGGGACGTCAGAGTGAATATGAAGGAAAACAGTTTTATGTATGGAGGAAAAAAGGAAGAAAAAGAATCAAATTTGGCGACGCAAAAAAGCCTTTTATGGGCCTCTTCACGTGACGCGATAGTTGCGCCTTGGTAATCCACCTGACAGCCAAACGTCCATCTATCGCTACAACTACCAGCGGCGCGGATGTAGACGAAGGCGAAGACGAAGAGGACTGTGATGAGAGCGCACCCTCCAGGCTCGAGTGAAGCAACAATAACAGCCAAGTAGAGTGCGCACGATTTATCTCAAGGATGCCTAAGCTGCTCAGCTTTAGAAGTGCCACCTGGATCTACCCCCTACAGGTCAGTCGAGTCCAGTCCCCAAGCTAGGCCGCCATCCCCATGCAAGCTACTAACCAACCTGGGGATACAGGGGATAGTATATTTTATCTTCCATCCTTTCTTGTGGCCTCTGTTCCGGTCCCGTCTGCTGCCCATAACACTACTTTCACTGTTTATCTACACAGTCCTCTTTGTTTTCACATACCTCCCCCAAGTAGCGTTTCTAGCTATCTTCCATGGCCCCGGCGCATGGGTTAACGGGGCATTCCTCGTCCTGGCAGAAGGAGCCGCGATAGTGGCGATGCTATTTGAGGCGTTCTTCGTGGATGAGGCGCAGGTCGATGTCTTTGATTCGGTCTTACTCCACGAAGCGATGAAAAGGCCGCTCGAAGACCCAACGTCGGTATCTGATCCGCCGTCAAACGCACAGCCTTCTTCCTCCTTCCGAAGCCATATTATTTCTATGATGTCCGAAGCTAGATCACTAGACCTGTCGAATTATACCAATCCTCTCACTCATAAGGTCGAAGACCCGGCGAAGTGGCTTGGGAAACCCCTGCACACGGCCATCTATGCTCCTTTCTCGTTCAGGCAGATAATAGAATTGATACTTCTGTTGCCGCTGAACTTGGTTCCTGCTATTGGAACCCCGCTCTTCTTGGTCTTGACAGGCTATCGGGCTGGCCCGTTCCATCACTGGAGATATTTCCAGCTACGCGACTTTAACAAAAAGGAGAGGAAGGAATATATTCATAAAAGAATGCTTAGATACACCTTGTGAGTACCTACTAGTAGGGGATATGTGATTAATATCCTATTTTACTAACGTGGCCACCACTAGGTTTGGCACAGTCGCACTTGTACTGCAACTCGTACCTGGGCTTTCAATGTTTTTCCTCTTATCCACTGCTGCAGGCTCAGCACTATGGGCAAGAGATATGGAACGACGGAGATGGCTCATGGCCCTAGATACTGCTGGTGACAACGGCCATCATGATAGGCCATCAGAACAGTATCATGATAATCCGGTATAGATATTTTTTGCCATTTGCGTATAGATATATAATTTTTTTGTCAGTTTCGAGATGAAATTGTGGGCTTACCACCTAATCCCCTAATGGCTACAATGAATTTAAATAATATATTTGAACGGACGGAGATTTGTCTTTAGTGGTACTACTTGACATATACACGGCGTTGCTCTTTCACATATTCCAGTGATATATTTATTAGTGGGATAGAATGAGATAAGTAAACTTGCTAAGAAGGAATTCTAGGGCACATAAAGAAAGAATGAAGCGAAAGTTATTGGGTTATAGGCCAGCCAATACATGGAACATGATATCACAAAGGGACAAGCCAGCAAAACCAGTTGGGGAAGAATGCTGTCTCCAGGCTCTGCACCAACATTGACACTTTTTAAGGCTCTATTGGTATGAGTTCAATGCCAGTCGGGGCTGGAGCCACGTCTGTGACTGGAATTACAACGAGAGGATTTGAGGATGTAGTGGGGGCTTCCGTTGGCGGAGGCGCAGGAGCATAAGTAGAAGTTACAGTCTGCGAAGTCGATAACTCCGACGAGATTGTAGTGAAGGAGGGTAGGGTGTTGCTATATGAGGGGTATGTCATAGTTGGAGATTCCGTAGTAGGTTTGGTGGTAGATGTGGCCAATGGGGTACTTGTTGACAGGGGGGTAGTAGTGGAAGACTTAGTTGTCAACTGAATGGTTGAAGTTGATGAAGGCAAACTAGTGGTAGCTGGAGGAGTGAAAGAGCTTGAAGAGAAGCCTGAAGTTACCGTGGTTGATGTTGTTGATTGCATAATAGTGCTGGAGGACGGAAGAGTGGAATTCCAGCCAGGGTATACAGCAGATGTGGTGGCTGGGACAGTAGTATAACTTGAAGTGAACCCTGTGCTGGTTGGTGGCAGATACACTGTCTTTGTGGTTGTATTAAAGACCGTAGTGGGCCGGGATTGCTGGGAATCAGATATCGACTCTGAGAGGAATGAAGTTGTTCCCTGTGCTGAGGTGCTGCTTGACACTGGCAGGCTGGTGACTTTGATTGGAAGACTGCTAGTTGACGTAATATCTGAAGGAGCCGCCGTAGATACAGGTGAAGTCCTAGTGCTGTCTGGCGAGGCCGTTGAAGTTGTTGGATGAGTGGTGGATGGGGGAATAGTTGAAGACGGGCCAGAATTAGACAGGCTGTGAGAACTGGTAGTCGGTGCCATGGTTGGGAAGTAGTACCAGGACGAGGAATATAGATAGGAGATAGGAGGGTTCCCCGCTCCTACTCCAATTGCAGGAACTTCTCCTTTTTTCGAAGTCGAGGTGCTTGAAGTAGCAGGAGCAGAGGTAGTAGTGTCTGCAGCCTTATTCGAGTGACTGGCCATCGGACAGGGAATTATTGAAGGGGTACCGGTACTGCCAGCTTTTTGTAGATCCACACACATCGTAACAGGGACAGTCGAGCCAGCGACGGTCGGGGTAACTGTGAGTGTCATAACGGCTGCATTTTGTGTATGTGTCGAATATAAGCCTCGGTTAAAGAGCTCAGCTCGCCGAAGACGATGGATCGGACTGGAAGCAACATGAGATGATAAGGCGAGAGATATTATGGCCAGGATAAAGCGTAGGTCGGGCATCTTGCAAGCCAGCTGTCAAAGGAGCCTGCAAAAGGGAGTAGCAATTGATCCAGGAAGAGAGAGTAGCAGAAATAAGATCTTTTGTAGATCCTTCTATTTGATTAACCAAATCAAACGATGAAATTATAACGAACGAAGCGCTTTGTCCCAGACAAAGTCTTGAAGATGCTATCAAAATGAAAAGTGGCGAATATACAGGTACGAGAAACGATGAAGAGAGAAAGGATTTGCTGAGGTTTAAGTATAAACACCCTAAACCAGGCCAGCAAACGAAGAAGAAAGTGCTGTTCCATCGCGAAGCGCCTTGGTAAACAGCATCTCCTGGAAACATGTAGATATTTCGTTCATTCCCCTTGAAAACAAGGGGTTCCTGTCCTTGGGTATTGTCTGAGTCCAGGTTGGGGGTTGGATGCCGTCGGTATTACTGGCTGATATATATAGGTCAGCCTTCGTCTGGCCTGGAGTTGCATGAAGTCAAGATGGTCGGCGGCAAATGGTTGGATGTCCGTTCTTGATATCGATTTATCTTTAGCTTTTCCGTTGCTTGCTGCGTCTCAAACACGGCGGGAAGCCAATGGTAGACGCGCGTTGATTGGTCAGATCATGAAACAAACCTAATATCACGTGATATTGTTTTGCTCTAAGCGCCCAAGGAGGGAGAGAGAGACAGCAACAGCGACAGCAGTGACAGCCATGCAAATGATGAAGGGGACGTGTGCGTTACTTTTCAGGGTGATGATCCATGTTGTGTCCGGTCTGAGATGCTTCATCTGCAGGGATATGCTGTGCTTGTGAGTGGAGTGGTTGATTATCTTCTCCGACACGGCAAAGGGGGAAGTTCTATAATATCAACCGCGAGTAACTATCAAACGAAGCAGAAAGTCCAAAGACTCGGGGTAATCCAATGGCCGTCAATCACGTAACTTACCACGGAGTACACCCCGAGCTCATGAGGGGAAGTACTTAACCGAGGAAGGACGCCGGCAAAGAGAGTCTTAAAACCCGCGATATGAGCCAGGAAAAAACGTACTAAAGACGTTGGCCAAAAAACTGGTGGAGACGCCGTGTGACATTCGGACCATCGTGCATAATCATGGAGACGAAGAATAATATCTGGGGTATGTTATGAACATATAAACCGGGATAATTTGTTAATTTTCAATTGAACGTTGAGGATTGTCAGTTGAGAGCCCGGTTGGTTTACACTTCGTGCAAGGCAGCATTGCAGTCGATTTTGCTCGGGCAGCTATTCGAGTTAGCTGCAAAGCTTGTCAAATGCCTAGGATTTTGATTATATTCAAGGAATATAAGAAAGTTGAAGGGATTATGTTAGATGGTGAAGAGATTGGGCCTATATACAGACTTGTATTATTAGTCCTGGATATATACAATAGATGGAAAGCTGTATGGTGCAATCCATTTTCACTTCTCGTATTCACCGAAAAATAAAAAATAAATAAAGAATAGCCGAAAATGAATATTAATTATATATAGGTGGCCATGCTACTAGGCCTCAACCTTGAAGGCGGGTCCAATGCCTTCAAAGGCAGTGATCTGCCCCGTAACAGGAGCCTTCGAGTCACCGTAATAGTGGAAGCGGTAAGTCCCACTCTCCAGCTTCTTCTTGTTGTCAAGAGAGTAGTAGTCGTCTTCGATAGTCCATTCGAGGGTAACTTCGCTGGTTCCAATGATTGGACGCTTGCGTTCCCAACGGTATACCAGGTTCCAGTCAGAATCGTCTCGGACGACTTCCCATCTGTTTGTGTTAGGGACCTGTCGTTCAACAGCAGTATAGGTCTTCTCCAGTCTGAAGTTGTTGCGGGGGTTGGCGCCGACGAAAGTAGTCTTGACGGTGTCGCCAGGACGGAAGGTCTTTCCCATCTCCGGGCCCTTGAGAACATCGCCGAACTTCTTGCCAATTGGGGGGTTGTCATGGACCACACCGCTAATGAAGCTGAGGGACTTTTCGGAGTTAATTGGTGGGTATGGGCCTGGGTCCGGGTGATTATTGGAACTTGCAGAAAGGAATGGCAGGTAGGTAAGGGTGAGGTTGACATGGGCAGCAAGTGTATTCGGACCATGGAGTGTAGAGCCGCCCTCATAACGCTGGATGCCATACTCTTCTTCTGTTGTGACGTAGTGGGCATAAGTGTTTGATGGTGCCCCTAGAACGACGAGTGGGTTGCTCACGCCCAAAATCTCCTTGGCTTTGGTTACAAGTGCCTGTTTCCAACGACGCCCGGACATGGTGCTAACCTCGGGGGTGGCAACAATGATGAACAAGGGCCCAGCACGCAGGACCTGGATGTCAATGATGTTGGCAGCCCAGGCATAGGGGAAGGTGAGATCACCAACATCAAGGAGGATTTTCTTGGGCTTCTGGCAGGCAATTTGTTCCTTGGAGGGGGCGTGTAAGACATCTCTTGCAATGCGCCAAATGGGGTTCTTTGTGCTGGGCGAATCAGTGCCGTTTTGAGTAAAGTCGAATCTTCCGGGTCCATCAGTAGTACCTCCGGCGAAGGAGTAGCCCAAAGCTGCCGAGCAAGTAGTCAAAGTCTTTCGAGGGTTAAATGGTGATGGGAATGTGTATCCGTCAAAGTCTTGGTAGACGTGGAAAGCCTTGACGGCAGAGTTATCTCTGATTCTCTTTGCAGAAGTGTCCATGTTCTCGTAAATCTCCTTAGCGGTGTTGTACTGACGACGTCCTATTTCGAAGCAACTCTTGGTTCCCTGATCGAGTTCACGGAAGAAGGGACCACGTCCGTGACACTTGGCGGTGCTGCCTCCGCAGGTACTGTCTTCCTATAAGAGAGTTAGCTATCACAAACTAAGAGCGGTAATAGCATATGCAAGATGATCGATCATACAAATTTGCAATCTAAGCCAGTATCTTCACAGAAGGGGCCCAGAGTGTTGGGAGACGTGTCTCCGACGGAAGATTGGGAGAATCCCGCAATGAAGCCCTCGGCAAATCGGTCATCGCCCTTGGCAGCTCTTTCGAAAAGGTAGGCGGCAACACCCTTGTTGTCGCCCGAAACAAGTGTGTTGTTTGCGAAGAGAGAAGTTCCATGAACAGAGTAGAAGGTCAAGATACCGGTGGTCTTATCATCCGATACACGATCAAACCGTATAAGACTGAGGGTCTTGTCGGTATCATACTGGTATCTCTTTCTCTCCTCCTCAGGGTTAGCCAAGTAAGAGTATGGGCTTCGGTTAATGTTGCCATCAACAAGGTCTTTCGAATCAAAGCTCAGCCGGGTTGGGGTCCTGGCCTCGTGAGCTCTCTTGATAGAGAGAAGTATACCATCGACAACGGCTTGGAAGGTGGCTTTGTCAAACCCAGCACTGGGAATTTGGGGTAGTAGATAGTTGAGCCAGGCACCCGGTCCAGCATGGGAGTGGGTTCCGGACAGAGCCAGATTGTGGGATTTGTATCGAGAGTACTCTGGCCCCATGGCAGCAAGCCCCTTGAGAACGCCATCTCTCACAGCTGTATCGCCAGCAGCGAGATCGGTAACGAGGTAAATAAAGGTATCTTCTGGCTTGTTGGGGTTCTCGATGATAAAAGCACGAGAGTAAAGACGCTGACGAAGACCAGTTCCCTTTTGCTCAGAATCAGCAAATCCCATAAACACGATCTCTACAACCGGCCTACGGAGACGATTAGATTATGCCAGGAGAGATACGCCCAGGAAATGATGAGTTCACTGTACCCGGTAACATCGGCCTTGCCAATACCAACGTTGAATATGTCATCTTCCGTGGCTGACTTATCACCGCGGGTTGACTGAAGAGGCAGAGAACGACTGAATTGATTGGCCCGGCTGGTTCCATGGAAGTTGAAAGCAAGCTGGACCGCTAAGATGACGCCCAAAAGGACGCCAAATATACCGACCACAGTGCCCGTACGTGGTGGCATGGTTGGATTCTGTATGTTGTCCTGGAAGACCAAATTCCAAGACAAGGAAGAGAAGAGAAATAGGGGGGTTTAAAAAGCAGTTCTCCGATGTTTCGAGGAGGAGCACCGGCTTTTTTTTTGCCACTAGGCAAAAAGCACGTTGACTTGTCGCTTAAAACGCCAGGTCCTGGAGACAGCAACAAATGTGGTTTGACTCCACGATTCAGGTCCCCTTTATACAAGTGGGCCAAGTTGGTTCTCCAGCTGCAAAGTTTCTTTTTCCGGCCCTATTTTTTTGCAACTGCTTGGACAGAAAGCTTTGCGGGGGCCGATCTTAATCAACATAAAAGTGTGGGTCAAGACTGCCGTTTTCGTTTACTGTTGACGAACTCCGTGGCTGGCCTGGAGATGGAAGAACGAGAGATTGACTCTGGAGTCCCCGCGGTATTACTTCGTTATTTAGCCTTCGATCTAAGCAGCGGGTTGCTCATGTACGGCCGGCGTGACTGTCCCAGCTCGACAGCGAGCCCCGATGCCTGTCGTGCCGGCCAGCACACCTGGTGATATCCAGATGCCTGCCAAGTTCGCTGCACGTCCTACTATGCATGGATCGGCCTGCGCACAAAAGTTGGTTCCTCAAGTAAGATGGCGGAGAGAGAAGGTTGAGGTCGAAGCAGAGTTTCACTCGAGGTCGGACCGACGGGAACACGTGAAAGCGAGGCTCAGGCGCTGTCCGCTTTTAAAGTTAATCTGCTTAGATAAGGCGGATATAGCAATTCACGTGACTACGATCGACAGAAATACGAGTTCGGAATAGTGGAACTTAGGTAATCGCCCCCAAATGGGTTAGCCCCTTGTCATGTGACCTGAGGCGGCCGGGCCAAGACATCCGTAAGCGGAAAAGTTGAAGGGCAGCGATGAGAAGGAGAAGCGGACGAGGAGGAGCAGCAGCTGGCGATAGAAAGGAAGGGCAAAGGGACGACGAAAAGGCGAGAAGAGCAGACAGGATGTCGTTGATCAATGAGACGCATGATTCGCTTCCATGTAAGTAGTACACTGGGACTGCGCACGGCAGACAGGAAAGCAGAGTGGACTTACCCGGTTTCCAGACATCGACGAGGACGTGACGCCTCAGGTGCGCGCAGAGCTCAGCAGACTCATTGACGCCGAGCTCCCTGCAGACTACCGGTCGACTCTCCATCCATCTCTGCCAGAGCTCCCGCCGACCAAGTTCTCGCCTCTGATAGAGCAGGAGCTGGAGAGAAAGGCGAGGAACGAACCCATCTCCGGTGGAATTGATCTCTCTCGATATGAAGCTCCAGAGATACCTCCTTCCTCCACAGATCCGAACGCGGACCCTGCCACTGTTATAGACGACTGGAGACAGACTCTGCGACGCGCATACGCCGCACACCTTCATCTGTCCACCAGAAAGGAGAACCTTGCTTTGCTCGAAGCCCATGGCAAGAACGCGTGGTTGATTGGCAACATGCAGTTAGAGGAGATCCTTCGACGCACTGAAAAGGAGCTACATGATACCACGGAGGCCACGGAGGCAGTTAATCGAGAGAGGAAGCTAAAGCAGGAGAGTGTCAGGGGCGAGCTAGCGGCTTTGGATGATACATGGAGACGGGGAGTGAGCGGAACTTTGGACGTTGAGATTGCAGCCGAGAAACTCAGGAGAGACATTCTAGATATGAGACGGCAGCAAGCACAATCCTAGAATGAGCGGTGTGCGCATATCGAGCTACAACATAAGGGCAATGGTCCGGGGCGGCCACACAATATGAGAACCCCCCTCAAAACCTGGCGTACAAGGTGCTGGGTTTTGGCGACGCAGAAGTTGTGTCAGCCCCGTTTGTTAGGGGTATTCTCTAGTCACGCCTGCCTGGACCTCTCAGGAAGGTCGAGTCAGGCCAAGTGCACAGGCGAGATCACAGTTATCCAGCCAGCATTAGCCTGTCCGTCATGAACAGGCCCTGTCAGATATTAGGACCGCACTGGTATAAACATGCTGAGAACTAGAACCAGGAATATACATGACACACGCCAACTAACCATTTGAACAATCTACTTCATGCCATTATATAATGGCAACTCTTTGTCTCATCTTCTTCTCAAAGGTTCCAGCTGAGAAGCTGGTTTTCAATGATGATATCCCGTACCCGAGATTTCGTGTCATTCAGCCTCGTAGCCCTTTCGTGAATAATAATCTACCTACTCCGTACTCCGTACTGATTCGCTACCAAAGCGCGCCTGTCGTCGCTTGTGTTATTCAAGTCCAGCGAGTTTTAGCTCCAACGGCGCACGCACGTTCCACCCCCCACAGCAACTGTTTACTATAAAAAGTGTCACTCTATAAAAGCCGGCTATAGAGGCGGTAGGATAACTGGAATAATGAAGCACTGAGACTGCTATAGCTACCTCTGGCTACTTTGCTGACTCAACTATAGGTAACCATTAGCCACATAGCCGGACGGCCGGCAATAGAGAAACTGTGGTGTGATAGGGTTAGGGCTGAGGCAAGGTGTGGCAACGGTCGTGGTGAGGGAAGAGAGTGTAATAATAACGATGCATGTTATAGAAAGCCATAGCGAAGATCACTGGCATACTTTTTTCTTTTTAGAGAGCTGAACATTTTAGCTATGTTTATCAGCGGATGGATGACTTTGAGTCGGTGTGGGGGATGAGTTATTTGGCGCTTAATCTCAGCAATTCGGCGTGAGAGAGACTGGTGATGTACGGAGTAAAGGCGATACAACCACGAAAGGAGCGCCAAAGGTAGCAAGATGAGTGATCAGTGCTCCGTATCTTCAACAATTTGCCTGCTGCAAAGAGACGCTTTATGCATCCTTCTTGCTGCCTGCTGTGACATGACTCGAGGGTGCTTCCTGCATGGATCAACCCAGCCAGCCAGCCAACCAAACATAAAAAAACCGACTCCCTGCAGGACTGTTGGATGTCTTCAGTCTTCTCCTTGCTGCCGACAGGGGGTGCTGGTGGGTAACTATCCGTGAACGCTTTGATTGATCGTCTCTCATGGAATCCTCTTGTATTCAGCTGGTTCCTCCGACGCAGCAGAAGGGAGACTGCTCTCCAGGCTGGTTAGTTATCATGATATTCGAGGCCAAACACTCGCTCCCACTCCAGCGAAATATACGGTGAAGACTGAGCAATGTCCAAGAGGTACGCAGCTGCTGCGACTTGGGGGGTTTCGGATTTTTATACAAGTGACTAGCAGTCCCACCATGTGGCGGTCGACGCATGTCCAGCTGCTTCGTGTGCACATACATAGCACTCCGCAAATAGCACGGCGTAACGAATGTACACAGCCAGCCCAGCAAAGTCGATCTGAGACATCCTTCCCCCTCAGCCAACATACAGCTTGAAGGGAAAAAAAAAAAATAACAAACCAGCTTTCTCTTTTGCCTGGGACATCGACGGCTTCTTCCGTCCATCACTCTCGCTTCTCTTCCCGTTGTATTTCCCCTATTTCTTTCTGCGTGTCTCTCGTTTCTTTCACTTTTATATCTTGAGGGATCTCGCAGAAAGAAGCTCCTTTGTTGGGAGTGTTTCATCGAGAAACCTCTCGAAAACCGCCCTGGAATCCCTTCCACTCCGTGGTACGGTCTTATTTTTTTGCCCTCTTATTATTACACTCTGGCCATGCTGGTTTATGGTAATTGTTGGTAAAAAAAATAATAATATGTCGGTGCCGGTGTCGATGGAGGTCGGCCGTTTTGCATCAAAGTCTGCGTCCATGACGTACCTCCTGCTCGTACTGCTTGTTGGGTTCATACTGCCACAACAAGGCCAACATGCTCACGCGAGGGTTCTAACACGGCGAGACAACAGCCCTACAGATATATGCAAGCGGTGGTCTCAGCAGACAGCTGTTGTCAACGGGACTCTTTACATATATGGCGGCCGATCGACGACCGATGCCAGCCAGAAGGATAATACTTGGAGTATGAATATCTCCATCCTTTCCCCGGCTTCGAGATACCCCAAGGCTAACTCAACTTGCTAGATAACAATTTCCTCACTCTGGACCTAAAGTCAAGCTGGGGAATCTCGGCCCCAAAGCTGACCGGACTTCCTCGAGAAGATAACGGCCCGCCTCCAGTCTCGAACGGATACCTATGGAACTCCTTTACTTCGCTCTTCCTATACGGAGGAGAATTTTCGGACAACCCTCCAACTGACCCCGTTGATTTTAGTCTATGGGAGTACAACATTCCTTCGTCGTCATGGATAGAACACAAATCGCCAAAAACTTCGTCTGGAGAAAATTCCGCTGAAGCAAATATCCCGGTGCAACGATCCGCCGAGGGAGCCGGTATAAACGTTCCGGATCTAGGCAGAGGCTGGTACTTTGGAGGTCATCTAGATGGATATACCACCAAGGGCTGGTCACAGTCGATCCCTAGAGTGTATCTCAAGTCGATGATTGAATATACTTTTCCGGGATATGCCAACAGCGGAGTCAACATAAACACAGATGATAAGCGCGCAGGGCCGGACGGTGTCTGGCGAAACATCACTGAAGGAGGACTCCAGGACTCTGCAGGCTTTACCGAACGAGCTGATGGAGTCTTGGTGTATATACCTGGTTTTGGTAAGGAAGGCATCATCCTTGGTCTTGCTGGTGGTACAAATGCTACTTTTGTAGGTGACCCGATAATATCTATCTCTCTTTCTCTCCCCCCTATTCTGCCCTTATTATCTATGATAATACAGCTAGATAACTAACCTATTCGCCTAGACTCAAATGAACGTTATTGATGTGTTTGACATTGCTAGCTCAAAATGGTACAAGCAGGCTACTAGTGGGGAGGCCCCAGAGGTCAGGGTAAACCCATGCGCCGTCGCTGCGTCCGCAGCAGATGGAAGCAGTACACAGGTTTACCTTTTTGGTGGTCAAAACTTGATACCCTATGGAAAACAGATCCAGTATAATGATATGTGGATTTTATCGATCCCAAGTTTCACATGGATAAAAGCTAAGACGGATGGGCAGTCTGTCCCTCCAGCCAGAGCTGGACATACATGCAACATCTGGAACTCCCAAATTGTTGTGACGGGAGGCTACGTGGGACAAGACCTGAGCTGTGATAGCCCAGGTATATACGTATTTGATGCGTCAGAATTGTCGTGGAAAACCCAATATACTGCACTCGAAGGCGGAAATGATTTGAATCAGCAGGCCTCACAGACTCGAGATAGCAGTGGCCTTGGAGGTAGCTATGGATACCGAGTGCCAAAGGTAGTCCAATCTGCGATAGGAGGCGATGATACTGGAAAGGCAACCCAAACGGTCCCTGCTGTCGCACCAACGGATGGACCTTTAGCCACCGGCCAGCCTCTTACATACACTGTTTTTCCAACTGCCACTTCCGGTCCGCATGCAGGTTCAGGCGGCGGCACAGACGGGCCCAACATCGCAGCAATAGTCGCGGGCGTCATTGCTGGATGTCTTGGTGTTCTGGCCATATATCTTGGTTTCGTCACTTGGCTGTACCGCCGGCGTCTCGCAATCTATAAGAGCCATCTTGCAGCCACACAACGTTCTTCAGTTGGGAGTTACGGAGATAAAATATCGTCGTTTCCACCGCGGTACTCGGACCATATGAGTAGCAGTGGATTGGGGACAACTGGCTCAACGGGTAATTTAACGGTAACTACGGCACGCATGTCATGGATAGGCGGAGACAACCAGCGACACAATCACACCAGAAGTAGCAGTGGTGGGAACTTTGATCATTTAGCCCAACCTGGAGGAGCATCTGCCAGTAGTAGCGTGGATGACCTACTGGCTGGGCAGGAACCGACTTTCCTGGGCGTCATGTTAAACCCACGACAAACCCTGAGGGTTATCAATCAGTGATATTTCCCCTCAAATATTCCTCCCTCTTTTCTTATCAACACTAGATCTTTGGCCCAGGAATCTATGAATCCTATGGGGAGAATATACGATCGCCAGATCCGAATGATACTGTATGACATTTGCCAAGCATGTTTCGTCCCATCATTACTTGATACCCTATAATCTAACCTGTCTTTCTGCCAAATACTGTACTGTAGCTGTTTATGATTTTTTGATTGTGTGTTCTTGTACTTCATTCAATTTCGCGTGCAGATATCAATTCTCATTTAAGGAAGTAAAAATGGGAACCTTCAACTCTATTAGCCACTACAGCATAATAATATATCCATATTCATCGTTATGCATGAGGTTATTTAAGGCTCATTATGATGCCTCTGCAGTCAAGTTCTAGACTATTCGATCATCATTTACTCTTCTTTCAGCTCGCTGCATGTCTCGTAGGATCCTTTCATATTCTCCGATTCGAACGGGCCCAGCCGGTAGAATCGTCACTGCTTGGACATAAACGGGTTGATCAGTTGATATATGGCCCTCTTTCTCGCTGTTTCTGCGAGTACTTTCCCTCTCTCTTCTGCGATAGTAATCAGAGCTCTCTTCGCGTATATATCCAAAAACATTAAGCCAGACTCCTATCTGAAGGCTTGTGTGATCGATATCTTCGAGTAGAAGATTAATATCAACCTCTACATGGGAAATTTGAGATTCTAGCCCATGCACAC
Organism: Trichophyton schoenleinii; assembly: GCA_018357685.1. Taxonomy (NCBI): domain Eukaryota; kingdom Fungi; phylum Ascomycota; class Eurotiomycetes; order Onygenales; family Arthrodermataceae; genus Trichophyton; species Trichophyton schoenleinii. The sequence continues at coordinate 5,891,587 of WOFF01000001.1, forward strand.
TATAGTTATGATGGAGTGTCAGGCGACCAGTGACAGTGTTGTATTTCGAGACACTGCGCGTGTGATGTTAGCATCAATGGCGCTGAAGTAGAACTAGAGCAATCACAACATACCATCCTAGGAACCGGACCTTGAAATTCGCGGGATACGTTGGAATTTGCGAAAGAAATACAAGTTTCGTCGGAGCAGGACCTGGTACAGCCTGGTCCATCCCAAGTGTATTCCGCTTCGCACTGCAAGGGTGTTCATATCCATCTTCCTTTTGATGTTGAAGTTGCTCAAAATAGAAACGGAAACCGTTATCGATAAAGTTGATGACTAAGATATTATTCATGTGACCTCCCACGTGATGCTTATATCGGGCGAGCCTGGCGGTGCTGGTTGGATATCAGAAAAGTTGACGCCGAAAAGCGATAAAGAAGAATCTCACTGCCTAACGACAATACCAAAGCCGCGCTCGAAGACCTGCCGGAGGCTTATCGTTCCCCCTTCTTACTGCTAGTCTGCTGGGCCTTTGGACTTTTTGACCATATACCGCCTCATCTTCCTCCCCTCTTCGCTCCCCTATCAGCTGTCCACCCCGCACACGCCGCCTACTTACTGCCCTATCATCTCCTGGGTGTTAAGTCAACATCGGTGTTTATTACACGGATACTCTATTGGGGAGTGAAGCATATACTACAGTTTTGAAGCTCCTGGTTGTTTGGAATCTTTGGTGCTGTTCTTACGACTAGGCATCTTTGATATCCCCCCCTCATCACCTTTCGACCTTCTCGAAGTTTAACGCATCCACATACATTCACGGGGCAAAATGTGGTCCTTCTTTGGCGGTGCTTCGGCACAGAAGAAGAAAGACATCCCTAAAAATGCCATCCTCTCGCTTAGAGAGCAGCTTGAAATGCTGCAAAAGCGAGAAAGGCATTTGCAGAATCAGATGGATGAACAAGATGCCATAGCAAGGAAGAACGTAACGACGAATAAGAATGGTGAATATCCTTTCTCTACTTTTCCACTGTCTCTTAACTCGTTCCTAGTTATATATCTGACTGTTGGATAATTATAGCTGCCAAAACTGCTCTGAGGCGAAAGAAGCTCCACGAACGATCGCTCGAGCAAACGAGTGCTCAAATCCTACAGCTCGAACAGCACATATATTCCATCGAGTCCGCAAATATCAACCAAGAGACGTTTAATGCAATGAAGAATGCCAAGGCTGCCATGGAACAAATACACAAGGGTCTCAACATAGAAGTCGTTGATCAAACAATGTACGCATCACATTTCATCACTCTTACCAATATGCCGCACTATATGGCTTGGTTTTACGCAAGATAATTATTTCTAACGGCATCTCTTTACTTGACAGGGGTGAACTGCAAGAGCAACACGCTCTCAGCGACGAGATTGTCAACGCCATTACCAACGCTCCTATCGGTGAACCTATTGATGAGACTGACCTCGAAAATGAGCTGGAGGGCATGGAACAGGAGCAGATCGATAATAAGATGATAGGAACCGGAACAGTACCAGTTGGAGACAGAATTGATAGGCTACCATCTGTAGCAAACGGAGCCAGTAAGTTCAAGCCTGTCTTCGTTGAACGGCTTACCCACTTGCTAACAACTTTCTAGTCAAAGAGAAGCCCAAGGCTAAGGAGGAAGATGACGAGGAGGCCGAATTAGAGAAATTAAGAGCCGAGATGGCCATGTGAGCGTTCAATTAACTTCAAGTAATATATGGGAATGAAGCACGACTAGGAAAGTAAGCATCTACTACTTACCTTTTACGGGAACTGGCGTCTGGTAGGAAGGGAATAGCTTTATTCTTTTATTCGTTTTATAACTTTTTTTGTCTCATTATATTTTTCTCTCTCCAGTACCGTTTTTATAAGTCTCCTGTGCTTTCTTCTGAATAAGCAGACGGTATACCCTTTGCATAACCGGGTTGTTCTTCTGCTTTCTCTCATCTCTATGACTAGTGTATAACTGCCTTCGACACTTTGCTTGCATGTTGTATAACTAATTTATCAAACCGCACCGCTGACTCTATCTCATCATCATACCTGGACAATCCTAGCAAACAACAAATCTAATATCTACTTTACTATACAGCAGAGAAGCGTCTACCTACTTCTTTTACAATTGCAAGGCTCAAGAAAATGTTCCAGGTTAGAATATATAGTTACTTACTGGCGACAACACTGCCATGACATGACGAACCATAATATTTTCTTTTCAACCTCCCGCCTCGCAATGCAACGCACGAGCTCGGGATACCCATAATATCAAAATGCAAAACAAGTAGAAACATCTAGAATGCACAAATGATAAGCCACCATGCCATTACCACGCCGTGCCACACAACAAGACGGTTCAACGGCGCATAAACCACCGGACCGACCAAGGAAAGAGTCAGCGTAAGGTCTCCAAGAGGAGGAAGAATCAAAACACCCAGGGGAAACATGATATCTTTTTTAGTCAAGGAAAAGCGTTTCGCATCATTCGTATATCTTGCACGGGGGAGTCGTGCGGATGGGTTGGGGGTATAAACGAGTAAGAGGTGGGTCGGTTGATATAGCAGATAACGATGGTGTATAGAAAAATACATAGGGCAAGGAGTATATTAAATTCAACCATGAAACATTCCCAAAGAATTCATTAGCTTCCTCCCTCAATGAACATCCAAAGTCTTCCAATGTTCATAGTCGGCGAGTATTCAATGATCCTGTCCGAGACTACCAATTATACCTCTCAGAGCATCAATAATAACAGTTTCATCCTTGGTTTCGCCACCTGGGAACGAGCTCTCCTTTGCATTATGTAGAACCCTGTCGCGTGCACTCCGTAGGACGTTGCGGATGTAATCTTTATCCTCATAGTCCTCTATAAGAACTGCCTCGAAATTGTCAATTGCTTGGTTGGCTCGAGCTAGGAAAGCAGGGTCCATGCCGCCTGGTTTCTGTACTGGAGTTTGAGCAGGAGTAGGAACTGGAGCTGGCACGGGTACATTTGGCTGAGTGGGGGCCGGGGCCGTTGTAGGCGGTATATTACTGGGTTGAGATGCTGGGGCTGAAGTAACAGGGGGGGTATTATGCAGCGGCGGAGGCGGTGGTGCCTGAGCATGCTGTGGTGGCGGCGGGGGCTGAGGCTGTTGTGGAGGGCGATGGGGTTGGCCATGATTAGGAGGAAGTATTTGGTTATGGAACCTATACTGGTTTGGAGGAGGTTGCTGTTGCTGTGGAGGGGGTTGAGGATGATGCGGTTGCTGCATCTGTGGTGGCGGCGGCCTAGGCTGCTGCTGCTGATGATGATGAATAGGCGGATGAGTTGGGGGTGGTGGATGCGGTTGTATAGGCTGCTGGTGAGGTGGCCGTTGCTGTGGCGGAATAAATGATGGAGAAGCAAGGATATAAGGAGAGCGATATGGAGTAAGATTCACGACAGAAAGAGCGGGGGGAAGACTCTTGAGTAATTGTGGAGGTAGACTAGGGGCGGGAGGATGTGCTGGGGGAACTGCTATAGCTGCTGGAGGCTGAGGCGGAGGCGGTAGCGGAGGAGGTTTAGTTGCGGCCACAGGCTGGGAGGGTTGTGTAGCGGACGGTGCTTGTAGGGGAACCTGTTGTTGTGGTTGTTGTTGCTGCTGCTGGTGTGGTGGGAACTGGGAATTTGGCGGAGGTTGTTGGTAAGGAGGATATTGACGACGGCTGTTGTTGAATTGGCCTGGAGGAGCATTATAGGGAGCTCCAGGTGTGTTTGGTGGTAGGAAGCGTTGCTGGCTGTTGCTAGATACGTCTTGGACTGGCGGGGGCGACGGACGACGTTTCTTCTCCTTGTCCACCGAAGCACCGGGTATTAATTTCCATGACCATCCTTTGCCGTCCCGTTCTGCATGCATGAACAAATGCGTGTTACCGTTGAGATTGTGTCGTACACTTGACGTCCAACCCTCGGTTTCACACTTGAAGCGGAAATAGGGGTATTTGAGCTTGAGAGCACGGTATATTTGTTTTAGTGTCATGGGGGTAGGAGATTCTGATAATGCGTCGAAAATGAGAACGGCATAGTTATACGGTGGTTTGGCGAGTTCCTTGGGGGTATAGAAGCTCTCAGGCGGATAGTCAGGAGACGGTGACTTGGAGGGTTTTCGTTTCTTTGGTGCAGGAGGACGAATGGGTTCGGTGTGTTGTTGTATTTCCATGCTGGCTGCCATGCCTGCGCCTCCTCCTTCGATGGACTGCATTACTGTTTCGCCAGGGGTAGAGTCAGGCTTCTTCCTCTTGGTATACTTTCGTTTCTCTACCTTAACGGGAGCCGCTGATGGGTCCTCGGGGCTAATTGCAGAAGGACCAGCAGCAGGAGCGGTAGTAGAAGCAGAGGCAGGTTCTTTGGCGGCTTTGGCTGGCTTTTTACCGGCCGTTGTACCAGCTGGTGGAGGGGACGTAGCTGTGGCAGCGGCGACACCATTAGCTTCACGTTTAGCAGCCAGTTTCTGTTCGCGTGCGATTTCTGCTCTTTCACGTTTGGACATGATCCCGTCCTTGGGTGGTCTGCCGGGTCCGCGCCGTTTGGCTTGGCCAGGCTCTGCTGCAGTTGCTTTGGGATCCGGTCGTTGTTGTTGTTGCTGTTGTTGGGTCTTTCCTTTCGCCTTGACTGGTTCATCGGCCTCGCTTCGCTCCGATTCTTTCTCTACAGTAGGTCGTTCGGCAGATGCTTCAGGCACCCCGTTCTCAGGTTGGTCAGGCAAGCCCTGGCCCATCTCCGGAGGTGAAGAAGGAGCGGCATCTGCACCGCTGTCTCCAATAGGCACATCTGGTAGCAGAAATCGAACTCGGACACCACCAATCTGTATGAAATCTCCGCTGTGAAGAGGTCTGACTTGGCCTGGAGCCAGCCAATCGGCACCCATAAAAGCACCGTTGCGACCAATGACTTCCATCTCGAAGACGTTTTTATGGAAATTGTATGCGATTTTGACATGTTTTCTTGAAATTGCCCTATGCGAAGAACCTCCATGGGCAGGCATAGGTGGGTGTATGGGGATGGTCGGGCATGCCTCTGGCGAAGGAAGCAATGAAAGAGTATCGACTCTCTTAGGTTCATGATGACCTCTCTGCAGCGACTGCATTGCTAAAGCGTTGTAGTCGGTCATCTCCCGCGGTTCTGAATTTGCCTGCGATTCTCCCTGAGATATATGCAGTAACGGCCTGGCAACCTGATCGGCTGAAGAATTGGATGATTTCCAGCTCATCTGTGGCGGGCCATTCTGGGGAATGTCAGGGTCAAAGCCCATGATCCCGCCCTTGTCGCTGATGACACTTCCCATGTACGCACTGCCTTCTCTCTTGACTCTGCTGGGTGTGCGGGTCTTGTGTCCACTGGAACTATGGGCCTTGTTGTTCTGTTTGGCCTGATACTCTCTCTGAAAAGCGGCGCGAGCAGCGCGGACATCACGTCCCAGGATGAAAGAATAGGTATTAACGTAGAAATGGCCATCGTCAAACTCGAGTTTCGCAAACGCTTGAATCCTGGGCTCCGATCCAGCAACTGATTCAGAGCCCTCGCGGCCCTTGACGTCTGTTGAATTGGAAAAATCCGGGTATCCTACAATGCGTGGCGTTGGTCCACCTCCGTTCATGGTCGGCGAGTCATCATAGTATGCGGCACCGCTGGTAAGTAGTGCGTTGTGATCAATTGCATCTCGAGGATTGACAGGTGTAGTTGCCAGGGCGGTGAAATCCGAGAAGTTATGAGCGTTGAGATCTGAGACCTTGAGGTCGACATTGTCCAGTGATCCGAGCATAGACGGGTCGGTCTGCATGTCTATGGCAGGCAGCGCATCTGCTGCAGATAGGTCCCCCATCTTAGGCAGTCCATGAAAGTCATTCACTGCGCTCGCATCAGTGGCGTTGGCTGGTGGTGTCGCGACAGTTTCTGGCTTCTGCTGCTGCTGCTCACTTGAGTTCGACCAGGCGTTACTGTCACTGTTGGCCGCAGCAACTGGATGGTCAGGCGAAGTATTATTACTATTATTATCTGAGGTTATCGTCGTCGTCGTCGTCGTCGTAGTAGTAGTAGCAGCTGTAACTGATGTCTCTGTATTCGGTGCAGCGGCAGCAGCGGTGGTCTGACTGGAGAGAAGCTGTGCTAGCAGAGTAGATGCGGCGGCCTGCTTCTGGGATTCCGACTGGGGGGACCGCTGCCGGTCTGCGTGGTTGAGTTGAACGGTCAGCAAAGAAATAACGTCAGAGCCCAAGGGCTCGCTGAACTCAAGCAGCTAGTTGACGTACCGGGAGCATCATCGGACGAGAGTTTGGTCTCACTAGTATTCGCCGCCGCCGGCAGCGTCGCAGCGCTGGCCTCCTCTGCGGCGGTGGATGCGGGCGTGGGCGTCGTCTGGCGCTGGGATTGCTCGCGGTGGTGCTGGGGGTGCTGCTGGTGACGGTCATCGAGCCGGTCAAAACGAGACCTCTCTGGCACGGCGTCGGGAGGCGGAGGCCCCATGAGCGACGCCGCGACGGCCTGGGACGAAGACATGGTCATCACCGTCGAGAGCGCATCCCTCTGGCTCGCTCAGCCTCGTCGTGTGCGTGCGTGCTGGTCGGTCGATGCTGCGTCGATGCTGCAGCGCCCGTCGTCGTCGTCGTCGTCGTCGTGGTCTTCGTCGTTCGTCTTTAAGGTCTCTTTTGCCTCGAAGTTCTGCCAACTCCTTAAGTTAACGATAAAAAAAAATGCCGAGCGCGGATTTTGCATGGGCCCGCCTTTGCCTGTTTGGGGTTAGCGCGGGCCTTATCCAGACTTCTTTTTTGCTTTCTAGTTTGGCTTTTTGTTTTTATATATTATTGTTGTTTTCATCTTGTGCTCTCGAGGACTGACGGATGCGCGGAGGGAAGACGGCGTGAAGGGACGTGTAGGAGAAGAAGCAGAGACAGCGAAAAGGAAGCAAGTCCGCTGTGGTTGTGAGTGGCTGACCGGCAGCTGCCTGCATGTCAATACGAGGCTTCTAGTTTAACGATACCCAAGGGAAGAAGCAGAGAACAATTGAAAGAACATTTGAAAGGAAGAACGAGAGAAGCAAGACAAGATGCCAAAGAAACCGGCCAAAGAGACGGCCAAAGAGACGGCCAAAGTGACGGCCAAAGTGGCAGCAAAGTCAAAGGAAGAGTCCGCTGCACAAAAGACCCCCAACTGGCCGGCCTTGCGCCCTTTACCCCCAACATCCGACCTCTGCTTAACCCCAATCCTGCCCTCCCAGATCTACATAATACGCAACCTCTTCTCCTCTGCGCTGTGCAGGACATACATCTCCTTCCTGACCAGTCTACCCCTGATCACTACTCCCGGCCGGCCAAAGAAGGACGAGGCACTGCGCGTCAACGACCGGTTCCAAGTGGACGACGCTTCTTTTGCCGAGCTCCTGTGGTCAGGCACGGGATTGAAGGAGTTGGTTTGTAGCAGTGCCAGCCAGAGTGAGAATGAGGATGACGGTGAGAAAGTAGACTGGGACGGAGAGGTGTTGGGGCTGAATCCGAACATTCGCATATACCGGTATACCAAGGGCCAGTTCTTTGGACAGCATTGTACGTTTCACTACTGACTTTTCGCTTATGCGTGGATGGGTGTATTGACTGGTGGCTATGGCTATGTGTAGATGACGAGTCAGTGCAGGTAATGCATGGAACGCCGCCGGTCAAGGGACGGACAAGCTGGACACTGTTGATATACCTGAGTACCTGTTCAGGCGGCGAGACGGCCTTCTATCCTGAGCCGGGACCAGGGAGTAAGAAAGGTAAAGCACAGAGCCAGCCTGAACCGGTTGTTGTTGGAATGGAGGCTGGTATGGCGCTGCTGCACCGGCATGGAGACGAGTGTCTGTTGCATGAGGGACGGGAAGTGACAGGAGGGGAGAAATGGGTTATTCGGAGTGATCTAGTAGTTAGACGGTGACTATACTTAACCGTTATATACTCCATTATGCGTTAATAGCAAGATGTCTACTCTACAGTATATATAATGGGGAGACGCTTTAATTATTTCTACAATCCAGTCTAGCAACGAGTGGGCAATGTCGTTCTATAAATTTCAACATTCTATCTTCGGATTCTAATATAATCATCAAATGCTGTAGATCATTCATCTCCAAGCACAAGTCCTAGAAATAATATATCTATTAACCCTGCCGTCCATATCACAGTGACTACCATTAGTAAGTAGTTCCGTATTTTCAGCCAATGATATAATTTCGTTCCTTAGAAACGGTGTTATATAAGCAGAGAACTCTCTTTTTCCATCATTCTAATTGGTTCATTTAACCCACCAGCGTTATCTTTTAAGAGCGAATGACAAAACGAGACTTTGTACCTAGCATTTAACATTATTCATCCAAAGAAGAGGAGAAGAGAAGAAAGCATCTTTTAAATGCCAAACATGTCAAGACACAAAACCACCACATGATGATAAAAAGCATTCCGGGTGAACTAGAAGGTGACGATGACGGGGACGGGGACGAGGACGGGGATATGTTAGGAGTTTTAAAAAACCACCGCGTACGTTAACTACTAGGTACCCTTTTGCTCTTTACCGGCCTCGGAGTCCGTGGCACTGGCTGTGCCATAGTCTTCTCTCCGCATAATCTCCTCCACGGGCCCAAGCAAGCGCTTGAAGCCATCTCTACCGAGCTTCGCAACCTTGACCTCCGTCTTGGAGACCACGGTGGCCTGTCTAGGCTTGTCATCCAGCAGCGCCAACTCACCAAAGTAGTCACCACGCTTGTATTCTTTGACGGGGCCCTCGATGCCGGCCTTGTACGCCACGGCCTCGCCAGACTCGAGCAGGTAGAAGGACTCCCCCGGCTCACCCTCTGCGATGATGGTGGCTCCGCTGGGATGCTTGACGGTGTCCAGGGCATCAGCTATCTTGGAGCGCTCGTATGGCTTGAGAGACGACAGCAATGGGACTTCTTCCAGGAAGGCCTCGTACATGCGTCGACGCTGGAAGGCGCTGTCCATTAGAATGCGTCTGAAGGTGATCCGGTCCAGGGCCCAGAGGGTGGATGGTTCGGTCGAGATGACTGTAGCTGCACGCGGGGCGTTGTACATCAGAGCCAGCTCGCCGAATGCACCACCCGGGCCGATCGAGGTGACCTTTGCGCCTAGGCCGGCAAGTCCACCTGGCTGGGCGGTGCCGGAAGGGTGGATGTGGATGTCAAAGTGGCCGGATTCGACAATGTAGAAGAAGTCGCCTGCGTCTCCCTGGGTGATGACCTTGATGTCCTTGGCCGGCACGGGCTTCTCGACCAGGGCGTCCAGCACGGTCTTGAACTGGTCGTCGTCCAGGTGGGCGAAGAGGAAGTTGGATGAGACCGCGGCCTGCAGACGGGACAGCTGGGCGGCACTCTTGGGGTGGTGAGGAGGGGTCCAGCTGTCTGTTCCCGCGGTCGTTGGGTTCAGGGACTCGGCGGAGACGGAGGTGCGGCGGCCCAGGGAGTAGTTGTTTGGGAATCCGCTGGATGCGTCCTGGTGCTGGCCGGCAGCGCTGCCAAAGGGACTGGCCCCGAACATGTTGCTAGCTGGCGATGCCGAGCTGCTGGTATTGGTGGTGGTGCTGGTAGTGGTAGTGGTATTAGTATTGGTGTGAGGGTGGGCGCTGGTGGTGTATGTGCTTCTGGGGACCTCTCTGCTGCCGGCATCTGGCCTGACGGGATCTGTGGGCGAGGTGACGTTCTCTTCCTCCTCGTCGATGCGGTTGACGCTGCTGCCGCCACCGTTGGCACTGAACGGGTTGGAGACGAAGTGCGATTGAGACATTCGGTCTCGTCTCGACTTGTCTTTCTGTGTTGTCGGTCTTGTGTCTCCGGCAGTCGAGTCGGTGCCGGGCCTGGTGTTGATGCTGCGGCTGCTGATGATGTTGCCGATGCTCGAGCACGCTTTCTTGCTGTCCTCCTTGATGGTGGTGATGATGGCGATATGTCTTCTTTGGTGGCTTGCTAGTTAGTTAAATCTAACTGGAAAAACCGCCACAGCCAGGGAAAGGAAACCAGAGAGCGAAGACGGTTAAAGCCTGGCCACCAAACGGGCCTGCAAAAAGGGCGAGATCTATCGAGGGAGTCGACTCTGTGCCTGCTGGAGGACCTCTGCTGAATGCTGGCGTCTGTGTAATCCAGCGTGCTGCCTGGCCTGGGTGGTCTGGGGGAGGATGGAGGCAGCCTGCGGTCTGGCGTGGGGTTGGGCGGGATGAAGACGAACTAGCGCACGACGATGCAGCAGAAGAAACTCGGACACAGCGTGAAACCAGGGCTGATAACTAGCTAAGTACTTCAGCTTTATTTTTGGCAGTGATCAAGGACGAGAGGCAGAAGAGGCAGACGGCGGCGGAGGGTCTGAGGCCAGGCAGGCAATCAAACTAGCTGTAGGCGATGACGTCGAGGCGAGCCCGAGAAGAAAGCAAAGCACCAGCAGAAAGAAGAAAAAGGCAGACGCAAGAGAAACCAACCCTAAAAGGTCGCCGTTCGCTTTCGCTTCCTCTGCCGCTTCTTCTCCTTCTTCCAGTCTTCTAGAACGTCACCAGGAAAAGCTACTTGGGGAACTTCGAGCTTCGCCAGTGACTTTGGCGCCAGGTAGCGAGTACTCCGCCGGCCGCCCAGCGCTGCCGCAAGGGCTGAGGTACTCGCTACGGGCGTTGCAGGTATCGCCACACGTGAGTTCTCTTCGCTTTCATGGCGAAGGCGAGAGCAGCTTTTGAAGGTGGACGAAGCTCGCTCCTCGTATCGCAGTGGCTAACTAGTTATCTGCTTGCACGGAGGAATGGCAGAGTTACTCGTTAACTATACTGACAGCTTCTCCAGCTCCTTTCTTTGTAGTTAATACCTGCAGCGATTGTCTGCGTCTTGAGTTGCTGCCCGCCGTCGTCCTTCCATCCAATAAACAGCGTCCGATAGCGCTTGCTTGCTTGCTTGCCTGCCTGCTTGCTTCTTCTTCACCAGCCATTTTTCTTGATTCTTCTCTGCTTCACCTCAGCTTCCGGTCTCTGCTCTGGCTGCTCCATCATCTCAGCGTCGTCGTCGTCGTCCCGTCAGGCTCTCTTTCAGCGGAGTCCCTGCTCGCTTACAGCTGCGACGTGCCAATTGATATCCGACCAGAAGATGGGATACTACACCTTCAGATGGTAAGTCCGGATGGCAACCTCCACCTCGCTCTCAAGGTACACATGATGGGTTTCTACCAGACGAAAGGGAAATGAAAAAGACGCCAGAAAGAAGCAAAAAAGAAGGGCCAGCAGCCCAGGAAGAAGAAAACATCCGTTCTATTATTATTATGATTACTGTTTGTTGTTGCTGCTGTTGACCCTTTGGGCATCTTCGATCTATCGATTCTGCTCCCCGCCTGTTCAACCTGATAGCTCTCACCGTCACCCATTGGCATTGCCCTCCACCCCCCTTGAGAAAAGAAACCCGAAACTAGCTGATAGCTTCTTTTTTTGCTGACTGCTCAGGCCCCGACAGGCGCAGGAAGTCATCGTCACCGGCAGCTTTGACGGCTGGGCGAGGAGCGTCAGGCTCGAGAGGACGGACGCCGGCTTTGAAAAGGAAGTCCTCCTCCCTGAGACCGACGAGAGGATCCTCTACAAGGTGCGTGGCCTCCTTGGGTCCCCTCTCTATTAGTTATTATTATTCTCTCCCACTCACACACACTCTCACACACTCTCTGCCTCTCTCGTTCCGCTGCCTCTTCCACTCTTTTCCTTTAGCTTCTTTTTATTTTCTCGTTTTGGTCCCTCCTGGTCCCTCCTGGTCCCTCTTCTCGGTGGCTGGGTAAGCTAGATACCTCCCGGTACCTGTGCTGCCTGATGTTTTGGCGGGCGGGCGGATGTACCTGAAAGGTCGCCTTTTCGCCCCTACGTCATAACCACGAACGCCCAAAACTAGCGCCGGACGACCATTTTCCCTCCCTTAATCACAACATAAAACATAAACACCCCCACCAGCTCGATCATACGAACTTCTCTTCTCTCTCTCATCCCACCGTCCTTTTCACTCTTTCTTCTCTCTTTCACTTCTTGATAAACAAACATTATACTGACGCCCTGCTCTGCTGCAAGTTCATCGTTGACGGACACTGGCGTACTGACCCTGCTGCGCTGCAAGAAGAGACAGACGAACACAACAACATCAATAGCGTTTTACTTCCAAGGCACATCTCGCCAACTTCTTCCACAAACATGGCAAACGGCAACAATAACAAAAAGAACAACACCAACAACATCAATAACAACAACATCAATAACAACCGTTCGGCTCCCACAACATCAACAATATCAGGAGTCACACCGGAGTCAACCACTGCAGCACTGGCTGGTGCTGTCCCCAGGGAGCCTAATGCTCACCAGGCTACCATCTCCTCTGCGGCTCCTACCTCCTCTACTGCCCAGCTAGCCGCACAAGTGCCCTTTGAGAAGCCACCAGGGACTTACCCGGAGAGCCCCATCAAGGATGAAGGTTACTCTGTCAACCCCTTGCCTGCCACCGGCACCCTTGGAAACCCTGTCAAGCTTGCTCCGGGCGAGAAGCTGTCTGATTCGACCAAGAACGTCTCCTCCTCCGGTCTAGGCGGCAATGTAACCCTCGACAAGGGGAGCTACGACAAGGACGCTAGTGATCCAGCAATGGCGGCCATGGCTGCGGCTGCAGCTGTGACAGGGGGAAGTGACAAGAATAAGAAGCAGGGTGACTGCGGTAGAGACAGCCAGCAGAAAGTCTCTGGTAAGGGTGACCAGCAGAGATCCTCTGTCAATGACCAACAGAGATTCTCTAGCAATGACCAACAGAAATCCTCTGGCAGAGATGAGCAGAGATTCTCTGGCAACGATCAACAGAAATACTCTGGCAATGACCAACAGAGATTCTCTGGCAGAGATGAGCAGAGATTCTCTGGCAAAGATGAACAGAAATACTCTGGCAGAGATGAGCAGAAATACTCTGGCAATGACCAGCAGAGATTCTCTGGCAAAGATGAACAGAAATACTCTGGCAAAGATGAGCAGAAATTCTCTGGCAAGGACGAGCAGCAAAAATACTCTGTGAACCCCCTGCCTGCTACCGGAACCGTTGGAAACCCATCCATGGTCTCCTCGGGCGAGAAGCAGTCAGGTTCGGCCAAGAATGGCACCCCCAAGGGCCAAGGCAGCAGCGTCACCACCGACAAGCAGAGCTACGACAAGGGAGCCAGTGATCCAGCTATGGCGGCCATGGCTGCTGCTGCTGCTGCAACTGGAGGAAACGGCAAGAAGAAGCAGGGCGAGAACGGTAATGGCCAGCAACAATTCTCTGTTAACCCCTTGCCTGCTACCGGAACCGTTGGAAACCCTGTCAAGGTTGCTGCGGGTGAAAAGCTGCCTGAGCAAAGCACCATCAGCTCCAACACCGTCGGCTCAAAGGTCACTACTGACAAGGAGAGCTACGAAAAGGATGCCAGCGACCCTGCCATGGCTGCTATGGCCGCGGCAGCAGCAGGAGGCAACAACAACAATAAGAAGACAGGAGGAAATAACAAGAAGCAGACTAGCACCTGCGAAGACCAGCAACAATACTCCGTTAACCCCTTGCCTGCCACTGGCACTGTTGGAAACCCCGTCAAGACCACTCCAGGTGAACAACTACCAAAGTCAGGCAACGTCACCTCCAACACCGTCGCTTCCAACGTTACTACCGATAAGGCAAGCTATGACAAGGATGCTAGTGACCCTGCCATGGCTGCTATGGCAGCTAAGCAGCACGACAAGAAGAACACCTTCTCCGCCCTCCCTGCTGGCTCTGAGCCCAAGTCCAAGTCTGTCGGCCCCAACGACAACCCTGCCGTCTCCTCTGCTGCTCCTCAGGCCACCACCGCCGCCCTAGCTGGCGCTGTACCCCTGGAAAAGTCTGCCGGCTCTTCCAAGAATGCTCCTACTAGCAGCAGCCAGCAGTATGACCCTGAAGTCCCCGCCAAGCAGGTTCCCGAGCGTGTCAAGGAGTCTATGAGCAAGGCTCACGCTGACCCAGAGGCCGCTTGTCTTCCCGAAATGGTCCAGGAGAAGAAAGACCTCGAAAAGGAACTTCTTAAGGAAGTGTCGCCAGCCACCGGCAGCGGCCAGCCCGCTCCCACCACCTCAGCCGCCACCACTTCCACTGCTCCAGCACCAACTTCTACCACCGCAACCACCACCACCACTGCTCCAACTGCTCCAGCACCCGCTACCACCACCACCTCCTCCACCACCGAACCAACCTCAAAGCAAGATTCTCTCAAGCCAGGAACCGGAACTGACACCGGAGACATCTCGCCCAAATCTCATACACCCGAGGTCCCAGCCGGAGGCGCTGTCTGTGAAAGCTCTGGCAACGACGGCCCCGTCACCAAAGGAACTACCGCCTCCCAAGTCCCCGAGGCGCCCAAGGAGACCCCGCAAGTCACCACCGGCCCCGTTACAACCGACGTCCCCGCTACCTCAGGCGCCCCAGAACAGAAGGCCCAAGAACAGAAGGCTCAAGAACAAAAGCCAATTGAGCCCCGAACCACTGCCACCGTCACAGCCGGTGCAGACGCAGACACTTCAGCCCAGGAGGACGCTGAAGCTGCAGCCGATGATATGGATAAGAAGAAGAAGAACCGTCTCAGCGGTTTCTTGTATAGGCTCAAGGAGAAGTTTGTCTAGGGTCCTCCACTCCCCACCCACGCTTTTCTTTCACCGGTTGAATCGGCAGCTATGAATATAATGTCTCTCTCCCTCCGGCATTCGTAATTACCCACTCTTCAAAATCGTTCGCTACCCCATTTCCTATGTTTTGCTCGGTTGGCCCATTCTTGTCTTATGTTCATGTTTATGTTTTCTGTCGATATCCAAATTTGTCTGCTTGTCTTGTCTTGTTCTAATGTCAATTCAATCAGTCAAGCTTTTTTTTTATTACTTAAGTTGCTAGTTAGCCTAGCTTTACTTGTCCCGGATATAAAATATATCTCTAATTCAGATTGCTTTCACCTCATCGCTGCAAGTTAGGCAGTCGCCTTTCATGGTTGGGTCACGTCTTGGGCTATTGGAAATTTGACCAATGAGAAACCATAGTTATCGTGTTAATTGGACAATCGCTTGGACAAAACGATCAACTTAATCAAATTGCCATCAACGGACAACCACTTATCCAAGTTATTGTTGTAATTCATTTAACATGAGCACTGTAATTACTTCTATTACCCTAGAACTTCTGCCCCTGCTATACAATATTCATCGAGGGTAGAAAAGAATCGCTTGCGCGCCAATTCCCCAGTCTGTCCTCGAAGCGCCTCATCCCACCCGACCCAATCTAATACCAGTTTCTCATGCTGTTGATTGTCTAGGGTAGAGTCAGGAAAGCCTATATCTAGCTCTGATTTTGGCGGGCTAAGCAGCCGGAACGAGTCGTAAAATTTCTACGTTATTGGTGTAAGCAGGAGCAATAACTAGTTAAACTTGATATATGTATGTCATTGTACTTACGATTTGTTCACCACTCAGCTCTGCACTGCCGTCAGGGCCTCTCCGCCAGACCTCAAGGAAAGCGGATATACTACCCACAAAGCTGACTCCATGTATTTCTGCCATTCCTTCATTATTAATAGAGGCTGTTGTATTGGCATTGGCATATACGGAAGAGTTTTTGACCACATAGTCAGGGAGATGACTGAATGCACGTTTGGAGTTGAACCGTGGCCTTTCATCCAATTTCACGAGGAACCCAGTGTTAACGTCAGGCATGATCTTGAACCATTGTTTAATGCATTTCTCAAGGTCTGGCGAGCTTTCCATGAAACCTATTTCTGCGATGAATACTATTTTGTCCCGTGGGATCTTTCCACGGCGTGGAGAACGCTCCCGTCTCGCAATCCTAATGTCAGGGATTTTCATTGCACCGTTTTTCTCCCTGGATACGACGCTTATGTTCATCATCGCTTGGAAGGAATAGTCCGCTTCCTCCCGCGTTGCTTGCTTAAGCGCTTTAGCCACGGGGTCAATAATGTTCCAGATCAATGCATCGTGGATATATGACGGTGGTGCACGGAGGATGGAGGCGCTACGACACCCCCCATATACAAGATAGCCTGAAGGTTTGCCTTCTCTATTTAAGTGAGTTAGTGAGAATAGATACCATGAGTAACAAACCATGTACTTCGCTGCCACGTACCTCCCACTAAGGGAGCATTCAAAGCCGTGCACAATCTTTTTGTAATCATGCTGCGATAAACGGTTCAAGACAAGGGTATCATGGTTACAGTCAGTAGGGAACCGTCCGGCAAACAGGTCTTTCACCTGCGAGGGGCTCAATAGGATGCCGCCTTCAGCGACAAGTCGCGGTCTAGCGGAGTTATGCGCATGGGTTGAGACAGCTGAGGAAGAAGTCTTCGTCGCGAGCAACCGGCTTGCGCTTTGGAGAGCTTTGGCAGTCAAGCGGGACCCATAGCAGGTGGAGGATCCTATCGAGCGACGAATAGAAGACAAGAGAATGGGGAATTTTATCATTTCTCGACCACTTGACGAACCAAGCCTGCGGCTGCGAGAAACCACGATTGGCGAACGAATAAATAAGAAATTGACAAGGAGTTCAATGTGGAGTTATTCACTCTAACTATTAACTAAACTGTGGTGAATCAGAAATATCCGAGTCTAAATTCATTTCCATTATTAACTACTCTGTAACAAACTCATAGGAGGATGCAAACCATGGAGATAAAATAACTGGCTACCTAACTAACTTACTGACATATGCGCCGTGTATGATAACTAACTACCTGTTCCAGGAGTTTAACGCTACTCTGGGCGGTCTTCAATGGTCAGCTAGTTGACTCTATAACTGCATATTCAGCATTGAAAAATATCCTCAGCGATGTTATTCGTTCTCAGCCAGGGACAGGACATCCAATCAGAATTGTTCACAGCTCATAAATATAGAGCCAAGACCCACTAGTTATCCAATAATAACGACCGAGTCTCACGCTCAACTTCCAGCTGTCGTTTGAAACCCCAAAAGAGTTCTCTGATGAGCATGGCCTCAGTCGAATTGGAAAATGATGGCAATGCAAAGAGGACTTTTGACCCTCTCATTCTCTAATTCCATGAGATGGCCCTTCAAACCTAACATCAGCTCGATCTTTTTGCGTAATCTGCGCACAATGGGTTGGTTGGTATTTTCATAGCCTCTGGTCTTCCATAGTTAAACATCGTGGGACTGACTTCACAAAAGGGGCTGGACCAGATGAGGATGATGAGCTGTTTACATACACATCAGGCCGGTTCCTATATAATGAAAGATGCCGCCTTGAAGAGCGACGCGTTTCCTTCAATGTTGTCGCCCTAAAAGACGCTGCTGAAAAACATGTTGGACATGGCAAAATTACTTCCCTCCAAAAGCTTGCTGAAGGAGGATTTAATCGGATATTCCTCCTTACTTCAGAGGATGGATTTCAAGCCATTGTCAAAATCCCCTACAGTGTTACTGTGCCGAAAAAGTATACCACTGCAAGCGAAGTTGCTACAACAGACCTTCTGCGATCAAAGGGTGTGCCTGTACCTCGTATATTTGGCTGGTCTGCTGATGCGAACAATCCTGTTGGCGTGGAGTATATTATTATGGAAAAAGCGTCTGGCATCCCACTGGAGACCAGATGGTTTGATTTATCGAAGCACGAACGCCATTATCTTGTGACGAGCCTAGTTGACATTGAGAAGAAGCTGTTTGATATTCCATTTGGCAATTTCGGAAGCATATATTACAAAAGCGATCTACCACCGGATTTACAGCTTGACTTATACATGAGTGACACAGATCCGGTCATGGTGTCAAAAGATGAACGTTTTTGCATTGGGCCGGCAACTGATTATATGTTCTGGTACAGCCAGCGCGCTGATTTGGAAATATCTCGTGGGCCTTGTAAATATATCTTCTCCCACCCACAGTATTTTGGTGAACACGGAAACTAATACGGAAGATAACAGGGAAAACGCCAAAGGATTACTTGATCTATATCGGAAAACGGGAATATGAATGGACAAAACGATACGGCAGACCTCGCCGGGTAAAATTTCCCCATGTTGTCCACTTCGAGGCCATCAATTCTCCTAGTGAACACATCAAGCATCTCAACCAATATATGGAAGTGGCCCCTTATCTCCTTGGTTCAGGTTCCTATACCGAGTTAAACTGTCCTCTCTTGCGCCACCCAGGTAAGTAATCCCTCCATCCCGATATGGTAACAAAAGAACTGACTTGTCCATTTATCATTCAGATCTTAATCCTGGTAACATATTTGTATGTCCGGAAACCCATAAAATATCTTCGATAATAGATTGGCAACATGCGACCTTGCTTCCCCTACTGCTTGCAACGGGACACCCTCCCTTGTTTCAGAGCCCTGATCAACCGCCACCAAGGACGCTCGAGAAGCCCAGCCTACCTGATAACTATGAATCACTCGATCCAGAGCAAAAGTCCCAAGCGGACGAACTTTATCGACGCAGGACGCTCTTTTACATCTACATGGCGTTCAATGGTGGCTTAAATAAAAAGCACTTGTCGGCGATGAAAGATCCCCGTGTGCTGCTATCTCAGCATCTTGTTGAACGCGCTGAGAAACAATGGAGTGGAGACGTTTTCAGCCTAAAAGGGGCTCTCATCAGGATATATGAAAACTGGCACCTTTTCAATGCACACCTATCGGAGCCAGTTCCATGTCCAATCTCGTTTACCCAGTCCGAGATTGATGCGTACTACGAACAGGAGCCAACTTGGTTTGAAATGAATGGTCTCGTCGAGTACTGGAAGTCAGAGCTAGGAGGATTGGGCGATGACGGATGGGTAAGGACAGAAGCTTACGAAGATACTTTGAAGAAGAGCATGGAGTTAAAGCAGGTATTATTGGAGGGCTCGGATACACCGGAGGAAGAACGGTGTGTTCAAGAGCAATGGCCATTCCAAGATCATGAGGAGTGATATATGCTCCAGTTGACTACAGGCCCAGATAGAGGAGACAGCTTTCTTGAGTCCACGATAAATAGACAAGTCAGAGAGCCACTCGGGTAGCTATGACACGCTAAGTTAGAGACACCATATTGAGTTAAGGAGAAGCACGGAGCATGCACGAATACTGCACGAGAGATTTGACTAGGAACAGCCTAAAAAAAAAATGTCTGTGCAGGGCTAGCTATATGTAGCCACAAGTCACACTGCTGGTCAGGTGCATTTGTACCAGCTCCCGACGCCTCCTACTTGATCGAACTTGGGGCATGGCATGCTTGTTCGGGCAATAAATAACGAAGTATATTGATGCCTTAATCCCATAAACAGGGCCTGCATGTTGTTTTGAGCCCTCTTCGGTTTCGACGCTTTCAGCTGCTATTGGGCCAGGATGCCTTGCAGCGACGATCTCGCGGCGCCTCACGGGATCATGATCGGGGATCGACCCATAGGCTTATTATTATTGTGCAGGTAAATGCTTGTTCTAGACCCTAATCTGACATTGGCCTTATTCGGGAAGCCGGTGGAGAGCCGAAGATTCAGATATATTGGCTGCCTTCTGAGGGCGTGAGTACAGAGAATGCTTGTATACCTGTAGATCTAGAGGTCTACAGCTATAGATCTAGGAGGGTGTTCGACAGTTGTTTTACTTCGATTTATCAAAAGGACAAGCCCGAAAGAACAGCTGGAATCCCTCCGAGTGACATCTACCAAGCCATGCAGCTAAACTCACTTGCTTCGTGTGATATGACTAAGAGAAACTACCAGTTCCATCGGTCTTGTTGAATTATGTATGTTCTAGCTAATCATTGAACATACGGACATACGCCACTAAGTCTTGGGAATCAGCGCAGTCAAACATTGACTAGTTACCCAATGCTTGACTCCTATTGGTTTCCAGGCACAAGAGGCGTCCTATCGTTAAAATTTCCCCTTTCCATTCGAGTAAGGAGGAAGTTGAATTCACCAGTCATTTTCCAGGCCTAGGCTAACAAAATATATTCTTGTCGTACAGCTTACTGCAATCTTTTCTTATGGTAGCGTAAAACTCCTGATGTCAATTCTCTTTTGGGAAATCGAGATACCGACCCCCCATCACCGGAGACAAGACGAGCGAGCAAACCCCGAGAAATAGTGTTTTTGACGTATAAGATGTATTTCTATAGATGCAATTGCAATTAGGGCGGATGAGAACCGCTGGAGAAGGAGCAGGGTTGAACTCCTCACAGTCGGGCTTGAGTGTGTGAAAAGCATTGCATGAGTTGTCTCTGGTGCCAATGCCTCGTCTCAAGGAGTCAACCATCACGGGCAATCAACTCAGCTTCCTTCACATTGGGTGAATGACCTTCATACCCAGAAGCGCTGCAGAAAAGGTATAAATAGAGGGTAGATTTCCCCCTTCAACGTTGGAATTCAGAATCATCAAGCACATCCCAAAGCATTCAATCTTCCACCCTCCAAGCAAAACTACCCAAAAAAGAACAATCAGTTCTATCAGTTCTATCAGCAATCATGCGTTTCACTACCATTCTCATCGTCGGCCTTGCCTCTGTGGCCACCTCTTTCGCTCGCCCAAATGCGGAATCCAGCCAGGCAAACTGCGGGTATCCCAACGGCAACTGCTACCAGAACGACTGCCATGGAGAGCTGAGCGTCGACAGAATCACTTGCTTCTCTGTGGGTATATCATGAATATATCCCTGAGCACGCTGTGACTAACCATATACTCCTATTAGGGCCCCTATCGTGACTGCCCATGCGGATATAACTGCGGCAGCAATGTCGGAAAATGCAACGAGAACGGCTGCGAGGGCCATGAGGGCCGTTGCACCCGCAACTACCTCGGCTGCTCTTGTGTCTAGAGCACGCTCAGGCAAACTATTTCGGGTATCAAGGAAACTGTCAACTTGGTTATCTGTGATGGAGGACCAAACCAGCCTGTCATTTCCGCTGTCCAGTGTTATTATGGGGTATCTGTGTCGAGCTCCTAACTCATCATGTCAATAACTCTGTATTCCGCAGTGATACTAGGCACAGCTCAATATAAGATAATCCTCGGTTTATTTTCTGTCAGTTGTCGTAGTTGAACAGAGAGAAGTGGTGAATAACCTTGTTGTCAATAAGATTAAGGAGCCTTTTCTTGGCATCAGCCGCCCAAAGTGTAAACAAAACAAACAAGACAAACAGAACAAACAGGACAAATATACTCCTTGAAGTAAGAACGTCTTGGAATGAAATTATGTAATCAGGACAGCGTTAAATATAGATTATATAATATCTCATTAGTCATACATTAATAAGCAAAGAGATGGTCAAGCACGATGACGGACTTTTTGCTTCCAATAAAGATGCATGCAGAATCCAGGATGAGAGCAAGGAGTTGCCCGTATAATTTAGATGCAGATGCAGGCAGGCCTGTTGCAGGGTAACAATGGCATTGCTGTAGTCTCTGCTTGGTAAGTGTCTGACTTCCATCTGTCGACCTCAGCTGAAGACCCCATTCCAGCGAATCGGATGCTCTCAAAACACGAGCTTGTGCCAGGAACCGCTGACTAGTCTTGCGCACAACGAAACAGCCACAGTCTGCGCCCAGCGCTCCCCTTGCTCCTCCGTTGCTAATTGTGGCTGGTCTTCGCTGTCTCCTGGCTGAACCGTTATCGAGATAACCATAAATCCATCCTCTGACCCCTCGGGGCTACTCTCTTCCTCCGCAGTTTCAATATCATCTCTCGTTCGTTACAAAGTACCAGGCGCGGCCTGTTCTGGGTCGATCAACTCCTTCGGCTCCAGCTATCACTCCCAAATACGGGCATACCCCGCGCTCTTTTCGCAAGCGACCTGAAAGTGCGATCTCCTTAGAATCGAGTCCACCCACACCATCCTTCGCCCGAAGCGCTTTCGTGGAAAACCAAAACGACTGGCATAGAACCCGAAGCAAACTTGGTCAGTTAATCGTCATGGGTGCCCTTAGCCGCCTTCTCCCTGTGATCCTGGTGATCCTGTTGGTTGTCGCCCTTGCCGCCATCGGTCTAGTGATTTACAGCATCGCCATGGATGTGAAAGACAACACCAAGAAGAAGATGGAGAAGAAGAATGTTGCGTTTTCGAGAGAGGGCGCCAAGGTTGGTGTCAAGGAAATGCAGGCAGAGGAATACCAGGACAGAACACAAAGGTAATTCTACGACGGGAGCCCTCTTCTTCTCGTTGACAGTAAAGCAACGTACTGATCTTAATTGTTATGTAGTGTCCTTGTCAATATGTGGGAGAATTCCGGTACCGGTCAGACCAGGGGACGGAAGAAGAAGGCCTGAATATCGAGAATACTGAGATGGGAAGGATTCGATCAGCCGACGGCAAAACGAGTTACGTGTAGCATCTTTGGCATCATTAGTGGATGACCCGTTACGACTTTCATCTTCAGGTGTAAATGGTTGGTGAATATGAGTTTTATTTCACTTCCTGTGTACTTACGAAGAACAATCAATGTACCCATATCAAGTCCAGTCAGCTAGCAGCATGTCGGATGACCTGATCTAGGTATAACAACAATGCATTGATCGGCTTCTAGATGCATCTGCTCGGGGTTTATGCACGAATCGGCCTTGGGGATCTACGTGTACTCTTTTGCCAGTAATGGACTCAAATCGAGCTCTATCAAGCTGCTTTTCATACTAACTATCCACGGCATGAATGAATATGTTACTTCTTCAAATACGGTCAAGACTATATATGAGTGAATCAGAAGCAAATGGCAATTGTATGGTGGAGCGTTGTCCCTCTTATTCTCTAGTTGCACACGAATCTGCAGCACCGAAGGATGATCCAACATGCAACCTCCAGTCTTCCATAACAAACATCGACTATCCTTTTCTATTGGCTCGACGGGCCTATTCAAAATAATTGAAGTGTTCTTCGCGTACACAGCATAGATGAAGGATTGCGGGGGATAAGGATTCTAACTACAAACAAGGAGTGTACTCAATTGCATTCCACATCTTCATCCCTTGATCTACAGCCCTCCCTCTACTGATTGGCACTTCTATGTCAGATCACTGCTTGGAGTCCTTCAGCTACCCCACAATGATGCAGTTCTGAGTTGTTCTTATCATGACCCTGTGGGAGATGGAGGATTTGTCCAGCTTCATCATGGGAGACTATGCTGTGAACGGGGTCGTTCGAGCAATATATAAAGGGGCTGATGTCTCCGGATGATTGATGATTTCAGAGCACCCTCAAGAAACCACGTTGAACACTTCCATAACTCAAGAATCAGACAACGTTTGCATATCGAAACAACCAGTCAAGATGAAGGGCCTTGTGATGTTGTTCCTTGCAGTGACCTCTGTTGCAGCCCTTGCAGCCCCCCAGCCCAAGGAGGACTTGACCCAGGGTGTATGCTGATCCCACATTCTTGCGCATCCACATTTATGGAAGTATTTCGAGGGACTGACTTTAGATGGCTAGACCTTCATCTGTGCTGCCTCTCCTTGCAACAATGACGCTTACTGCAAGAGCAACGGCTGCTACATGTGCCGAAACGGCGTAAGTTCACGGCTCTCCAAACTCCCCTGTTATCACAGGAACATCGGGCTAACCAGGTATCACTTCCCCAGAGATGCGCTTGAACAAGGTGATTGACAAGGCCCACACGGATTTTCCAGGCTTATTTCAGCCTCAGTCTGGGGCTGTTAACGAGTCAGCGAGCAGGCGAGTTGGACGGATGCTCGGGAAATTTTCGATGAAACATGTGTGAGGTCATATTTAACTGCATATGAGTTTCAGCCAATAGCTCCAATCAATGAACCTCTATGAAGAACGTTTCATTAGTCGAATCAGACTTGGCCATTCGCGATGTATAATAGAACGGCGATATTAATAGTATAACTAACTTGCGTTTGGCCGTAGTGGTCGACTGCCTAAGCAGAAGTGTATTGGGTCGCCTCTGCCGCGTGCTATCCCCAGTGAAATTAATAGACGGAGCGGAGCTGAGGCCCACGGAGTTTTTGATGATCGAGTCATCTTTCTGAATGTTCTGTGTACATTTGACGGCATCCTGGATGGGGTGGAGGATTGTCGATCATCG
This sequence comes from Trichophyton schoenleinii, assembly GCA_018357685.1. Lineage (NCBI taxonomy): Eukaryota > Fungi > Ascomycota > Eurotiomycetes > Onygenales > Arthrodermataceae > Trichophyton > Trichophyton schoenleinii. Next base: position 5,915,684 of record WOFF01000001.1, read on the forward strand.
CCGAGCTGTCGTCAAGATGCCTAAGAGCTGGGGCTTGGAGATGCCTGGAACATGGTCATGCATATTTACATCAACCACTCTTTTACGGCCTATTATTACATGGCTTCTCTCTTGAAATGGGCTAAAGGAGCCATTCGGAGAGCTCCATCTCCGCCGATGCGTTTTCCAACCAGCGGTTTCGAGATTGTTAATACCTCCAAGATACTTGATGAGGAGCGGTTTGAAGAATTCAAGGCTGGTCAATATTATCCAGTAAATATTGGGGATATCTTTAGTTCTAAGTACCAGGCTGTTGGCAAGCTGGGATTCGGAGCTACCTCTACGGTTTGGCTCGCTCGTGATCTTGAGTAAGTCGGCCGGCCCTTACATCCAGATTATATGACGAAACTAATGAACTAGAGCACATCGACATGTCACTCTTAAAGTATATACGCGGGGAGAAGATAACCGAGAAGAGTTTGATATTTATAAACACATAAACCAGGGAAACCAGTCGCATCCTGGCTACGCTCATGTGCGAACAGCCTTGGACATAATCACAATCCCTCGCGCTGGCGGCGACCATTACTGTCTGGTCCAAAAGCCTATGTGGGAGAGCTTTAGAGACCTTCTCTATCGCAATCCCACCCATCGATTCACAGAGGACCTCTTAAAGGCGGGTCTAATGCAAGTTTTTCTTGCCCTCGACTATCTACATACAGAGTGCAAGCTTGTCCATACTGGTATGAAATATTCCAGTGTTTTTGAGGTCCTTGCTAAATATAAATTACAGATATTAAAGGTGACAATATACTCCAAGAGATAGAAGATAAATCTATCCTAGAAGAATTCACCAGTGCTGAGATGGAAAATCCTTCTCCGCGGAAATTTTTTGATGGCGTACCTGTGTATATGTCGCGACGCTTTGGTCTACCAAAGACATTTGGTAGAGCTGTATTGGGTGACTTTGGTTCAGCTGTACGTGGAGATGAGAAACGAAATCATGACGCACAACCAAATGTCTACAGGTCACCAGAGGTTATGCTAAAGACTGACTGGAGCTATCCCGCTGATATATGGAACGTTGGAGTTATGGTATGTCTAGCTGCTTGGCTACCCTTTTCCGTCCTTGATAAGTATTAATCAAGACTTAAACCAGGTTTGGGATCTTTTTGAAGGAAAACACATGTTCTATGGGAATGACCCTGATGGAAAAGGGTACTCAACCCGCGCGCACCTCGCTGAAGTAATTGAAATTCTCGGTCCCCCACCATTAGATATGTTGAAATGTGGAAAGCGAAGCAGCGAATTTTTTGACGAAGATGGTAATTATAAACCTCTGCTCATAAATGTTACTCATGACACTAAATATTTGGCGGAGCCCTCTAACGATATCTGTATATTAGGAAAGTGGAAATCCAATATCGAAATACGACAAGGCAGGAGTTTAGAGCAGTCAGAGGAATTTCTGGGAGGGAAAAACAAAGAAATGTTCTTATCCTTCATGAGAGGAATGTTGCAATGGCGACCGGAGGATAGGAAGACAGCAAAGGAGCTAACTGAAGACCCCTGGTTAAATAGCTAGATATCGTTGGATTGAGATGGGTTCCAGCTGAAGGGGCAAAGGGAAGCCTAACTAAGTACTAGAACGTAACTATGGATTTATAGACAACAAGAAACGAAGGGGAAGGGGAAACAGAACATTAAAAGACAAGCAAAAGGAAATTACGAGATATAAAGAAGCTCCTCGCTTCTCTCGCTTACTCTTCCTTTTACTCCCTCTGACAACTAGTTTCGCATACACCATTTTCCCCCCTAGGTAGTGGATAACCGACTAGGCAGATGCGGCTGAGCCTCAAGCTAAAAATAGGCCACCATTGACTCACACGAGAAGCCGCCTATTTAAACGTCAGTTTCTTCCCTCCTAGCGATGAAATAACTTGATACCCTTCACATTCTCACATCCATCTGCGACTTCGCTCTCGAAGATGTCTTCGGAACCCATCTTCTTCTGGAAGCCCGAGCAGGAACATGGGTATCTAGGACAATGGTGGAAGTCCCCCTTCACCGTGCCCGCAGAGGACGGAGGCGAAGAGCTCAAGTATGAGAACTGTGAACAGTAAGCGTGTCTCATTGTCTCTCATATCAGAAATCACTAGTCCATGAAGCCAGGATATACCCAACATGAAACAGCCCACTAGTCAAATGAGTGCATTCAGTCTAAGACGATATATGGTCATAGTTACATGATGCATCAGAAGGGCGTCTTGTTCGCCCCAGACGACCCAGTAACGCAGCAGATCCTCGCTCCCTCAGGGCCCGTACCGGGTCCCAAGGCGATAAAATCTCTAGGCCGCAAAGTGCCCAACTTCGACGAGGAGGTGTGGAAGAAAGAGCGCTTCCGGATAGTGGTGCAAGGGAACTACTACAAGTTCACGCAGAATCCTGATCTCAAGGCCCAGTTGCTGGAGACGGGCGACAGGGAGCTCGTCGAAGCCAGTCCGCTCGACAGGATATGGGGAGTTGGCTTTGGAGCGAAGAATGCGCCGGCCAGAAGGGCGAAATGGGGGCTGAATTTGCTGGGAAAGGCCCTGATGGAGGTTCGGGATCGGATTAGGAGGGAAGAAGAGGAAGCTGAGCAAGACAAGTAATCTGGCTGTTATAAAGACTGTTCAACGAGTCTAGAATATTTGTTTGTCGAGTTTGATCAGCGGTAGAAAGCAAGGTGGTGGTTCCAGCTAATCATGGCCCTTGGCTGTTCAATTTGCCTTCCAAGTTTGATAAGATACAACGTCATAGCCGTGCAAGATATATATCAAGATCTCTACAAGTCTCGACCATCAGTACATACCACATATCATCAAACTACCATCGTATAGAGAGCCTGTAAACACTGTCACGATGTTCTTCTTTCCATTCCCGCTCGTGTGCTTCCAATGCGGAACCGACCAGAACCCTTGTCGTTGCAAGGTCGTCGGTCCAACGCTAGGTAAAGCCATCTATTATGTGTATCTTCTCCAACTTTTATCCTTGCTAACTCGATGCATGATATAGGCTTCGCAGTTGGCATTGTTTCTGCGGTATATATCTTTACCGTTCAGTTCTACAGGTATACAACTAACTTGCTATTAGATTATATGCTATCCTGCATCTATATTCTGTGGATGCTGGGGAACGGAGGCCGGAAAGCGGTACGACTGCCCTGTATTAACTATTGCTTTTAAGATGACACTGACAGATTGTACAGTATGCTTGCGAGGCCTGTTGAATGGAATGCGGAGGTCAGCCAGGTCATTCCATTCTAAGGTGATATAAAAATCTGTGGTTTTATCGTTCAAAGAGTATATTTAGTGAACCGTTTCGGTGTACCTTATGTCTACCAATACCTAATATTAGGCCATGAATGGTTATCTGTGATAACTAAGATAACCCTTGATCTGCAGGGTTAACTCGTTGAGTAGCTTGTAAAACAATAACTAGTTAGGGCAGTTGAGATTTCAATGTAAGAGTCATCCAACATCAACCCTCTTGACGGCGTATCCCGTAGACAAGAAGAGACTTCAATGGAGTGTTGAGAGATGTCGAGCCTTCTTACACGGCTATACTCAATTCAGAGAGCAAGGAAGATCCCAGCACTGCAGCGATGCTGGGTGTCAACCTTCAAAGAGCCGCTTACACCTGGGATGCAGCTGACGAGTGATTCTGGGAGCGTCTACAGAGTTGAAGAAACGCTGCGTGAACTAAGGAGGCCTCTACTCTGCGTCTATCGTGCGAGGTAGGCCTTGAAACTAGACCAACTTGAACCTGGCTCAACCTGCTTGCTGACGTCCGAAAAGCTCTGGAGGGAAACAGTATGTCCTCAAGAACATGATACCAGGCGAATTCGAGTATCAGCTAGACCTGCAGAGGCGGTTCTCAGCTCACCCAAATATACGGGCAGTAACTGACACGATCCAACCTCTTGAGATGTTTATATACCCCTACTTGACTGGAGACCTGCAGCACCTGAGCCCCAAGCTACGGTCGAGGAGAACAAAGGTCGAAGTTCTGCGGAGTGTCTTGCAGGGGCTCTGTGAAATGCACAAGGTAAATGTTTCCAATAACGGTAGGTTGTAGAGACTCATTGGTAGTATACAATAGTAACTGTGGCTGACGGGTTGAATAGACATCAAGGCCGACAATGTGTTAATAGAGTACGAAGGAGCAGAGGCCGGAGAAGAGACGATAAACATCAAGAGCGTTCAAATATCAGATCTTGAAGACACCGTCCTCCTACCGGCTGGGAAGTGGATTTCGGGGGGTATGTGCGGGCATGCAATCTGGAGAAGCCCGGAGAGCTGGTGCCGGGCCCGCCAGAACATCAGCTCCGACATCTTCTCCTTTGGAATTGTGGTATGTATGTTTTGAGTCCTGCTATCAACTTAACCTGGCCTGACACTAAGCTGGTTGGTTCTCAACTAGATGATATATGTCATGACAGGCAAGATGGTCTTCCACGTTGGCTGGGACAAGCTCGACGCCGAAGACGCCTGGAGACACGTCCTGAGCCGTCACATCTCGTACTTTGCAGACGAAGAGGGTGTCAATGGACTGCTGAAACACATCCAGAAGGAGAACCCGTTCTCTGAGCGCCTGGCGAGCCTGGCAGAGACTGTTCCCCGACAACCCTTTGAGAGATGGGGGAGTGTTGAGCCCAAACTGAAAAACTTGATAGGCAAGATGACCTGCCTGGATCCATCGAGGAGAATCACTGCAGCAGAGGCGCTGGAGCATCCCTGGTTTAAATCCAGCATGGATGAAAGGGTGAAAGGGATGTAACTATATGCGACTGGCGGCCGCTTTGCCATGATCCATCCTCACCCTTTGATGTACCATTATTAAAATTAGTTAGCTGGAGAATCTCAGCTCTTTCGCACAGAGACAGCCCCTTTTTTTTTTTTCTCTCTCTACTCAGTTAGTTACCCGCAGCTTTCATCCGTTTGACCGTCGTCTCTTGAACCCGCTCGGAAAACCGGAGAGCATCGAGAACTTGCTCTCGCGCCGCCTCATGTCTCCACGCCGGTCTTATATTGAACTACGGCCGCTAACTTGTTAGTTAGCTAGTCCGTAGCTAATACTGCCAATTAGTTACTCCGTATTATTATTCTTATAGTAACCACTTAGCTGTCTCTTCCCCACGGCGCCATCTCCGGAATTGCAGTGAACCAACCCCATGCCAAATGTGCCAGCCAGTTAAGTGCAATAATGGAGACGGCAAGAGAAAGTCTTTTGAGAGTGAAGAATAAATGGCTTGAGGCGACAAGAAATCGGACGGATGCTCCGAGCCGTGCTACCTTGGAAGCAGTTTGGCCCTTGTAGTTAAAGCAACGAAGTAACTTATCCGACCGTCGTCTCAAGTAGGACGGTCAGTTGAACGTCGCTGGCGCCCTTCTTAGGCGAGCCCAGCTATAATCAGGGGGGGTCGCACCAACAATGTAGTTACTCCGTACGGAGTAGCTAGCCGTCAGCCAACCGGTTGAGAGAGATTGAACAGCAATAACTCCAGCTATCTCCTGCGGCGGGCGCCTCTGGTGTCTCCGGCTGCCCACATGGCCTGGCCTGATGGAGTCGCGATGGCCCTGTTTGAAGGAGAGGCAGTGTGTCCTGTCCTGTCCTGTCTGGTCTGTCTGGTCTGTCCCGTCGTTGGCGTCGCTTTTGCCGGCCAAACGTCCGATCAAGCTCGTACGATGTCCTCGCTAGCTAAGTCGAGACAAGCATTTGGCCTCGGCCTTGGCTCTTTTGAAGATCGCAGCGGGAAGTCAGAAAAGTGACATCAGGGAGTGACATCGAGCGGAGGCGAAGGGCGAAGGGGCGGTCCATGGTTCAGGTCTATAAGAGATGACGCTGAAGAAGAAGAAGAAGATGATGATGATGATGAGGCCGTAGAAGAGATAGGTAGTTGACTATGCAGGTGGCAGCTCTGTAGCAAGCCAAAGTAACATAACCTGGTCGTTTCTTCTTCGCTTCCTTCGACTCTTCATGCAGTGCGACGGTGAAGAGTCCGCAAGAGTCGCTTTCCTGCTCGGCCCCCTGGTTCGTCTCTCCACAGTGGATGAGCGAAGGGCCCCGTCATGCAAGCAAGGGGGGAGGAGGAGGAGGAGGAGGAGGAGGAGGGTGGAGGGTGGTGGGATAACTAGTTAGCACTACGGGAGGCACTTAAAGGACGGCACTTCTCTGCTCTTCCGTACTTTTTATCCTTTTTACTTCTTCGTCTTCGTCGTCTTCTTCTTCTCAAGTCTGGGTGAGCTTAAGAGAAGGCAAAGGCAAAGGCTTCTGCCGTCATCGACTCGAGGGCTGCAAAGTATAAGAAGTCGCTAAAGTGATAGAGAAAAAAGGCTGACCTTCCAGCTTCACCAGAACTTCATCTCGGCTTCAACATCTTCACCATCATCTTTAGCTGGACCCCCAACGTCAAAGATACACAGAGAGACAGTCCAGCCAGCTACTTGGCTGCATCTACATCAGCTTCTTCGGCCAAGATGGCTACAGACGACAGCAACAAGAACCTCCGGCAGTCGCCCATGGAGTGCCTGCGCGACCTGTTCAACTGGAAGGTCAGAGTCGAGGAGACAGACCCCGTCACCGGCGTCACCACAGTCGAGTATCGCGACCCGGAGCCCCTCAAGAACCCCTTCTCCATGGCTGCCCAGCTGACGGCAGGCAACTGGCTCTTCTTCCTGGCCGGCCTGTTCGCCTGGATCTGCGATGCGTTCGACTTCCACGCCCTGTCGATCCAGACCGTCAAGCTGTCCAAGTACTTCGACCGCAGCAAGACCTCCATCTCTACAGCCATCACCTTGACGCTCTTGCTCAGATCAGTCGGAGCAGCCGTGTTTGGCCTGGCTGGAGACAGATGGGGCCGCAAGTGGCCCATGGTGGCCAACATGCTCATCCTGGGCGCCCTCCAGGTCGCAACCATCTACTGCGCTACGTTCGCCCAGTTCCTGGCCGTTAGGAGTCTGTTCGGTCTCTTCATGGGCGGCGTGTACGGTAACGCTATTGCCATGGCCCTGGAGAACTGTCCCGTCGAGGCCAGAGGGTTGATGTCCGGCATTCTCCAGCAGGGCTACTCGATGGGCTATGTCTTTGCAGCATGCGCCAACCTCGGAGTCGGCGGCGGCACAGACTCATGGAAGGTCGTCTTCTGGATCGGAGCCGGCATCTCGTGCTTGTCTGGCGTTATTCGGATTTTCCTGCCCGAGTCAAAGCAGTTCCTGGCTGCACGCAAGGCGCGCAAGGAAGGCAAGAAGAGCGCTGCCAGCCCGGGCAAATTCTGGAGAGACACCAAGGAGATGCTGGCCAAGGACTGGAAGCTGGTGATATACTGCATCTTCCTCATGACCTGGTTCAACTTCTACAGCCATACCTCCCAGGACAGCTACACCACCTTTATGCTCACCCAAAAGGCCCTCAACAACTCCGCTGCCTCGCGTGCATCCATCCTCATGAAAGCCGGCGCCTGTGTCGGCGGCACCATCATCGGCTACATGTCCCAGTGGTTCGGCCGTCGTCGGTCCATGGTCCTCTCCGCCCTGATGTCAGGCATCCTGATACCTGCCTGGATCCTCCCGCACGGCGAACACTCCCTCTCCGCTTCGGGCTTCATGATGCAGTTCTTCGTCCAGGGCGCATGGGGAGTCATCCCCATCCATCTCAACGAGCTCTCCCCGCCTGCCTACCGGTCCAGCTTCCCGGGCCTGACATACCAGCTCGGCAACATGATCTCATCCCCGTCTGCCCAGATCGTCAATGCCGTCGCAGAATCAGTGAGTGTGAGAGGAGACAGCGGCAAGCCAGCGCCAGCCTACGGCGCCACCATGGGAGTAGCCACAGCCATCATTGCATTGGGTATCATGATCACCACCGCCTTTGGACCAGAGATGAGAGGCCGCAAATTCGAGCTGGCCAAGGTCGCCGGACATCTTCACGACGGTGAACAGGAGCATGCAGGGAAGGAAGACCTCGAGTCCGGCATGGTAGGAAGACCACACGACGAGAAGAGAAGCGAGGAGGCGGAAGTCTCGGAGTCGGAAAAGGCGGTTGACAAGAGCTAGAGTTAAGCTTAACCTTTATGATCTTTTTTGTTTGTTATTTTACCCAAGCTCCTCCGTATGTTACGAAACAAAGAACAAGAGCAACGACTACAGGCATGCTTTCAGATGTTAATCCGTTACTATGTACTCCGTATCTTTCAATCTTAGAGTCTTTCAATGAATCCATCGTTGAAATCTCTTCATCTAAATTTTTTCAGCCGAGGTTCAACCAGTTAGTGTGTCTTACATAATCACAAACAATAGCGTTGTGCTCTTTTATGCAGCTTTATGCATCCTTTTTATGCACGTAATTTTTCTCTCACGCGAGCAAAAAAAAAAAAAAAAGACACGAAAAAAACGCATCAAAAAAAGAAAAGAAAGCAAGAAAAAAATAAAAAAAAAAAAAAACTTCAATGACAGACGGAGCTTTATTTTATTTGACTGTGACTAAAGAGAAGAGCCATCGGCTGCGATGTCCCCTTTCTTTTGCTTGCGCTGATCCATGGAATAATTATTAAAATAAAGTGAGTAAGTTGTTGGCCGAACTAGGGGGTTGCCTGCAAAGTAACTCCATTTTCATTCCTCAATTCTGACAGCGCCGCCATCTCCAAGGCGATCGACACTGCGACAGGCCCAGAGGTCGCTTGCAGGATCACGCGAGTTGGCCAGCCGTCTTTCACGCAGAAGAGCAGTAGAAATTGACATCCGGCAGTCCTCCGTCATGCTTACTCCGTGCTACTTTACAGCTCTGCATCTCCATCGTCCCGCCCCTCGACGGAGCCACGTATAGATACGCCAGCCCGTTCGATACGCAACAGACGTCTTGCAGGCCGGCAGCCTTGACGCACCGTGACCTCATTTCGGGGTTCGGGGACTCGGGGCGAAAGAGGGACCAGCCAGCCCTGTAATGCCCGCGGAGGAAGAACTGCTGGTCAAGACGGAAGATCTGGCGCCCGAACGTCCGCCTGTCGCTTCGCTCGCAAAGAAGTTTTCTTACTCATTGCTCGCTAGCTGGTTAGCTTCTGCTGGGATGCTGGAAACTAGCAGGAGGATACGATTATTATAGTATATGCTTGGACACTCCCTAAGGTAATAATCATATGGGTAATTTTGGATCCCGGCCCAACCCAACCCAACCCAACATCAACATTATTAACAGTTCTGTAAGTATCATCAATAAGGACTATTGACCCTGCAGGACGCGGTATAGTTCCAGCTGACTATTTGCAGTGCTGCAGCGCTTCCAAGCCTGGGCTGCGACGGGCTGCGCTCCAGCAAGGGATATTACAATAGATAATTCGTTTCACGCCAGCGCGCACATCGCTCTGGGCAACGCTCTTCCACGCACGGCTAGAGGCTGAGCTGCGAGTTGCGAGATACGAGCCAGGGAAGGACAAGACCCGTCGATGCCGGCTGAGTGACTTCTCCTTGCTAGCAAATTCCAGCGAGCAGCAAAGTCACTCTTCACTCTTCGCTCTGCAACTCAACTCGCTCCGCCATCCGAAGCATCCGCATACCGTACGGTACCGTCACGCGCTTTACCGCCCGGCTCCACGCGAGCCTTGGCCTCCGTTACAGCCCCGTTACCATACCGTACGTGACCCTGAGCTCCTGCTTATGTCAGCGGCCCTTTTCTCTGCGCTTCCTGCAGTCGCTCCATGCTTTTTTGCTGCTGCTGCAGGTTAAATAATCGAGAGCAAGGCCGACAATCTCTCCATCTTGCTTGCACCTCCCGCTCGCCTGCCTTCGTCTCGCCCTTCGTCCTCTTTGCTCTGCGTTCGACCTGACCCGACCTCGCCTGGCCTTCGCCTCTTCGCCTCGATCTCGCTGTCCTCGGGTCCGTAAGCCTGCGTTGCGTTGCGTTGCGTTGCTCGTTCGGGCTGCCTGTGCTGGTGGTTGTGGCATCTGCCTGGCTCCGTCTACACACTCCTTTTGCCCCCATCCCCGAAGCACGACGGACAGACGGACATACACACGAGACCAGCACCAGTTTGGGAGCAGCCAAGAGACACCCGCTACCAATTGACGACGGCATCGCTTCAGAGACAGCGCAGCAGCACTTCGACGCCGACGACGAGAGATAGAGAGACACACGCACACACACACACACACACACACACACACACACACAGCTTACAGATAAAAGATGGCGTCCTGGAAGGACCATCCGTTCGCGAAACCGCCGCTCCTGATACCATGGCGCTCGCTGCAACTTCTGCTGCCCTTTCCTTCACGACTCCGACGCCGCCTCAGATCCAAACTGCGCTCGAGAGCATCGCCAGCCTCCTCCATCACACGGCTCTCTACCTCGTTCTCGCCCCTAGACACCCTCAAGGCGTTGCAGGCTCATAGATGGACCATATACGATGGCCAGTACCTCGTTCTGGTCGTCCTCGGCATCTTCTCCCTCTGCATCATCCAGTCGCCGGGACCACTGGCAAAGACCATCGTAGCCCTGGGCCTGATAAGCTCGCTGCTGATGCCCATAACATGCCAGTTCTTTCTTCCCTTTCTGCCGCCAATTTGCTGGTTGGTGTTCTTCTATGCTTGCCAGTGAGTTGGGCCCCTTCCCCCTAACATCATGAAACATGAAAAGTCTCCAGGGGTAGGAATATACGAAGCTTGGGCCGCTCATATATGCTAAAAAAATGATTTCAATTACTATAGATTCATCCCGAGTGACTGGCGGCCGCCGATTTGGGTTCGCGTCCTGCCTGCCCTGGAAAACATCATCTACGGCGCAAACTTGTCAAACATCCTCTCAGCTCACCAGTCTACCGCTCTAGACCTGCTCGCATGGCTCCCCTACGGAATCATGCATTACGGCGCTCCCGTCGTCTGCGCCATCTTCCTCTTCATCTTTGGCCCGCCCGGCATCACCCCCATCTTCGCTCGCAGCTTCGGATACATGAACATTGCAGGTGTCATCATCCAGTTCCTCTTCCCTTGCTCTCCGCCCTGGTATGAAAACCTCTACGGCCTTGCGCCAGCACACTACGGCATGCCAGGTGACCCTGGTGGTCTAGCACGTATCGATGCCCTGTTCGGTATCGATCTGTACACTTCTGGCTTCTCTGCCGCTCCAGTTCCCTTTGGCGCCTTCCCATCCCTTCATGCGGGTCATGCCACCTTTGAAGCTCTCTTCATGAGCCATGCATTCCCAAAGCTAAAGCCAGTCTTCATCACCTACGTCGTCTGGCTCTGGTGGTCGACAATGTACCTTTCCCACCACTACGCTGTCGACCTTATTGGCGGCGGTCTCCTTGCTGCCGTGACGTTCTACTACGTCAAGTCCCGCTTCCTCCCACGCGTGCAAGCCGACAAGTTCACTCGCTGGGACTACGACTATGTCGAAGTCGGCAGTGCCGATATGAGCATGCCTGGCTCGTACGGCTACGATATTGCTGATGGCCTGCAGATGGATAGTGACGAGTGGACAGTCGGATCCAGCTCTTCCATTTCATCCGGTTCATTGAGCCCAGTCGACGAACAATCCGCATGGGGCGGCGAGACAGACGGCATTCCTAAACGCTCTTCAGACCTCGAGACCGGCCTCGGTATCTCGAGATGAGAAACCACAATTAAAAGATAAAAAAATATTAGGAACAAACAAACCTTACAAACATACGATACGATAATGTTTTAATATCAACGACCGGACAGGGAACAGGAGATCAGAAAGGGGTTGGAAACGGTCGAGAACGGGCTCGGTTTAACTATCACTTACCCGCCCATTCATCGCTTGGATACGATGCACGACACATATCAACATACTATCTACCCCTTTCAAACCAGCCTGCGTGCTTTATTTTTTTTCTCTCCCACGCAGGCTGAGATGGGATATACATATGTTTTTCTTTTTGGATCAAAAAGTGCTTAACTTACCGGACCGCATAATTGGATTGAAACGGATGGGGGGGGGGGGGGCCAAATGGGGGCATTTTGGATCGGTGTTAATGGAGTTGACGGTGGCAGTGACGGTGACGGTGACGGTTATACCACTTTTTTTCCTTCCATTCGCTCTGTGGACTGCAGAAATCTATCTAAGCGGAACACGTTCGCTATGAACACCATCGTTTTCATTTTCTTTTTTTCTTCTTGGGTTGGGAGGTTTCGATTGATGATGTTGAGGACGAGGTTGGAGGTGAGGTGAGGTGGTTGTCCCTGGAGATAAGGGGGAGTACAGCTCCGAACTTTGGAACACGGATGCAAATAAACGCAACCACACTGGACAGAGAGAGAACACACTGCGGTTCTATCATGAAATGCAAAAGAGAGAAAGCAAGCAAGCAAAGCAGCAAGTGTTGGCCGGACATGCCTCACACATACATACGCACCCGCAGATCTATACCCCCTTACACTTTTTACCTTCACACTTTGCTCCATTATCCTTTATTGCAAGCGAGCGGTCTTTTTAGCCTTGTGATATATCCCCGGCGGCCATTCTTCCCACTCCGGCTTCCGCTCTCTTCGCCAGCTGCTTGGTTACTGCTTGCTTGCTTGACTTGACTTGATCATGATGTAATTATTTTATCCCAGCGGCTACTTGCATATCTGCCGAGTAGCGTGTATTGTATTAGCATAATACTTAATTCACTGATTTTACGAGAACATGACTTTTGCCCTTTTGACTTTTTCTCTGCCTGTTTATTCGTTTCATTAAAAGGTATTGTTATCCCTAGCTATCTGGCTACGGTGCGTGGCGGAAGGCCCCATCTATATATACATCAACTGCTGAAACTGAGTAATCCAAGCAACTGTCCAACTCCACACTGTATCATGTGAAAAACGGCGGACACCTATATATATCTCTCTACTCGTCATCATAGATCTTCACCCGGCTGGCTATCTCCCTGATGCGAGAGACGTAGTTCTCCTCTATAGAATCGCCTTTACCCCCTGCCACACGCAGAATCAAATCATTCAATGACGCTCGGCCCAGGATATCAACGTGATCAGCTATTAGCAGTTGGCATCAGTTAGCTTCAAAATAGCAAACATCGGTACATGTATGTATGTATGTACGTAACCGAATCCTCCGGATGGGGGCGGAAAGCTTACCTGTATTTGGACCCCCACGCGGCGAGAACCGTTCAGGCTCATGAGGCATCTCGTACACCTTAATCGGTATCCCGGCCGGGTTATACCTCTTGATCCTCCATCCACGAGTGCCCATATACCCCAAGCTAAGGAGATTAACCGTCCCATCTCCCTCATTCATAACAACACCCCGATCAACGTGTCCTTCCCCTTCACCTTCCATCACAGAAGTGTCCATGGTCAAATTCAGCTTTGATAACGGATCAACTTCCTCGCGGTAAAAGTAGCTTCGTTCCGTTGGCTTGCCGACGCCGTAGAACGAATATATTTTCATATTCGGAGCCAGCGGGAGACGGACTTCAAGCGGATTCAGCCATTTACGGGGATCGTTTTCGTTCGCCTCGACTTCGGCTGCTGTATGGGCGACGCCATGAGAATAGTTCTCGTCAAGCTGGTTGCGATACCAGGGTTCGGAAATGTTGTACAAATATGCCAGGCCGTCTTCAACGGTGAAGTTATACATCGACGCGGCTGTGAGCGTGCTGTTTGATCGGAAGTTCAGCAGGTTGCCGTTGGTTACCGGCTGATTGGGGAAATCATCTGGTGCCCAGGTATGGTTGCCCCATACTTCATTGCCGCCCTTGGGTAACATGCTGGAAATACCGGGCATGGCGCGGAAGATCTCAACTCGCTCTTCTTTGGACAGGAATTTCTCCAGGCCGTACACTGCAAAGGCATTGAGTTGGGCGGTATCTCGCATCTCTCCGGATAGTACTGCTGTAAGGCCCTTGGATGCACCCAGCATGCAGCCGCTGACGTTGATCCAAGATGCAATGTGACGATCGACCCAGTCTGGACCGCCGTTGCCGTAGCCCTTGTGTTCAGCCCATTTGAAGAAGAATAGGGCGACCTGTGATCCCATACTATGTGAGACAAGGACCACTTTCTTCCCGTTGAGCTTCACTGCTGTTTCGATATGGTCCTTGAGCCTACTAAAGTAGTGGTCTCTATGCTCTAGGTTAAGGTATGACAGCCTCCAGTCGTATGCCGCTGAATATGCATTTGTCGGGTCATATCCTATTGTCGCCAGGTTTTCCAATATCTTATTCCAAATCCAGTAGCCCGTGATGAAGAAATCTGTTGCATCAAAGCCCTGGGCAGCTCGTAGCTTGACTCCAGGCGGATCGAGTCCGCTCTCTTTATCAAGCATGATATTATTCTTCCAGCCCGCAGTGTCAAGAACCAATGCACGCATCATGCTCCAACTGCCCCAGAGACGCTTCCGAAAGTATGGTCTTGACTTTTCATCCGTCCCCCAGCTCTCAAGACCAGTGGATATCACTCCGGGAATCATGATGACTGGATGAGTAGCCTTAATCCCCTGTGACTGCAAATGCAATCCAACTGAAAACGAATCATAGCTAACCGTTTCGCGCTCGCTTTGCTGTTACCAGGTCAGTATATGCATGCTATGTCAAGAAATAAGAGTTATCTTACCGAAAACTCCTTTGCATCCCGGACAATGCCTGCAGGTATAACATCGATCAGCGAGTCGATATTGAGGTCCAGCAGTGCATCTAAGCTGATAACCTCATTGTGATTTGCAAATAACAGCGCCACAAATATTCCAAAGATCCCTCCAAGCCCGAATATCAATCCATTCCGTCGCTTACTTCTCCTCTTCGGGGGAACCGCGTCCTCCGGTTTCGAGGATGTATGGACGTATACGACCTCCTTCTCAACCTTGTTATAGCAGTTATCTTCCGCCTTGGGCGCTTCTGTCACTTTCTCCGAGCCTGTAGCCTTCGATGAAGAGCTCGCATTCGAGGGAGTGTTCTCGTCGTTGGTAGATGATGTAGATACGAGGTCTGCGCCAAACCGACGTCGCAGTTCCGCCATAGTAAAAATATAGTGCAAAAACAGGCGCGCGCAAGCTAGACGGACGCTTATCGACTGCTCATGGCCCTCCGGAAGCGAATATCGAAGACGAAAGATAACTAACCAGGGATCTCTCGTCTGTCTTCAGGTATCGAGGGGTGGATTTTGTCTTTCTAGGGAGACAGAAATAAAATAGCTAGTGAGCGGGCCAGCCTTTAGTGTTAATCACATGGAATAGTTAAAACGCCAACGTCTGCATCAATGCGCCTGACAGTACTCCGTATCGAGGGAAGAAGAGACGAATAGAACACTCACGATATACGGTCGAAGAGAAAACGAGTTAGGGAGACAGAGAAGAAAGGGGGGAAGGACGAGGAAGACACAAAATCTCGACCTGGTGATGATGTAAGAAGAATCAGCGGGAAAAGTTGAAACCTCCGAGATTTAAAACGACGACGATACAACACCCACCTTGGACGCCTTTCGACCTGCTCGAGCGGCTCGCGGATTCCTCGAGCCTGTCAGATCAGCGATGGCTGACGCTCCGTCGCAGTTTCGCTATGTCCAGTATGAGGCTGCGAAGGAGAACGAGTACGTCCCCGCGATGCGCCAGCTGATATCCCAGGACCTCTCCGAGCCGTACAGCATCTACGTCTACCGCTACTTTCTTTACGAATGGGGGGATCTCTGCTTCATGGCGATGGACGAGAAGGATAAGTTGGTCGGCGTCGTTGTATCGAAGCTGGAACCGCATCGTGGCGGGCCGTTGAGAGGATACATTGCCATGCTTGCGGTCCAGGAAGAGCATAGGGGGAAAGGCATAGCTACTAAGCTGGTCCGTTTGGCCATGGACGCCATGATAGAGAGAGATGCGGATGAGGTATGCTGCCTGTTGTATATATAGAAGTGTTGATTGCTGACCGTTGGCTTGGATGTAGATTGTCCTAGAGACCGAGATTACAAATTCACCAGCCATGAAGCTGTATGAGCGCCTGGGATTTCTCAGGAGCAAGCAGCTGCATCGTTACTATCTCAATGGGAATTCTGCATTCCGGTTTGTTCTCTACCTGAAGGAAGACGTGGGCATGATTCCGACATCGGATCCCTACCACGGACATCCGGATGGCCTCCCATTGCATGAAAACGGCGAGCATCCAGGCCATCATGTCTGTTGAGCCAGAATTGTATGTGACATGCCGGGCATGTTTTATATACGGATGAACATGATGATATAATGAGAAACTACATGGCATATCAACTGCCTGAAACCTAGCAGCATCACGGCCGCGCAATTGGATTATTGAGAATATAATATCGAATATCACTCGCCAGCTGGTTGAGGCTGTGACTGGGGGAAGACCAAATAAGCGGACTCGAATTCCTTGAGACCTGAAAAAGCCCTTATCCCACTTGACTAGTGGTGTATAATGGTTAGATGTTGGACAACCTCTGTAGAGCTTAGACACAACAAATGATAGATTTATTTCTATAATGATACATTATTATACAACAGAGGAATCTCGGTATGAGGCTCGCTATATATGCAAAACTGGGTATCGATCAATACTGGAATGGTAAATAAATGGTCAACCAGCCAGAGCAAGAGGCTCACATTTAACCGGCGACATCAAACCTCGCGGGCTTGGTGGGCTGACACCAACTTTGACAATGTCAACCGTCACACTGTTCTTCCGTAGCCAGTCAACTGGCTTATCATGGCATGCACCCCATTCCTCATCCAAAGCGTAGGCTCTCTCAAGAAGTTGATTAAGAGGCTCTCTGTACTCGTACCCATCGTCCGAAGCACTGAGATCACTGTCTACCAATTTCTTTGCCAACTCTTTCCGCCACTCGGGATGAACATCTGACGGCAAAGCACAAACCCCGAGAACCAGTTTGTTAAAGTCTTGACTGGTATCTGCTTCCAGGTTTTCAAACGGAATAACACCAGCAACCACCTTGCCGATCTTCTGCAGCCAACATTCACGCTCTGGCAGGGAAGATCCATGCACCTCTCGTCGAAGCGATGAGTATATGCTAACCTGCATCTTCTGTGTGGTCCAGCCATTAAGACAGCCATGTCGCCATAGAACCCGGCAGAGGTTATACGCTCTTGCTCTCCAGGCAAGATGCCAGAGAATGTCCATCGTCTGATCGTCGCCCTTGATGTTGAAGGTTTGGGTAACCTTCAGGTATAGGGCCACAAACGCCTTGCTCATCTTGTCTGACTGATGCAGGAAGTAAAACAGCGCATTGTTCAAGCTAGTTGTATCCAAGCCAAACGAGGCCCGTTCACAATACTCGAGGATATCCGAGATGACATTCGGTTTGCTGCATAGAGATCCTTCTAGAATCATTCTATTGATGGTGCGAACACTCAACCAGCCGTCACCGAGGGTTTCGTCCATGTGTTTCATGAAATCCGATACAGTACCGCCATCCTTTAGCCATTTTCCAAATCGGGGCTGAATGGATATAGATGCTGCAACCTGGAACACATGTGCATCGTCAAACACCCCAGACTTTCTCGCCTGGACAAGGAGGTCAAAGCGGTGGGCGTGGGGCGTTATCGAAGAGAGTACAGACACCCAAGCCCAATTGCGAGGGTAGATACCCTGGCGTTTCATGGCGTTGATGCACCACTTTAGAGACACAAAGTCTCGACGAAGCACGGATGCTCGCAGGAGTGCATTTACGGTCCGTGATGTCATACGGCCTTCAAAGGCGGGGAGCAGGGAATGGAGCGAGGAGCGTGTATGGTGGGACGCAAAATAGGATATGGCCAGACATATGGATCGGGAAGAGAAGTATTGCCTGTTCTCAGGATCGAGCATAAGGCGGCGGATCATATCTCCGATTGCATCCTTGTGGGAAACCCCAAGTGCACTGTGCAGTCTCCCATGGACTAATCGCGTAACTGGTACTAGAACCAAATCCTCAATGTAATCGGCAAATGTCTTGATGGTAAACTTCTTCGGAGCTTTGATCTCATTTTTACCAGGCACAAGTGGTTCCGGTGGGAGGGATGCCCATACAGACCGTATCAAGGGCCTCTGAGATGAATTCCTCAGGAATGGGATGAAAGGAGGGAGGTCGTTCTTGGGAAGGTTTTGTATAAGTTCTTCAATGTGCTTCTCTCCAGCTTGAACAGCTGCCTGTGTTCCGCTTAACACCAAATGACGAAGCCCAAGTGAGTCGTCGGTCTGTGGGAGAACGTGTGCCCGACAACCGCTCAGGAAGGGTATTACCCACATATTCTCTCGTTCGTCTCCAACAAGAGCCACGACATCAGCTTCACTTAGTGTGATTGTCTTTTGAAACTCATCAGCTGGACGATCCGGTTTGTTATTGACGAGGCTTTTGAACCCTTCCACAAGCTGGAGACATATGCTGGCTTGACGCTGTGCATCGGATCGCTGTTCCTCAAGAGATTTGGGTTGATATACACGGTGACTAATTGGATTGTTGTAACCATGGCGAACATATCGTAGAGGAGTTCGTGGAGGTGCTGCGTAGGGATTCCTGGCAGCATTTTGCCGGTCAAAATCGGCCATGGACTTGGTATATCGTAATGGAACACCCTGTGCCGATTTCCTTATCCAGCCCCCCAGATGACTTTTGTTTCGTACTGGTGCTTCTCTCAGTCTTGTATCGCCCACGCTACTATACTCCTGGCTTGAGGGTTGGGAACCTTGTTTCGTTGCTAGACTATCCAGCTCGGACAGTAGCTCTGGTAATGCATGCTTGGATCGATTTGCTTGAAACGAGCCGGCGCTGCTTTTACTGTTGCTCGTCTTGTCATCACGGTCATATTCAACAATCGGTGGAGCTAGGACGGTGTCAAGAGGGGTGTTCTCGGTGTTATTTGTATGTATTATAGGGTCGTTGCTGCTGATTTCCTGGCGTTGGCTCTTCGGTTGAATCTTTTGACGGCCTGGCACTTCGGACCCGGAGCGCTGTGAGCTCTTTGACTGCCGGTTCTGCACATCCTCTGGTACACGGTTTATTCGCTCCTTTCCCGGTTTTCTATTATCCGAAGCAGTCCGTGTCTTAGTGAGCCCGATAGAATTGTCAATCGCCGCAGCAAAGGCTGGTGGGTAGAGGAAGAGGAGCGGCTCATTCTTCAGGGCTGCGCTGATATTCTCGGCAACGGGTATGCTTGCTTTCCTCGACAAGCAGTATCGACTGCCTGAGAACATTGATAGCTGCCGACGAGCATTGAGCTGCCCGAAACGTCGTCAGGTCATCGATGATGCTGGAGATGCCGGACTGTTCAGCGTCCAAAACTGCCTTTTTCGAGGTTTTTTTGCTTTCAACTTTTTTGCGGTTGAGCTAAGGTTGCTTAGTAAGCAGATACAAGGTCCCGGCATAAAGAGGAAAAAGATACGAGGGAGGATGGAGGATCAGATGGAGAGGAATATAAACTGTTTTGATAGTCTATCTAGAAGCATTTTTTGTCCAAAGGTAGTTCTATGATACAGGGCAGGTCGAGCAGCGTTGTCATGCGCTGTTCCAAGTCCACGACTCTCTGACGAGCCGGTCACCAGCCTTGTACGCCTTGCGCAGGTTCTCCCGCCTGGCTTTCTCGGCTTCATCGGGAGAGTCCTGTGGTATTTCATCCATTGACTGTTTCAGCATTTTGATTAATTGTCTACGAGAAGAATGGAAGAGCAACATGGACAGTATCTCAGGCATCTACTCGGTATGTCAGCAAATATCTCTACCTTATCGATAGGACAGCAGCACGGGCATCCTTACCTTATCTTCCAGCAATACCAGGCCATCTCCTCCACGATGTATGAATTCCTTCACAGCATCGATCCTTTCACGGTCAAGCGTCGAAATCCTCATGGCTTTGGATAAAATTGCCACGTTCGTGATATCCTCAGGCGCAACCTGTTCCTCCCACTCATCTTGGGATATTCTCGATAGCTGGCCGGTATAAGTTGTTCCAGCTTCTCCCGCCGTGACGACACTGGGTTCACCGCTTCCCAGGTAGCTAGTACCAATCATACCTCTTTCAGGCCTATGTTTAGACCTTCTCACTCTCCTCCTCAGCCATCGTCTCCGTCGAACAAACGAATGGCACCAGGGATGGGTTCCGTGCCAGGAGAATTTCGAGGCAAAGGAGAACGAGTATTGCCAACCCTCCTCGTCGACGTCATTCGACATATCGACATACCATGTCTTCCAGTCCCACTCCCAGCTTGGATCAGGGACCTGTGCGTTGGCAATTGTTACGGGGCTCTGTTCAAAAGTTGCCGTCATCCATGCCGGCGGGTCAAGGTTTAGAAGCGAGTTTTTCGAAAAGATGGGCTTGCCGAAGAAGAACCATCCTCGTTGGTTTTCGTAGAGCACGTCTATTTCGCTTTCTGATTGAGACTGTGCCTCTTCTGTCGTTGGTTGTTCCTGCACGTATGCTTCGGTGTCGAACGCCACGTCCGACCCAGGCCGTCGGACAGCAGATGACGATGGTGCAATTGACGCGTTCCTGGACAGCGAGCCTTCTCGTGGAGTAGTAGCTGTGATCTCCCTGCTGAGCCTGCGGTCGTCTCCATTGACCCCGTTCACGCCGTTAGCACCACCACCGCCATCGTACCGATCCTGCTGGTACTTCGCGTATTTCCGTCGGGCCAGGTTCTCTCGCACTGAGAGGCCGGTCAACTTCTTCGCCAGGGAGCGGTGGGTACTCGTTCGGCTCGCTCGCAGGCCAATCTCAGTCTCGTCCGGTTCGGCGGCCGGACAGGTGTTGTCTACGAGGAGAATGCCACCGCCGCTCGCCATGGCAGGGCGGCCAGAGGACAGCGAAACTCGGCGGTTAGGGGGTGAAGTCTCCAGCTCCAGAGGTAAGCCGTAGCAGTGCTGTCTCCGTCGCCATAAGGAGGGCGGTGCTAGAGTCTGCTATAAGTATCCACGGTGGTCAGACAGGCGGAGAGAGGAAAAGGAGAAAAGGAATGTCTCTCCTGCTCAGCTTCATCGTCGTCGCTTCGCTTCGTCTTGTTCTTATCAACAATCCAAGTTCTTAGCTAAGAAAAAAACCAGGAAAAGCATGATGACTAAGCGATGACATCACCTGTGAAACGCTAAGCCTAAACGGGACATCAACACAAGCCTTTGATCAGATAACAAAGATAGAAGAATAACAGAGACAGAGACAACACACGCGGAATATACAGACAGGATATACAGACAGGATACTGAAAAGAATAATAAAGAGGGTAGAGATAGAAAGAAGTACATCGGTGGAAGTATACACAACATGCAGGAACCGCACCACCGGAAGATCGAGCTGCAGTCGACCGCAGACCTCTCCTACCTCTACACAAACACGCTCACAGTCGCCCGCGAAAAGCTCGACCTCCACTTCCCTCCCTCTGCCAACGATGACTCAGATCCTATGAAAGAGCGAGTGCGCAATCTAGTCGATGGCGTGCGTTCTCTTTGTCCAGATTTTTTGTTAAGGTCAAAATACTGACGTTGAGTCCAGTTCATAAATAAGACCTTCACATCCGCTATACCCTCCATAAGCATAAACGGAATCGACACAACAAACTCGTCCTCGAAACAAAAAGGACAAAGCAGAGATGAACAACCCATCAATCTCGAGTCACTCCTGACAACCCGGGAATCAATTGAGTACGAACCATTCGACACCGAGCTCGCGGCCAGACTTACGTCTCTCTACGCACAGCTGGAATCACTCACCACAACAGTAGCGCAGATGAGACGGGATGCGCCGCTAAAAGCAGCAAAGGCGTACGAGGAGGCATTGAACAATGTGCTTTTACATGACGACGATGAGGAGGATGAGGATATAGATGAGGACTTCGAGGTAGATGATGTGCCGGTGGATCCTGGTATGGACGAAGAGCAACGACAAGAGGAAGAGAGGAAGAGAGATATCGAGAGGATACAAAGGATGCTTCAGAAACATCCCGAATGGCTTTTACAGGCACCCCTGGGAACGGAGCAGGTTCAAGAGCGATGGCGAGACGGGGAAATGAGCGATGTCTATGCTCGATCGTTAGAGACACTGTTTAAATTGCAAGGGGAGGGAAGCGGGATTGGATATGGGAACGAAGACGAGGAGGATGGGGGAGGAAGCAGTTCTATGGGCGGTACGAGTGCTGGTGCGCCGCTGGCTACAACGGTGGGCAAGGCGGAGAGAGCACGGCTTGCTACCGGGGTGGTTGAGAAGATGTAATTGAAGGTATCGAATTGATTCAACTATTTCATTAATCAATAATTAATTACTTTCTCGTGGCTGATTTTTCAAGTGTAACGATGCTGTTGCATGTTAAGACATGATATTAATTAAGATGATGGTCTAAGATAAGTAGATATTAAGGGACAGCCACAATCTGGGATCAAGGTCATGGATACAGAAGAAAAGAATGAATTTATTTTGAATATTGTTTGATTTCCATGCAGATGCTTGTACCAACACACTATAGAAGTCAGCCAGTAGTATATTTGCACTGTAGTATATACGAATAGACCAAACATCCATCCGTTCGGCCTAGGCCCAGATCCAGGCCCAGTCCAGTCCAGTCCAGTCCAGTCCAGTTCCAGATCAAAAAAGATGAGGTCTTCTACCTTCTATCTGTCTGTCCGTCTGTCCGTCCTGTATATTCCATCTAAGCAGCAGCCGGAGCTGGAGCCGCAGCCGTCGCAGTAGCAGTGGCAGTAGCCGGCTCAGCATCAGCATCAGCAGCCTTCTCCTTCTCCTTCTTTTCCTCCTCCTTCTCTTCCTCTTCCTCTTTCTTCTTCTCCTCGCCCTCCTCTCCTCCCTCCTTCTTAGCCTCAGGCTTCTTCTCCTTTGAACCCGCCCACTCCGGCTCCTGCCAGGGTCCCATATCACTAAACATGCATCCACCCTCACACTCACACTTGCCGCCAAACTGCACCGGCAAGTTCTCGGCTGGAATCTGCGAGAGCAGCTCGCTCTCATACCCGCCTCCAAAGACATGTATCTTCTTCACCGTGACCGGGTCCAGGAACCCCTTGACCATGGCGAACACCGTGCTGAACCCCCACGGCGCATTGATGATGTACAGCTTCCCCAGACGCTCGGGGTAGTAGTTCTGAGAAATGGCGGAGGCCTGGCGCACGTAGCCGATGACGGACGAGGCGTTGCCCAGGCCCACGCCCTTCATGTCCATTATCGTGCAGCAGGTTTCGAGCAGGTGGCCGGATTTTCGGGCGCAGGCGGGCAGGCGGTTGTCGGCCAGCTTCTCGTACTCGCATACTAGGTGTTTGAGCATGCGGTCGCTGGTCGTCACTTTGTACATGGCTGTCAGGTCGATTTTGCCGAATTGCTCAATGTACACTGGTCGGCCGTCCTACAGAAATCATAGGTAAGCGAATGGCAATGTATGCCGGGGGATGGAGGGGCCTACCTTGTCTGTCTTGTGGTAGAATTGGGGGTAGTATTCGAACATCTTCTCCTTCTCGTGGTAGTCGAAGTCTGAGACCAGCGTGTCCGTCTTGAACTCTGCTCGCCATTTCTCACTTGCAAGGAACCTATCTCAAATCAGTATCTCATTCACTTATCGAGCATGGCGTAGAGCAATGTAGTCTCAAGTAGACGAGTGTACGACGTACATGGTCTTCGAAGCCTCAACGTTGAACTTTCTCGCCCGCAGGAACCGCAGCAGCGTCAACGTATCTAGCCTGTCCTTGCAGCCTGCGTCCTCCAGCTGCTTCCGGAGCTGGAACACCTGCGCATCCTGCTCGGGCGTGGTATATCCCGGATGGCCAGACTGCGGCGTGGGAGCAGACGTGGGGAAGTCGTAGTGGTCGTATTTCTCGTCGACGGGGAGGTCCTTTGGCTGCGGTGTGGCTTGTTTGGACGCCATTTCTTTCAGACTGTTCTGCGAGCCGTTCTATATGCCTGTCCGAGAGTGTCTTGTGTGTTTAGAGAGTATGCCTATGGAGAGAGAAGAGAGCGGGAGGGTCGAGGGGGGCTTGAGGTTGAGGTTGAGGTTGTAGGGCCAGGTAGAAATACGTTAAATTTATTTGTCTGGTTGAGTTTTGGTGATGGAGACGCTGGAGTTGTTCGTTGGTGGGTTGGGTTGGTTGCGTAAAAGGGGGCGGATTTCGCCTCTCCGAGCGTGGCTGAAGTAGCTGTTAGTTAGGAACTAGTTTAAACGAGTCTACTACTGACTGGTCAGCGTCGATGACGAGGAAGATGAACTCGACTGACGGGAGAGACGGACGATTGACTGGGTTATATACGTGTGCGATGATAAATAATAATAATGGCTGAGTTGTCTCGGGGGTGGGGGTGGACGCAGCCAGGGGGAAGCAGCAGCAGGCGAAGCTGAGTGGACGGCGACGATGAGGATGAGGATGAGGATGTTTAAGAGTAATAAGACTGCTGGAGATGACGATGGAGAAGACGAAGACGAAGACGACGATGGCTTGGACGGTTAATTATGATAGTCCACGGTTTATTAGATAGATAGACATATATATAACCTGGATATAATAGCTAATCAAGTAGGATAGGGATAGGGATAGGGATGGGATGGAATAGAATAGGATATACTGCGAATACAGGCTGAAATCTCTCCTTTTTTCCTTTTTTTCTGTGACCGTTTCATGAAGTAGAAAAAAGTGGAAGAAGGACATCCGGGGCAAAGGAAAAAGGAAAGCAGGCTGACAGACAGGCAGACAAGACAGACAGGCATAAGGTAGGTAGATATATGGATAGGAGACGGGGAAAGGGGGCCAGAGTCCCTCCCTTTGAAGACTGATATTGAGATACAGGCATAGATATAGATATAAGTAGATGGATAGTAGATAGATGGAACGGACGGCAAGAGAGTAAAGTAGCATGAAGAGATAGAGACATGAGCATAATATAAGCGTAAGAGTAAGGTAAGGTAAAGAGATGGAGTACATAGCAGGTAGATCAAGATCAAGGGGATGGGGGGGGGAAGAGACAGAAAGAAAGGAAAAGAAAGGAACAAAATGAAACAATATCGAAACACAGCGAGGCAAGCAGGCAGGGAGAAAAGAAGCCAGGGCCAGGGGGTATGTAGAGAACAGAGACTGAGCAGAGCAAGAGCAAGAGTAAGAGCAGATCACAAAGACAGACGGCGGGAGGGGGAGGGAGAGAAGTAAAATAGTTAAGTCACAGATATCAAGAAGAAGAAGAAGAAAAAAAACATCAAGGCGTTCTATCCACTGGAAGGGTGCCGATGGGGAAGACAAAGGGGGGGGATATAAAATGATGTAAGATGTAGAAGGTAAAAAAGGGTGAAGGGGGGGATACCAGTGACATCGATCGAATGGATTGATCCCCCCTCGAATAAGAAGAAAAGAGCGTGTAAGTAGGTATCACCTCGAGTCAGTGTATTAAGATATCAAACCAGAGCAACGACCAGAGCAAGCCAGACCAAACGATACCGATAGCCAAAGCCAAAGGAGAAGGAAGAAGAAAAGAGGAGAAGAAGGAGAAAGGGTATTAGCAAGGTAAAAGGGTATGAGGCAGATTAGAAAAGAGAGAGAGAGAGAGAGAGAGAGAAAGAGAAGTAGGATAGATAGATACTACCAGCCCTTCTTCCGGGCGAAACGCTTGTTGAGCAGAGCCAGGACGCGCGAGACGTTGAACTGGACGTATTCCAGGTCCAGGTCTTCCTGGTTATCCTTCTGCATTTCCAGCAAGTCGTCGAGTTTCAGATCTAGTTCTAACAGGCCTCTAGCTCGCCCTACAGAAATTGTTAGCATTTATAATTGTTAGAAAGATTGGTTGGAATAGAGACGTACCCTTGTAGTGTAGACTGATGACAAAAGTGCCTGGGAGCGGACTCTTGAACATAAAGTATATATTGGCCCTCCTGTTCTCGGGCACGTTACTCCGTCTAATAACCCCTTCCTTCTCGAGCTGCTGGTGGGTGAACTTGTAGGGTCCCAGCTCCTGGTGCTTCTGGGTCTTGCGCTGTTTTCCCTCGGACTGGCTGCGGACGTTGTGCAGGTAGGACTTGTAGGTCTCGAGCTGGTTGACGAGGTAAGCGTTGTGGTCGCGGATGGTGCGGTAGACTTCCTCGAGCTTGCGCTGTTCCTCGAGCACTTTCTCACGCAGCGAGCCGAGGTGTACGAGTTCCTGCTCGACCTCGTCGCGGAGTAAGGAGAAGTCGTCTGACCGGTCGATGACGCCGAGTTCCTGCAGCTGGCTGAGGAGTTCCATGGTGCGGATGCCCTTGCGGACCATGACGGCGTCGTTTTTGAGGGTGGCTGCAGCTTCGGCGATGCGGTCGAGGCGCAAGGGGCGGCGGGTGACGGAGGAGTTGTGTGGGAGCGAACGCATGATCTGGACAAAGGTGGATTTGGCTTCCATGAAGAAGATCTCTTCCTGGGTAATGTCAAGGGCGGAGGTGAGGTCGTCGATGGGGGCTTCCCATTTGCTGAAGAGCGGGAGGTGGATTGCTCTGTTCTCCTTGCGGGGCAGCTGTGCGGGCGCGGGTCCGAGTTCCTGCAGGAGGACGTTGAGATGGGAATTCTGATCTGCGGCGAGGGTGGAGGCGTGTTTCTCGATGAGGGCGTGGGTAGCGTAGATTTCGTTGAGGGTGATTTGCAGCTCGAGGTCGCGCTTGGAGAGGGCGACGTAGTTGTCCATTTCCAGGCTTTCGTAGAAGTCTTGGACCTCACAGAGGTCGAGGAGGAACCGGTTCACTCGCTCTTTGTTCTGCTGGATGAAGGGCTGCAGTTTGGCCATGTAGGGCTCCTTGGCGTAGGAGGGCTTGTTGGCGAGGTTCTGCAGCATCTTTGCGATCAGGGTCAGCGTGCGGCGCGGCTTCTCGGCTGGGGTGCCGTCGATGAGCATGTAGGAGCGCGGCGTGACGATGGCCGGGTTGATGAAGCGCAGGAAGAAGAAGCCTCCGATCAGAGTGCAGATGACATGGTCCTGGGCGTCCGGGTACTTGCGTTTGGAGAGGCTGCGGATCTGCTTGCATATCCAGCGGATGCCATAGGGTGTCTCCTCGAGGCCGTCGATGATGGTCTTGAGGAAGCTGTTGGCGAGGTCGGTGAGCATCTTGAGCCTGGGCGCAATGATGGCCTGGACCTGCTTGTTTTCCGCGGCGACCTCGGCGGTGACTGCGCGCTCGAGATAGGGGGGCAGGGAGCCGGTGCTGGCCTCGATCTGCTGGACCATGGACTCGTAGACCTTGAGCGGATTGATCTCGAGGTCGATGTCGTGCAGCTCGATGAGGGAGTTGATCTGGCCGGCCAGGATATGTTTCAGGTATGCCTGTCCCGGTCCACGGCGGGTATACGTGGTCATCATGCGGGAGACGGGCGTGTTCTGGCGCAGGAGAGAGGAGTACTCGGGGGTGTTGTCGAACTGGTAGGTGAGGACGGACTGGAACATGGTGAGCAGGAGGTGCTCTTCGCGGCTCTCGTACTGGTTGCCGTAGATGGTGAACATGACGGTCTGCAGCAGCGAGTCGATCTCGGCCATGGAGACGAGGCGGCAGAGGTGGGCGATGTGCCGGGGCTCCGACTGCAGCAGGAAGAGCAGGTTGCCGTACTTTTGCGTCTTGTCGTCGTTGGGGAAGGCCCCTTCTTGTATGTCTGCCGGGTCATCCAGATGGCTGGCCACTTCGTTTTGCTGCTCCAATTAGTCTCTGACTTGCTTCTATGGATGTATTCTCTGGGTGTGGGTGGGTGAGTACCTCCTCCAAGGCCATGCGGTTCTGGATGAGCAGGGCGATGCGCGAGTCGAGGTAGCGGACGTCCTTTTCCAGCACGAAGTTCTTCTTTGACTGCGTCGAGATCTTGGACTTGAGCTCCCGCAGGCTCTTTTGCGCTGTTGCCGTCAGTAGTGCACTCTATAGAGAGGACAGGAGTGTGAGAAGTGAGAGTTACCTCGTGAGAGTTCGTCGGAGATCTCGAGGTCCTTCTCCTTCGCGGACATGGACAGGTAGAGCGCGGTGACGGACATGCGCTTCGACTGGCGCATCGTGCGAGCATCGTGCGAGGACATCGTGTTCTGCCTGCTCATGGGCTGGAAGGAGGACGAGGAGGAGGTGGATGCGCGAGAGGCGCGGGACGCTGGCTGCAGCATGGTTGCGACGGACATTCTACTCTCTGCACTCGTTAGTACCGTATATAAGCATATCGTAGGGACGACTTACATCACGACAGCATCGAAACGGCCTCTATCTCCTGTCTATCGCTGTCGCTGTCGCTGTCGTCTGTCGTCTGTCTAGTGAGGTGGTGGTGGCGACGGGAGTGTCAAGTCAGCCAAACGACCAGCGAACCCAACGTCCGTAACGGAGTCCCCCGGACGAGTCAATGGCTGCTGGCGGAAGAGCTGAGGACGAGACGCTGTCACGACGCTGTCAGGACGCTGTCGAGGTGCAGGTAATGGCGGGCGCTGGTAGGTGAAGTCGAAGTCGAAGTCGAAGTCGAAGTCGAAGTCGCGGGGAGGAAGAAGGAAAGAAAAGAAAAGAAGGAGGAGAAGAAAAGGAAGAAGAAGTTGCTGGGAAAAGAAAAAGTAAGAAAAGTCGAAAGGGGCTAAAGAGAGGCGGCGGTGGGGCGAGGCCAGTTAAGGGCTTTAGCTAAAGCCAGTTAAAGCCAGTTAAAGGTTAGTTAAAGACTTGGTTAAAGACTTGGTTAAGTTAGTTAAAGACTTAGTTAAAGGTTTAGTTAAAGCCAGTTAAAGATTAGTTAAAGCTGGTTAAGCTGGTTAAAGGTTAAAGGCTAACAGAATCAACCTGCGACACGCCGTGTTTCAGCGTCTCCGATCTCAGACGAGGTTCGTATCGCCAGCGACGCTTCCTGGGCTCTTCCTGGGCTTCTACGGGGACTCTACGGGGACTCTACGGGGATGCAGCCAGAGCTTCTTCTCGAGTCTCGCGGTTACGCAGCGGCTGCTGGTTCTTCGGTGGCTTCCATGACTTCATTACTTGGTACGCTAAAGGAGCTGCCAGGGTCAGGGGGTGGAGGCTGCCGGTGGATAACGACAGAGTCTTCTTCTTGGGTGTCTCTCTTCTTCGTCTTGTCTTATCCATATTATTATTATTACTGACTGACTGTCTATCGGAACGTGTGGGAGCGGCCGGCAGTCTCGGTGCGAGGCTTCTTGACTCCAGACGGCGCATCCAGCAGCTTGTTGTACGGATTGAACCGCTGCTGATGCTGATGCTTCTGATGCTGATGCTTCTGCTGCTTCTCCCGGTGTATCAGGGACTCAGCATTCGCATAGTCAAACGGCCTGCCTGCTTCCTCTGTCTCTCCTTCATCTCGCGGCCGCTTGCCCAGCGACGACCTCTGCTTCAGCTTCTTCTCCTTCTTCCTGGCGCTGCCCTCGTCGAGCAGGATCTCAGACGCATCCTTATCAAACGCCGTTTCACCAGTGCCGTCTCGTAGACCTTCTCTCCTCCGCGGCGCTGCTCCAAACTGTCTCACAGTGAAGATCTCGTTGCGCTGCGACACCTTTGCTTCTTCCTCTCCTTCTTCCTCTCCCTCCGCGTCTTCAGAATCATCCTCAGATGGCTCGCCCTCGCCTTCGACTGGCCGGGGAACTTCATCCTCGACCAGCCGGACAGGCATGTTTGGCAGCGGCAGGGATAGCTGCAGGGCCTGCGTCGATGCAGACACAATGTATCCACGAATGCCAGTATCGTCATCGCCGTTGCCATCGTCATCGCCGTTGCAGTTGATACTGCTGGTTCGACCCCAGAACTGCGACTCCGTAGTCCGCACTCCCACCGCACATGTCGACGCACCACCAGCAGCACCAGCAGCCCTGCTGAGATCCACCGCATCCCCATCCCCATCCCCATCTCTATCCACCACCAGCGCCGCCGCCGCCGCCGCCTGCTGCTGCTGCTCTCTGCCAGCACCAGCACCAGCACCAGCAGCGGAAGCCGTAGTTGCTGCCGTCGAACTTGCAGCCGCATGTCCGGCCGGAGATCGTCGCCGGATCAGCTCATGCATCTCCGGCCCCGTAGCGCCGCCCTGCTGTCTTGCCTCGCGGATCAGGCCAGCCACCTCGTCGGTTCGACTCCTCAGCGACGCAGAGACTGGAGACCCCATGCGCAGCACCGCAAACTTGTCCTCTGGCATCTCCTGCGCCAGTCGGAACAGCGCCCGCTTCGACAGCACCGTCTGCGGGCTCTCGTCGTCGGCGCGGGCAGTCTTGTCGCGCCATTCATGCAGTGCCCGGAAGACAGCGAACTGCTCGCGTGTCAGCGCAACGGGACTGTTGGACAGCATATCGTGCCATCCGCCGCTGCCTCGTCCGGTGGCAGCATCGTAGGTAGGCCGCTCGTAGCGCTGCAGGGCACACTCCTTGGACCGCTCAAGCACATACTCAATGGCCTCCCGTCCGCCTGCTCCAAATCCTGAGTCCGACGGCAGATCCAACAGCTGATTCCGCAGTCGGTCAAAGATGTACAGCAGGAAATGCGTATCAGACCTCGCATAGTCCAGCATGCCCGCCAGCAGAGGCCGGATCCGCCAGTCAGCCGTCTGATACTGCTTGTCGGCGTCAAACCCCACATACTCGTGCAGCAGGAACTTCAGGCTCTTCTTCGGCAGCTGCAGTGCGCTCGCGGCATGGAACGTATCGAACAGTCCCACCAGATACAGCCCCAGATCCCGCTGCAGCCATATCACATCCATGCTCGAGCCATGCAGCACCTTGAGGATGGACGGGTCTGCAAACACCTCGTTGAGCACCTGTAGCTGGTCACGCCATGGCTTCAGCGTGTCCACGATCCAGTCCTGCTCGCGCGTGCTGATCTGCATCAGACACACCAGTCCATGGTAGACGTGGCTGTCATGGTGCTCCAGGTCGACTGCGATCTCCTTGGCCTGCTTCAGCTGCGATAGCATGGCATGCACGTCTTCCAGGGTTTCGACGAAGATGGCCTTGCTGTCTGCTACGGGCGTGTACATCGTTGGCTCGGCCTTTTCGTACACTCGAGCCGGATACGTCGAGGCTTCAATCTCTTTCTCATACGGATGGTTATACCTGCATATGATTAGTATATCATTATAACGTAGATGAGTAACGTAGATGTAGTAACTCACGGCTTGGTAGGATCCTCTATGCTGCCTCCAAGACTCTCCTCCAGACCAACGAGAGCATGCGGCTTGCTCTTCAGCAACGGCCTGAACGCCCGTCCGTCATCCGCATTGTCCAGCTTGACGTCAAACTGGAGCTGCGGCTTCGCGATCTTCGACGATCCATGGCTGTACATCCGCGGGAAGCCAGCCGTCTCTTTCTTCTGCGCTTCCTGCGTCGGAGCATACTTCTTGATCACGCCCGTGAACTCGTCCAGACACGCATCGGCCTTCTCCAGCAGCTCGTCGATAACATCAACCACATCCTTCCAGTTCTCCTCCACGCTGTCCTCGTCGCGCAGCACCGCCTTGGCCTTCTTCTTTTTACTCTTGCCGCTCCTCGGATCTGCAGAGGCCGCCGAGCTCGAAGCATTATTAAACGGGGAGTCTGGGTTGTTCGCGGATGCAATGCGCAGTAGCGAGTTGGTCAGGCTCAGCAAGCGGTTGCTCTGTTCCGTCAGGCTGCGGCTGGTCGGCGAGTCGAAGGACCGGTGGAAGGCAAGGTCGCCGGATGCAATGCGGTTCGTCGTCTTGACGGCGTCTACCAGCGCTGCCTGGGCCTGCTCCTGGAAGGCCGGGAAGCCCTCGGCGTCCATCTCGATAGCGCTTTCACTTGCTACGGATACAATGATACGGGTATGAGGAGGATAAGCTTGCTTGTATTGGCAGTCTCAAGTAAAGGTAGAAAAGACAAAACGCATCCTTTGCAGCAGCTGTAAGAGAATATCAATTTGACCAGCTTCAATCAACTTTGGACTCTCGACCTGGTCGTCCTCAAAGTCGGGAAGTCGAAAGTTGATAAACGAAATAAAAAAATAAATCCGAAAAAGAAAAGATAAAGTTCATCGGAACCGGCGAAAAGTTAAGCCGCAAAACTCAAAAGCGACTTCAAAAGCAACGACATCAAAAAACTTATTGAAACAGAGCGAGATGAGCAAGAAGATAGCAAGAAGAAGAAGCAGAACAGATTTGACAGCAAGATATCCTTGATCCTCCGAGAAATATCGTGAGACTGCTTGATTTGACAATTTGATTTGTTGATTTGTTGATTTGATTTGACGACTTGGTTTGTCGACTTGATTTGAGCTCCGAGCAGTTGACTGGCAGCTGTTGTTCGTCGGTTGCTTCTAGGCTGAGTGGTCAGTGAGAGACTCTTTGAAGTAAGTGTTAGCTGTTAGCTCTTTGGGAGGAAGTGTCTTGCCTTGTCTTGCATTCATTTGTTGCATTCGACCCTAAAATCCCGAGGGCTTGCAGGAGGAGGAGGAGAAAGTTCAGCTGAGAGAGATTCGTAGTTGAAGTGTATGGTGTGAGGCAGCAGAGCAGGTTGACGTTTCAGGCGTGTTTATGATGACTTGGCTGATGACTTGGTGACTTGAACTGACATGTGCTTCATAGGTGGTAAGAAGTAGTTGTCCATGGGAGCTTGAAGACCGAACTTGGATATTGACCTTAAGGTTGTTCGGCAGGCTGGACTGGAAGATCGAAGCAGCAAAACGCGTCAGAAGCGTGAGAAGATTGTCATCAGTAAGTGTAGTCGTCATCGTGGTGGTAGAGCCGTGAAACAAGATTGATCTCTTAACTTGACCCGTGTCTGAGCTGTTGCTGACTGCTGGCTTAGAGAGTGCCTGAGTGAGTGCCTTGGAAGTTGACGAACATGTTGACCGAGAACCCGACTTGACAAAAGTGACATGTCGTTAACTTGAAAAAAATTGGAGAGAAGGCAGGAGGCATAAGCAGCAGCAGCAACAAGGTGAGAGGCTCGAAGACAACGGGTAAGTTCCAAGAGTCGTCAACGTCAGTCAGAGTAGCCGCGTGTTGCTGGGTATCTTGCTTGTAGTCGACGCAGGCTGGTTGGTATCATGGTTGGTGCTTGGCGAGAGACATGAATACCAATGGTGGGCGTGAGCTGTGCTTGGATTGCTGATGTTCGGCTTGCGCTCACAGAGTCAGAAAGCAGTGGCGAGGGCTAACCTGGATGTATTGGCAGGCAGGCTAGTTCGACCGACGGCAGACTGAGAGGAGCAGCAGAA
The DNA here is from genome assembly GCA_018357685.1 of Trichophyton schoenleinii. Lineage (NCBI taxonomy): Eukaryota > Fungi > Ascomycota > Eurotiomycetes > Onygenales > Arthrodermataceae > Trichophyton > Trichophyton schoenleinii. Next base: position 5,948,763 of record WOFF01000001.1, read on the forward strand.
CACGAACAAGAGCATTTGTCTGGATAAGAGAGTGGAACGAGACCCGACATGTCTGCGTCACTGGCACCGGAATGCAACGAGATCAAGGAGTAAGTAAAGCGAGACGTCGATGAACTGGATGCATTGAATTGACGGCCGGTGGTGATATCCGTTGGATCCAAGGAAGCGAAAGAAGAAAACCCGAGCAAGCAGAGGGAATGTTGACTGACGATCGCTGCTGCTGGATAGGAGATACGACTCGTGCTTTCTCAAGTGGTATAGCGAGAGTGAGTTCAGATGCCAAAAGGCCCGGGACAAGAGAACGAACACACGTTGAGAAGAGCAACGAGAAGGAGGAAGCTGAACGAGCGCAAGCTAACGCAGGAGGATGATTAGAGTTCCTTCGAGGTAACACGTCGACGAACGAGTGCGAGGAGGTCTTTCAGCAGTACAAGAAGTGTCTGTTTGTAAGTAAAAATAACCCAGAGCAGCAAACTTGAACTTTCTTTTTTTTGGCGGAGGCTGGCAAGACACTCGACTGTTGTCAGACGAGGAGAAAAGACCGGAAGTCTGTCAGGCGGGCGGAGTGAAGGAACCAAGGGGGGGGGGGGGGGGTGGAAGGAGTGCAAGCATGTCAAATCAGCTAACTTCTTACAGAGGACCCTGAAGGAGAAAGGAATTGACGTGATGCTTGACGAAGCGAGGAGTTCGAACCGGGAACAGGACGCAGATTTCTTGTCGAAGAAGAGCAAATGAAATGAAACGAAAAAACATTTTAGGTAACTGTTTTTTGATCATTCCACTTTGAAAAATTGGCTGTTACTCTTCTTCACTGGTATCCGTAGAGCTGGGGGTCGATGTTTGGGTTAACACCGACCGGGCCCAGATCTGAGCTAGGCTGCTGCGCGGGCTGCTGCTGCTGCTGGGGGGTTGGCGATGGCGGCGGCGGCGGAAGGGCAGCGTTGTTGTCGAGCATTGGCTGGTCAGGCGGGCTCTGCTCGGCAGGCTGCGGCAGCAAGGACTGCGGATACGTCTGCGTGTCGACGGCGACAGTGCTGTTGGCGCCGGCCTCATCGTTGGTGGTGGTTGTGGTGGTTGTGACGGCAGAGGCATCGGCGGCGGCGGCGGTGGTGGTGTTGTCGGCACTGTCAGCGGCGTCGACATTGGTGTCTCCCTGTGGAACGAACAACGGGCTGTCTTGAGCCGTTGTGCTGGTCGGGCCGCTGCCTTGCTGCTCCTGGCCCGAGGCCCCAGTGCCCTGAGCAGGGTCGGTTGGCTGCTGTTGCTCAGGGGCGGGTGGCTGCTGGGGGGGCGCAGAGAGCTGGGTAGCCGAGCCCGATGGCTGCAAGGCTGGGGCAGCGGCCGCTTGCTGGATATCTCCAGACGACTCGAGTTCTGAATAGTTAGCATACCCTATGATACCCAAGAACAAAGAGCAAAGAAAAGAAAAGAACAAAGCAGTCTTACCTGGGTGTGGCGGCACGATCCGTTCGGCTGGATGGTCCGCCAGCACTCGCAGAACGCCGAGCACCATTCTCCTCTGTTCGCCATCTTCGATGTGGCTCGGTCGGTAATGCCTGTAGTCGTCGAAGGCGCAGGCAATACGGTTGTGCTGGCCTGGGGTCAGTGTCGGCCTGAGCGTCTTGTTCCAACGGGACTCGAGGTCCTTGCAGTTGGCTGGCGGGAAGGCGGCGTCGAACTTGGCTCTGACGCCGTCCCAGCTCAGGTTTGTCCCCAGGCGTAAGGCCACGATGGCGAAGTCCTCCTCGTCGGTCCACTTGCCGTGCATCTTGTCTGCTGGTCTGCCGGAGCCTAGCTTTGCGTCTCGGGAGAAGTGAGTGAGCTGAAGCTGTCTCGACGGCGTTGGCGGGTGTCGGTAGTGATGCAACGGCTGGCTGAGAAGCGCGTGGATCGAGTTGCGGCGTTCCTTTAAGTCGAAAGCTGCGATGCAAGGTCTTGAACGGCTCGATAGTAGCGGTCGAGTTGTTGTGATTGTCTCAAAGCCTTGGATGCGCTGATCGAAGTAAAGGAGAAGCTTGCGTGTTGGGCAGAAAGAAAGAGAAAAAGAAAAAAAGAAGAAGAAGAAAGAAGGTCGAGTCGAGGGGCGTCGTCGGTCTTTATATAGGCTGCTCTTCCAGTCATCCGCCGAGCTTTTCTCTGCACTCTGCAGCCAGCTCGGCGGATGAGGAAGGAAGGAGAAAGAAAGGAAGGAAGGAAAGCGTCGACGACAAGAGGAAGATAAGGGGATTTTTATAGCCTGCGGAAGGAGCTAGAAAGGCAGTGAAGGAGGACGACGACAGGCAGGACGACGAGTGAAGAGATCTTTGTCATGCAGGAGAGGCAGCAGGCAGGAGATAGTAGTGGTCAAGATGACAGTGAAGATGGCAGTGAAGAGGATAGTAAAGAGGATAGTGAAAGGATAGTCAAAGGATGGTGAAGAGATAGTCAAAGGATGGTGAAGCGATAGACAATAGATGGCAGGGGATGGACAATAGATGAGATGCCGTGAAGAGAAGAGGATAGGGGTGAAGGTGGCAGAGTCACTACAGTCTACAAAGGCTTACAAAGGTCTTCACAGGTCTACAAAGGAGGTGAAGAGAAAGAGACGAAGAAAGAGATATAGTCAAAAGAGTGATGTATTATGTATTATGTAGTGATTATCTCCTGCGCCTGTCAAAGGGAAAGGTCGAGCCCCGGGGAAAAGACAAAGGAGGCCCTGAGGAGCTGCCTGCCGGGCCACTGCCACCGCTGCTGCCTGGCCCCGTCGAGCTCTTTGCAGTCAGGCGGGACCAGACGTCGACGATGCCTACTCGCTGGGCAGGCAGCATGCTGTACTGCAGACTGTACAGGTTGCGTCGGTGGATGGGCGGGACGAACTGGCCTGTTGCGAGACAGAGGATCACCCGCGGGGACAGGTAGTGCTGTCTGATGCGCTGGCCGAGGCGGAAGTACTGGTCGAACATTTCTCTCAGGCTCAACGGGACGGACTAGACAGGGTCAGTACTATAGCAAACAAAGATAGAGAGATAAGACTTACTTTGAGGTGGATATAAGATGTCTCGGTGTACTCGAGTTGGTCGTTGGGCGGTGGTGGAAGAGACGGCCGTCGAAGCTCAAAGCGAGTGCCCCCTGAACACATGTTAATTCATATACAACAAAGTACTAAGAAGAAGAAAAGACATACCAGGGAGTCGTCGAGAGTCCTTGAGTCGCAGCATCAGTGCAAACAAGGGGAAGTGGTTGAGAAAGGCCAGACAAGTGTCCAGTCCGGCCTTCAAGCTGATAATAGCCATCCTCGCAGACGCAAAGGTGATGTAGAACACCAGCACCGTCGGCAGCAGGAAGAACAGCAAGGTAAACAGGATGGTCCCCAGCAGCAGTTGGTCCAGGTCGTAGTCGCAGGAGTCAATGCGGTTGCGCAGGATGTTGCGCTTGCGGCCCCGGAAGAGATGGAACAGCGAGATGATGATCGTCAGCTGCCAGTTGAAGATGCGCGCAGACGCAATGTAGAAGCTGTAGATGTGCACCGTGAAGATGGACAGCAGGTCAGAGAACATCGCTATCGACATGCTCGCCCCTGCGAAGCTGGCACACCCGATGATGTACACTACATACGACAGGAACGGTCTCAGGCTCGCCAGTGCGCCTACAATAACTCGTTAGCATCACACACAGATAAAGATATAGAGTAAAGGTTTCTTACTGGCCCAGTGGGCAATGACCCAGAGGAAGAGATCGCCCAGGAAGACAGCCAGCTCGTTGTTCAGCTTCAACCCGGCAGGCCAGCCCATCAGCCAGGAGATCGTCTGCTGCAGCCCGTCCACCGTCCACCCCGTAAGCACCGCATTGATCTCAGACGCTACATTGTCCGCATTGTCCACGATATACGACCCCAGCGCGATCCCGATAATCACATCGTTAGCAACCAGCCACAAGCTGTTGTAGAACCGGATATAGTCCGGATGGCTGTTCGTCACGCTCTCCCAGTCGTCCTTGCGCTTCCGCAGCGTCAGGTACTGGATCGGCCAGTAGCAGAACTGCTGCAGCCGGATATCAATCTGCTGCGCCGTGGCAGATATGTCCTTCAGCGCAGCCGCGTCAGGGGCAGCACGCCACTCAAGGATCCTCAGCACCACCTCTGCAATCACCCGGTGGCCGATCAGGCAGGCTATGAACCCCTTCGTGATGATCGGGTATATCCACACCATCACCACGTACGTGATGCCCCAGAGAACCACCCCCCAGGCCGTCGTCGCGGACTCGACTACCCGCTGGCTCACGCTCAGGGCCCGTTTTGGCCGTGTCCCAATCAGCCCGATGTTGCTCTGGAGCAGCCGGTCCATCTCAAATGAGCAGTTGATCTGGTTGATTAGCACGGGCAGCGCTTGCTCCTTGGACGAGGGAACATGCTTGACCACCGTCACCAGGCGCCGTTTGGCTATCAGTCGGGATGTCTGGGCCCGCGCTTCCCTCTCAGCCACTTCGACTTCATCCAGCGTCGCCTCGCCGCCGCCTTTATCGAAGGTGGTGTGTTTGTCACCCAGGGCCAACGGAATGGGGCGTAGAGACATGTACTGCATCTTCGTTGGGTGTGGCCGGTTGAACATGATTACTTGCAGCGGTAGCTTCACGTTTGGAGGACAGTATATCAGCGGCACTCCCGTCGACGGGCTCGTAGTAACGTGGATATGCGACGTGGTAAACGCCGTAGGTACCTCTGCTGCATTCGTAGACCCCAGAACATGCATCACTGGCTTCCCGCATAGCCCGAAGATGCGAGATATCGGATGCGGGCTATTTCGATATAGTATCCCCGTCCTCAGCGCATTTTCCACATTGCGTGCCTATCACCATATCAGCATTGTCTCATTCTCAACTTGGGTATAGGTATGGAACGGTAGGGTCCTACTTCAACATGCTCCAGCACAGAGACGACAAACAAGTCGAATTCAGAATTCCTCCATCCAACAATCACTCCCGGCGCATCAGACAATGCAACTTCATATGGCCAAAACACCCGAAGCAGGCCATCATTCATCACCATGCTGTCATTATCTCTCCCCCCTTATCCCCTCTTTCGTTAGCCTAGAAAGACCCGCGCCGTCTGAGCTGTTCGCGCGCAGATATCCCGTGGTGCACAGAACGGGGGTGCTATTCAACTCAATCAGCTATCCGCACCATGCCATCATCGCCATTATAACCATCCCCCATTATCATGCAGACGGATTATAATTACCACTTTCAACTCCCTCGTCACAATATGGTTGAGCGGTACAAGTAGGGCAGCGAAGAATATCGACAGAACCAGGAATCCTCTGGCCGCGCGGGTCTGCAATCGTTTTATCAAATTAGTTTACTACCCATTATCCACAGCGCAGTGCAGTTATAGACTTACGACGACTCCGTGGTCCCAGGCAAAGATGGCGAGCTCGTACAGTCTGGTAACCAGGTCCCAACGTGCGGTGATGTAGCCAGCGACGAAGATGCTGAACGCAAAGACGGAGAAGGGGTGCATGAATCAAGGCCTGCTAGGCGCCGCGCTTGCCACGGTGAGGCTTCAATTGACGGACGGACGGACGGATAGGTCGATAGCAACTATCGTGAAGCCGTGGATAGCTTGCGGGTGTTTGGATTCTGGGGTCAGGCCAAAGTTCTTGCTTGCGGTCGTCCGCTGAGTATTTTTTTTTTTTTTTTATCGATAACTCAAAACGGCGCTTAGAGCGATTAACCGCCCATAGAACGACCACATATAGATAATCAACTAGATAACCGTAGACATACATTACAACTACAGATATATGATCGAGTCAATAATTGAAGGAATAGTTTTATTTGACTGTCCCCGCTATTAACGCCGTCTATGCTGGGTTATATATCTATAAAGCCTTGATATCCAAAAACACCTTGTTGGCCTGCAGCTTCTCATCCGCTGCTACAAGCTCCCGTAGCCGCTGCTTCTTCTCCTCCACGCTCATCTGCTCATTACCGGGAGCCTCGACTTCGGCCTTCCACTTGACCAGCATCGCCTTCAGCAGCGCGTTACCCTCCGCAACCTCCTCGGGAGTGAATTTCTCCACGGCCGCTGCGGTCTTTTGCTTCCCGGCACCATCAGCTCCAGAGGAAGTAAAGTCCTCAAGCTCCTCCGCCTTCTGACGAGCCATGTTGACCACCTTGTCCGGGAATCTGACCAGCTCTGCAACGTGGATGCCAAAGGACTGGTCGCAGACTCCTGGTTCGACCCGGTACAGCAGAGTGACCTCTTGCTTCTTTTTCTGCTTCCCTTCTGCTGCTGGTCCGTCACCGATGAATGCTACCACATGCAGATTGCTCACGGCCTTGGGGTACCGTTCTTCAAGTGCCGTAAGCTCGTGGAAATGCGTAGCAAATAAACTGAAGCATTTGATCTCAGTCACAATGTGTTCTGATATCGCCCAGGCAAGACCAAAGCCATCATACGTGCTTGTTCCTCGGCCCAGCTCGTCAATTATGATTAGAGATTCGGAAGTTGCTGACTTCAGGATATTCGCAGTCTCCAGCATCTCCGCCATGAAGGTGGATACTCCCTTTAACTGAGAGTCGCTGGCACCCACTCGTGCCAGGATGCTGTCAAAGATGGTGAGTTCTGCCTCTGAACACGGAACAAAACATCCAGTCTGTGCCATAAGTGCAATAACCCCTATCTGTCTAATGTAGGTAGACTTGCCACCCATGTTGGGACCAGTGATGATCAAAAAGGAGGATTCATCTCTGATCAAAGAGACATCATTGGTGATGAAGGTTATGTCGTCCTGCATTTCCATACATGGGTGACGCGCTTCCTTGAGGATAGTGTTGCCCGTTCCTCGTGGGTGAATTTTGGGCCTCACATATGCCGTTGGTGCGTGTGCTGATACATGGGCAAAGCTCACTATTACGTCGAGATGTGCTAGGATACCAGCTAGCTGCTCGAGTAAGGGGCAATAAGAGGCTGCAACGTTGACAACCTCGCTGACGAGCCCGGTCTGGGTCCGGTTATAGTTCATTGAGAGCTGGTCGTGCTCTCGTCGTAGTGCCTGCATAGTTGATGTCGTGAAGTATACTCCATTCTTCTGCGTTGAGCACTCCTGGTACTCTCGCTTATTGCGAATACACCCGGCTTCCTGCGGCAAATTAGTATGGAATACGTATCAACAAAATAACCACAATTATCTACTCACATTTCGAGTCAACCTGAAGCACCAGCCGTGCACTCTGTGATTTTCAAGAAAAAGTTTCTTCTCCGTGTCCTGGCCAAGATCACGGCCAACTCTCCGATGCTCCGAGTCCATATCATGTCTCAACTTGTCAAGTTTCTTCCTGATTATCCGTAGGCTATCGTCAAACTCTGGCTTGATAATGAACTCATGGTTGTCCAATGCCTCAAGATCAACCGTTGTCTCAACCATCTCAGCTAGTTTCCCTAAATCTTGTGAGAGTTTCCTTAGCTTGTCGGTATATTCTGCATCCAGTGGTGTTTGGTACTGCTCGTCCATGACCCCCTCAAACGAATTAATAAAGCCAGGTATACGAATGACCACTTGATAGACACGAACAACATCTTCCAAATTGGCCTTCCCACGCTGGAAACGTTTGGCCAGCCTATATAGATCAGGTATGGATCGAAGGTGATTCTCTTGCATGGTCTGTCTCAATTCGGTATCTGTAACAAAGGCCTCGACTAGCTGCTGCCGTTTCTCAATATCCTTGTGGTTCATCAGTGGTTGCTTTAGCCATTGGGCCAGCAACCGGCCTCCGACGGGCGTCTTGCAGTGATTTAGTAGTCCATAGAGACTCATACTTTTCATGCTATCCCGGGGTCCAGGCATGAGGTTCAAAGCCCTGAGCGCAGATGCATCGAGTTTCATATACTGTGCCAGGTCATGTTTATAGAGCTGATATTGACCGAAATTGGAAGGGTCGGACATTGCGTTGAGATAGCTGATCAAAGCAGAAGCAGAGCCCATAGCCAACTTAAGGTCTGTCTGTGGTAGCATAGCAGGCCCAGTCTCATCCTTCAGCAGTCTTGATAAATCCTGCTCGATGTCCTTGGTCCCAAAGGCGCTGACTGGTCGTTCTGTAATCGCTACTCCGCAGCTGTCAGCAATCTGTCTTAGCTTTGCGAGCTCAACATCCTTCTTCTGTCCCTCCGCGGGTATCAAACACTCCTTTACTCCGAGCTGGATAAGCAGTGACTCGAAATTGGAGTAAAGGTCATTATCAACGAACTCGCTGACCCCCAGTTCGCGTACACTGGCATCCGCAAAGCATACGCCAACATGTCTCATTTCTTTGGCCTTTGTGGCAGCTTTCACAGCAAGGATAATAGGTGCAGTGTCCATTGAATTTCCTCCAGAAGCTCCTCCTAGCTCCTCCTCCACATCCTGCAAGTTTCCTGGGCTGGCTTGCTTTGCCAGTTTCCAGCCCCTTCCTGAAGCACCGTTTTGTGACGACCATATCTGCACTCGCTTATTTAGGCGGAAAAGGGCTTCTCGTAGAAAGGATCGAAACACAGTGACTGACAATGTCACCGATGCCAACCCGCTATCGCTTCGTCCCAGTGTCCGTATCACAGATGTAGTCTTATAGACTGTGCGAGCAATGTATTCTGCATCTGCGCCGTGTGCAGTGTACCAGTCACCACGATCAAACACGCGCACTGTAGACTCATCTTCGGCATCTAATGAACGGAAGAATTTAATAAACCCGACCTCATCGTCGACCTGTAGATGTCGTTAGCTCTCAAATACTCTAGTTATAGATTGCAGCTGCAGATAACGCAACTCACCTTCAGCTCGGGACGAGACGCCATAATATAACTGAAGCTACCTTTCCAACAGACAAGTTTAACTATTAGGAAACAGTATATAATCAATGTTTCTTCCCTCCTCCAAGTCTATAAATTGTCCATCGTCCTCAATCAGCTTCTGCAAGTTTTCAACGCGACTTCGACTTTAATCGAATTTAGTGTCACGTGAACACGCGTCTTCGCGCTTCTTTTCATGACGTAAATTTTGATATCAAAAAGACGAAGACGACGATGAAGACGAAGAAGGGCAATAAACGAGCAGAATCAGAGAAGCGAAGAGAAGATGGCAAGAGGATTCTAGAACGCCTGTTATGAACTATACTAAACACCAAGATACCCATAGCTACGACATATAACCTACAGCGAGGAACTGCAGACTGTCACTCTCCTTTCTTACCAGCGCCTCCTTTAGCTGTCTTGCTGACGGCCCTCGCTTTGGGAGCGGCTTTGCCCGTAGCCTGCGTCTTCGCCTTTGCGGCTGGCTTCTTAGGAGCTGCTTTGGTTACCTTCGTTGCCTTGGTTGTCTTGGGCGCTGGAGTGACCTTCTTCTCTGCGGGAGCTTTACTAGGAGCTTTGCTCTTTGCCCTGCTCGCCGTGGGCCGCTTTGGTCGGGTGCTGCTTTCGGCTTGCTCCTCTTGCTCATCTACTTCAGGGAGAGTAGCTGGGGTTTCTATTGAAACCTGCTCTCTCGTCTCAGGCCGTGGCTCTGCAGAAGGCGCAGCAGGCGTCTTTCTGGCAGCAGGCCCTCGAGTACCACGCCGTGCTGGCGGTGCGGTGTGCTCCCGCATCTTCTCTCTGTCTGAGATAGCAGCCTGTCTCCTAGCCCGTCTGGGTGGCCCCTCGACTACAGCTTCGGGTTCAGCGTCGCCATGAGGTTGCTGTGACATGCTCCCTGAAGCCGGACGTTCAGCCTCGTTCCTAGTTGACGTCCCTGCTTCACCTTCAGGCTCTTCTTCAATGGATGGAAGAGGAAACTGTTTCGGATCCACGTCCTCAGACAATCTCTCCTCCTTTACGACGGGCGTCTTCCCATCGTAAATGAGACCAACTCGTCGGCCGGGCCTGGTCAGCTGTGGACAAGATGGAAGGGCACTAGCCAGTGTCTGACCAAAGCTACCCAGATGGCTGATAGCCGGTGCACTCCACGTTCTAATCCGCCGAGTAGGATGCGTGGGCTGCGGGAAATGGCGCAATAGGCGTCTTCGGCCCATACGACCGAACTCCCTTCGCAACTTTTTTACGAGCCTCTCTTGGTAGAATCTGCTGTATGGGATATGTTCAGGCCGCGTCTTAATCTCACCTGGCGAAGGTGTGAACTTGGATGATATATACGGAGCTGGGCGCTCCTTCGCCCTGACCCCGTATCCATCATACTCAGTCCTGTGGCTTTGATCGCTTGAAATGAGAATTTCAGCTAATTAGATGGATGGGTTAGTATTTTGCTGCATCAAATTGCCTTGTCGAACAAGAATTGCCAAACTCACCAGATCCAGACACAGCATCACTTCGTCTCGGATGGTCAACTGAATCAGAGCGATTATTTCCTTCAACGGCCCTGCCCTTGCCCTTGTCTATTTTGGCAGTATTACTGCTATCACCCACTCCAGAAGCAGACTCCTCCGAGCTGTCTTCCACTCTAGGTCGTTTCTTTGTTGTCCTCGCCGCAGGGAGCTCATCAGCATCACTTGATGTGACGGTAGCCGAAATACCCGTTTCAGGTTGACCATCCCCTGCTCTCTCCCTTCCTCCAGGGGTCAGGGAGTCGCCTGCAGCATGGCCACGGCTATGGGATGTCTCTCTCTGTGGTTCTTGGTGTGGCTTATATCGAGCCACCACGCCAGCTCCTGGACCAGTATATACCCCTGCCCGTGCATCCCTCTGTATCCGCTCATACAGCTCTGGATCATGTGTTTGTGGGCCAACCCCGGACGCACTCCGTTTAATTTTCAGTTCATAATATATTCTCTGATCTGTCGTTCCTGGCCCTGAGCTCGATCCGGGCACGGGCCCAGTGCTTGGGTCATCGTTATCGTTTCGCTTCTGTCTCTTATCCCTGTGCCCGTCTGAGCCATTGCCATCCTCGTGTACATCGTTTCCTTCTTCGATTGGCGTTTCTCCTCGGACGTCCTGGGGTGTTTCCCCTTCTCTCCTCATTGGGGCAGGATGGTTCCTCCCTGTGCCGCCTCCTGGCGTTCCCGAGACGGCCCGTTGACTCCCTGAACCCATAACTCTTGGTATCCCGTGGGTTACTTTCGGCTTCTGTGGGAGGCTGAAATTCGCCTCTTAGATATTATGTGGCGGTAACCTAGGAGCAACCCTTTGCAGGCTGGTATATTGAGAAAACGTCTATGTGATAGCGCTACAGGGCCTTGTTGATTGAGGAATGTGATAATTGCAAGGAAGATATGGAATTATGGACTATCTGGGAAATCTATATAATGTCAGTTAAAGGGACAATGAAAAGGTCATTGATTTAGAATACAAAGCTTTCGATAAGTTCGTCGATATTTAATAATGGTACTTTGCACAATGATATGTTTGTGAATGAACTGGATTATTATCTTCGAGATCTCGAACAGTCAATATATTGATATACCAAGTTGCCAAATGAAATGGTCAAGTTTAACTAAACTCCCAAAATATAAGAAATTCATACAGTTGTTATTAGACGGCCAACGCCAGTCAAATATCAAGGTCACAACTCATATATACGAAACTAAACATAAGAGTCCACCACCGCTCAATTTTAGGAGGGGCGTAGGTATCTGGTTCTTGTAGCAATGGGGTATCATATTAGCTCTGTATGTGTCTAATTCATTGAGGCTTTCATTCGTATCCCGACGTTCAAAGGGAAAGAAAGAAATAAGAGAGCATCGCCAACACAGTGAATGACCAGCTGGGTCGATGGAAGAAGGGCCATGGGTAAAGAAGAGCCAGGTAACGAGAGTGATGGAATATTAATTTGGTGGTAAATAAGTGAGTAATAATATGCCATGAATGCAGAAGAGCAGACCAAAGCCCCCCCCTTTTTCCAAGATTAGGTAAATAAAACAGACCAAGAAGCGAAGAAAGGAGACAAGCAGAGAGGGAAGAATGGGGGACAAAAGAACGGAAGTAGAAGCATCAAAAGTGGTAAAAGCAAGAGAGTCATTAATTCGTTTCAATTCATTGCAGCATTCTTCATCCAACTCGTCATTCCTCGATCCTTATTCATCCCTCTCCAAGATAACTTTTTTGTTGTAAACTCGATATTCAAGCGACCAAACAGGCATTAAAGGGCAAAGGAGAAGAAGCGAGGGGTCCGAAGAGCAGAACAGAACAGAAGAGAGAACAGCCTAAGTAAATAATTCATACCACGCCGTGTCACCACCACATAAGAAAAACCCGTAGCATAAGAATAAGCGAATAGCCGAGTATTGCTTGGGACAAGCAATACCTGTCAATGAATAACCGGAATGGAATATAAAGCAGTGAAACAGAAGTAATTTTTTTTTCAACAGAAGAACAGAGAGATGATGGATAAACAAAATACCACCACCAAGAGCAATGGACAATAAATAGTGCATTGTCTCGGAAAACAAAAAGCCAGAGCACAAACTTGGGGGAAGGATACAGAACGAAGAAAAGAAAGAATGGAAACAGTATTGAAAGACAAGGTTTAGTGGCCGTCTTATGTATGGGTATGAATGTATGGATGAATGTATGTAAAGCAAAAGAGAGAAGAATCGAAAAAGAAAGGAAATAAGGAGTATAAAGAAAGAGACCCAAATGTTCCTATCATTATAATCATCCGGTTGTACCACATGTTGGAATGACCGTTATCCATGAGCCGGATCGTCAGGTTTATATTTTGCCTTTTTAGTTTCACTCGTAGCAACGTCGACCAAGGCTTGGAGACGGCCTAATCCTTCACCACCGCGAGTACTAGTGGGGAGCAGTTGCTGCTGCTGCTGCTCTTGCTGCTGTTGTAGTAGTAACTGATGAACTCTGTGCGAATGGTGATCTGCTGCATTCATCTCATACTGTACTGGCTGATGATGGGTAGGGGATGTTTCGGTAGGAACACTTGGCCCAGGTCCTTCGTCCGCTTCCATTTCATCGTCATCTTCTTTCAAGGGGCCAGTACCGGCTCCCGTGGATGGCCGTGAGCCAATACTTTGCATTTCACCCATCGTTGCTTGACTCCAGCTTGCTGCGTCCTTGGCACTACCACCAGAACTACCGTTGCCATGGAGGTCTAGTCTAGTCAAGGTGCGCTGTAAGGTGGTATCTAGAGATAACTGACCGCGCCTATGCTCTGCACCAGAGAATGGCGGGGCGGGCCGGGGACCAGCATTGAATGTCGGTGCGAATGGGGCGCTGCCCATCAGGTGTGACGGCGGGGGTGGCGGTTGGGAGTATGGTTGAGGCTGGTAGTGGTGGCGGTCATAACTCCTTGGGCTGGCCTCTCGTTCTCGGTTGTATTCCAGGCGTGGTGGAACATGGTCAAAGGATTCGATACCTGGCAGGCGAGTTGTCGTCGGCTGTGAAGGTGAAGAGAGTGGAGGCACATTGACGTTTCCACTTGGGGCCGCACCGGGTGCTTCAGCAGACTGCTGATACCAGAGGCCGCTGGTAGCTTGAGGAGGGCGCGCGAAACCAGTGTATGAAGAGGGATGCCATGTCCTTCGTCGAGGATCGGCTTCAAATCCAGAGTCTATTGCGCTGGTTGGTGTTACAGCTGCATATTGGGCCGGATCTGTTGGCGCGGGAGCCATTACGGGAGGCGGTGCCGGTGCTATTGATTGACTAGGATATGGCGGATGGGTCATGCGAGTATATGGGGGCTGGCTGGGATAGTTTTGATGCGACGGGTCAAATGGCCTCGTACTTGTTGGCACTGATAAACGGCGACCAATGTTGCGGTCCGGCCAGTGCGAGGAACCGTAAGCAGAACTTGGGGAAGCATAGTAAGGGCTCGATTGATCGTATGTAGCCGACGAAGGCGTGAACGTAGGACCAGGCGCAGAGGACTGATTTGGAGGCGTTTTCGGGGGTTCGGCTCTGGTCTCTAATGATAGAGAATGTCTGCTGCGAGTGTGATGGTGGTGTTCAGCACCAGATCCGGCCATCATCAACGGTTGTGGCCTTCGTCGTAGCTCCTGGTGCTGTGGGGCATAGCTAGACATGTTCGATGAGATGCTGGAGGTAGACAGATTACGGCTGTGGCTGTGTGAATGGCTGCCGGCGGTCCCCGCGCGGGCTCTTCCGTTATGTCGTACACGATCGGTGCGTACCTGGCGCTGGAATCGGGTTCCGCTGGCTGCGAGGGAGTCACACGGGATGTTCTCGTTGACATGGACAGTCTGAGCATGCTGGCGGAGGTTGTCAAGGCGGGAGAACCGGCGAGAGCAGTGGCACTGGAATGGCCGCTCTCCAGTATGTTTTCTGGTCGTGTGTTAGTAGGCTCATATTATCTTCTTAACAGGCGGGAAGAGAAGTTACCTGATATGTCTGGCTAGATGTTCGCTTCGGGTGAAGTTGAGATTGCAAGGCGGAAACTCGGTGCAATAGAACCGCTGGCCCTTTTTCTTCTTCGATGGAGGCCCGCCAGCAGCGTTGGCTGTCGCTGCCACTGCCGCTACTGCTGCAGCGGTTACTGCGTTTGCTGCTGCTGTAATTGAATTTGTTGTTGCAGCCCCTGAGGTACCTGCAGGACCCGTACCTGAAGGTCCGGCATCTCCGGTACCACCCATTTCGATCTCGTTATCGGTCTGATAATGATCTCCGTCTGACTCCGGGTGTTGCATCTCGTCGAAGTTCGAGGAGTGAGTAGAAGAGCCCTCGCGACTGACGACAGAGGTGCGATTAGGAGTTGAGGCGGCGGCGGGCTGGGTATTTGTATTATGTGGCGAGACGGATGAGGTATGTGAGTGTGCGTAGTGAACCGCTGATTGCGGTTGTTGCTGTTGTTGACGACGAGACTGTTCAGTAACGGTTACATCGTTCGTCCCATGGTTCGAGGAGAGTTCAGTATGAGAGGCGATGCCGTTTTGTCCAGCGAGCGGCTGTCCGTTAGGTTGTCCGTTGAGTGTAGACACCGCCGTAGCTGGGCCGGGTGACAGCTCTTTCCGTTGCTCCTGCTGCTGCTGCTGCTGCTGCTGCTCAGGTACGGTCATTCTGTTGTTTTTATTATTGACGGCAAGAAAAGAGGGCATCGTCGATACCAGATTCCCTGCTTGCTGTTCTTGGTGTTGTATATTTCCTGCTCGTCTTCCCCTTGTTTCACTTTCTCCTGCTGACGACCTGCGACCAAAACAGCCTCCCCGGCCGGAGAAAAAGAGCGATAAGGAAAATAAGAGAAAAGAGATAAGTGGAGGAGAAAAGGAAAGCCGAAGTGAAGTCGTTATCCAAGGCCGGAGCGGGAGAGGAAGGTCCTGACGGGGGGTCTAGCGTGTCATCTATGCATATATATTTATATGCCCCCAGTCGCACTTCTCCCTCTTTCGTCTTAAGCTGTCTTTCTTGTCTTTCTTGTCTCTTGTTACCTCGACGACGGCCTTGCAAAAACTACCACCGACGGCGGCGGCAAGTGGGTCGTTCTAGAGGAAGTAAATATGGATCAACGCAGAAATGACCGAAACATTCGAAATGATGGCGGTAGTACGGAGTAGGTGTTTTGTGTGTTGATATGTTGATATGTTGATATGTGGGCGGACGGTTAGAGGTAGAGGTTGGGTAGTTGTGGATAAAGGATAGAGGTAAAAGGCCAGAGGAAAAGGCACAAAGGGCAAAAATAACTGGAGTCCTTCGAGGTCCCCGGGGTCGAAGCGCAGGGAATAAAAAGAGAGGAGAGATGACGTTAGGCGAAGTTGTTTGGATGCAGTGGCAAGAGGTGACGGAAGAAGGCGATGTTTTTGAGTGTTTTGAGTGTTTTAGTTAACTCGCTTTCTCATCCGAGTTGCTGCAACGGATATTTATGATGGAGAATGATGGAGTCGTTTGTTGATGTGGGTTGAAAATAGCCCAGGGAGGTCGTTCAGGTACCGAGCCAGAACGGACACCCCTGTGACACCGCAGGCGCAGTAAAAGAAGGCGAGGGAGACGATATCCTCGCAGATGATCAAGCCGAGTCGAGTCGATTCAAGCAGAGGCAAGCAAGGTGCTATGCACTAGATATTGTTTATTTCTGGGTAGAGTCGGCCGGCAGCGACGGTAGTACCGAGGAAGTACCCCTTTGGCAGTCAAAGTGTGTCAAAGGTCCGTAAGTCCGTAGCGTGTGGAAGAGGTGCGATAGTTGATGAGAGTCGAGAGGGGAGGAGAGAGGCAGAAGAAGAATAGAGGAGGAGGAGGAGGAAGAAGAAGAAGAAGAGAAGAAGAAAAGAAGAAGAAGGGAGATAAAGTCGAAGGAAGTCGGCGAGAGATGAGGCTAAAGAAGCGAAGAGAAAGGCTACGTCAGAGCCAGCAAGAAGGATGCAAGTCATGGGCGGCCCATGGAGACTTCGACATCATGGATGGCATGCCATGGCATCTCTCGGAGAGGGGGCACCAAAGAGTGGTCAGAGGTCGACGGGGAGACAGCCAGCCAGGCAAGCCGCAGGCGTGAGCAGGCAAGGTACCGGTACATCGCCAGCAAGTGACCAGCTCACAGGGGGGGTCCCTTTAACTAGGCCTTAACTAGCTTAACCAGCCATGCGCTAGCCCCTTTAACTAGCCTGCTAACTAGCTAGGCTGCCCTTAGCTAAGACCAACCCTGGTCCTTAACTGAACGTCTTTAACTGGAGCTTTCCACGCCCTTGAACAGGCGAAGGCCGGGCTGGACGCTAAAGGTGGGCGCGGCGTCAAGGTACATGGACTTGTTTCTCTGTTGTGCTTTGCCTTAGCCTTGTCCAGGTACAGGTACCTTGCATAACATGCCCTCGCTTTCGCTCTGCTCGCTTGCTGCCTCTCGACGTCTCACTGTATGGAGCAGTTGGCCGGCCATGTCCCTTAATCTTTCGTCTTTTCATCAAATTCCCATCGTCTAGCAACTTGTTTTCCCTCCTTCCACCCCCATCCAGGAACAAAAAGGTGGTGACCCTGACCCTGACGGGGACCTGGCCTGTTCCTCTCACTCTGTCTCCTCTAACGTCGTACAAAGCATGTGAAGAGGCGAAGAACTTCCAGCCAGATGCTGGCTTTTGCGTTGCCTTCTGCTTGCTTTGGAATGGATACGACGAGCACAGTCAGCGAAGTCTGTCTGTCCTGGATAGGTCTTCTTTTTCCGCTTTTTGCTTTTGCCTTTTGCTTTTTGCTTCTTTTTCTCTGGTTGAGCGTGGTCGATCGACCGATCCAGGCACATTTCCCCGCCACTCCTTCAGGCTCAATTATATATAGTCATAACTAGCCGGAGAGTTGTTTTGACGTAGAGCAGTTCTTCGAGTACAGGTACTTCGTACTTCGTTTTGTTCGACCCCATGTTTGCAACAAAGAAGAGACGGGGGCTACTCCAAAGTAGTCAGCGGAGAATAAATATAGCAAAAGGGAGGGAACGAAAGTCTGATAGCTATAGAGCTGGTTGGTACCTGCATGTAAGTCTCACCATCCCGTCCAGTCCAGTTCTATAGCGTAGCATGGGGGACAAGAGAAACAGGGCCAGGGCGAAGAGGCGCCTCTCAAGATGTTACCCGGGTACCTCTCACTGCTGGTTAGACAGTTTGGACCTTGGTTCTGCGGGTGGTTTGATGGTTGATGCTGGTGGTGTTGTCGTATGTCTGCTACTGTCTGCTGCTGTCTGTACCACGCAGCAGAGAGAATACGAAGAGGGAGCAGGAAAAAAAAAGGAAGCAGAAGAGATGTCATATTCAGGACCCGGCCGCGGTGGACCTGGTTCCTGGCACTTATGGCCCGCCGTGGTCGGCGTTGTTGTAGATAAGTTGTTGGTTGCTGGTGGTTGTGGGTGGATTGTACTTAGTTAGACGCCTGGCGGAGGCGGTTTGACAGAAATGACAGGGCTTGCATACACAGCGCACACAGACACATACAGTACACAGCACACGCATACGCTACTACTAGTTGGTGAGATAGGTAACAGTATCATGCAAGGGAATATGATAGAACGAACGCCTGCACTGGATGCAACTAAAGGTAAAAACAACGGGGAAAAAAATGATATATACCAACTACTCCGACTCCTATCGATTCCCTAGCACTGCGCCGACCATCACCGCCGCCTCTCTCTCCCAGTTGCCCACGACCAGCCCTCCACCGTCAGCTTCTTGCTCTCTGTCTCTGTCCTTCTCCCTGCTGGCGCTGCCAGCACTGCTCCCACGTAACACGCACTGTCGGATCTCATCCCGCAGCCTCTCTCGGTTCCCTCGCAGGGCCCGAGCGGCCGCTCCGCCACGGTTTAGCAGCTCCCCTACCCGCGGCGATAGCGCGGATGCAAGACAGCGCCAGAAGTAGCTTGGCAGAGACGTCGTGTCCAGGTACTGCAGCAATGGATACAGTAGGTTGTTCTTGACATGCTTCTCTTTCTTGTCAGAAGAAGAAGTGGGCAAGGCGGACGATGATGACGATGATATATCGTTGGCGGCGCGGTTGTAGAAGGGATGCACAGGCTGTCTGGCACCCTGGAGTATCCTCTCTAGAACCACCACTGTCTGGCAACGGTTGGAGACCTCTAACAGTGCTCGCTCCAGAGACGGGAGCTGGGAGAGCCCTCGAAGAAGGGCCTGCAGCGAGGCCGTCAGGGACGAATGGATGAACGATTTTAACGTTACAAGGAGCAGTTCTGGTTGGAAATTAGCCGCGGATATAGTCTGGGTAGTAGTAGGGGAGAGTAGGTAGAGAGCCGTCATGGCTGATATCAGCCGTGCTCGACTCTCTTCCTGCTGTGCATATGTAGAGCCAGTGCCACCAGCGCCAGGCCGCAGAACCACCCCTTGCTCGTCTGTAGGTAGTGAGAACCGACTGACGATCTGCTGCGCGCGTGCCTTGACACTGTTCTCTGCTGGGTTCACCAGTTCGGCCTTCAATGTTCTCACCACCTTCACCCGCTCCAGCGCAGCGCCGTACCCTTCGCCTTCCCCGTCATCGCCACCACTACTGTTGTCCGCAAACATCCGTCTAAGCATCAACAGCGTCTGGGACGCCCTTACCAGCGCCCGGTGGTCCTCTCGATCACGCCCACTGATCTCCACCAGCTGTCCTTCCAGTTGTCTGCCCAGCATCAGGCATCTTGACACGGCCCGGGCCAACTTCACAGTCGCCCAGGACCGCTCCGCTGCTCCGCGCACTTCATCAGCCCCTTCCCAGCGACGCACCACATCTTTCTCAAGACGCTGATAGCCTTCCGTCAGCGCCAGAACCTGCGCCTCCAATGCCAGGAGTACACGCTGGCCTGAGGCAGTGGTGTCCGTCGTATACCTTAGCAGCGGCAGAGCAGACTTGGTTGTGAGTGTGTGGACGTGGCTGTCAACTTCCTGGATGTCGAACAGCACGCGAGAGAGCGGCGTAGAGAGGTCCAGCGGAGTATCAGACGGGTTGTTGGTGGTTGCCACCAGCGTCTGGGCGAACGAGGTCGGCGAGAACGACGGGTCCAGGAAAGTCTCGTAGTCGACGTACGACGGAGACGAGGTCATAGTGTGTAAGGATATGTAGGCTCTCGTAGGATCTCTGCCTGCTAGACCGTTAGAAATGGCATGCATAAGAGCTGTTCTTCACAGGGGGGGAGGGTGTCCGGGGCGTTGTTGGTAATATACTTGCAGGTGCGGTGTTAACCACCCGAGTTTAACTATGGCGCTCTCCTCTATGACGCCAATGGTCACGTTAGCAGCGAGACGAAGCCAAAGAGGCAGAGCCTGGCCAGCATCAGCATTCTTCGATCACGATAGACTGCTTCTTCGTGCCTGGCCACTGTTTCTCGGTGTCCAGGCTGGATGTTCGACTTGTCAAGGTGACGTTGGAGTCGCTGAAGCCGCCGCAGCTCGACTTTGTGGCCGCGGGAGCATCACATGACGTCTTTCTAGCTTGAGCCATTGCGGGACGAACGGCGAAGGTTGAAAGACAGCAATAGAAGGAGAATCAGAAGAACAGAGGCTGCAGAGGGCGAGGCGGCGATGAAGTAGACGACGTGCAAGAGGGGTACGATGAACTTCTACACGGCGATATTTGAGGACGGGATGATTCTTCAAGCATTGGGCTTTGTTTCTTGACTGCCCAACCAAGCTGGTCCTCAACGCAATGGGCTCCTCAGGCCGTTTCAGATACGAACAACGCAACCGCCGACGTCCGTGAAGACGAGACCCTGCTCGAGCTTTACTACATCTGCGAGATAGACGACACCCGGGAGTTGGACGTGGCTGAGATAGCGTCCAGAGTGGCCATACGCAGCGACAAACCAAGCCGGAACTGCCAGGACTTTTTGCCTTTGATGTGATGAAAACACTCGAGGGGAAAGTCGACATGGACGACGGATACAAAGGGCGTCTGGAGAAGCTGGGGTCGAAGTAGGACCGTTTTGTCTAGAAAGTTTGAGTGAGGCAGATAGAGGATAGGATGGGTATTGAATGCAATATCTGTTCATACAATTCGTAAAAGAAGAATTAAGGAAGCAGAGAAGGAGAGAGAAGGGATAGCACAGACAACGTAAAGGGTAGAAAAAGAGACGATATAAAGATTGTCCAACACCATGCAGTCTTCCAAACTCCCGCCCGAGAGGGAAAAATTAAAGGGGTATATGCAATACAACTATAACCAAAGCCGCGAACCTGTACCCAACTTGTATATTATCCCCCTTATGCAGTAGATTCAACCTCCTTACTAGGAACCTCGATGTAAGCTCCACCGCCATCTCGGTCTCGACCTCTGCCTCTTCCCCTCGACATGTTTTCAAGATCGATGCCACTCTCTATGTCAGCGTCTGTGGCAGGAGTCTGCTGCTGCTGCTGTTGTTGTTGCCTGGTGCCGGTAGTCGCAGCCTGTCCTCCAAAGGCAATAGGCTGTAGCTCTCTCCACTGGCATGCCCACATGCCCAAGAATGTCATGAGCGTAGCACTAGCAGTTTGTAGTCCCCACCAGAGCATATTCGTAGGGACAGAATGTGTATAAAAGGACGTGATTGTAAGGTGAATGAAATGGAGCGTAAAGGCGAAGTCCGGTATCAGTTTTGACCGGGAAACAAACAAGAGGAGGAATATAGCTCTATGTATAGCCAAATAGTTAGCTCTCACCGTCATTTACTTGTATAATCATATAACATACCCAAGAGAGCTGTTCAACAACCAGACGAACCCAAGAGTCCATCCGACAGTTGTATCTCCCCGAACGGTCCGCCAGCTCAGTATAAGGTCAGGAGAAAATGCAGTACCAGCCACCAGGGCGGTAAAAAGGATCAGAACCGTAGCGCAGACATAGTAAGCTACCTGTATCGCAAGGATCTTGCGTATGATCTTCGACGGAGGGAGGTCTGCCAGAGCGCCAGCCCTTGGAAGTCGACGGCGCCGCATGTATTGTGTAGAACTCGAACAACGCTCAGTTATTAAGGTATAGGGTTAAAAGGCTGCATCTCCCAGCCTAGCAGATATATCAACAATTCACTTCGTCCGTCCCACGACGATGGCGCATCAGGGAGGATATCGGGTCAGCGTCTTTCGATTTGTTTCTTTCCAGCAGGCGAAGCAGAGCCAAAGGACAGTCACGTGAATCATGCATTTAGTTACGGAGCTTTAACTACTTTTTAAAGCTACTTAGTATTAACAGCGAGCCAGCGGTAGAAGGTCACCATTTCATTCAAGCGGTCTTATATCTTGCCTCTCCAGATTCGTGGCTCACTCTGATACGCCTGACAATGGGCTGGTTCTCATCATCCACCGAGCCTGCACCCAAGAAGGCCGCGGACGGCGGCTCAATCGCTCCCGACCGGACCTCCCGCCAACAATGCTGGATAGGACGAGACAAGTTCTTCGCCTGTCTGGATGCCAATAATATCATAGACGCTCTCAAAGAGGATAGCGCTGCCCGGTCAAAGTGCTCTAAGGAAATACAGGAGTTTGAAAGCGCATGTTCGGCTACATGGGTACGTCCTGACCGGAGTTGGACAGTGAATGTTTGCGTTTGCTAATCGTCTGCTTCTAGGCCAAATATTTCAAGGAGAAGCGAGTAATGGAGCACAGGAGAGACCAGACGATCCAGAGGATAAAACGGGAAGACATTGAGAGTGCTGCGGCGCAGAAAGGCACCAAATAAACCTACATTGCATGGGGGATTGCGCTTTTCAAACTGGACATAGCAGTGTTAATTTGGGAATTTGGCGGAGCTTGTCCTGGACATTGGTAGCTGGTGATATCTGTCTCAGTAATGAGGACTTTGGGCTGACGTATGCTAGAATTCCTGCTATATGGGTTATGACGGATCCAGGTATCAAATACCTCCCACATTACGGATATGGAACGGTAGAAAACGGTACCAGAGAAGGCTGTAAGATATATGTAAGATTAGCTTAAACATCTCGAGAGCAAGAAATGAACAAATTAGAGCATATTATTAACGGAAACGATATAGTGCACATAAAATGAAGAGCGTATATATAGCAACCCAAATTTAACCTATTCTCCATCCATCACCTTGCGCTAGAAATGCAAAAAAGAAGAGTTGAACTCGTTAAAGTAAAATCAAAATCAGATGTCGCTCATGTGTCATGAAAGTGAACGCCCGGATGAAGGAAGAGGAAGTAACATTTGGGCGGAGAATGGGATCAATGCTCGTTATTGTTTCCATTTCATTAGCTGCTCCATGATCTGCTGTACTTGCATGTTGGCTTGTGGTTGGGGAAGCGGGCCGTTCTGTCCTGGATTAGGGCCCTTTGGCAGAAGGGAAGCTAAGTTTGTGTTGGGATGTGGGATTGGATTAGGAGGAGGGGGAGGAGGAGGTGCAAACTGTGTGCCTGGAGCAGTTGTGGCTGGAATGGACGGTGGGTTGGCATTGCCTGGACGTGTCAAGTTACCCAAGAGTGCTGCGAGATTGGTCGAATTTAACGGCGGTGCGGTGACTGGTACTGGTTGAGAGTGGAACTGGCGGTTTTGCTGCTGTGCTTGC
Source organism: Trichophyton schoenleinii (assembly GCA_018357685.1). NCBI lineage: Eukaryota > Fungi > Ascomycota > Eurotiomycetes > Onygenales > Arthrodermataceae > Trichophyton > Trichophyton schoenleinii. The sequence continues at coordinate 5,971,621 of WOFF01000001.1, forward strand.
AACTGTTGCTGCTGGTTCAGGGAACCAAGTAGCGTATGAAGGGTGGAACTGTCGAGGTTTGACAGAAGGTTGGCAATTGCAGCTTGATCCGGCTGGGCTGGTACTGGTTGCGGTATGGGTTGAGGAGGCAAGACAGCAGGTAGAAGAGGCGGCTGCAGCTGTATCGGATTTGGTTTCTGGGAATTACGTGCATGAACAACGACTTCAGCAGCGAGGCTGAGATCAAGTTCAGAGTATTCTATATAATTGTGATTAGTATCTATGGGTAACAGTGAACAAGGGGTCACAAAGTATGTGTAACTCACCATTAAACCGTACGTTGTCCATCCCACCAGATCGGTCAAATATCTGCAACGGTATCTTTCCTAAGTACTGATTCGCTCGAGAGATGCGAACAATGGCAAGGACACCCTCCATTACTTGTCGCCGAACAACAGCAGACAATCGAATTCGAGGGCTTAGGATTAAAACGTCACATCTAAGGCCACGATCCCTGAAAGCATTCTCAACTCGATACACAAACTCACTGGTAAACCGGTTAGCGTGTCGGCATGTAAAGACCTGAGTAAAGGGGGTAAACCAACTTGTCTGCATTTTCCAGAACGATAACCTGGACCTCCGGGACGTTACGCGGATCTCTCCTGGGAATCGGCAGGTCAGATTCGCTGTCATACCCTTTGTCCCTTGGACTAGGGCTACGGTAGCGTGCATTTCGAGGCCGAGGTGATCGTGACCTCGACCTTCGCCTCTCTCGAGGATCATATCTATCGAAACTGCGATCTCGGGAGTGATAAGAATCTCGGCGTGGGCCTCTGGGTGAAGGAGATCGTGAACTTCTATCACGGTACCGGTGTGGGTCCTTTTCTCTGAAATCGCTGATTGCCAGTCTTCCGGGACCCCTATCATATCGGTCCGCAGCTGAACGGCTACCTCGAGGTGGTGGTTCTCTGTTCCTTTCGTACTCTGGCGATCTTGACCTCCTCTGCTTACGTCCGCTGTTCTCCGTTGGGCCAGAGTTGCGAGCACCACGTTGAGGCTTGGATATTTCTAGGTCTGGCTGAATGTTAGGATAGGAAAGGCAATGAATGTGAAGTGAACTTACGGATCTTTCGGCCTCTGATTGTAGAGCCTTGCTGAGCCTGTAGTGCTTTGCGGCACGAGTCAGGCTCGAGGAACTGAATGAAGCCATAGGCTTGTTTGATTGATATCTGAGCCAGCTTTCCATGCATATGGAATATATGAAAAAGATCGCGCTTAGTCACTCGTTCAGTTGGCAGGTTGCCTACACTCGTTAGTGTTTACGTGTCAGGGAAAAGAGCGTACTGATACGTACCAATAAACAGACGGGATCCGGCAGGAAACCTATCCCAATGCGCCTCGGTAACATATATACGTTCATCACGGAGGAAGTCATCATACTTTTTCTGGATATCAGGTCCCCAGGGGATATCTTCTTGCGGGTCACTCTTTGTAGACTCTATATTCTCATCATAACTGTCACGTTTCCGTGAAGTATTGGATACTTTCCTTGAATGAGACTTTGGTGGTACTTGCTGGAGTATTTCAGGGCTAGAAAGGGATGTAGATAGGCTGGCAGATGCATCCATGGCAGCTGAACGTTGGGGCAGACTATTACTTTTATCACTTTGAAGAGGTTCTTTAGGTGGGGAGGTGTCAGGGCCTGTGTCAGGATGACTTGTTTGCATGTGCTCACTTTCATGGGTAGCAGCAAATGGGCGAGAAGGATAAGTAGATGGGTAAGATATGGGCATGTTGGAAACAGCAAGGTCACTGTGGGTATGATCTGGCTGGCTGATGGGCTCTGTAGCATGGGCTGCAGATGTGGGCATAGTAGTAGTGGTAGCAGTAGCAGCAGCAGCGGTAGTGGCAGCAGTAGTAATATATGATGCAGACGAGGGTACGTTGCTACCAAGCATGTTTTGATAGGCAGCAGCCGTATTGAGAAGAGAAGACTGAGAGATATCGGAGTTCACATCACCTGGGTTCTGAGCAGGAGCTAGGGGGTAACCAGCAGCAGGACTAGACTGCACTGCTGGAGGTTGCTGCTGGTGCTGGTAAGCGCCATACAGAGGAGCAACGCCCTGAGTAGCCGGGTATGGGGGAGCTAGATGGGCGGCTGTAATGTTATTATTCTCTACCGTTCCCGCCATATGGGTATGGGCAGCGGTATCAGGGTGGGTTTGATGGTGCTGCAAGTCTAGCTCAGCGGTAGGATTTGGATGAGGCACTGAAGATGAAAGTGAATTCGTCAAAACCTCGTCTCGAGTAGTAGAAGCGAGTATCGATTCATTCTCTGATAGCATGCCCTCCGTCTTTGCATTAGATCCAGGGAGACTACCTGTTATTCCAGCAACACTGCCAGCGGCACTCGCGTTCATCTGCTCCAGCCCGCTCTGCAGCATCGCGTATGTCTGGTCCACCATCTGCATCTGGTCGCCCACCGCCGGCCGCTGGAGGCCCTGCTCAACAAGCACTGGGTTCAAAGTGTGTTCCTTGACCTCTGGGACGGTCTCGAGGGCGGAGGTATCATGGTAGGAGGCGTCCATCTGGTTCTGCAGGAGGGGTATATTCGACGGCTCCGCGATGTGCAGCGGCCGCGGGCTCTCGGGCGTCAGCGTCTTGCCCCGGAAGTGCAGCGCCTCTTCGGGCGGATCTGAGGCCATCTGAGACAGCAGGCTCTCCTTTCATCTACTATCTTGTTCTTGTCCTTTGTCTTCGTCCCCGTCCCAGCTCCTGTCTCTGCGTCGTCCGCTTCGAGTGTTTTTTTGTGTGTGCGTGGGTGTTGTGACCACCGTTAAGAGCGAGGAAGGCGGCTCGAACGCCACCTATAAACCATCGAGGACGCACGTCTGGACGAGAGGATCCGATAGAGCCTCGAGCACGAAGCCTCTGGTAGGCATGGCTGAGATGCAAGATGCGTTCGTGTGTGCGGAAGAGCGTCACCGGGCCAGCAGGAGAGAAAAGCCGACGTTTCTTCCCTGCGCGCTTCCTTGGAGCTTCGACCTTGCCGGCGACCAATGAAGATCCTTCGAGAACGGGCGGGAGCTTGAGAGCTCACTAGCTAGTTACTAAGCACGGTCTAGACGGTGGGCAGGGCGAAGCCCAGCGTGCCTGAGAGAGGTCGAGGCAAGCGGCTTTGGAGGCACGGCGTTGGCGAACACGGTTTGGCCGGAGCTGATTCGAGGTTGCGATGCTGGCGAAGTTGTGGAAGACGGCCTGCAGATGTCGGTGGGCGGCGGCTGCAGCGAGCTTGCGCAGGGCTCACTCGGCCAGCGACGACGAGCTCAGGGCCGCGAGGACATGGCTGGCGCAGTTGACGGCTGAGACGATTCCCAGGAGCATCTGCGCGGTCTCGTTCAGCCGGTCCAGCGGGCCTGGAGGCCAGAATGTGAACAAGTAAGACTCCCGCCGGCAGCAACCTAACAGGCATGGACTCGCACAAAGATGCTAACCAACACGGTGCAGAGTCAACTCGAAAGCGACGATTAAAGTGCCGATGAGTGCCTTACTGCCCCTGGTGCCAAAGATACTACATCCGTCTATCCGGTCGTCTCGATACTATGCTGAGAACTCGCAGGCGCTGGTCATACAGGCGGACGACAGCCGGAAGCAGTCGCAGAACCTCAATGCCTGCTTCGACAAGCTGACCAGCATGATTGCAGAGGCTGGAAGGGCTGCCGTGCCCGGGGAGACCTCGCCTGAGCAGAAAAAGAAGGTCCAGAAGTTGTGCGTTGATACCAAGAAGACTACGGAGGTTATCAAAAAAAGACTATGGCTAATTGATATTACAGACAGAAAGCCGCGAATGAGGCGAGGATACGGATGAAAAAGGCACACAGCAACAAGAAGAGTAGCCGAAAAGGCAGATCAGACGAGTGAATTGACATTACAAAAGTGGTATCTCATTTTATTTTCTTGGAACTGATGCTGGTGGTTTCTCTGCTGCGTCTATGATATCCTGCAACTCTCCATCTGCCGACTTGCGCTCTTCAACGTCACCTGTATCACCTTCTGCAGCGCTGGGTCGAGGTTCTCGGTTTCGAGCAGACGCTGGAGCCAGGAGGTAACGGGCGGCGCAAGCTGGGAGAGGACGGGATTGTCATCTTTCATATACTTCTTCAACCGTCCGAGAGAGAGTGAGAATGCTCGTGGAAACTCGGGAGAACAGGGATTTACGCCTGCTACCGGATACCTGATATGGCACTCCTGGGCTTTGGCGTTGGCCGGGTGGGCAGTTATGAGCGAGTCAACGACGTGGCCGAGCACTCGTCGTAGGCAGGCACATTCGTCGAACTCTAGCAGCATGTGGTAAAAGTCGTATGCAAACCCGGCGTCGTTGTCAAACTGGTTCATGGCCGCGTCAAACACGGCGATAGGGATGGCTCCTGACAGCGCGGGAGTAGCATTGAGTGTCTCTAGTGACTTCTGGTCCGGCTCGTCCCCTTCAAGTGTAGGGTTGATATCCTCCCCCGTCAAGCGAGGTAGCATCATCATATCCGCACCCTCATCGTCATTTTGTTCATCAATACCATCTTTCTCCTCCACCTTATCCAGTCCCAGTATCCGTTGCCGTGCACCTATCTTTGCTATATAGATCATCTCCAGCTTCGCATACTGAAGCCACAGCTGTCGAGAAGTCTGACAGAACCGTAGTCCTCTCTGCATATACCCTCTCGCTTGCATCATATCTCCATGGTCTTGCAACGAGTGTTGGGCAGCGTAGATCCATAGATCCACCTCTCGCGGGTGCAGCCGTAGCGCATTTGTGAATATTTGGGCCAACTTCTTATACGCCTTTTGTTTGCGGGCGTACTCGATATACTGATACCACAGGCTCACGTCACCATGGAACTTCCTTGTCGCCCGATCGAGGATGAAGAAGACTCGTCGTTGTCCCGTGTGTGTCGGCGCTTTGATACCTAGTCGCTTGATTCTCTTCTTGCGCAGAGCATCCAGGTTCATTTCGTACTCTGCATACCGGGCATAGTCTGCCGGCGACGGGCCGCGGGCATTTATCCTGTGTTCAAAGTCGGATCTCTTCTTCGTTATAGAACTTATTTCGTCCTATATATCTATTAGTAGCCCTTCACCTAATGTTCTGTCCGTAGCGTACCTACCTCAGTAAAGATCTTCTTCTGCTTGAATTCACGGAGCTCAGGGACAAGCTGCTCCAGATAATAGCGAGCCTTGTCGCTCGCAGACATCTCGACCACAGACTCTGCACTGCCTTGGTGGCCTCAATCCCTTCGAAGTCGCTTTTTTCCCTCTACCGGCGGTATTTTCTTTTTGATATCTTCCTAAGGTTCTTTTTATCAGGTCCAGTATCTTTTTTTAGCGGATCAAAGTTAATAAGCGCCGACGCTCGCTTCCGCGTCAAAATCCTCCTCAGGGGCCGCGGCAACTTCACAAGACGCCAGCCAGAGCAGACTCTTTCAATTCTTCCCTTCGTTTTGATGCATTCTCTATTGATCTCCTTTTAATTAATACGTGTTGATGTCTTTCTTCCCTGCGCGTCGCTCGCTTATAGCTCTCTAAACCACCTTGACCATGGCCCCCAAGTTTAAGGACGGGGACACGGTCTTTTCTGTTCGTTTCACCCCCAGCTGTCCCCTCGGCAGATCTTCATTGCCTCAGTATCACGTACTAACTAAACGGCTGCTATAGTTTAACGGGAAATGGATATCATGGTCACACACTATCGTCGGCTACACTGCGTTCCTGGGCGCTCTTGTCGTCGGCATCTGGCTTCACTACCACAAAATAGTGCAGAATGAACATTACGGATACCCGGATGAATGGTTCCCATCCGTCTCAGCAACAATAGGTGACCGGTACCCGGAACGTTCGGTCTTCCAGATCTTCATCGCTATCACTTCCGGCCCTCGATTCGCGCTCGTTTTCCTCTGGTACATTCTCACCGCCAGGCCGAACTCGGTACTGCCCAAGGTTGTGCTGGGCGTAGGCATCTTCAGGACATTGACCTGCGGAGGATGGACGTATGTGACCTCGACAGATGACCATGGATGGCATGATATCTTCATGATTGCGTACTTAGTGGCTACGCTTCCTTGGACGCTCGGCTGTCTTGCCCTAAGCCCTCCAAACCCTCGAGCTCTCAAGTACCGGAGGATGTTCGCTGGCCTGTTCTTTGCAACTCTTGTACCTCTGGTCTACTTCTTTATTCAGCACAAGGTGCACAAAATCCCCGGAGGTGAGTTCTACAATTATACTAATGGGATAGTATCATGACACCTTGCTAACTACTTCTAGCGTACACAACTTACGCCTTTTTCGAATGGGCTCTGATTCTATTCGACGTTGCTTTTGATGCTGTTACTGCTCTTGATTTTGAAGGTTTCGAGATTACAGTGAAAGACATTAAAGGGATTAGCAGAGGGTACGTCAGGCGGCTTCCAAAGTAGACTGTTTAGTTGTACTATATGTTATGTCCCACGCCCACGTTTACGGCTACCTGGATATGTGTGTTCTTGTTTTTCTAAGGTCATGAACTATTTGCTACAGAACGAGTAAATCTGACGCTGCTGTCGAAAAAGAGTATGATCGGCCCTTTTATACCTTTTTTGGCCCTTCTCTACTAGTCAAGATGCTAATATCTTATTAGACATGGTGTTCCTCTGGGCGAGCGCTTCTTCCTTATTGAGATCTTTGATGCCGCTGCCGATATATACAATGGAGTAAGCAGCTCAGTCAATTTGTCATCCATACCATATCTGACGTCTATATAGTTCATCTTCTGGTCTACCTTGACCTCCCTTGGAGTTGTCGTCTGGTGTAAGCTGGCAATCCCTATAATTTGTGAATTCGAACTGACAGCCTATCTAGACTTCCCCCTATGGAACATGGGTATATCTGGTTACGAGGCCTTTGTCATGGTTAGCATCTCGCCTGTCCTCCTAGCCATGCCAGGATTCCGCTCCTTTGCAGTACGCAACGTCAAGCTTCTTCATCTGTTGTCTCTTTCGGGTCTGCTTGCCTACCAGGTTCAATACCCGTCATACCGACTCTTCTTGGTCGGTTTCTCCGTTGCAATGGGATGCTTGACTTGGGCTGCCATCTTCTACGGAGAACGAAGCCAGCCTGGTCGCCTTGAAACCAGAGTGACTGCATGGACCGTTGGCCTGCTTGCTTCGAGCTTGATGAAATACGCCTGCCATACCAACAACCCGGCTTGGCCCATCGTTAACGAAAAGAACGGTGGATGGAACAAGACCGTCCTCGTACTAGCTTTGATCGCCATGCTTCGACCATCTCGCAGAAACTATGTGTCAGGAGACTACATGACCTCTTCTAATGGTCGCAAGGGCTCTTCAATTCTTTCTGCTCTCGGCTTTGGTGGACTTACCTTCGCTATGCACTCCCTTCTTTCCGACTCCAGCACCATGATCCTCTGGGTATGGGAAGGGTTCCCCGTCCGCGGTCCGATTGCTGTGCCGCATGGATCACTTACCCTCCTTGCCATGGCTGCCGGCGTTTACCTGGGAGTGACCTACCCCCGTCTGGCTGGAAGCTGGACTGCCTTTGGTCTTGGATCAGTTGGCGCCGCTCTCTTGACCGGCAACAGCCACTGGCTGGGATTCTACGGCGGCCTCATGCTTGCAGTCTATGTCATGGCTGTTGCTCCCGTCCTTATCAGCTCTGGTGTAAAACATTCGCCTGCCACCGTCTTTGGCCTTGGCTTCTTTGTCTACAACTTCATGGTCCTCTTTCATGTCTGGATTGTTGCCTACGCCTTCGTTCCTGGTGGACCGCTCGTACGTGAACGTACTGACTGGGTTATGACATCGATGATGCTCCTGATAGGAGCCGGCGTGTTTTCGTCTTCTGTCTCCCAGTCCACCTCTTCAGCCAAATATAGAAAACCAGTTGTAAACGCCCGCAAGCAGCGCACCTACTATTTCTATGTCCTCGGTGCTCTTCAGATCTTCTCATTCGCCGTTGGCTTCATGCGATTCCCTACCAACGACTATACCCCCTACCACAAGGACGAGAAGATTATGACTGCCGGTATTTGGACGGTGCACTTCTCTTTGGATAACGACATGTGGTCATCCGAGAGACGTATGCGCGATGCAATTAAGGAACTAGAGCTCGACGTCGTGGGCCTGCTCGAGTCTGACCTCCAGAGAATTATCATGGGCAACCGAGATACCACTCAATTCCTCGCTGAAGATCTCGGTATGTACGTCGACTACGGTCCCGGCCCCAACAAGCATACCTGGGGATGTGCTCTGCTCTCGAAGTTCCCTATCCTCAACTCCACTCATCACCTCCTCCCATCACCCGTCGGTGAACTTGCGCCTGCTATCCACGCTACCCTCGACATGTATGGCGAACAGGTCGACGTTGTTGTCTTCCATTCCGGACAGGAGGAAGACCCCGAGGACCGAAGGCTGCAATCGGAATATCTATCGAAGCTCATGGGCTCCTCGAATCGCCCCATGATACTGCTCAGTTATCTAGTCACCAAGCCGCTCGAAGGTAACTACAACACATATGTAAGCGAACAAAGCGGAATGAAGGACATCGATCCGACAGACTGGGACCGTTGGTGTGAATATATTCTGTACAAGAACATCCGTAAGATCGGATACGCTCGTGTCAGCAGAGGAACCATCACAGACACCGAGCTACAGGTAAGAATTGATCAACAGTTTCTAAACTTAATTACAATAGCTCAAGCTAACTAATGATGTCACAGGTTGGTAAATTTGCTGTCGGCCAACCAGAAGGCAAGGGAGAACGTATCTCGGAAGACCAAGTGCCAGTCGGCATGAGGTTCCCTGCTATGTTCCGAGGAGAGGGAGTTCGCGGCCACAGATATCATGTGTTCGACGAACCACGATACTACAACTAGGATGCTTCTCTGCCGTCTCATTCTCCATTTGTACAATTGTTATAATATTAAACCTTGCCTATCAGCTACAATAAGGGCTTGATCCTTGTTGCTACAACATGCAGATACGTAATATGCTAATGCAGCCCCCTTTTTCCTCCTTTTCTGCCAGTGTCAGGGACAGAGCTGTTCCCTTTTCAATTGAATCTTCTAGCTGAATGTACTCTGTACTCAGCACATCTCCATACCAGCCCCTTGAATGGAGCACAGCATCCAGCGAGGGACAATGGCATCCCGTAATATCTCCCGTAGCTTTGTGATAAACCTGGTTCTTGTGGCTACCCCATGCAAGAAATATAGTCACGTGACTCAGACTTCACCTGGGCAGGCGAAAAGTGCTACGTCATAGCAGCTTCTTTGCTGGCGGAAAGCTCGAAGGTGGACTTGGAAGTGCCAGCTTGGTAGGCAGAGGAGATAGCCAGATCCTGGGCCATTGGACCCCTCTTTTGCCAGGGGAAGTATATAAAGGGTACGGGAAGAAGCCTGTGTCGGGCGGTAGAATCTCGAAAACGACTCTGATATACAAGCCTCGATTGAATATCAAAACCAATCCCTTTTACATCAGATAGTAAACAGCCATGGACCGACCGCCAAATGTTCCCAAGTCCCGTATGCCCCTGTGGCTCGGTCTGGCTGCCCTAGGTGCCGGTGGCTACTATCTATACTCTGCCGGAGGCGACCCGAAGAGAGCTACCCGGAAGTTCGAGGGTAAGACGGTTGCCCCCTTATGAATCACTGCTTATGATGTTCCTCTGCTTTCAAGACAGAGTCTTGACCTTGAGTGTCTCTGTGAGCATCGGGGCTAATTAACGGTTTGCAACTAAATAGATGATGCTTCCCGAGCGCTCCACGGCAACAAGCCAACGGCCAGTACAAGCGCCGAGAGGACTGCTGCACAGGCTGGTGCTAAGCTAGACGATGCCGTAAGTATATGATGGCCTTCATCCTTGGTGGCGTTGTCAGCATTGTGCGTTGCTGTCCGCCCTATGACTACTTGATATTGACATGGGTATTAGTACGATAGCGTACGAGGGACAGCAAGGAAGATTGACGAAGGAGCCGTCGAACGGGCGAAACAGGGCATGGACAAGATTGACCAGGCCACACATGAGACCGCAAAGGGCATCACTAGCAAACTAGAGGAGTTCGACAAGTCCGTTGAGGAGAAGGCTGCTGAGGCTAAGAGCGGCCTCTCATCGTGGCTGGGTGGTAGCAAGAAGTAGCCAAAGTCACCCATCTCAAGACGGACGGCAGAGCGAAAAACCACGACACGTCTTAAAATGGGCTGTTTGATATACCATTGAGGCTTTCCTGGCCTTTATTGTCATGATATCCTGACCCTGTTATGTCCAATTTCTGTGCATAGTACCTGATGATAATTGATCACTAGCTTAAATATCCCCATGCAAAGTCTTGCTTAATTTTCTCCACGAAATCTTTCCCCAGTAGCTTAGGAGAAGGTATGATGATTGCAGGGCAGGCTCATACAAACCTCTCGCGGCGTTATTCATTATTTATCATCATCAAGTCGTGCGTTGCAAAGCATCGTCGATTATTATTATGTAGCTGCCCATGGATGGATTGAAAACTGCGCGGTTGCTCTTCCGGGCTCTTCCGGGATCATCCGTGTTCACGCCGAGGCAGGCCCGTGTTAAACGCCGTATTACATAATCCAAACACAGACGCGCTTTTGACGCGTTTCCAGAGTCGATTTCGCGATGAGGAAAAAAAGAAGAACAAGAAGGAGACGCTGGCGGTTTGTCTTCCTCAGCTCTTCACTGCACATTTATCAGCTTTATGGATAGGACTACATATCACCAGACATCCATAACTATACAAATACACTTTACATAAGTTACTACGAACGAGGAAATCGACGTCGACGGGAGCAAGATGGCCGTGAAGACTCGCAGGGCGACGACGACTCGCGCTTCCACATCCCGCCTGCCTGCAAAACAGCCTGGGATCACAGCCTTCTCGCGAGTAGGCAAGGCCGGGACACGAACGGCTTCCTCGAAGGAGGCCCTTTCTCTGAAGCGGAAGCTTGAAGAACCAGCTCAGGGAGACAGCGAGTTGGTGCAGCAGATCAGCCCTGCCGACGAGAAGACACCCACAAAGCGAAGCAAGATCGAGCCAACAACGGAGAAGGATGAACCCTCTGCTCAGCCCCATGTCGAACATTCCCCTGATGCTTCTACTGAGCGGGCTTCTATCCCATCAAGTCCTACGGACTCCTCCCACTCCGGACGACCTTCCGAGTTCCCTGACCTCGTTGATCTCAATTCGGCTTTTCTAAGCGCGCTATCCCTTCATTTCGCCCATAATGGAGCCATGGCACCTGCAAATATTCGTGATATACTTAGCAGCACGGAAAGGATCTGGAATAAAAGAAAGGTGGCGCTGCAGGACATTCAACGGGTGCTTCATGTTCAGGGGCTTTGTCGGTCATCATCAAAGCCTCAGAGCGGGTTCATTCTCACCAGCTATGGGACAAACACATTTGTGGAGAGAAAAGAGGGCGCAATTTCGAGCAAACCAAGGAGTACTTCGCCGTTGAACGACAAAGCACTTAAAGCGGAATTTTTGGCAAACCTGGAAACCTACTGTGATGACAAGGGAGATAATGATGGGAAGCCGAGTCGAGATCTTTTCCAGTCCATTCCACTAGCACCAATCCACCCATCCAAAGGATCTGCCAAAGCTGCTAGGGGCCAAAAAACCATTGAAGAACTGTTTGGCTCCCTCAAATCTAAGCCGATGTTGACCCGTGAACCGTATACAAAACAGCCAGCACCGCTGAAAGAATCGACTTCAACTAACAGCCGACGAAACGGACTTCTGGAGCGCATGAAAATGAAAGCACTGCGCCAGTCGAAACTCCCTCCTCCACCTTCAAAAGAAGTTGTACTGAAGCAGACTGCCCTTGGCCGTATCTCGGAAGTCATCAATGTTCTTCTCCTACTGTCTCCGTTGACTTGCAAGATTGATGATACAACGAGTAACGCTACGGCACTTCGGAAGTCATACACGATGGATCTGATAATCCAGAGGATTGAAGACTCCATGCGGACGCCTGCATCAAGGGAAGAGATTGAGACGTGCATTGAAATTCTCAGCCAGTCCAAGGTGGCAAAGGACTGGGTCACAATAGTGAAAACGAGCCAGGTGAAGTCAGTCGTTCTGAGATCGGACAGACGACCCTCACCAGCCGAAATAACGAACGAGTCTATGAGTTTGAAGTTTTAGTTTTCCTTTCCCCCATCGCAGGCGTTTGCATATCATCAGCGTTTAGTCTGTTCTTTTTGGATATGAATATTGAGCATTGGATACCCTGTAGAATTAGCTAGCATATATCATACTATCATGAGAGAATACACTTGCCTAAGAGTTCCAAGTATTGAATATCTCCCGTAGTGAAAGGCGGTAGTTAAAGAAGACAAAAAGGTAAACAATGAAGGTGGGTGCAAACAAGGCAAACAAGGCAAACAAGGCAGGTTAGACTTTCGAAGCTTTTTTTGTATTATCAAAACCAAAAAGTGAACGACAGCAAGACTACATCAATCACTCAATCAAGAGACCATCAACCTCTTTATCAGACAGGTCAAAGGGCATTGATCTGATTTACAGGCTATACGGTCAATCCCAGAGCTCTACGCTCACTCTTCAGCATGCTCAGAAGAATTCTTCTCTACTCGCTACCTTAACCGTCGCCTTGCTCAAAGCATCCCAACCACGCGACGCCAGTTCGGAGCTCCTGACGGACGGAAACCCAGCTTCCATCAGGTTCCAGCAGCTTATTTGTATCTTGGTCGTATAAGCTAGACAGTTCCTTGCCCTCCTTATAATATCCGGCGCCTCGAAATGTTCACCTTTACCCCCTTGCTTGGGGCGCAATCCTCGGGCTCCAAGGCTTCACAGTCCATTCTCGAACTCGACGGCGGCGTTAAGATACTAGTTGATGTCGGATGGGATGAGTCGTTTGATACATCCGTGCTTAAAGAGCTGGAGAGGTATGTCTGTCCTTATACCGCTGCCCTTGGATGTAGTGTTCGTTGAAAAGCTGACATGGCTGTTTCCCAGGCATATTCCTACACTCTCCCTTATTCTCCTAACCCACGCGACTCCATCTCACCTCGGGGCTTTTGTGCACTGTTGCCGGACATACCCTCTCTTCACGCAGATACCTATTTACGCTACTATACCGGTTATAGCATTTGGCAGGACCTACCTTCAGAACCTCTACGCCTCGGCCCCGTTAGCTGCGACTTTCTTACCTAGCACATCCGTCACAGCATCTGACCCAAGTTCTGGTCTGACAATACAATCAGCCACTTCCTCTTCTCAAGGCCCATCCGGATATGAGAATGCCGGGTCAGGACGCATACTCCTACCACCTCCGACTAATGAAGATATCGCCCGTTACTTCTCCCTTATACATCCACTAAAATACTCACAGCCTCTTCAACCATTACCATCACCATTTTCTCCACCTTTGAATGGCCTTACGATTACTGCCTACAATGCTGGTCACACTGTTGGTGGGACAATATGGCACATCCAGCATGGCATGGAGTCGATCGTTTATGCTGTTGACTGGAGTCAAGCAAGAGAAAATGTCATTGCCGGAGCAGCATGGTTTGGGAGCTCTATCGGAAGCGGGACGGAGGTCATTGAACAACTACGAAAACCTACTGCGCTTATCTGTAGCGCGAGCGGAGGAGATAAGTTTGCCCTCCCAGGTGGAAGGAAGAAGCGAGACGGGCTGCTTCTAGACATGATTCGGAGCTGTGCTGCCAAGGGAGGTACTGTACTTTTGCCCACTGATAGCAGCGCGAGAGTCCTGGAGATTGCATATGTTCTGGAACATGCCTGGCGAGAGGCAGCTGATTCTGAGGATTCGGGCGACCCTCTCAAGAACACACCTTTATATCTGGCTGGTAAGAAGGCACATGGTACCATGAGACTCGCGCGAAGTATGCTTGAATGGATGGACGAGAACATTGTTCGTGAATTTGAAGGCAACGACGGTGTCGAAACCACTACTGGCAAAGCTGCTGGCGCAACGTCCAGCCAACCATCTAAAGGCGCACAGAGCCAGAAATCCGCCACCGGTCAGAAAAGCCTTGGTCCATTTACCTTCAAACACTTGAATCTCGTGGAGCATAAGGCCAAGTTGGATGGCATTCTCGAGTCGAAAGGACCAAAGGTGATCCTTTCGCCAGATACTTCGCTAGAATGGGGACTTTCTAAACACGTCCTCAAGCATATTGCTGAAGGAAACGAGAATTTGATAATCATGACCGAACCGTTAAATTACCTCGCCGAAGAACATCGGGATCCAAATAATGCATACGAGAATATTCTGGGCTCCAAGATTTGGAAACTCTATGAAGAAAGGAAAGACGGCGTTGCTCTCGAAAAATCCACAAGTGGAGAATTGCTTGAACAGGTTCACAGTGGAGGAAAGGAATTTACCCTCACGGACGTGCAGAGGTCTTCTCTAGACTCAGACGAACTACTCATTTACCAGCAATATTTGGCAACTCAGAATCAGCTACAAAACACCGCTCAAGTAAGGGGTAATACCACCCTAAACAATGCAGCTGATGCAATGGATGATGCATCTAGCTCTTCCGAGTCCGAGGATTCTGAATCCGAGCAACAGGGAAAAGTGCTCAACTTTTCCGTCTCCCTGCCTCACTCCAACAAACGCAAGATGGGCCTCAGTGATGCAGACCTGGGCGTGAATATTCTCTTACGTAAAAGGGGAGTGCATGATTATGATGTCCGTGGGAAGAAAGGTCGAGAAAGGATGTTCCCCTATGTGGCAACGAAGAAGAGGGGCGACCAATATGGAGAATTCATCCGACCAGAGGAATACCTAAGGGCGGAAGAGAGAGAGGAAGCTCAGCTACAGGACCAGCGCGCACCATCGTCTGGAAATGTCCCAGCAACCCCTGGCCAGAAGCGTCGCTGGGACAAGACTGGCGCTGGTGCTACTAATGGCCCCAACAAAAGACGTCAGACCTCACAGCCGTCAGATAATGTCTACATACCCAACGATGGACCATCCCCACCTAATGGCTTGGTGAGCAGCGATGTTGAGAATGCCGAGGCCTCAGAGGAAGATACCGAAAGCCAGACTCTCATTGAGGGGCCATCGAAAGCCACCATAGTACACTCTTCCATCTCATTAAATGCACGACTGGCATTTGTGGATTTCGCCGGTTTGCATGATAAACGAAGCTTGGAAATGCTAATACCCCTTATCCAGCCCCGCAACTTGATCCTGATAGGAGGCACAAAGGATGAGACTATGGCACTTGCCGCGGAATGCAGGAACTTGTTGGCCGCGAATCGAGGAGCTGGTACCACATCAACAACAAAGCTTGGTGTTGATGTATTTACTCCTTCGATAGGAGACACCGTTGATGCCAGCGTTGACACCAACGCTTGGATGGTCAGACTAAGTCGCCCGTTGGTGCGGCGTTTGAAATGGCAGAATGTCAGTAATCTGGGCGTCGTAGCTCTTGTGGGGAATCTGCAGTCCTCGCAAGCCATATTGTTGCAAGAGGAAGTGCTGGAGCAGTCTAAAAACAAGGGCAAAGGGGAGGCGTGGAAGGCGACTGGCCCCGTGGAAAGTCAAGCCAACCAGTCTCTTATCAAAAACGAAAAAATACCAGTTCTTGATATCCTACCTGCCAGCCTTGTTGCCGCTACAAGGTCGGTCACAAAGCCATTGCATGTTGGCGACCTCCGTCTCTCTGATCTTCGCAAGCTTATGCAGTCCTCTGGTCATTCAGCGGAGTTCAGAGGCAAAGGCACACTTCTTGTTGATGGCTTTGTTGCTGTGAGAAAGGCCGGTGCAGGCAAAATAGAAGTTGAAGGCGCTGCCCGGCCATCACCGAACTATTCGACGACTTTGAAACAGAATGCCGGAACCTTCCTCGCTGTGAAGCAGAAGATATATGAGAGCCTCGCGGTTGTCTCTGGACATAGTGGCTGAATCCCCTGTCCAAACAACCAAACAGCTTTGAGTCACCTTTAAGGTCAAATAGCAATGGCCGGTTATCCCCGTGAAGCCAGGAGTCATGTTTCTCCAAAGTTTGGTTCATTGGGTTCTGGTTACTCTGGTCGCAGTGACTACGACACATACCCATCCTTTTAACTACGTGGCCTTCACTGCCATGAAAATCAAGATTTCCTCCAGCTATGATTCCCCTTTGCTTCTGGCAGTCCCTTCCTGGCCTGGTGGAGTTTGTCACACGCCCCATGGGACAGCTTTATAGTGACATGTTTGATTTGCCCTGTCGTCTCATAATGTATTCACACAGGCAATCTCCTTGGCCACCTTGTATGATATAGGTGAAGTCGATGGTCGATAGATTTTTAAGAAAGGAAGCTATAAACCCAGGTATCGACTCCCTGGCTCCGAAAAATTTCTCTTTTTTTTTTTTTTGTTCTTCCTTTGCACATATTCCCTTAATTTCGCCAACTTCGGTTTCCAGTTGTATAAACCACACTTTTTCCAGGGTACATTTGCTCCAGGTGCTCAACTATACATCCCGGCAAACGTTCTCAATCTCGAAACACAAACAGATTTACTCATTTAGGTACCATGGCAGAAATGAGATACATCAGCCCTGATGGCGGCCCACCCCTTGGAGGAATACCTCCCCAAGATTTTGCCTTGCTCCCAGCGTTTCATATGCCACACTTCATGGCATACCCCTTTGTACAGAATCCTCCTCCCCCAGGTCCGCCACCCGCCTCGGCCCCAGCCCAAGCTCCGGCCGCAGGGGCACCTGCAGCTGCCCCTGCACCACAGGTTAGTACTTTCCTATTAGCTATCTACGCTGTCCAGTATGGACTAACAGATCAGATAATATTACCCCAAACCTTTACGATCAACGTTCCGCCTCCGGCTTCAGCGCCGATGGCACCAGCTTCATCTCCACCTAGGGCTCCCAACCCAAGCCCACCTGCTGCGGCTCCAGCTCAAGGCCGTCGCTTACCCAGTGGTGCATATCCTCCAGATAGCGAACGGGCTATGGTCCTTCCAACTGGGCAGGGCTATATTTTCCCGAAGAAGCATACAACATTACATATTATTGAGACATTCACTGCACCCTGGGACAATCCTGGTGGCACTTTCCAATGGCGCTCGTATCGTGTTCCTTCTTCGATGTCAATCTCGGAACTCATAGATCAGCTCTGTCCGACAAAGACACAAAACGGCCGCGATGCCACAAGCCGTGGGATCATAGAGTGTCTTGAGATTGGTGATGGGACATGGCTCAAAGGTTCAGAATTTTGGATCGGAGGTCGTCGTGGCGGTGATGATAATATGAAGCGTCGTGTCTCTCAGAGCCTTACAGCCGTCGGTTGGACTGAGCAGCGAGGAACCGTCGCTCAGCCAGTCTGGATAACCATAAATATTGCAGTCTGACCTGGTGGTCATGATAAGGTCCGGTCTGTGGCATAGTAAGCAGGTGCCATGGTAAGAACACGCATATGCTCTGCTACCAAAAGAATCATCGCCATGCTATTCTTCATTTCCATGCGCGGCCTCGAATTAGTTTTCTTACATTTGATTTCCATTTGGATATCCATTAGTTATCATGTTCTTATAAGGTTTTCCATGTTTGTCACTTCTAGATGTTCCTGGTGCAGGGAGAGGCATGCTATCTTGTCGCATTTTACTGTTATAGTTCCTTTCTAGAAATAAAATCTCAATACTGACCACCATTGAGAGAGACTATTTTTACCAAACAAGACTCATCATAGCGGCGATGTATATAGGCTCACGAGTGACAATCTTGCAGCGCATACATTTAGCCATGAGTCTTATCTAAAAGTGACGTCGGGCCTTCCTCCCCTAACGAACTCGCCCGGGTGGTCTAGTTGGCTATGATTCTCGCTTAGGGCCTTAACCCTAAGTACTTATATGCGAGAGGTCCCGCGTTCGAATCGCGGCTCGGGCCCATTCTTTTTTGTCGTTTTCATTTTTTAATATCCTCTTACACTCACTCACTCCTTCCACTTTTTACCACCGTGACAAAAGTAGAAAGAATGACCCTTATTCCCTTCTATTGTAGTTCGTTATTAATTACATCCAGGAGTTATCTTCCACGCTTATCGTCCAGCTCGTTTCCCTTTTTAGCTGCGGCTGCTTTTAAGTTTTGGCACGTGACTAATATCTGCCAAGCATCGCAGCTCTTTTTCTCATCTTTCAACGTTCGTTGCGCTTCGGGGGCCGTCAAGCTCGCCAACAGGAGACTGAGACCCGATGGGCCCGTTTTCTGGAAGGATGAGACCACTCTGCGCGAGTTCAGTTGGGAAATATTCAACTGTTCTATACCGAAGGTGCCTCTCTACCACACCAACACGATTTAATGACCATCAAACCAACCCGATCACTCTACGATGCGCGCAGGTATTTGAACAATCAAAATCAGGTACAGGGCCAAGTTCCCTCGATCACAAGGAACTACGAGTGCAGGGCCATGTCAGGTTTCTCAGGAAACAAAAACGCTTTGCATTTGCGCATATCTCGGACGGGTCGTCCCTCCAACCAATCCAAGCAGTCTTGACCCCAGAACAAGCAACAAAGTACGTCCCGAGCCTCAGAATACAACATATGCCCGTTTAGAGCTATTTTCTAGGGCAGGGAATCAATCAATGGTCGCGGAGAGTAATTGACGTTGCGTAGCTTAACTCAGGGCTCTGCAGTTGAGGTTACAGGGATATGGCAACCAAGTCCTCCGGGCAAACAGCAATCGCATGAGCTCCAAGCAACAAAAGTTGACATTGTGGGAGAAGCAGATCCTGCAGTAAGTTCAATGCTTTTTTTACCATACTTTGTTTATATTCATGATTTTCGTCTGCTTGCTTTATTATGTCATTTTGCTAACAGGCTTCGCCCTCAACCCAGACGTACCCGATCCAAAAAAAATTCCACACACCAGATTTCCTTCGCCAGTTACCACATTTACGCCTACGTACCCCATTCAATGCCCTTCTCTCCCGATTGAGGTCGGAGTTCATATACCAAGTGACAGAGGAATTCCGCTCCCACCGTCACCTCAATTTTGTTCAAGTTCAGCCACCATTAATTACCTCCTCTGATTGTGAAGGAGCAGGGGAAGTGTTTAGTATAAAACCTCGAGATGTCGTGACCGAGGAAGGTAAGGCGGTTGAATTTTTCAAATCGCCTAAATATCTTACCGTTTCATCACAATTACATCTTGAAGCTTATGCGGCAGAATTGGGTAATGTTTGGACTCTGTCTCCCACCTTCAGAGCAGAGAAGAGTGACACACCCCGCCACTTGAGTGAATTCTACATGCTCGAAGTAGAAATGAGCTATGTGGATTCCCTCGAACCGCTCACTGCCTTCGTGGAAACGCTTCTACGCAATATGACTCAAAGAGTTTATAATTCCCCGGTGGCACAAGAGCTTTTCAGTTTTAAAGTGGCTGATGATCTGACAAAGGACACCAGCAATGCGGATCTAGAAAAGAGATGGATGGCTCTAATGGAGGGTCCCCGGTGGCCGCGCATTACGTTCGCACATGCGATTAAATACCTTCATGAGGCTGCCAATACAGGTCGAGTCACATTTGACTTCTCTCCATCTTGGTCGGGGGGGCTGCAGCTTGAGCATGAAAAGTTCCTTGTTGACACAATTGGCAAAGGTTTGCCTGTTTTTGTTACTGACTATCCTAAGGCTGTCAAACCATTCTATATGTTGCCTTCAAGCGGCTCGTCCAACGAAAACGGGGAGACGGTTGCATGCTTTGACCTCCTTCTCCCGGAGATATGTGAGGTTGTTGGCGGGTCACTCCGTGAACATAGACTTTCACCGCTCATCCAAAATATGCGCGAGCATGGCTTGCTGAAACTGAAAGATTCAACGCCTGAACCCTCTTCTGCCGTTGACGCCAAGGCTCCCTACCCTCATCTCCTCGCTAATGAGGAATTAGGCTCAATCCAGTGGTACGCAGACCTGCGAAGGTGGGGGACCGTACCACATGGCGGATTTGGACTTGGCTTTGATCGCTTCGTCGGGTATTTGGCTGGCGTATCCAGTCTCAGAGACCTTGTCCCCTTCCCCAGGTATTTTGGAAGGGCGGATTGCTAAACGACTGCGTGTCTTGGTAGTCTCCACCGGCATACTTGTACGATATATATAGAAGAAGGGATGGGCTGTACAAATAGATCCAACAATTGTTTTTTGTTTTTGCTTGACCCGCAATATCCATCAGGTTCGTTTCCACCTGATGTTTGTTTCCATGAATATCCCCGAATCCATGGTGAATGAACACCGCAGGCAAGTGATTTTACATATCATCTCCAGCCCGTTTTGCTGGGGTAAGACACGTCAAAGCATATTGGATTCTCACTTTTCTTGTCTCCAGTGTTATCCATATGACAGGTCCTGTTGGATATTAAGTCCTAAGGATATATCCGCATGCCTCAGCAGGTGATAGCGTTCGATTTGTGGTTGCGAAACGGAATGGGGACAGAAAAATGGCGTCTCTGTGACCCAAAACCGGAGATAAATTATATCTCCCTCATATGCTCCTCAAGGCTACTTTTCTTCTTTTAAAGGGAAGATATAAGAAAACGACAAGACCTTGGAGCTCTTGGCGCTTATGGGATAGGGCGAAAGTGAAACTGAGGGGATGATCGCTTTGCCCTTATCTGTGTCAAAGTTGACTGCCTATTTTCGCTTGATCAATCATTGACTGAGTCCATCTATCCTCCCTTCCCATCCGAAGTTGATTGATTGATCGATTAATTAATTGATGACTTGACCAACCCTCCACGCCACGATATCATTCCTAGTCGGACCACACAGGGAGTTGTCCGACTCCTTTCAAAAGGAACGAAGGCCAACCCGTCCGCTTCGTTCCTTTTTTTTTTTTCATGCCGTCCACATGCAACTCGGGGGTGAGAATTATCCTGCAGAAGCCGGAGGTCTGGTTTGGCGTCAAAGGATGGGATGGGAATGCTAAGCCTAGCACTTTCACACTCTCCATCCTGCCAGCCAACCTTCCCCATCCTTCAGAGCTGGAAACGAAAGAAAAGCGACCCATCACCATGGCAAGGGTCGCAGACTAAGAAGGGAAAGTTACCCCGCAAAGAGCTCAGAAACAGTTTAAGAATCAGAAATCACCTCGTATTCCGATCTCTTCCTGCTGCATCGCAAGGCAAGGATACTGGTTCAATGGTATGGCCCGACTCAGCATCGTGGCTAGTCAAGGGAGAATAAAAGCAAGTAAAGTGCTTCTCCGTACGGCATCTCCGTTTGCGTGGGATAACTATATATATTTATTATTAGAATCTCTTCGCATTCAAGTCATGCGAGCGATAAGGTCAACAGCCCATCCCGCAATCACTAAACCCAACTCAGATGTTAGCTGATATTTTTCAAGGCTGCCGCCCCAAGAAAGAAATGCCACTTTTCCCAATGCATATGATTATGCGAGATTATCATCGACGGACATGCTTGTTGCAAATATGCGACGTAAGGTTCAAGGTGGAATATTTTTGTACCTTTTTTTTTATTTCGACCCTTTTACTCGCACAGCAGCGGGATGACAATCAAGCTCAGCGGGTATGATGCGGTCGACCATTCCAACGGTGCCTTGACGAGGTCGCAGCAGCCTGGGTCTGTTCAGCAAGCGGGAAACAAAAAATAAAAAATAAAAAAAAAATTGGCTCAACCAACGACAGGATCCATTCATTGTCTGGGGGCTTGCTTGACAGTTGGGTGGCATATCACGGCCCGCCCCTTTTAAGCTTCCGTCCGCCTAAACGATATTCGCCATTTTCGTTCATACAAGATGGTTTTCACGTACGCTTCTCCTCTCTCGTATTAATATGCGTGAGAAACCCAGAGCATCGCGAACACAAAGAGGGAAGAAGAACTCTTACAATAATCAACAGACAATCTGTATCCGTACTCTGGATGTCTGGCCCTATTCGCGGCTCTTCATTCCGCTAATTAGCGAAAACGACGCCACCCTGCATGGCACCATTGAAAAAAAGGGAGAGGCGTTTGTTGTGATGGCATTTCTGGAAGGTCACATTAGTTCAAACGGGCTCTTGGCTCAGCTTTTGCGACCCGACCAGACGGACCAGTTCCTAGGAGGCCAGACGTATTGAGCGCTAAGGTCTCCCAAGAAAGGGAAACGAATTCCCACACGAGCGTCGGGATTTGGGTAGATACCGAAAATCGTACACCTGGGCGTCGATGTGATTCACCCGCCCAGACAGGCATCGACTATTGCCTGCAAGGAGTGTGAACAAGGTGGCGTATTCGAGAACATGCCTGAGCCCTGTCTGCCTGTGCTCAGGTGCGGCAAGCTGCCGCCCTGTTTGAGCCGACCCAGCCGATCTCAATGAATCCCGACGTCGATCCGTTCAGCATCTAATCCAACTCTTGAGCGGTTGATAATCGGGCGAGGACAGAATAAAGGAGCAACTTTCGTCGTGCTACCGCTCTTCTCTTGCTGTGGTACTCTGGATTTTGTTGTCAATTCATCGATAAATGTGGCTTTCTCTGGGCTTAGGGAAGTGGGGTCTTGAGCGCATCATCCTGCCTCTGTGAGGTATTATTACTCGATAAAAATGTCCGAATACGAGGAACAAAAACAAGCCATTGTCATGGATGGTTCCTGTTAGTCGATGGGTATTTTTAAGCCTTTTCGGCGACGTTCGTGGACGGAGTATCGGTGGCCCAATTTACCTGTAATCTGGAAAAGGCCATTTTATCTATTTATTCTTGTATTATTCTATATCCATGGTCTTTAGTGCCCTTTTTATTGGGAAGGAGATGGACCCATACATATAATAATGGTAAAGGGATGAACGGATGCGCAAGTTTACTTGGCGACTAACCCTGCGATTACAATTACTGAAATCCAGACGTACAGAATGGTACCAAGCAATTATTCGAACCCCGTGTTGTCATGCGGATGCGGAAAAGCATTCTTTCCTTATGCTCGTTTTATAGACACTCTATCTTAGTTTTATCTTAGTTTATGCGAAAATTACACGTTTTTAAAGTTGTTGATGCCAAGGTGGATGCCACAAGAGAAGAAGAAAAAAAAAACTTGCTTGGAGTGATCGGAGAAAACATCCGGTACCCAACAGCTTTTCTTGTCCACTTCGAATTCAAGCACAAGCCAGGGAAAGAAAAGGTAAGCTGCACCGGACAAGATCGCGTAATGTGCGATACAAAAATCCAAGACAATGCGCAAGTCACTTTGACTCGAACTCCTCCTGCTCTGCACCCGGGGCAGCCTTCATGAACGCTCGCCCTTCATCTCCAACGCCAGGCGCACTGCTTTCGTTGGCGTCTTCCTTTTTATATATTGAAGTGTATATTTACTTTTTCTTGGCTTGCGGTGGAGCCCGCTCGAAATTATGCATAACTAAAAACCCTAATAATAACCTTAACCGGGCCCATTTTTCTCCACATCTCTGCCAATAAACGCCAAGAAAAATAACCGCTAGTAATTCGGCGCATGTGCCTCTTCCTTTTTTTTTTTTTTTTTTTCATTTTTTCTTGCGTGTTAATTAATATTATCAATTGATTTGATTCTAATATTAATAATTCTGTCACGCCAGAACTGTCGTACGGAGGTCCCTTTTTCTTCGCATCGATGATACATATTCCGTGCTTTCGTGCAGCCGAGATGGCACTTGTTTATATATGTTTGGGCGTTTGGCGCTCAACAGAGCATTGTAGTGGTGGGTAAATAACCTCCTGTCTAAATTTCTACAAGTAATAATTCTTTTAATCATGACCACACTCGCTCTAATTGTATCCATTTTATCATCCACCGAGCGTGTAGACATGCCCGTTTTATACTTACTACACTCTGTTCACCCCTGCATGATATCTGTACAGAAACACAAAGTGACCCTCTGCTCTGCCGGCGTCCGACATAACAATCCCCTCATACTATTGAACTTAGCTCCCTTTCATCTCACACATGGAAACCAACTAGGGTATGAGCGCATTTTCAGGGCAGGGCCTCAAATTAAGTGAGAGCTGAATGTGCCAGCCATCTTGTCCAAGCTATTTTGCCCTACGGAGTTCGATCGCCTTATTATTGCCAGATGCAACGGGCATATGGATGATGGACGCGGGTAATGTCTCTATTAATTTCCACCGCTGATCATGGTTCGTTGCACGTATCACTCATCATCACAAACAGATAAAGTGGTTAATAATAATTGGTTTACATTCGGACATTATGCCTTAGCCTTGAGTATCCCTGGGCCCTTCCCTATCCCCCCCCCCCCCCCCCCCCGCCCCCCGGCACTTCGCCGAGGATCAAGAACAAGAGGTTGCTCCGCCGATGACGGCAATCAACTCCTTGGTTCCGCACTCTTTGGCGGAGATGTTGGATATCTCAAAGTCCACGAGGGATCCAACGGAAGCGCTTCCCCGACGGCCAACAAGCGTGCAGCCCGACCGGAAATGGGGAGCAGGTTTAGTTACTGCGGCCAAGGCTATTGACTACATAAAGCTTGTTATAGAACCAACCACCGAGGACATCACGCTGTTGCTCAACCTCGGTTTGTGGTCGTTAAAAAAAAGGGTGAAGAACAAAGCTGAGCACAGAAATCCAGCACCACATCAGCTCCTGAGCCCCGAAAAATCAATGTAGTGTGCGTGTGTCTCTGTGTCGGGGTTTAGCCAGCCACCTGTCCGCCTACCAGCCGGTTTCCAGACTTCAAGAGCACATACAGCTCACTAGTTGGATGCTAAATAGCCTGGGTTGGAATGGTATGTTGCGAACGAGCTATTTATCCCAAACCCCTTAAAGCAAAAAAGCCTCTCTCCGCACGCTCTGCTTCTCCTCCCCCTTTGAGGCGCGGTATGAAGCATAAGCAACGCCTCGGCTAACGTTTTTCTTTCTCGCTTGCTCGTTCAGCTAATATTAATATTCCAAATAAAATAAGAATCGAGTTTGTCGTCTTGTGTCAGAAAATAGCTGCACGACGAATCAACGAGTTATCCGTAACGCCACAAAACCCCCACAAGGAGAAAAGCAAGTGTGATATTTCCGCTTGGCAAGCTTGGCTCTCTGGACGTCACAGGTCGTTGCTTTCTCGAGGCAAAAGGACGGAATTACGTGAGTGTACCTGTATTTCTGGAGGATGCAAGAACGGGGCCCATGAGCAAAGGATCCCGGGTTCATGTGGCTGGGTGTTACCCACGCTGTTCCCGTATGTATCTATCTATTTTTTTTTTTTTTTCGCCTGTTCGCACGCAGCATGGCGATGGGACGGTTATGAATCATTCGAACAAAATAAAGCCAGGCGCTGACTCAGGGGGGGAGGACCTTTATCTCCAGAACCAACAGTTCTTTTCTGTCATCCGTATGATAAGTCGACACCCGAGCGCGAAAACGAACAGTGTTGGCGATTAACCCATGCGCTAGCTAAGCAACGTCGCATCCTGGCATTTGCATTCACATTCACAGTTCAGCGCAAAATAAAAAAAAAAAAGCGAAGATCTGCCCTTCTCTTTGCCCGTCATATTTCCCCTTGTAGGCAATAATAATAATAAAGAAAGAGTCCAACATCCGAATCGGATGATACTTATGTAGGGCATCCTGCTCCTTTTTGCGTGCAGCGGAGCCAACCCCACAAACGCGAAGAAGACGATAGAATTTAACCTTCCTAAGCATAATTAAGGTTCCGCCAATGGACCCGCGAATTCGCTTATAAACTTGGCAGCGTCAAAGGTATTGATGGCGGTATTCGTATGTACGGTACTAACGCCAAGGGTAGCTGGCTCAACAGGCCAACTTGCCCAGATTTTCGCGGCCCATCGACGGAGCAGTTGTATGGAGTATCCCTTTGGCTGTTTCTCTTTC
The DNA here is from genome assembly GCA_018357685.1 of Trichophyton schoenleinii. Taxonomy (NCBI): domain Eukaryota; kingdom Fungi; phylum Ascomycota; class Eurotiomycetes; order Onygenales; family Arthrodermataceae; genus Trichophyton; species Trichophyton schoenleinii. Next base: position 5,997,460 of record WOFF01000001.1, read on the forward strand.
TTTTTTCTCTCCCCCCTTTCCCTCCCCCCCCTCTCCCCTTCTCCCACCACTGTCAAGGGGGGTGATGTTTCCTTTTTGCAAAACATGATGCCCGCAACAGACAGCGGAGAATAACATCGTGGCTCATGCATTGATCCGCATGTCAAGGAGACATAAGGGTACAGAAGCGGCACGAAGGCAGAGTACCGACCACGCCTCAGAGCGGAAAAGAAAAGCACTAAGAGACTTGGCTGTGGTCCGTGGACATGCTTAGTATTCTTAAATTCTTTAAATTGTCCTGGGAGAGTTCGCGGGTGGACAGCGAACGAGAGGACAGGCTGTATGGGCCTTTCTGGGCCCCACGGTGGTACTCTTCCCAACCAACAGGCTGCCCAGCCAAGGGTACTATGCCGGCGATCTTGCTCTCGATATTCCGATTTTACCGTTTCCCTTTCGAACACGACCCACGTCAGGAGCAGAACAGTATGACGTTTGGGCCGAGCCATCCGGCAAACGATCACAGGCAAACCCACCGTTCCACGCTGAGACAGCAATAATAATGCTTCGCCGTCACCGCGAGTGACCAACACCACCACCCAGCGTCCAGCGTCCAGCGTCCAGCGTCCACCCTGGCCCATCCGACCGATTCACTCCCTTTCCTCCGTCCCCCGCCTTTCGCTTATCATAACACAACTATCTGTGATGGGCAGCAACACCAAGGGAAAAAAATAAAAAATAAAAAATAAAAAACACAAAAAACACACACAACATCTTAACACAAGACGATAAACAAGGATCACAGTGTAACTCCATTAGTAACAAGCGTAATGCCAAGTCCACTTTAGGTTTTTAAGGTTTTTGGCTTTTTGCTTCTTTTTTTGCGGTACAAAAAGGGTTAAAGTTTGCGGCAAGGGGCGTATTAGAGTTGCTGCTTGGACTTGGACTTTACATAAAACAGCAAGACGGCGAGAGAGCAAGACAGCAGACAGCGACAGCAGGCAGCAGACAGAGTACTCCGTGGTGAGTACGGAGTAGAGCATCAGAGCAGTGCGAGTGCGGCGGGATGCGGCCGGCGGCGGCGCAGGAGGTGCGCGAGGGAGAAGGACGGTGAGGCCGCTGGGCCATGGGATCGACGGGCAATCAAACAATCGATCGTTCGCTTCCCTGATTCTGCTGTTCGGGCGCGCCTTTGGAGCTTAGGTCTTGGTCCTTAGTTAACCCAGCACTCTGATACATACATGTGTACAGAGGAGTGTCGCTGAGATAGCACTTATCAGCCATTCCGCTTAGCCGCATGACAAGAACGAGGGAGGGAGGGAGGGGAGGGTTGCGAGCAGGACGCCACAAACTTTCGGCCAAGCTTTGCTTTCTTTTGCGTTTCTTCTTTTTTTTTTTTTTGCTTTGCGTTCTCAAAAAGCACAACGTGGCTTTTGCATCCTTTCGGGACGAAGCAGCAGCAGCAGCAGGAGGAGGAGGGAGGCGGGCGGCCTGGCCTCGCCAACTAACAGTTTTGGCTACCGACCAGTGCTTAGCAATCCAAGCTTAACCTGCCTTTTTTTTTTTTTAGTACTATATTTACCTCTCCGTCAGAACGTTCCCAAGCTCTTGGTGTTGGAAATGTCTTGGGACAGAGCGAGAGGTAGAGTGAGAAGTCGCCCGTCGCCACAGCCAGCGCCATGCCATGCCATGCGCTCCTCCCCCCCAACCCCTCCCCTATTTTTTTTTTTTTTTTTTCAAATCATTTCGGTTTATCCACTTGCTTGGCTTGCGTCCTATAAAACGCTTTTGTATCATGCCATGTCCCAGTGTGCCAGGTCGGAGTACCTCGCCTTGCAAAATGAAGAGAGATAAGAGAAAAAAGCTCCCTTCCTCCATTAGTTATCCCTTCCCCCCTCGCCTATTAGCAGTGTAACTCGGCAAGTGACTGCTTCTTGGTTCGTGCAACGATGCTGGGGAAGTCATAATAATAAGATGACGGAGAGAATGACTCCCTGTGGCGGCAATGGCAGCGGAGAGGATCGATCTGCTGCTGTTTTCGAATATTTTGTATAAAAATACGAAACCGGCGCTGAGCAGTGGATCTGGTAGAAACGAGATGCTGCTGCTCTCTTGCCATCCTTTCTCTGTCTGTCCGTCAGCCTTCATTCAGCAGCCTTGGATGGTAGCAAGCAATATACAATATATATACATACGTGTATATATGTAAGAAAGTCCGGAGTACGGAGTAACAAACTTCGTGCTGGGCATGCTTGTGTTTTTTTTTTTTTTTATAGCAGCCCTCCTCCTCCTCCGCCGCCGCCGGAGTTAGCTCCTGATAGTACGGAGTAAGTCGACTCGATGGATGCTCAGTCTCGCATCCCATCCCATCCCATCCCCCCTGGCGGTACAAGAAGCCTGCGTACGGCCCACCGTCCACTCGTCTTGTTCTGCTCTGGCTTCCCCTTTGCATCTCACGTGGCATGTCTGCCATCCAATCTTCCTTCGTTCTTCTTTCTGCAAAGTGCTTTTTCTTTGCTGCCTCTTCGTTGCTTTTTGCCGGCTTCTTGTTTTATTTTGCAAAGTCTATAAAAATTAAACAAAATTAAAGAACCGCAAGAAATCCACCGGAGCCAGAAGCCTCCTCAGGGCTGATGCTTTTTCTCACTTACATATACTCCTACGCTACCCAGTTTTATTCTTAGCTCCCTCTCATTCTTCCTCCTTTTATCTCGACCTGTTGCGTTCTTCGATTAGAGTCAACACCTCAACTTCCAGCTTAGACGCCCTCACAGATAGGTAGACGGTGATCGAAGGGGTATCAAAAGACCATAGCCATAGGTAAGCTGACCTTTATAGTTTTACCATAGCTGCTCCTCTTTCTTGTTGCTGTTGTTGTCCCTTTTGCCTTGTTTGCCTGGCCGTCAATCTAGTTCGGCGTGTTCTCGATCTTAGCTGTGCCGTGCCGTTGCCGCCGGCCGCACCACAGCTGTGATATTTGCTTGTCCACGGCCTGTAACAGCTAGAATCTTTGTCTCAGAGGTTGCTCTAACCGTCGATGCTGGGCCCTTTTCCTCTTTCTTACCACCATTTACCACCTTTTTTCCTCTTTGTTGTCGTCGGTTTCGTGCTGGCTGCTCTGATATCGATCATTGCTGCCCCTCCCGAAACCTCTTCCCTTTTTCTCGCCTCCCTTTTTCCGGGTATTATCTTCTTTTTACTGCAGTTTTCACCTCGCTAGCAGTAATAAACAGAGAGTAATCTGCAGATTTCTCGTCTTTCTCTGTGGTGGTGCGCTATCAAATAAATATCTGTCTTCTTCTTCTTCTTCCCCACCCCGGATATCTGAGAGTCGGCGCTTGAGAAACCCTTGAACGAGAACCCCATCGCTAATCACAGACACAAAAACCGCCGATAGATCTTACATGAAGAAGAGGAAATAAAAAAGGAAAACAAAAGAAAAAAAGAGAAAGAGAGACGTTGTCTGGAATATCAATCCATCCTCGCGAGATCGATCCCTCTTGGTCGAACGGTTTTCTCTTCTCTACGCGCTTGCGCCTGAGACATCACAGCTACAGGCGCCGATGGAGACATATCACGGCCATGTTCGCACGCCTGCGGACGCGATCATCCTGTTCGAAGCATGTCGAATCGGCCTGCTGCCCAGAGTCCAGAGGAGACTATCAGAAAAGGAGAGACAGTCGATAAAGTCTGGCTCGGTGTTCGTCTGGGACGAGCGGGAAGCTGGCATGCGGCGATGGACAGACGGCAAGTCATGGAGCGCCAGCAGGGTATCGGGCAGTTTCTTGACATACAGAGAGATGGAAGGGAAGCGCGGAGGCAGCCATGCTGCTCAGGCTTCGAGGGCCGGGAAGACGCCGGACAGCACGAGAGGCAGCGATGAAGACGCCGGCGAGGGTGGTGAAGAGGGCCCTGACGGCTACCGATACAAGCCAGACGGCCTCATGAAACAGTCGTTCAGCATAACGACCTCGACCGGACAGCATCTTCACTTGATCAGCTACTACGCCCGCTCCCATCCAACCGTCCCCGGCCTCAACCAGCCCTCGACCGACCCGTCGTTACGGCATATACAGCCGCAAAAGGGCCTATATCCAGAATCCAGCGTCAACGACCAGCAGAACCTCCCGGTGGTCACTAGAGGGCCTATGGCCGGCACTGCGTTCTCAGTACCGCCTCCTGTACAGCACTATGCCCGTCCGGCGGCAGCTCACCCGCATGGATACTCTCCCAATACTTATAACTGGCCGGTAGCACACCCGCCGCCGATGAATGGTCAACCGCATCCTGCGCAACCTGGATACCCCCCAGGAAGCTATCTTCCGCCACTATCAGGCGCCAACGGCCCTCCGCAGTATCAATACGCTCACCCCCAGCACCCTCATATGCCGCCCTCTCAACCAGTCTACCCGCCACAGTACGACCGGCCTCACCCGGCTGATGCTCCGCCTGGGCCCGTTGCTCATGCCAGTAACAGCCATAGTGCTAGTCCTCGCGGGTATCCTTACTACGCCGCTGCAAGATCACCAGGTCATCCACAGGCTGGCCATATGGGACCCGGAGAGCCGGTCTATCAGGCCGGCGGTAAACCAGACGCACGGCATAGTGTATCTTCTACCGGTTCACACTCACCAAGAGAAGCAATGAGCTCGCTACAGCATACACCCATGAAATCTCCAGGCATGTCACATATCAATCGATCGCCCCAGCAGTCAAGCCCACAGCAAAATGGTCACAGCCACGTTCAAATGCATGGCCACGCTCATACCCACCCGCTTGATGTTCCGCCCGCTTCATCGGCCACTGCTGTACCCAGCATAAATGCTCTGATGAACGGTCCGCCACTCAATGACAGTGCCCGTATACCAGGCTATCACCAGGGAGTTCCAGCTCCCGGCATGGCAGGTGACGGGCCAAAGGACATCCCCAGCGAGAAGATTGGGTTCGGCGAAGATATGCGAGCCCTTCGACAACTAGATAGGGTGTTTACCGCCTAGTCTTTGAACATACATTCTCTCCCTTTCCCCCCCATTCAGCCTACCCTCTTCTCCCCGACGCTTTTACGATTCCACCACATTTATTTTCCTTCTCTTCTTCGATATCCGTTGCCGAGTCCGAGTCTATTCTGGTGTGGTAACCTATCTCCCCATTCTCACTCCCTGTGTGCGTTCATGTCTGGTTTTCTTTCCTCACTCTCTGTTCCCTGTCTCCTTTGTTACACGTTTCTATCCGGCATTTTCTGTTTGCGGTTTTTAAGGGATGATTCTAGCATTTCAAGTCCGGTGGCGGGTCATTAAATGGGTCTTGTTACATTTTCTTTCTATTGTTTCCTGTCTTAACTGCTCCGTCTGTTTCTCTGTCTCTTCTCATCATGGGTTCACCACGGCCGCAAAAAAGTTATCGGAATAAATTCGGACGGGCAAATGGAGTTGACCGCTGTTTCTGTCTCTGTTTTTCTTCTTCTCTTTCTTCCGTTTTCCTCCCCTTATTCCCCTCTCGTTATGTGTCTTGCCGCCCTATACCATCGAATCTGATATCCGTTTTTGATTCCCAACGACGTACCCCCTTTTTATTATTAACGAGCTACTTATAATTAACAATCGCTTCTTGTTTGCTACTCACTTTCCATCCCAACCTTCTACAGCGTATCTTCTGGCAAAACAGAGGCAAGAGGCCCAGATCAAGTCAACCTTGTGCTAACGGAACGGTTGGCTCCCTCCCTCCCGCTCCTCCACCTCCCGTATTCCTCCCACTGCAGCGTAACGAACAAATAAGAAACAAAGGCAACACCTTAAAATAAAAGCAAGCGTCGAATTACAACATTTGCCAGCCTATCTTGGCCATGTAAGCAAGTGGGTGGCAGACATGCATTGCTGATTTTTTTTTTTTGCGTATTCTTTTCTTCTTCCTCTTCTTCTGCTTCTTCGTCCTTCCGCATCCTTTTCCTTTCTTTTTGTCCCACTGTAACTCAAGTCATCCTTAACTACCCACCCGCTCCCTGGCCGTACGCCGTGTAACTCCTCGGCTCAGCGACTATCAAATGGGCCCAGGCATGTCTAGTGGGCGTTAACGCTGTACGGAGGAAGTATAGCAGAGAGGATTGACCCTGCGATAATACCCTACCAAAAAAAGAAACAAAGCAAAGACTGTCTCAGCGATCGACTGCACATCCAGCTGCGTTCCCTCAAGGGTCAGCAACGCCCTCTGCCTATCAAAATACAGAGAGCAAGAAAAGGGCGCCTGGCGAGCTCACGTTCAAGGGTGGCGGGAGACAGGGGAGCGAAGGGCGGAACAGCAAGGAACATCATATCCTAACCGACTTTACAGAGGATGTGTTTATATTGCCAGCCATCGAAGGGCCCATGTAGGGCCATGCAGGATGCAGTTTTGGATAATTGATTGTCTGTCTGTGAGCGTTGATCTGGCACCAGCAGGGGGCCAACTAGTGTGTTAGACTGTTAGTTCGCTGCTTAACTCAGTACACGAGGGTATAGTTATATTCTCTGCTTCTCCAGTTTCTAGACTCTGCGCATCTTCTCTTCTCTCTCTCTTTTTTTTTTTTTTTGCTTCCATCAGGGATCAGGGTTGTCAGACTAACTCGTTAACTAACGAACTAGTTACTTAATTAGTTGGTGAGCATTGCGTTTTTTGCTTTTTGGTGATTTCAAATGCCAATCAGCCTGCTCTTCAATGCCTGGGGGGGGCCTGTACAAACTATCACCAAGACGGGTTTTTGATACTCCTGAATTAACATCGAGATGAGATATCCAATTCATAAACGGGGTCTTCACTGCCTTGGGGTGTTGTTGCGTCAAGATACCACTGAAAGAAAATGCATACCATGGACCAACTGTATGTTATTATGGTTTTCAGGGTTCAGAAGTTAAGCAGTTAACTATGGGTCATCATGGGGAGATCCATGGTCTTAGCTGATGATACCGTTACCTCCAGCGGCAGCTATGGCGATACGATTAACGACTTACTACGGGTTGAAGCACATCCGAAGATAATGCATAGGACCAAGTAGGAGTTGATTATTAGAATTGACTGTGGCGATTATCTTAAATCTCAGGGGCGGCCAAATGATATAACATATTGAACCATGACCAAAACCAAGAGACGCAGCAATTACTCGGATTAACATCTACTTCTTCCTCAATACTTGTGAATCAGGGGTTGAGTACCAGTCGATTGTTGGTGTTGCGAATATGACGACTGCAACCTTGTTGACTCCGTTGTGTTATTAATGGATATCTAGTACTATTAAGAACAGACTCGATCGCATTGAACGTAAAATCCATGAAGCACGCTGATAACATCCCCTCTCTCCATTCTGTCTATTTGATAATTATTCGAGTGTTCTTCATCCATTGGTGACTTGGACAACCCCAATTCTGTGTGTATACTGGACAAAAGATAAACAACCAGGTAGATCATCGAGTCATTCTATATTGCTAGAAAAACATGAAGGAGTCCCAAAAAAATACATATAAAAATAACAATAAAACATATATATACTCATGCGATGAGATTAACATATATATTTGTCCAAACTAGCTTTGCGCTAGAGTTATATACCAGACACGGGAGAAGTGGTATCTGGGGACAGCCGGCCTATACATCAAGCATACTTCTGACACGCGGTTGATTTCTGGCCTGCGAGACAAGGGTTTCGCCGGACGACTGAGAAAACTGGCTCGCTGCACTGCTATGAAGCCGACCTGTTCTGGGTCCAGGCTCGACGGGTGCTTCGGTAGGTTCACTACCAGTAGACTGGGGGTTTGGAGGGTGGTGATGGTCATCTGTAAATGGGTCTGCGTTGCTTTGTGCTGGGGAATCGACGGAATCCCTATAACGGTTGGTATCAATAACGCCCATCTCCACCCTTTGTTCTATATTTCGTTGCGTCGGTCTGCCACCTCCAACCTCTGTAGTGAGAGCGCGGAGCCTTGCCTCGTAACTGTTTCCAACGTCTCCCTTAAAGTCTGGCCTCAGTCGCCTCCACCATGCAGGCTTCCTTCTGCCGGCTTCGATGCCAAGCTCAGTGTCACTGGCACGCCCACGCTGAATTCTCTGCCTTATCAGCTCCCTATCCTCGTTAGATTCTAGGTAGGCGAAAATATTGAGAATCGTGACTATCACGAGAGGTGGCCCGTATCCTAAGCCATATAGATACCCCGGATTGCCGTCATATTTCAGAGGGGATATTTGCCAGATAAAGGACGATGCAATATTGAATGCAACAGAAATTCCTGCCAGGGCAATAACGATAATGAACTTGGCTGGGATAGACATAACTATGGATATAAGCGAAGGTTGTCCCTGAACCTGCCACTTATATCTGAATAAGCTATGCCCCAGGCTGTAACATATTATGCAGATACTAAAGCCTGCAATGATGTTTCCGGCTTTGAAGCGGACATCAGTTGCTGCTTTCTTGGCTATAGCTTCTTGCTGGTCAAAAGTCCGTTGTTTCTCTATCGCCGACCATGATCTTGGGATGTATAGGAAGAACGACAAAAATGCAAATAAGTAAAATATCAGCGGCAGGAAGAGCTCTTGTCGCTCTCTCGTTGATTCTGCGGAGAATGCAGAACTATCTCGGTCAACTACCTGGCGTTCCTGCCATGATCCCCTACAAAGTATGTTAGAATAAAAGCGGGAGGAAACAAAATAAAGAGAAGGGCAGGTTACTAACCAGTGCCGGGCACCCTCCCATATCATGGCAAGCATCACGGGTATCATTAGGTAGTAGAAGAAGCTCTGCAAAATGATCGCGGTCTGAGGTAGATAGTCACGATCCACATCAATGCTCATGAAGCAGCTAACCACTCCGCAGACCGTAAGAAATATCATCCAATACCACTGTGCTCTCCTCCCAACAACTGTCCACCGCTTTTCAAGCGGTAGAAAGCGTTCGCCATGTTTTCGAAGGTTGATAACTGAAAGGAACAATGTGGCTGCAAAGAGAGCTGCAAATGCAATTCCGATGCTCCCCCGAGCTTTTAGACCTTTAATCGGGACATAGCATGATGTAGCGTTTATAAATGTTCCGTTTGACAGGAGAAGTGGCTTGTAGATATCGAACGTCAACCAGCATTTAGAGCCGTTCGAAAGCGTCCCGTTCGAATAAAGGGTATAATTAAAATAGTTCAAGGTCGTGGTATTGAAGTGAACACCGTTTATCAGCGTGTCAGTTTCGTTATCGCCAGGGGGGAACTGGAGAAGCTCCCGCATGGATAGGATTGTCATGGCGAACGGAAGCTGGGGAACCTGTGAAAACCAGCAGAATCAATCGCCTCGGGAAGCGAAATGGCGATGCAGCCAGGTGCCTATGGTCCCATTGGCAAGAGGGATAGACTGCTCATGAACGGAGGCCTATCCGGTGGAAACGGAAGGGAAGTGTAGTCCTAACGGACTATTTTATTTACCTGCACGGCAACTTCGGAAAGAAAAATCGACGTCATGGCGTTGCTTATGTAATATATCACGTGAATTCCACTTTTTAAGCATAACCTTGATTTTGTTTGATGACTAAAATAATGTTATTTTGGTGTTTATTTTCGTCTGTTTCAACTTCAATTCTTCAAGTTCAATGACTGGGTGGTAAGATTCTGCTACATGGCCTAGTCGGTGGATTTAGCATACAGCATTAAAGTCATGTCCCATATTATCCTTGTTTCTGGTATCTCCCTAAGACATGTTCATTAGCTCCACAAGCTATCTCCTCGTTCGCTGAAAGGTGTCAGTTTTAGCGGTAATTTATTTGATACCATTGTGACGCCAAACGGCACGTTCTAATAGAAGAATTTATATAATTTTAGTATTTAATTAGTATTTATTATATTAGTAATAGAAACTAGACTTAATTAGGTATAGTGTAGAGAGCCTCCTAATATCCTCTTTTTATATATATAGGGATATTATATACCTTATAACTATATATTGTTCGAGTAGCTCGTTACTTAGTATTCTTATTCCTTAGAAGGTATTACCTTTTATACTAGTAGTATACGCAAATTTAATATTTATTTAAAGGAACACATATGTGCTTAAGCAGCTTGTTAAAATATTGGCTTAGTAGCTATATTAGTAACTCTAGTAGGCTAAAGAGCTTTTTATAGAGCTACTCGCGAAATAAGAGGTGGCTAATTAGTAATATAATACTATTTAACTACTCTATAAGAACGTAGCGAATACGATAGGTATTAATAATAGATATATCGATAAATTAGAATAGGAGAGGTAGCTAGTTCCTATAGCTTAGTCTATAGGTTTTATAGCCTTCTCTATACTAATTTACTAGATCTACACTATTTATTTAATAGTTATAGTTATCGATAAGGGTAGGTATCTCTATATTTTATTTAGTCTTACTCCTAAAAGCTCTCTAAGCTATTAAAGTGCTATAAAGGTGGGCCCTCCATTATAATAATATAAGGGTAGGCGTTTTAGTAAAAGGGTGCTAGGGTGCTTTATAGATAGGTTAGGTATAGTAAAGTATTAATAAACTCTCTAGTTATAGAAAGATACCTTAGTATCTAGCTTTAAGGTTATAGCTCTAAGTCTAGCTTAGCGTATTTATACTCTCTAAGTTCCTTATCTATAATAAAGCTAGTATACTAATTAAGTCTAATATAAGTATAACTTAGGAATATTAGATAAATAAAGGGAAGTATACTTATATTAATTAGTACTATAAAGCTATAATTTACTATAAAGGTTACTTTAATTATAAATATTAGAAGATAACTCTAATTAAGGTAGGTAATAAGTACCCTTATATATATATTATAGTAAGGTCCCTTATTTTATTATTCTACTTAGGTCTTTTTATAGATCTATATTCTAAGGTTCTAAATTAGATCTACTCCCTAAGGTCCTATTATAGACTTTTCCTCTAAGGTTCTATTATAGATCTATCTATATTCTTAGTATTTAGGACCTCTTTTAGTTATTATATAACTTAGAGACTTCCTAAAGTTATTCTATCCTATAACCTTATTTAATAATTATACTTATCTAGGCTACGCTACAGATAGTCTATAATATTATCTCCTCCTCTCTTAATAAATTATCTTAATTATTAGTTTATAAATAGTAAGTATATTTCCCTATTATATTAGGTTAGTAAGTCTATATTCCTTTTTTTATTATAGCTTATTATTCTCTTAAATTATCTACTTATACTCTATATAATTATACTTTTAAGCGTACTTATTTTACTATAGTTATTAATTAGTATAGCTCCTTAGTAGAATTCTTATATAATAGCTACTTCTTTTCTTTAACTCTATACTTTATAATAGATTCTTCTAGTAAAAGTTATTCCTCTTATTTCCGCAAGAACTATACCTATATTAGTTAATTATCTTTCTAGAATTACTAGAAAGAGGAGAACTTTTAGTATTAATATTATTTAGGGAATTCAGATACTAATATCTATTTTTATCTAAATTAGGTGCGTAAGCTTTAATTTTAACTATTAAAAGCTTAAGAAGAGTTATCTATTATTATAGAGAAAAATTAATAAATTTATATATAGGTAATAACTTCCTTATCTACTATTTCTAAGCTTACTTAGTATAATAAGGCTATTTTAGGCTCCTCGACTTCTTCTACTCCTTCTTTTAAGGTGTTACTTAAGAGTTTTTTATCTAGTAATACCTCTTAATTATCTAAGTCGTGTTTTAAAGGCTCCTTATAAGCTTATAAGTATTTTCTAAATTATTATAGCTTTTTTATTTTACTAGATAGTAAATTTTTCTATTAATCCTTTTTTTATTTAAGATTCTTTCTACTTTATATTTTTATTCCTAGTTTTCTTTTTAGATTTCTAGTTTATATAGTTTAGCGTTCTAGAGTACTTTTTTAATTAATAAGATATAAAATACTAGATATATTTTTATATATTTTAGTAATTAGAGTTTATAGTTAACTTATTTAAGTTTCTCTAAAATCTTAAATAATCCTATTTTTTAGTAATCTAGTTTATTATTTAGTTTTATAGTTTTAATATTTTATTATAGTAGAAATACTTTCTCTCTCCTTTTAAAGGTTAGCGCTTCTATATATTATTTATTATAGTAGTTACTTATTTAGTAATTTAAGAATTCTAGTTCTTTTTTTATATTTTTATATAAATATTATAGTTTATCTACTAATATCTCTACTTCTTATATATATATTTTAGCTTTTCTAGATATTTTTATAACTTCTAGTTCTCTTCTATAATTTATAAAGAAAGGTATTATATCTATTAAGGCTATCTTAGCTCTATTATAAGTGAGCTATACTATTAGTAGTAATTTAATCTAATTATTCTATTTATAGTTAATATAGTATCTTAGATATTATTTAATAGTCTAGTTTATCTATTTACTTTATCTATCTATTTAAGAATAATAAGCTATAGATACTTTTTATTTAATCCTTGTTCTTTTAATAAGTATTATCTAGAATTTACTTATAAACTATATATCTCTATTAAATATAATTTTATCTAGTAATTTATAGTTTATAAAAACTATTATAATAAGATATATACTATATCTAATACTATTATTTTTTTAATAAAGGGAATAAAGTAAATATACTTTATTAGTTAATCTATAATTATTATAATTATATTATATTATATATCTATTTATAGCTCTTTTAATTATAGTAACTTTATAATAAAGTCTATTACTATTAATTTCTATAGTATATTCTTATATAGTATAGGCTATAAAAGTCTATATAGTATATATTAATTATTCTTACTTTATTAATAGATATTATACTTCTAGATATATTATCTAATATCTCTCTATATATCTAGCTAAAAGTAGTTTCTTATAATTTATTCTATAGTTTTTTTAATTCTAAAGTATCCTATACTTAAGTCGTCGTAACTTTCTTTTAGTATTTATTATTATACTTCTTTAAATATATATATTATTCCTTAATATAAAAGTAAACTATTCTCTTCTTAATATTATTTACTTAAGCCTGAGAGTTTCCTAACTAAAAGGTCTTACTCTAAGTATATCTATATTTTAGCTTCTAGAGTATTTATATTAGATATAACTATCCTAGTAGCCTTTAATACTTATATATTTAAAACTATATTACTAGTATTTATATCTAGATATAAGATTACCCTATATTCTCTTTCTTTTATTATTAAATCTAATTATCTACTTAATATATTTATAAAAGTATTTTCTATTCCTTTATAATATTATATTCTAAAGTTATAGTATACTAAGGTCTCTATATATTATCTTAATTATTATTAAATTAATTCTTTTATTATTATAAAGTATATAAGGTTTTAATAATTACTTATTACTATAATTTAGTATTTAGCTTCTTATAGCTCTTATTTTTATTTCTTAAATATAATAATAATTACTAGTAGTTCCTTATTATAGATATTATAGTTCTATTCTATAAATATTATTATTTTAGTATAGTATACTATAAGTTATGATTTTCTATTTTTATCTTTTTACTATAGTTTAACTTTAATAGTATAGTTTAATATATCTATATTAATATATACTTCTTTATCTAGATTAAAGTATAATTATATATCTTCTTATTTAAACTTTTCCTTTAATTTATTAAATACTAATTCTTCTCTATTAATTTATAGAAATTTTTTTCCTTTTCTAAATAGTTCTATTAATAGTTTTATAATTACTAAAAATCGGTAGATATATTATTAGTAGTAGTTTATAAGTCTATAAAATTATTAAATTTCTTTTACTATTATTAGTATAGGCTATTTATTAATTACTTTAACCTTATCTAAATCTATCTAGATTCCTTTTATTAATATAATATATCCTAAGAATTTAATTTCTTATTTATAGAACTTATATTTTAATACTTTAAGGTATAGACTATAGCTCTTTAGTTATTTAAGTATTATCCTAACTTTCCTTATATAATTATCTTTATTATCTTTAGTAAGGATAAGGATATTATCTAAGTATACTACTATATATCTATTTAGATACTTATATAGTATATTATTAATAAATACTTAGAATATTACTAATATATTAATTAATTTAAAAGATATAATCTAATATTTATAAAGTCTAAATCTTATTCTAAATATAGTTTTCTATTCTTCTTCTACTTTAATTTATATTCTATAGTAGGCTTTTTATATATCTAATATAGTAAACTATATTATATTCCTAAATTAATTTTATAGTTCCTTAATTAGGGATAAAGGGTATTTATTCTTAATTATAATATTATTAAATTATTTATAATCTATATATAGTTATAATAATTTATCTTTCTTTAATATAAAGATAATTAGGTATCTTACTAGTAATATTAATTTATATATATATTCTTTTTTTAGATTTTTATTAATATATATTTATAATTCTTCTAATTCTTTTTTTATTAATCTATATATTAGTTTATATATAAGCTCTATCTCTTCTTTAAGGGATATTTTATAATTCTATATTTAATATTCTAGTAAACTTTCTAATAGTTCTTATTCTCTAAATATTTTAATTAAATTATAATACTTCTAGGGTATTTATTATTATAATTTCTCTAATTTAGTAGTATTCTATTTTTAATAAATTATTCTCTATTTTTTCTATATTAATTAATTATTAGTAGTTTTTATAGTTCCCTTTTTAATTTAAGGTACCTTACTTAATATTTAATCTCTATTTTTACTCTTATAAGTAGCTATTAAGGTATCTAGATTCTAGTTAGAGTAGTTTTTCTTTCTACTATCTAATTATAATATATTATCTCTCTAGTTTATAGTCGGGTTATATTTTTATAATTATAAGTATCCTAAGATAATATTATACTCTTCTAGATTAGTTATATTAAAATACTCTTTTTTTTTATATTATTTATTAATATATACTTTTATACTAGTAGTTTATCTATTTATAATATTAGTCTATTCTCTACTAAGTCCTCTTAACTAGTATAGTTCTTCTTTTTCTTTTATAGTAATTCTTAACTTCTTTATATATTGTGGGTTAATAAAGTTCCTAGTAGCTTCTAAATTAACTAGAGCTTATATATATTTCTCTACTAAATTTACTATTATTACTAGGTGATATTCTTCTATTATAGCTAGACTCTACCCCTTTTTTAGTTTATTAACTAGTTTATCTCGGTATTATTAATTATAAGCTATTTCCTAAATTATATCTATAGATTTATATAATTTATCCTATTTAAATTTATTTAATAAGAATTCTCCTTATTTCTATATTACTATTTATTATTATTATTTTTATTATTTTTAGTATTCTTTTTCCTATAGCTTCCTTTATAGTACCTTAGTTATCTCTAACTAATATTATATTACTATATTATCTATAAATTCTACTATATACCCTTAATATAGTATTTTTATTCTCTATATATTATTCTAATATATAATTTCTAATTTTTTATATAGTATAATATTCTTAATATTAGTAATTATAAAGCTTTATCTATTAATCTATCTCTAGTATTTACTATATATTATATAGTTTATTATATTATAGTATCTCTAGTAGATCTTTTTATTATCTTTATATTATAGGTATTACTTGTAATTTTTATAATAAAATCTTTATTTATATTTTTATATTTCCTTAAATATATAATATTTATATTAGTAATCCTAGTTATACTTATTATAGTATAGATAAGTTAGATTATTAACCTCTCTTTACTTTTATATATTATATATAAAATAAAGGCCCTTTTATTTATATATTATCTAGTATTTATTATTAATATTATTTATATATTCCTTAAAGTTATCCTTAATCCTTAATTAGTTCTTAATTTATAATAATATATTCTTCTAGTCCGAGTCTTCCTATTTTAACTCTAATATTTCCTATTTTTCTAATTTAGCTTCTTCTTCTAAGTCTATTTATTCTAGAGTTATAATTCCTTAATTAGGTCCTATTATAAGGTTATATTTTTAATCTATAAGTAGAGTATCCTATTTATATTATTCCCTTCTATATCCTTCTAGGTACTTTATCTTTTATTCTAATATTATATTTTATCTTTATAATATTAGTTTATTTCCTTATTAAATCTATTTATTAGAATTATTTTATTAGTTCTTTATTTATTAGTAATTAGCCTTATAATTACTATTTAAGTCTTATTCTAAGACTTCTAAGTACTAAATCTATATTACTTATAAGTACTACTTAGCTCTATTTATTTCTATTAAGCTACTATAGCTACTAGGTGTTACTATAGTAGTAGTATTAAGCCTTTACTTAATTTTCTACTATTAATCTATATTCTTCTTACTATTAGGCTCTACTATAGTAGTAGTATTTAGATATTTTTATATATCTCCCTATTTCTTTCTATATTCCTTTACTTAGTATCCTAGCTTCTTATAATAGAAGTATAACTTCTATTTTCTATATTATTTATTCTTTTTTTTATTATAGGGTTTCCTCTTAATAGTATTAAGCTCTATTAGTATAAGTTTATAATTATCTTATTTACTCATACTTTATTAGTTTATTCCTCTCTAAAAGGTTACTTTTCCTTATTATAGATTCTATAAGTTATATAATTAATTATTAATATATATTACTATTTTAACTATAGATATATAGTTTATAAATAGTTTTATCTTAATAGTTTTATATTATATTTCTAGCTTAAGCCCTTACTTAAAAATAGTTATTTTTCTATTATTATTATAGATCTCTAATTTCTAATATAACTATTGTAGTTATACTATAAACTAAGCTATATCTCTTATTTATTATAGATTAGCTAGTTTCTATTTAAGTATTTATTTATAGTCTGTGTCTCTAAAGAATTATCTAATTATAGTCTTAAACTATATATAATTTCTTAAAATATTAGTATATATCTTAGGTTATTCTTAAGTATTAATCTAATCTTTAAGTATTAATCTAATCTTTAAGTATTAATTTAAACTATATAACTATAGTATTATATAGATAAGATTTAGTAAAAATTACTTTCTTAACTTTAGTAATTTCTAATTTAGTAGCTAGGTAGATATTATATTTACTTAAGAAATACTCTAGCTTATTATATTCTCTATTAAAGGTATTAGGTATTTAAATCTTAATTAATACTTTAGTATCTCTAGTATATACTTTTAAAATATATATTTTATCTAATAATTCCTTAATCTATTCTATATATTAGTTGATTTTATCTTTATAATTTTAGCTAGTAACTTTATACTTAAGTATAATAAGTTACTACTTAAATTAAACTAAAATCTAATTAAAGTTAGTAATATATCTAAATATAGTTAATATATTAACTTTATATTATCTAAAAGGTATTATTTTTCTAGTTAGTTCTTTAAATATTTAGGGTAGGGGATATATACCTAAATATTTCTTTTAAGTAAAAGTACTTCTACTAATTAGAGTTATAATATTATAGTAGATATATATAGATAAGAATTCTTTCTACTAGTTATAGGTAGATATCGAGGTAGATAAGGATAAATAGTAAGTTAGAATCTCTATTTAGATATCTATAATTATAGATATAGGATAATTAATACTATAAAGGTAGGCCTTCTATTATAATAATATAAGGGTAGGTATCCTAATAAAAGGGTACTAGGGTACTTTATAGATAGATTAGGTATAGTAAAGTATTAATAAACTCTCTAATTATAGGAAGATACTTTAGTATCTAGCTTTAAGGTTGTAGCTTTAAGTCTAGCTTAGTGTACTTATATTCTCTAAGTTCCTTATCTATAATAAAGCTAGTATACTAGTTAAGTCTAGTATAAGTATAACTTAGGGATATTAGATAGATAAAGAGAAGTATATTTATATTAATTAGTACTATAAAGCTATAACTTACTATAAAGGTTACTTTAATTATAAATATTAAAAAATAATTCTAATTATAGTAAAAATAAATATCTTTTATATATATATTTTTAAAGTTTATCTTTATATTATCTTTATAGTTTATTTTTTAGACTCCTATTATAGTCTGTTATTAGACTAGTAATATAAGTTTATCCTTAGACTAATATCCTTAGTCTATTATTGGACTATCTAGTATCTTGGTATTTTAGACTACTTCTATATTATATAAACTAAGGTACTTTAAGTTCTTCTATTCCGTGATCTTATTCTTCCAATGAGTGTACTTATCTGGGCTACGCCGCAGATGGTCTGTAATACTATATAAGAAGACCTTCTAAAGCACCTTATTATTACTTTATTAATTACAATATTAGAACCAGAAGTATAGTACTTCTTTATAGTAGCTCAAAAGGTTAATATAAGAGGCTCAAGCTTATAGGACCAGGCATTAGTTAAAGGCTATTAAGAAGGTAGAGAAATATAGATATATCGCTTAACTTATTCGAATCGATTTAAGCTTATATAGAGTTATAGAATATAGATAGGTCTATCTAAAATACTGTTCTGCCAGTAATAGTATACTCTTATAGAGTTATGCACCCCTATATATATAAGTATCCCTATAAAGATATAGATTTCGGAAGGCCTTGTATCTATCTAAGGCTGCTAGATCTTATCTACCCCCTATTATTTAAACTATAACTCTTTCTTACTGCGTTTTAAAGAGGCGTACTTATTAGTTAATTAACTAATAGTAGTAACGATATTAGGTATAAAAAAGAGCTAGAATAGGGCGAGAGGACTTGTAATATCGATATTATCTAGTAGATTAATAGTTAGATATCTCTTGGGAGGCCTTAGTAGTATCTATCTTCCTAGATTAATTGTAGGAACTTCTGTAAGTACTTCCTTAATTGTATATTTCTTTTTCACACCTATTTTTAGTAGGAATAGAAAACTAGTTAGTATATCCTACTCTAGGATATATTTTTAATAAAAATACCTTGTAGTGTAGCCTTTGGAGCCATATTAGAGATATTCTTGTAGTACAAATATATATTAATATTAAACGCGATATCTTTTGTGGATATTAGTAGATGTATTATAGACGCGCTGCTTATATTATCAAGCTAACCTACTAATAGCCAATAGGAGTCTTGTATTTGATTACTAATGCTATACGCTAAAACTGACACCTTTCAGCGAACGAGGAGATAGCTGCCGGGAGTTGCGAGTTGAATGCAAATTAGAAGCGCGAACGTTGGCGTTCGATTCCAGCAGCACAAGTATCATCATGCCATTTGAGAAGGATATCGTCAATATACCACATAATAGCTTTACCATCCATCTGCGCTTCAATCTCAATTCCAGATAACCCGCTGAAGCCATCCCCGAAGAGGACTTCGGTTAGGATACAGCGTTTGGGTTCGCGGCAGGGAGGAATCGTGAATCTGCTGACTCCAGCACGGATTTCAGTACCGGATTCTGCAGAGTACTTTAATCCCTGTACAGTTAACTCGCAGGAATGCGAGGTATTCCCAGTACTGCAGCCCACTCGAGCACTGAAGGCATCGAACCAAAACAGTTTCTGAGATGCGCGAGGTCCTCCTCCAAATTCTCCCTTGGACTGAGGTTTCTCACCCTCTCGTTTCGTTGGAACATGTATACCAATGTGAGGATTTGACATTGGAGTAAATGGCTCCGCTGGAGGGGGCCCGTACGACCAACCACTAGAGAAAAAAAAGTGGTGGTATGGGCTGAAGATGGGCGGGAACGCAGCTGTTTGGTTTTTGCCAGATGAGTACACTGGAAGATCATCAAACTAGACATGTTGTTAGACAAAATATATTATATTTGACTTGGTCATCTTACGTTAATTTTGAAAACACCAGTTTCCCCGCACGAGGTAGGAGTTGCACCAGCCGCGGTAGTGCGTGATAAGGTAACCTCACCCGTCCCTAAAATACATTAGATACGCAACCTCAGTGAATTTTCATCAATAGCACCTGGAATATGAAGGCTGCTAGTAACCATAAAGGTATGCATACCAGAAGTTTGAATGGGGGCTATGGATTTGGCAGATACCAATGGAGATGGTTGTTTCCCATTCCACTTTTCTTTCCATATCACTATGTTGCCCTCTGTTGTTGCGGTCACTGTATCTCCAACTGAACCTTCATGCGCTTGTGATCGCATTGATAAGGTAGAAGGTTTGGCTGTGGAGTGTTGCATTTCGTATTCGATCATTCCAGCTTTGATGGCTTCCCCTGTCGATGGTGTTACAATGGTCGAAGCGTTCCATCCGCCAGGTCCCAGCCCAATTGAAGGAAATGCCGTAGCAGACTTAGTTGTTAGGGCTTTAATTGAACTTGGAATACTTATGATGGACCCAACTGTGGGGCTTGGCTCTGTAGCCGTGGAAGTGGCCAGGGTTGGTTGTTTAGTAGCTGAAGGGGTTGGAGTGGAGAACACCGTCGTACCAAATAGTATCTCAGTGATGGTGACGGTGACAGTGTTTGCAACAGAACAGTTAGGCTCACTATCAATGAGAGGCTTGGAAATAACGTCTGAGGTGATTTCCTTGCCTTGCGTCGTAACTTTCGTAACTTTCTCCCCAGCCAAGTGACATTTTTCAACCACAGAGATGGTGCTAGTGTATGGCATATAACTAGTGGTTAAGAAGGTTGGTTCGTCCACGATGTTGACCGCGGGTGGAAGAGTAGTGGCAACAGATTGCGTAGAAGCAGTGGCATTTTGGAAAGGAGCGAATGCTGCCTTCGTCATACGCAGCGTAGGATGTTGGATCCCCGACGTGGACAGGGCTTCACGCCCAAGTCTAAAATCACCAGTTGGCCATCTATAGTTGAAGTATCAGCACTGCTCTGGAACGGGACGCGAAATATTGAGGGTATAAGATAAGCCTGTACATCATTAGGGCGGGACAGTGACGCCCTGGCATGAAGCTCCCGGCGGCTACATATAGCAAGATGATATCAACTGAAGCAGGAGTAAGCGATATGACTTACTCTCGGGGTAGAATAGCGGAAAATGCTCCTCCAGCAAGTCCTCCAATAGCCAGACAAGCTAACAATGAGGCACGCATCGTGACTATGCTAACTACCGTTGGTGTAGTGCTTTCCAGGTGTTGAAAGAAGCTGGTTCGAGCAAATTGAACCCGGGAGAGATGGTAGAATCTAACGGGCAGACTTGTTTCCTCGTGGCGCGATCAAAGGCGTTGTTGGTGCGAAAAATGAGGAAGAAACGTTGACGCGTTGAAGCTGGCTGGAGAAGTGAGGTCGTCGTTGTTTGCTCTTCTGGGACAAAGTAGTTAGAGATTCCCGTGACCAGGGCAACGCAACGCCGGCAACGCGCGTGAATAGTAACCTGGCAGCGAACGACATCGTAGTGACTATTACTGATATTTGTATGTGAAAAAATGGTCTTCGTATCTGATAGGGAAAATGCCAGGCATCTTCTACAATAGCTTTATAGAAATAGGATATACTACATAGAAGACTGCATCACTCAGGGCTTACTGTTATAGCGCACATAGGGAGGCTATCAAGTATAGCACAGTGATGTAGTCAGGGTATGACTTTGGATTATCGCACCATTTCATGGAAATAGTAGGGGAATACATCAGCGACCATGGCATGACAGAGCTGCCATGTTACCCCCGAAACCCATGGATAGGAAAGCCTTGGTAGCCAGAGTGAGGGCAATACCATTTGATATAATAAACTGAGCAAATATTCTAGTGAATCCAGGTATAGGGCACACTTAGTCAAACAGCTGAAAGAGCCGTCATATATAACAGGTACCTCGTCAAGCCAGTCTTAACCAAAGCCCAGGAGACCAACGACAAGTAAACAATAACGGTCGTATATATTCTGTGGGAATATACAATCGGCTTTTGTAGCACAATAGCCCGTCTGTTCAACAGAAGAGCCAGAAAGGGACAGAAAGTGGTAGCTTGTACACATCGTGTGGGAGGCTGCATACTAAATCGGAGTCAATCCTCGATATCAAAGGATCAAACATTGACCGTCTCTTGATTTTTCGACTCCACCAAGTGGCATAGGACGGATATATTGGCAAATGGTAATAGAGATGCTTGATTGAGTGCCCGGAATTGATGCACCTGTATCCATTTAGATTTATAGAAAATTAATCATCTGTCTTCTCGGCTTTGGAGTCAGCCATCGCGGCCTGAAGTACCGCTATTGGTAAGTTTTAGATATTCATCCTCCAATAATAGTAGTTTAGTAGTTATCTACTAGGCTTTCTCTTTTCCTTTCCATAGATAACGTACCAATCCTTCGAGGGTATTGTTAAATGGTCGCTGGGTTCCATGGGGAAGAAAATTCTCATTCATTGCCACCTCTAAAAAGCAGATATGAAAAAGCAGCCTCAAAGGAAATTGCCTAGAATATAAAATATCGTCGGGATTTCAATTTTTTTTTTTTTTTCTTTTGGCTCGGCACCTTTCACTGGCAGCACACGTATCTTCGAACGGCACTTCGGATCAGAGTGCCTCCTAGGGGCGCAGAACTGCTCCACTATTTAGACAGGGGGCCACAAAAGTATGGTGAGCTTTCCATAACACAGTCAACCATGTCTGTTTGCCCTTTATTCGCTGTTCCCAAGCCTTTCGGTGGGTGGAGAGACAAGATCAACAGTGCAGGAGATGCGGGACATGATGTATGACAGAGCCGTCGTCCATCAACAAAATATTTCCTGTCGCACACCGCGGATGCCTGGTCTAAACCAGCTCGAAATAACGTAGCATGGCGATGTATTTATTTACAGACGACGACAAGTTTTTTCTTTCCGCAGTGTATCACGAAAACAATTTCAGCTGCCAACATATACTGGCCGAGATTTCCCGTCATAGCCTCCGCTTCCGGCAGTGGGAAGAGAGATAACTTCCGATTATTGGCATAGGCTAGTGTGTGGGGGCGAAGCATGCCACGCATAACCAACAACTATACGGAGTATATTAAACGGATAAATAAGTTGTGACAAAACTCCATATTCCGTCCTATACTTACTTGGTCATCGCACGTACGGCGCACTATTATTCCGTATGATCCAGGGTTACCTGGTTGCTGAAGAAATTCATCCTCTAGAGATGTTATTGAGCTAGCATTTGACGTTAACGGATGCTCGGAAAGCCGAAACCATTTCTGGCCCAGACCAAACTTCGGTTGGTAAGTGTGGCGCAGTATAGGAAGTGGTAAAAAGGATTCATTTGATCCTACTTCTTTGCGATTCGCACAAGTATCGTGGTTATCATTCGGGGCTTGTTTTTTTTTTTTTTTTTTTTTTTTTTGTACTAAAAAGCAATTTAATTTGGAGCCTGAACAAATACTGGGGGCTCAACACCACCATCAGGAAGTTGTTGTGTGAATGAGGGACAGGGGAGAAATATGTCCTCTCATTGAAATCATGGAATTTCTTTTCCCATCTGATAATGCCATGTCATCATCTATTCCATTCCAGGTAATGAAATTGTCCTGCAGCAAGGAACATGTAGGTATTGCCAGGGCTTACTGTAAAATGAGTAGCATTTTTGGGGATCAAATAAATTTTCTTGTACGTAGTATTGCTTGATGGGAGAAGATGCTGGCACGGAGTTCACGGAGAAAGACCACATTCGCATTACTGACCGCACCGTTGCATTCCATGGGCTCGGGAATGACGGCTGGAGTGGCCCTTGCTGGCTGAAGGTGTCATGCGACAACTTTCCTCCTCTGTCAGTACCAAGCAACTCCACCGCTGCGGTCCAGAGGGTTCGAGACGTTGATGAACTCTGTTTGGTCAGCCTGTGGAAGGGGGATACGAAGAGAAATGACGCATTCCGTATGTTTTGTCACAGAGTCGAGTACGAGGGATGCGTCAGCGTAACTTTTCGCTTCAAGGTGCAGGGCTGCCCGCAAGAGGGCTGGATGAAACGGGCAAATCTTGCGTTTTCGTAATTTAGTAAACTCCACAGCGGGTATTATTATATCGAAACATCTGCATCCTGGATTTTGGCATCGACCCAAAGGAGTCTCTAAAAAAGGTTCTTTTTCTCAGGGCCGAATCTCTGTTGGTGTCAAACCCTCAAGCTGACATACATATATATTTTTTATGTGTCGGCTGTGGCTGCAAGGTTCACGGCCCATAACTATAATAGGCGACTGAACTATAAAAGTTTCTGGGCCATCAAAGGTTTGTTGCCTTGGGCCTGGTTCGGGGAGTGCGGCCCGCCAGTAGAAAAGCGGAGCAGGTCCCACTAAACACTTCTTTTGTTGAAGTTACTGGGATGGGCTTTTCTGTTTTTATCCAGGGCGGAATTGGCCCAGGGCATTTTTCTCAAGAGACGCTCTCTCAGTTAAAAGGGGGCAGAAGTTATTATCAGACATCTTGCCTCAAAATCCCAGAGACGATGGCTACACAATGGCGTTGTGCATTGGAAGCGAGTTGGTCCTCGAATTGGCGAACCTGGCTCATAGTAGTTGGAAAGATCAGCCACTCGCGTAGAGGCGCATCCGAGGAACTGCATCGGGTTTAGGTGTTCCTCCTGCCACCAATATTTGAAAGAAGATGGCTTGAGTGCCAAATGTGAAATGAAAACTGAAACTCTTTCTGTTAATGGCCAGTTGTAGTGGAAGACGATTAATGGTATTGGCCCTTTTTTTGATGGGGATGGTTTCGATCGCCGATCACCCTCTGGCTCCAACCCTTTCCCGCAGGTGGAGCCATTGCCAGGAGTATCATTCCTAACTGGACCACAGATACGGCCAGGGATTGAGCCTTGAGGCCCAAACACTGGGTTTATTCCATTTTTGGGCAAGCCGGAGTACCTTGTCTGCCATGCTTGCTGGTACACTCTTCAGGATGATGGGCTTGGGCGGAGTATATTGTTGTTAATGCTCCGTTTTTGTTCAAGGTCTCTTGATTACCCTGGCGTAACCCTGCTTTTGTTCGCTGGGGAGCAGAAATATCCCAAACCGAATTGAAGACCCACCATCACCCATAACAACATGAGAAAATTTGTATTTGATTGTTGTGCCTTTGTGAATCCAGTGTTAAAACCTCTGTCCTCTTGCAACCACAGACCGAGAACTGCAGTATGTCTACCCATTGCGCGGTCACCTGAGCATGTTACTTTTCTGATGCGTGTCCCAAGCTGTCCCGTCTTGGAAAATCTTGTCGCCTCCCATGACCTTAGGCGTTAAAAGAGGCTTGCAGTCCGCTTTCGAATTATTATTATTATTATTTTTTTTTTTTTTTTTTCACTAATTATATTATGCTCATTAAAGTGGATTTCTTGCAGAAGCTTCGGCAGCGCACCGTACTGGGGAGTATCCACCAGAGTAAGGACGTCCATTCTATACTTATGTAAAGCACTCCGTCCCTGGTGTAAGTGCAGGGTACGTTGACTCCATGATTGTTGTGCATTTGTGGTACGGCGTGAACATGGTTGTGTAGCCCAGGGTGCCAAGAACTGTTTCAACCGCTCGCGTACTCTGTAGCAACTTCTCCTTCGGTGTTCACTGAGTATCTTGTTCGTACTTGGCCTCGAGGAAGCCTTGCTCTGAGCCTTCTCTGGTGTGATTGGATCCCTTACTTTTAGGTTCAGAACCTTTTGGTGTGTATATTCGGGAAGTCAACACAGTGGAATGACAGTCTGGCCAACCTCCAAGTTATGGGGAAAAGAGAGTTTTGACCGAAAAGCATGCATTTGGCCAATGATACGGCGCCAGTGCGTCATCAGAGAAGCAACGAAACTAAAGTCAGAGACGACTCTCATGTTTCCTTTTCCGAGTTGGGTATGTGTTGGAAGATGTATGGAGGTGGAGACAGTGCCTGCCGGCAGATCGAGAGGAAAAAAATAATGTAACAAAAAGGCGCTCGATGGCATGGCGCAAAGTGGAGGCGGCTGGTAAATATTCAATATGCCGCTCAGTAAGCATAAGGAACTCAGCCGAGGGCCTCAGGGGAAAGGAGCGGCATCACGCCCTGGAACCAGGGTTTACGGGATACCAGGACGAGGTTGCATTGCAAGTACGCTGCGCGGGCGGATGAGGAGCAAGACAACAAGAATGGCCCATGGAATCAACCGACTTGAAGAATACTTATCAAGGCCATGTGGAGACCTTTAGGAGAGTTGATGATCAGCAGGTAAGGGGAAACGAACTATGAGCTTGTGCTCGATAGCCGTTTCTCGATCATATTACCATAACCAGCGCCATGAGGCCAAGTGCGAGCGCGAGTACGAGGACACAGAACATGTAACAAGCGTACGAACAGCCAGTTAAATCCCCAATATTCTGGATGCTTCCTCGCTGCAAAATTTTGTGCAATTTGGCTGTTCAAATGTACGGAAGAACACAACCGCTGTGGAGGAACCGAGCTGGGGAAGCCAGTAAAATTGGCGTCGTGGATCTGAGCGTGAGTGCCAGGCCATGCCCATCCAGCCAAGGAATGGAAGATGCTATGCATGGTATTGTATCGCCTGATGCTGTGTGCGTTTTGATCTGGGGCTGAATCGCTGGCTCACGCGTCCTCATGTTGCACGCAGGAGGAGAAATACTCCGAGACAACATGTGAAGTGACCTCTCTAGCCGTTTTGCAAGACCTTTAAACACACTCTGTACGCTAAATAGTTGCGTCCACGAGGCCGGCGCAGCAGTCGAGTCGAGCAAGAGGTATCTTTCTCCATCTTGATGCTTTCTCTCATGGGCCGCTGGGTTGTGACGCCGAAAGTATTCTGGCATACCCTTTCTTTCTTTCTTTTTCTTTTTTTTTTTGTCTCGTGAGATTTGAACCAGGCGAGATGTCCCTTGCAACTGGCCAACCGCAGGGAGGTCGGTACTTGGGGTGAAGAGGCATCTCATGCCCCTAGTATTATGTATGTGTATATGCAGCCTTCATGCCGTAACAGCCAACCCAGTCCGTCCCCGCACTGGCCGCGATCGCTCTAACCAGAATCGTGATAATAAATACGACAAGGACTGACCAGGCTTAGGCGGCGGTCGTCTTGTTTGCTGCGTACTCCGTGTGTTTCCAAATGGCCGTAATGCACTTCCGTGCAATTTGTGGACACCGTAATCCGCATACCGAGTTTACGTGTGTATCGTGCTTCCTCTCTGCTTTCTTTTCTTTTCTTTTCTTCTTTCTTTCCAGCAAGTTCCTTTTTTGCTCTCTCACTCTCCATCTGTTCCTTTCTTTTTGCGTTGTTCGCCTCTGGCGACTTTTCGATCTGGTCCAAGGGCCTGGCTCCGGGGGCTTTTTTTGGCTGTCAGACGGTGGACGCTTGCCCCCTGGTTGCCTCTCTTCCAACCTCTCCCTTTCTCCCTGCGTTTCGCTCCATCCCAGGGAGAAAGTTTGATAGCATCCCTCATATCTGAATCAGTGCGTTAGAGTTGCGAGGCTAATCATCATTTGATTGAATCTGGCTCGGGCTCCCTTTCTGGTCTCTTTTCTTTTTCTCACAGGAGAGAAGAAATTAGATAAATAAAACCTTCTCCTCCACCATTCGTTCTCCCTCCTCGTGTGTCCACTTTGATATGACCTAGTTCGAGACGAAAATCTGGATGTTGGATAAACCGCCGATGTTGTTCACTCAGAGGGCGCCGGCATTCGACGTTTGCCGCCAATCGTTAAATATCAACCTCGGCCGTCACGTTTCCAATGTTCGCAGCGAGCCTAGCAAGGATAGCCATAACCATAATCACACAGGCGAGGGCGGGAGCGGGTTTGGTGGTGGGCGGAACAGGAGTGGTTGCTGCGAGGTAGCGGAGGCAGACAGCAACGGGAGCAGCAGCAGAGCGGCCAGCGACTCGACCACACCCTCGCCCACGAACTCGACGGCCAACGAAAGCTTCTCCCGCCTGTCCCTCGAAGCTCCCGATGACATCCCGCGGGGGTCGCCTGGCCCCTGGACGTATACTTCGACAGCCGAGCAGATCTTCTCGACGCGGGTGTTCTCGACGGACCGCAACACATCAGAAACCGAGTCGCCAATGCAGGTGTCCCAGTCCCTCAGCTTCACGGTGATATCTTCGCCCGCGTCTGCGATGCACGAAGAAGACGTCATTCCGAAGATTGAGGAGATCGAGGACGAAGAGGATGGAACGGTACCGCTTAGTCTCCACCACGGCGAGCCACAGGATGGCAAAAGTGACGTCCCTCCGTCGCCGACGGCCTGCGTTCCTCGAAAGCGTGGCCGGCCACGCAAACACCCTCCTCCCGTGCCGGGCCAGGCAAAGGTTACCAAGGGCAGATCGAAGACCGGGTGCATAACGTGTCGGCGGCGGAAGAAGAAATGCGACGAAACGAAGCCGGCATGTCTGAACTGTCAGAAAAACGCCGTGGTCTGCGAGGGCTATCCGGTCAAAGAGGTGTGGAAGAGCGGCAAGCAGAAGATTGAAGAAGGTGAGCTAGATATTACCCCTTTGGGACATTTCAACGTCTCCTCTCGTCCCGGCTGCTCTTCCACTATCAACCTCAGCTGACACCATCCAACCGCCACGACAGCTGCCAGAAGACATTCCTTTGCGATCTTTGCCCGTGGGCTGCCTGTCCTCATCGACGGCATCGAGACGGACATCGATAGGCGCTTCCTCGACCACTTTGTCAACGACTTTAGCCGGGTTCTCACGCTGATCAACGATGACTCCAACCCGTTCAAGGAGATCCTGCTCCCGATGGCCACCCAGCACAAGGGCCTGATGCACTCGTTAATGTGTCTCGCTGGCTCTCATCTTTCTGCCCGAGACCCAGAGCCGATGCTCAAGGAGCGGAAACACTACCACTTTCACCGCGCAATCACGAATCTGCGAAACACGATCGCCGCGCAGTCCTCAGCCTGCTCGCCCTCACCCTCTTCCACTACTACCTCAACTTCTACGACTGAAACCTCGCCCGAAGCGAGAGCCAAAGAGTCCCGGGAGAGCTTACCGGTCGAGGACCCTATGATTGCATCTACCATTGCGCTGTGTCTGCACACTATCTGCGAGGGAGAGACCAAGGGTGAATACCGGTCTCATATGGATGCTGCGAGGTATCTTCTGATCACCCAACGGCCAAGGAATGAAAAATTTAGACAATTTATTGTGGAATTTTTCCAGTACCACGATGTCTCCAACTCAGTGACCACCCTAGATCGACGTCCAATCTGTTTTGCTGGTGACCTACGTCTGCCTGACTTTGTTCCCCATGCTCAGGCTGGTGCCCTGTTGGGCATATTTGATGGCTTGTTCCACTATATATCTGAAATCACAGTCCTCCGGGATAGAATACGGCAACGGATAAATCAAGGTATCGAGCCTGCAATCGATTATCAGACGCTGAGTGAAGCAGTAGGGATAGACTCGCAAATACGTGCATGGGAGCCCTCATACCCTGCAGACAACCCCAACTGGCTAGCATCACAGCTGTATAGACAGTCCACCTGGGTGTATCTATACAGGACAATTCGTCCCTCTCGCCCCGACGAGAAGATATCGCAGGTGGTTGACGATGGTCTTCTCTATCTAAACCAACTGCCGTTAGACTCCGGTGCATATAGTATTCTATTGATGCCACTGTTTCTACTAGGATGCTCCGCGTTTGAACCTTACCAGCGAGAGCGCATCAAAACTGGATTCGATAGCGTGCAGGCTTATTCAAGCCTGCGAAACATTGACGCTGCTCTTAGAGTAGTAGAGAAAGTCTGGGATGTCATGGATACAAGCCCAAACCTTAGCTGGGACTGGGAGAAAATCATTGATGACATGAACATGGACTTTTTGATAACATGATTCGCGTCTGTAATTGCCAGCCACCCAGCTTAGGTTTAGGCTCTCCTTCAATCGCAGGAATAATAATTGATTCATGCCCTTGATATCAGTTATCTTCACCACCGATTCACGCCTACGCTTTCTAAATGCGGTGGCCTTCATGATTTGCAGTTCCGCGGGAGTTCGGGGAGCATCGGCGAATAATTACGATTTTATCACCATGTTAGCATGCTGGCGTCTGGTCATTTCATTCTATGCTTGACAAAAAAAAATTATCCCCTTGCCATATACTCTTCGGTGCGATAAGCAAATGCCTTTTTATGGCATATCTCGCTCCTACTTACCCCCATGTCAATGGAGGAACGGGAGAACAACCACAGCTAACCAACCCGGCCTTACTGATGTTTTCATTATATCTGCTTTTCGCTACGGCGTTCAAAGTCCATTCATCTGAAAGTTTGATGGGCAACGAACCGAGCTTCGGTATAGCACACCAAGCTTTCTAGTGGACGTTTGGAATATAAAGCTGGCTCTCAACCCACCGGTCCAAGTTAAGGGTTGATTGTGTAGAGTAACAACTTTCTCTTTTGTTGTCTGATTTTGGTCAGCCATAGCCCATCCATTGTTAAGGTGTTTGGATTTATATATATACATATATATTGTATGCGTTGATATTCCCATTTTGTGATTCGTATTTTCCGCGAGACCAACTTGGAAGCCTTGGGATGGCAGCAGCGGACGGAAGTTATTGCTGTCGGCCCTTATAGTTATAATTATGTTCTATTTTTATGCGTGCGCCTGCAATTATTGGACGGGCCCGCCTCCAAGTAAGTGCAAGACAAGCGAATCCACACCCAGCATGCGTCTCCCCGGCTCATAGCAAACGCTAATTTGCACCATCAGATGCTGGGATTATGCGACATCGGCCTTGATCCTGCGAACTCTTTCACCTCACGCTCCCACCATTCCCTCAGCAAAAAAAGTGAACGGCATCCACCCGGAATTTTCTGAAGCTTAGGCTCGTGGAGACACAGTTGGCCAGGAGATTGTCTGCCTCGAATACCTTGCCGTGAGTTCACGATATGACAACACGCAGCATGAACCCTTGGGGCTATCACTCATTTACCCAATTCAGTACGGCCAGGAGCCTGGCGCTCGTAATGAAACCAAAGTGGCCCGAGACGGGGAGGGTCGAGGGCTTTACACTAATCTAGTCTTCCTTTCCCAGAGCTTTGCTTGTGTTGTCCTGTTACAAGGTGAAGTCATCCTGGGTTAGAATCCCCCAGTTTGTTGTTATATCTGACTTCCTTGCAACGGGAACGTTGCTTCCGTTCCTCCGCTGGCTCCCATGGGTTTCTGGAAAAGGGCGCAGGTTGAGAACGAAAACGAGCCTGACGTATGACAGGTCCATGCTCCTCCATCGGCAGATCCAGTCGAGGGAAGCCCTCGTTTTCGTATTCCGAGCACTTGGTATGGGTACCTAATTTTCTGGAATGCTCAATAACTTCGCCCATGTCAATTCAGCTCCTCCTCCGAGCTTTGGATCGTTCGTCTACGGAGTACTCCGTACATGTGGTCCATTGCTTTGAGTGCTACCAGCTACGCAGGATGCTCCTACGTGTTGGCTTGATTCGCAGAATAGCCCGCTTTCGACAGCAGATCTCTCCATAAAGATGACACAATTGCCAGCCAGGAAACTCAAGTTTTCCCTAAGGAAACACAGGAGAAACCGCAGAGAACCCCTAGTTAAACAACAACGACCTGGACTGACCGGTAATAACGGATGTTCAAACCTTCCTGGCCCCACTGCATAGGTGCATAATAAACGGATTATAGGGGCGGAGTCCCACCTCGGTTCAATGTTATGCTCGAAATATATAGCTTGGGGTTTACCCCAGACGAAGCCGTCTTCGTGGAAATATACCATATTTATCGAAGCATTTGTTCACGATAAAGGGCCCTCAAAATATCCCCTAGACACTCTATATTTCTGGCGCGAAATGCCTCGGAAACTGTTTCGTACACAACCACAGCTAATTGTACTTCGTTGAGCCTTGATAACTAGCTGAGATATAAACCGGTTACAGTTACACCCGAAATGGTCATCTCACAGTGTAACACTCCGAGCCTTGTGGAAAAGGATCCCTCCGATCCGTCACTCGAATCCAGTGAGACCAAAGAGAATGCCGAGGATGTCACCCAGTTGCCGGATATATCTCATCTGTCCCTTCGCGCTGTTCAACCCGTCGACGTTGAAGTAAATGATCTTGCGCTTCATGTTGATACTACACCGTCAATATTTCAGAGCCCAGCAGCTGCAATATGGAGTCGCATCTCTCCTTCGAAGGGCCAGACAGCTTTCAAAACGATCCTCGATGGCGTGACTGCTAGTATGCCCCATGGCACTCTCACAGCCATCATAGGTGGCAGCGGATCTGGGAAGACAAGCTTATTGAATGTCATTGCTGGTCGCATGGGGACTAGTCGCATGAAAGTGTCCGGAGGTGTTACATTCAATTCAAAAGGAACAATGAACGACAATCGAAGTGCATATTTGATGCAGCAGGATGTCTTAATATCCACCCTAACAGTGAGGGAAACACTTCAGTATTCCGCAGATTTGAGGTTGCCGCCGCCTACGACTGCAGAAGAGCGGCATGCTGTGGTTGAACGAGTAATACTTGAGCTGGGCTTGAAAGAGTGTGCTGATACCAGGATTGGCAACTCATCACACAAAGGATGCAGTGGTGGCGAGAGGAGGCGTACAAGCATTGGAGTCCAAATGCTAGGAAATCCTTCAGTTCTGTTCTGTGACGAGCCGACAACAGGGCTAGATGCAACGAGTGCCTACCAGGTCGTTAGAAGCCTGAAACGACTAGCATTGGATGGCCGGACCATCATCATCTCCATCCACTCTCCCCGCTCGGAGATCTGGGGTCTGTTCGATAAAGTTGTCCTTCTCTCCCGTGGATCGGTACTTTATAGCGGCGATGCAGACAAATCTGTCGTACACTTTGAGAGACAGGGATATTATATACCCCCTTTCGTTAACCCTGCGGAGTTCTTGATAGACTTGGCGGCATACGACAACAGGACGCCTGAGGCTGAATTAGCCTCACGGGACAGAGTTGAGAGCCTTAAAATAGCGTGGAGTGAAACTTCGAGAAAGGAACCCAAGAAAAGCGAATCAATCTCGTCGAATAGGCAGCCTGTCACTGGCAGGAGCGCACATGAAAGTGTCGGCTTTACTAGACAATTTTGGGTCCTGACCGCAAGGACTATTAAAATGACCATTAGAGACCCTATGGGGATGACAAGTTGTCTATTTGAAGCAATTGGCATGGCTGTTCTGAATGGTTGGGTATATTTGCAGCTTGATGGCTCCCTTACAGGTATCCGATCGCGGCAAGGAAGCTTATATACCGCAAGCAGTCTCAATGGGTATATTATTCTACTATACGAAATTTTCCGGCTTACGACTGATATACAACTCTTTGATCGTGAAAGGAGCGAAGGAGTCGTCGGTGTCCCTGCCTTTCTGCTTAGCCGACGGGCCGCGAGACTGTTTCTAGAGGATCTGCCAGTGCCTATTCTATTTTCAACCATATTCTACTTTATGGTTGGATACCGACTGGCGGCTGCCGAATTCTTTGTCTTCCTGGTACTAAATATACTTACGCAGTATACGGCAATTACATTTGCTGCGGTCTGTATAAGTATTTGCAGGCACTTCCCTGGGGCGAGCTTGGCTGGAAACCTGTCTTACACCCTTCAGACGGTAGCCTGCGGATACTTTGTTCAAGTCAATCAGATTCCAGTATACGTCCGATGGGTAAAATGGGGTGCCTATACCTTTTATGCGTTTAGTGCGTTATGCGCGAATGAATTCATTGGGCCTAACGGCTCTGAGTATGGGCAGTTCTATGACTGTCCCTACTCAAAAGACCCCATGGATCCCCGGTGCAAAGAATATACCGGTCGATTTATAGTGGACAGCCTCGGGATACCCCAAAATTGGATTTGGCGTCCAATTGTGGTCCTGGCTTCTTTTGCGGTTTTCTTTTATGCACTTGCTGGTGTGATTTTGAAATTTAACAAAATTGATATCATTGTTGCTCAACCACGGAATGCCGAAAAAGATCACTCAGTAGGCAAGGAAAAATTTGTTGCGCGTCCTCAAGCAGATAGTCGCCAGGTATCTATCAAGCTTGAGAACTATTCTTTGGATATCAAAAAGCGCTTCCTTACTCGTCATGGGTTTCAGATGAAGAACCTGAGTATCATTAAGCCTATCACCGCAGAGTTCGAACCAGGTAAACTGAACGTTATCATGGGCCCCTCTGGTAGTGGTAAGACGTCCCTGCTTTGTTCAATCGCAAGTCGGTTACAGGGATCTATCGGCACACGATACTATGTTGGAGGTGATATGTTATACAACGGTGCGAAGCCTTCAAAGGATGTCGTCAGATCCGTTACCTCCTTTGTCACACAAGATGATGATGCCTTGATGCCTTCGTTAACTGTTCGAGAATCATTGGAGTTTGCTGCCGGGTTACGTTTACCGACATGGATGTCAAAGGATGAGAAGAACCGGCGAGCGGAGGCAATCTTGTTGAAGATGGGCTTGAAAGACTGTGCAAATAACCTGATTGGAAGCGATTTGATTAAAGGAATTAGTGGGGGTGAGAAGAGGCGAGTTTCCATTGCTATTCAGATTCTTACGGACCCTAAAATTTTACTACTCGATGAACCGACGTCAGGCCTGGATGTCTTCACTGCCACATCTATCATTGAAGTCTTAAACGGGTTGGCAGCGGAAGGTCGGACCCTTATTCTGACAATCCACCAGTCAAGATCGAATATTTTTCAATATTTTTCCAATGTCCTTTTGATAGCAAGAGGGGGATATCCAGTTTACGCCGGCAGTGGCCCAAATATGCTACCTCACTTTGAGTCACTTGGATACGACTGTCCTCGAACTACTAACCCGACTGATTTCGCCCTTGACCTCATTACTGTGGACTTGCAGGCAAAATCAAGAGAGACTGCTACTCGTGCCAAAGTACAACGTCTGATCGATAGCTGGGAAGTTAGTCCTCATGAAGGTAGAGCAGCAGAGACATCCATGATTGCAGTGCCAGCGGAATTGGGTAGCTTGAAAAGAAAGCCTACTGCGTTTCCTACTATGTTTGCACTAGTCCTTCACAGGTCAGCAATCAACTTAAGAAGACAGCCGTATCTCCTTCTGGCCCGTACTATGCAGGTGATTGGTGTTGCAATAATCATGGCATTGTTTTTTGCGCCACTAAAAGATGACTATGCGGCCGTACAGTCAAGAATGGGAGCTGTGCAACAGATTACAGCTCTATACTTCGTTGGTAAGTTTATTGGTGTCGTCCTAACAAATATCATCACTGATGTCCAATGTAGGAATGCTTCAAAACATTGCCATCTACCCCTATGAACGAGATGTGTTCTATCGCGAAGAAAGTGACGACTGCTATTCCACTGAAGCATTTATTTTACAATACACCACCCTGGAGGTTCCATTCGAAATAATATCGGCACTATTATATGGTATCATCTCTGCCTATGCTATCGGTGTTAAGCGGACCGTGACCATGTTATTTGTCTCATCCTTCAACGCCTTCTGCATTACGAGTTGCGGGGAATCCCTCGGAATTATGTTTTGCACTCTCTTCTCCCACGTTGGGTTTTCGGTCAATATTACTTCCATTGTGCTATCTATAGCAACAGTCCTGGGTGGCGTTATGAGCCTTAATATTCCCTCAGTTTTGCAGGCTGTAAACCATCTTTCTCCGGTTAAGTACTCAATTTCCAATTTGGCACCTTACTCGATGCATGGACGCACATTTACTTGCGCTGACAATCAACGTCTCCCAAATGGGCATTGTCCAATTGAGACAGGCGAGCAAGTGCTGTCGCTCTATAATTTAGATAAGGACCCAAAGATCAACCTTGTGGCCCTTGGAATATGTGTGGTCAGCTATAGACTGGTTGCATATACATTAATTAAGGTCGTTAGAAGCCGTACAGTTTGGAAAAATCTGCGGGGAAGATTGTCAAATGCTCAGAGGAATACCAAGGACCCTACGAAGGATAGCAAAAGTACATAATTTTTGTATATATAAATTTCGGTACATATAGTAATGAATTTTAGTTACTTATTGAGTATTAAGATTCTATGATGAAACCGAAAGCCTTCGCCTTGAATATTTTGCCCGTAATCTCCATATTTGATGTATGGTAACAAATGGGCGTAGGTTGTGCTGTCCAAGTATCTTTGAGAGGCAACCCTTTAAGGTTTCATTTTGTGGAGTATGGTACGTGCTTTCTCCACGTGGAAAATGCTTAAGTAAAACTTTAAAACGTGCGAGGAGGCAACCCTGCCTTTCTACTTTTTGAGCTGGAATCAGAAATGGTTTTTTGGGCCGCCCGCGGACGATTTGATTGATTGTGTTCCTATATACAACATCATCACCTCTACCCAAAACTCCTTTATATCTTGATTTTCTGGCTGTATAGCTGATCCGGCCGGAATCAGGAAACACAAAACCAAAACTAACAAAACATAGCTCATGGTGTGATGAAGGGGTATATATGTATGTTTTTTTATGCAGAACGTATAGAAATCCCATCTAGAAAATCAAAAAACACCAAAGCTTTTTGTAGTCATGATCATCGTCGTTTATTTAAGTCGTGCAGTGGTGAGATGTTCAATTTACTCTGGGCGAGCATGTGGGTGGCGAGGGCGGTTGGCAGCCTTAGCCTGGACAGGCTTGAACATCTTCTTGGGGCCGGCGGAGCCACCACCAGCACAAAGCACAACATTGAGGTCAGTCTCCTGAGGACAGCCGTGAGTAGCGTGGTCATCCTTGGGCTGGTTGTAGGCCTCCTTGCACTCCTTGACTCCTCCCTCGCAGACGACTGCGGGACAGCTGGAGTCGGATGGGTGGATGCTGACGCCACCCTCCGAGAATGGGTAGCCATCGATGTTGGATAGATCGTAGAAGACTTGAGGCTCCGAGAGAGTGTACTCAAATTGCGAAATATCCTTGTGGTTCGGGTCGGTGGCCATCTTGATGGAGATGCCACCCCCATTGCTGTTGGGGCGGTATTGCTCGGAGTGAGTTTCGCCGTCCTTGAGGGTGATCATCTTCTCTCCAGCAGAGTCAGCGATGGACCAGAGGTAGACATCTTTCCCGCAGGCGTTCTGGACGTTGGCAGTGCCAAGGTTTCCACCAGCAAGAGCAGCTGGGACGAGAGCTGCGAGGGCAGAAAGGGCGATGACAGCAGTGTTGGAATGCATTTTGATTTTCAAAAATGGAATTTGATCAAAAATGAAAAATGAAGTATAGTGAGTGTCTATAAGAGCTCTTAATGATTGTAAAAGGGCGTAAAGAATGACCCTTTAAAATGTATATATCAGTTGAGATCAGAAAGAATGTGATGGAGGAAAAAAGAGAAAGAGGACATGGGGAGGGGGGCTCAAGGGGTATTTATAGATAAGTCCCCCACATACACATGGCTCGGCATGGCGAAGATGTTCTTGGGGTACGGTCTAGAAACCGGTCGAATTCCAGCATTGTCCACCAATATGACCGAGCACCCAGACTTGAGATTGGTTTACGAGATGTTCTTGCCACGAGCGTGATCTGTTCCAAGGAACTTATATTGGTGGGGAAAGTTCAGGAACAAGGGGCGCGGCCTTTGATATTGGTGGGATTCAAATTATAGAACATAAAAATTGAGCCAAAAGGAAGCCAAGGCCGGGAGTATTCCAATGAGTTTTCAACACTACCATGGTTCTAGATCGTGGTGGAGTATGACGCTTCTGGTGGTGGCGGGAGAAAGAGATATTTGTAACCACAGACCACTTCTCGGATCTCTCTTCCTGAAATGGGGAGACGGAATCCCCCTTGCTAGCTGACTACAGCAAATGGGAAGCATCAAGTATGGAATAGGTAATACCAGGTGTTTTCCATATGCCTCGGGAGGGTGTTGATAGATGCCTGGAACCCAGAATTATCCGTAAATGTGGATCAGTTGAAAGGACGAGGTGTGTGTGGATTCAGCAATACAAAGGCATTCTTTAACACCTGTTTTCCGGATCTAGGCACCAAATAAGGGGTAACGACGACTTTATTTCAGATTATCTGCTGTGCCATGGTAAGAAAAAGCTTTCTTTCCCCTTTGACTATCGAAGAGCACAAATTGTGGTCTTTGAAGACGGCTTTATGACCTTCGTTGCCATATACAACGCCGTATAAAGAAAACAATCAAGCGGATGCTGCCCCAGAAGCCGCATCTCGCGGCTGTCGGTGCGTGGCGGGTATGATGGCCCCTCTATGGGAAGGCCTTTGTGAGCCCACAAAGGGGGCCCATATCGTCTCTTTAGACTGAATGTCTAGACCTTCATAACGAGTTATTCAAGGCATCCCTTGTTTCATGCCGGCCGCCTCGTATTGCCGTGGGTGGTGGGGTTTCGACTATGAACACCCCACCCCCGGTCAGGGAGCATGGATTTCCTGAGATGCAAAGGCAGTCCGGAAGAGTGACATACGTATGCCCCTTATCCACCTGCTTTTTCTTTCCTTGTCTGCCGAAAGCTTCCAGCTTTTCGTTGAGGTCTTTGATGCATCAAACTTTTTCCGCGATGTGTCAGGATTTCCACTCGTTATGTACATTATTACATAAGCAATTGGCCTCGGAGTTCTGCCGCGGCTGAAGGAAAACCTGATGATACCAGAACAGGGCTAGAACATCGCGCAGCAGGAATGGCATCTTACGAGTTGGAAATACGTTTGGAAGACTGGTAAGCAAATGAAGCTTGGGGGATGCAATGTGAGTCACGAAATTCGTCGTATGTATAGCTAAGTAGGCACATTAAATGGACAATTTTCTCTGAACGATACCCGGATATATGGCAAGACAGTTACCAGTAGGACGGCCGTAGCCCTGCCAATCCAGACAAAGTGCTTTCCACCCCGGCACCGACAGCGCCTGCGACAGAGCCGTCCTCTTTCTTACGGTGACCACCGAGTTCGATATTGATCTGTCGGTGCAGATGAACCAGCCAATCAACGTAACTCTGTGCCTCATTGTTTCTGTCCTCCAATAGCATTCGCGCAAATTCATATTCGGACCCATCGATACCTTGTCTGGCCAGTTGGATAGTCATGGCCTTTGAGCCACGGACCGTACTTAGGTATTGCAGGATATTGCGTACCTGAGCGTTGAGTTGCGTTTCTAGAACCGGGATAGTTGACGTATTTGGATCAAGAGATTTAAGGGAGTTGTAGCCTGGGCCGAATAGGTCCTCGAGAAGGTTAGGGGACACGAGTGCGTGAATCCAGAGGATACATATTTGTCCATTTTCTACAATGTAGACCCCTCCGTCTTCGATTTTTGAGAAAGATGCTCGCTGGCTTGGCGGAACTTGTAACTGCCCATGCTCGTTAGAGAACCCATCCTTGGGATCTAAGTTGTGGATTGGAATAATCCGTGGGTATAGGTAGAGAGAAAGCTCCCGGCATCCAAAGGAGCGAAGCATTCGGACATCATGGATACGACGGTCCGAGGGCTCATGGCCTCCTGTTGAGATACGAGTATATTTGTTAATTGCCTTGAAAAGCTCTGGTATACGTTTGGTCTAGGGTGGCGTCGCTTACCTTTAAAGGCACGAGACTTTAGCAAGCTCAGCATATACATTGAAAATTCTTGTATATATTCAGGCAACACCAGTTGGCCGGGAGGATGTGACAATGAAAAGTTCTTGCGGTAGCTTGCTAGAATATCAATGCTCTTCTCTGTTAAACTAGCCCGGATTTCTGATAGGGCCTTTTCGGGAACCTTGGAGGCAGCTAATCGTCGCACGTTAGCAACAATAACATTCAAGAGAAAAAGTGGAAGATTTGCCTACCTTCTTTCGCAAGAATAGAGACAATCGCATCCTGGTCAAGAGATTTCATGGTCTCCATTCCACCATCATTGACACCAGCTACGATGTTTATACACCTAACACGTCGCTGTCCATTGCCAGCAGTATAGAGAAGAGCTGCCTGGAAATGTGCATCCAGTTTAGGATCAAGTTTACCATCATAGGTGAACATGATGCCGAATGCTTTATCTGCATCAATGCTTCCCATTTCAAGGTCTGAGGCAAACGTATGCTGAAGGAAGTTTCCATGGTACGACGAGATTTGGAGGCCGTTTGAGCAGCGGACTTTCAGAAGAGCCTGATAACCAGTTTCACGAGTAATGGAATGACATATTTCCTTGGAGAGTTTCTGGATATCACGAGGAGCATGGAAATTAGGGTAGAAAAACATTTCTCCTCCAGCAACAGCGGATACGTGTCCTAATAAAATGAGTTTCCTTATATAAAACATGACGGACGGTGTAAAATCGACTTACCTATCGTTGCAATGTCCATATAAGTCCCACCACCTGCTGCTATGAAGAAGTCTACACCAATTCCAGTCTCCGCTGCCTTTGTAGCTGTTTTCTTCCACTCAACATGCTCAGTAGTAAATAGCTTCCTTTCCGCATCGGTTCCGGGGCCCATCCCTTGATCTCTCATAAAGAGACGCCCAGGACCCCAGGTGGGAAGGCAGCTTAACGAACAAACTATCTTTCCTCCAGTCGACTCCAAGGCGCATAAAGCGGAGTTTAATGTGGGAAGGAGGGCTGGCTCTGGGTACTTAATGAACGAAAATAGAGTGGGTATTTGTGTCAAGAGTGAGGATATGACATGTCTGAGATGCAGTTAGTTTTTGATACAATTTCCGCAGCGAATAGAGTAAACGAACTTTGACTCATATGGATCAGCAAACAATCCCTCGCTCAAAGGAACGAACGGGTCCTCCAAATCCGGCATAACAATCATTTGTGCCTGTTCTAACTGAGGCTATAGTCATCAAAGTTAGCTTCAAAATTTTGTTGTCGGACAGCGCTAAGGGCTTAACATCACATACACTCAAATTGTAAAAATGGACCTCCTTATCAAAAGTTATAATTCCGATCTTAGATCCCTCTGGTAGATTCCTACGGGGTTTGGATTCACCATCCTCTGTACTTTCACGTTCCTCTCCATCGCCATCTGCTCCGTAAAGGGCAGACAACAAGCCATCACAACATGCCTCTAAAAATCCCCGTGATACAGCCTCTTGGGAAACATCTAGAAGGAACAGCCAACGCAAGCCCACAGGTTCTTTATTCCAGTATTCCTTGGGGACCAAAAATTCAACAGTTCCCTGCATCAATTCTGGGCGATGTATCCGATCCACACGTACACCTGAAGGGTCAAGTGGTGCATAGTACTCAGGAGCAACTTCGTTGGGAAATGTACACATGTTGCAAATGAACTTATTTCCGCCAGATCGAAAAGTCATAAACGGGTTAATGTAAGCTCTGCATCTTCGACACCGAGGGGGCCCAGAATCTCCGAAGTCCAAAACTGGGACGGGTTGCTCTGCCTCATCGAGAGGAGCAAGGGGTTGAAGTATAAGGCCTAACGGGAGCGAGGTAGAAGCAAGAGCCTCTGCGGTAGAAGGGATATTATTGATGGTTAGTCGAGCAAACTTTGGCGACGAGTTGCCTTGATCATGGGCAACGAATGGAACTGTGGATGGCGGCGGTACGTGCCGTTCCATAGTTGGGTAGGTATGTTCGAGGTAATATTGAGCAGGAACATCGCGAGACCGTGGAACACTGGGTATCTGTTCTGGATCAACCCTGCCCTGAGTTGGTACAGAGCCGTCTCCGACAACACTGGAGTTCCTTTGCTGTGGCACCTGAGGAGAGCCAAATCCACCATGGGGAGGAGCTATCTGAGGGCTTTGTTGGTTGAGAAATTGTGATGGCTGCTGTGTAGAGCCGGGAGGCATGCCGTTAAACGCTTGAGACGATCCTGCTGGGGCTCCAAACTCATGATACGCATGTCTATCTTTCTTCTTATGCGCCCTGGTGGTTCCACCGGCGGAACTTGGTGGCCCTCCTCCAGCAATTCCTAGTCCACCCATCTGAGCGGTTAAATTGTGCATTCCTGATTGCATATCGGCTGGAGACTGAACATTCCCCTGGGGTGATGGGTAGCCCGCCGAAGATGGAGGATACGGGGAGGGTTGTGTGAAACCGTGAGGGTGTTGGTATGCCTGCTGAGGAGCACCTCCACTCTGCATGTATCCCGATGGTGGCTGTGCGACCGGAGGAACAAACTGAGGAGCTGCAGGCTCAGTCCGTATTTGCGATTTCATTCTCTCATCGTCTGGCACGGCGCCGTCACCTAGATTATGATACATCGAGAAGTCGGCCATTTTGGTAGCTCCCTCCACGCGTAAGGAGGGGAATCGGGAGGGCAGTCTGGGATGGGCAGGCGTAACGATATATCTGCTGCGGCGTTTCCGCGGTCAAAATTGCGCTATCTCATAACAATTCATATCTCAATTGATTCGTAACAAGGACAGCAGCTCCGCTTTCTCGCAGTATGGAAACTCCGTCGTCAAAACTGACCAGATCGTTCAATCGGGCTTCATTCAGGACAGATTCTCGGTGACGGAGTTTCTATTTTGCCAGCGAAGGCCTCCGCACGTGATTGCTGACTTGGCCCTTTCCATACTTTCGACTTCTTTGGAGACGTTTCCTTCTCGTGATATCTCTTCTTCCTACAGTTGGCCGTTAATTTCGGAGAGGATTCATTTTCTAATAATGGAGAGTGCATTGAATATCCCGCTGAAATGATATCTAACAAGATTATACCAGTCCGAATATTAAATATCCATTTGCCTCTATCCCAAGAGCTGGAAAAGAGTAGAGAGAAGCATTATTACAACCAAGGACGGTATAACAATAGTGTACCGGCCACTATAGATGGATTCCAAGATATATATATATATATATGGATGAGATTGTCAATGGGCCTATATGCCATTGACTTGCCAAATAGATGATAGAGATATCTCGCAAGAATCATGGATTGTCCCCTTTCAGGCACCAAAGCTACCATACGGTCCAGTATCGAAATCTTCAGAAGGTACTTCTTCGAGGAGTTCCTTGGTACGGGGGCCGGTGTACCGTCTAGTGATTGTTAGCAAGATAACGTTATCAATTCTCGAGAGGGAGAGTGAAGCCCCTACTTTCTGGCCGATAGCCACCACCACGAAAGCGCGAAGAGTGCAATAAAAGTCACGACAACACTAGCATAATTCCTAGGCTCCATGTCAGCTTCTATACCGGTACCAGAGGGTAAGCTTGGGATTTCATACATATTCTGTGGCGTTACGGGCTGAACTGGAGGGAAGAATAGGACAATGCTGATAAAGAGCACCCAACTAATGGAAATCCAGTTTATGGTAGCTCCCCAACTACCTAGGGTAAAGGGACCTTCGATGAATTTCACCTTATTCTTGTACAGACGGTGGGCTAAAATGACGCCGATGTAGGAGAGGTCCAGACATGGGGCAGTGATGCTGAAAATCGATGACGCGGTTTCAGTAGAGCCTATGGCAATACAGTTGAGGCAGACGGAAAAGAAAACAACAAACCACACCGCATTTACTGGGGTGAGGGTATATGGGTTTACTTTTGCCAAAACCCTGTTATATGTTGCTTGTTAGTGACTCCCTCTCAATGCAGTCAATGTCGCATTTCCTTACTTTGAAAATGGCAAAGCGTCGTCACGAGCAAAAGCGTATGCCATTCGGGTATCTGCTAACATAGCAGAGCAGCCCGTGAAAAACTGTACCAGGATAGCAAATGACCACATAATTGTTCCGCCTGTTTTACCTCCAGCGTCTAGGAAGATCTGTGCGGCCGGGAGCCCGGTTGGTGACTTGAGAACGGCCTCAAGGTCAGTTATGCAGAAGCACATAGTGACTGTCAACATCCATCCAAAGGCCCCGGATACCACCACAGCAGTTTGGATTGCAACTGGACCTCTGACAGCAGCGTCATGGGTTTCCTCTGACATGCTGTTCAAAATACAGTTAGAAAACGCCTACTCAGCGAGTTTTCAGCATCTTTCAAGTAAATAGGCATCTTACTGAGTAGTCCCATCATAGTCTGTCATCGTCCAAGCAACGGCGATGAAACCAAGAAGAAAAGAGAAAGCTTTTGAGTGCCATCCTGATCCATCGGTAACATTGGTGAACACCCAATGGGCTGACTGTTTGTTTGGGGTAAGAACAAGGAGAGCAATGCATATCCCAATTGATGCGAGGACTACGCACGTCAGTCCTGTATTTAAAAATCAAAACGCGGAGAGTGGTATATTGCATCACATA
The DNA here is from genome assembly GCA_018357685.1 of Trichophyton schoenleinii. Lineage (NCBI taxonomy): Eukaryota > Fungi > Ascomycota > Eurotiomycetes > Onygenales > Arthrodermataceae > Trichophyton > Trichophyton schoenleinii. The sequence continues at coordinate 6,041,392 of WOFF01000001.1, forward strand.
CTATTAATTGGTGCAAACCAAAGAATGATTCGATGCAAACTCTTTGTTGTTAAAGAGCAGATGACACCCATTATGCAGAGAAGGGCAATCGAAAGCAGAACAGTCTGAAGGGCAGTCCTATTGTACACTCCGTCAATTATTCTGCTCCTAATATAACTGGGCCAATGTATGGATACCCTCAGCGCCTAAAACAACTTACGGTTTAAAAGAATAATTTCCTTCATCATTCAGATTCGAGTTCATACTTGCAGCAGCCAGTAACATCTGGCTCACTGTGTATGCAACACTCGAAACACCAGCGGTCTGGCCTAGCAAGTTGCACCAACCTTGAATCCACGCAAATATTGGGACTTGGTCTTTCGGGACTACATGTTTAGTCACAAAATACATTCCGCCTGCTGTAGGATAAGCAGAAACCAGCTCTGCAACCGACGAGCCAATGCACATTGCCATTACTGATCCGATTAACCAGCACCATACGGCTGTTGCAGGTCCTCCTGCACTGAGTGGTTGACCAAAGGTCGCTGGCACAGATCCTAACACCCCCAAAATCGAAATGGCATATGATATTGTTGACCATTTTGAGAACTCACGTCTCATTTCCTGGAAAAAGCATGTTAGACCAGAAAGACACATTTTAGTTTCTTGACAGGTCTACCCTGCACAGTCTCTCCGCTATTGCTCCATTGACATGTCGAAAGAAAAGTCGCTCCGTACTTGTTTATACCCGATCCTGGCCAACAGCCGCTCATCGTCATCCTGAATCGTTGCCATCGAGGAAGAATTAACAGTGCTGATCCCTTTATCAGCTATTTTTTTATCACCAGAACCTTTACGATCTTGCTTGGGTGGCGTCTGAAAAGCAGTTGTTAGGTTCGAATCCATCATGACAACAATTTATTGTTTCTTTGGGCCTGTGGTTTATAAGCGCATTGCGCCGGGTATACCGTCTGGTTTCTGCAGAGGTCTGTATATTCTGGCAGGAACGAAACGAAGATGAATAAGGGTAGGAAAATCTTCGTGAAAAAGTCTTTGTGACGATTTTATTCCCTTGATATGTGGAATAGTTATACAGGTGTGAAGTGATAAAAGATGTGAAAGAATGCGGAATAAATGATAAGACAAAGCTCCCCGCTCCCCCCGGGAAAATGAGAAGACGAAGAAGTGCCAATCCCGGGTACAGGCTTGATTAAAAATAAAATAATAGAATCCAACGTACCTCTTGGGTGGATCAGTGACTTGCGGTCTCTCCGGGCCTTGATCCCTGCTTGTTCCCGCTCCCTCTTTAACGGTGGCACACCCGGGAGAAGGGCTGATCAAGCTTAGAACCTACTCCAAGGAAAGACAAAAACCGCTCCAGGCAATCAACTGGGCCGTCGGAGATAAGTCTCGCTCGCTAGTATCTTCCAGAAACAGGGGATAGCATTAAACCTTCTACCGGAGCCAGCAAAGTTCGAATGAATAAAGGTATACTTCAGCACAGCACAGCTAACATTACCCTAGGTGTTGGGTAAGTTGCTTTGCCTTACTGCGCACAGTTAGAAGGTTTGGCAGGAATTTTAGTAGTCAACTGTCATACAGCAGTATTGAGCAAACGTATGACCGAAGGGTTGAGCGATACCTCTAGAACATAGAACTGGCCATACCAACTCCCCAGGGAAATGTCGAAGACTCACTCAGTTAGAGAGAAGCCGTCCAGAGAATTTGTATATGCTGTTCACAAAGCCATGACCCCCTTGCAACTGGGCCCAGTCAACGTTGCAGGGTGCAGCAAGGTAAAAAAAAAAAAAAAAAAAAAAAAAAAAGATCAACCAGATTACTGGATATTCCCTGGTCATTTGTCGGCGTCCGTCTGCCGTTTTCCTCGAGAAAATGGCCACGGGGTATACGTTGGCCAGATGTGTTGTTGACAGAGAAGAGACAAAGCTTGAGCGAGCATGCGCCCAGCGACGCCATGGGACTCCATCCTGTCCATGGGCGCCGGGGAAGGGAAGCCAGACGGCCAACTGTCCGCCTGCTTAAAAAGTTGTATTTGCGTCCAGTTTGAAACGGACGAGATAGACGTGCCATCTCCAACACGTGGGCCAAGGGTGCGATTTTAGATCGTCAACATTGTTTTCGTGGCTTGATATAAAAGCCGGAACTATCCTTGCTAGCCGACCAGTAGTTTGTTAAGGACATCCGCGCGGAAGGGCGGCCAAGATAAGTAACTTGACAAGTTACTTCGTGTGTCATCAAAACTCGAAACAACCTTCCGTTGTACAGAGAATTGATACTGTGTTTGAGGTCGGGTATTTGTTTCGAACTTCCTTATCGCTGTCATTATTATCTGCTCTTCAGGGCTACTCAACCAGGTACGCAACAAGCTAATCATGCGCTGCCTTGAGGATCATTTGGATGAGAGACTGAGAATGACGTGTTGGAGATAACTATATTAGCGCCCAAGCAAATCTCCACATGCAGTGTTGTGATCGCACACCAAGATCCCTGTGAGTGCAACTTATTTGCCTTAGCGTCTGAGAAAGCTGCTATCTTGCTGCTCGACAGCAGGGCGTCTCACCCACAACGAAGTAGCGCTTGCAGACGGCCTCTTTGATACATAACTTGTTGGTGGGAGAAGCTGGAAAATAAACTTTTAAAGTTTACCACATCCGATTGGAGGAGCCGAGTCTGTATGATTTTGTTTGAATCGAGGAGCTTATGGGTTGATATCGGATCCCGAGGGAGGTGGGAGTTTAATGAAAAAGTACCTAGCTAAAAGACTCAGCAAATTATGGTAACGACGGGGGGGCAGTTAATATATGGTAGTTGCAAACACAAGCCGTGACAATGGCAGAATTGGGGAAGAAAAGAGCCTTGGGTAACTCACTCACGGCAGAGACAATATTTGAGTTGGCCGCCTCATGGCATTTCTGGAGGCTGAGTAGGAGACCCGTGTTGCACTGCACTATTTAGGAGAAATTGAATGATTGCTATACAGAAGTGAAATCCCTAAACTTCCACCAAATATATAAGCGTACAAATGAAAATAGACTGACTGCCAGTGTGCTGTGCTGATACCCAAGACCAAAAAATCGACAAAACAAACCAAAAAAATATCAAGCGATGGTACATGGACCGGAGCGCCGCTGCTCGCTACATAGGCCCGATTCAATTTCAAAACTGCACATGACGCTGCTCATAAGCCTTTCTCTCTTCCTCGATCATCTCAATCGCTTCTGCCAGGTCTCCGTTAGCAGCCTCGGCGAATATACGAAGCCTATTAACATCTTGAGATCTATCGTCGCCAAAACCCAGGGCTCTCAGTTGTGATAGACAGAGTTCTGTTGAGTCGTTTGATGATGCTTCCATTACAGCTGCCGTCGGAGCTTCGCGCGGGAAGGTTCCGGGAAGGTCTGAAGGGTTTTCGCAGGCAGCGCTAATCTCTGCCAACTCATGGCTGCTAAGCGGTCTTTGTGGGTAAGGGCTATTTCCAAAAAGGCTTGGACGCGGTCTCCGCACACGTTCCGTTGCACTTCGACGCAGCCCAGACACGTTTGATGCAGAAAATGGAGATGCACGGTGGGGGTGTGGATTAAATGGGCTAGAAAGATCCGATAGCACCGGGGGATTAATGTGGTTTGGGTCACGAGAAGTGCCGTGTTCAGTTCTACGTTCATTAGCGTTGGACCTTGAAGGCATACTGCTCTGGCTATCCTGGTCCCATGGCCATGATCCCGGGATTCGATTAGGAACTGGGGGTGCTAATTGTTCTCCAGTGCTAGCACGGTTAATGTTATTTTCATAGGTAGTGCAAGACCTGGGGGCTGGCCAATCTGGGGTTGGCCAAGGGCCGCGCATAAAAAGATGCTGCTGTTCGAGCTGTTGCATTGAAGGGTACCGACTCAGTCCGCAGTCATTGTCGTTAGGGCCTGAAAGGAGGCTGGCCCCATGGTATGTATCGGGTGGTGGTGGCCTTGTGCTGAGATTTTCGGTACCTTGAGATGTAAAGAGTGGCGGATATCGTTCGGCAAGATTTGCCTCGGATTTATCAAGTAATGCCGTGTTCGGTTGTGTTTGAGTATTGCCGTGCACCTCAGGAATTAGGATAGAGGCTTGTTCAGATAGGGATGGCGCTGGCAAATTATGCTCTGAATGTACGGTATTGCTAGTATCATTATCTAGCTCACTCACTGGAACGAACGATGGATGTCCGGGCCTCCTGGTATTGGTTGTCAAGGGTGGAAGTTCGGGGGTAGGGCGTTGGATACGAGTGCCAGACGACTCGGTCGCGTTGCTTGGCTCTGAGAACGAATGCTCATTTGCGGGTTCAACGTTAATGGTATAGTCACCAATGACGTTTCCTCGAAGTGCTTGCAGTGCTGCAGCTGCAGCATAGGTAGAAGGGAAATGAACATAACAGAAGCCGGCATGATCGCCTGTTAGACTATCTCTGGGAAACGTAACAGTCCCGACGAACCCCTGGCTTGCAAGCACTGAAATGACTGAATTCTCTGTGGCGTCTGGTGGCAGATTACCGATAAAGATGTCTTTTGTTGCAGAATTAACTGCTTCAGGAGCCGATGATGCGTCCGCTGTGCCTTTGTTAGCACAGTTATCCTGTGGCTTGAGACTTTTTTCAAACCCTGCAATGAGTGAACCACCGATATCTCGTATATCAGATGCAAGAGTCCGCAAATTATTCAGCTGAGCAGTAACCACTTTCTCTGCTTCGCTGGTTGCAATGGAAGATGACCTTGCGGATGCAGCGGCCTGCTGCATAACTCCCGCTAAAGTTTGAATATGACCCCCCATGATCTGGAGGGTTTCGTGGATGGTTGCATGCATCTGATCGGGGATCTGATGATGCAAGCCTGTAACTCTCTGCTCAACTTCAGGCAATCTGTCTGCTAACTCGGCGGTAAGGATGGTTACTCGAGATAGGAGGGATTGGAAAGACTTTCCAAATACTGTAACAATATGAGATATCGCCTCCGAGGTCTCTGCAGCCTGGCCTGAAGTCGGCTGAGTATTATTGTTCTCTGAATGCTCTGTCACCAGCTCTTGCACGGCTGTAGAGGTTGAGTTGGAAGTGGATTCCTTAGCTGTTGCTGTTGCTGGCTCATCAACAGGCTTAAGATGTGACTCCGATCCCGAGTTTTGTGCCATGAGCCGGGATAGCTCGGCTTCAAACTCTGATAAAAGTGGTTTGGGGGATGCTTCAATAGGGGATTCTGGGCTATCAGGCTCCCTTTCCCTTGTGCTAGGGGAAGGCCCAGAAAATTGATGAGTTGGTTTGTAGTTGCTCCAGAAATCTGCAGAAGCACTAGCCGTATGACCTATTTCTAGTTCCGGACGATACGAGCCACGCCAATATGCCTTATAAATTTCGCGCATACGTTTCCCAGCAGCATAGGCCTTTAGAGGGTTAGTTTGTGTACATCTAATGGATATCTAGAATAGGCAACATACCTGCTTCTTGCCCTCTTCAGTGATAAACTTACTTTCTGCCGAGGCACCTTCACCAAATGATTCATGGTTTGGGCCACTTAAACCGGATGACGTATCCTTCACAGGAGGATACTGTTTATTACTTTCCACATTCGCTACTGCACTTAAACAGCTTTCAAGCTGTCCTGAAGGGGCACTCTCCTTCTGGGTATCTGCTTTAACAACACACGGTTTGTTTATAGCGGATGTGGGATCTGGCAGCGTAGTCTTCAGGCGGCAACTCGCATTTGAGCGATAACCAGTGCTTGGGGGTATTAGCTGACAGGATGGTTGCCCTGAGATACTGTTGGTCACAGTTCTCATACGAAAGTTTCGCCAAACGTCTACCACTGGCAGAGTCTGTTGGATCTCAAATGTATGCATAACAGGGTCATTTTCAGCGTTTAGTGTGCTCAAAGGCAGGCGATAGCTATTTGGTAGAAGTTCACCAATAATCTGTGAAAGTTCTAAAGATGAGCCGACCTAGTAATAGCATCACCCAGAGTCAGTACAAAAAAGCGCACAAGTTGGAGAAACGCTGAATATCAAAAAGCTACTTACAATCACAGTTTCACCATCATCCTCATCCTGATACTGAAGCCTGGCTTCCGGAAGTTCCTCTATGGTTCGGTCATACTCGTTTGCGGTGACCTGGACTACTCCATCGCCTTGGACTTCAAAGTCCGCCCTATGCTGGTTATCCGGGCTTGGGATCGAAGCACTATCAGACTCGAGGCCGTCATCATTTCTAGAACGACGTCGCCGGTGTAAGGGGTGTCCAACAATGCCCTTTATACGAAACGGCGGTAGCATCTTGAATTTCAAAGGTATGCCCAAAGGGTGGTTTGCCAAAGGAATAATATTGACGCCCTGGAGACGGGAACGTTAACAAAATAAATGCGACGGATAGACTGCAGCCTGGAAGAAAATACTAGCGCATGTATCTCAACTCAAATCGACGATACGCAGGGGTGATAGTAACGGGCTGTCTGGTCCAGCCAACGAGGAGAATCTGACTGCCTGCTCTGTATGCGTGGTCTGGGGCGAATTCACGCCACCGCTCTCCCGGAGTATCTCGCCCTGCAGGCTTCACCGGGAGGCTTACGTAGCTATACGCAACGGCACAGCAACGAAGCAGCGTTCGGCGCCTGTATCATGTGCAAAATAACCGATGTACTCCGTATATTGTTGGATGCCCGCCGTTGCCAGGCAGCAGCGATACTGGGGCGCAAGTTTGTCGTCGTCCCTCATATACAAAAAGCGAAGTTCATGTTTCTTTTCTTTTTTTTTGGGCGGAGCAAAAGCCTAAAGTTCGTCATAAGCAAACTACCTAACCTAATTAGACTGGATGTCTTAGTCAGCACTCCCGGAGATATTTATCCCCGAATACCGAAAATAGCACGTGACTCGAGATGCTTTGGAAGGTTCGGCTGCCCGATTGGGAAGAAGGCGATGAGGATGGACAAACAGTCGAGACGTTACAACAAGTCAACAAAGCCGAGACGGAGGCTGAAACTGCGCCTCGACTCCTCGAGAGAAAGAAAGCTCCTCTTGTCCGTCTCCTTACCTCGCTCGCCAAGTCCTAGCTGATGCGCACCTAAGTAGGTGACCGCGAATAATACGCACCCGGGGTGGTTGCGATGCCAAACAGCAAACCATCACAGGCCTTGAAAAACCATGTCAACCAGAATGTGAAGCAGGTGGTCCTGGGAAACCTTCAATTCAAGGCGTGGTTTGATTCGCGTTACCCTGAAGAGCTAGTGAGACCTGGCGATGGAACGCTGTACGTCTGTCGGTGGTGTTTCCGATATACATGCGACAAGCAGGCATACCTAGGCCACACGCCCACATGCACAAGCAAGGATTCACCACTCGGTACTCAAATCTACGAACATGGCGGATATTCAGTGTGGGAGGTCGACGGAGAGGACCAAAAGCTTTTTGCTCAGAATCTGTCTCTCTTTGCAAAACTGTTTCTGGACCACAAGTCCGTCTTCTTCGATGTGTCCTCGTTTCTATACTATCTTCTCGTCTATACGAATCCTGCCGATCCGGATGACTACCATGTACTGGGATTTTTCTCAAAGGAAAAGATGTCATGGGATGCTAATAATTTAGCATGTATTCTCATCTTCCCACCATACCAACACAAGCAACTGGGCAAGCTCTTGATGGGTATTAGCTACAAACTGAGTGCGTGGGAATGGAAGGACGGGGTTATCGGTGGACCTGAGAAACCTCTTAGTGAGATGGGCTATAAGAGCTATGTGAGGTTTTGGGAGGAGAGGATGGCTAGATTCTTCCTTCATGTAAGCCCTAGCGGAGTGAAGGACGAGCAACCCAAGGCCAATAATGCAAAGCCACCACCTACAAAGAAGTATAGGAAGAAGCCACCTCGAGAACGGATGTCAATTCAGGATATTGGGCAGGCAACTGGTATGTTAGCCGAGGATGTCCTCACGGCCTTGAATTCAATGGGAGTTGTTCAAGCAGAGAAGAAACCTGTGAAACGGAAACGAGCCTCACAACCGGAAGGTGATGATGACCTCCCAACTGCAGTCATAAGAAGGTCCAATGTCTTGGAATGGTCCAAGTCGCACAAGGTGAACCTACGGGATCCCGTCCATGAAGAAGGATTCGTAGGGGAATGGGCCGCTAGCAGTGACAAGGAATCGGATTGAGAATGGCAAAGGCGACCATCTCGATAGCCTTCTTAAAGGATCAGGAAAGGGAGTTCATCATACATACTCCTTCCCTTAATTTAGGGCTATACTCATGCATGAATAGAGTATGTGCCCTACCACACGTGCAATATACATCATACTTCCTACTAATATGATACCACTAGTGGATATTACTTGCCAATGCGGCTTACAATAAGCTTATATTGAATATCCCAACCTTTTACGTGCCTCAAGGTGCACGATTATGGACTCTAGCCCAGGTTTTTAGTTATGCAGTTGGACAGCTCCGACTACGAAGTAAAACTAACTCTATACCTACCGGCATTACCATCACTTTACCAATGCGTAACGTCCAATGCCCCAGCACATCTACTAAATACTCTTAGTCGGTGTCGGTCTGCTTAGCGCGCAACGAAGCCTTTTCGTCAATTTAAACATGGGCTTCTCAACTGGGAACCGATAATGTAAAGAGGATGCAAATGATTAAATGGGATATATATATGGACGAGCACTTGTACTAAATTTAGCTGATATTCTAGCTTAATACCAATACCTAGCCTGCCGGGGCGAAACGAGATTGAACTCCGTTGTCTATGGCTGTGGCTCTCCTAGCAACATAGTTAATGGTTTTGACATCGACCTCTGGGTGGCCTACAGGTCTCTTCTTGCTTACGGACAAGGCGATGTTTTACTCATTATAATATGCCATCTTCACACTTGATATACTACGTGGTGGAATATAGATAGCCAAAAACACAAAAAATGTGCGCAAAGTAATCTATTTTTGGCATTATCCTAGAGGACCCGGTGGATATCTAAGCACAGCAGGCCCAACGATTAACTTAACCTTTTAGAAAATCACATTTTTACTCTTCCATTCCCTGTGGACCACCTTGTTTACCCATCTGTCTCGCCTTGAGCAACTCATCACACAGAAGCAAATTGGAGGCAATGCCAGCACTAGAAGCAATGCAATTCCTCAATACCCTGAATGAATCAAAGACACCCTCCTGGACGGGATCCATGGGGTTTCCAGTGACAAGGTCTAGACCGGCAATGTTTCCTTCCGAGTGTTCGTCTTGGAGGACAGCGATTGATTCTTGGATGTCATGACCGGAGTTAGCAGCCAAAGTCTTGGGAATGATGAGTAGTGATTCCAAAAAGGCATCAACACCAAACTTGGATTTGCCCTTCACTGTCTTGCGGAACTCCGCTGACTTCAGGTGTTCAGCGCAAGCGATCTGGAAGGATCCTGCTCCTGGAACAACGGCCCCATCAACAATGGTGTTATAGACTGAACGTAGTCCGTCACGAGTTGCTTCCGTAATCTGGGTGATGGTGTGTTGGTTTGGACCTTTGATAAGAAGAGTTACAGACTTGGGGTCCTTAACCTCCTCGATGAAGGTGTACTTCTCCTCGCCGAGCTCATGCTCGTAAACAAGGCCAGCCCAGCCGAGGACATCAGGCGTGAGGTCATCAACACTGTTTTGCGCGGTACCACCGCACACTAGTTGTAGTCGTTCCATGTTTCTTCTCTTTGCTCGGCGCAGAGCAAGGATACCATTCTTCACCAGGACATCCAAACTCAGGGGGTCGATACCCTTCTGATTAATGACAACAAATGACTTCTTGGGGTCGTTTCCACAGACCTCCTTCTTCAAGTCCACGATTTTCTTTAGCTTAGCGTCAACAAATTTGCGCTCGCTCTCCACAAGCTTATCTCTCTGTTCGGCAGTCGAGTAGAAAAATCCAGAGTTAATTTCGGACTTTTCATATTCTAGACTGACGTTGAGGGTCAGGATAAAGGCATTTTCTACTCGCTTGGGCATATCTGGATGACGCGCTCCATGGTCCAATGCAAGTCCTCGAATTAGCTTAGTATCGGAGGCAGTGCGGTGTTGCATCTTCATGATCTCAATCATATGCAAGTCTGGTTTTGCCGGGGCCTTGTGTATCGCAAGGACGGCGTCAACAATGGCGGGTGTCAATTTTTCTGCAAGGGTACGGTTGAGTTTTGTGGCAAGAGATGTCCGCGCTACTGATAGCAGGAGCTCTCTATCGATATTTCGCTTAAGTTTGAAAGACTCAAGGAACTGGAAAGGTGTAGCGATTAGCTAAAGACCCTATGAATGTAGGACCTTGTAACGTGTACGTACCTTAAGAGCTTCATCCTTAGCAATCTCGTATCCGTCAGTAATGACCCTAGGATGTAGGCCTTCGGAAATATGTCGATTAGCTTGTTTGAGCAATTCTCCAACAAGCAAGACAACTGAAGTGGTCCCGTCGCCAGTGATATCATCCTGTGCAGTTGCCGCTCTTGCAATCATCACCTGAAATCCCGCATATCAGTACGTGTATAGTCCGTGAAGAAGAATTAAGTTATATTACCGCCGTGGGATTTTGAATTTGCTATATCAGATCCAACATTAGCAGTTGTAGCGGTAAGCGAGAGTGAAAACGTGTTGACAAACCATTTCTCGCAGCAGGACATTCCCATCTTTTGTAAGTTTAATCTATACACCCGTCGAGTGAGAATGCTGCCGCAGCATACAAGTGAAATAAAAAAGGGGTTAAAGGCATACCGATCCTGCGCCGTCGACAAGCCTAGATTCATTATCACCACGGGGTTAGTCAACAGAGATAAATATTGTGCGTAGAAACCCCACATACATCTTAATGGTGCCAGAAGGCCCTAGATTGGATTTGAGAACATCTTGAAGACCTTCTCCGGCGCTGATATTGACCTTTAACGCTTCTCCTCTCCGCTATATATTTCGTTATTTATCGTGTCTCCTGAGATAGTGGGATAGAGGGGGGTAAGCAGTAATACCCTGGACTCCGCCTTTGGGTTCAGCAACTGTGTTGCAGACATGGCGACAAAGATAGAATTCCCGTATTTAATAAGACCTTCCGGCTGAGCCTGGACAAATCTCGACAACCCTCGCAGAAATGCTGGTAAAAAGTGCTTCGCCAGGTGTTTTATTTTCGTTCCGCCGAAGAATCTCAAAAGTGCCAAAAGTAAAGTTCAAGCTTGAAGCTCTGCGCACATTTCCCTTTCTGCACTAGCGCGTCCACAGAGACAGCGAAGGGAAAAAAAACTTCGACATTTTTTTTGCTTCTTGCGATTTTTCCAGCTTCAAACACTCAATCCAACGAAGCTCGTCGAGCCGCCGCCAATTGACGAGAACCAAACTGCTTAAACGGATACAATTGTTCTCTCCCGATAGACATGGCGGACTTTCTTCTCTTCGAGGGCCCCGTAGGCTACTCGCTTTTTAAAGTCATTCACAAGCCCGACTCTGTCGGAAATAGACTGAAGGAGGTTCAGGCTGCTAACCAGGACCTTGCGAAATTTGGGAAAATGGTTGAGGTCGTCAGTTTCTTGCCTTTCGAGTACGTTTCTTCCTCCGTGTTATCTGTTTCTTTCGCGTGCTAATACTCGATAGAAATAATAAGCAAGCGCTCAGCGAAATCAACGATGTATCCGAAGGTGTCGCTTCCGAGACGTTAATTTCATTCCTTGAACTCAATTTGCCAAAAGCGAGCAAGAAAAAGAGTGTGGTGATGGGTGTCTCTGATAAAGGCCTGGCTGGTAGCATTAAGGCGGCGTTTCCATTCGTAGAGTGTGAAACTGGTGACACCAGCGAGGTTGTTCAGGATATGCTACGAGGTATTCGAATGCACTCGGGAAAGCTTCTTAAACAGCTCCGTGAGGGTGATATCAATACTGCGCAGTTAGGTCTTGGTCATGCCTACTCTCGTGCGAAAGTCAAGTTCTCAGTCCAACGCGACGACAACCATATCATCCAAGCTATTGCTATTTTGGATCAATTGGACAAGGCCATTAACACTTTCTCCATGAGAGTGCGAGAGTGGTACTCATGGCACTTCCCAGAACTGGTTAAGATTGTATCCGATAACCACCGTTACGCTCGCTGCGCCCTCTTCATCAAAGACAAGAAAGACCTCTCCGAAGATAAGCTTCATGATTTAGCTGCCATTGTGGATGATGACGAGGGTATCGCTACTAGCATTATGGATGCCGCCAAACACAGTATGGGTCAGGATATCACAAGCACAGACATGGAGAACGTCATCGCTTTCGCCGAACGTGTTGTCAGCCTTGGAACTTATCGCAAGAACCTCCGTGCATACTTGGTTAACAAGATGAGCGTTGTTGCTCCTAACCTGGCTGCCCTTATTGGAGAAGTTGTTGGTGCTCGCTTGATCTCTCACGCTGGCAGTTTGACCAATCTATCTAAATACCCTGCCTCAACTGTACAAATTCTTGGTGCCGAGAAAGCCCTTTTCAGGGCTCTTAAAACCAAGGGCAATACCCCCAAATATGGTCTTCTATATCATTCCTCTTTTATTGGCCGCGCCGGTACCAAGAATAAGGGCCGCATCTCACGGTTCCTCGCAAACAAGTGCTCTATTGCGTCAAGGATAGACAACTTTTCTGAGACACCATCTACAGCATTCGGAAATGCTCTTCGACAACAAGTAGAAGAAAGACTGGAATTCTACGCCTCTGGAGCTGCTCCTACCAAAAACGAAGTCGCAATGGTATGTAGAGATTGACTTAATGATACCATTTTTACACTACTGACTGTTTTACTCTTTAGAAAACTGCTATGGACTCTATCCTTGCTGATATTGAGGTTGACGGTGATGGTGACGAAGACGTTGAAATGGAAGATGTTGAAAAGGCTGAGAAGAAGGATAAGAAGGAAAAGAAGAAGGAAAAGAAGGAAAAGAAAGAGAAAAAGGAGAAGAAAGAGAAGAAGAAGGAGAAGAAGGATAAGGCGGCCGGTGCATCTGATGCCGAAACTGATGCTACACCTAAAAAGAAGCGGAAACACGACGCAGAAGCTGGGTCCGAGAAGAAGAAGAAACAAAAGAAGTGAGCCTCTCTGGGTTGGAGTCTTTGAATGGCGTTTTAGGAAAGGATATTTTCTAGTCCCCATGTCTGTCTGTTTATATGGAAGGATTGTCTGATTTTCATTTTTGTGTATACTTACGACATCATCTCGTTCTTAAATGAATATCGGTGAGCATTCATCCTCTCGCCTATTTTCGTCGTTGCATCTATCCCTTGAAGCGCCCGAGTGCCTTGCTTAGTAAGCTTCTCTAGTTATATAAAAGGAACTTCTTGAACGTAAGGCAAAGCAGGCCTCACTCTCACACTACTACTATCAAATATCTTGCAGCCAAAATCATGGAAAAGCTCACATACTCCGGCGCAAAGCTACCCAAACAACACTAGCTGGAACTGGCTAAGCTCATGCAAATCATCTTAATCTACGGGCATGACGCACATTTGGTGTCGTACCTCTTGAGTGGCTTTATGAAATGAGCCTGAAGCAACCTTCTCGACTGCATTACACAACTATACCCTGAGAAATGGAACAGAGAGTGCTATCCGTTCATAACAAATCTCTAAAACGCAAACATGACGAATCTGATCTTAGCGAAGAATCGGTTTCGCCCCTACCAAGCCCAGGTCAACATGATGAAGAAGGCAAAGCTGAGATCATTGACCAGGCTGATGTGAAGCCGGCTGGAGCCTATCTTCATGGAAATGTTGCTAATAGATTTCGGGATCTCGATATACAATGTCACAATGCCAATAACGAGGAATTTCGATATCACCCTCCGCCGGAACACAACATAGAGTCCCAAATGTCACAAATTTCTCCAGAGATTCCCACACATGGAAAAAAACCTAAAATAAGAGAAGATGGTGATGATTCCAAGCTGCTATATTCTACCGCACGGTCAACATCGTTTAACAATGAAGCCACCCCGGAAATAGCTGACGCGCTGCGCCTAGAATCACCGTCTCTTACATCAAATGGAAATGTTGATGCAGAAGCCACCGAAGAATCATTGACCTGGGATGAATCAGAAATCACGGGTCATCATGCCACAGATCCTAATGACGATGGATATGGTCTTAATGGAATCGGGTTCAAACCATCAGCTGAAGTGGCGTGGGCTAGGTCCCAGCATCGAAAGGACCAGGTAGCTGAATGGAAGAAACGTATGGCGAGTGAGGCACGCGAAGCTCGTAGTAGGCGACGACAGAAGGACGAGGACATTGGCAATGCAAGCTACATAGCAAAAGGCTCCACTAAGCAGAAACGAGTCAAATTTGATGCTTAAGCATTTGTATAAAAGATGTTTTACAGATTATCAAAATTAGAGAGGGGTTTTTGGAAAAGACGGCTATTTTACAGAGGTGAATAATGCTCATGCAGACGTCTACTCAAATGCTACACCGCCGCCAGTCGCATCCATCATCCTGGAATGCCCGCAACCCAGACTCCGAGACTCCCAAGGGATATAAAAATGTCATGGCCCAAATAACTACCAAAATTTATAATTGGATAGGTTCGTCCAGCTCTTCCGGCGTGCCTCTTCTGCTTTCCGGGCCTCTTCTTCCTCGTGTAACTTCCTGGCAGCCTCTCTCTCCTTTTGCTTCTTGAGCTTGAGCTCCCTCATGAGCTCTGCTGCTTCTTTCATTCCTTCGCGTTCAATGGCTCTCTGCCTCTGGCAGTATTCGTGTGCAGCCAACGACACAATTGCAAAAGAGCCAACAGCCCAGTTACTAGCACTCCATAACGACTTGAGACCTAAGAAAAAGTTAATCTCACTTGTGCCTTTCTGTCATCATCAACACACGCCAATCTGCCTTTACAATCCCGCTTGCGTACCTCCAAGTATAGCCCTCAAACCACCAACACCGAACCCTGTGCCTATTCCCAACAGAAGAGAATCTCGCGCGCAAGGTGCTTTGTATACCGATGCAAACTTCTCGAGGGATAGCGACCTTAGCGAATCCATGACCGTGACTTCCTTCGGTTTACCGCCCGCAGAATTATAGGTGCCACCAGGCATTAAATTAACCGGTTCCTTGGGATTTCCCAGCTCCTCCCATAGCTTGCCCACTTGCGACTTGGATATTTCATATTTCGTCTTTCCGTCAGCTGTTGTTGGCTCCGTTTTTGTAGGAGCTTCCGCCTGTGAAGCTTGATCCCGAGAATCCGCTGCCATGTCTGTTCTATGTTGCTCCGAGAGATGAACCTGTTGTTACCTCGTGCCCTCAAAAATTCTTCTGCGTCTCTTGCGTTCCTGGGAGAGAAAGCTTGGCGCATGCCAAGTCGTGCATCTGAAAATGGAATATTTACCCGCGCCGCTTCAATTAAACAAACCTTAAGAAACGCGAAGAAACGCGCCAGACGCGATTAAATTGATATCTCAGAGTTTCTTCCTCGACATGAACTTTTTGCTGTAAAGCGCTCTCTTGCGGAAGGGTTGTTGCTTTCTTTCGATGCAGCCTCTTCAAAACTGCTTCTTTACCTAATGGATTTGCTGTAATCTGCCGTTTTTCTTTCTTTTGCACATTTTTAATACGATTGTTGACACGAGCCGAAGATGGCCCGCCGACCAGGCAAATATGGCAACAATTACAGATCGCAGTCGTCGTCGTTTATACCGAAAAAATCAAAGACTATCGGTGTATCTTCCCTACGGTCAAGCGAAGCGACCTCTCAAGATGAGAAATTCCAAGCGTTGCGTATTGCAGACGGGATCGATGAGACGATGGGATTTGCACGATATGAAGCGGGGAAGAAACGAATCGGATGGCTATGCAACATGCATAGCACAACTATTGAGGATTCAAAGGTACCCGGTGGCCGAGCGGCAGTAGAATTCTATTTCCTTGAAGAGAACGGGGGCAGTTTTAAGGCGGCTGTCGAATATGATCCTTATTTCCTCATTGCTACAAAGCGAGGACATGAAGCAGAGGTAGAGGAATGGTGCAAGCGGACATTCGAAGAGCTAGTGAAAGGAGTGAAATTGGTGGAAAAGGAGGATTTGAAAATGCCAAATCATCTGCTTGGGTATAAAAGGAAGTTTCTGCAATTGAGCTTTGCCAATGTTTCGGACCTGCTGGCAGTACGAAAAACTGTCTTTCCTATTGCGACTAAAAACAGGAAAAGTGTCAACGCGATGGATACCTATGCGGAGCTTGCAAGGTGAGTATTTACTTTGATTGATCCCAGAGAGGACTAACCTAACAGTCACAGTGCGAACGCTGGATTTGATCTCTTTGACGATGACTCGAATAATCGCGGACAAAATTCACTGCAAGATGCTGCAGACTACATTGTGGATATTAGAGAATATGATGTTCCATACCATGTCCGTGTCTCGATCGATAAAGGTAATTATTCTGAAATGAAACTTACTGGTTGATTGTGACTAACATAATCTAGACATCCGCATTGGAAAGTGGTACACAGTTCAATCAATCAATGGGCTTATAACATTGACCTGCCTCGAGGAAAGGCTACAGAGAGCCGACCCCGTCGTTCTTGCATATGATATAGAAACCACAAAACTCCCCCTGAAATTTCCGGATGCTGCTATTGATCAGATTATGATGATATCATATATGATTGATGGACGGGGCTACCTGATTACAAATAGGGAAATAGTCTCTGAAGATATCAACGATTTTGAATATACCCCCAAACCTGAATACCCTGGCCCTTTTACGATTTTTAATGAACCGGATGAGAAAGCTGTTCTAGAACGTTTCTTTAGCCACATCAAGGAAGCAAAACCAAGTGTTATGGTCACTTATAACGGTGACTTTTTCGATTGGCCCTTTGTTGAAGCCCGAGCAAGTGTCCAAGGGATTGATATGTATGCTGAAATCGGCTTTCGAAAAAATAATGAGGACATATACCAAAGTGATTATTGCGCTCACATGGATGCATTTTCGTGGGTAAATCGTGATAGTTATCTCCCACAGGGAAGCCGTGGCCTGAAAGCTGTTACAGTTGCGAAGCTAGGATACGACCCCGACGAGCTTGACCCGGAATTAATGACCCCATACGCAAGTGAACGGCCTCAAACACTAGCCGAATATTCGGTTTCCGACGCGGTAGCGACATATTACCTATATATGAAATATGTCCATCCATTCATCTTTTCACTCTGCACCATTATTCCACTGAGCCCAGACGAGGTCCTCCGAAAGGGCACTGGAACCTTATGCGAAATGTTACTGATGGTCCAAGCCTATCAGCATAACATTATATTACCCAACAAACATACAGACCCGAACGAGTCGTTTTATGAAGGTCATCTTCTTGACTCTGAGACTTATGTTGGAGGCCACGTGGAAAGTATTGAAGCCGGTGTATTCCGCAGTGATATCCCTGTTAATTTTACTGTTGAGACAGCTGCTATTGATGAACTCCTTCGTGACCTCGATGCAGCGCTTGAATTCAGTATAACCGTGGAAGAAAAGAAATCTATGGAAGATGTGGTTAATTACGCCGAAGTCAAGGCACAAATTACGGAAAGGCTGCTGAATTTGAAGAATTGCCCAAATAGAAATGAGAGACCATCTATCTACCATTTGGATGTCGCTTCTATGTATCCAAACATCATGACTACAAACAGACTACAACCGGATTCAATGATCAAGGAGTCCGACTGCGCTGCCTGCGACTTCAACCGACCTGGTAAAACCTGTGATAGACGCTTGCCATGGTCTTGGAGAGGAGAATTTTTGCCGGCAAAGCGTGACGAATATAATATGATCCGACGAGCTGTTGAAAATGAAAAATTTCCTGGAAAGACAAAGAACCACCCACTTAGGAGTTTCGAGAGCCTTGACGAGAGTGAGCAAGCCACGATTGTGAAGAAACGGTTACAAGAATACAGCAAGAAAATTTACCACAAAATTCGGGAAACTAGAACCATTGAGCGTGAAGCTATTATTTGCCAAAGAGAAAACCCTTTCTATGTTGATACCGTCCGCAACTTTAGAGATCGACGATATGATTTCAAAGGAAAGCAGAAGGTCTGGAAAGGCAAGGTAGAATCTCTCAAGTCTTCTGGAGCTGCGAATTCGGAAATTGAAGAAGCAAAAAAAATGGTTGTTCTATTTGACTCCCTCCAACTCGCCCATAAAGTTATTCTGAACAGTTTCTATGGCTATGTGATGAGAAAAGGTTCTCGGTGGTATTCTATGGAGATGGCTGGTGTTACCTGCTTGACCGGAGCACATATCATTCAAATGGCAAGGGAGTTAGTGGAGCGGATTGGACGACCCTTAGAGCTTGATACAGATGGTATCTGGTGCATGCTACCAGGGACTTTTCCAGAGAACTTCGTGTTCAAACTTGTAAATGGCAAAAAGCTCGCCATTTCATACCCCTGCGTTATGTTGAACCACCTAGTTCATGATCGATTTACAAACCACCAGTATCAAACCCTTTCGGATCCTTCTACGTTCAAATACACAACTCACAGTGATAATTCCATCTTTTTCGAAGTCGACGGCCCCTATAGAGCAATGATTCTACCAACCTCAAAGGAAGAGGATAAAAATTTGAAAAAGCGCTATGCTGTATTCAACCATGATGGATCTCTTGCTGAATTGAAAGGGTTTGAAGTCAAACGAAGAGGAGAGCTTAAACTTATCAAGGTTTTCCAGACACAAATTTTCAAGTTCTTTCTCGAAGGCTCGACACTTGAAGAGACATATGGAGCCGTGGCTGAAGTTGCGAACAGGTGGCTGGATGTTTTGGATATGCATGGCTCAACACTAGCAGACGAGGAGCTCATCGATATGATTTGTGAGAATAGGAGTATGTCCAAAACCATCGAGGAATACGGGGGTCAAAAATCTACGTCAATCACCACTGCCAAACGGCTTGCTGAATTCCTAGGGGAGCAAATGATCAAAGATAAGGGGTTAAACTGCAAGTATATCATATCTGCAGCGCCCAGAAACTCCCCTATCACAGAAAGAGCTGTACCCGTTGCTATATTTTCAGCCGAGGAGAATATTAAACGATTCTTCCTGCGCAAATGGCTGAAAGAGGACCCCGGAGATATGGACCCGCGTACAATAATTGACTGGGATTACTACCTAGAACGATTGGGATCCGTGATTCAGAAATTGATAACTATACCCGCTGCTCTACAGAAAATTTCCAATCCTGTCCCAAGAGTTGCTCACCCTGATTGGCTTCAGCGACGGATTAATACAAAGGAAGATAGGTTCAAGCAAAAGAAAATGACTGATCTCTTCACCAAAAATCCACTAGCCAATATCTCGACAAATATTATGGATCATCGAATTCCTTCTGCTGGTGATATCGAAGACATGATACAACGTGGAAGCCAGAAACCAGGTACACAGTCAGGAATCAAGCTCATTCAGAAACGGAAAGCCCCAGGAGATAACACTACATCCCAAGACCCTTTTGCCAGCCTCCCGCCGGTAATGCCCTCAATAGAAAAGAACTATGAGGACTGGCTACGCTACCAGAAGCAGAAATGGAAGATCCAGAAACAAGCACGCCTCCGTCGCCGCAAGCTCTTTGGTGCTAAGAAAACTGCAGCTTCTGACTCAATCGGCAGTTTCTTCCGAAACCAGGCTGAATTGACTTATGTCAATACCTGGCAGATATTACAACTTAGGGAGACTAGCAGCCCGGGTGAGGTGAGAGCATTTGTACTGATTGATCGAAAAGTACACACCATTACTATCAAAATCCCACGCCAGATATTCATCAATTTCAAAGACGTGGATCTTCCAGATGTTGATATAACCGGCTGTTCTGTGCAGAAAGTTAACCACACGCTGCCAAACGGCCACCCTTCTGTCCATCTATTCCAACTGAGCATGGAGGAAGAGACATATCTGAGAGAAGCGTCAAAGATATCACTACTACTTAACCACCCAAGCGTTGAAGGAGTGTATGAGAAGAAAGTACCGTTCAACATTCGAGCCGTTCTTAAACTTGGAAACCATTGCACCTTCGATGAAGAGCAGCGAGGAGTTCTCGGCAAAGGTTTGGAGCGTGGCTTTGATTTATCAACTCTTCTCCCAGCTCCAGAACCGGGTGTATATCTTGAAGGAGCGGAATTTCAATACATCCTGCTCTATCATATAGTCTCCGGCGAGCGCGAGATATTCTCAGTTTTCTCCACCAAATCTAAAGAAGCTCACATCGTGACGTACACGAAACAGAGGGACATACAAGGGTTTCCCAATGTCGATAAAATCTTCACAGAGGCCCTCCAACGGAAAGTGGACGAACAAAATACCGAAGCGTGGCAGCAAGTATTCCAGTACCAGGACAAGCTACATTTCAAGACTACACAAGTTACAACGAAACGAAAGGCCCACTTAGAAGTTGGTGACATTATTAAAAAATTCCGCAATGAGAATACTATGCCACTGATGGTTGTAGTCCAGTCACCCAAAAGCCGGCAGCTTCCACGTTTAATTTCGTCTTTAAAGGATTATCCCATGGTATCTCTCAGGTCCAATGCTTCGGATAATGAATTACCACCACTGGGCTGGCAACCGTATGCCGCAAGACAAATCGTGATGCATTATCTAGCACTGGATTCCTGGATCAACCACTTATTGGGGTTTGCGAGATACGGCAATGTCCCAATTGGCAATTTGGAGAAGGATGATCCCAAACACTTGATCGATATCCTTTATGCTCGGCAGCTTGAGCAGAACAATGTAGTTTTATGGTGGTCTGCCAGTCCTCTTCCAGATCATGGCGGATACGAGAAGGACAACATACTTGGTCCGCTGAATTCGGTTGAGATGACTTCTGTCAATATTGCTGGTGCATATTCCACCGTTTGTATTGAGCTTGAGGTTCGAAATCTCGCGATCAATACCGTGCTCACGTCTTCCCTTATTAGCGACCTCGAGAACAATGAGCCTGCGTTACTCAATCCAACAGCTTCAGGAGATCAACAAACTCTTTCGGACGGATCAGGTGTTTTGTATTCAGACACTGCGTTTTCCACTGCGGGTATACTTGTGCTACGAGATATGGTGAAATCCTGGTGGAATGAAGCCTGTAAGGGCAATGGCATGGCGGACATAATGGTCCAACACCTTATTCGATGGGTGGAGAGCGCTGATTGCTGCTTATATGATCACGCACTGCATCAATACATGCAGATGATTCTAAAAAAGTCTTTGCAACAGCTTATCATGGCCTTCAAACGAGTTGGGTCCAACGTTATTTACGCGAACCCGAACAGGTTGATTCTTCAGACCACAAAAACGGAGGTTGGAAATGCCTATGCTTACAGCAAATATATCCTTCAATCTATCAAGGAAAAGCCATTGTTCCACTTCCTTGACATTGACATCAAGGAGTACTGGGATTACTTGATATGGTATGATCAGTTCAATTACGGAGGCAAAGCATGCCAGGAGGTTGTGGAGGCCGATAAGCAGGAGCTGGAAGCCATCATGAACTGGCAGATTTGCAGATTTTTACCCACTCCTCTGCAGTCTGTGTTCGTGGATTGGATTGTGGAGTATGTCGAATTAATGCATGGACTCAAGAAGCCTGCTCCGATGAATGGTGGAGCCGATGGAACTCCTCGGCAGACACAGCTTCCATTCCGACCTGAAGAGGAGGGCGAGAGCGTCGAGATAACTTCTGTGCTGAGCCAATCATTCTCCAAAGCACTGAAAAAACAGGTAGCTGGCTTGATTCGTCGACAGCGTGACGAGATGCTGCACCCTGAGCTTGCCTCTGACTACGATTTCCCTGTACTTCCAGGAGCAATGGCTCCGAAGCACGAACGTAACCCAACTCTAGAGTTGGTTAAATATCTCATGCAAGTCCTTGGACTGTCTAAATACACAGCATTGGAAGTGAGGCTTCTCCGCAGAGATCTCCTTGCGCTGTTCGACATCCGCGAGTTTAGTGATGAAGGAAAGTTCGAAAGCCCAAGCTCAAGCCTAGTTCTGTCGCAGATAATATGCCACAATTGTACTATGGCCCGGGATTTGGATCTCTGCCGTGACCCCGAATTGCTTCCTGAGAGTGGAACGGAGCATAAGGTGTCGACAACTCTTCCTCCATGGACTTGCCCTTACTGCTCTACTGAGTACGATCGGCTATTCCTCGAAGAAAGGATTATTGGCGAAGTTCAAGGTCTTGTGATGGAGTGGCAAGCACAAGACCTCAAATGCGCAAAATGTGCTGGTATAATGATTAATCCATTCATGGAACACTGTTCATGTAGCGGTGAGTGGGTTGAGACTATTGACAGGCGTGCCACGGAGAAAAGGCTTCGGGTATACAAAAGCATAGCAGATTTTTACGGTTTCAAGATGTTGTCTATGGTCACAAAAGGCGTTCTGGAAGGCATATGAGCGGGATGGTCATGATATCCATGATAGTCAATAATGTTAGATATTCGATCTAGAGCGTGGCTGGCTCTAGTAATGGGTTTGTTGCATGAGTTGTGTTTATGTATTTAGTTACGTGCTGGCGTTCACGGAGGCAAGGAGATGTGGAAAAGGGGGTTAAGCATTTATTTGCCTTTGATTATCGCCCCTGCATCTCTCGTCACATTCAAGGTATATATCACTAGGCTGTACGGAGTATATATATTTACGTTGTATATGGTAAAAAATGGAGAGTCGTCTCCTTTTCCCCTTTTTAGCCTGTCCAAGACTTGTCCTAAAATGGCGTGGGGCAAACTCCGCCGCGACAATTTCCAACTTGTCGAACCACTTCAAGTCCACCAACCCTTAGCAGGTCGGCTTTATCTTATACTCTACTGTTATTCGGCTGCGCAGTCAGCGATTTTCTTGAAGCTGTAGACAGGCTCTCGTCTTTACTTTTGGTTTTGCTTGTGGGATTATTCTCTTGGATTGCTCGTTAACTTACCCCGCCTGCGATCACTCCTCCCCCTATAACTACTCCTTCGCCAGGAAGCCGAGCGTCAGGCGAGGGCCAAATCTCACCGACTATAAACCCTCTATAAATCGAATATTCAGCTCTCGTCTCCCCCTTTCGCCGTACTCCCAGCAAGTTTCAATCTACATCCTGGCCCAATGGCTGCTCAGGGCCATCCAGAGGCAAGCAGGCCGAAAACCGAAGTCCAGCCATGCAGGTATAAAACAGGGAAGACACTTGGAGCTGGATCTTATTCTGTTGTAAAAGAGTGTGTCCACATTGATACTGGCCGGTATTACGCTGCAAAGGTTATCAATAAACGGCTGATGACTGGACGAGAGCACATGGTACGCATTCGTTCACCACCAACAACACCGTTCTTTGGCTCTATTATAGAGAGCTGACTGGATCATTAATCAAAGGTTCGAAATGAGATCGCCGTACTGAAGAGGGTATCCATGGGACACCAGAATATCCTTACCCTGGTGGACTATTTTGAGACTATGAACAACCGTACGTACACTATCAAAGCCTAATGGTAGAGGGCCATTTTTAACTCAATAATGTGTATAGTGTACCTCGTCACAGACTTAGCCTTGGGAGGAGAACTCTTCGATAGAATTTGCCGAAAAGGAAGTTACTACGAGTCCGATGCAGCTGACCTTATCCGTGCAACATTATCCGCAGTAGCATACCTCCACGACCATGGAATCGTCCACAGGGACTTAAAACCAGAGAACCTCCTGTTCCGTACACCAGAAGATAATGCCGATCTTCTAATTGCTGATTTCGGACTTTCGAGGATAATGGATGAAGAGCAGTTCCATGTCTTGACAACCACATGCGGTACCCCGGGGTACATGGCTCCAGAGATTTTCAAAAAGAGCGGTCATGGAAAGCCTGTGTAAGAACAGAATATTTTCTCTAGCATGTCAAGTTCAGAATGCTAATATGTCACTATTTTCAGGGATATCTGGGCTATCGGAGTTATCACCTACTTCCTACTCTGTGGCTATATGCCTTTTGACCGTGACTCTAACGTTGAAGAGATGCAGGCCATTTTGGTAGCTGATTACTCATTCACTCCAGAAGACTACTGGCGCAACGTGTCTCCCACTGCGTGCGAGTTCATTAATCGATGCCTTACAACTGATCCTCTTGCTCGTATTACCTCTCATGAAGCCCTGCAGCACCCGTGGATTAACCCTCCAGCCGATCTATTGAACCCTGAAGCTGCTGGAAAAACTGGTACTGGTGAGGACCTCCTACCAGTTGTCAAGAAGAATTTCAATGCTCGACGTACATTGCACAAGGCTATTGATACCGTTCGTGCTATCAACAAACTGAGAGAAGGCGGCGGCCTGATGATGGACGGTGCAATGAGCATTGATCCAAGGCCAGAAAGGGTCAATGGCGATCAAGTTACTCCCGAGAACGGAGGCCACGATAGCCATATGGAGATTGATAGTAGGGGAAACGCCAGGGGTCAGACTGAGGAGCAGATTAGGGAACAAGAGAAGAGAGTTAAAAACGTGGTTACAGGGTTGTGGAACCAGTCTGCTGCTGGACGGCGGTGAAATAACAACGGTACATATTAATTTTTTTTTTTTTTCTAATCTTTGTGCCTAGGTGACAGTAGCCCTCAGAATTGTTATTCAGCTGTTATTGGATAAGATAAATGGGTCTAACGCTCAAGCCCACTGAAATCAGTTCCTAAGTCAACCACTAGAGGCTTGGAATTGGCAGTGTATCTAGCTATTGTTGCAGTGTAGGTGTCAGAGGAAACACATTGTATTGGCATTGATGTATAATGTAGAGCGTGCTTACACGAAGGCTATTATGAAATTGAGGGAGGCTAGCTATACCCCTATATTCATAGAGCCAAAAGCTAGTTGCGGCTCAAGCCGGGAGCCCAGATTTTGCATCACGTGATGTTTCGCAGTGTTTTCTTACTTTCGAGTTTAAATCGACAGCAGCGAGCAGCAAGACGACGATCGTTGGTAGCGATGCCTTACATACCGGCTGATCCAACCACACTGCATCAGAAGACTCGAGGTGTTCAATATTACATCTAACAATAAATCTTTGGCAGAGCTAGAACATCCCGAGCCGGCGGGCGTAGTGCTATGCCCAGCCCTAGATGCTCGAAGGCTGACCACAACTACCCCGTACGCAGTCAGCAATTGCTATCCACGTAGTCATTGAATCAGGAAGGGCAGTTCTCCTTCAGGCTATGGTTTATGCTCAGTTGGCCTTGCTTACCTTGATGATACCCAAAGCTTCCGCTGACCTTGAAAACAAACGAGCTCTTGCTTTCAGTGCAACATAACTGACAAGCCCTATAGCTCTGCCTTCTTACGGATTTATTCCTCAAAGTTTGTTGCTCGTGATTATATGCTGTTTCTTACGCGAAGGCAGGAGTTGACCTAGCAAAATTCTTGGTGCTTGCAAACCGCAATTATGGCTTATGGTCTCAAGGAGTGGTCTAACATTCACCGAGGATGTGGATAAATTATACGCCGTACTGCTATATTCTCAAAGTACTGACTCACTTCTACACTCATGCTTTAACTGACATGGCACATTGGCAAGTCTTGGTTCATTTGGCTATCAAAAAAATAAGGATTAATGAGGGTTTCACACCCTCTGACTCTGTTCAACTAGACACATGCTGCCTATATACATCTAACATCTAGCAGCTGAGCTTTCCACACTTGCGGCAAGAGGTTCTGACACCATAGTCACAGGCCTTGCCAGTGCTCTTATTACACTCAAAGACGTGGCCGTTAGTGCAGGCAGGGTTGATTTTCTCGTTGCCGCAGAACTGTCCCTGAATTTTGTTGCACACACACTTGCTTGGGCGGCAGGCTCTCTTCTCAAGCTATAAACACGCACACGTTGGTTAGTCAAATTCAATGGCATATAATGGGCCACCTTGCTTACAGGGCTTTCAGGACCAGGGATTTCGGCACCAGTGGCTGCTGCAAGGCAGGCGGGCACAAAGGCAACAAGAGCGAAGACGGTAGTGAGCTATAAATGAACCCAAGTCAGTGTGTGAACTGTAGCCACCAGAAAAAATGAAGTTCACCTTCATGTTTTCTGATCAAAGGGATTTGGTTGGGTTCAAATTGTGGAACTGTTCGGTTTGTGTTGTTGGTCTGGTGAAAAGAAGCAGATGAACTGGGGAATCGTGCTCCTTTATATATTTCACTTCTGGTCACCTACATTTCTTTTTGCCGTACTCTTCGTCTTTGACCGCAGTCCAAGTTATACGGGTATCATGCCGTCTCTCATGCTGTTGGGAGTACCAGGAAGCCCGCTCATTGGTATTTTCCACTCAACGAACAGCCGAGTTTCACACTCCTGGCAAGAAGCTGAAGCTTGGGTGAGAGCCGGTAGATCCCTGCCGTTACTTAGTTATAACTATTAAATATCGTATAGCCTGCTTGCTTCCGACTTCATATGCACGCTGCCTTGCAAACACGAGAACAAGTATTGGCGAAGGGCACCTGAATTCCTCTCTGCAAGTAGCCCTGTAGGCGGGATATCACAGCAACGGACGATGCGGGTGAGATTCAGGAGGTGCAAAAATTGAAGGATTCGAAAATGCACCCCGAATGGAGATCTGACTTCGTATACTCCCGTGCGCTTTGTTTGGCATTTTCCTTCTCGAGCCTAGAAGAGATCCAGGCAGAGAGTGCAAGAATAATACTCCGTATACCTTCATCACTGAATTGACCAGCCGGAAATCGCGGAGTTTTCTAATATTAGAATTTGCACGCGGTAGGTAATTCTCTCCAGGTCTCCTGACGATCCACTTTTCTCGTGTCCATAACGTTCTGCGCTGGACCGTTGCTATATGTCTGAATATTTTAAGATCTCTCCGGAGGATCTCCGCTGGGTATTATTCGTATAATTGACGAGCTCTTTGTCTTCAGGAGCATAAGCAAGGAAGGGGGTTGTAGAACAAGGGTGAAATACGGCGTCCGAACTCTCCGATACCCCATTGACTGGCAGTTGAGGCTCAAGGCTAAACATAGTTTCATTTAACCAGTTTATTGTTTCGTTAGCTGGGAGGAAACTTGTTATGGGGGCCCATGGCGATCGCTCGTACGGAGTATTCTACTGGTATTATTATCACCAGGGGAAGGGCCATCAATCACGTTTGCCCAGCAATCAATAAGCCCTCTTTTCTCATTTTATGCAGATGGCTCGAGCCTTTCAGCTCTCGCGACTGGGTTGTTACGAGCCTCAATAAATTGCACTGTGATTCAAGCACATCCTCGACATGCACTTTTTGCCTGCCTTGCTGCAGAGAGCGGCAGTCTGTTGGCCCACTGGGTAGTTATAAATAGCTTCATAACGAGTATATTAAGTACCACACGGAGAAGGATACCTTTCTGGGGGAAGGTGAGATTAAAAGTATCCCAAGCTTTCAAATAGCCCCTCACACGACAACATCGAGAGAACGAGAGAAGATGAAATTATGTGTCGGTTATGCCTGCAATCGATTGGCTGGTGTTGCTTATGCCACGGTTAGTATATTAGGGTGAATGTAACGGCAGAGAGTTGGTGCTGGAACTGTTTACAAGGGATTCTACTGAGTACATGGCGTTGCTTCTATGAGACTTGATCATGTTGTTGGCGAAGCTGTCAGCATAATCTGCATGGCCAGGGGGGTCACGGAAATGCGGACTGCCGTGCTCACATCGAGGTAAGCGACAACGAATTTCTTGCTTGGCCAGATGTTGCCCAAAATAATACTGTTGTGAGCCGATGTGAGTCGGGTGCATGAAAGAGTGAGTCGGGGGCTGGAATGTAAATTCGTATTGCAATATGGAGTATAATTAGATAAAGTCATAGATGTATATCGTTGTCCTGTGAAAACACCCTCTCATCGCCCTCCTAACGTGACGCCTCTAAGGTAGCGAAATGCTCAGGAGAAGATTCAACCCACTTTCTCCACTCTTGCCATTCGGAATATGATGCACTGGCTTTAAGACCCTGGTATCTGACAGTCTTAAATTCAGACATGCCTTCCCAAGGTCTGTCTGGGTTTCCACCGCTAGAGCTCCCGGACCGGAGGAACCGACGAGTGACACTGCCAGCACTCGAGGCTCCTTCCCAGCCAGCCTTTCTCATCAGGCTCTCAACGGTCTCTTCTTTCGTCCACCCTTGATCGACAGCAACGTCTGGAAGGTAGGTGGCCCCATATCGTCTGCCTCTGTGAACAAACGATATGCGGATCCCATGCGTCCCTAGCTCCCAGTCAAGCGCATGAGAACAAGTCTCAAAGTTTGAGAGAAGAGTAAGAGAGCAGGAAAGAGAGGGCAGAAGCTGTGATGGTATCGGGGAAAACCTAGTGTCTCCAAATGCCCTAGAGTGTTGCGAGTCAGCACGTTATATTTTTAAGCAGACCTTCCTTGTACGTGGTTCCATACGATGTCAACGCATATGATTTCAGACCAGAGCTAAGCTCCTGGGCATCAAAAGTGCCAATACAGCCCCGGAGGGACTTGTAACCACTCCTGGAGACCGTGTTCCAAGTCACAAAGAGTGGGTATGATGCACCTGGAGGGGTACTGCGAAGGGTCTCGCTGTAGCTCGGTTTGGGCGGAGAAAAGATAGATGAAGTATTAGGGCTAGGGCTAGTAGATATAGAAGTATTGCTCGTCAGTGCGGAGCGAGAAGAACTGGTAGATAGTGCTGGTGGTGTTGAGGTCGATACACTGGAAGAACCCGACGAAGCCGCGCTTTGAAGAAGGCGAATACTAGGTGGCTGTAAGGTGCTCGAGAATGGCTGTCCTTTGTCCATATCATCCTGCGACTCTTGGCCATCAGTGTCTACAGGAGGTTCAACAGAGCCTCCCACTTCCAAGTCTTCATCGTCTGCTGCACGTAAAGAGCGAGCCTTTGCAGTTTCAAACTCTGCCCATAACTCTTCTACTACAGAGAGCTTTGGAGGTTTACCTCCATCAAAAGAGGCTGCTAGCGTTTCGAAGCAAAAATAACATTGTGCAGGAGTAGCCATAGCTTTGAAGAGCGATCTCAGTTGAAAGATGAGATAATAAAATTCCCTTTCCTTTTAAGGACGCTGAATAGTATTGATGTATAAATGATTCGGCAGTCAAAAGACAGGAGGAAATTAAATCATACCAGCAGATGCAGGACAATAGGGAAGCCTGGCCACC
This sequence comes from Trichophyton schoenleinii, assembly GCA_018357685.1. NCBI lineage: Eukaryota > Fungi > Ascomycota > Eurotiomycetes > Onygenales > Arthrodermataceae > Trichophyton > Trichophyton schoenleinii. The sequence goes on from WOFF01000001.1 coordinate 6,070,501, forward strand.
AGATGATTGCGGGCTGAGCAAGAGCGGAAGAGAGAGGGCGCTTTCTCCGGGGTTTCAGCTTGTTCTTGCAGTGTTTCCCAGCGTGGTCCCCGCAAGAGAGCCTCGGTTGTATCCCGCCCTCCTTTATAGTTGAAGAGCCGCTGGTGCTGCAGCCTGTGCAATTATTATGGCGGATCAAGGCAAAAGTGGACGTTGAGACAGAGTTGAAGTTGGAAAAGTCTTTTTGGCACAAGAAAGAGGACAGACGTCATGAGTTGCGCTTAGTCATCGTATCTCTTGGCGTTGGTCGCATGAGCCTGGCTTGCGGCTGGCTGCCTAACAATATCATGCATGTCTGGCGCCTGTATTGGCGGGCCACCGTCAGTAGCGGTATGAGCTGGGGCAAATCATGGGCCAGGGATGGTGAATATGGCACGGGAAGGCACATAGCAGGTGGTACACCTACGGGCGGAGGAAAACCGCCTTTTAGTATGCTATTTCTTCCACTCACGCTTGCACGGAAGCTCGGCATGAAAAACAGCCTGTAGGCATGCAGTCTTCACCTGGGAGTCATCTGAGCCGATCTAGGGAGTTGCTTGGGCTAGCATTTGGACCTCACACCCTTCATAGGTTTTCCTTCCACTGACTGCTAACTATACGGGGTATTTATATCGAACTAGGCAATGGGGAACGCAGATAAGCACTCGAGCAGGTCCGAAAGCTGGGAAGAATTCAATATTAAGCCGTTAAAAAGTTGAACAGCTACCCATATATATGCGGCGTTTGATCCAAGTCTCAAAGGTATGTGTTGCACTTTTTGGAAAAGGTGCCCTCGTAATTATAGCATATCATTGTACACTGTTGTTTTGGGTACTAAACACGAGGGCCTATCTGATGGACTGCAATATAGTGGGTCCTATACTAGCAGACATGGATCACCAGTTACATCGAAGCGGAAAGACTGGTGACTGGGTGAGGAGTTTGTCTGGCAGGAATATGCCTACTCTTATGCAAGTTCTCTTCATACATAGGATCTTCTCCATAACTGCGAACAAATGCTTGTGTCTTTATCTGAGTCCTCCAGCCACGTTTTACCCAGTATTAGTATCAAATATGGAATATGAATGGCCATTTATTGGCCGGCATTAGGTCAACCACCTCGGGCCTGTCAATACCCGGCAGTGAGGTGATTCAGCGCCTAACAAAGTGATACATGCAGCATGTCCAGCAGTCGTACGGCTGGTGGACGGGAACATGAGCTACATGAGTAGCTATCCAAGTTTCAGGGTATTCCGGGTGCATGTGGGTATTAAGGCAAGCATTTTCTGCAAAAGAGAGTATTCATATAGGAGGTTGAAAGGATAGAAGTAGGAAACCGTGTGTAGAGTCTCAAGGATATTTGATGCCGGGTTTAGGTTTCCATGTTTGTTGAGAAACTTGATAGGCCCTCCAGCCATCAATCTTTGCAAGAGCAATCGCGGGGTTATCCACTTACATATAAACACTCATATCATTTCCGGTCGCCTTTGGGTATTTTCATCCCCATCATACCTAACATATTGCTCCCAGGACCAGACGAGCCACCCTGGCTGCCGAGGCTCTCGAGTAGATTTCTTGCCAGGTTGATGTCGACTTCGTTCTCGTCAAGATCATCCTCATCACTCTCATCTTGGTGGACGCTACCAACCTCATTGCCTCTTATAGGCGCCTTCCCCTTGGCAGTCTTCTTGGAGTTAAATTGGTCAAAAAACCCGGCTTGCCGTAGCTCCGCTTCCATCTTCTTAGACATGTCTTCGATTTCGCCTGAATCATCGTTGCCATCACTGGATCCCCCGTCAAGATCTTGGATGCGTTTGGGCCTAAACGAAGGCCCCTTATTCGAGGCAGCTGGCATGCCCATCATTTCCTTCATCATTCTTGAAAATTCCTCTTCATCAAATGAAGCCTCCTTGTCCTCACCGTCACTACTGAACTCCTCGTCAGTGTCACCATCACTGTCATCTGATCCGAATTCGTTAATAAGCCCTGCTCCGTCGTAACCGGCGGTGTCATCATTTAGAAATTCCTCAAACTTTGAGACTATTCTTTGTAAATTCTCTTGTGCAGCTTTGTCGCCGAAGTCACCGCTCCTTTTCGCCTTTTCCCCACTACCTCTTCCTTTTAGCTCACTTTCAAGGTCTTCGAAGCTAATGTCAAGCCACGATTCATCATCATCTACCATATCCCAAGTTTTTATTTCCGTATCCGTAGGAAGAGCCTCTTCACCTGTATCAACATCTTCAAGAACAAGTTTCATTTCTCGCACATATTGCTTATCACGGTTCTGGGGGTCAGACAAGAGCATTTCAAAGCCGCAAGCTAATTTCATTCCCATATCGGCACGCTCAGAATCCTTTGAGTTTTTGGTTGCGGGAACACGACCCTTCCACCTTGCTGGTGCTGGAAAATCTTGACTTTTCAACTGGGCAAACCCAACCTTTGTGAACTTGACACTGACTGTGACAAAATCTGTAGGTTCAAATACCAAATTATTTGAATCTTTCCCCTGCAAAGGCCGAAGTGAAATGGGATCCCGAAGATAAAAGGCTTCTATAGCCGAAGATATATACCCTGGCTTGGTCCGTAGTAAATGCGCGATCTTTCGCGGGATGGTAACCAGAGAGGAATGCAGGTTATTCTCAATTTGTTTTGGGTAGTTCCGGAGTCTATAAAAGGCTTCCTCCTCAATTGTGGGTGACCGCATCAAACGTTTGGGCTCAGTGGTGATGATGGCTCTCGCATCGCGGAACGTCAGTTTCCCAACATTGCCTTTCTTTTTTTCCGTAGTAGTTGTGGGTGCTCCAGGCTTAATAATGACTAGCTCTCCCTTGTTGATCCAGACCTAAATCAAAGATTAGCATGTATAAATATACAAGTTCATTTAGAAGTTGACGCTGTTTGCCTTACCCGGTTATCTGCTATTTCAGGCTCCAACCAAGCAGGCAATGCTGCCGCAGCCTCTACTAGTAAGAATTCACCATCACTATCCGTTACCTTCACCCAGATATCATCAAACTTTCGTGAAACCTCACGCAGGAGGTATACGATGACCCATTCATCCTCGATTGAATCTCCATATTCGGTTCTTCCGCGAAGTAAATGTATGCCTGGAAAATTGACATGCCAGTTAGCACGGTAGAGCAAATTGTGTTAAACTGGGGGAGGGGGATAAAAACGAAATTACCATCTTCCTTTGTAAGCTCCAGCTTAAAATTATCTCTCTGCCATATGTAGTTCTGCAAATACTGTTTCACTAATCCTGACGCGTACTTCTGCACTTCAATCAGAGAATTTCGGGTTGAGTCTGCTGAGTCCACATCTCCAGCGGGAGCGCTGGTCGGCGGAATCCAGTACAGCGAATACTCCACACAGTCATCGGGGAGCTGAGGTTTAGGAATGGGCCGGAACGTAGACCGGAACCACGCAATGTCTTCTTCGGTAGGACCGGCCATATCTCGTACTCCCTCTGTCGCTCAGGTCGTCTTCGAGTCTCTTGCGTGTCTATTCCATCTCGTCTTTTTTTCTATAATTTTTGGCCGCTTTTCTTTTTCTTGATATTTTAGAGTTTTGATGACCTCATCGGAGCGTCCGGAATTACATAAATCCAGAGGCCGGACGCTAAACCCAAAAGAGCTATATGTAAACAACGTCACAAACACGCCAAAAAATTCACGGTTCGGCTTTTGATCCCTTTTTCGATTCCACGATGGTGCTCCGACTTGGTTATCTTTAATATAAGATCAAGTGTCGCGTGGCGGACCGGCTAATGATTTACAGATCTAAGCGCGCTCCTTAGCACCTCGAGCTGTCAACATGGCATTTCCCTACATCGACACTCCACGCACCGAAGTGGATGGAAACGCGACCTTTATCAGCCAGGGACAGCGAAGTGCAACACGCCATAACCTTTCTGCCCTGGACTCAGTTGAAAATTCGTTTGTATCGCCAACAAAAGATCACGATATATTGCGTGAAACTTCCGATTCGCGCAATCGACAGCGCAGAGTCTCACTTCGAACCCCTCGAGCAAGCCAAATTCTTAAATCAGCCAGACACGATAAACGAACATTGCCCAATTCAGCATTGCCCAAGGGGGAGTTTACTCCCCTCATGAATAGCGTTACGAAGAATAACTTTTTGCGAACTGGCGGTGATCGCGCTCGGGGTGTGCCGGCCACGCCCGCGCTATCGAAAATAGATGAAAGCAATATATACGAAGGAGCTTCCATGAATAGCTCCGCTTACGATGCGACTCCTGTGCCTCATGGCGCACCAAGCAGCGGTCAGAGCACCCCACTACCTACACTCCCCCAAAGAGATGGCGCAGGTGGGGTAATCTGTGATGGACAGAATATGACTTTGAGGGAACAGGAAAATGTACGGATTCTCATCTTGCCCTTTCCGTGAAAATAGATGGCTGCAATGTAGATGGAAGAATCTGTACTAACCTTTCTTCTTTACAGATTATCAACAAGTTTGATAAGGAGAATTTTGGACTCAAGTTGAAAATACATTATTTGGAGGAACAGCTAAGAAAGGCCGGGCCTGAGTTGAACCAAGCTGCCCTAAAAGAAAATACGGAACTTAAAGTGTCGAAGCTTACAGTACAAAGGGATTTGCATCGGTGCAAAAAGAGTCTTCTCCATGCTGAACGTGACCTGGAATCCTGCCAGCTACAGCTCCAGGAGCTCCGTGCAAAGCTGACTTCAAAACAGTCCGATGGCACAGCCCAGGAAACAATAAAATGGATGCGTCAAGAAATGGAGTCCAAAGACGCGGATATAGCAGATCTTCAGGAGCAATTAAGATCAGCGGAATCCAAACGGGCGGAGGAGGCTGCTAATTTAAGGGAAGAAATTAATGAATTGGAATATACCATTCGAGAAAAAGACAGGCGCATCGAAGAAAAGGAGGAAGAAATTGACAACCTGCAATCTAAACATGCCGATGAAAACGCCAATATGGCTGATTTGGAGACAGAGCTTGAAGATGCCAGAAGTAAAATTGAAGATCTTCAGGATAGCCTTGAGCGAGCAAGGACAGAGACCGAAGATGCCGAAACAGCTTGCGAGCAAGCTCTCCAAGAAAAAGAACAAGCTGTCGAAGACTTGAGAGAACTTCAAGACGAGATGGCCAATAAGTCTATTTCTGCTTCAGGGCTGACTCGTCAATTGGAGGAGAGAGCAAATAAACTGGAGTCAGAGCTTACCGCTGTTCGGCAGCAATATGCCGCCCTTCAAGAAAAGCTGGATGATAAATCACAGTTTGAACACCGCTTACAGGAGCAAATCAAGGATCTCAGACAAGAGCACTCATCGACAGAACGCGAACTGATCTTCCTTCAGAAAGAACATGCGGGTTGTCAAGGAAATATTGAGGATAAAATGCATTCTGAAAATAGATTGCAAGAGCGGATCGAAGATCTTAAGCAGGAGCTTTCATCTACCAAATCTGATTTGCAGCATGAGCTTGAGCAAGCTCGTCACGAAAAAGCAATTGCAATTCGTGACCAAAAGTCCACTTTAGCTCGCCTCCAGGCTCTTGAGGATGAATTACAACACAAAGGAGACACTAAGACCCTGCTGCAAACCAGGCATGATGCTTTAACAAACGAGTCGAAAGCCCTTCGGGGTGATCTGGACCGGGCAAAGAGGGCTATTGCCGAGCTAGAAGAAGACGCTGCAGCTGAACGACAAGAATCGCTGAATACGTTGGAAGAAATGAGACACCGCCATAAAGACGAGATTGATCGACTGAATTTGCAGATTACAACACTTCGTCGTGAGGTAGACAAGAAGGATTCGCTATTCAATTCGGACTTGGACAAATGGGAAAACATCAAGCGGTCACTAGAACTGGAACGGGACCGGGCACTGCAGCAAGCTGAGGCACATAAACGAACAGTTGACAGTCTTCAGCAAATGGAAACGACAAAATCTGGGCGGGAGAAGAGATTGCAGGATATCATTGACAGCGAGAAACAACGCCGTCTCCAACAGGAAGAACTTCTCACTCGTCAGATAAAAGAGCTCAATGACGACATTTCATCCAGAAGGGAGGCATCCGAAACTCAACGATCTGAGCTCCTCTCCCTGAAGGAACAGCTCAGAGTCAGCCGGCGCGAAGAACAAGCCCTCAAGGAAAAGGTTCAGGGTTTGGAAGACGAAATTATAGTCCTGCAGGCCAGCTTGGAAGAAGAGCAACAGTATGCTTTGGCTCAGCGGAAGGCTAGCAGCTTAGACACTGGCAGTCACCTACAGAGTATTGCACAGGAGAAGCAGGCCCTTAGAGAACAGCTTACTGCCATGAAATCGGAGCTCAATGAACTCCGAGTTACCCTTTCTGAGGTAGAAGCCGAGAGAGATGGCCTCCAAGATGAACTTGCTCAATATGACCATGTCGGCGACGCAACTCGAGTAGATCATGAAAAACTCGAGCTGAAAAAGGCAAAGTTACGTCTAGAGCGAGACGTTATTCGGCTAAACACTGAGAAAAGTTCATTGCAGGAAGCCAAAGATGCCCTTCAGAATGAGGTGGACAATGAGCTTGTCCGTGCTGCGGCAGAGGAGGAGCGCCTCGCTGCAGAAATCAGCCGATTACAAGACAAATTATTTATGGCTGATGATAAGAAAGATCGCGAGCTTCTCTCATATAGGAGCAAGACTACTCGACTTGAAGCCCGCATCAAGGAGCTTGAAGCTCATCTTCATAACCCCGTGCCATCGGAGCCAGTGTCCCCCCCGGAACATGCTGATGCGTCAATATTCCGCCAATGCCTAGCCGAAACTCGTGAGCGTGAGAGAATTATCCTCCAGCGAGAATCAGACTTGAAATCATCTATTCGACTGCTCAAGTCTCGTATCACTGATTTAGAGAAAGAGAACCATGATCTTCAGGTTGCGAAATATGAAGGCAGCTCTCCGATTCCCTCTTCCCCCGCTTCACGGCTCCAGGAAGAATTACGGGATCTCCGTGCTCAAAATATTGAAGCCCACAAAGCCTTGAAGGAACTAAAGGCCAAAAACCGTGAACTTGAACAGCAAAGATATTCTGCCAACGAGGAGAGCCAGAACTTTAGTGAAGTACTGGATCTTTCTACGTTCGATCCAGAATCCATCGCGGCCAAGTTATCGAAGCGTGAAGCCCGCATTCATGAGCTCGAAGTTGACCTCCAACGAATACGCGGAGAGCGATCTACTGCTCTTAAGAACCTCAATGCTGCGGATCGTAGGATACGGTTACTGCAAGACCGCCACCCTAAAGCTATTCAAGATATGTCGAAGCAATTGGAAAAGCAGAAGAGTCGACATGACAGGGAATTGGAGGTTCTGCGAATGGAGCTTCTTTGGAACCAAGTACGTTTGATCCGAGCAGAGCAGTTCCGAAGGGACCTTGCCTGGTACAAGGAAGTATCGCAGTACAGAGAACAAGAGAGGATTAGAACTACTTGGTATGTGTCTTTTTTCTTTCACCGGCAGTGACATGATAGTTCGAAGCTAACATTGTTTGAACAGTGCCCAAATAGAGCGCCAGATGATAGCTAATATGGGTATAGTGGTATCTGAAGCCACAGAGCAACTGAGTCCTATCCAGAAATTCAGAGCTGGTATTTCAGTTGCACTGTTCATTGCCCGAGCAAAGAGAGTGACAATTGAATGGAAGAAGAACTCACAAATAGGAGATCTGGTTAAGAGAGCCAAGAAAGACCAGCACAGAAAACACGGAAGAGCGCTGCAGAGATGAGGTACATATCGCAGAAGATTTCTTTATCAACGATTAGCGGATCTTTTTGCTGTTTCTCTGAGTCGTATTGATCAAATACTTCTCTATTGTTAATTAGGTTGATAGCATTCATTTCTTTGGCAGGAGGCAAAATCCGGGGTTTGGCTCTGGCGTTTGGGTATAGGAATCTGTTTATATGAGGCAATAGGCTGCGTTGTTTGGCAAGTTGTATATCAAAACTGGCTATGAGTTATTTTTGCGGCTTAATCTGATAATTGGTTCATTACTCCGTTCGCTAATACGACAATGACTGGGGGTAACTAAGAAGTCTTTCAATATGATGTCCCAAGTGTAAGGGAAAATACGCGCGTAAGGAGAGCGCAATAAATAACTGGAGGTTGTTGTGAATGCAAGGCAGTAGGAAACTAAGCGCCCTCGCTTCCAAACAAAGCTGTCCACTCTGCACTTTTGGCAAGGTCTTCGGGGCTAACAGTCGGTCGAGATCCCTTGACAGCCTTAACAAAGTCCTTGAGAACAAGCGGAGGCTCAAGGAGCTCATCTGGGTTTACATCCACCCAGGTCATTTCCATGGCTCCCTGATCGCCTGGAGAGCATGGAGTAACCTTTTGCACTCCATCCACCATTACCTATATATAGTGATTAGCCATGGAAATTGTGAAAGAAACTAAATCACTGGTTAAGAGGATCCTACGCACCTTTTTATAATGAGTGGCAGATTGGATCTTGCGAACAGGCTGCATGAGTGCGTCCTGAACCGCAATGTTTATATCACTTCCCGAGTAGCCTTCGGTCAGTTCCGCGAGAGTTCGGTAATCAGGAACTGTTAGCTCGCACGGTGTACTGCCTATACTTATTTTGAACATTTTCATCCGTGCGGCCATATCTGGCAGACTTATATAGACCCTTCGTTGGAAACGTCGTCGAATTGCGGAGTCGAGCTGCCAGGGAATATTCGTCGCCCCAAGTATCAACACTCCGCTTGAATCCTTACCGACACCGTCCATTTGGACAAGAAGCTCGGTTTTGATGCGGCGTGACGCATCTGGTTCTCCTTCGCCACGGGTGCCACAAAGGGCGTCTATCTCGTCGATGAAAACAATGGCAGGTTTGTTTTCTCGAGCCATATTGAAAAGTTGCTTGACGAGCCTAGTTATCAATTACGTATTAGTAAGTGTTTTCATTGTATCATGCCCCGAGATCATGTCTGGGAACTAACCTCTCACTTTCTCCCATCCACTTCGAGACAAGGTCACTACTGCTCACGCTGAAAAATGTGCTCTTTGCCTCTGTAGCTACTGCTTTGGCTAGATAGGATTTACCCGTCCCGGGCGGTCCATAAAGCAAAATTCCTTTCCAAGGTTGGCGGTTCCCTGTGAAGAGTGACGGGAATTTGATGGGTAGTATGACGGCTTCTTGGAGAGCTTCTTTCGCGCCTTGCAGACCAGCAACGTCTTCCCACCTTACGTTGGGCTTGTCCGTTAATATAGCCCCTGCCAAAGCTCCACGGAGCTTTTTCGACTCGGCGTCCTCATCGTCATCGTCACCTTTGCTAAAAACCGAGAAATCCACGTTAGAAATCAATTTTAAGCTGACACAGGAAATACGGAATCCAAACTCACCCTCCTTTCCCGCTGCCATGAGCAATCTTCCCATTTGCCCCAACTGCACTGGGTTTCTTCCGATTATCCAGTCCCGCAAGGTGGTTCTTTAATTTCTCTGCCCTCTCCATGTATTCTCCGGTCTTTGCCCGGATCATCTCCTTCGACTTGGGGTTCTTCTCCCATTTTAGAGCGAGCATGAACAGCTCGAGGGCCGAATAGTATGTCTGGTATGCCTTCTCATAGTCGCCCGCATTATCAAGTTCAATCGCGCTCTTCACAGTGTCGATCGCCCGGCCGAGGAAATCGGTGTTGCTCATCGTGTCCACCCTTCTAGATGTGTAGTCTGACAAAAAAGAAACCAAAGAAAAGATCGCAGCACTGCTCAGTCCGTTGTAACACTGTCAAAGGAGCCTTGAACAAGGGAGGGGGGGCGATAGGCGGTTGGAGTTGGGTCTAAAAAGGCGGTACTTCGAGAAGGGCTATGACAGGGAAACAGGGGCACTTTTTTTAGAGTATCTCTGGGGTAGTCTGCATGTCGTTGATCTCTGCAATAAGAAACGATCGTCCGCTTGTCTGTAGGTGAAAAGTGGCAGCCTAAAATCCGCAAAAATATCGATGTTGCCTCCGTTGTTGTTTGGACCGACCCCAGCTTCGACTTTTAAGTCCTTTTTTTCTTTTTGGGTTGCTGGGCGAGCGACTCAAGAGATCTGCGATTAGATAAGAAAAAAACGGCCAACGGGGCGACGACGACACAGCAGAACACTTTATTCAAGACTTTCAAGGCCCCTTCAGCGCTGAAGAAGACTGATTTCAGACATGGCAGACGCGCAGAAGCAGCTTCAGGCTCTCAGTGAAGAGTATCAGAAGCTTCAGACCGGTCAGAAGACACCTGCGACGATACCCCCCAAGGTGGACGGTTAATTAGAGACTCCCCGCTAATATCTGCCCCTCGGTATTTACAGAGCTCGAAGAAGCTATCGCAGCTCGAGAAAAGCTTGAAGCCCAGCAGCAGGAGAATACTAGTGTGCAGAAGGTGAGATACTAGCTGTATTAGTTGGAAAGATGCCGTTGCTGATATAGTTGGGTGCTGGCTAGGAGTTCAAAACGCTCGACGATGATGCAAACATATATAAACTCGTTGGACCAGTGCTTTTGAAGCAGGATAAGACGGAGGCCGTTATGGCTGTCGATGGGCGTCTGGATTTTATAGAGAAGGAAATGTATGGTGAAGACTTTTTACGAAGCGGGTGTGGCTATACTTGACTGCGATGCTGATTATTCTATCGACAGAAAACGAATTGAGAAGCAGATCACAGAGATACAGGAGAAAAGTGACAATAAAAGGGGAGAGGTATGTTACTGGCATATCTTTTCTCGGGCTTTTCTGGGACCATGGCTCACCTCTATAAACCAGATCATTCAGCTACAGTCGAAACTGCAGCAACCACAGCCTGGTGGAGCTCCCGTAGCTGCCTGAGAATAATCACAGTTATGCATTTGATAGTTTCAGAGTAACGATGATTATTCCAATTACCTACCGCCGAACTACTCAGATGGCCAGAGGATGAATACTGAGTGCTACGAATGAGAGTCTAGAAAACATATCCAAGTCTCTCTATCGGCCATGCGAAATAAGTCAGGGCCGTCAATATACCCATAGTCAAGCACTGGCTAGACGAGAACTGTCATTAAAAGCGGCGACTCTCCCTGATCTTGCTGGCCAGATCTGGTGCTACCAAGTCAACTATTAACTATTGAGCAGAAAAGCCATACAATCAAAATCATAATTAATGTTTCTCTTCTGACTTTAGAACACACGAGCTTGAATCCTACGCACACTCTAGGACATCATTCTATGAATGTATCAACCTGCTCTTCCTATATTTACAACCTTATCCAAACGACGTCCATTTCACACACTCTAATTCTAGAGATAGGTATTTACTATCTATCTTTTTATGCCTTGACAAGCAAGCTAGTGCCGTCCATTTCCTCTGGCTGCTCAATACCCATGGCCGCAAGAACCGTGGGAGCAACATCACCGAGAACGCCCCCTGATTTCTTCAGACTCCAGCCTTCAGGGGCGTTTGCCATGACGAATGGAACGAAGTTAGTGGTATGAGAAGTCTTGGGGCTTCCGTCTGCGTTCTTCATTTCTTCGGCGTTTCTAGAAGGAAATATTAGTTTGATGATACCACAGTGGACAGGCTCCTACGTTTGAAAAACACTCACCCATGGTCAGCAGTGACAAATAGAATGTATCCATGTTTCTTGCAGGCTTCATAGACGCATCCGATGGCAGCATCGGTGGCTGCCACACCCTGAATAGCGGCTTCATAGACACCAGTATGGCCAACCATGTCTGGTGGAGCAAAGTTGTTCATCAAGAACTCATACTTGCCGTCGGCGATTCTTTCCGCAAGCTTCTCTCCAACTGGTTTTGCACTCATCTTAGGGTCGAGATCATAGGTTGCAACCTTGGGGGAGGGAATCATCTCTCTGTCTTCGCCTTCGAATTGCTTCTCAACACCTCCGTTGAAGAAGAAGGTGACATGGGCATACTTCTCGGTCTCCGCAATGTGGCACTGCTTAAGCTGCTTCTTGCTCAACCACTCGGCAAGGACGTTACCCATGTGCTGGGGGGCAAAAGCAATTGGGAAGGTATAGTCGGTCTTGTATCTGGTCATGGTGGTGATGGAGATGTTCTTGGGGTAAGGGAAGTCTGGCTTTGGAGACCGATCCACGTCTCCCAGGAGCTGTGTGATTTCTCTGACACGGTCTGAGCGGTAGTTGAAGAAGAAGAGGGTATCATTGTCTGTGTTTACCACAATTAGCGATCTGATTGAACCTAAGAAGCCTGCGGAGCGCTGGCAGGAGTTGCTCACCTTGGACTCTGCGTTCCTGGCCACCCAAGATGATTGGCTTTAAGAACTCATCGTTTTCACCCTTTTCGTACCTCTCCTTGATCGTCTTGACAGCGTCATTGCTCTCCTCACCCTCTCCGATGACAATACCCTTCATGGCGACCTCGATGCGGTCCCATCGCTTATCACGGTCCATGGCATAGTATCGTCCAACGACGGTGGCTAGTTCACCTACACCTAGCTCCTGGGTCTTCTGCGAGAGTTGTTCCATGTATCCAGCTGCACTCTTCGGGTCTGTGTCTCTTCCATCGCCAAAGAAGTGGATGAAGACCTTTGGCACACCCATCTCCTTTGCTACCTGAAGCAAGCCAAACAGATGGTTGATGTGAGAATGCACTCCACCGTCAGAGATAAGTCCGAGCAGGTGAAGTCTTCCGTTTCCATTCTTTGCGTTCTCAAACGACTTGACAATGTTCTCGACCTTGCCTAGTTGGCCCTTCTTCAAGGTCTGGTCAATGCGGACAACGTCCTGCCACACAACTCGTCCGGCGCCGATGTTCAAGTGGCCGACTTCACTGTTGCCCATGAGGCCCTCGGGAAGGCCAACGGCGGTGGAAGAGGCGTCAATCTCGGTGTATCCCTGGGCGGTCTTGGATCCCTCCTGGGCGAAACCGGACATCACTGGGGTCTCAGCAGCGGCAATGGCATCGCCGTCCTTGGGGGAATCGGGGCCTGGTATGCCCCAGCCATCGATAACAACTAGATACCAAGTCAGTATATAAGTTCTACCGATAGATAGTATCATCCAGAAAATGCCCATCTATAGAGCGCCGTCTGCGCTGAGCATCAACAAACGGAGTAGATAATCAACGTACTCAACACCGCCTTGTTTTCTACCTTCGCCATGGTTAATAGAAGTGAACAGACACAATTGAGTGACGGTAGATCGCTCAGCCAAAGCTATCAGTCTGTACCAGCGCGAGAGGTGCAAGAATCTCCAGAGCGAGGCCTCAATGGCGGGGGGACGGCGAGAGTGATGGAGGGGCTTTTTCGCTGCGTTCCGGAACATCGTTTCTTCTTCCGCGCGCAAGTCCAGTTGGATTGGAAGAAAAAGAAAAATCCCCAACCGCAACGACGTCATTATTTCTTCAAATTCCCGCAAGACTCTCAACAGGCCGGGCCGTTGGACAGACAGAGATACCAGAGCAAGCAGAGGAAAACTGCATAATACCATAATAATATTAGCGATAATAATATAATGTCCGTCCAGCCGTCGCCGTCACGCGCAACGCCCTCGCGAAAGACCCCGGGAGTCTCCTCCACGCATCCAAACACTCCGTCCATACAACAGCCACAGGGACAATCTCAATCACAGCAAGATGAAGCGATAATCAGCTCCTCCGATCCCACAGTTGCGCCTCCGTTCCCTCCTCCACAGACATTTGACATTCTTCCGCCGCTCCATGCCCTGCTGGCACGCCTCCTATCAAACCAGTCATCCAGCTTCGCTACCGGCCAGCCGGGGGAGCCGGGCTTATCTCAATCTACGGAGCAGACGCCCGGCGGCGGGATCGCGTCGTTGGACGGTCTGGATCCAAAATCATTGCTTACAGGAGCCAGTGCGGTGAAGATACGCATTCAAAAGGCGAGGAATGCAGTTGAGGAGATGCCGGATATTGAGCGGACTATTGCTGAGCAGGAAGAGGAGATAGCGATGTTGGAAAAAAGGATCGGGAGGCTGAGAGGTGTTTTGGATGATTTTAGAGGGAGGAGTGAGAAGCTTGCGGGCGGATTATGATGGCCATGCTTTCATTTCGCGTTTCTAAGGATGACGGGGACTGTACGATAGACGAGCAGTGTTATGATACCAATTTCTTTTCTTCCCCCTTTCGATTTACCGGACAGTGAACTTTTGGGTGATTGATGGTCAAAAAGTCATTGCATTAAATGTGAGCTAGAGCTTCAGACCAGGACAGCCGGTGATGAGACACGGTTGCCATCGAGATAGTTGAATGTACAAATAACTATATAAACAAAAACGAAGAAAAGGAAAACCAGTATGAACTATGATATCATCCCACCGAAAACACCATGGATTGCTTGTTGAAGATCCATAACACATATTTTGACCGGTCATCGCTCCCAAAAAAAAATCGTGTTTGCACATAAAGGTTGAAAATTCATCGCTTTTTTATTTACCCACTTTTTTTTTTTCTTTCTGTTTTCCGTTCGAAGCAATGCACCGGCTCATGAGATGAATGGAAGGGGAATAAAGGAGGAAAAGAGGTCAGAGAGAGGGCAGGGTATATAAGTTGCTTTTAAACTGGGAGAGGGAAGGTGTTGGCCCATTCGGCAATCTCCTTTCTGAGTTCAACGATCTCCTTGACGGAGTCATCGGCAACCTTGGCCTTGAAGTCCTTGAGCTTGTTGGCCTCCTTGGGCAGCTTGCTCTGGACATCCTTGCAGATGTTGATGGCAGTGTCGATGTAGCGGGTGATGCGCTTGAAGTCTTCCTCGCCCATACCACGAGAAGTCATGGCTGGAGCACCGATTCTGAGACCGCAGGGGGTCAAGGCAGACTTGTCTCCGGGGATGGAGTTCTTGTTGCAGGTGATGTTGATCTGCTCGAGGACAGCCTCGACACGAGCGCCGTCAAGGCCTCTGGGCCGCAGGTCGAGGAGGACCATGTGGCTGTCAGTTCCATTGGCGACGAGAGTGTGGCCGAGCTTCTTGAGCTCCTCCTCGACGGCCTTGGCGTTCTTCAGGACTTGTTCCTGGTACTGCTTGAACTCGGGGGTATCGACCTGCTTGAGGGCAACGGCCAAAGCAGTGATGGTGTGGTTGTGAGGACCACCTTGGTGGCCGGGGAAGACGGAGAAGTTGATTGGGTTCTCAAGGTCGTACATGATCTCCTTTCCGGACTTGTCAGTGCTTCTGACTCCCTTGCGGAAGAAGATCATGGCTCCACGGGGTCCACGGAGAGACTTGTGGGTCGTAGTAGTGACAACATCGGCGTGCTCAAATGGAGATGGAATAACACCAGCAGCAA
Source organism: Trichophyton schoenleinii (assembly GCA_018357685.1). Classification (NCBI taxonomy): domain Eukaryota; kingdom Fungi; phylum Ascomycota; class Eurotiomycetes; order Onygenales; family Arthrodermataceae; genus Trichophyton; species Trichophyton schoenleinii. The sequence goes on from WOFF01000001.1 coordinate 6,085,776, forward strand.
TGAGACCGGAGATGTGAGCCATGTCGACAATGAGATAAGCACCGACAGCATCGGCAATCTTTCTCATTCTAGCATAGTCGATGAGACGGCAGTAGGCAGAGGTACCAGCAACAAGACACTTTGGTCTGTAGAGCTTAGCATTGGACTCGAGGAGGTCATAGTCAATGATGCCAGTCTCAAGGTTGACCTGGTATGGGAAAGTCTCAAAGTAGGTAGAGACAGCAGAGATCCTGCCATTTCACAATATGGTTAGCAACTGAGCTTGTCGACTCGTCATCTTAATTGGATATCTGTATCACGTACTTCTTAGTGGGAGTCTGGTAACCGTGACTCAGATGGCCACCGTGGGGCAAGTCCAAGCCCATAAGTCTGTCATGGGGTCTCATCAAAGCCTGGTAGACCTGCAAGTTGGCAGGGCTTCCACTAAGGCACTGGACATTGACGCCCCATTTCTCAGGGTCAAGGTTGAAAGCCTTGAGGGCTCTTCGCTGGCAGGTCAGCTCGAGTTCGTCGATATGCTGGTTTCCGCCGTAGTAACGAGCTCCGGGGTATCCCTCAGAGTACTTGTTGGACATGGGAGAGCCCAGAGCGTCAAAGACAGCTCGCGAGGTCACATTCTCAGAGGCAATGAGCAGGATAGACTCCCGTTGGCGCTTGATCTCTTTCTCCTGTAGTGTCTCTCTGTCAGTATTCGCCGTATTGTAGCCCAGCCAGCAGCAACCACCGGCCCCCCAGAGGCAGCAGATAAAAACAGCCAAGAAAAATAAGCAGACGTACCATGATCTCAGCGATCTCGGGGTCAGAGTCAACGAGGGACTTTTCCATTTGCTGTTCGACAGTCGTTAGAATCGCAGTTCGCAGCCGTTTTTTTCTGGAGGGGTAGCTCAGCTCCGACTTACCTCGCGATGAGCCTGGGAGAGGGCGTAGGTAGACATGGCGATGAGACTTCAGCAGCGTTTGATCTCTGGGTCAATTCCTAGATAGCAAGAACGCAAGACAGCAGCTGCTCTGTATCTTTGGGGGTTTTGTTTGTTGATGAAGAGAAAAGAAGCGAAATTTCGGCGGTTGGTTTTTTCTCTCCCTCTTTTTTTTGCTGCGGGACTAAAAAGTTCGGTGGGGTTTTTTTGGTTGGTCGCTTCTCTTATTATTATTTTTTTTCTTTCGTTTCTTCTTCCTGCGCTGGCCGTCGATGGAAGAAATTCGCCGGAGTCCGACCTTGCAAGGGCGAGAATTTGACTATTATTGTTATTGATATTAGTTGCGCCCTTCGCGAGTATAGCCGTTGGGCTGATGGGCGGCGGAAGATTAGTTATGGAAAAGTCGGAGAGATCTGGGGGACCGGAGAAATGGAGCATGGCATGGCTGGCTTTGGTATCCTTCTATAATCTACATTATTATTTTTTTTCTTTTGATAGGCTCAATTGATTTATGCCGACTGTTTCTTCTTCTTTCTCTCTTCCTTGCGGGCTCTTCTCTCTTCCTCGGTCTCGTCTCTGTGTTTTTTGCTGCTCTTCTTCTGCACTTCGGGGCTGTCTTCTTTGCTCTTCTTTGCCTTCTTCTGCTTCTTCTTCTCGCCGTCTTCTCGGATCGGGAGACTCTTCTTCGTGTTTGAGACTTCGTCTTCCTCGTCCTCGTCCGGCACAAGCACGGCGTCCTGTTTCCGCTTCTTATGCTTCTCCTTGCGATCTATGTCCTCGTCACTCCACCCGATTGTTTCCGGGAGCTGGTCTGCCGAACCAAAGGGTTTGTAGCGCATCTGCAGATGTTGAGGCTGCTTTGGCGGTTTCTTCGTCAAGGCCGATATGTCGACCGATCCATTGGCATGGAAACTATCTCCCTGCGGAATTTTGACGACCTGCTCTAGATGGTACGTTCGAGACACCGGAACCTTGTGTCTACGGTAGACATTGCCGTTCTTGTCTGGCACGAGTAGTGATTTCTGCTTCTCAGAGCCTCCCAGCTGGTTTTCTTGTAGTTTGTAGGCTGTTCCCTTGTGTGTTAGGACTGGCTCTCCGCTTGCGATCGCGTCCATGGCAAGGCTCTCTATCGATGACACCGGAATGCCAATTGGGGCTGTTATATGCCATAGTTGCTTGCCGTCGAGGTCGGATAGCAATTGTGATATATCGCTAGGTTGGGTGGATGACTTCTGCATGAACTGGAAGCCCGGCGGAGGCTTGTATGCTTTCGTTGGTACCGGGATGACCGTATTTCTACATGGTAACACGTTAGCAAAGAGAGCACCATCAACGTAAGGAGCTTTTCATGCAGGCCAATTGCGTACTCTTCTTGTATCGTTACTTTCTTCTTGGTAGAAGGTGGAGGAGGTGGAGATGTCTGTTCTTCAGAGGATTCATCTTCCGAGCCGGAATCGCTTGTTTCCTCTGTTGATTCCTCTGTTGATCCCACGGGCTCCTTGCTGTTCTTCTGCTTCTGCTCCAGCTCCTCTGAAGACGTTGATTCCTCCTCGCTCTCCGAAGAACTCGAGCTGTCCGAGACCGTCTCTTTGCTCAAGGGCGCCGCCTTCATGTTGTAGTCGAAGCTTCCTAACTCTCAAGTGTCGGTAGAATCGCACGCTCCTGAGCGGGAATTGCAACCAGTCTCTCTGCAAAAAAAAGACACACAGAACACACCTCAAGTCTTTAACTTGTCCAAATGCAAACAGAACAGTGATATATCTCTGGTATCTTCATCGATTTCGTCGTCTTTCTTGTCTTTTTTTATTTTTTTCATCCAAAACTTTTTTTTCCTTTTTGCGCCGAGCACGGGCCACATCCAACGCTGATAAGATAAAAAAAAAAAAAAAAAAAGCGAACGAAAAGAAAAGAAACGAAAATGCCGTCGACAGCGAGAGATGGAAGAAGCTAACACTCGTTTAACACTTGTTGGTCTCTGGAGTCATAAGGGAGGCTGGCCCAGACGATGAAGCGAAGGGCGACAGAACAATTGCAGCCGCGTAGGTTGGGATTCTCCTGGTTTTCACATGGACTTCAATGGCTGACCACTTCTAACGACTACTAGCTCTCAGTGCGGTTGCTGCGCAAAGGGCCCGTCAAGCCAACGCTGCGGTCGAGAGAGCGCCTACACCTGTGTACTCGACGGAAAGCTCTTCGTCACAGGAGTTAGATGCATCGCCGACCCCGATACCCCCTCACCAGGCCAGGATTCTCCAAAAGCATGCGCCTGGTGTCCGCAATGCCGTTCCGGGGAGGAGGGCCAGTCAACGCGCGGAAGCGATAACGAACGGCAGCAGAAGAGAGCCTACGCAGCCAGAGAGCAATAGAGAGAGGTGAATTTATATTTATACCGGTCATGTTGAAACACAGTTGCTAAAAGGGAAGTGCTAGGAGTGCGCCTGGACCAGCTCAGGAGGGCTTCATTCTGTCAAGGACCAGCTTCACCACAGACGACATCGTATACGCTAGGGATGACGCCCTCTGTCTACGGTTACGGGTCGGGGAGGTATGTTTGCTTGCACCTTTAGCTAGTAAAAAGCACAAATTTCACTAATCGATGAGCAGTCACTGGCGATTATCGGTCGTTATGATCTCTGGGTAAAGCGGGGGGTAGTGAGCGTGATGGGAGCAAAGCTATACCCGTGCGATCGATTATACAGAGTCTATGCCCCGTCTACACACTCACTGCCTATTTTAAAGTCCGTCTCGGGCCTGAATGGGTTTTCAGAATTTGAGTTAATCTCGGTGGACGACGGCCTGCCTGAGCTTGCGAAGATATCGAACCTGTTCGACCGCATATGGAATGGCTCCCTGGCGATATCGCCTCGATGCATGTTGACTCTCAGCAAGGAGGATGCCTCGTTTTCACTCGTAAGCTTCCCCAGTTCTCTTGAGTATGACGATAGCGGGCAAGCTAAATTCAAGAAAAAAAAATTATGATAGCTGGGTTCGTCTGTTGAAGATCCCTTCAAACGCCATATTCGACCACTGCATCTAGACAAGAAATGGAGCTCGATGATCCAGCGTCTTTCCAAGCGCGGCCAGAAGTTAAGCGTTCTCACCTGCGGTCCAGGAGGGTCGGGGAAATCAACATTCAACAGATACCTGCTCAATCACATCCTCAGCCGCCAACCAGAGAATGGAGATAGCAAGGCGCGACACGGCGATGGCGTCCTCTTCCTTGATCTGGATCCCGGGCAACCAGAGTATTCACCGATAGGCCATGTCTATCTAGCGCACATCCTGTCGCCTACACTAGGACCGCCTCTGTCGCACCCAGTATTGTGCCCAGAGGACGGCTCAATCATCCGAACACATCATCTCGGCAGTAGCTCTCCCAAGGATGACTCGAAGCACTATGTTCAATGCGCTATGAACCTTCTGCGGTATTACTATACAAGTATGCATGAAACTTACTCGCAGTGTCCGCTAATCATCAACTACCCCGGCTGGATCTTCGGGCAAGGTCTAGAGATTCTAACCGGATTTCTAGAGGCGCTTAGGCTGTCTGATGTAGTATATATGAGCGAAACTGGGCCGGAAGAAGTGGCTGGGCCCCTGAAGTCTGTGGCGAGTCAATTTCGCATCCCGTTCTGGACGCTGCCTTCGCAGCCAACAGAGTATGCGACGCGCTCTCGTGGGCAGCTACGCCAGATGCAGATGCTCTCTTACTTTCACATGCAAGAGAATCGACATCCGACCAACGCATCCTTGTATGAGCAGCGAAAACCGACCAGCGTGCACTGGTCTGCGACTCCTCTGTGCCATACGCGCGCGGTGAAGGTGAACTATTCGGGCAGCAGCCAAGGCATCCTTGGTGTGATGGTAGCTGGCTTCCCATGCGATAAGGAGCATATACTCAATCTATTGGATGGGGCCATAGTGGCCGTCGTGGCAATTGAACATGCCGACGCCATCAAACCGGTTCCCGATGACGTCGAGCCCGTCGAGTTGCTCTTCGGTGCAGAAGAGGATAGTAGATCCGAAGACGCGGCTGAAGAAGACGAGGGTGATACAGAAGAAGCAACATCGCCAGCAGCAGCAGCAACAAAACGACAGGCCACAGCCGAGAGGCTACAGCCACATCTACACCGCACCAAGGAGGACATCCCTTATCTGTTCAGCGGCAACGGAACATGCGCGCATCTGAACCCGCAGCACTCACACTCGCTTGGTCTAGCCCTGGTCCGGAGCATCGACACCTCCAGCCAGACTTTGGAGCTTATCATGCCCATAAGATCTGCGGCTGTGCGCGATGCGTTGGAGCGAGGACATCAAATCGTGCTTGTACGAGGCCATCTCGATAACCCTGACTGGGCCTTTACGGAGGAATACTTTGCCGCTAAGTGGGCGCACAAACACCTTCCTGCACAGCTGCAGAAGATGCGGAGCGAGGGGAGGAGCCGAGAAGAGCGGGAGATATACCAGGAACGGTTGAAGCAGAGGCTGCACTGGGCAGTGCGGGTGCCGTGGGTGCAGCCTGAGAAGACGAAGAGCGGGAATCTGGGGAAGAGCCAGAGGACGAGGGACATCTGGAAGCTGAGAGGAGTCGACGAGGACGAGAACGAGAACTCGAGCGGAAGCGAGCGGGAGTGGTGATCTTGTCTGGCCCTGACAGTCCGTCCTATACTATAGTACGTACCGTACAGCTTTGGTTTGGGTTAACTACTGGGGTTTTTTTTTTTTTTTTTTTTGGTTATGGTTACCCTTTTGGTTGGCGGTTGGTTCGTCCATACACAGGCAGGTAAATTAATAGATTGATAGGCGATGCAATGCACATCTATAACCTATAAGTTATAAGATATACATAAGACTTACGATGCAAACAAGGCATCGTCCAACCTTGGTCACGAACACGAGCCAGCATCCAACATCAACATGCTACCCATGGGCGATAACGGGATGGAAGCATGCGTTGTATCCCTGAGATAGCAATAGCAGGGCCCAGCAGGACCCCAAACAGGCGAGTCGATGCTAATAATGTACGGAGGATGCTGGCGATGCTTCGGTCCGCCAGGTCGGACAGCCAACGGGAGCAGACCATGTCATCGAGGCTGAAGGCAGCCTTTTTCTAACTACGACTTGTACTTTACACGGACAGAGCACAAACACCGCACTGCATGGGTACATATACTTACACAGACACCGCATGTATACACATGCATCGACATCGTTACTCCGAACACAGGCCAACTGCATCATGTAAGTCAGGACGAGAGTGCAAGTAAATCGTGCATGTTGGATGTCAATCTCGACGCAGCTATCCAGAGACCCATGTCCAGGCTAGACGGAACGGTTCGTTGCGTCCAGGGATGAAACGCAGCGCAGTCTGGAGTCTGGAGTCCGGAGTAAGTATGAAGATACGGTTAATCTATATGTGAGTGCCTGTTTGCTCCGTACTCCGTAAACAAATAAGAAGATATTGTTAATATATCGGGGTTGTCCTCCGTACTGAGTATATTAAGTATCTAGGTCTGCTTGTTCAAGGGAGACCTGGCAATAGCCGAAAAGGCGAGGGACTTACGGAGTACTTCAGAACAAGCCACGCAGACCAGGTTGAGGGCTTGCAAGGGAGCGGTAACAAGATACTTATAAAAGAAACGAAGCGGAAGGAGGATCCGAGGGATAACTATGAAGTAATAGCTGGACTTGGTGAAGGGAAAAGAAAAAGCAAAAGGGCGACGAGGAGGATGTACCGGGACTGTACAGATGTCCGGAGACGCATCACAAAGCCGCAGTCGACCGTTGATGTACACGGTACACGACGCACGATCCACGGGTTACGAGGCCAGAGAAAGGGAGAACGAGAAAAGAGACGACGAAGACGAAGGACGAGAAGGCGACGAGCTGCTATGATAGCTCACAATTCCGCTGCTCTCCCGTGCTTTCCGCCTGCAGCTAAATGGTACTATCGCACTATGGAAGTATGGTCCCTGGAACAAGCCAGATATACGAAGGGCTGTTGAGATGTGTATCTGTACCATCGACTCCAAGCGATTGGAACATCACATTTTGGCTTTCCCCATGGGGCAGACAGGATGGATGAGAGAAGGGCGAGAAGAAGGAAGAAGCAGAAGCAGAAGAAGAAACGAAACGCATCCCTCCGCCCCCTTTCATCCGGGCGTGTTTCTTCGTTTCTTTTTCCTTCAAACGGGCCTTGTATTACGATGGCCTGTCTGCCCTGTATGACTCAAGGACGGAGGACAACAGAAGGAGAAAAAAGAGAAAGAAGAAGACGAAGAAGAAGAAGCAGAACCGAACCAGAGGCAGGGGTCAAGGGTTCGGCTGTTTTTCTTTTTCCTTTGTCTCCCTTTCCACACCCTCCCTTGTCCAGTCTGTGAATAACCGCCATGCGAGGCCGGCCAGGATGAGAGGGATGGATGCCCAATGAAGGCAGAGAGATGCCGGTGCCATGCATCTTTATCCTCACACAAGTATAGAAACTTGTGCATGCATGGGGAATAATGGGAATCCTGTCCGTATGTATGTATGGATGTATGGATGTATGGATGTATATGTATGTGAGGTGACGGGTTTCCCGGTCGACGGCATGGAACACGACAGCGACTGGACCAACGAGACGAAGGATGTTAAAAAAGAGCGGTGAACGGCTGGTCCATGGACGAATGGGATCGCCGTCCGGGGAATTTTAGATGGAGGGGAAGGGAGTTTTGTGGGCTTCAGTTGATGTTGGTGGCCAGCAGAGCGAGACGATGGTCCCCTTTGAGCCGCAGCTACGAACGGCAGAGAAGCGAACAAAAGGACGACAACGGGGGGGTCGACGGAGAGACGGAAAAGAAGACGAACAGAAGAGACGAAGAAGAGACGAAGAAAGCCCGAAGAAAACGAAGAAGGAGACGGCGGGAACAAGGGCGTGTTTGTGCGTGCAACCCTAATCCATCTCGTCCTCCGTCTTTTGGGTTCTTTAACGGCGATTGTCCGTACATACAGACGGCCTTACATACATACACAGCAATATACCTTACTTACATACGTGCATACAGCCGAGATATCTCGACATCGACGTCAACTTCAACATCGACATCAAAAACCCTCATGCACGGCATGCCACTTCGGCTCGGTCCTGTTCCTTGATCTGTGCATGCCCATCGCCATCTCGACCAGCTCCAGCTTTTGCCACACAGAGAAGACAGGAAGACAAGAGAAAGAGAAAGACAGAGCAGCGAACAGGAGGGAACTGCTCGCGTGTCCCCCTATCTTGCCGCAGCCCACTTGGAGTGCAACGGTATTCCACAATGCTGACGAGGCGATGGAGTGGCCCCCTTTTTCTCGTGGGCGGCCAGTGTCTGGGGCCGCCGTTGAGGGACGACTCTTAATCTGCTAGACTATCGAGCCCGTCCATCTCCGTGAGGTCCGAGGCAGCTGCCTAAGGGGCAGAAGCGTGAAACGCTGGTCTGGGAAGGGCGTTCTGGCTGCTTTATGTTGGCCGGCCCCTTGGGCAGCAGCGGCTGATATGGCTGTCTTGTCTCTCCTTCTGTTCGTCTCCTCCTATTTACTCCTGACCATCCCTTCTCTCCCTTCTCTCCCTTTCCTCCTTAATTTCACCCTTTGACTAACTATCGACTAACTATCGTCGTCGTCTTCGTCTTCTTCTTCTTCTTGAATTCTTCAACTTTTTTTGCCTCGCATGTAACCCTGCTTATGTAAGAGGTCCAGGCCTTGGCGATGACCCAGGACCTCGGGAAGTCACGTGTAATGTAATATCAATACCAAAAATACGCAAGCATAAAAATACGGGCTTTTTTAACTTATAGATCAGCTTTTATAGGCCGACAAGAAGAATATCAAGCCCTTAATATCGATCTATTAATGCTACGGAGGATAAAAAGAAGGAGAAGAAGCATGGAGAGAGTGGGAAAGAGAGACAAGCCAGAAAAACCCTGAAGAGTTGCGTGATCGGGGTGGTAAGGATGTCCCTTGGTGGCCGAGTTCGATAATAAGGCGCCCTTGCTACGAGTAGACCCGTCGGCGGAGGAAGAAGTAGACTTTTAGGAAGAAGAAGAGGAAGAAGCGTCTTTTTAACGGTGCCCAAATAGCAGATAAAGAGTAAAAGGGCGCATGGTTGAGTCGCTACTGACTAGGAGGAGTCTCTCACAAAGAACCAAATATCATCATCTACTTCAGACTGCCATCTCCGACCGGCGTCGCAGCCGAGCGAGAGGGCGTCGCACGAGCGGGCGACGAAGGCCCTTGAAGGGAGATAAAAGGGTAAAATTCCCGAGGGACAAGCAAGAAAAGAGAAAGCCGCCGCAGAAGACGCAGAAGACGCAGAAGACGCAGCAGAAGAAGAAGACGCCAGAGAGCCAGAAGCCAGAAGAGACGCAGAAGAAGCAAAGAAGAATTGAAACCCTTTCGTCACTTTGCTTTTTCGGTGGCTTTTTTGCTTCTTCTGCTCGTTCTTCTTTTCTTTTTTAATCTTATTTTACTCCACAGCGCGGTCTTTTTTGCTTGTGTTGGACTGTTGGCCTGCCTGGGTCGTCGTCGTCGTATCTTAAGTAACTTGCTTTGTTGCTATATAAGATTATATACTACAAGCCAGCGCCGCCTTCGCCTGACATCACCGACTTCACCGTCACCAACAACAACAACAACACCTTCACCTTCACCTTCACCCTTCCTTCGCGGAAGCATGTCTCTTCGCGCCAGAGTGCTCACTCTCGCCTGACATTCACCATGGACTTCATCGTAGGTTATCCAGCAGCTGAAGCGGTACTTTGGCTACTTACTGACATCTACTCAGCTCTCCCTCACGCACTTCTGCGAAGTGCATGGCCCGACGTCCATCCTCTGCTCGCAGATACTGCCTGCCCATTGCCGGCAGTGCACACCCGACTCGCCCTCTTCCTCGCCAAACGGATCGCCCTCGTCCTCTTCCTCCTCCTCTTCCTCGGGCTCGCTGCATGTCAGGGACAGAGATGCGCCTGGCGCGGCCAGCGCGGCAGCGGCCGATGTGCTGACCTCTTCCTCTTCGCCGTCGTCCGATCGTTGCATCACCACTTCGGCCATCGAGCCACTCGCCACCCCGCCTGCCTCTGCGCCCGTTACAGCGCCACGGATAGAAGACCATCCATGGTTCACGGCTGAGAAGCCCGTCAGGCTTGCGAATGGCAGCTACAGCAATGGCAATCATAGTAGTAGTGCTACCGGAGGTGCTGTTGGTGGCGGAGGAGACCTGAAGAAGGCCGCTGCTGCTGCTGCTCGGTTTGGCGGTGCCGTCAGCGACAGAGATACCTGTGCCAGCTGTCGTCTCAAGCTGCCCGAGGACGTTAGCAAACAGCTGCCTGTCGATGGCAATGGCTCGATCGAGGATCGTGGCCTTCACAGCAGTCCTGTCCTGCGGTCACGCGAAGTCGTCTTTGCCTGCCGCGGCAGCCACGCAGATCATCACTACATGAACAACAACAGCAGCAGCAATAACAGCAGCAGCAATTACTACGACGACGACGATGATGATGGATCACATACCTGCTCGACCTCCGTTTCTTCTTCCCACCACCACCCCCACAACGGGAGCAGCAACAACAACTATTACTCTCCCGTGTCAGTGCACTCGTCCTACTCTTCCTCAGATTCCTCCTGCCACACCCACGTAGTCACCTATCTCTCTATGCGCGGGCCCGCAAACCCAGAAGACTACGCTCTGCTCCGCCGTGCCTCCATCCGCACTCTCTCCTGCGAATTGCTTCCCCGCGGCCTCTCTTCCGGCCCCCTCTCCTTTGGCGACCCCTCTGCAGGATATACCATAGCCTATGTCTTCCGTCTCCCTGACCCCATGGCCCGCGGCAAGCGTCGAAGTTACGCCCTCGTTGCTCTCGCCGGCAAGGACGCCGGACGCACCTTTAGAGCCAGCCCCCTCATCTGGCGCACCTTTGGTCGCATTGCCAATAACATCGTCAGTGCCGCGGAGAAGTTCCAGGAATCAGAAAAGATTCGAGAATATGGCCCCTCGCCTGTCCACTCATCGTCATCCACCACCAACACTGCTACTTCATCTGCTGCGGCATCTACTACCTCCGCCCGCGCATATACTCCCATCTCATCCTTCCTGACCGGCCGGGCTCTCGATCCAGACGGCCAGCCAAGACGAGCAGGCCAAGTCCGGGCCCGGAATCTCATCGAAATCGTTGGCAACGAATACATCTTTGCTGAGTTGCATGCTCAATTCGTGGCCCTGCTACAGCAGCTCAGTGCCATGTTTGCTTCTCCCTCGGACAATGCCCACGGAGCTCATATGCCGGACTCGGCCTCTGCCTATTATGAAGACTACGCCAACACGACTACTTCTTCTCGCGCTTCTTCTGATCGACTACGAGGAGGGAGTGGCAGTACGGACATCACCTCTGCCGCCAGTGATCGCAGCCTGTCCCAGCAGTTCTCAGGCTTGAACATGTCCACCTCTGTTCCAAAGCCAATTCCCATCTCCCAGCGCAGAAGGATGGTAGCTTAATCAACCAACTATCCATCCATCCATGCATCCATCCATGCTGCCTTGTGTTCTGGTGGTGATGGTGGTTGTCTTGTCTACTTCGTGTTGCTCTGCCCAGTTGCTACCCCGGTCCCTCCCCCCCTCACTCCTCACATCCTTCCTCGGCCGACTATCCCTAATCCTTAACTCTTTCCGCCCTGTCCTGCCCTGTCTGGCTTCGTTTCATCCAGGCCTGACTCGCAACAAGGTATCCGTTGCTTTTTGCTGATTCTCCCTCTTTCCATGATTCCCTGCCTCCGACCTGCATGCTTTGCTTTCGTCACCGCTGCCACCCGGCCGGGCTCTGCCTCCTGCCAAACCCCTAATCCAACCTGAACCTGTTCACCGGCCAAGGTTATCTGCCCCATGCACGATGGCTGGGTGGCCGATGCGATGGCCGATCTCTGAATCCAAAACACGCTACTCCCCAACAACGACTTGCTTGTTACCCCGAACATGGTCTGGTCTGGCATGGTCTGGCCCACCAGCATCAAATCAACATCTTCAACCACCGACAGACCGCTTTACGACGTTACGAACAACCCGATCGATACCAGGCATACCCAACCCATAGACTTACTTAACTATCCCCCATCATTAATCCCTCAGGCAAAGCAAGCAAGCAAGCAAGCAAAAACACTATCACCATCCCCGCCATTTCCCATACTTATCCTCCTTGCTTTGCTCAACTCTTGCTCGCTTGCTTCGCCAAAAAGTCCAATCGCTTGCCCGCTCAAAAGCAAAAAAGCTCGACTCGGATCGCACTCTTATTTCTTTTTCCTTCTTCTTATTCACACTTGCTGCTCCCCGCCTTTTTTCTCTGTCTCGTCCTGTCAACTCTGCTTCTTGCGCAACCTCACCATCCCGACCTGACCCGACCCGCTCATCAAACGCTCTCCGCAACGCAACGAGTCCAACGGCTTTCTTTTTTACTCTCTACTTTTTGTCCTTTGCTCTTTTTTTTTTTTTTTTCCTTTTCAGTTCATTTAGATGGGGCACTTATCGGTCAAGGGCTGGTGTACGGGTTTCGATACCCCTTCTGGCTTTTCTTTCTTATTCTGCTTGTTGTCATCTCCTTTTCCTTTTGCTTCAGTCATCATCATATTCAGGGTGTTTATTTTTTCACGGACCAGCAAAACTCGGAACTCGGCACTCGGACTCGGACCGTTTCTTTTCTTTTCTTTGCTGTTCTGTGGTTTTTTGCTCTGTTACTTGCTCTGCTTTGCGTTCCAACCGATAGATTTCCTTTTTGCTCTCACGCTGAACTTCCCTTTGACTGTTTTTCCTGTCCCGTTCACGGCTTCATGGACCGGCAACGTTCCTCGGCCTGATTCTTGATATCCCATTTCCTTTTCACCTGCCGCTTTTCATTCCACTTTTTTCGTTTCTGTCAGGGCCGGGACCCAGCTCCGTTTTTCTCTTCTTCACTGGTACTGTTACCTCTTTCTTTTTTTTACCTTTCTCTCTCTCCACCGTCGCATCGCTTCGTGCCGTGTGTCGTGTGTCGAGCGCCCTTTTTCCCCCAGTGATTCCACCTTTTTTACGCTACTGTGCTTCGACTACTTTATTTAATAACTTAACTCCGCTTGTGCTCCTCCGAGCGCCAATAAATATTTTAATCCCGCTCTTTACTTGTGACTCTCCGTCTGATGTCGTAGTTGCAGTTGCAGTCGTACTCGTAGTTGTACATTTTGCTGGCAGTCAAAATAGCGATTTTTCTCCCAACTTTGAATTAACACCAAAAGGGAAAAAACTCTTTCTGGTCCCAAAGCCGAGGAGCCTCACGTGATGCTACTTTCATCGCCGAGGCACCGGCCATGCTCGGACTTGATGCAGGCAGATAAGGCGCAGGCAAAAGGCAGGCAAAAGGAGAGAAACGCATCTAGTTTATGCAATTGGCTGCCCGCCACGGCCTGTCCAGCTCCTGCGCTGCCTCAATTGCTCTTCGCCTCTGCGCGTTTTCTACTTCGTCTACTTTCAAAGAAGGCATCACTTAGTAAGCCATGACTAAGCGGCTCGGATAAACATGCCAAAAGGGGACACAAAGCCACAGTCGAAAGCACAAAAATTATCAAAAGCGAAAACATCATCGTTTTAGCATCGTTGAGCATTCCGCGCTTACATGCAATAATCTACTCTACAACTACTCTACACCACGCCCATCCTGCGTCTAATCCTTGATAATCTTTCTTGATACAGTCTGAACTACCTGCACGACTGGATTAATACCCATTTTACTTGTCCCCTGGAAGCGAGGGAGGGAGACAACACACCACAGACTAGAACACACATACGCACCCGCGGGGCAGAACATTCACAATGTCGACGGGCTTCGATAAATGCAAGACGCGTCCACCGCATATGGATGCCATATTAAACGGCCTCGACAGATACAACCCGGAGACCACCACTGTTTTCCAAGATTATGTCGTACAGCAGTGCGAGGACAGGACGTTTGACTGCTATGCCAACCTAGCCCTGCTGAAACTGTACGTTGATCTTGATTCCTTAATTCTTTTTTACTGATTGTCGCTATTTCGCTGCCTTACCCTCGTTGAAATGATTATTTACCTATAAACGTTTCCTATTAACACGACTATGCCAATTGGTATATGTGGGGATAACTTTTAATATGATATTCAACCCAAAAAATTTCACGCTTACTTCATGCTATTGCAATTGATATGGCTCAGTAACTGACCAAAAACAAAACTCAACAGCTACCAATTCAACCCACACCTTCTCAACATCGAAACAACAACAAACATCCTCGTCAAGGCTCTAACCGTCTTCCCATCTCCCGCCTTCTCCCTTTCCCTCGCCCTCCTACCCGCCTACACCCAACCATTCCACAATTCCGCCCCGGCCCAGGGTCCCTCCGCAACCCTCCCCATCCAGACAGCAGACTTCGTCGAATCAGTGCAGAAGCTAGCTCGTCTCTCTACCCTGCTCGAATCAGCACAGTACTCCCTCTTCTGGTCGACTCTAAACTCAGATGACCTCTACGCGGACCTTATTGCAGACGTAGCTGGGTTCGAAGAGTTGATTCGCGTACGTATTGCGGTCGAAGTTGGAAAGGCTTTCCGGGAAATCAGCGCGGAGATGCTTATGGATTGGCTTGACGTTAAAGGTTTGGACACTTTGGAGAAGTTTGTTGTAGATGTTTGTGGATGGGAGGTTGATAAGAGCGGTGCTTCGGGTGCGAATGATGCGAAGAACGTCACTGTTCGTGTTCCGCGGAATAAGGAGAACGAAGCCAGGGGTGAAGTTAAGGGTGAGAAGGTCGGCATTGAGATGTTTGGAAGGGTTATTCGGAGGGGTTTCGAGCAGCCTGCTTGATTGTTCTCCTTTTGCCTTTTATTTCTTGTTCTTTTAAAACCCCCTTTGCATTCATCTCTTCGATAGATACGATACCTGCGTGGTACTGGGTTTTGCATTTTGCCCATGTTACGTCTTTTAATGGCTTTATTCTAACGGCTGGACGAGAACCAAAACAAAAAAAGAATCAAAAACGAATTATGCCTTTCAACTTGCTGTCTATCTTCTGTTTTTTGTTATCCAGTTGCTTTATTCATTTAGGTTGCAACCTCTCCTCCCACTGTACACCCACCCATTCCTCTCTCCAGCCAGCCTCCCCTATGGTCTCGGGTGCACAGTCTGCTGCACAAACACCTAATATGATGGTTCCCCATTCCATGCCCAAGTCGTCCTTGGGTCCCAGTCCAATTCCTTCCATGCCCTCTTCAAGCATGGCGATAGCATGCGGTACAAGCTGGAGCTCAAATACACGTTCTGAACCACATGTCTCACACCGGGGTATCTTGCTACTGCCTTTGCTTCCGCTAACTTGCACTTTCACCTTCGACTGTGCTTGACTTGTGTTCTCTGAAGCGAATAGCTTTCCTACCTCGTCACTCGTAGAGTAAAGCAGTGGCGTGCCTCGGAATTCATATCTCAGTACTTGTTCTGGGTTATGCTCCAGACGTGTCGAGAACCGAATAAACGACTTATCCATAGATGATTCAAATAGTTCCTTTTCCGTCTCCTTGGTACCAGTTGACGAAGAGCCCTCATTCTCTGCCTCAAGGGTATCTATCTTTACATTGGAAGGCACTGGAGCCTCCGTCTTGGAAAGTGCTTCATATTCTGCGTCAAAGAAGTAATGTGGGTAAGGCGGTGGGAAAGCAGGCTGTTCTGGCCAGGGAGCCTGTGGCCCAGCTACGGGCTTAGAAGACTGTGCTGAAATGCTGGCCTTTTGCGCAAATGTCTCGGGAAGAGCTTCCCCCGCAGATTCTGGCGAGGTCATCGTCTCATCATCCGGTTTCTGCGGCACCACTGCTGCAAGTGATGAAGTAGGGGGTAGTGAAGCAAAGGGGTTGGCAGGGATGCTGCCACCACCAATTGAGGATGTCGAGAAAGGATTCGAGCTTCCCGATGCGCTGGACGGGGATTTTACTCCAAACAAATCAGCTCCTAGATCTCGTTTGGGCTTATTCTGCGCTTCTTCTTTCTGCTTCTCAAATACTTTCTCCCTCTCTTCGACAGTCTTGTGCCTCTTCACTGCGCGTAGAGCTCGTATGCTTCCCTTTTTGCGACTGCACGTCCACCTCACGCAACCGAATATATATAACCATCTCTCATCGTGCGCAAAGTGTTCCGGTAGATCGCCATTGAGCTGCAGAAGAAGCGGCATCGGGTCATTGCAGACCTTGCATTTGGCGAAATTGCCTGGTGGAGGGGTCGCGGGGTCAAGCCATGTCTGATAAGAACAAAGCTACTGTTAGCATCTAAAAGAATAATGGGTACAATGTTTTTGATATTTAACTTCCAATGACATCAAGTAGTCATCCTCAGAGGTAAATAACCATTTATGGAGTCGAAATTGTAAGGGGGGGGTATACTCACTGGCCATCCACCTAGGTGACTGATAGCATCACTGAGTTCTTCCTTTGAAGCATATCCAAGAAGAACTCCGGTTTCTGTGTAGTCCTCCAACTCCTCGTCTATGCCGGACGAGTCACTATCGTATGAATCCATGTTTTTATCCTCCTGCCAATGGGTATTGTTCGATCCCCCTCTATGTCGCTTCTATAAAACTTGTTGTCAGGATGTAGCTTAGTCATCTTACACCCGTATAAGGGGCTGCAAATTCTGTATATAACTACACCTAATCAAGCTTATTACTATTACTAATAATAATACCTATATTATACTTGAATTACTTAAACTAATTATTTATCTTTATCTACTATTATTATTCTAATAATTATAAGCTTAACTAATACTTAATAGAGTATATAATAATATATTATATATTAATTTTCTTATATTAATTATCTTTATAAAATAGTAATAATATTAATATTAATAACTTATTTAATCTTAATAAGATAAATAAAGATATTAGAACTCTTAATATTATTATTTTAAAGTTTAAAAGGGACTAAGATATCTAATATAGAGTAATATATAGTTTTAGAAGAGTAAAAAGAATATAAGATCTAGTAAAATCTAACTAGGAAAGTAAACTAGCTTTCTAAATAAAGCCTAAGCTACTATAGAGACTACTCTAAGATATAGATACTAAGATAAAGAAGAAATATAAACTAAATTTAGTAGAATAAAAGGAACTAATAAAGTATTAAGTAAGTTCTAGAACTAATTAATCTTTAGTATATAATACTCTATTATAAAGAAACTAGTAATAGAAGAATACTTCTATATTATCTTTAAAGCTCTAAAGAAATACTTCTATTTAATAGAAAAGAATAAATAGAGAGATATATAAGACTATTAGATATTTTTAATAAAGTTTCTATAAATAAAAAATATTAGTTATTAGCTTTAAAGCTAAAAAAATATATACTAAAATATAAAGAAGCTTAAATTAATTATTAAAGAATAGATAATTAATAAATTTATTTAAACTAATAGATAAATAAACTATATTTATATAATAATATAGGTAGATTAAGATATTTAAAATATATTTTATTAAATTATTAATAAATTCTATAGATACTATAATATAAAGCTAACTATATATAAAATAAGGTATTAAGTAGCCTTTCTATTATCTACTTCTTTATTAATATTATTTAGACTAATACTATAAAGCTAGCTTTAGTAGTAAAAGAAAGTTCTAATCTATATTTATAGAGTTATTTACTAGTATACTAAATATAATTATTTAAATAAGGATATAAAGATAAAAAAATAGATAGAGGACCCTAAAGTAAGATAGAAGGTAGATAAAGCTCTAAAAAATAAATTTAAGAAGGTAAATATTTAAAAGATATTATAGATATATAAAGCTTACTAAAAAAAGATAAATAATATTAACTTTATAAATTTTATAATAGTACTATAAAGGTAAACCTTCTATTATAATAATATAAGGGTAGATATTTTAATAAAAGGGTACTAGAGTACTTTATAGATAGATTAGATATAGTAAAGTATTAATAAATTCTCTAATTATAGAAAGATACTTTAATATTTAACTTTAAGATTATAGCTCTAAGTTTAGCTTAGTATACTTATACTCTCTAAATTCCTTATTTATAATAAAACTAGTATACTAATCAAGTTTAGTATAAGTATAACTTAAGGATATTAGATAAATAAAGAGAAGTATACTTATATTAATTAATACTATAAAGCTATAACTTACTATAAAGGCTACTTTAATTATAAGTATTAAAAGATAATTTTAATTATAATAAAAATAAATATCTTTATATATATATTTTAGTAGTTTATTTTTATTACTCTTATTATAGTTTATATTAGACTATTCTCTTATAGTCTATTTTAAACTATTTAGCTACAGTTTATTTTAGACTATTCTATTTCTTAATATATTAGACTATTTCAATATTATATAATCTAAGGTTCTCTTAAGTTATTCTATACTATAACCTTATTCTTCTAATAAGTATACTTATCTGGGCTATACTATAGATAGTCTATAATATTATTCTCTCCTTTCTTAATAAATTGTTTTAATCATTAATTATAAATAGTAAGTATATCTCCTCGTTATATTAGGTTAGTAAGTCTATTTTATTATAGCTTATTATTCTCTTAAATTATCTACTTATACTCTATATAATTGTACTTCTAAGTATACTTATCTTATTATAGTTATTAATTAGTATAGCTCCTTAGTAGAATTCTCATATAATAGCTACTCCTTTTCTTTAACTCTATACTTTATAATAGATTCTTCTAGTAAAAGTTATTCCTCTTATCTCTATAAGAACTATACCTATATTAATTAGTTATCTTCCTAGAATTACTAGGAAGAGGAGAACTTTTAGTATTAATATTATCTAGGGAATTCAGATACTAATATCTGTTTTTATCTAAATCGGGTATATAAGCTTTAGTCTTAACTATTAAAAGCTTAAGAAGAGTTATCTACTATTATAGAGGAAAATTGTGTTATAGACTATCTGTAGCGCAGCTTAGATAAGTACACTTATTGGAAGAATAAAATCACAGAATAAAAGAACCTAAAGTACCTTAGTTTATATAATATAGAAGTAGTTTAAAATACTAAGATACTAGGTAGTCTAATAATAAACTAGAGATATTAATTTAAGAATAGACTTATATTACTAATCTAATAATAGACTATAATAGAAGTTTAAAGGATAAATTATAAAAATAATATAGAAATAAACTCCGAGAATATATATATAAAGATATTTATTTCTACTATAATTAGAGTTATTTTTTAATATTTATAATTAAAGTAGCTTTTATAGTAAGTTATAGCTTTATAGTACTAATTAATATAAGTATACTTTCTTTTATTTATCTAATATCTCTAAGTTATACTTATACTAGACTTAACTAGTATACTAGCTTTATTATAGATAAGAAACTTAGAGAGTATAAGTATACTAAGCTAGATTTAGAGCTATAACCTTAAAGCTAGATATTAAGGTATTTTTCTATAATTAGAGAATTTATTAATATTTTACTACACCTAATCTATCTATAAAGTACCCTAGTACCCTTTCATTAGAATATCTACCCTTATATTACTATAATAGAAGGCCTACCTTTATAGTATTAATTATTCTATATTTATAGTTATAGATATCTAAATAGAGATTTTAACTTACTATTTATTCTTATCTACCTTAATATCTACCTATAACTAATAGAGAGGACTTTACTAATATATATTTATTATAATATTGTAACTCCAATTAGTAGAAGTATTTTTACTTAAAAGAAATATTTAAATATATATTCCTTACCTTAAGTATTTAAAAAACTAACTAGGAAAAATAATACCTTTTAGATAAATATAAAGTTAATATATCTACTATAAGTAGATATACTACTAACTCTAACTAGATCTTAGTTTAATTTAAGTAGTAACTTATTATACTCGAATATAAGGTTACTAGCTAAAATTATAAAGATAAAATTAACTAATATATAAAATAGATTAAGGGATTATTAAATAAAATATATATTTTAAAAGTATATATTAGAGATACTAAAGTATTAGTTAAGATTTAAATATCTAATACCTTTAATAAAAAATATAATAAGCTAGAGTACTTCTTAAGTAAATATAATATCTATTTAGCTACTAAACTAAGAATTACTAAAGTTAAGAAAATAATCTTTACTAGATTTTATCTATATAATACTATAGTTATATAGTTTAAACTAATACTTAAAGATTAAATTAATACTTAAGAATAACCAAAGATATATATTAATATTTTAGAAAATTATATATAGTTTAAAATTATAATTAGATAATTCTTTAAAGATATAAATTATAAATAAATACTTAAATAAAGATTAACTAATCTATAATAAATAAGAGATATAGCTTAGTTTATAATATAATTATAATAGTTATATTAGAAATTAGAGATCTATAATAATAATAGAAAAATAGCTATTTTTAAGTAAGGGCTTAAGCTAGAAATATAATATAAAATTATGAAGATAGAACTATTTATAAACTATATATCTATAGTTAAAATAGTAGTATATATTAATAATTAATTATATAACTTATAGAACCTATAATAAGGAAAAGTAACCTTTTAGAGAGGAATAAACTAATAAAGTATAAATAAATAAGATAATTATAAACTAATACTAATAGAGCTTAATATAATTAAGAAGAGACCCTATAATAAAGAAAAGAATGAATAATATAGGAAATAGAGATTATACTTTTATTATAAGAAGCTAGAATACTAGATAAGGAATTATAATAAGAAGAAGGGAGATACTATATAAAAATATCTAAATACTACTACTATAGTAGAGCCTAGTGGTAAGAAGGATATAGACTAATAGTAGAAAATTAAGTAAAGGCTTAATACTACTACTATAGTAATACTTAGTAGCTATAGTAGCTTAATAGAAATAAATAGAGCTAAGTAGTACTTATAAGTAATATAAATTTAGTATCTAGAAGTCCTAAAGTAAGACTTAAATAGTAATTATAAAGCTAACTACTAATAAATAAAGAGTTAATAGAATAATTCTAATAAATAGATTTAATAAGGAAATAGACTAATATTATAAAAATAAAATATAATATTAGAATAAGAGATAAGGTACCTAGAAAAATATAGGAGAGAATAATATAAATAGGATACTCTATCTATAGATTAAGAATATAATTTTATAATAGAACCTAACTAAGGAATTATAACCCCGAAATAAATAGATTTAGAAAAAGAAGCTAAACTAGAGGAATAAAAAATACCAGAGTTAGAATAGGAAGACTTAAACTAGAAGAATATATTATTATAGATTAAGGATTAATTAAGGATTAAAGATAGCTTTAAGGAATATATAAATAATATTAATAATAAATATTAGATAGTATATAAATAAAAGGGCCTTTATTTTATATATAATATATAAAAGTAAAGAGAGGTTAGTAATCTAGCTTATCTATATTATAATAAGTATAACTAGAATTACTAATATAAATATTATATATTTAAGGAAATATAGAAGTATAAATGAAGACTTTATTATAAAAATTATAAGTAATATTTATAATATAAGAATAATGAAAAGATCTATTAAAGATACTATAGTATAATAGACTATATAATATATAGTAAATACTAAGAATAGATTAATAGATAAAGCTTTATAATTACTAATACTAAGAATATTATACTATATAAAAAATTAGAAATTATATATTAGAATAATATATAGAGAGTAAAAATACTATATTAAGGGTATATAGCGGAATTTATGGATAATATAGTAATATAATATTAGTTAGAGATAACTAAAATACTATAAAAAAAGCTATAAAAAAAAGAATACTGAGAATAATAAAGATAATAATAATAAATAATAATATAGAAATAAGGAGAATCCTTATTAGATAAATCTAAATAGAATAAATTATATAAATCTATAAATATAATTTAAAAAATAGCTTATAATTAATAATACTAAGATAAACTAGTTAATAGACTAAAAAAGGGATAGAATCTAGCTATAATAGAAGGATATTATCTAATAATAATAGTAAATTTAGTAGAGAAATATATACGAGCTCTAGTTAATTTAGAAGCTACTAGGAACTTTATTAATCTATAATATATAAAGGAGTTAGAGATTACTATAAAAGAAAAAGAAGAACTATACTAATTAGGAGAACTTAGTAGAGATTAGACTAATATTATAAATAAATAAACTACTAGTATAAAGGTATATATTAATAGATAATATAAGAAAAAAGAGTATTTTAATATAATTAATCTAGGAGAGTATAATATTATCTTAGGATATCTATAGTTATAAAAATATAATCTAACTATAAACTAAAGAAATAGTATATTATAATTAGATAGTAGAAAATAAAGCTACTCTAACTAGAATCTAGATACCTTAGTAGCTACCTATAAGAGTAAGAATAGAAGTCAGATACTAAGTATAGTACCTTAGGTTAAGAAAAGAATTATAAAAACTATAAATAATTAATTACTATAGAAGGAGTAGAGAATAATTTATTAAAAATAGGATACTACTAAATTAGAGAGATTATAATAATAAATACCCTAGGAGTACTACAATCTAATTAAAGTATTTAAAGAATAAAAACTATTAGAAAACTTACTAGAATATTAGGTATAAAATTATAAGATACCCCTTAAAGAAGGGATAAAGCCTATATATAAATTAATATTACTAGTAAAATACTTAATTATTTTTATACTAAAAAAAGATAAATTATTATAACTATATATAGATTATAGATAACTTAATAATATTATAGTTAAGAATAAATACTCTTTACCCCTAATTAAGGAATTATAAGATTAATTTAAGAATATAATATAGTTTACTATACTAGATATATAAGAAGCCTACTATAGAATATAAATTAAAGTAGAAGAAGAATAAAAAACTATATTTAGAATAAGATTTAGATTTTATAAATATTAAATTATACTTTTTAAATTAATTAATATATTAGTAATATTCTAAGTATTTATTAATAATATATTATATAAATATCTAGATAGATATATAGTAGTATATTTAGATAATATCCTTATCTTTACTAAAAGTAATAAAGATAATTATATAAGGAAAGTTAGAATAATATTTAAATAACTAAAGAGCTATAATCTATACCTTAAAGTATTAAAATATAAGTTCTATAGATAAGAAGTTAAATTCTTAGGATATATTATATTAATAAAAGGAATCTAGATAGATCTAAATAAAGTTAAAGTAATTAATAAATAGTCTATACTAATAATAGTAAAAGAAGTTTAATAGTTTTATAAATTTATAAACTACTACTAATAATATATCTACTAATTCTTAGTAATTATAAAACTATTAATAAAACTATTTAAAAAAGAAAAAGAATTTCTATAGATTAATAAAGAAGAATTAGTATTCTAAGAATTAAAAGAAAAGTTTAGATAAGGAGATATATAATTATACTTTAATCTAAATAAAGAAGTATATATTAATATAGATATATTAGACTATACTATTAGAGTTAGATTATAATAAAAAGATAAATATAGAAAACTATAGCTTATAGTATACTATATATAAATAATAATACTAGTAGAATAAAACTATAATATCTATAATAAGGAATTATTAGTAATTATTATTATATTTAAGAAATAGAGATAAGAACTATAAGAAGCTAAATACTAAGTTATAGTAATAAGTAATTATTAGAACTTTATATACTTTATAATAATTAAGATAGTATATAGAGACCTTAGTATATTATAATTTTAGGATATAATATTATAAGAGAATAGAAAATACTTTTATAGATATATTAAGTAGATAACTAAATTTAATAATAAAAGAAAGAGAATATAAAGTAATCTTATATCTAAATATAAATACTAGTAATATAATCTTAGATATATAAGTATTAAGAGCTACTAGAATAGTTATATTTAATATAAATACTCTAGAAGCTAAAATATAAATATACTTAGAGTAAGATTTTTTAGTTAGAAAGCTCTCAGGCTTAAATAAATAATATTAAGAAGAGAATAATTTACTCTTATATTAAGGAATAATATATATACCTAAGGAGATATAATAATAAATATTAAAGGAAAACTATAATAATTTAAGTATAGGATACTTTAGGATTAATAAAACTATAGAATAAGTTATAAGAAACTACTTTTAACTAAATATATAGAGAGATATTAGATAATATATCTAGAAGTATAATATTTATTAATAAAATAAGGATAATTAATATATACTATAGACTTTTATAATCTATACTATATAAGGATATACTATAGAAATTAATAGTAATAAACTTTATTATAAAACTACTATAATTAAAAGAGCTATAAATAAATATATAATATAATATAATTATAATAATTATAAATTAATTAATAAAGTATATTTATTTTATTCCCTTTATTAAAAAAATAATAGTACTAAATATAGTATATATCTTATTATAATAAGTTTTTATAAACTATAAATTATTAGATAAAATTATATTTAATAGAAATATATAGTTTATAAATAAATTTTAAATAATACTTACTAAAAGAATAGAGATTAAATAAAAAATATTTATAGCTTACTATCTATAAACTAATAGTTAAAGTAAATAAATAAATTAGACTATTAAATAGTATCTAAGATATTATATTAATTATAAATAGAATAATTAGGTTAAATTATTACTAATAGTATAGCTTGCCTATAATAGAGCTAAAATAACCTTAATAGATATAATACCTTTCTTTATAAACTATAGAAGAGAACTAGAAGTTATAAAAATACCTAGAAAAGTTAAAATATATATATAAGAAGTAGAGATATTAGTAGATAAACTATAATATTTATATAAAAATATAAAAAAAGAACTAAAATTCTTAAGTTACTAAATAAGTAACTACTATAATAAATAATATATAGAAGTACTAATTTTTAAAAGGGGAGAGAAAGTATTTTTATTATAATAAAATATTAAAACTATAAGATTAAATAATAAACTAGACTACTAAAAAATAGAACTATTTAAGATTTTAAAGAAACTTAAATAAGTTAATTATAAATTCTAATTACTAAAATATATAAAAATATACCTAGTATTTTATATTTTATTAATTAAAAAAGTATTCTAAAATACTAAACTATATAAACTAGAAATCTAAGAAGAAGACTAGAAATAAGAATATAAAGTAGAAAAAATCCTAGATAAAAAAAGGATTAGTAGAAAACTTTACTATCTAGTAAAATAGAGAGGCTATAATAATTTAGAAAATACTTATAAGTCTATAAAGAACTTTTAAAATATAATATAGGCAATTAAGGATTATTAATAAAGAAACTAAATAAGAGTTAATTCATTAAAGGACTTAATATAGAAGGAGGACTTAATACCTTCTTAGTAGAAAAAAGTATCTTATTACTATAGAGCTATAGCTAAAGTTTAGCTATTTAAAATTTAGTTAGATAACTTAACTCCGCGGTAATTCGCTAATTAAAATTAGCTAATTTATCTTAAAGATATTAAGCCTAAGAAGATAAGAGTAATAAGGTTAAATAGCTATTAAAGATATACTATTAAATAAAGAATTTTTACTCTTTCTAGTAGATCTACTTTAGGGAATTAGAAATATAACTAATATAGAGATAATTATCTTTAATATAGGTAGCGCAATATATAAGATAATAACTAATAGAAGATTTAACTATAATAAAATAAGGAATACCTAATACTAGATAGTTATTATAGGGAAAATCAGAAATTTATCTATAATAGTTAATAGTTGTGGCTAATATATAAAGCTTAGGAGCCTAATTATAAGGATAAAATGATTTAATAATACTAGAGTAACGAGCTATACTAAAGGAGGGATATAGATTTACTAACTTAATATAATAGGGAGATATATTTACTATTTATAACTAATAATTAAAATAATTTATTAAGAAAGAAAGAGATAATATTATAGACTATCTATAGCGTAGTCTAGATAAGTATACTTATTAGAAAAATAAGATCACGGAATAGAAGAACTTAAAGTACCTTAATTTATATAATATAGAAGTAGTCTAAGATATTAAGATACTAGGTAGTCTAATAATAGACTAGAGATATTAGTCTAAGGATAGACTTATATTACTAGTCTAATAATAGATTATAATAGGAGTTTAAGGGATAGATTATAGAAATAATATAGAGATAGACTTTAAGAATATATATATAAAAGATATTTATTTCTACTATAATTAGAGTTATTTTTTAATATTTATAATTAAAGTAGCCTTTATAGTAAGTTATAGCTTTATAGTACTAATTAATATAAGTATACTTCTCTTTATCTATCTAATATCCCTAAGTTATACTTATACTAAACTTAACTAGTATACTAGCTTTATTATAAATAAGGAACTTAGAGAGTATAAGTATACTAAGCTAGACTTGGAGCTATAACCTTAAAACTAGATACTAAGATATTTTTCTATAACTAGAGAGTTTGTTAATACTTTACTACACCTAACCTATCTATAAAGCACCCTAGCACCCTTTTACTAAGACGCCTACCCTTATATTACTATAACGGAAGGCCCACCTTTATAGTAAATTGGCGAATTTATATACGGGTGATAGCTTCTTTATCCACTATTTTTGAGCTTATTTAGCGTGATGAGGCTATTTTAGGCTTCTCAACTTCCTCTACTCCTTCTCTTAAGGTATTGCTTAAGAATCTTTTATCTAATAGTACCTCTTAATTACCTAAGTTATATTTTAAAAATTCCTTATAGACTTATAAGTATTTTCTAAATTATTATAGTTTTTCTATTTTACTAAATAGTGAATTTTTCTATTAATCCTTTTTTTATCTAAAATTCTTTCTACTTTATATTCTTATTCCTAGTTTTCTTCTTAGATTTCTAGTTTGTATAGTTTAGTATTCTAGAGTATTTTTTTAATTAATAAGATATAAAATACTAGGTATATTTTTATATATTTTAGTAATTAGAGTTTATAGTTAATTTATCTAAATTTCTCTAAAATTTTAAATAATTCTATCTTTTAGTAGTTTAGTTTATTATTTAATCTTATAATTTTAATATTTTATTATAGTAGAAATACTTTCTCCCCCCTTTTAAAGATTATTACTTCTATATATTATTTATTATAGTAGTTATTTATCTAGTAACTTAAGAATTCTAGTTCTTTTTTTATATTTTTATATAAATATTACAATTTATTTACTAATATCTCTACTTCTTATATATATATTTTAGCTTTTCTAGATATTTTTATAATTTCTGATTCTCTTCTATAGTTTATAAAGAAAGGTATTATACCTATTAAGGCTATCTTAGCTCTATTATAGGTAAGCTATATTATTAGTAGTAATTTAACCTAATTATTCTATTTATAGTTAATATAATATTTTAGATACTATTTAATAGTTTAATTTATCTATTTACTTTATCTATTTATTTAAGGATAATAAGCTATAGATACTTTCTATTTAATCTCTATTCTTTTAGTAAGTATTATCTAAAATTTACTTATAAACTATATATCTCTATTAATATAATTTTATCTAATAATTTATAGTTTATAAAAATTTATTATAATAAAATATATACTATATTTAGTACTATTATTTTTTAATAAAGGGAATAAAGTAAGTACTTTATTAATTAATTTATAATTATTATAATTATATTATATTATATACCTATTTATAGTTTTTTTAATTATAGTAACTTTATAATAAAGTTTATTACTATTAATTTCTATAGTATATCCTTATATAGTATAGATTATAAAAGTCTATATAGTATATATTAATTATCCTTATTTTATTAATAAATATTATACTTCTAGATATATTATCTAATATCTCTCTATATATTTAGTTAAAAGTAGTTTCTTATAACTTATTCTATAGTTTTATTAATCCTAAAGTATCCTATACTTAAATTATTATAGTTTTCCTTTAATATTTATTATTATATCTCCTTAGGTATATATATTATTCCTTAATATAAGAGTAAATTATTCTCTTCTTAATATTATTTATTTAAGCCTGAGAGCTTTCTAACTAAAAAATCTTACTCTAAGTATATTTATATTTTAGCTTCTAGAGTATTTATATTAAATATAACTATTCTAGTAGCTCTTAATACTTATATATCTAAGATTATATTACTAGTATTTATATTTAGATATAAGATTACTTTTATTCTCTTTCTTTTATTATTAAATTTAGTTATCTACTTAATATATCTATAAAAAGTATTTTCTATTCTCTTATAATATTATATCCTAAAATTATAATATACTAAGGTCTCTATATACTATCTTAATTATTATAAAGTATATAAAGTTCTAATAATTACTTATACTATAACTTAGTATTTAGCTTCTTATAGTTCTTATCTCTATTTCTTAAATATAATAATAATTACTAATAATTCCTTATTATAGATATTATAGTTTATTCTACTAGTATTATTATTTATATATAGTATACTATAAGCTATAGTTTTCTATATTTATCTTTTTATTATAATCTAACTCTAATAGTATAGTCTAATATATCTATATTAATATATACTTCTTTATTTAGATTAAAGTATAATTATATATCTCCTTATCTAAACTTTTCTTTTAATTCTTAGAATACTAATTCTTCTTTATTAATCTATAGAAATTCTCTTTTTTAAATAGTTTTATTAATAGTTTTATAATTACTAAGAATTAGTAGATATATTATTAGTAGTAGTTTATAAATTTATAAAACTATTAAACTTCTTTTACTATTATTAGTATAGACTATTTATTAATTACTTTAACTTTATTAGATCTATCTAGATTCCTTTTATTAATATAATATATCCTAAGAATTTAACTTCTTATCTATAGAACTTATATTTTAATACTTTAAGGTATAGATTATAGCTCTTTAGTTATTTAAATATTATTCTAACTTTCCTTATATAATTATCTTTATTACTTTTAGTAAAGATAAGGATATTATCTAAATATACTATATATCTATCTAGATATTTATATAATATATTATTAATAAATACTTAGAATATTACTAATATATTAATTAATTTAAAAAGTATAATTTAATATTTATAAAATCTAAATCTTATTCTAAATATAGTTTTTTATTCTTCTTCTACTTAATTTATATTCTATAGTAGGCTTCTTATATATCTAGTATAGTAAACTATATTATATTTCTAAATTAATCTTATAGTTTCTTAATTAGAGGTAAAGAGTATCTATTCTTAACTATAATATTATTAAGTTATCTATAATCTATATATAGTTATAATAATTTATCTTTCTTTAGTATAAAAATAATTAGGTATTCTACTAGTAATATTAATTTATATATATATTCTTTCTCTAGATTTTTATTAATATATATTTATAGTTCTTCTAATTCTTTTTCTATTAATCTATATATTAATTTATATATAGGCTCTATCCCTTCCTTAAGGGGTATCTTATAATTCTATATCTAATATTCTAGTAAGTTTTTTAATAGTTCTTATTCTCTAAATACTTTAATTAGATTATAGTACTCTTAAGGTATTTATTATTATAATTTCTCTAATTTAGTAGTATTCTACTCTTAGTAAACTATTCTCTACTCCTTCTATAGTAATTAATTATTTATAGTTTTTATAGTTCCCTTCTTAATTTAAGGCGCTATACTTAGTATCTAACCTCTATTCTTACTCTTATAGGTAGCTACTAAAATATCTAGATTCTAGTTAAAGTGGCTTTTTTTTCTATTATCTAGTTATAATATACTATTTCTTTAGTTTATAATTAGGTTATATTTTTATAACTATAAGTATCCTAAAATAATATTATATTCTTCTAAATTAGTTATATTAAAATACTTTTTTCTCTTATATTATCTATTAATATATACCTTTATACTAGTAGTTTATTTATTTATAATATTAGTCTACTCTCTACTAAGTTCTTCTAACTAGTATAGTTCTTCTTTTTCTTTTATAATAATTTCTAACTCCTTTATATATTATAGATTAATAAAGTTTCTAGTAGCTTCTAAATTAACTAAGACTCGCGTATATTTCCCTACTAAATTTACTATTATTACTAGATAATATCCTTCTATTATAGTTAAACTTTACCTCTTTTTTAGTCTATTAACTAGTTTGTTTTAGTATTATTAATTATAAGCTATTTCCTAAATTATATCTATAAATTTATATAATTTATCCTATTTAGATTTATCTAATAAAGATTCTCCTTATTTCTATATTACTATTTATTATTATTATTTTTATTATTTTTAATATTCTTTTTCCTATAGCTTCTTTTATAGTATCTTGATTATCTCTAACTAATATTATATTATTATATTATTTATAAATTCCGCTATATACTCTTAATATAGTATTTTTACTCTCTATATATTATTCTAGTATATAATTTCTAATTTTTTATATAGTATAATATTCTTAATATTAGTAATTATAAAGCTTTGTTTATTAATCTATCTGTTACAGACCATCTACGGCGCAGCCTAGATAAGAACATTCATTGGACAAACAGGGTTCCGGAACGTAAGAACCCAGATACTCGCTATTACGTGACTTATGCAAGTCTAACGTACCAAGATTAGGAGTAGTCCAAGGATAGACTACAAGGGATAGTCTAATAACAGACTAAGGACAGGAGTCTAATGTATGGACTACGGGAGAGTCCTAGATATAGATTAAGACTAGAATAAGAAGATAGACTTTCAGAATATATATATAAGGATACTTATTTCTACCTTAATCCGGAGTTATCTTCTAATACTTATAATTAAAGTAGCCTTTATAGTAAGTTATAGCTTTATAGTACTAATTAATATAAGTACACTTCCCTTTATCTATCTAATATCCTAAGCCACCCTTATATTAGACTTAACTAGTATACTAACTTTATTATAGACAAGGAACTTAGAGTATAACTATAATACTAAGCTAGATTTGGAGCTACAATCTTAAAGCTAGATACTAAAGTATCTTCCTATAATCTAGAGAGCTCGTTAATACTTTGCTATACCCTAATCTATCTATAAAATACCTTAGTACCCTTTTACTAAGATATTATCCCTTATACTAATAATCTACCTTTATAGTATTAATTATCCTATACCTATAGTTATAGGTACCTAAATAGAGATTCCGACTTACTATTTATTCTTTACTACCTCGACGTCTACCTACAACTAGTAGTAAAGGTTATACCTATATATATCTACTATAATATTATAACCCTAATTAGTAGAAGTACTTTTACTTAAAAGGAATATTAGGTACGTATCCCCTACCCTAAATACTTAAAGAACTAACTAGGAATAATAACTACCTTTAACTAACTAATATATCTACTATAAGCGGAACTACTAGTAACCCTAACTATATCCTAATCTAACTTAAGTAATGAATCGCTACCTTAGAAGCGAAAGTTAATAAATAGGATTATAAGGACGATATCTAGTAGTATAAAATATAGATTAAAGAATTAGTTAATAAAATATATATTCTAAAAGTACGTACTAGAGATTTATAAGTATTAGTTAAGATTAGGATACCTAATACCTTTAAGGGAGAATATAATAAGCTAGAATACTTCTTAAGTAAATATAATATCTACCTAGCTACTAAACTAGGAATTATCGAAGTTAAGAAAGTAATTTTTATAGAATCTTACTTACGCGATACTATAGCTATATAGTTTAAACTAATACTCGAGGACTAGATTAATACCTAGAGATAACTAAAGATATATATAGATATATTAGGAAGCTATCTATAGTTTAAAGCTATAATTAGATAGTTCTTTAGAGATATAGACTATAAATAAATACTCGAATAGAAACTAGCTAACCTATAATAGATAAGAGACGTAGCTTAGTTTATAGTATAGTTATAGTAACTATATTAAGAATTAGAAATCTATAATAATAATAGGAAAATAGCTATTTTTAAGCAAGGACTTAAATTAGAAACTTAATACGAAACTATTAAGATAAGACTATTTATAAACTATACCTTTATAGTTAAAATAGCGGTACGAATTAATAATTAGTTATATAATTTATAGAATCTATAATAAGGAAAAGTAACCTTTTAAAAAGGAATAAACTAATAAAGTATAAGTAAATAAGATAACTATAGACTAATACTAATAGAGCTCGATACTACTAAAAAAAGACCTTTTAATAAGGAAAAGAACAAACAATATAGGAAATAGAAGTTATATTTCTACTATAAGAAGCTAGGGTACTAGATAAAGAATTATAAAAAGAAAATAGGGAGATATATAGAGAAGTCTAAATACTACTACTATAGTAAAGCCTAGTAGTATATATAATACAAAGTACTACGAAACTAGAAAAAGACTTAATACTACTACTATAGTAAGACTTAGTAGTAATAAGAAACTTAGATATAGAAGGGACTCTAAGTAAAAAGAGTACCTACGAGTAATACGACTAAGGTTAATTAGATAAGATACTACGCTAGGATAAGAATAGAGGTATCTAGAAGAATATAGGAGGGAATAATAGGAATGAGATACCCTATTTATAGATTAAGAATATAACCTTATAATAGAACCTAACTAAGGAATTATAACCCTAGAATAAATAGACTTAAAAGAAGAAACTAAGCTAGAGGAAGGAGAAGTACCCGAGTCTAGCTAAGATAACTTAGACTAGGAAGATATATTACTAATAATCGAGGAATAATAATAGCGAATTAAGGATAGCCTTAAGGAATATATAAATAACTTTAATAAAGAATACTAGATAGTATATAAATAAAAGAGCCTTTATTTTATATATAATATAAGAAAATAAAGAGAGGTTAGTAACCTAGCTTATCTATACTATAATAAGTATAAATAGGATTACTACTACGAATACTATATATTTAAGGAAATATAGAAGTATAGATGAAGACTTTATTATAAGAATTATAAGTAATACCTATAATATAAAAATAACGAATAGATCTACTAAAGATACTATAATAATTAGGAATATACTATATATAATAAATACTAAGAATAGATTAACGGATAAAATATTAAAATAATAAATACTAAGAATATTATACTATATAAGAAATTAGAAATTATATACTAGAATAATAAGTAGAGAGTAAAAATCTTATATTAAGGATATATAGTAGAATTTACAGATAATATAGTAATAGAGTACTAGCTAAGTATAATTAGAGTACTAAAATAAAAGCTACAAGAAAAAGAAGGATAATAGTAATAACTATAAGTAATATAAGAATAAGAAGAAACCTTATCGAACGAATCTAAATAAGATAAAATATACGAATATATAGATATAATTTAGAAAGAAACTTATAATTAATAATACTAAGATAAACTAATTAATAGACTAAAAAAGAAGTAGAGTCTAGCTACAATATATAGATATTATCTAGTAATAGTAGTAAACTTAGTAGGGAAATACACGCGAGCCCTAGTTAATTTAGGAGCTACTAGGAACTTTATTAACTCACAATATATAAAGGAATTAGGAATCGCTATATAAGAAAAAGAAGAACTATATTAGTTAGGAGGACTTAAAAAAGAGTGAACTAGTATTATAAATAAAGAGACCACTAATATAAAGGTATATATCAAAGGATAGTATAAGGGAAAGGAGTATTTTAATATAACTAACCTAGGAGGGTATAATATTATCTTAAGACTCCTATAGTTATAAAAATATAACCTAATAGTAAACTAGAGAGATAGTATATTATAACTAGATAGTAGAAAGAAAAGCCACTCTAACTAGAATCTAGATACCTTAGTAGCTACCCGTAATAAAAATAAGGATAGAGGTTAGATACTAGATATAGCGCCCTAGGTTGAAAAGGGAACTAAGAAAACTATAAGAGATTAATTACTATAAGAAAAGTAGAGAATAGTTTATCGAGAGTAGGATACTACTAAATTAGAAAAGTTATAATAATAGATACCCTAGGAATACCACGATTTAATTAAAGTAGTTAGAGAATATAAACTATTAGAAAGCTTACTAGAATATTAGATATAGGATTATAAGATACCCCTTAAGGAAGGGATAGAGTCTATATATAAATCTATATATAGGTTAATAAAAAAAGAACTCGAAGAATTATAGATATATATTAATAAGAATCTAGAAAAAAGATATATATATAAATTAATATTACTAGTAGGATACCTAATTATCTTTGTATTAAAGAAAGATAGATTACTACGACTATACGTGGATTATAGATAACTTAATAATATAATAGTTAAGAATAGATACCCTTTACCCCTAATTAAAGAACTATAGAGTTAATTTAGAGGCACTATATAGTTTATAGTATTAGATATACGAGAAGCCTATTACTAGATATATATTAAGAAAGGAGAAGAATAGAAGACTATATTTAAAACGAGATTTAGACTTTATAAATATTAGATTATATCTTTTAGATTAACTAACGCACTAGTAATATTCTAAGCCTTTATTAATAACGTACTACGCGAATATCTAGATATATTTATAGTAGTATACTTAGATAATATCCTTATCTTTATAAAAGGAAGCTGCGAGGACTATATAGAAAAAGTTAGAATAATATTTAAGTAACTATAGGAGTATAATCTATACCTTAAAATATCAAAATATAAGTTTTATAGATAAGAAGTTAAGTTTCTAGGATATATTATATTAACTAAAGGAATCTAGATAGACCCGGATAAGATTAAAGTAATTAATAAGTAGCCTATACTAATAATAGTAAAAGAAATTTAGTAGTTTTATAAACTTATAAACTATTACTAATAATATATCTATAAATTCTTAATAATTATAAAACTATTAATAGAACTATTTAGAAAAGGAAAAGAATTCTTATAGACTAAATAAGAAGAATTAGTATTCTAGAAACTAAAGGAAAAGTTTAGATAAGGAGATATGCGATTATATTTTAATCTAGATAAAGAAGTATATATTAATATAGACGTATCAGACTACACTATTAGAGCCAGATTATAGTAGAAAGATAAAAATAAAAAACTATAACTTATAGTATACTATACTAGGATAATAACACCTGCGGAATAGAATTATAATATCTATAATAAGGAATTATTAATAATTATTATTATATTTAAGAAATAGAGATAAGAACTATAAGGAGCTAAATACTAAGTTATAGTAATAAGTAATTACTAGAACCTAATATACTTTATAACTACGAAAGAATTAACTCGATAATAATCAAGATAGTATATAGAAACCTTAGTATACTATAACTTTAAGATATAATATTATAAAGGAATAGAGAATGCTTTTATAGATATATTAAGTAGATAATTAGATTTAATAATAAAAGAAAAAGAATATAGGGTAATCTTATATCTAGATATAAATACTAGTAATATAGTCTTAGATATATAAGTATTAAGGGCTACTAGGATAGTTATATCCGATATAGATACCCTAGAAGCTAAGATATAAATATACTTAGAACAAGACCCTTTAGTTAGGAAGCTCTCGGGCTTAAGTAAGCGATATTAAGAAGAGAATAATCTACTCTTATACTAAGGATAGATATATATACCTAAGGAGGTATAATGACGAATACTAAGAGAAAATCATAATAATTTAAGTATAAGATACTTTAGAATTAATAAGACTATAGAATAAGTTACGAGAAACTACTTTTAACTAGATATATAGAGAGATATTAGACGATATATCTAGGAGTATAATACCTATTAATAGAATAAGGATAACTAATATATACTATATAGACTTTTATAGCCTATATTATATAAAGATATACTATAGAAATCGATAGTAATAAACTTTATTATAAAACTACTAAAATTAAAAGAGCTATAAACGGGTATATAATATAATATAATAATAATAATTATAGACTAA
Source organism: Trichophyton schoenleinii (assembly GCA_018357685.1). Lineage (NCBI taxonomy): Eukaryota > Fungi > Ascomycota > Eurotiomycetes > Onygenales > Arthrodermataceae > Trichophyton > Trichophyton schoenleinii. Next base: position 6,121,721 of record WOFF01000001.1, read on the forward strand.
CTAACAAAGTATACTTACTTTATTCCCTTTATTAAAAAAATAATAGCGCTAGATATAGTATATATCTTATTATAATAAGTTTTTACAAACTACAAATTACTAGATAAAATTATATCTAATAGAGATATATAGTTTATAAGCAAGTTTTAGATAATACTTACTAAGAGAATAGGGATTAAATAGAAAGTATCTACGGTATATTACCCTTAGATAAATAAATAGAGTAAATAGATAAATTAAACTATTAAATAGTATCTAAGATATTATATTAACTATAAATAAAATAATTAGGTTAAACTACTACTAATAGTATAGTTCGCCTATAATAGAGCTAAGATAGCCTTAATAGACACGATACCTTTCTTTATAAACTACGGATAAGAACTAGAAGTAATAAAAATATCTAGAAAAGCGAAAACTTATATATAAGAAGTAAAGATATCGATAGAGAAATTACAAATACTATATAAAAATATAAAAAAGGAACTAGAATTCTTAAGTTACTAGATAAGTAACTACTATAATAAGTAATATATAGAAGCGCCAACCTTTAAAAAGGGGGAGAAAGTATTCCTACTACGACGGAATATTAAAACCATAAGACTAAATAATAAACTAGATCACTGAAAGATTAGACTATTTAAAATTTTAGAGAAACTTAAATAAGTTAACTATAAACTCTAATTACTAATATATATAAAAATATACCTAGTGTTTTATATCTTATTAATTAAAAAAGTACCCTAAAACGCCAAACTATACGAGCTAGAAATATAGGAAGAAAACCAAGAATAAGAATATAAAGTGGAGAAAATCCTAGATAAAAAAAGAATTAACGGAAAACTTTATTATCTAGTGAAATAGAAAGGCTACGATAATTTAGAAAATACTTATAAGCCTATAAAGAACCTTTAGAATGTAACTTAGGTAGTTTAGAATTATTAGGATTAGAGAGCCCTTCGAATAACTAAGATAAGGACAGACTAGTTAATAAAGGAGGACTAATTACCTTCTTAGTAGAAGATAATATCTTATTACTACGGAGTTATAACTAAAGTTTAGTAATCTAGAACTTAGCTAAATAACTTGACTCTATAGTAATCTAGTAATAAAGATTAGATAGCTCTTCTTAAAGATACTAAGCTTAGAAGGAAAGAAGTAATAAAGTTAGATAGCTATTAAAAACGTGACGCTAAGTAAAGAACTTTTACTCTTCCTAACGAATCTATTTTAGGGAATTAGAGGCACGTCTAATATAGGGATAATTATCTTTAATATATGTAGTATAATGTATAATACGGCGACTAGTAGATAATTTAGCTATAATAAGATAAGGTAGACCTGATAAAAAATAGTTATTATATAGAAATTTAGATATCTACCTATAACGGTTAATAGTTATAGCTAAAGTACGTAGCTTAGGAGTACGATTATAGGGACGAGAGGACTTCTAAATACCTAAATAACGAGCTATAATAGATAAAGAGGAAAAGACTTACTGACCTAATATAATAGGGATTATACTCACTACTTATATAAGGAGAAGGTAGAAAAACAATCGAGACGATTCGTTAAGAGAGGAGGGGATGATATTATAGACTATCTATGGCGTAGCCTAAATAAGAATATTCATTAGATAAATAGGGTTCCGGAATATAAAAATCTAGATACTTACTATTATATAACTTATATAAGTCTAACGTACTAAGATTAGGAGTAGTCTAAGGATAGACTACAAGGGATAGTCTAATAACGGACTAAGGATAGGAGTCTAATATATAGACTATGGGAGAGTTCTAGATATAGACTAAGACTAGAATAAGAAGATAGACTTTTAGAATATATATATAAGGATACTTATTTCTACCTTGATCTAGAGTTATCTTCTAATACTTACGATTAAAGTAGCCTTTATAGTAAGTTATAGTTTTATAGTACTAATTAATATAAGTATATTTCCCTTTATCTATCTGATATCCCAAGCTACCCTTATACTAGACTTAACTAGTATACTAGCTTTATTATAGATAAGGAACTCAGAGTATAACTATAATACTAAGCTAGACTTAGAGCTACAACCTTGAAGCCAGATATTAAAGTATCTTCCTATAATCTAGAGAGCTCGTTAATACTTCGCTGCACCCTAACCTATCTATAAAGCACCTTAGCACCCTTTCACTAAGACGTTATCCCTTATACCGATAACCCACCTTTGTAGCAATTAGACTATTCTAATATTATATAATTCAAGGTTCTCCTAGATTATTCCGTGCTATAACCTTGTTCTTCCAATAAGTGTACTTATCTGGGCTGCGCCGTAGATAGTCTATAACAAGTAGGGAATAATATTAAAAATACTACCTTAAGCCTTTCTTCTATTATATTTATTATCTTAAATACTAATATATCTTTAACTATATTAGCTCTCTTAATAGTATTTAACTTCTTACTAAAAAATAGTATAATCTATAACTTAGTAGTAATAATATATATAATTAATAATAATAACTAATTTAATATACTTAAGCTATATAAGGGAGTTATTTTAACTAGTACTACTAAGATTAAGATATATAGAGTTAGAATAACTAATATCTAGCTTATAATACTAAATAGTAAGTAAAGATAAGGATAGCTTAAAAATATCTAATATATTTCTAACTTCTATACTAGTTTAGTATCTAATTTATAAATAAAGAAGAAGGGACTCTTTTATAATAGTAAAACTAAATATATTAGAAAAGAAGGAAGTAGAGAAATTATAACTAAGATATAGAGAATTAATAACTTACTTATTATTAAATATAATACTCTATTAATAGTAAATATAGTTTTTATATTTTTTTATATACCTAAAAAGAGTACTATAAATAAAGCTCTCTAGTATAAATAGCTTAATTACTCTAGTAATAAAACTATTAAATACTTTAAAGTAGTTTCTAATAATATTAAAATTATTTATTTAAAGCTACTAACTTCTAAAATTAGAAACTCTAAATTAGTTTATAAAGCTTATATAAGCTTAAAATTTAAATATTAAATTTCTTAGAGAATATTTATAATAAGAGTAATAATACCCTTCTAATACTTATATATTAACCTTATTTAAATTTAGCCTAAAGAATATAATAAAAATAAATAAGCTACTTACTTTTTTTATAAAGTAATAAAATAGTATAAAGTTATTATATTAATAAATAAATTAGTTATTTTATAGATAATTATTAATATAGTAATATATACTAAGTAATAATTTACTTATAAAGTCCTTATTATTAAAACTAATATTAAATAGTTAATTAGTAATACTTTTTAAAACTAAACTAGAAGTTAAAATATTACTATTAAATAGTCTACTAAGTATATACTAGAGTAGAATAATATAGTAAAATATTTAGGTAAAATATTAATATAAATAGTAAAAATACTATAAATAGAGGTTAAACTCCCTAGAGAGCTCTAGAATAAGCTTATATATACTATAGCCTATATTTTAAATAGACTACTAATATAGGTACTAAACTAGAAGTTACTACTAACTTACCTAAAGAAATATATTATAAATAGAAGCTCTTTAAGCTCTATATTACTAATATTAATATCTTTAGCTTATTTATAAATTATTAGCTATAAAGCTTATATTAGGGACTCTAAAATTAAATAGAGTAGAAAGTTTAAGCCTTAAACTTATATTAGGTATCTTATTAATTATAAATTAATAAATATTTTTAAAATCTAGATACTATAATTAGGATATATAATATACTCCTAAGATATAGAATTTAATAAAACTAAGATATTTAATCTAGATAGAAAGCTATTAAGTAAGTAGCTTATTAATTATTTAAAAGAGATAGTAAGTATAATTAAGATAGTTAAAGACTACTTAATAGTAGTACTAATATATAGTATAAAAAGTAATTAATTAACTACTTAGAAATTTACTATAGAGTCTCTTACTAAGCTTAAATTAATATTAGTAGTACTAAATAAAGCTAATAAGGACTTTACTCCTATACTATAAGTTAATATAAATCTAAAATTTAATATTAAACTAGATTAATTAACTTAATTAACTTTACTAGATTTAATACTAGAATTTAAAGAGGAATAATTTATTATAGAAGATAAAGCCTCTAACTTAGAGTTAGAAATTAATAAATTAGTAAATTTATAGTAAAATTAGACTCCTAAGAATTAATTACTAAATATAATCTCTAGATTATTTAAGGTACCTTTATTAAGACCCTTAAGACTCTTAAAATTAATAAAAGTAAATTAATCTATAAACCTCCTAATAAGTAATATTATTAAAGGTAAATAAATATAGAAATCTTCTAGATATATTATAAGTCTTCTAATAATTATAAAACTACTAATATAAGTCTACTATACCTTCTTTATAGGAATACTATATCTTCCTAAGTCTATAAATAAACTAATATAACTTACTCTCCTACTACTACTAAAGAATTAGTAAAAAATACTTAAATACCTTTATAAGAAGGAATTTATTAAAGTAGTAGAAGTAGAATAGAATAAAATAGTAGAAAGAAATATATTTAAGCTAGTACTAATACCTAAAAATAAGTAGATTCTACCCCTTTACTAGGTATTTATATATAAATTTAATACTAATAGAGGTTTAAAAAAGTTTAAAATTAGACTTTATATATATAGAGACTTATAATTAAGAGGTAAAAAAAATATATATATTATAATACTAGCTATTAGATTAATAAAAGTTCTAATAATTATAGTAGCTACTTTTAACCTTAAAATATAGTAAGGTAATACTATTAATATATTCTTAAACTTATTTCTTAATAAAACTATTTATTATATCTTTTTTAATAGATTTAAATAGTAAAAATAAGTAATATATCTATTTAAGGCCCTTTATAGCTTATAAAGGAGTTCTTTACTCTAATTAAATACTTTTATTAATATTTTTTATAAATTTAGTTTTAAACTTATTTTAAATAAACTATACCTTTTTATAAATAGTAAAATTTATATCTTCTTTTTTATTAATAATATTATTATTACCTAGCCTTAATATTATACCTAATAAATTATAGAAACTATAGTCTATATTAAAAAAATTTTTAAAATATAGGACTTTAGTATAGCTAACTAGTTTCTTAGTATTACTATTAAATAGAACTATAGTATAGGCAAACTTTAATTAAACTAATAAGTATATATTAAGAAGATTATTAAATATTACTATCTAGAATATAGTAAGAAGGCCTTAATACTATTACTAAAGGATATAATACTTATAAAATATAAAGAATAAATAATACTTAAATAGATATATAAATACTAATAAAAGATAGATTTAGTTCTCTATATTATTATTACTATTTAACTAAATATTATTTTTATAATAAGTAAGCTTATATAGTTCTTAAAAAATCTAAGCTAATTATATCTTAAATAAATAGATAGACTAATTTATTATCTATAAAATACTAAAAATCTATCTATTAAATATAATAGTATCTATATTTATAAATTCTTATATAAATCTAAGATATTTAAAATTTTAAGTAATACTATATATAGTAATAATCCTTCTATTAGGTAAAGTTTAGAAAGTTATCTTTTTAAGCTATTTAGTAAACTAATTAATTAGAAGGTAGTTTTATAATAAAATAAAACTATATTAACTACTAAGGTAGAGCTTATTATTCTAATATATATAGTAATATAGCTAAAATAGTAGAAATACTTCTTTAAATAAATATACCTTAATATTAGTTAAATACTTAATATCTACTATAATAATAAGTAAATAGTTAATCTTATAAATAAGAATAGTATATTAATTAATACTAAGCTTAGATATATTAATATCTATTAATACTAGCTATATAAATAGATCTAATATAGTAAAGTTAATAATACCTAAGTTCTAACTAATTAAATACCTATAAATAGCTTTACTAAGCCTCTTATAGTCTAATAATATAAGGAATTTATTTAGTAGTTTAACCTAATTAATTATTTAATTAAGTAGTACTTAAATTATTTAAATCTATAATAAAAATATAACTAGAGTCTATTTTAAATTTCCTAATTAGAAATAGAATAATATTTTTTCCTTATTTCTTAATACTAGAATACTAAATTAAAATATCTATAATATCTAACTATATATATTTATTTCTATATTTTATTACTTTTAATACTTATTTTACTCCTTATCTTTATTAAATAAACTAGAATAAGTATCTAATAAGGCTAAGTAGTTAATTAGTAATAGAATAACTACCTAAAGAGATTAATAAAAAGATCACCTATTTAAATCTAGATATTACTATAGGAGGAATTTAATAACTTTAAGGAGCTTATAAATATTATAATACTAATTATTATAGAGCTTTATTTTAATTTTTACTTTATATTATTAGTTATTTATACTTATTATATCTTCTTTTAGCTTACTTCTTCTTATTCTAGAAGTCTTATAACTTTATTTTATTATCTTTTTATATATATTTAGCTTTTATATAGCTATAAGTTAGGGGGGTATATTAAAATATAGCTTAGTTATCTTATATCTATATAAGGGGCTATAAATTCTATATATAACTATACCTAATCAAGCTTATTACTATTACTAATAATAATACCTATATTATGCTCGAATTGCTCGAACTAATCATTTATCTTCATCTGCTACTATCATTCTGACACTTGTCAAAATATTTCTTTTGTAACCAAAAAATTGTTTATCAGTGATACACGTGATCCTTATCTAAGTTCGTTACTAAGCGAATATCCTTGGCTAACTTTAACTAAAAACTTAGTTACTCATCAGCTAATGAGTTAGTGCGCTTTATTTTTATCCTCGGCCTAAACTCATTGATTTTGATATAGCCCAGACGGACAATCATTCCAGATGTTAATTTCTTCCTCTATGCCTCTCAACGTGCTCGACTATCTTTATATATGCATGCAAATTCTCCTCATTCTTATGGTGCAATCAAGTATCAAGTATACCCCAATATCCTGAACGCAAGTGCCAAATACCCAACCTCACTTGAGCCATTCGACTATTATATCAGAGGCTACTTTGCAAATATGCAAAACTAGGCTCAAAGAGAAATGTGAGCGTTTATCTAAAAAGTGTCTTGAGGTGTAATGCCTATAGGAAGCCCCAAAGGGCAATACTCCACCAAGAGACGGGAAAGCATGAACAACTGGTTAGTACTCAGGCAGTTAACAAGTAGGCCCCAGCTTTGGGGAGCTACTAACTGCCAGAAGGAAGATATGATATTAATATAGAATGAAATAAAGAGGCCCATAGTATTGTATTGACCAATCAGCTAGAGGTGAATTTCTACCTGTGGCGGAAACTCGAAGCATTCTCCAACGTCAAACCAGTCCCCTTTTTCTTTATCCTCTGCCTGTCGATAGAAGTCTTTCCCTCCCTCGATACCCTCGACACCCACTGTCCAGACTCCCTTCTCCACCAAATCTTTCCAAAATATGAGCAGAGTCCTTAGACTTGTATGGTGGTCGTCGTACAACGGACATTCCGGGCTCTGGAATAGATTTGTACGGTTTTGCATATGGAACATACGACGCGCTGTAGGAAACTTCTTTAGCTCATATGGAAGAACTAGGCGGATGGAATCTGCCCAGTCCTCTTCCGGGAGGATCCAAAGCCCAGCAAGCTCCGCTTCCACTGACTCCTCAAATGGGAATAGAATGATAGGACTGTGGTGTACTGCACATCGGATCTCCTGGTATGGTGTGGCATATATCATAGTCTCATCCCGGTCCCTTTTCATGGGAATTGGTGGCGGCGGACTACGATAATTGTAGACAGTTAGCCCAGGAGCGATGAATTTGAAAGGTGGTTTCAATGCGCCCAGTAGAAATCCACGAGTAAACCCGCATATGGATGACGATATTGTGTCCTCTGGAGCTAATCGTTCAGGTTCAGATGGGGTATCCCCTTTGGAAGAATGGTCAGGAAGACGTGCAGCGATCGTATTAACCAGGTCCTCCCACGCAGCGAGAGTCTCTTTCAGAATGGAATCTGTCCAGGGAACGGCTTTCCACCCAGGCTCCATTGTACTCCTGACCTCATTGTCGCGAATTATAGGCACGTATTTTCCAATCTCAGCCATGCAATTGAGCTTAAGCAACACATCCTCCAACGTATACCAGCGTCTGGTATCCTCAAAGTCGTAATGGCAAGAAAAGCTAGGTAGATATCGAACGAGAAGATCGTCCAAATCCATAACTAAGCCCAGCCGATGTGGAACGGAAGCTATATTGGTTGAGAATAGACAGATACAGTCATAACCAGCATCTTTTAACCCCTCTAGCCCTAGCTCATCATCTATGCCCGTTGGTGACATGATTGACTTGTAATTATAGATTAGTACGTCGTGATAGGGAGCAGAGCCATCTTTGCGAACAACTATTTCAATCTGTTCGAGGAATTTAACCAGAGGCTCGCAGAATCTTTCGCGACATTTTTCGACCTTAGGATCTGACTTCCATACTTCAAACCAGTTGGTTCGAAGAGACTCCCCTTCCTGCTCTCGATTGCTGCCATGAAAGCCAATTCGGATAAGGCGGTTGTATAACATCGCGCAGAGGGTGGGGTCAAACGTTTCTGCTTCATTCTCCTCGTTCTCCTCGTTCTCATCATCCTCTTTGTCTTCTTCGTTATCCTCCCTGTCATTCTCGTTATCCTCCTTCTGGTCTTTTGGTAGGGAGTCTGTCATATTTTAGGATGCTCTGCCAAATCCCAGTTTCGATATTTTGTCGATTAATTGCAAGAGAGAAGTCGTCCGGTAGATGATGATGGCCTGGGATGTCCTCCGTCCAGTCAATTTCTAATAATAGTTAACTAGCTGGGTATATAAAACTTAACAAGGGTCTCTGGCTAGTTAGTCACGGTTGGGTATGGAGTCTTGCTCTTACAGGGCTAACTATGTATGACAAATTAAAAAATGCTACTTATCCGATGTAATACATATAGTTAGATACTCATTTAAATTTCATCTTAACAATTCATTATATCCACAAATCTAGATAGAGGACCGTAATCCATAAAGCGATTGAATGTATCTTAGGCTCCTTGGCACGCTCCGGAATAGCATCTCCCGGGTGAGCAGTAGTCGGTTCCATCACCACAATATCCCTCCATGTTACAGCATGCGCCAAATTGAGTGCCGGTACAGGTCTTGTTTCCTGCAAAGCTTGGTCCACACGAACCGTCAATACTCGCTTCACCGATGTCTGTATCACAGGCGCCTGAATGACAATTCCCTGCTGCGCAGAAGTCTGGCGTACTCCCGCAGTATCCATAGACAGAACAGCATTTTCCAAAAGCCGAGTCGCCACAGATCCAATCATGATACTGAGGGCCTGCGAGGCAATTAGTACAATTTGCGGGATAAAAATGGCATGGCGTTTTGATTTTTAATTTAGATCACATACCGCACGTCCCATCTTGGGTGACGGTAGTTCCGTTGCTGGGGGCACATTTCCCTGAGTAACAATGTCCTGGTCCACAATAGTCATTGGTTGATCCACCTAAGTATGAAACAGGGCAATCAGCGTCATGAGTATCCGGCAATATAAGGATCAGAGGAAAATGGCTGGACTCACAATATCCACTGATCGAACAGCAGTCCCCAAAACCCGTTTCTTCACAGGTTGCGTAACCGTTATTTGGACCACATAGACCGTTGGTAGATTTGGGGGGTACTTGAACTATAATACGGCAATGTTTCGTTTGATTAACACCCCCCCATATATCTTTGCATAAGGCTACTTTGATATTCATTTCGTATCAAGATTGGGTGATTGCTTACCAGGTGCAACGCAGTAGGCGTAAGCAATCCACAGGTTTGAACACCTTTCGTCGATCTGAGTATTCAAAGAAAGGAAAGCATCGACAGTTATCCCACTGGTGAATTCAGATTTAGAATTAAGACATGGATGATAGATGGCAGGTCCGACTCACAAGTCAAGAGCGATTGTATTGCATTGATCACCAGCGACAACTTCATAGTATCGACCACATTATGGAGTCGTTCCTGTGGATGTGGGGGCAGGCGGGATAGCTAATCATGAAATTGATTATATCAGTGGTCCTCGCCTTTCCAGGGCAAATAATTATGAGGTGAGGTAGACTCTTACCGGTAGTATAGTATTCCGAAGCACCTGTTGGCTGGTGAACTGGGGGCTGACTCTCATAGCTACCACCTGGGGGTCTAGGTCAAACCGTAAGACAAGATCTATATGGGTATTCGCGAAAAGGCAAATAGAAAAAAGTTGTACACTACCTTATACACACTCGCTGGTGCCAGGGCAGCAGATCGCATGATCCAGCTAAGTAGGGATTCCAGTTCAGGAATTGGCTCAGAGTAACATTAAATTCCGGGCTGGAATACTTTTCCAAAAGGCTCGTGCTATCGATCAATGGCGTCAGCACTTCAAAAATCTGGGCCTGCAAGCAAGATTGAACTTACCATGTAGATCCGAGTGGGACTACACCGATCTGGCATGGCTCTGGAAGGCACAGAGGCTCTGAAAACTCGCAATAAACGTTTCCGGTTCTGTGACGAACGTCTCCGGTAGTCACATTATATTTATCAGTGATGGCCTCACACGATAGAGGGGGATCTGTGGGTTGAATAGTGGGTCCACCGCAAGTAGTCGCTGGCGGGGGGGATCCTGTTGGCATTATCCGTGTGGCTGTTCCCATAAAGACTTCACTGGTGGATGTAGCGTAGGGCATGCTTGTGGAACAATATGACTGCATATCCTGAAATTGCTCCACAAGGTATGATGTATATCCGCCCTTGAGAAGGAACGGTGACAGCAATCGTTGGCGGAAAACCTTCAGAAAACAATCACTACACAGCTATCCAAAGATGGTTGGTTAGCGCGGCCTTGATGATAATATTATTTAGCCCGCCATAACATCCGACCTACCAGATCTTTTTCGTAAAGAGAAGTCATGCGTTCATCGCCTGCTTCAATGGCTAACTGATCAAACCCTTCCTCAAAGCATTCCGGCCCATCATACTCTGGATCTCCAGTGGAGCAGTAATCTATAGGATATTTGAGGATATCCGATCCTTGCCACTCCTGAGACTCTATCATGCACCACGAGTCGCTGTAGTGCATAGTGTTAGCTGTGCTTAACACATTCAAAACGTTTATAAAGAAAATAGTGGTCATACCCTGATTTGAGGCAAACCAAGTCGAACCCCTCTTTATATATAAGGGGAGTGGATGATGCAAGCTTGATAATCCCATCTTCGACAATAGGACTATTCCCACACGCCGCATCCACGGCAGAGGTCCAGGAGGTGAGTGATTGTTGGCATTGGGAAGTGCATAGTGTGGTCACATTGTCTAATGTCCAGTAGTATGTATCAGCAACAGCTGCGGCAACTGCAGTTTTGGCGTCGCAATCAACAGTTTGGTTTCTAAATAATAGAATTAGATCATGTTAATGGAAACTGGGGAGGGCAAAAAGATGCCGTACAAGGCGGCGATGCAAGCCGTAGTCGTATGAAATCCATCTGCAAGAGTCTTCAGATCCAAATACCCGTAGATATTTAGCTCTGCAACGGCGAACGGCAAAAGAGAGAGCCCTGAGACGAAGTTTCGGGAAATCATTATATCTTGACTTACGGGGTCTGATTGCGGAATGCTCGAGTCTCCTGTGGCAGTAAAGATCCTCAATAGTTATATCTCTCCTTTGCAGGGCGAGCAACAGGAGAATCCCGGGATACGAGGTCGGATCATGGCCAAATTCATCATTTCAACACGTACCATAATCATTATTGTAGTAATTTCTGGGATGCCTGCATTGTGATCCTTTTTCCGGAGCCTTTACTAACCTGATAGAGTGTGCATCTCCTGTGCATGGGGTGCTCAGCACTCTTTTGCATGGTGAATCCTGGCCGATGCAGCTCGACGATGCTGGAACATATTTCTATCACCTTCTGAAAGCAGGGGCAGTTCTCCGAATCACACTGGAATCACATTGCAATCTCCTCTAGCTGGGTCAAAGAGGATACGAAGAGGTCGAGACACCATGAGTCGAGACGCGAGGTTGGCCTGGGCGAAGTTTAACTAAGTTAGCTTACTAACTAGTTAAGGTTAGATAAAGTTAAGATGGTTAAAGTTAATCCCTCTACGCCGCTCCCGATAGCCGAACTTTAACTTAGATTCCACCAACCTCACGTCGCTTCTCTTCGACAGGTGCTCTCATACCCTTTCCCCTCCCATACTCTGTCCCTTACTATATTCGCTTTGAACCTTGGCGCATATATTATTTACGTTACCTATATACGGAGTATATACTGATGCCATTGACATATGCAGGATCCTACTCAAGTTGCCGGGGACAAGGTCATGCGGCTGTTCACTAGTTATGCAACCGGTAGTCATGGCCGAAGAGTCTCCTATCACCAGCTGGGAAGCTGCATTTTCGAGCTCGTATCCGGATAGGATGTTTCTCTTACAATTATTACTGACAAGGCTTGACAGTACAGGGGAATTGAGCAACATACTATATAGGTCTTATTCGGACGTGTCCGAATTCAATTGACCTTCATCTTGGGCCAGTTGCTGCAGCCATCAATACCCTCTTTGCAGCAACAAACCCTTATTTCCAAAGGGAGGAAACGAAATTTAGCGCCTCTAAATTCTGAGCTGATATGGATTTTCGCCGCCGAGTCGCCTGGGCGAGCCTGTGGCTTGTCACTGCTCTGATCTGGCTTGCTGATGGCAAAGCTCTCAACGAAACATTGTATAAACCGAGATTTAAACCTCCGTCGAAGTCAACACCACGATTCGTTAAAGATGCCGATATAAGTGTTGCTGGCCGCCCCCTTCTCTATAACTCCCACAAATTCGCAACAACAGGTGACCTACCAATCGGAACTTGCGCCCCTGGGATTCCTTGTGTTAACGGAGCTTGTTGCAGCAAGGCAAGACTGTTCGACTCCATCTTGTATAGTCGTCGCTAATGATTGTGTGGGTATAGCAAGGAGGTTGTGGTTATTCCCCGGACTTTTGTGGAAAAGACAACTGTATTTCGTATGTCAATCCATAGAAATTTTTATTGATCGCTACACTTGGGAGTGAAAGATACTGAACATTGTTAGGAACTGCGATGCGAAGGCAGAATGTGGCCAATACGGAGTAGAAGGGAAAAATAGGTGCCCTCTGAACGTCTGTTGTAGCCAGTATGGGTTCTGCGGGTCAACGTCCGGTAAGAATAACTTCACATGGGAATCGTACGACTCTAGTTTTCTTACGGATACAGTGGATCTAACAAATTTTTGTAGAGTTCTGCGGTACTGGATGTCAGTCAGGTTATGGAGGGTGTGGAGATGTTCCTCGCCCATCCTGTGCAGGGGGTGCTTCTGCTGCGTTAAGAAGGATTGCATACTATGAATCTTGGTACACCATTTGCTGCGAATATATACCCAAGTTGATCGTAGCTAATTCTCTGTAGGGCCATAGAAAGACCCTGCCAGGCCTCGACTCCCGAGCAGCTCAAACTCGACGGGATCACGCATTTGAATTTCGGTATGGATCGGACGCCCTACGAAATGAAAATTAAAGCAGCTGGCTAATTTAACGTGCAGCCTTCATGTTTTTTCATCCAACCACCTTCGAGATCACACCCATGACAAGCACAACTGCCGAATTGATTCCTCGAGTCATTGCGCTCAAGAAAAAGCACCCGTGAGTCTACCACTCGGCCAATAGCATGATTTTAGAGTTGACGTAAAACTTGTATAGTGGTATGGAGGTTTGGGCTGCCATCGGCGGCTGGTCATTCAACGTAAGTCATTTGGCACTGTTTATTATTAGGCAAAAGACCTGACGATGCCATGGTTCAGGATGAGACCAATTCACCGAATACTCGCACGGCTTTCAGTGATATGGTCAGTACTACGGCCAATCGAGCGAAGTTCATCTCTGCTCTTCTGAGGTTCATAAAAACGTACGGTTTTGATGGAGTCGATCTTGATTGGGAGGTGAGCGGCGTCCAGTCACCCCCGACTTATTAAATAGGGAATATTGACGAAGCTCTGAATAGTATCCCGGTGCTGAGGACCGTGGAGGCAAAGTCGAAGATACTGCAAATCTTGTTTTACTTCTGAAAGAGATGCGGGCGGCTTTTCAGGGCCAATACGGTAGGTTGATCAATTGGCGTGTGCCCATTGCGTGCTTTATGGCTAACTTCCCCAATATTTAAAGGCCTAAGTGCTACCCTTCCTGCAAGCTTTTGGTACCTGCGCTGGTTTGATGTTAACAAAATGCAGAATTATTTGGATTGGTTTAACGTAATGACATATGATATCCATGGTGTTTGGGATGCATCAAGCAAGTTCTCAGGGCCATTTGTTTGTTCTCCCACACCCAAACCTCCTCCTGCCACTGCGCTTCAAGCTACAATGTGCTAGATATTGACGGCCATTTAGGTTCGACCACATACAAACCTGACTGAAATTGGACAAGGGCTAGATCTACTCTGGCGAGCCGGCGTTGAGCCCGCCAAGGTTATACTTGGCCTCGGCTGGTACGGCCGTTCATTCACTCTCGAAGATGGCTCCTGCTCTAAACCAGGCTGTCGCTTCACCCAGGGAGGTGCCCCAGGACGGTGCACTAGGAACTCCGGAACTCTTTCAAATGCTGGTACGTATTGCACATACCTCCTTCTATAAGTTTTGAGAAAAGTGACTCACAGTCTTGACACCATAGAAATCGTCGAGATTATTAATGAACACAATCTTACCCCTGTGTATGATAAGAGTAATTGGACCTTACCTGTTATTAAAATTGCATTACATGTGTTCTAACAGGTGTTCCCAGAGGCCGGTGTTAATTGGATAACCTGGAATAATGACCAATGGGTCAGCTACGATGACGAGATAACTTTTGCCCAAAAAATCAACTACGCCAACTCACTCTGCTTAGGAGGGACGATGATCTGGGGTAAGGAAACATCGCCCTCTATTCCGTTGTTCCCTGTCCACTAGTCAAGACTAGAGACTAAAGGAGATTCTTATTTTTTTTTTACTAGCTATTGACCTTGATGATCTGAACGGCACGACTAACTCCCATACGATTGGAACTGGGCTTGGGAAATTCAACATTCATTTCACCGGCGGAGTGTTCTTTGACGGCGGTGACGATTCCTGGTCCGAGGACACTATTGGTATGTAATCCGCCTTGGATAGATCTATTGGGAGCTGCTTGCTTATTGATTGATTGGAATTGAAGCCGAAGTACGGAAATCGGCCTATATTTCGGACAGCTGTTATACCTCATTTTGTGGCGAGAGTTGTGCGGAAGGATATACCGCTTTTACTTACATGCGTGGCCAGGTCGATGGCATCAAATTTAATACGTCATGTGCAGATCGTGATACGGTTCAAAGTCTATGCTGTGTATCAGTTAGTCTCCTTCCATTTCTTGCGATTCATATTTACCATTCTGCATAGAGAACTAACTGGAAAACTTGTTACAGGGCGGCAATCCGGTAAGCGTTTAATCCCGCCGCTCAACAGAAGCAACTAATAAATTTATAGGGTCGGTGTGAATGGCGTGGTTGGCGTGGTCAGGGACTCAGGTATGAAAAGCTTCATATAACTAGTCATTCAAACTGCTTCAAGGGCTTACTATAGGTTATAGCTGCTCCGGGGGCTGTCGGGATGAGCTGGATCTCATTCTGGCCGTAAATACAAACCACGTTCTTGAAGTGAAGGAATTAGGGATGTAAGTGGCTTTTCTTCGTACATATTCCCATGGATACGGAGTATTATACTAATGCGATATCTTATCACGCCCTTTAGAAAAGAAGAGTACGTTGAAGTAGTCAGCCACGGACTGATGAGTCAATTCCAAACTAGAGGCACAAGAAGCTAATTGTGGTAGTCAAACGTGTAACGGAGGATATCAAAAGGTATCAGATATACCCCATAATCCCGTACGTAATTATGACATACTAATTTTGTATAGTACTGTTGCCGAGGATACATGCCCCCTGAGAACGTTCGCGCCAAAGACGTAGCACTCATTGACGCCAACTCGGTCGTGAATACATACTCGAATCTAAATAAACGAGACAATCAGTCCGCTGCAGCCAAGTGTGCCTCTGTGACAGCAATTATTCTCGCTGGAGGTGCGGTCTTGGGTGTCATCACCGGTGGGATTGGTGCAGTAGCCGTTGCTGGTATAAGTTACGCTGTCTGCATTACATCTCAAGCATCTGTTCCTGGCGCTATAGTTAAGGGCGGGTACTCGGGCGCACTCAGGCCTAGGCCAGGGAATAATAAAGTCCAAAAAACCCCCGCGACAAGAAAGAAGGGGTCGGGTCACAAAACGAAAGTCAACTCGCAGGGACAAAGGTTATTTGGAACGTAAGTTGATGCACGTCCTCTAATGCGTTCAAGTAAGAACTGATAGACTGTGTTTAGACATGCCCTGGTTACATACGCGTCCACGGATACGGATTGTTCTGTGACATACACCTGCTCCTATGGGGTTGGATACGACGAGGTTAGTACCTTGCCTGCCATCATTAATTCCATTGTATATGGCGATTTTTGGATATTATCGAATTCATTCGAGGCTAAATCGATTCTAAACAGGTTTGTGATAATCAACGATGGGGAATTGACAAGATTCTAGGAGGCAACAGAGTTTATCACTACGCAGGTAAGGCACCCTCCGAACCTTCTGATGGGACCAAATCTAACTGGAGTACCAATATTTCAGCTAGGCGAGTAGACATGCGAAGACAGGAAAAATGGAGGAATGATCATAATATAAAGTATAAAGAATGGCCAACCGATCAATCCGGACGAAAATACTGTGAAATGTATGTATGGAGGGATCAACGGACTTTGGGGAAATGATAGCTAATCTTTGATAGTGATGAGTTCCCCATGGGTTCATTATTCGAGTCCGGGGGCAACGTACCACAAGCGCTCCGTGCCATAGATGGAGATGCCAACGGGTTACAAGGTATGAAGGCTTCTCCTAGAATTATAGTATCTGTTAAGCCGATGAACGATTGAATAATAACGGGGGTACCTCAACAAACAGGAAATGAGTTCCAGTTTTTTGTATCTGCAACCTGGGTGCCGTGCTCCTCGCTTTTAATGTCCCCGCCACCTATCACTTGGGAATTTTTGGGGCCATTTCCGGGAGATAACCGACTTGTTGCCTCTGGGTTCATCGGAAAATATGGAGTATGTATCTCCTTTCATCTTTTTGCTAGAGATATCAGACAGTACTCTGGCGCTAATGCGGTCAACAGTTTAACTCAATGGTTCCAGAACATAGGTGCTTTGGTGAGCCCCTCGGATGATTTCTCTTACATGAATAAATTCTAACACGTGCCACAGCTAAATGGGACGATAACGGGGTAACGAGGACTATCAGGGACCATGGATTTCGTGTTGACATCGGGGACCCAATGTTCTCAGCTCCTTATCACTGGACCTCTCAAAACTATAGACGCGATCCTGGGAGCCTGGATCCAGCCGATATACCTGTTGATGTTAATAGTGCTGCCCATCTCCGCAGGCGTGCGAAACAATTAACAGCTACTTGTGCGGAAGCAGATTCACCGGAAAGCATGATGGCCAAATGGTGGTACGATAATTACGGCCCTGGTTCATCTGTTTCCGGTTCCCCTCCTCCTGCTCCAACGGACCCAGCAGAGGGACTTGATGATGCCAGTGCCGACAGCTCCATGATACGCTCAACCCCGTCTCAAAAAGGCCACTCGATCTCCTTGCCAGCAGCCACCGACCCACCTACTCAGGAGCAGGTTGGAAATCGACACTCTCATAGCCACTCGCGCAGGCATCACAAGCATCGCAAAGGGGACTTCTGATTGAAAGCAACCAGGGGCGAGAGTCGGGGATATCTAACCTAGACAGGTATTAGCTGAAAGTGAAACTATGTAGTAAATTGTTTACATTGTCGATAGACTTCTATTGGATTGAATCAATCACCAATTTCGACGTGATTTTAACTACTAAAGATAGGTGTAATTGTATAGTGACCGTCAACAGTTGCTACCACCAAAATGGACTCTAGCTTACCGGCTGATTCAACAAATCCTTCCTTAACTGATCTTATATCGAAATAATGTAAATAAGTACTAGCGAGTATGGTTGTAGGCTTCTTCAGTGACTATCCTGGAGGAAGTAACTTGCAGTTAAGGAAAGTTTTGTTATATTGGTTATTACACGGCTAATTAGTTAACTTGTGGGGCTAACTAGGAATGCGGAGTAAATCGTGGAGTAATTACTATCATTTAGCCACTTAAGTTGTTAATTACAACTTCTCTCTGACGAGCCATATTGATATATAAAGTATCGACATATTCATAGCCTATGCCACTCCGTATATTTTAGCAGCTCTTTTGGAATGGAGAAGCTCTTCGAGTTGGTGAGTGCTAAGGCTGCTTTAACTAAATCGAACTCTGATAACTAACTACCGAGAGCAACCAACAGTAACGCGGTTGATCAGCCAAAAGACGTGCGCCATGGCACTCGTACATGTATAGCGGACGACTATCTTGGAGCATGCAGCCAATACTCGCCCTTCTCTTCTGGCCGTTTGCTGATCTTGGAATAAGCACATATCTTAGCACTTATCTGCTATTAATAGGGCTTCCGCTTTGTCCTGTGCAGTTGATCTGACCCGCTCAACCAACTTTTGTTACCTTGCCATATGCATAGTGCTGAGGTGTCGTACATCAACAAAGGGTAGATCGTCCTGCTGCGTGTCGCAGAGACTGTTTAAGAAAGCCTTGAACCGCCGCCGTGGTGGAGGGCTGGATTGTTTGTTGTACTTGCTGCCTTCTTTGCTGTCGGTGTTGCTGCTGCTGCTGTGACTTCCTCCTGACGCGCAGCCGAGATCTTCGCTGCTGTGTTTGAGACATCGAGAAAATTCAACGGCCGACCGCAGCTAGTTATCACAGGCAGAGGAAGAGGAGCCCTCTGTGATGCATCTGACTTGACATTCGTTCAGTGGTTGGTAGTATTTTTTGATCAACACCATTGAGAAAGGCCAGTGAGACAGCATCGCCTAGCACCCGCAAGCCCCCGTTCCCTAGAAACAATACCCTCGTCTTCGGTGTAATTGGGCTGGACAGCACTACAACAGAAGCACGATGCATACCATTCGTTCTACCCTTGTTCTGTACATCCTCCTGCTGGCGAGCTTTGTGCTGTCGCAGGAGGTGCAGCAGCCACTAGCAGCAGATGCACCAGCAGCCCCGAAAGCGCCGAAAAGAGTTGCAATAATCGGTAATGTCTCTGTTACATATTCTGCAGGAACTCGGTTTTCAATCTAACTAATTTTCAAATAGGTGCCGGGTCAGGGGGTTCATCTACCGCCTACTATCTCCGAACTTACGCCGATTACTATTCCATTCCCGTAAACATTACGATATTTGAACGTGAAGACTATGTTGGCGGAAGGTCCACCACTGTTGACGTATTCGATGACCCGTCCTTGCCCATAGAGCTGGGAGCATCCATATTCGTCGAGGCGAATAAAAATCTCATGAAAGCGGCAAAGAACTTTGGCCTTGAGATTCAAGATGCCGGTGTTGCTCGGCCCAAAGAAGCATCAGACAACTTGGGTGTGTGGGATGGAAGCAAATTCGTATTCCAGCAGAGAGAGGGCAACTATAGATGGTGGAATATAGTGCAACTTCTGTGGAAGTATGGATGGGCCCCAATGCGAACCCAGGACTTGATGAAGTCTACCGTCGGCAAGTTTTTGAAGTTGTACAGATATCCATTGTTTCCGTGGAAGAACCTTTCGGAAGCTGCACGAAGCAGTGGCCTGGTTGAGGCAACCTGGGCTACGGGGGCAGAGTTCTTGAAGGAAAACCACATCTCGGAGGCATTCTCGAGAGAGATCATCCAAGCAAGTACTCGCGTGAACTATGGTCAAAACCTTCCCCTTATTCATGGACTGGAGACTATGGTCTGCATGGCAGCTCAAGGTGCGGTTTCCATCCAGGGGGGAAATTGGCAGATATTCAGCGGTATGGTAGAAGCATCCCAGGCCGTCTTGAAACTTGAGTCCCAAGTTACAAGCCTAAAAAGGGAGGAGGATAACACCTACACCGTCTCTCATAATTACAAGGCCAACAAAACAGAGGAAGAGGTGTTTGACCAAGTTGTGCTTGCTGCACCACTCCAGTTTTCTGATATCAAGCTTGAACCCCCCGTGGACAACCAGCCTGACAACATTCCCTATATGACGCTACATGTCACTCTTTTCTCCTCACCTCATAAGCTATCTCCTAAATATTTCAACCTTCCGTTGAGCAACATGGTACCAGAAACCGTTCTCACCACCCTACCCAAGGGACTCAACCTGGGACATCGCCGCGACGGAGTTGGCCCTACTGGGTTCTGGAGCATAAGCACTCTTCAAAAGGTGCGAGTGCCAAATTCAGGGGAGGACGAGGGCAAATACCATTTCGTATACAAGGTCTTCTCCCCCGAACGCCTAAACGCGATGTTCTTATGTGGTATCCTGGGGCTGGAAGGGCCGATAAACGGGACTATTGCCGACTTTCCAGAGGCCGACATCAGCTGGAGTTATGAGAAAGTGTGGCACCCGTATCCCGTCCTATACCCCCGGGTGACGTTTGAGAACATCAAGCTGTCTCCGGGCCTGTGGTATACCAGCGGAATAGAAAGTCTGATCTCAACCATGGAGACGAGCTCGCTTTCCGGAATGAATGTCGCTGCCCTGATGGTCTCCGAGTGGACGGAAGACTTCAACCCCAAGATGAACATCTTCGAAGGCGAATCCTCATGAGCCTGGTTTTCTGTTAGTTATCATGTAGCCCGACTACTCTCTTTCTTTCTGGATACTGTAGATGGCGTAATATTGTTAGTTAGTTAACTGATCCAAAGTCCCTTCCTTGGCCACCACCACCTTCGGAGCACAGTTATCGTAGACTTGGCCACCTGGCTCCGTCTGACGGCCAGCCAATAATAACTAATAACCAGTTAGTTCGTTAACGAGGTCGTCTGCTAGTTATTCACTGTCGTCAGAAGAACGCCGCCGGTGCTTCCATCGGCATCAACCGGCTGTCTGTCCAACGTCTCTGCCTGGCGCTGCTCCGCCCTGCCAAACGGCTGACAGCGTCTGGTGTCTTTTAAGGTTGTCTCCATCGGACTAGGGGGAAGGGAGGTGGATCGCATCTCCAGCGCCGTCGCATCGCCCAACTGCTCCGAGAGCGAGCACGTCAGGCTGCCACTGGGGGTCATGTCTCGCCGGTCAGCAAGGGAGGTCAGAGGTCACTTTCCACTGTCCAGTCTCTCGCCTTTTTTTTTTTCTTCCTCCTTTCTTGCGCCTCCCAGAGAGACAAATCAAACCTCGTAAAAAAGCCCGTCGCTGGCGGCCGGAACATGTGACTGCAGACATGTGACGCTTCCGGCGTTGCTGCTTTGGGATAGCTAGAAGCGCATAAGGTCAGAGCCGCACTTTTTTCCGCTCGTCAACTTCAACTTCATCTTCAACCTCAACTTCACCCAACACCCCGACTCATAACTACAGACCGGCACTGCAGCTGCCTCTCTAGCCAACACCGCTGACTCTGATATATCTAATAACTACCTGCACCCTCGTATCCCTCTAATCAACTAGTTAGTTACTATTCTATTACCGCCAGCATGGAGTCCGTCGTACTATGTGGCCGCTGATACCGCGAGACCTTAAGCGCTCTATAGCCTCCTACTTCCCCAGAAGCATCTCGCTGCCCCCTGTCCCTTCGCCAGACACTGTCTATCGCTCCCTTAGTCCCCTTGTATCCTCCTCTAGCAAGATGTCAAGAGCCTTCTGGAGACTGTGCGAACTCCTGGCCCACCAGGGCCAGCAGGAGCTGCCTCCTACTTTCCCGCCAGAGACAGAAGAAGAGCTTCAGCGACTATATGACCAAGTGAGCGGCCGCCAGAGAAGCAGAAGTACAGGTGGCGGAGAAAACGAAGTAGGAGCTACTGCAGAAATGGGCAGCAATAGCGGATCTGGCCTTGCTGAAGGCAATGCGAACGACACCTTTGACACTCAGACTCTCAAATCCTCAATATCTAACCTATCCCAAGATAACTCACCCATGTTTTTCGACGACAACTCAGCATCTATCATCAACTTCAAACCAACAGAACCGCTGCGAATTACCTGCCTCACCATAGGCTCTCGCGGTGATGTTCAGCCTTACATCTCGCTCTGCAAGGGCCTGCTAGAAGAAGGGCACAAACCCCGGATAGCAACCCACAAGGAGTTCGAAGGCTGGATAAGAGAGCATGGTATCGACTTTGCGCCGATCGACGGCGATCCTGCCGATCTCATGCGAATATGCGTTGACAACGGCATGTTTACATATGCTTTCTTAAAAGAAGCATCAGAAAACTTCCGCGGATGGATAGACGACCTCCTTGCCTCCTCCTGGAAGGGCTGTCAAGACTCCGATGTCCTGATAGAATCACCCAGTGCCATGGCTGGAATTCACGTTGCCGAAGCTTTGGGGATACCATACTTCCGCGCCTTCACTATGCCCTGGACCAAGACAGCAGCTTATCCCCATGCCTTTGCTGTCCCAGACCGCAATCTAGGAGGTACTTACAATAAACTAACTTATGTCGTTTTTGATACCGTATTTTGGAAGGCCATCTCTGGACAAATCAACCGATGGAGAAAGAACCAACTTAATCTCAAACCTACCAGTCTTGACAAGATGCAGCCGGATAAAGTACCTTTCCTATACAACTTCTCCCCTTCAGTCGTACCCCCTCCTACCGACTATTTAGAATGGGTACGGGTGACTGGATACTGGTTTTTGGGTGCAAAACCCGACTGGACACCACCAGAAGACCTTGTTGCATTTATTAGCAAGGCAAGAGCCGACAAGAAGAAACTGGTCTACATTGGATTTGGATCCATAGTCGTCTCTGACCCTGCTGCCATGACAAGAACCGTCATCGATTCTGTCCTGAAGACCGGTGTGCGATGTATTCTGTCCAAAGGCTGGTCTGATAGGCACGGCGATCCAAGAAGTTCGCAGATGGAAGTCGAGCTCCCTCCAGATATCTATAAAATCGACTCTGCGCCCCATGACTGGCTATTTGCCCAGGTCGATGCCGTTGCTCATCATGGTGGAGCTGGTACCACCGGAGCTAGTCTTAGAGCCGGCGTCCCTACAATTGTGAAACCTTTCTTCGGAGATCAGTTCTTCTTCGGCATCCGTGTGCAGGATCTAGGTGTCGGTATTTGCATGAAGAAGCTAAATTCTGCTACCTTTACCAGAGCTCTGTGGGAAGCAACCAATAGCCAGCGCATGATAATAAAGGCAAAGCAAATAGGCGAACGGATACGTCAGGTACGCTTCATTTCATCCCCTATTGCCGTATTATTTGTGTATCAGAAATTAACTAACTCGTACTACAGGAAGACGGTGTTGGCAAAGCTATCCAGTCGATATACCGCGATCTTGAATACGCCAAAACTCTCACTTATCTGCGCCGTTCTGCTGCCGGCAGCCCGTCCAATGAAGGAATTGAAGAGGAGAACAATGGAGACTTCCTAGATGGAATCGAAGAATCCTGGACTTTCATCGGCGACGATATCTTTACCAAAGCCCAGGATCCCAGTAGCGACCTTTCCACCATGATGGACGGTGCTGCAGCGGGAACTTTACCGCCTCCAGACGATGACGAAGATGATGTTGCCTGTTAATTCCAGGCGACTAATGAAACCTCTACTACAATACGCTCTAACTGACACACGTTTTTTTAACGCATATATTATGATTTATGACGACCTATTGAAAAGGTGGGTAGGGTGTGCCAGAGCTTGTTTTCTATCCTTTCCTTTCCTTTCTTTGTTGTTATTTCTTGTTTGACTCCATACCGTTATGCATCTGTTTACGAGCACCACCATATGTTTGCCATTTAAATTGCGTATTGTTCTTTTTCCACCATCATTTTCATGTCTTATCTTATTTCACATATACGCCTTCAGCTACATCTTACGCTTAGTTATGCTGCTTTAATATCTCTTACAATGCAGCCTAAGCGTCCTTGTGCCTGATGCTTCCTTTTTTTTTCTGATGCTCTGGTAGCATGTTTTAGATTGGGATTTGGCCAACTTGATCTACTGCGGAGTCAAAATATTTGCTTTAATACGTCCTTCGCTTCTTGCACATTCCCTGTTAGCTTTGCACAGACTTTTTGATGCATCCGCCATGTTGATATTCCTACTCATGGATTCTCTGCATTTCCTCTTCCTTTCATTTAGAGGTGCACTCGAGATTTCATTAGAGAATATTTCAATAGTACAACACTGACTTAATCTTGTTATGTCTCCTCTACTTTGACCTGTTTATATGACTCTCTCCTTGTACGATGTCTCAGCTATCAAACAATGTGAATACTACCACCAGTCACTAGAAACCAGGACAATAAATGTTCGTATATATCAAACTTCTACCCTTGTATCATATTCCCACGTTATACCAAACGGATCAAGGGCTATTAGTTGACAGGAAATAAGCATTGAAACAGGCGCCTTTTTTATATGATACCCATCTAGATCTAACCGTCTGTCCGTATCCGTCCCGCTTCACCTTTTGATTCCTCTTCCTTACCTTCAGCCTTCTCCTTTCGTCTTTGTACAACGTCCCAGTTATATACACGGGCCGTTGCGACTTCAAGAGTCTAGAACCAAACAAGTAGTTAGTTAAGACACCCGTATTTCCCATTCAAACATAGAAGTAAACTGACCGTAACCTGCTCCCTCAAAAACTCCATATCCTCTTCACAATTCTTAAAACTCGATTCTGCAGCCTGTAACTTCTCCTCTAGTAGCTGTTCTGCCTCATCGATAGGATATGCAAGCATGACATTTGCTCCAAGCCATAGAAACACCTCGTCTGTGTCGTCGGGTAATACAGTCGCATGGGCATACAGCGTATCATTCATGTCGAACGTAGTTTGGATAGGTTCGTTGGTACCAGCCTGGCAGACATTATCAGCTATCAGTGTTTAAAGTGACTCTGTATCAAACACAGGGCCATGCGACGTAATTGAGTCCGCACCTCTCTCCGGGATTTCAGAAACCGAACTGTCTCCAGTGTTTTCCTTATATCCGGGATTTTTTGCTGCAGTCCCTGCGCGCGTCTCTGTGTGTTGACCTCCATAAACTGATATTTCGACACCATCTCCTGGAATGACCGTAGGGTGGGTTCAACATCCGCCCTGGTAGTCACGTAGTCGGAAACATTGTCGACGAAGGGAGCGGCGGGGATTCCACGGGGATTCGAGCCCGTCGTAGGGAGTGTTCGTTTCCTGTATAATTCCATCTATCAGCTAATGCTCTCACGGTCTCTGTTCCATTCAAGTGGTCGTGAAGAGTGAATGTGGGGGAAGGCAGCATACTTGTCTGCTTCTTTCTCTGCCATCGCGATGGGCTTCACGGGTTTTTGGCGGGTAATTTGACGACTCTTGGATATATTTGAGTATTAGCGACTCATAATTCAAAGGTATACGTGCGCCTGTGGATGCGATATGTTATGGTTGAGCGCAGTGGACGTTTCAGCAGCACTTTTGTCCCCGGTAACATTCAATATTCTGGTGGTGGTGGGAAAATCGCCAAAGAGTGACGTCGTTTTTTGGATCCGTCGAAAAACAACACAACCATGTCAACAACTTCGCTCGAAGGACTTGCACTGCTATATATACAAATCTAACAGGTATTTCAGGTTTAAAAAGGGTCTATATAGAATATAGATGAGCTACACCTTTGCTTAAGCCATAATGGTGCTATTGACAGCTACACCAGGCATCATCTCTGCGATCAAAGATCTCCCCTTGACAGCACGCGAGGAGCTTTCTTTAGCTGAAGCTCCCAGCTTAAACGATCCTATATCCCATGAGCAGTTGATATCAATTGCACGGAGGCTCTCTTCTCCTCCATCGAGATCAACAAATACAAAGGAAGAAGATGATGTCGCGGAAACGGTTGATTCTCCGACTTGCGAAGGCAGCAAGTATACCTTGAACAGCCTGCTCCGTGGAACGAAGCTCTACATTCCTCCTCCGCCCCCGAAACCTGCGCCAGTGAGTGACTTCCGCATAATATTCTATCTGATTTTGTTGCCTAACAGACCTGTTTTAGAGTCCAGAATACCTTGCCCTGAAAGCGAAGCTGTTGGCAGAAGCAGAACAAAACCAATACAATTCCCTCCTCCATCCTCTCTCCCCATCCGAATTGAAACGTCAGCCTGCTGCGATATTTGCTTCCCCTTCAAGCCGGATACACAATGGAACTAAACAGTCCGTTCTCATGGAAAATGACGAATCCGATCCCATCACCCCTTCGCTGGTGCTGAACATTCTCGTCTCTATACTATTTACCGGATTCGCGACTTATTGGGGCCTGTCTAATTTCCGAATACCAAAGCTGTCTACGTTGCTGCCTTGGTCAGAACGTCCTAGCTCCCCAGGCAGCGATCCTCACGCCTATTACTATTATCCTCACGCCCCTTCTTCGCAACCATTTCGTGTGTTCGTCTCTCTATTTGTTGGTATATTGGTTGGTGTTGCCGAAGTGGTGGTTTATGCCTCTTACCTCCGAAAAGTAGCAAATGCAAAGGCGAAAGAGAAGGCCAAGGTTGAGAAGAAGGTGTTTATAGGGCTAGTTGAAGATCCACCTCACGATAAGAGCCAGGTCCCAACAAAAGTATCTACATCCGTTTCGTTCAAGGATGGTGAGAAAGAGGAGATATGGGGTAAAGGTGTCAACGGTGGAGCTCGAAGGAGAGTCCGTGACAAATGGAGGGAGAAAGAGAACATGTTAGAGCAGGAGTGAAGGTAAGTTATTGTCAATTAGAGCCCGAACATTGCACAAATGAATAGAATGTTTTTTTAATGTTCAAACTCATAGACAGAAGGAGGATTTGAAGCACTACATATTGCCTTGCCCTGGTGTTAGCATGGGTAATAGTTACCATTTGAATTGCGTGCATGTATTATTCAGGGGCAAATTTGAGGACGTTCAGGCCATGTAATCTTGGTTTGATCAAACTCGGACACCGCTGCACTTTCCATGGAAACCCTCAGACCGAGTAAATATTTTCCGGCCTCTCAACCAGGTCTCCCTTACGATACCCTTCATGGTCTTGCCCTGGTACGGGGAACACTTATTTCTGAATAGCATGGTGCTTGGTTCGACCACCCACTCAGCCTTGTCATCAAAAACGCACACATCGCCATCATAGCCGACAGCCAAGGAGCCTTTTAGTTTATCGCACGATACCTGTGCAGCAGTATTGCTGCAGCACCACCGAGCAATCTCCTCTAAGAATGGCTTTCCCGCAGGAGTAAAATCGCCTTTGTATCGTCTTTGTATTTCAGTCCATAGGATGGGCAGCCCAAGACCCACCGATGATATACCTCCCCAAGCTTCCATAAAATCACCGGATTTTACCTCCCCTGTGTTCCCAGGGATATGGCTGGGAAGCATCTTCAAGTTTGGCGTGCAAGGCGAGTGGTCAGAAACCACGGTTTTTATAACCCCATCTGAGGAATCGCGAAGTAGTTCATCCCAAAGCTGGTCTTGATTGGCCTTTCCACGGACTGGAGGACAACATTTGAACCTCGTATCACCGTCTTGGATATCTTCAGCAGCTAGAGACAGGTAATGGAAGCATGTTTCTGCAGTGATCTTTGCTCCCTTCCCACGAGCTTCGCGCAGCATAGGGATTGATTCGACAGCAGATAAGTGCACAATATGCAAAGGCAGGTCTGGTGCAATGTGGGAAAGCGATAGAATTTCCTGTACTGCGGTGGTCTCAAGCCTGGGAGGTCGGGATGATAGGAAAGTTGAGTATGATGTTGGGGCCTTGGATGAACTGCATCCTACATGTCCCTGACCTTGTGAGTTCTCTGGGCTTTCCATCTCAGCGTGGAACATGAGAACAGTCTTCTCATCTGCTAATTCCTCCATTGCAGATTTGATATCTCCTGAGGAAACAGCCGGGAACTCCTCCACCTATCAAAAGTTTTAGCAACAGTTTTTCGATCCTCAAGCATAATTTAAGCAAAACATACACCACTGTCAATCAAAAACCCCTTAAACCCCTTTACATTACTCTTTACCAAGGATTTCAATTCAGAGGCATTGTTCGGCACTAGCCCTCCATAGAAGCCATAGTCAACCCAGCATTGGCCCTCCGCCGCTTTAACCTTTTCCTCCAGCCATGGAACTGTCGTTGTTGGGGGGATGGAATTCAACGGCATGTCAATGACGGTAGTTACACCACCAAAGGCCGCTGCTTGAGTGCCCGTATAGAATCCTTCCCATTCTGTTCGCCCAGGTTCATTTAGATGCACATGTGCATCGACAAGGCCCGGCATAAGAACCCATGGAGAATAATCCTTATATGAGATATTTTGACCTTTAAATTCAGATTCAGAGAGCACAGTCTTGGAGATAGAAGTTATTTTGCCTGTTGTAGCTGAAATGACAATAGTAGCTGGCGTAAGTATACCCGAGATTATTGCTCTTGAAGAGGCCATGACCACTACTTCGGCCTCCCCTGGTTTTTGCGGCGAATGCTTGGAATCCATAGTGAATTAAAAATAAAAAAAAGTCAATACTATGCTCAAAAACAGAATTATAACCGGTTCCAATCTCTAGAAAAGCCCCCGAAACTGTCTTCATATGAACACTCTTTCCACTCCAGGATGGACGTTGATTTATAGATGGTGGGAAGGTTAAAGCAAATGCACGTGACGCATGGCCCGCCCGGCGCAAGAGACGGACAGCGGAGCTCGCCGCCCATATAAGTGGAGACAAAAAGGGATATATAAAATAGACGATTTGTTTCTAAACATTTGCTGGTAAATCTAGGAATCTGTGTATAGTAAATTTTAATGAGGAATCACGTTTCACAACTCGTCCTTGTTCGTATCCTCGACCTCTGCCCCTTCGGCTTCTGGTTGGGTATGATCCGACTCAGTGTCTTTCGCGCCGACCGTCCTTGCCAGCTGTGCGATCTCTTCATCATACACGGTCCATTCGGGCACTTGTCTTCTTGCCCTGTCGAGCTTTGGTTCCTTGGTCATCGGGTTATTACAGAGGTCGATCGTTTTGGCGGTCTTGAGAGACTCGTCAGAACACCAAGTCTCGCACCAAAGCCAGTCCTGGGGAAGACTCTTGATAGGAATGGAATGCTGCATGTGGTTTGGTAGGTCCTGGTCAAGGTTAGACAAACTCTCTGGGTCAGCAGATAGAGATTGGTATTGTCCTCTAAGCCTATCACCAGCGGCGATGGCACGGAAGCGGTTGAGGTCAACAACGTAAAGCGCAGAAATGTGGTACGGTCGACCGCGCAAGAAACGTTTCCAGTATCCTTGGTTCCAGAATCGGAAGCCCTCAATCTCGGTACGGGAGTCACACATTGGCGTGAAACCATATGGGGCTCCCTCTAGATCGAGAGAAACGAGATCGTACATGTCAGTACGGACAATTTGGTCTGCATCCACGAAAATAACCTTGTCTAATGACAAGGGGAACAGCACATCAAGGAAAAGGATCTTGTAACCCCAAATCTCTCTCTGTTTCTCACGCTGTGGGCGGAGCCAATGTGGCCATTTATATGTAACCATCTCATAAGAAAATCCGTACTTTTCAGCCAAGTGAGGGACAAATGTCTTGAATGAGGGTGAGAGGAATTGCTCAATGAACCAGAATTTGACAGAATGTTTCGTATGCTTCGTCACAGATAGCATCATGATGTTGAGCATTCGCTCATACAAATGGCCACTGGCAACTGAGAAAATGTTAATATCCGCGTGTTTCTCCTTTCGCGTTTTTGATACACCGGAGAAAACACCAGATGCAAAATCAAGCCCCTGAGAGAGAAGATTTTTTGCTGAGCCCTGTTTCTTAGATCCATCCTCAAGAACGTCATCCGACTCGTGGCCAGGTTTGCGGGACAAACGGGGGAAAAGGGTCTTTCCTTGGAATGATAGTAGCGAAACTTCGTTGTTATCGTCACCCGGCTTAGGGCTGTAACCCATGCCACCAACGCTATCGAGATTGAAAATGTTATCGCTCCTACCTGGCTTCAATGTTATCTGCCAGTGCCCTGGTTGTGCCTTAAACTGGAAATAGCCGAGGTTTGCCATGATAATGGTATCGGTAAAATGAGGGTCCCTCTCAGTTCCTAGAAGTAGCTGGACACCTCTCGGAGGCTTGTTCTTGGACATATCGCGTGAATGGCCCTCAATCAAGATATGTTCAAGCTCGTAAATGGCATCAACATTGGTGCCTTCTTTTAGAGAGCTCAACTTGATGTTATCTAGATCGTGGACTGAGTCTTTAGGAGCCACAAGCCATGACGGGGGAACATCCATGCCGAGATTCAGCAATGCTTCCTGGGGAACCCCATGGAAAGAAGCACCAGGTCGGTTTAGTGAGCCATCGTCGTGGAACGATGGTGCAGGTTCAAGTACATGCCTGTAAAACCTTTTCACTGGTAGTTCCTTAATGGTCTCTAGAGGAGCCAAGAATATCCGTAGAGAGACACCATGGAGCTGGGACAAAACTTTCAAGATGGGAATCCACCGCTGAGCAACTTCCGTTGCGGGGTCCAATGTCGCAACAATTTTGATCAAAGGAGCTCCCGAGTTTGATACAGTAATTGCTGAATGCTTGGTAACCCAGCTATTGAAAATTTCAGTGCGGATCATCGGGGGCCTTTGGAAAGTTCCTTCTGGGATATCTGAAATTGTCGAGAGTGCTACCATGGATGTGAGTCTTGCAAAGGCAAGATGATCACGGATTTTTTCGGTTTCTTTTAGTGACTCGAGGGCTGATACCACAGGGGTAAGACGCTTGGAACGTTCATACTGCAGTGCCAATTCCAGATCCTGAGTGTCCAAAATGGTTGTTTGGTTGAGGGGCCCAATCAATCTCCCGTTCAAAATAACGTGCATGCCATTCCCGTCCGCTCCGAGCTCAGTTATCACTGGCTGGATAGTCGAGTAAAAACTCTGGGCATCGGCTGAGGTTTCCTTGCTTCTCGTCTCCTTGCTAAGTAAAGCGTCGATAGCATCTATTTCCAGATCACGTCCGTCATTAAGGAGTTTATGCAGTTCAGTAGACAGGCCTGGCCCATTTTCAGGCATGGACGGCTTATGCAGTATCAAAACCTCCACCTCTGGATTTGTTTTATGGAAAGCAACCGCGTTAGCCAATTGCTTTGCACCATGTTCATCATCTAGATCGATAACAAGTGCCAGCTGGGCCCACTTCCCTATGCTAGAATCACTCTTCCCTGGTATTCGTGGAATGGTCTCGAAAGCTTCCTTATATTTCGAATAAGCATTGTTTATGCTTTTCACGGTTATGTCACTGGGATCGTCGGGGATAACCAATGCGTTGCATTTTGGAGACGCTTCTTCCAGGTAAAAGCTGGGGAGCCAAACGTCTTCCTTGTAGTCTCCTTCATAAATGCGTCGCTGCATACCCTGCACATCTTTGAACAGCCTGTCGATCAGGAAGTGTAACCATCGCTCATCACGATCAATGGGGATAGCGTTGGCATATACAGGAGGGTTCTCTCCGTCGACAGCTAATCTCTTAAGATAGCCTTTAGACTTTTGAATAAACGCATCGAGTTCAGTAGATTTCAGCACATCTTCAAACAAGATTGCTGACTGATCATCTTTCGGCTCCCTGTCTTTGATAGCTGTTTCGAAATCAGCTTTGCTGGGTAAATTGAATTTCTGAGCTGAGTATATCTAAGGTAAAAAAGTTAGCACCCCTGCATTTGTGATGATTACATAGCTTGACGAATACAAACCTCGGTAAAGTAACTAAACACAGACTCCAGTCCGTAAGTTTTATTCAAATAATAGGCAATCTTTGCCTGTCCCTTAGAAGGCTCGCTAAGCTGAGTTGGAACCAATCCAAATCTAATAGGAACATTGTTAAGCACAAAAGCTTGTATCTCCTCGACAAAGAGAGTAATGTCCTCCTTATTTGCCAGGTCCAAAGGAACAATAACATTGTGAACATCGCGACGGAGTTCATGGAACTGGCCAGGGTACGTTGGCTGCAGAAGCTATAATATTTTATAAGCACACGGTCTTCAAGGAATTTAAAATAGCGGATCCAACTTACCGTGGCAATATCGTCTGACCAATCTTCATATCGAGAATCTTTTTCTAGATCATTGAGCCAGATGATAACTCCCCCTCCCTCAATATCATCTCGATAGTCGTACCTCTGGATTCCGTGTACTTTCTGGGCCATTGTGATGGCTGGATTAGACAAAAGCTTGACGGCT
The DNA here is from genome assembly GCA_018357685.1 of Trichophyton schoenleinii. Classification (NCBI taxonomy): domain Eukaryota; kingdom Fungi; phylum Ascomycota; class Eurotiomycetes; order Onygenales; family Arthrodermataceae; genus Trichophyton; species Trichophyton schoenleinii. The sequence continues at coordinate 6,154,134 of WOFF01000001.1, forward strand.
TCTTGTGCTGGTAGCCCAAGTTCATTAAGCGAGTTCATTAACTTTCTCTCCTGCCTTAGATGGGCTAGAAGGGAAAACGCATCAATGTTTTGAGGGGACATTTGAACACCATTAATCCACATGGTGTTTATACCTGGCTGCAATCCATTTTTCCTATTTTCCTCATATTCAGCAAGGAATTCTGAGGTTGCATTGACGCCAGCAATTGTCTTTGAATGCCTAGGGAAGTCATCAGATAGTTTAATTAGGGTATCGAATGGGTCATCACTATTCATGACAAAGCTAGCAGCATTCAATCCAAGGGTTGACACTTCAGAAGACGAAAGAGGTTCAAGGTCAGCAGTAGGGCTGTCGGAGAGTCCGTCAACTGCCAATGTCGGCTTTGAGTCAAGGGGAGCCTCCTTGGAGTCGCCTTTTCCTGAAGCACGGTCATCAATCATGATATAATCGGTACGCTTGAGGGAAAGTTCTACTCCATAGCCGCTGACGAAAAGAGGCTTTGCTGGTCCAGACGTCGATGGCCTGTAACGGACCCTGTAAGACACCTCACCATCTCTGGCTCTCTTGCTGACTGCCTTGTGGAACTCGCTGAATAAAGGCGAAGTTATATCGGCATATAAAACTAGCGATTGCTGGTTTTCCTCATCTTCGCCATTCGGAACAGCCAACATACGATCAAAAGGTAGTAACTTCTCAAGTGACCTAGAAGTAACACCGGTCAGTAGAAATTCAAACCATCCAGCTATTCTTCTCGCTCGCTCGCTTTTCCAACAAATCAACGACTCACGCACTCGTCCCTTCCAGCAATTAAAGGCTGCTGGGCATGCTCTAAAGTAGGCGAACAATACTGAGATCCGTCGTAATGCGCCCAAACCTGACACACAGCATCCTGCGCCGCCATCAACGAATTCTCAGAGGAGTTATAGTATTGGTAATGGGCCTGGATTCGCGGCGCAGTGGATCGAATTGACAATGCAAATTTGAATGATGACAGGGCAACGGGGTCTGTGATATGGCCATCTTCGCTGAGCACCTGGACGAATTGTTCATAGAGGTCTTTCTCGGTGGTGGCATCCACGAATCTACCATCGGCAATGCGATCGAGGAGGGGGAAATAGGACGTCGAGTTCTCTTCGGCCGCTGTTTCTCTGGTATTCACATGTCAGTAAGGGAATGGCTAATGGTAGTTAGGTGGCTTACAGGAGCTCCACGAGGTAGGGAGCTGAATTGAACGAAGCGCTCAAGGCAACGTTAACAGACGGACTGGCCTGAGATACATTTGGAAGAAGCACAAGACCAGTTAAAAGCAGACTCAATGGCCGTATGGGCCATGGAATCATGGTCGACATTGTCGCTGTGCCGTTGGGACCTCAGTCTATGGGCATAAGTGGTATGTGGTGGGATGGGCGTAGACGGCGAAACCGCTAAAGTAGAGCGCCTGGGAGCTTCAGATTCTATATTTCTCCTGCAAATGCATATTCCAGAAGAAAGACAGAGCCACCAGGACTATCCGACAAGGCTCACAAGACGAATTGGCAGTGCCTGTCTGGTGTTGGATAGTGTATTAGTTGGCGGTTGCTGATGTTTCCAGCCTTCTGGCCAGATTTCGTGTTTTATAGCGCTAATTGGGTCGGTCAAACGATGACATCAACGCAAAAACAAGCAACGGGGTTAAGCCATAACTAATACAAAATAAATTAAGACAAAAAATTAACAATTAATTATATTATTAGAATACAAATACGTATAGCAGCACCTCATAGATGTATTAATTACTAATGAAGCGACTTTAGCGATTAACGATTAACAGTAACAGTAACACTTTTTCGATCGATCGCTCAGGAGAAGGTAAACAGAGTACAGTCGGTCAGAGTCAAGCGTACATCCAGTAGTAGAAAGGCAAGAAGAGAAAAGACACACAGGGCTGACCAAACATCCAGCTCAAGATAAGGGGCAAAAGAGCAGAGGCTATGAGAGCCAGAGCCTGAACAGATACAAGAATTGAATCCTCCAATAGGGGCCTATTGCCTGCAAACAATTGTGGTTGGTCGGGTATGGAAATTTGAGAATTTGGTTAACCTGTGGGCCAGTGAAGAGGGTATTTGATTGTTGGACCGTTTGTCGGGTGAGGAAGCCAGGTCAAATCAATCGCGGAGATAGTAGGAAATATTTAAAAACACAAGAACCCTGTAATCTCCGAGCGCCGTTTGTGTGAAAGACAAGGAGAGTGAAAACAAAAGCAAGAAGCCGGTCCTCTTTCATTCATGGCCTGATAAAAGAGAATCGTTCTGAGTCGTTGTGGAGGACACCTGGAAGAGAGGAAGACGGAGAGAGAGAGGGAGGAGGATAGGAAATTGGTGCCAGATAGTAGTCTGGTGGCTTGCGAAATTCGGTGGTTGTAGAATATCTCGGCTGTTGAAAGTCTGCCAGGTCGAAAGGGAAAAAAGAAACGAAAGGAAAGGATCCATTGTTGTCACGGAAAATTATGTATGCGAATGGGGTATCGTTGAAGTTATCCGGAAAGGTGAAAAAGAAAAAGAGGATGAGTGGCGGAGATATGACACGTAGAGAAATTCGTGAAATTCGTTCAAAAGGGCTGAGAGCTGAAGTGCGAAGCAGTGGCCTCTCCTCGTCTTTCACTCAGCTGCTTGTCTGAGCTTGTGTGCATTTTTTGCCTCCCACTGTTTTCTCTGCTGCTTGAACTTGTCTGGGTCAAAAGTAGGCTCATCGCTCAAGGACAGACCACGCATGGTTTCCCTTAGGAGGCCAGACGACTTGATCTTCTTGACGGTGTTTGGTCGTTTAGGTTCCTTGGCTGCATCTCTTAGATCGCCGCGAGATTTTAGTTTCTTGATTTCCCGAGCGATTTTTTCTAGAGTAGATCCATTTGTACCCTTGAGCTGCGGGCTTTGAGATGGTGGTGTGGAGGGCTTTGTAAGGTTTTTAGAACTGCTGGAGGAGCTTCCGCTTGTCGAGGGGCGTTCAGAAGAGGTGAAGCTAATTCCAGAGTCGACTTTTCGTCCTTTGCGCTGTCCTTCGGAGGCTTCTGCAAAGTGTTGGCAACCGGTGACCTCGGAGCATTCGTTAATCATGCTGTTTGCCAAGTCAAGGTACCTATCAATCATGCATCTAGCAACTGGCCAACCAGTCTTATCCTCTGGTCGTTTGTCTTGCTCGATGACATGTTTTAGTACCTGCACACCCTTTTTCTCAAAGGAGCAGATATAGTCATAGAATCGCATTCGATGATCTAGCAGCAGCTTCCCGTTGAGATGTGGAGTTGGTGGTCTAGAATCCAGTGGAGGAAATAGGGTGTTCAACAGGGCAATGCAATTGTATCTGTTAAACGGAGTAAGAAGCATCTCGTTCACTAGCGCCTATAACCTTGTTAGACAGTGTGATAAAGAAAAAGAAAAAGAAAATATAGGGACAAATAATATAATGCATATCAGCCAATACATACCCAATATCGGATGCGGAGGTACACTTGAGTGTAGAGGGCAATGACGTTTCTCTCGTTTTCTTGGATTTTGTTAAGCCAGGCCAGGACACCGGGGTACCGTCTGGAGAGCTCCTGTCTCTCGCTTTCGGTTCCAGTAAGGCCCAATCTATCAAAGGCGTTCACAACTTCTCTCTTGCGGCGGTTTTCCAAGTCTCGGAGATAGTCTAGCGCAGTCAAGGCCTGTGGAAAATCTACCTCCTCTAGCACAGGTGGAAAAGACCGTCGAACGAAAGAGGTAATGAAGCTTGGCGGAAGAGAAGCTGGCTGTGATGGCAGCTGAGCTATCTGGGCCATCATCTGGGCCTTGAATCGAGCAGCGGTATCTGACATAGAAGAGTCGCTAGATCCGTGTTTCTCATGACGCGAGGAGGGTGCGGAACCGGTTGGAGATGGAGCTGTGCCAGCCTTCGAAAAAGCAGAGCCATTCAAAGTAGGAGACACGCTGGACAGGTCCGTCATTCGGGGTGACGAGTTGAGCGTGTACATGGTGCGTAGAGGGATCTCGTAGCTGCCGGGGTATGCCAGAAGGTGCTCCAGTATCCACGGCAGAGCAGCACCCTCGCTGCCGCTCGGGGCAGAGCTCGAGTTTTGGCTGTTCATGACGTACATACAGCTTGTAAGAGAGGTATAATTATCTGAAGTCGGGAAGTCCTTTGCCAGTACAGAGAAATGGAGGGGGAGAGAGGCCTTGAGAGAGAGAGGAAGAGAGAGGAAGTAAATAAGGAGCCACGCGAGCCGGGTTAAAAAAGAGAGCGTGAACCGGGTTGATCTCCCTGCTGCCGTGAAAGAGATGGCTTGTTTCTGGCGTTTGTCAACAGCAGACAGGCGCGCGCTGTCTCTTGTCTCCTGTGCGTCTGTCTTGTCTGTATGTATGTATGTATGTGGTGCTGTGCGTGTTGACAGGAAGTTGTTTTTCTTTTTTCGGAGGTTGGTGTGGTGGTTATTTGTTTACTTGGTTCGCTTGTGCTCGCTCCAAACCAGTCATCCTCTACTCCATCCAACAACAACAGGCAGCGCCGCAACCCACACGAACCAAGAACCAGGAAGACGAAGGCCGACCGAAGCTTGGAAGACGGCGAGGGAAGATGGTCAATAGTAGAGGGATATGTGAAAAAGAAATGATAGCAAAAAAGGTCAGCGGACGACCCGATCAAGGCCGATATCAACTGCTAACAAGGAAGACGACGAGATGAATCCGGCTCGAGATATACGAAGAGAACGAAAGCAACCAGAAAGAGAAAAAAGGGAAATGAAAAATCAATAGTCAAACCAGCGACTCCTCTAAATGCCCTTCTCTTTTTCTTTTCTTCTTGCTTCCCTGGACATCAATGACGCGGAAAAGCAGAGCGGAGGAGAGGAGAAAAAGAGAAGGAGAGAGAAAATCACGACGGCAGAAGGGAGACGACAGGCAAGATAAAAGGCGAGTAAACTATGAGATCGAGTCGTCACATTCACTGTCCCACCCCCCGAGACATCTAGATCCACTGCTAATTAACAAGCGCTGTAAGATATATATTATTTTTCTTTTACCTGCAGGACGAAAGGGTACGTGGAGACGACGAAACCCCAGGGCGCCACACTTTACTCCGTACTTAACTATATAGATCGGATCCTCCCTTATTATTTTTCGACAACAAACTTAGCTTTCCCAACGGGCTGGCTCGTTAGTCGAAACATCCTGGGGGAACCATCTTGCCTTCAAGAACGCCGATGAAAACCTGAGAGCGCACATCATCTTTTGCCTGCGGATGGAGACAATACGGAGTACGGAGCAGTTACGAAGGGCTTCCCTCTGAAAGGGGGAGTGAAGACTTTCAACATGCAGGAACTCGCCCTCATCGTCGCCCTCTGTATTGTGGGTTGGAGGATGTATCCTCTTTTTTTTTTTTTTTTTTTCTTCTTCTTTACCTTACAGGTACGTAAGTACTCTCGCCTCGTCTGCACTACTTTATGTAACTACGATGTAGGACGTGAGACCTGTTGGAAAAGGTTACTTTCCTTTTCTGCTTTATGCAGTCACTATGCATCTATCCCAGTCTCCGTGGCCGGCCCAGTGCGATTTTTGCAGTTGGTCAGTTGTATTTTTCATTTGCATCCTGAGGGCCCCGTCTTTTCCCTTCCGCTCCATTGACCGACCTCCTTTACATGCTTAAATGGTCGACCCTGAACCCTTGAAAGAGGATGTTATATTAACGCCATGCGGTTGACTTCTCCCAAATACGTATACGATATCTGATAAAGCTATCCTTGGAAATTTCAGGACTTGGTCTATACTCAGATATATATATTTTTAACCGTCTTTTTAAACCTCCATCGGCGGTCCAGGGATCCTCGTCCGTCTGTACCGAGCGAAATATCCCATCATTAAAGTTGGGAAAATCTCAATTTTTCGCGATATTATGGGCCTCTTTTTTTGCCCTTATGAGCGACTTACCCCTGGAAGTATGCGTACAAAGTAACATCCCTGACCTGCAGGTCAACCGCGTCTCTGCTGCACACAGTTGTCCGCCCGCAACTCGGTACAACAGAGGTTCGTCGGAAGGAAGGATAGCTTTTTCTCTCCCTTTGATCAAAATTAGCCCGATGGGCTGTTGTGGCTTCACTTTTGCCCGTGAGGCTATGGGTGCGAAAAGAATACAAACAGCCATTTCGAGAATTACACCAGAGCCCACAGCACCTGGCAAACAGCGCCTCGTACCCAACCAGTCACCTCAGCCAGAAGCCGTCAGTGGGCATATAAGTCTGGACTAATGGTACGCTCGATCCTGTTGTCCGTCTTGGCGTCTGCGTCTTGCGGGAAGTCCGGTATAGCCTGCGAGAGAGGAGGGTTCTCATATCAGATGCGTACGGAGTATCCGTGGACTTCAATTATATTCCGTTATGGCCAGTCACATCAGCCAGGGCTCTCCTGTAGCCTGACAGGCAAGGGTCGCTGCCTAGTTGCAGGTCGACAGGCTCCTCCTCCACCCCATAACAAAGGCGATTCTCAAGATACGAACGAGACCGTCGTTATACTTTCTGCTCATGGCCCCCCGTTAAGAAAAATGAGCTCTCAGTTTTTTTTTTTTCTCTATTCTCTTTATTTTTTTTTTTTGTTTCTTTTGCCCTCCGTCTTATTTTTTTTGTTTTGGCCATGGGAACGGGATTGTAAAGCTCCGCGCCCAATAATACGGTACAACGGGTCCCAAGAAAAGAGTCGAGCAGAGAAAAGAAAGGCGGGCGAAAGAATCGATTGCGAATCACAGCAGCAGGAGGCCAGAAAAGAAGCGTGGGCTCTGAACTTTAGTTGAAGAAGGAAAAACAAGATATGGCCAAAAAGAACCCAAAAATGTGCCAGATCAGATTTGTGACAGGCCATCATCGCCATCTCCACAGCCTCCGTGGCGGCTTGATTTAGTGTCGACCAACCGCCTTAAACACGCTTCTTCAGCCCACCCCTCCCAATAATGGCAATAATAATACAGACAACAGGCCGAGATTGAAGGCATATTTATAACATTTTAGAGGTCGCTTAGACGGCTATGCAGCATGCTGCACCCGGCCACGCTCCTTATATGCTTATATCTACTCCGTACGGAGCACTCCGTCCTGTCAGTTGGAAGAAAGGGGTGAAAGAAAGGGAGTGAAAGACAAGGAGAGCCCATAGGCGTAACGAACCCTGGTCGAATGGCTTCCACCGTTGTCTCCCTTTCTGCTTCAACTCCTTGACTGGAGTCTAGATTTTTAGCCTCTTTCGCCAACGGTTTCTCACATAGGGACCCATGTCCTCGCCCTCGAGGTGTAAGCGAAAACGGCCTTTGGGTTTGAACGCACAGAGCTCGATGTAGTATTTGATCAAACGGCTAATCAACATCGGGCAAGCTCAGCGTCTCGGCTTCACGCTAGAACACCTCCACGGCACGCCGTGGAAAGGATAAGACACCAGCCATCCCCGCCTGATCAACCCGAGCGAAGACGATCAGTGACGGCCAACTGGCGAATGAACGGCACGAATGCCCTTATGGAGAGGCCTCAAACGGATCTCATGCTCCGGGCATCTAACGTCAATCGACTGATCGGGAGATCCAAGAGTGGGAATGCCTTTCTCTTTCGAGAAGAGATAGCAGCTTCTCCTCCCATTACTTTCAATCACCATCCCGGAATACGCAAGCAAGGCAAGGGGGACTCCCAGAAATCATCCACACATCCACATCCACACAGCCATAATCCACACCCACGCAGGGAATGTGGGCTGGCTGGGCGGAACTGATATGTGTGTGTGTGTGCGTGCGTGAGAGTGTGTTTTGTTTGTGAGAAAGCGATCTCCCTAAAAAAAAAAGGAGTCCACACGCCTATCCAAGTTCCTGCACCCCGACTTGAAAGCATATAAAAGCTGGCTGCTATTGTCCGACCCCCCATCCCCCCCTTCTCTCTCTCCTATGTGGCGATCACGTTTATGTTCACGTTTCTCTGACTGCCTTTTTCAATAGCGCCTTTGACTACTTCCGTCTGTCCCATGGGAGGGTGCTCAGATAGCTGGTAAGAAGAAATTAGAGAAAAAGGCTCTGCCCTGTTCGATTCGTCCTTGCTGGTGAGAAGCAAGCGACCAAGAGCCTATCAGTCGAATTGCATAAGATTATACGCGAAGGATGATGACGGCTCCGTTCACGCTTGATCAGCCAGACAGCGTGGACAAGCCCACTATCAAGCTGGCTAGCGAGTTGACGAGCTGAAGCTGCACATCACCGGTAGTGTCATGTCGAGACAAGCCACCGCTTCCAGAGAATGCAGAGAAGCTCGTCCCACGACCCAAGCCAGGTCTCGTACGGAGTACGCAATTATCGAATCACTAATATCCATGTCCAGGGCGGCATTCTCGTCCATTTCCCCGTACAGGAGTATACATGAAGTACCCCTCTTGTAGGCCCGTATTTCAACGTCGGCGTAATGTCAACGTGCAGCGTCCAGACTTGCTTGTCGTTGTTATTAATGAATGAAGATTTGCACATGAAGAAACCATCACGTGACTTTATCCACTTTCGGACTTCCCGTGACTTGTCTTTTTCTTCGGTCTTTTTTTGCAGCGAAAGCGAAGGAGGAAAAACCGCTTCGAGGACGAGACGAGATCTTCATCCCGCAGGAGATCCAAAGACACCGGGTATAGTCGTGGCATCGGGATAGCTGCTCTGTACCTACAGAGAAGAGGGCGACTGGAAGACCTGCATCATCGGAAACGGCGCCCGCTCGTGGAAATGGAGGCTGGACCTCGTAGTTTCGGTAGGTCCAAGGACAAGCCACCGCATCCCAGTGCAGTTCATCCGGCCATTCACACTCTGGCAATAATACGGGATTACCCTCGTTTCTTTTTTCCCTGTCCTCTCTCCTCTTCGTCATAAATTCGGTTGGCCATATGCAGTATATCACTGACATGTCCCAAATCTTAGTGACCCTTGATGTGTTCACATCAGAAAGGTTGATATTACCTCGATAGCTTCACGATTTTTTTTTTCCACCTCGTCTCTCGACTGGATACGAAGAACCGGCTTTTTTGGATCCGGAGATGAGGGTAGATCTCTGTCGAATCAATAAAAGCACTCAACAACGCCCATTTATCCTGCTGCAAGCCCATATTACACTGTTTTTTTTTTTTTTTTTATTACTATCTCTAGATATCTAACGCTTTTCATCTCTTGTTCATGGCAGATATGATGGAAGCCCACTTGCGGTGGTGCGGCTGAAGAAGGATGATCCCCTCTCACGGGAACGGAAGATGCAGATTGCCATAGAATTCGGATATAATAATACCGCATTCTTACACGAGCCAGTGTACCTGGAGAAAATTGGCAAGAATGTTCGGAAATTGGAACTGTTTGGTGCAACCAAAGCGCATAAGCCTTTGGCCTTTGAGGCTATCCTAGGTGTTGCGTTATACATATTTCAGGAGAACCCTCTTGACTCGACAACACCTGTACCTGCTCCGCGTGGGGGCACAGAAGCAGAGAAATCTGCGTCAGCTGCCTTTTTGGAATGCTTCATCCAGTACAATGATCTGGTCTTCCGTGCCGAATATGATCCACTGCGTCAGGTTGGCGTTCTTCTGATGCCGCACAACGTCCACATCCACGGTCGAGAAACAAGAAAGGATGAGATACTTGCCATACAGCCAAGCCTCTCCAATGTCGAGGATGTGAAGAAGATGAAGGCATCGTACCCAATCTTGTCGATCGCCACTGGAGTGACCTACACATTGGTGGATTTCACCAACAGCCCTAACCTTCTGAACCTTCTCGAAGCCGGTGAACCCCCAACTCCCGAGCTTGATACGAGCTGGAAACAAAGAGCTGTGGACGAGTCAATTGTTAGTCGCCACTATGGTGCCGTCTATTTTGTCCAGGACGAAGCCGACTTCACAGAGGAGCCTTACATTACCAGTCTTCAGGTACGGGTAATCCAAGACGGTGTTGAACAGACTGCTACTGCTGGCGCATGTTCCACTCTTGCGGCATACTTGGCGCTGCAGAAGGGAGGAAATAACTCAAGCCATGCATTTGCGATGAAGCAAACCACTACAACGGGCCGATCGAGCCAACTCTGCCTCCAGATCGGGCTGGATGAGAATGGGACAAGTGTTAAACGTATCGTTCTCTCTGGACGTTGTACTTTGATCAGTCAAGGAACCTTGATGTAAAACGGGGAAAAAAATTACATACTACTTCTGGCTACATACACATAACCCTGCCTTAATCCATGTAAATGCGGTTTCTCCATCTTATGTACCTGTGCGTCTGCTTCTGTGACGTCTACCCCTTGCTCTTCTCCAGGATCACCACCTTTCCTCATTTAGTACTTATAAGCATAGCAGCTATACGGACTCGTTCATTCAAGGGCAATCATAATTTCTGTAAGTTATCGCAGATTTGATCAGCAGATTTGCAAAAAGCAATGGTTCATGTACATGTCCTCTTACATGTCCCGAAGGCAAATCCACAGCCTCCCGCTCATCACTTACTCCATACCCCATACAGGAGACAGAACATCGAGAAGTAAGGCTGATACCCCCAACAAATCCATCCTCCTTGCATTCGGTCTTTAGATACGGAGGACTCCGTACCAACTCTGAATACTGAATGCTCAGAATTATACTTACAATTTATAATTTATCTCATACTAAATTTCGCTTGATCGAGCCCTAGTACCGATACTTAGTTCATACACGGACGGTTACAATAAGAATCTATATTATTGATTCATCCAACAGGGGTTTTAAGGACGTCATTATTGCATGCTTGGGCTATAGAACCCATATAGAACCATAATACTCCTGGTTCTGGCGGTACTTTGAAACCTAAGGCTCAGGAACGTTGCACTCTAAACTAGTGAGCATCGCATACGGGGTACGTCTGCATGTATGGTTCGACTGGGGATTAGATTATACTTTCAGCCAAAGCGTATACGCAGCTGTTCAAGTGAGGGGACTCCAATCTCTTGGAGTTTCTTGTCTCTTGCTTGGTTGCGCATGCAGCGATTCTGATATTGACACCCATGGTACACTATGTCATAGTCCAGTGTTCATTCAACAGCCCCTTACTCCGTACTTACACAGCCTGCACCGCGCTTTGTTGATCATGATGCGCTGGGAAAAACAATGTCAGAACCGCCGCCGATCGACGAAACTTCGTATTCTCCGTCTTTGAGGGCCTGAACACTGCAACAAGTTCTGTCATCGCCCTCAAACAAAGATGAAACATGGCAACTTTCAACTCCTTTTTTTTTTAAAAAAAAAAAAAAACTTCTTCTAGGGCGCCCAGGGGTCCACGTGATTTTGTTATCGATAAGGGGAGCTTGGGTGAAAAAAAAGTGAACTTCGCGACGTTTTGCCGGCACCAGCTTCGGCTTCTATTTTTTCATTATTTTGTTTTAACAATACTTACAACGCTTGAGCTATTATCGATCAAACGGTCCGTGTTGCAGATCTGATTTACTACACTTTAATTATACCTCCAGCTCAATATACTGTTGCTGAGGCAATCGGTCAAGGCGTTGGGCGTTGAGCTCATCTAGATCACGATGACATCAACTATCCTCCCTGGAGACATACTTCAATTATCACAGCCCAATGCTCCTAAATTAGGGCCGAATCTCCATCTACTTACATCACAGGCCAAGTCGCAGGAGTCACAGGAGCCGACCTCACAAATAATCGCAGCCTCGCAGGCGGGGCTTCTCGCATCCGACAACAAGCGGAATGCAACAACTTCAATCCTCCCATTTCCTAGCACACGATATATACCATGCCAGAACGACCTGGTAATTGCGCAGATACACCACTCGAGCCCGGATTTCTTTCACTGCATAATATCTCCTAACTCACCACATGCATTCCTCGGTCAACTTGCGTTTGAAGGAGCAACAAAGAAAACAAGGCCGCAACTTAAGGCTGGCGAGCTAGTTTATGCACGTATTCTATCTGTGGGCGTTGGTGCAGGCGGAGAGGTCGAACTTACTTGCGTCAACCCTGCTACCGGAAAGGCAGAGCCTGATGGCCTTGGGCCTTTGAATGGTGGGATAGTGTTTGATATTTCGACTCTGTTTGCATCTAGGTTGATGATGACCGGTCCGGAAAGGAAAGACGGCGCTGGGCCCGGCGGTGTAATTGTTTTGGAAGAGTTGGGGAGAAAATTTGAAAGTTATGGTGGGTTTGAAATTGCTGTTGGGAGGAATGGGAAAGTTTGGGTTGACAGCTTTGCAGAGGGTGATGTTGGGGTTATGATGGTGGTGGCTATTGGGAGGTGTCTGAAAGAGACGGATGAGAAGAGGTTGGATGTTGTGGAACAGAAGAAACTGGTTTTGCGGTTGTTGAAGGAGATGGGGGTAGGGAAATAATGAATTCTACAGTCGAGTAGGCACCGTTGCTCCCCGATTGAGTGCTTGCATTGCTGCGAAGCTTTGCACTTATTCCACGGACATTTTCTAGACTTGACCTCATATTCAAGTGATTTAATGTTCTTCTGGGCGATTACCCCCCCCATATCCATCAAGTATAGTAGTATAACACAGCATATAACCCCACTACATAGTGAGGCTGAGCTGAAGCTGGATCATTTTTGCTAGAAAATATCATATTGGTCTTATTTCCGAGACATTTAACGTGATCCCCATTGTGTCCAAAAACCACGATAGATATATCCATCCTCATAATAAACTCCATACCCGTATCCCATCAAGGTGTTGGGCTTGAACATTCACGAAAGGAATGAGAACATATCCACCTGAATCAAACCCCCAAAGTACGAGACGCTCCCACGTCGGCTTCCGGATCTCTTACTGCAGCAGCAGCAAGTTGGTGTCCAATCCATATTTTTGCACACCAGGCAGTGATCAGGGCATCAATAAACCGATCATCCATATCACAAACAATGTGGAACATAGGCCTCACATTAGAACCACCAGGTATACAGACGGTCTCAATGGCAACGAGAGATTGGTTTGCATCTTCCCACTGCAGCGTTTCTTGCTTTTCCGGGCTATGTCTGGGTCTTATGCGAAATATCAGATCGTCCGTCTGTCCGTTTAAACGTAACCGAAAGAGCTCCCATCCTCTCTTAATGATGCCGCGAGACATACGTAGACACAAAGCAGCGGAAAGGCAACTCTTTCTTTTCCCTGTTATCTCAACGGAAGAAGAAAATATAGGTTGTGAGAAATCATATATATGTTTTTCTCTTACATTCCTGTGCTGGGCTGTATTCCTGTTGGGACAAAGACGGGAAATTCCGATTTTCCTGTATCCAGCATCTAGCTCGTGAGTTAGCTCGTACAGAGCCGTTGTTGGAGGGACGACCGGATAGATCAGATTGCCGTCTAGGGTTAAAGGTGATAGTTCTGGCCGGCCCAGCGGAGGTGGAGCAGGCGTTTGTGCTGATTCTCCGTACGAAGGGGGCGGAGTGCGAGCATTCGACATATTGGTAGATTGCTGTAAATATGGGCTATAAGATGATCATATTATAGAGTCAAGATATTCGTGGAGCTCAAAGTATATGGCAGCATCGATATTCTGAGGCTGAGCAAACTAAAATGCTGTGATAGTCGCCACACGAGTTGAGACTCGCGTTCGTCCGTAATCACGACCGACGAAAAAGGAGGCTGGGTTAGGATATTGTAAACCCTTACTATATACACATAGATGTAAATTTCGAGTATCTGGTTTGCTATCGCTGGTGCTCGCATTTTGAGATGGAAGGCTCAGATCTTGTGACATCATCAGCACTTCAGCTCATGCCAAGACAACTACACGCTCAAAATATTGTGTGCTTTCTCAGGTCCAACTAATACAATCGATACTCCGCGAGCATAGATAATAAGCAGCTTAGCTGCATATAGCCAGTTTTATTCAAAGCATCCATAGGCTGTTAACGCGGAAGGGCCCAATGTGATGCCTTGCTAAATCTGTGGAGGACTTCTCAAGGCCGCCTTGCAACGCCTGCTGGATGTGGCAGAAGTACTTCAGCATTCAACAGGCTGTGGCCTTCAGTTGAATATTAACTGGCCAGCCAAGTCCACTGGCTGATTGTCAAATTAACCTGGCGCCTAAATATGCGCGGAGGAATGACAAAGGTGATATTCGATGCGATATCACCTGTCCCACAGCGCATACAGGTCTCATTCCATCGTTATCGTGATTTCTACCATGTTCACCCAGCGAGTTCTGGAGTCGGGTAGATCAGATAAATCTCCGTTATCAGGTTTGCTGTTGTTCTTTCCCTGCTTCCTTTCAGCATCCGCCTTGGATGCAACATCTTCTTGGTCGTCAGTTTTTTGGGCATCGCCCGTAAGCTGCTTTTCAGCTTCTATCACCTCATGTCGAACAATATCGTCTACCACCATGACTGTCCCAGTCTTAACCTTGGTGGTAAACCCATCCTTTTTATCAAACCACTTTCCCACTTCTATGGCCTTGTCAATGGCACGCCCCGTCGCCTTGATAAAGACTGGCTCTTTTCGTAATGCCTCCGACGCATTTTTAAGCTGTGTAAGCTTGTCCTTGCCAGATTTCCTCTTATCCCCCAGGCAAACACTCTGTGTAGCGCGCTTTTCAGCTTCCCTCAACAACTTTTGGACGCGTTTCGCAATGCTCATAAACGGAGACTTGGTTGAGACATAAACGACCTTGGGTACACTGGCTCCTGCATAAGGGGATGCAGCTGGGGGGTGAGGAATTGGTCGTTTCTCAATTCGCGCATCTGTGCAAGAATGGTTAGATCTTGTCGTGAGAGCTGGAGTAATAACCCAACGTTGAAAGCCTCTAGCTAGGATACTGTACTTTTAGGGATTTTGAGCAAATCCTTGTTCTTTCTTTCAAAAACAAGCTCCGGCTCGGGTTTCAATTTAGCCATGGTCAGTATCAGGGTGGCATCTCGCAGGAAAACCTATCATCCAGTCATGCTGTGCTGTCGTGGAGCAAAGTCCTTTTGCCGCGAAGAACGAGAGAGGTGCTCGTTTAGTTCGCTTGCTATGGGTGATAATGTCATTTTATTGGATTATTTTAAATTATATTATTGGCTTATATTTTTCTTCATTGCCTATCATTGGTCACTTTGATAAATAAGCATAAGCCACATAAGGTCGTTTATTGGCTTCCGGGACGGGCCAGAATCGTATCAGCCAGCCAATAGAATTGGCATATTCTCCCAAAAGGGGTTCGCGACGCGCGCTCTTTCGAGGCTGAAATAAATACTGAAGAAAAAAAAATCAGGAGAGATGGAATACCACAAATCATTGAATAATTTTGGCGCATTTTGGACGCAGGCGATTCTGTGATTTTGAGTCTCTATTTCAAACATATTGTATATCCTACTATAAACCCCACGGGCAAGAGGAGGTAACACGAAACAACCATTGGATTAGTAGTCTCCATCAGTTGATACCCCTTGGAACGAAAACACCATGTCGAACAAGAAGAACGAGGATCAGGATATGAGCAGAAGAGACGAGAAATTCAGACCTGCACCCCAGTACCGGCCTCGCGGCGATAGCGGCACCATGGGGGGAATTTTATCACAGCTTGAGAACAGTCCCGGTGCGGCTGTTCTCGCCTACTGCTTCTCTTCGATCAGTATGACAGTTGTGAACAAGTATGTCGTTTCGGGTTCATCCTGGAATTTGAACTTCCTTTATCTAGCTATCCAGGTATATTCGCTATTTCCATTTGTACTCTAGAAGATTTCTATCAATGTTCTATGCTAACATATATTTACTAGTCCGTTCTTTGCACTGCTGCGATTTTAGTCTTAAAGCAAGCGGGATTCATCCCTAACCTCGTTGCTTTAGAAAGTGCTAAGGTCAAGAAATGTACATATCCATGCCCGGCTAATTGAACCACTATGTGGGTTCTTATCATGCTAATATTCTAAATCAGGGCTCCCAGTGTCTGTGTTCTTCGTGAGCATGATCTATACCAGCATCAAGGCTCTTCAATTTCTATCTGTTCCAGTGTATACCATCTTCAAAAATTTGACGATCGTTGTCATTGCGTATGGCGAGGTCTTGTGGTTCGGCGGAAACGTCACTCCGCTGATTATGCTGTCCTTCGGTTGTATGGTGCTCAGCTCTATCGTAGCTGCATGGGCTGATATTCAGGCTGCTGTCAATGGTTTTGGGCATTCAGGAGAGACTGCTGCTGCTATCTCTACCTTGAATGCCGGATATGCCTGGATGGGCCTTAATGTTATCTGCACGGCTTTATACGTCTTGGGCACGCGCAAGTTTATCACCTCACTGAACTTCAAAGACTGGGATAGTAAGTGGCATTATCCGACCAATTGATCAGCGACGAAGCCTTGGAAACGCAAACTGACTGAAACTAGCTATGCTTTACAATAACCTAATATCCCTGCCAATTATGGTTATCTGTTCTCTGGTCACCGAAGACTGGTCTTCGGCTAACCTGGCCAAGAACTTCCCTGCTGAATCACGCAACAATATTCTCATCGGCATGTTATACTCAGGTCTAGGAGCCATCTTCATCTCCTACTCATCGGCCTGGTGCATTAGGAAGACTTCGTCAACAACTTATTCATTCGTTGGGTATTTGAACAAGCTCCCACTTGCCATCAGCGGACTCGTGTTTTTCGATACCCCCGTCACGTTCGGTGGTGTCTCCACCATTCTCCTGGGATTCTTTAGTGGTCTCATCTACGGCTACGGCAAAATGAAGCAGAAGGAGATGGCGAGCCAGGTCCTCCCTACTACCCGTCCGACCATGAGTGCCAGCTCTCAGAGTCAGAAGGATGCGTCCAACTGATAAGCTGATTCTCAGGATACCTTAGCGTATATCTACATTTTCTCTTCTTTTCTTTTTATTTTCGGCTTTATGTGGCTTTTTCGTTGTGCTATAGACTCTTGTTGTGATGTTGATACATACTTTGGCGACTACCATTTTGGCGATTGATCTAATTATTATATGGGGTTTAGAAGGTGAAGTTTTAGAGTAAATAGAAGATGAATTCGAGAACATAAAGTATGGCATCCGACATCCTCCATGACGATAGCAAAGAAATGTCGGTCGATTTCTCTCTCTTTTCCGTCGTACGGGAAGTGTTGGTTAGTTATCGATAAGCTTTCGTCAACCGCCAGAAGAAAAAAAAAAAGCCAAAACGAGGCAAAAGTTTTTTTCCACTTCTTGTGCCGCCAAAACGTCGCAGACCTACCAATTTGCCCTCCACGAAACCCCGTCTCAACAGCCCAATTCTTCGTTGACACTACTGTTCTTCTGGAGGCCGACATAACCTCCTTGTTTATCAGAAGGAAGCAAATATGAGCGATCAAGCTGCTGGGGTCGCCTCGGATGCGACTGAGCGGTGTGCCATCGGTATCTCCTTTGGCAACTCCAACAGTTCCATTGCTTATACCTCGCCTGTAAGTGGCAGACCAGATACCATTGAATAAAACTGTTGGCAGGTTGTATCTTATTTGTTTCTCTGACTCTTGCATGTTACCTGGGCAGGATGGAAAAGCAGAAGTTATTGCGAACGAAGATGGAGGTTAGTGGGATTCCCCTCCTTCGATATCGGTATCGGACCAATGGACTAACAGTCGAATTTTTATCCAATTCCAGATCGCCATATCCCCTCCATAATCTCGTATGTTGATGGTGATGAATACCATGGTACACAAGCCAAATCTCAGATTGTCCGGCACCCGGCCGACACGATCGCCTACTTCAGAGATTTTCTTGGAAAAGAGTAATATCAAGCCTATGCGAGAATAATTGGCTGGGAAGCATTCGACTGACCGTGATATCCAGGTTCAAATCGATAGACCCTACGCCATGCCATCAATCCGCCCACCCACAACAGCATGAGTCCACCGTTGCTTTCACCGTGCAAGAAGGCACCGAGGAGGAGAAAAGCACACTTACTGTGTCTGAAGTTACCACTCGCCATCTCCGTCGCCTAAAGAACTCCGCCTCTGAATATGTTGGCAAACAGGTCAATGCCGCCGTCATCACTGTCCCCACAAATTTCACCGATGCGCAGCGATCCGCATTGATGGAAGCTGCGAGGGGAGCCGGTATAGAGGTGCTCCAGTTCATCCATGAGCCAGTTGCTGCCGTCGTAGCATACGATGCTCGGCCTGAGGCTGTCGTCACCGACAAGCTTGTTGTTGTTGCTGATCTGGGCGGCACTCGATCTGACGTTACTGTTATCGCCTCCAGAGGTGGCATGTATACCATCTTGGCTACTGCCCATGATTACGAACTGGGAGGCGCCCAGTTGGACCAGGTCCTCATTGACCACTTCGCCAAGGAGTTTATCAAGAAGCATAAAATAGATCCCAGGGAAGAAGCTCGAAGCTTGGCTAAGCTAAAGCTAGAGGCTGAAGCTACAAAGAAGGCTCTTAGTATTGGCACAAATGCCTCTTTGAGCATCGAGAGTCTTGCTAACGGTATCGACTTTACTTCTAACGTTAACCGTTTAAGATACGAACTTCTCTCCGGAAAGGTCTTTGGAAGCTTCACCGACCTCATCAAGCAGGCAGTCCAGAAAGCCGAGCTTGATCTCCTTGATATTGACGAGGTTTGTACATTCAACTTTGTGGCTAGTAGCCTAAAATACATGCTTACATCGTGTAGGTCATTCTCTGTGGTGGAACATCGCATACCCCAAAGATTGCTCGCCTTGTCCAGTCTCTATTCTCCGAGTCCACAAATGTCCTTGCACCAGCTACCTCGCCAACCGCCATTCACCCCTCCGATGTAGGTGTCAGGGGTGCTGCCATTCAAGCTTCTCTCATTGAGGAATTCGAAATGGCTGACATCGAGCAATCCACACACCCAATGGTCACTGTTACCCCTCACCTTTCCAAGGCCATTGGAGTCCAGCTCGTTTCTTCAGACGAGGCCAATTGTATATTTAAGCCACTTTTGAACACTGAGACTGCCCTCCCAGCCCGCCGATCCGCTCAATACCCTGCTCCAAAAGACGGCGGTGATGTTCTCGTCCGTATTTGTGAAGGAACTCGTGAAATCAAGGTCACCAAGGTTGAGTCTAAGCCCAAAGCTGAGGATGAAGATGAGGACGAAGATGATGATGATGATGACGAGGATGAGGAGGATGAGGAAGTCCGTGAAATCGCATGGAATGTCTCAAAGCCCATTGCCGAGTTTGCTATACGCGATGTTAAGCCTCAGGGCAAGATTGAGGTTATGGTCAGTGTTAACGAACAGCTTGCTGTCCAAGTAACTGCCCGTGAGATTGGTGGAAAGGGAGGAGTTCGTGGCGCTGTGGAGCCTCCCCAGGTAGTTGAGAATGGTGCATAAATTTATGACAAAAAATGGGGGAACATACAAAAGCAAGCATAAATGGCTACATTAGACGGAGATGGATATTTGATGATAATGCGTTGGTCCTTTTCCAATGAATTTAATAGTTATTACGCTTTGGTTAATTTCTCTTCTGGTACCCGTGCTTCTCTATAACTTAACTGCAGTGACCAAGTTATCCATGCTATGAAAATGAATTAGGATAATACCAAGGCATCTTGTGTCCATGTAGATCAACTCCGTAAGTAATAGGTGGTGTCTCTGCTATTATTTAATCCAAAAGCGAGTAGAAAAAGATTTGCGTAAGGTGACACTGTGGGCTGCCGTAACTAACTAGTTAACTAAAAAGATGACGTCGGTTTTCTTTAAGCTACAACAAACAATAGCCGTGCTTTACAACTCTGACAATAACACCTCAGCATCATGCAATAGTATAATACCATAATCATGGCTGCCTGGGCATATCCTCCTCTTCCAGCTGAACGGCTGAAGGAGAAAGAGGAGGCATTGTTGGTATGTGTATCGACCCGACCCGGCTCTTTCGGGAATAACAGCTAACGAACCACCTAGTCCAATGAGTTACAATGGCTCCTGAACTCCTTACAAGGAACACTGGCCTCGTTACGAGATGGATTACAGGAGTGTTATGCTCTCCTGACACCAAATGATACGGGATCTACACTCGTACTTTCATCAATGCGATCGGAAAGTGTTAAGGGATTTGTGACGAGAATGGGCTCAAAAATTGTTAAAGGAGTACGTGTGTCTGTGGAGAAATAAGAGACAATAATCTGTGGTTAAGAACTGCTAGAATGCAGTATTGACTCACCTAGATACGACATTCCCATGCTAATAATAGGAGCTCTAGGATGTTCAACTCCGTCTACACTCCTTGCCTCCCCCACGCGGTTCGCCTTCAACCCGATTATGTCTTTCATCCGACCCAGCAGCTCCTGAACTTGTCCTGAATCAACTTTCGACTGTTCGCCGTCTTATAAACGATTGTCTTGATATCGTTGATATTAGCACATACACCGGGGACTCGAGAGATGCGAGTTTTATATCCGGCCAACTACGGCTCCTGGGCGATAACCTGGCTGAAGCAAGGCAAACTTTGAAAAGCGAAGGTGAAGGGATTAAGCAGCCCTGGTTTGAAGGCAGTGCAGATGGTAATGTATGATCTGCCACCTTGGAAACTCAACCAACAAAGTCTGGTTAAGTGGGAACTATGGATAATACTGACCCCATCTAGAGCTTCGATCCGCCTCTCCCACCTTACCTCTCGTTTCATCTCTCGATTTCAGAGGCTGCACTCGTGCTATATCTTCGCACTCTTGAACCCTCTTCAACAGAATCCACCCCAGCAACATCTTTCGCACCTCATATTTCTCTAGGAGGATTTTCTTTACGAGACCAGCTTTTTGGAGTGAAACAGCCCACGCATGATGAGACTGGTGATGTATTTCAATGGCGTGGGGAAGAAGTACGAGTTCAAGAAAAAGTCAGGGTGGAAAGTCAAGACCCTAGTCTTCTATCCGCCATGGCTAAAATCTCTGCTCTTGAACATGAGGTAGCAAGATGGAGAGCAGCTCTATCTAGCTTGATGGGAGATGAGAGCGATTAATTTCAACCTCATAATGTCTATGTGTTCTAAACTTCGTCCCGCTGGCCTTACCCGTCGTATTCGGATTTCCGGGTTTCCTCTTATAGATGCTGATATGCATTTCATTTATCAACCTATAATTAAAGCCACTCGTCTTCCCCACAGTTTTGGTCGGAGTCGGCAGAGTCGGACGCCGCAGATATGAATTCATCCGGGCTATATCTGTTCTATTTATAGCACATTCACTCTTTAGCCTCACTACTATACGAGCCTGATGAAGCATCAGAGCGATGTTGCCTCGGGCGGGAGACAGAGAAAAACAAGAAACAAATACATACCCATCCGGTTCTCATACAACCTATATCCATCATATTTAAAGATTTAATTCCGACCTTTTATGGCGAGGTTGCACTTTAACGAGTGATTTTGTTTTTCTACCAACACCAGTGTCCCGCCCCTTGGTAATTCGAGCTTCACATGTTGCAATTCTATACGGAGTACCCCTTGCTCACTTGAGAGCTGCAGATCGGTCAAGGACTGATAAACATAACGTTTCAGTGCTTAAACGAACCTGCACCCTGTAAATGGCCAATCGCATTGGGAGTAAAAATGCACATGGGCATATCTAGGATACTTGTCTCGTGAGATACGAATTGCAAGAGGCTGAGATATATTGACAATCCTTACGACGTTCCATGAGAATGTAAACCGCTCAATACGACCCTAGAAGCAAATATTTCACTGTTTTTAAAGGGAGTCAACTGCCGTGCTTTCTGCTTGCTCGCTCCAGACCTACAAAAGCCTGGGTAACAGGCTCATAATTGATCACCAAGAACAATCCCCCTGAAATCCGACTACACCTCCGCCTGATCCCCGACTCTCCAGCTCAAGTGTTGATACCCGAGCTCATACGTTACTCAATATGGGGATCAAACAGTGGTTACTCTCCCTGGCGGCAGTCGCATTTTCTGCCACTGCTACCCAGGCGAGAGTTGATGATCCAGCAGGAAAGGCTGCTCAATATCACAAGGAATATGCGTTGTTTAGAAGCGCAAATATGCCTTCACCTGATAAATTGGCTAGCGGAGTTGGCTTCCATTCTTTCCGCATTCCTGCTGTCGTCCGTACCAACACTGGTCGTATCCTCGCATTCGCTGAAGGGCGCCGCCATAACAACAGAGACTATGGTGACATCAACCTCGTCTACAAGCGTACGAAGTCTCCCACCAACAACGGCGAAAACCCAACCGACTGGGAATCCTTGCGTGAGGTCGTCGGAACTGGCCCGCACACCTGGGGCAATCCTACTCCAGTTGTTGATGGCAACACCATTTATCTCTTCTTGTCCATGAACGACGGTGCTTATAGTCAGAACGGAGGCAACACCCTGCCAGACGGAACAAAAACCAAAAAGATCGATTCTACCTGGGTTGGCCGTCGTCATCTATATCTAACTACTAGCACCGATGATGGTAACACCTGGACTAAGCCTGTGGACATGACCAAGACTTTGACACCAGATGGCCGGGCATGGGATGCCGTCGGCCCCGGCAACGGTATCAAATTATCCACTGGTGAACTAGTCATTCCGGCACAAGGCCGCAACATCATTGGGCGTGGGCCATCAGGCAACCGTACATGGTCCATGCAGATTCTCAAAGGCGCTGGATCCGAGGGTACTATCTGCCAAACTCCCGATGGAAGGCTCATGCGCAATGACCGTCCAGGTCCTATGGGCCATCGTTCTGTTGCCCGTGGCACTCTTGCTGGCTTTGGTCCTTTTGCTACCGATAACGGTCTTCCTGACCCTGCCTGCCAGGGCTCGATCCTAAGCTACAATAGTGATGCGCCGGCTAGAACTATTTTTATGAACTCCGCCTCCACAGACCGCCGTACAGCTATGCGTGTACGTATAAGTTACGACAAGGATGCTGCCAAATTCAACTTCGGACGTGAATTGAAGGATGCTCCCCTAAGAAATGTTGGAAATGAAGGTGGCTACTCCAGTATGACGAAGACAAGTGACTATAAGATTGGTGCCTTGGTTGAGAGCGACTGGTACGAGGATAAAGGCGGAGAAAAGTCGCATCGTTGCATTATCTGGCGCCGTTTCAACTTGTCCTGGATTATCAATAGCCCAAACAATTAGACGTGGGTTGTCAATAGCCCTGAAGAAAGACATCCGGTGTAATAGTACAATGTAAAGAGTGTGCAAGCTGACTACACGCTTAATAATCCAAATCAATCTCGTCCTTGTATATACACTATCCCCGCTTCACTTTTTTTCTGTCTCTCTTTAGTCCACAGAAATCATCTGAGGCTTTGGCAACTTAACTAAGGTTCGGGATCAAATTTAAGCATAACTCAAAATTTTAAGTTTCACCAAAAAGTCAAATCTAAAAGCGGCTCAACGCTAGTATAAATAAACGCTAGCGTTGTCTTGGCGGCTCCTGAGAAGCTTCGGATTATTCATCTGGAGATTTTTTTTTATATATCGAGCAGAGAGTAATTAAGCCCTTAATCAAGCGCTTTTGCTTCCTGCCTTCGCTGAACGAGAAGGATGATATCTCAGCGGACCACGAGAACCGTGCGTGTGACATGCACACAAGCGCCCCTCCGAAGTTATAGGCACGGACTGAGACCTTGCTCGTTGCGAAACTACCATCACCAAAATGCGAAAGCTATTTCAACAGTATCAAGCCTCAGGAATTCCGGCGTGCTATTAGCCAAATTACCTCGTACCTCGGACGTTTTCGTACAATTGCCTTTCAATCATACCAAGCGATTTAACTCAACGTCAACTGACCCCTCGTCCCCTGCTCGAAAAGAAGAATTCTATCAACTCCTCGATAAAATATACGCCAACCATGAAGAGCTGGTCCAGCAAATCGATGAGCTGGAACTCAAAGACTTGCCTGAATCAGCCACAAATGAAGACTTGGATCTTATAAAATCCATCAGTACTATTGTGGGGTACCGAACTCCAGAGGCGTTAGAAGCAAAAGTGAGAGCAGTATGGGAAAAACACGGCGTTTTTGTACCACCCGATGAACTTCACGAGGATGGGCTTAAGCTATACAGGCGATTATATGGCGAACCGATTATTACCAAACCAGAAGAGCCACAGAGAGAGGAAGACCAGATTTTCCGGGAGAACAAAGATGGAGAGTGGGAAGAAGTGGAGATGGCACAGGATCATCACTCGACTGAACCACAGGTTGCTGAGGGTGAATACTTGGTAGGCATCCCTGAGTCTGCTAGCCATGAGGTAGACCACCATAGTACAGAGAGGTCCCGCCAGGTAGCGGCATCCCTCGGGGCGGAGTTATTTACCGAACCTCCAACATTCGACAGTGAAGACCCATTCGTTCGATCACACCCATTTGTGGATGAAGGCAAGTTTGGCACACGCCCAAGTAGTGTCACAGCTCCAGCATCTACTATGACGAGGCCGATCACACAAATGACTGCTGCGTTTTCTAATAAACATATTTCTGACACGGCCCATAAAATATTTGGGGGAGAGCAACTGCCCGACTCTCTTAGGGTCCTAAAACTTCGACCAAAGAACCCAATTCCTCTCACAGCATCGCAAAAGCAAATGTCCCCAATTGAAAGCACCTTGTTTATGTCGGTATTATACCCTGGAATCTATGCATCAGTTTTAAGTGCACTGGTAGAAACGCGAAAAAGACTCGGGACAAAATGGATTCGCGGCCTTATGTGCAAAGAAGGAGGGCCGAGCATTCTTGATGCAAGCGGTGGTGGCGCTGGTGTTTTTGCATGGAGAGAAGTACTGCGATCTGAATGGTCTTTGATGTACCCGGACCATCCAGAAGGAAGCCTGGCAACAGGGAAATCTACTGTTTTAACTGGATCGGATACTCTACGACATCGTGTTAGCAGCCTCCTGGAAAATACTACGTTCCTTCCACGA
Organism: Trichophyton schoenleinii; assembly: GCA_018357685.1. Lineage (NCBI taxonomy): Eukaryota > Fungi > Ascomycota > Eurotiomycetes > Onygenales > Arthrodermataceae > Trichophyton > Trichophyton schoenleinii. The sequence goes on from WOFF01000001.1 coordinate 6,178,975, forward strand.
CTACCAAACTACCTACGCCTTGCAGGAGAATCATCGCTTGGTCCCCAGAAGCCTGAGAATCGAAAGAACTATGATATTATAGTTGCTCCTCATTCGTTATTGCATCTCGAGGAGGACTATCAAAAAAGGGACTACATTCAAAATCTTTGGGCCATGTTAAATCCTAAAGGAGGTATTCTGATACTTCTTGAAAAGGGGAACAAGGACGGATTTGCGGCAATTGGAGGCGCCCGAGCGATGATATTAGAACGGCTGATTAAATCTCCCGGGGCTTCAGAGGTTTCCGATCCCGATGCTGCTCCAGAGACCCAAACTGGGCAAATTGAGAAAAGCAAAGGCATGATAATTGCGCCATGTACCACTCATGCTCGATGTCCGATGTATGTCGAACCCGGGAAAATGAAACAGCCCAAGCAGTTCTGTCGGTTTGCCCAGCGATATGTCCGGCCACACGTATTGCAGCGTATCCTTGGAAACCCGTCTCACAACCACGAGGATGCGGAATTCAGCTACCTTGCTGTCCAACGAGGTGTTGATAAACGTGAAGTTGACGGCTTGGTGCAGGATGAGCATACAACCAACGCAGCTTTCGCCGGCTATGAACATTCGATTGATATTAACGAAGCAAACTCCAATGATGCCAAAAAGGAGATCATTGATCCGCTCTTGTGGCCCCGAATTGTGCTGCCTCCTATCAAACGAAAAGGCCATGTCTCGATGGATTTATGCACACCAGAAGGGAAGATAGAGCGCTGGACGGTTCCCCGCTCATTCAGCAAGCAAGCGTACCGAGATGCTCGTAAGTCATCATGGGGAGATTTGTGGCCTCTAGGAGCGAAGACCCGGATCCATCGTCCCGTCCGAGCCATCAAAATAGAGGAGGCAGCTCCCGCCAAGAAGAAGATAGTGCAGCCAGGCGCGTATTCAAGACGGAGACGTGCTGCCCTCGCAGGTGAAAGCGAGGAGTTTGATTTAGATGACGAGCAAGGGCAGAAGCTTGCCGACAGAGTGAATTCCTATCACGACCAGCGAATAACTGGGAAGAATAAGAAAGAAAATAAAGTGCCGAAGTGGGCAAGGCAAATGGAAGTGAAGCGCGACCGCAAGTACGGCAAACAGTTGGGCCGTGAGTAGAAGACCCAAGCTGGAGTTTTCTCGGCGATATGTGGTTCTTCAACTCATCAACGCATATACAAGCAATTCAGGCGTCTCGCTGGTATCTTGGGGGAATGGGAACTCAACTTAATTTTTTTTCACGATTGACGGAGTATCTGTATAACATCAGGGTTCTGCATACTGGACAGACTGTATTACTAGAATTTTATGTATTAAAATGTATATTACTTCCCTCAATCCGTCCTCTAGTGTCAAGTTACAAACGTAATAACTTTAACTAGACTTAAGCCCGGTATTTCACGGGGCTGAATTCTTGCTGTGCATAATCCATTCTCCAGCTCTTGCTCTGTCTGTTTACACTCCGAGATAGCGGATGGACAAAGCATCACTGCCTCGCGACACATAAGAACTGGATATATGGAGCCCGGCACGCCTTGGGCAGATATGCCTGTATGCGAACGTTGCCAATGTTGCCCTTATCACGTCAACGCAAGCAGGGTCGTCTGATTGACATTGAGAGAAAATGCGCTGAATGGCCTCCTTAAATGGTATAGGCAATGACGCCTGGTTCGAATGTCCAATACCAAATAGCCCTGTTTAGGGAGCAGCCATGCTTTTCCGTAGTTGGCGTTCACGCTGTTTCGATTGAAGTTCCAGTCGATCAACAGCATACTGCAGGCGCTCCTTCTTTTGTGTCAGTCTGCGTAGTTCAGCGGCTTTACTTCCTGGAACACCGCCTGCTGTTGAGGTTCTTTTTCTGTCATGGTGCAGGCCACTTCTGGAAGAAGAACGCGGCTCTTGGTATAATCGCCCCTCTTGTAGCTCAGCTTTGGCTTTTAGGGCCTCCTGTCGACGCGCAAGCTTATCGGTATGGTTAGAGGCAAGCGTTATGAGATGCGATATACTGGGTGTGATTTCATCCACAATAGCTTGTTGTGCTTCTTTCAAGGTAGGTTCAGGAAGCAATTCGAAGTGCTGAGCAGAGATATGGTTAGCAACAAGTATAATGCTGCTGTTTGTCAGAAACTACCATAAACTTACTCGAGTGGACTGGAGTACTTTGCAGAGGCGTGGGAAGTCGTTTACACCTTCATCAAGTATATCGATTGAAGACTCGAGTAACTGCAGAGAGGCCCGGAGAGAAGAAACCGAGGCAGACAGCGCGGATGCCATTGTAAATGCAGGTTCAACGCTCTTGAATTGCGTGTTTGGATGTTTATTGTCTTTACCTACTGCGCTGCTTGATACTCGCGATGTTTCCCGTGTCCAAACAGTCAAAAACAAGCGTCTATCACGTGACTCATCATCGACGAAAAGATCCGAAACTCCAACTTCAACCTCAACGCATCAATTCCCAAGCCCGAAGACAAGTTATCGCCATCCCACTCGCACAACTCCGGACAGAACGTCGTTCCGCCTTCACTCTCTTCAGTCAAGATGCCTCTTCTCCCAAAGAAGTTCCCGGCCCTCGTTGGTTCGTACCTCCGCGCTAAGCTCCCAGACGATGTCTTTTCCAGACGTTGCTAACACTTCAACCAGCCAAACCAATTGCTCCATTCTTCGTCGCCGGTATGTTTTAAAATGATTTCGCCATTTATGCCAACGAAATCCCGCACTATCTACTTTGCCCAGTCCTTCAACGTCAACTCCGGCTGCACAACGGGCTGCACACAGTACTTGTTCCCAGTTGGCACCTAGCTAACTAATTTATAGCATTGGTCGTCGGATACGGAATCAACTCTCTCCAGAATGCCATGATGAACTGTGAGTCGACCTTGCTCCCTGGAAATACCGCTGTCAAGACATTTTATTGCGATATCTGGATAATACCGTTTCCTCCCGAAGCCCAAGAAAAGCAATTCTGGGTATCAAACTCGCGTTATGAGCACCGGAGCTAATATTCCATTTCACTAGCCGAGGAATTCAGAAACGATCCCCGAAACCCCAATGCTGGCAAGCAGAGCGGAAAGCACTAGATGGTGTGAAGGAATTCCATGAAAAACAACTGTACTGTTATATCGTGGCCGGATAAAATGCGTGCTATCCCCAGCCGACGTTTTTGATAAATCAGAAGTGTCTTTGTACATTGAATATAGAGAGATGCCATAACAGTTCTCAATTGATGCGTTTCCCCGGATATATGTCTCGAATGGATTGCCATCGTCCTAAGTGGCTTTTTTAAGTAGAAGAACCATCAATCTTGTGTTTGGCTGTCCCTGGAGGTACCATACCGCTACGCATTGATCCATGTTAACACTAAGGTAACTGGCTCTATCAAAATCTATTGTAATGCCAATTTACACCGTAGGGCAGGACTTCGGCCCGGGGTCGACAATCCCAGATCCCCCGCCCACGTTAAAAGACTTCTATGGACCACCATCAACTATTGTATAAACCGTTTCCATACTTGATAATGTCTTGAAATATATGGAATTGCCGTGCATTGCAATACTCTCAAATTTATATGTAGCTGGGTTTTTTTCGAGTGGCCATGTCTTGGCGCTAACCCGTTTGGGTAATATACCTTTTTCCTCGAAGCCCAGGGCAAAATTCAACGTCAAGCCTGACATCACCACCAGCGACGCAGGAAGAACGATCCTATTACCTATATTATCAAACACCATGTCTCAATTCCGCGCAAAGAAGCTGGATCTCTCCGGGTTCATCAATGCCCGTGTTATTCGTGATCACACCAAGAGAATGGTTTTCGCTGAGAATGAGCCAGAGAGGTAGGCACTTGCATCCTCAATACCCCAATGGAGCCAATCTGCCCCAGCTGCACTTCTAAATATCGAATTTCTCTTCTCTTTTGACTATGTTCTGACATTTTTACTCCTCTCTAGACAAGCACTTCGATATATATCCCACAACACTAGCCTTCCTATGCGAGTTCGAGCTCAGGCGCAACTGAAGCTTTCCCAGATGCACGCCTATACCAGACCGTCGCAAATAAAAAACAGATGTATTGCTGGAGGAATAGCGAGGGGTGTATTCAGGGACTTTAAACTGGCAAGAGTGAGTTTTATCCTGTCGGTACAACTGTTAAAGAGTGATAGGATATCCCTTGCTAACTTGCTTTTTTCCTTCTTTTCAGTATCAATTCAGAATGCAAGCCCTAGCCGGAGACCTCCCTGGTGTCAGGAAGGCCAGTTGGTAAAGCTTCGAAATTACGTATAGTACCTCGATTAGTTCCATCCGACAACCTTCCTCTTTCCTTGCCTTTTGTACATGTTTAAAGCAACACCGGAGTTATAAAGGCGGTATATGGGACATGTATATTACAGAAGATTTATCAATTTATTGATTGCCAGGATTTCATGAATAACTCCGGCCAGAACTAGGAGATGCACGCCGTAAATCGTGATGGTCTACGATGGTGCTCAAGACCGAGAGCTCTCTTAATCATGGATGCCTAAACCCACCGCTAACCTATGTTTTAAAGCGGGATAACTAATTCCGCACGGCACGGCAGGGAGAAGAGGGAGGAGCTCTCTCCCCCCAGCTGCAAGTGAAGATTTTATGGTGTCTCCTAGCTCCAAACCCTCATCAAATCAGGCGGCTTCAAAGGGGCGTTTTGAGGCTGATTTTCCGGTCACATTTTCTTGGGTCGTGGGCTAGTTACGCTACATCTGCTATTTATAAACTCCCAGAGCATCTGAAACATCGACCATCTGGTGCCTATCAAGAGCTGAGGTTCCTGGATCTCTGAGCCTAACTCTGCAGATAGCGAGGTATGAGATGTTGATGCTCATGCCAATAGGAGCTAGGTCTCATGTAGCTCCCCAGGTCTTTTATATACCTGCATCCCAGAAGGCTCGGACGGAAAGCTGCTTTTCATCGAAGCTCTACTCTCACATTCGTTTGCTTTCTTGTTCTTCATATTTCATCAATATTGCATCTTATTGGCCCTCGCAGTGTATTCACTGGAGTGTTGCTGTCACTTAGTCTAGCGTGTTCCTTTCACTCTTGCATTCATATAAAGATACCCTTCTTTAGCTCTCCTTCATTTCTTTCAGCCAAATGTTGGATCTCCAGGGTCTCTGTTTCTCTCTCCTTCACATTCCGAGGAAGCTTCATCTCGCTCTATTACAGCCGGTATCTCGAGCTACCAAGTCGGTTGTTAAACGAAGCATCATGTTTGTCTTCCAGAGAGAGGACCTGCCCAAGGATCCTGTGTTTCCTGCGAACCTCAAGCAGCTCGGGTGAGTCACTGGCCTATCTCAATATCCTCTTGACCTCTCCCAGAACCTCTCTTCTCTATGAATTTACACACCTGGACGCGAAGGGAGGCTAATATGTATGAATGCTAGATATTTCATTAATGACAAAGATGAGATACGCATGATCTCGAACCCGGAGGAGAAGTTTCTTTATAGAATCAACGCCAATGAGCGTTATAATGAGCTCCAGAAAGAAGCGATGAACAGTGAGTCCTTCATATTACGACCACTCTAGGTCTCTCCTCACTAGTTGATACCTAGGTACTGACATGATAATAGCCTGCATTCGAAACATCGTGATATCCCGCCTACACGATCAAGGGTTAGAGACGTTGCGGCTGCCTCTTGGTGCTAAAGCAAATGAACAACACGTACCGATTCTGGTCTCCCCCACGTTTAAAACAGACGAACGCATTATCGTTGTCTTTGGCGAGCCAGTCCAGGACCTCGGCATCTGGGCATACCGGATTATCGGCCACGAAACTATCAATTCTGGGTCAGCTGTGGACTTCTCAGCAGCTGTCTTACGTGGAAAAGGTGATTCTCCAACACCAGGCCTCATCCTGACAAACCCTGGGCAGTTAGTTTGGCACTGCGCAGGTGAAAAGGCCATTTCATTACCTTCATGGCTGGCACTCCCTAGGAAACATGCTGTTGAGCCGCCTATGAAGATGACTGTTCGAAACAAGATACCCGGAAATGAAACTTGGCAGGATCATGTTACGTATGTTTTCGATGAAGTTTTGGGGAAACTTGCTCCAGATGCAAAGATCGATATTATTGGAGTTGCAGAGGGCAGTCTTGCTGCTGTGCGGTACCTGGCTGAACATTGTAAGAATCTATACCTGCACTCTAAGCTATAAAAAATGGAGTGTTCAAAACTAACGGCGCGTTGGACAGGGTCGACATGGAAGTCTCGCATATCTTCCATGGCACTTGGTAACCCGTTACATGATATGAACCATCTGCATCCCGCTGAATTCGCAGAGTTCGTATCGACTCGTTGCCGCGCTTATTTGATCTCTGACAAAGAGGTAGGTCAGCCTGTGGCGGGAAGATACGAGCATGGCTGCAACTGTTATTCGTCTGGAGAGTCGAAAAACGTCGAATGCATCATCCCTCGGGCCTATGAAAGTATGCTGAAATGGCTTGATGATATGCATGACAAGCCGGAACTGAAGGAGACTGAGGTCTTTGTTCGTGAGGACTTTGAAATTGCGGAACCTGGAGAGCTCAACGATGATAATGGCAATGGTGCTGTGGTAGAGGAGCTCAACTAGACATCGCTACGCAGATGATGAATTGATATGGTACTTTTAGCCGATGGGAAAGGGGGGAGTTGATCTGCTCAATTACTTTATTTCCTATGTCCTGGAAGCGAGCGAATTATGAACCATGAACACGCCTAATACGATGAAAACCGCTATGTATCCCGTTGTGCAATTTAATCACAATGAAAACAATTAAATAAAAAAAATTATCCCGATTAAATAGAAACTGGTGACTAAACTTCTTCCTCGGCGGTAGAAAGATTAGGTGTACAAGCCCAGCTACAGCCTCTTCTCATGAACGGCAAAGGGTAGAACCTCTGTCCTGGCTTCCTTCCGTGCTCTTGTCCACGGGTCTCAGCTGGTTTGCAGTCCCACCATTCAATCCATCTTACTTTATCCATAACATATGACTTGCCGCACACGGAACAGATTTTCTCTCCCGTCTGCCTGACGTCATTCGCAAAGCTAAGCAGCCGAACGATAGGATCTTGATAGCGAGTGTTGCTGACTGAAGGCAGTGATGACGAGAGTGATGATCCAGGAGGGGCCATAATTTCATCATCTTCGATAAAACGTGAAAAGTAAGGAGAACGAGAACATGCTTTCAAGGCCAAATCACGAAGGGATGGGGTATTCGTTGGTATGATCCGCTGTCTGTCCACGGCACGCCCTTCCATATCAAAGTATTCGGGTGCACTGGTAGCAACGTGAATTGGTTTCCACTCCTCCAGGACCTCACTTGATATAGCAGGTGCATTGCTGTTTTCGGATTCGCTAGTATTAGGGTCAAGGGCAATAATTCCACCTGCTTCGGTATTGATATGCCATTTGACTACCTCTGATTGATCCAGACGAAGGAACCGATTTGGATATAAGGTGATGTTCTTGAGCACTCCGTGTTCTTGCATTAAACCCAGAAGCTCCCATGGTAGATGTCGTAACTTATTCCCACCTACGTTCAACTCTTGAAGGAGAGTAAGTTTTCTAATAGCGCCGGGTATTTCCGTGAGCTTGTTCTGCCGAAGGCTGAGAAACCGGATGTTCACTAAGTCAAACACTTCCTTTGGAACATAGGTGAGTAAGTTACGGGTCAAGTACAGCTGGAGGGATGGTTCCAGGGGACTGAATATTTGAGCTGAAGCCCCGTGTTCGAGCACAGTTGGTTGTTTGGTTAACTGTGCCAGAGGAGGAAGGATATGGGGTGGGATTGTGCCCATATCCAGATAACTAGTCGCCCAAATTAGTTGAAAAATCAAAAAAAGAATGGGACGAAACAAAGCCAGGACTCACGAGAGATCAACCCTATCATCTCCTTCATCAAGACAGGTGTTGATAATTTGTCTAGCCTTTGCGTGTGCTGTAGACTCGGTACTCCGGCTCCCCTTTGCGGCTGGGCTTTTACTGCTGCCTTCAGTGGGTCTACCCGCGGTTTCCGGCACCGGAAACCTTCGAGAAGCAGTACCACGAGTTGTGCTGGCAGGACGGCCGGTCGACACTCCCATCTCTTCACAGAACACGGAATCATCCGACCCACAGGTGAAGACGGCAGCAGACTCGTCCCCATCGTCGGTAGTATCGGTACTTCCCAACCAGACACCACTGTCCACGTTCCTCTTACTCTTGAACCCCGTTCTCTTTGTTCGCTTATTCTGTCTGGACTGTAACTCCTTTCCTAGCTTCTGCCCCCACCAAGTCCCTCTATAACGCCTCTTTCGGCCTATTGGACCCTCTGGCAAGCCATCTTCAACATCTTCTCTGGCTGTGGTATCATAATTCTCCAACGCTGACGATTGGAAGTCATCGCTAGAGAAGAGCGGCGGATCACTCGACGGCGTTCCGCTACTCCCTAGAAGCTTGTTCAACGACTTCGACGACGTGGATGAGCCATATGGGAAATGAGGACGAGTCTTCGATGGCTGAGCTGCGACTCTTATCTTGCGGTTGAGCCGGGGCGGCGATGGGAGCGCCGGATCGGAGTCCATTGTTTGGGTGGTAGGTAGGTAGGACAAACCCGTGGTTGACCTCGAGTTATAACCGGACGTCTCTCTAGATCGAACGCATGGGAAGCAAACACGCCCACGATCAAAGCCGACTACACGCCCGTACGTGTCCAGTGAATACTGGGATACGGACACCCGGGCGGGCGTGAGGGAAGTGATATATTTATGTTATCTTCGTCCTCGTCGCGACGACGCGCCTTTTATAAACGTCACCAAAAGGCGCGTGGCACGTGACCCGTTGCCCGACCTGCAAAAGACGGTCTCGACTACGATAAGATGGGCGATCAATCGATGGGCGATAAAGGATAGACGGAGAGTCAAGTACAGTTAGGAGACAGCAGAAGTAGATGAGTGGATGGGTCGACGATGGACGGGAGATGTTTGCTTCTTCTGGTGGGGAGAAGCGAAGACGCTGGCCGAGAGACCTAAGCTGGCGATCACAGGCATCAGGCATGCAATCTTGGAAGACCACAGTTAAAGCTATATTAATTGATAGAATGGGGTGATGTTCGGTTCAAAGCGTTTCGCATTAATAGCTTATACTCAAGGATATGCCTCCTTGGAACCCATCTGGACCTTTGCGACAGGTTTGGTGTCAACAGCCTGTCAACTTGTCTTGGAGGGAGTTTTGGCCATCTAAGTAAGGAGAGCATACGATGTCACGGCCATAGTCGGCATGATGTCTTCTATCATGGTACTCCGTATACACCGGCCTGTTATCCGAGAGAAGCCGGATCGTCTTTATCGACCGGGTTGACATTTGGACGGCGATATCTCCCTCCCACTATAAGGCCCATCGCCATGAAACGAATAGATCAGGCCACCGAGCGCCCCGGCTCCAGTTCTTCGCCCACCAGTTTCGGCTTCCGGCTGTCGCATGCCCTGTGTCTTAAATATGCGTCACATGTAGGAGGGAATGAACGTGCCTTGCATGAGTCCTGCAGCAAGCTATGACAAGAATCCACCTGTCAAGACGTTTTCGCGCTTAGTCGACTGACTAGCACCATGCATGTATCACGGTAGCTAAATATGCAGCATGGGTCGCTGAACCTGGAGACGACAAACATGCACATACCTTGCTCGGCCCGAAGATGTTTGCTACAGCAGTGAAAGAAGAACAAAGGATCCTACTTTCATTTTTTTTCTCGCTTTTTTGTTTTTTTTTATAATATATGTATAGGAGTGTGGCAATATAAGGTGATGGTAAAAAAAGGGGGTATAATATCAAGAAGCGTTATCACATGAGATGATGGAGGTAGACGAGGTAGAAGAAGTTGAAGAAGTGAAGTTGAATGTCAAAATTGTAGTACCAGGACTTAAGACAGACAAGCTGGACCAGGTCGAGGCACTGCTCTCCCCTGAAGAAAGTAGATAGATAAAAGATAAAAGGGGGAAGAGACAAAGGTCGGTGAGGAGATGGTGTTTGCATATGATTGACTTGAGCCAGAGCCAGTATGCTCACTCACGCTAGAAAGAAGTGAAAAATGGTATCAAAAGGGGGTATGTAGAAGAATAGAAGGTCGTCGAAAAGTAAAAAGGAAAAAGGGCCATTCAACTATCCATATAACATAACACGGGTCTGAAAATCGTCGTAAATAACCTCCTGGGCCTTTGAAAGGGGGTCAAGAGAAGAATAATAGGTGAATGAAGTGAGCTTTGTTGAAAAAAAGAAAGAAAATGTCCATAAATCGGCCCAGGAGAGAAAGATAACTGCCGAAGTATTGCGCGCGACAGAAGGTTGAATTCATGCCCAAAGCTTACTCGGCCTATAGAGCAGCGCCAACAAGGAGGGCGACAGAGCCAGCGAGGAGAGCGGAGCCGTAGCTGGCGACCATTGCTGGAGCAGCGTTGAAGGTAGGCTGAGGCGCAGGGTTGCTGCCAGTGGGAGTAGGAACGCTGCCGGTACCAGTGCCGGTGCCCCAGGTCTTGGTCATCATGGAAGATGGGTAGGGAGCAGTGCTGTTGGCACTAACCGGAGGCTTCATGCTAGGAGTAGGCGCGGAGACAGAGTGGATGATGGTCATGGTCACTGTCTGGGTGTAGGTGGAAGTAGAGTAGACAACCCCTTCGGAGGCGCAAAAGGGTGCGAAAAGCACAAGGAGCGCAGAGAGGAAGGTAATAAAGAAGCGCATTTTGGTGGCGTTTGAAATGTAAGATTGAATTGACAAGATGTCGCTGAAGGTAGAACTGAAGAAGCAGCGGTCTTTATAGACGAGCAGAGCAGATGGAAAGTCGAGAAGTCGAAGCTGACTGTTGGGCGCGAACTGCTACAGTGGCTTGTCGCAAGGAGGGAGATGTCGCAGAGTCGCAAGTAAAGAGCAAAAGCAATGCAAAGAGCGTGGGAGCTGTAGAAGCTGAAGACGAAGCCGTGGGAATAAAAAGAGCGTAAAGAGCGACTCTGTCCAAATGAATGACTGGCGATGGATAGAAGAGAGAGAGGAAGAGGGAAGGGAGAAAAAAAGGGTGCGCTGGGGGGGAGGGCGAATATAAAAGAATAAAGGATCTAAATTAGACCAGGGCGCATCGCAAAAATACGAGCAGCCTCTTCGCTCTCCCTCGCATTTTTCACTCCCTTTTCTTTTTCTCTTCCTGCGAGAAAGTCAAAATGCAAAGCTACGTGTGAGCCTCTGGAGCCGCCCGACAGCTTTGTCTGCTCCTTTCGCTCTCATTCCCCTCTTATTGCTTTTTGCTCAGGGAAAGGAGTGATTGGCCTGCCAGATGTGCTGATCTTGATCTCTGCGTTACTCAGGTCCAACGGCCTCGAAGGTTTGTTAGCCAGGGGATGTACCCAGTCTTGCTGTTATTCATAGTTGCCCTATTGACGAGCCAGTGGGGAGGGCGCAATTTCCTCGCAAGATGACCCCCTGAGGTGTTTTTCTTCATTTTTGGCGCCTCCCTTACACTCTCATTCCCCGTAAATCTCGTTTTCGTCTCTGCAGGACGAGTTTCTCTCTGTTTCTTGTCATCTTCCTTGCTGTCAGTCAGCCCGGGTGTGTTGGCAATGTGGGCGCTGGCATGCTTCGTGGCGTCCGCACAGTTGGCTGCTCACCGCAAGGATGACCTCTGGGTTGGCTGATACTGTTATTTACCTGTTAGTTACAGGGTAAGCAAGGGGGCTTGCTTGGTTTCTTACCGAGTATCATATTTTTTTTCTCTCTGTTATAATTCCATGCGGCCTTTCTGGCTGGTTAGGTAACAACATATCCTTGATATCCCCGTCCTCCGTCGCACAAGATCCAAATACCCCGTCCCCGTCTAGAGGCCTCCGCTTTCCATCCAAAGTTGCCCCTTCATGTGAAGAGGAGGGGTATTGCTAGACATTTAATATATGGCTAGCTTCAGAGACTCTTGACTTGCGGGCTGTGACACATCTTCATCTCCAGGGCATTTCGTCAAGCGAAAGCAAGGCCTGACGCCCTCATCCCGGCTTCCAATACAGGGCTGTCGTGTGTTGGATTTACCGCTTTTGGGGGCTGATTATATAAGCGTCAGGCACCAGGCACCAACATGCGGGTCCGCTGACTCATCTTTGTCGGACTTTTATTCTTCCATTTCCATATCAGGGCACGGACCCACTAGGTAGCCCAGGTGTCCAGCTCGTAGATGGGTGTGCGGGATCCATGACAACTATTTCATCTCTTATCTGGAACATACAAGGTTAAGACCTGGACATTGAATAGACGAGCTATCAAGCTGACGCTTTCTACAAGATATAGACGAAAATATCCAGGGAAACGTACATAACCAAAGAATGGAATGCAGTTTTTCAACCATTAACAGTAGGAATGCAGTATTGTTTATCATGTTTATCAAAATTAGTTCGAGTTACACTGTTAATCGGGCTATGAACCCCAATAGGTACTTGTATACCCTTTGTTTGGGCGTCAGACAAGGAGAACTCGTGCGGGTTCTCCTGGGAGGCTGTTGGTGATGCCATCCCTCGCCAAAAAGGCGGCTTCCTCAACACTGCAAACAGGCATACAAACGTTCCCAGGGGCGTGGATATTATTGTCCTAAAATGTTATCGAAATCGTGATGCTTTCGGAAAATAGCTTTTTCCGGTCTGCAGAGCGTCGCAGACGACTCTTATTTTTTGGCCATAATGTATGGCTTATTGAGATCTCTCATTCCTTGGAAGTCATTTCCGGAGGCAGACCAGGCTAGGCAGGGAAGATCATAGTCCTTATGGCGAGGTGCGTTACAAGGGCTTGGTGCAGGCGTATAGTAGTAGTATGCTCCTCAGATATCGAATGAACGGATGAACTGCTCTCAGACGGCAATGTCAAGGGAGAAGTCTATAAGAAGAGGCCGAGAACATACCTTGAGTTGACCGTATTTGACAGCCGCTGTACAATTTGAAGGTTCGTATCTAGCCACATGGCATGACTCCGGACAAGTAGTTGACAGCCTCCGGAGAGGGGGCGTCTCGCATAGGAATGGTAGAAGCGAGAAAGCCCACCAGGGAAGTACAAGGATAAACAGAACCATCATAATCCGAAGTAATTTGCGTATGAATATATAAAGACCATTAGATCTTTAAAGATGGAGATTTCAAGATACGTATGTATGTCAACCCTTTTATATATTCAGAGAACTGATCTGCTCCTTTGGTGCTGAGAGGGCCGCCAGTAAAATCATAGAATAATACCACTATTTCCGAGGGTATCATGGCAACCGTGATTCAAATGAAGCGCACGTCTCTTCTTGCTACATCTGAGCACCCTTCGCCTGTATTCAGGGGCCGGCTTGAGGTCAGGTTAGGTCAGTGATTGGCGTAATATATTTACAGAATACGTCGGCCCGTTGGCTTGCTGAACAGGGATCGGGGATTTCATCCATCCTATTTCATAGCAAAGTGTATTTGGTAACTAGAAATGATATCCAATATCAAACGCTCCAGATGCAGGGCATAGATTCCGAACGACGCTGACTTGCCGTTCAAGTAGGAGCTCGCAGTTGTGGGCTAGAGCGATTTTGGTTAGCGAGCCGCGGCCTGACCCGCTTATTTATGGCATATAATTGGCTGGTTATCAAACAAGCAAATCAAACTCAAAGAAGCGGCGAAGTTAAATTTAGAATACGGCCTAAAAATAAATAATTAGTTTAACCAGAGCAGGAGGACAATTATAGACCACAATTCGTTTGTAGAAGTGTTTGATGTGGAGCTGCCAGGAGCAGGGGAGTTTCAATGTGACATAATGGTTTCGCACGGTCATAAGAGGAAATATGCAGTTGGTACGTAGGTCTCGTTATCGTGTGGGAAGATTAGGGAGACATCAATGCCGTCTATCCATTCTTTAGCAAATGGGTAAACAGGATGACTGTTTTCCTCGAAATTGAGCACCCCTACCACCAGGGGCATAACGGGGGAAAATAGGAAAATAAGCCCAAGTAGCAGCAATAGTGGAATCAGAACCAACTCTGTTAGACTTGAAGTCGGAATAAACGGGAATAAACGGATTCAATGGTTTGACGATTGGTCCAGGGACTAGCAGCGGGCCATTTTATATAAAAACCGTCAAATAATTAAATTCGGAGAAAAAGCTTCGCCAAATTAAGAAATCAAGGGGCTCTTATCAAGAGTGATTGCCAAGGGCAGTCAGTGACGAGCTAGAATAGCACATGGTTTACAGATAAGCAAGTAGTGAAGGGAAATGACCCGGTAATGCAGACATTCATGCATCTGGACACATGATATAGATAGGGACCTAAAATGGGAGAGCAGCAGCCGGTGAGTCTGAATCGAACAAAGAAGAAGTGCTATTGGTAATCACTGCACCTAAAAGAGATCAACCTTACGGACTTGCTTATCACTTTAGATAGTTCAGTGAGCTCCAGTTCATAACACGGCACTCTGTCTTTTAATGAATTGTTTTCCATTCATTTACCCCAGTGTGGAGGAAAGTCGGCATATTCGATATCACTGCCCATTAACTATATTTACAAGGATGTTCACATCTCCCGCTAGTAGAAACCCGATTTCAAGGCATGAATTTGCCGGCCTCTCTTCACCATAATCACGCTCATGGCATGAGCTAGTGAGCGGAGGATGGCAATATTGCCTATATAAAGCATGGGAATTCTTCGCTGCTGGAAGAAGTTTTTCGCAACTTAGTTTTCTTCCTATTCAAATTTTTGTTCATTACCTGCTTCATCTTCGCAACAACTTCAATAATGGTTAACATTCAGTTGATACTTGGAGCCATTATCCTCCTTGGTACGAGGAAGGCTGCCACAGCTGCCCTACCTCCCCATCCTTGCGCTCTCGTTGTAATAGCGGGAAACGGTGATACCTGTCAGTCCTTAACTGCTGAATGGGGAACTGGTATGACCCAGTTTTTGAAGTGGAATCCAGGTGTCAACTGCAATAATGCTCTAGTTGCCGGGAAGACCTATTGTCTGTCTGCAGACGGTTCTCAGCGTGGTCCAACTGCAAACATGAACCCATCTTCCAAAGTTCCAACAACAACTTCGAGAGCAACTCAGACTATGACTTCAAAGGCATCGACAGGTACTCCTGCAGTAACCCTTGTCTCTCGCTCTGGACCACATAGATATATGAGTGGAATCGTCTCAAATTGCGCAGGTTTTCACAAGGTGGAACCAGGTGATACCTGCGAGAGCATCGTTGATAAGTATAATCTCCGCCTCGACGAGTTTTACACTTGGAATCCTGCCGTTGGTAGGAACTGCCAGTCTCTATGGCTGGGATACTATGTCTGTGGCGGTGTCAAGAAAGACTCTCCTTCGCAGCAGTCCCCTTCGCAGCAGTATACCTCGCAGCAGTCTAATACTTCCAAACAAACTCAGCCAAATGTTAACCCCAAGTGTAAGTTCTATATATTTTGTCTGGGAATCTTAGCTTATATGGCTTTTGACTAACATCTGTACCCTAAAGGTAACAATTGGTATCAAGTGGTTCCCGGGGACTACTGTCAGAAGATCGCTGAAAAATTCAACGTCCCCCTTCAGAATTTGTAAGTTGATATAAACCTTTGCCCCTGAAAGGTGTAATTCTGACATGAGGGGAATAGTTACAACTGGAATCCTTCTGTGGGTAGCAACTGCGCCAGCCTCTGGGCAGGGTATAATGTGTGTGTTGGCTCTGCTTAAGTTAAGTGGTTTTTGGTAAGGTGGTAGGTAGTTAGTGGAGGTAGTTAGATTGAGCATCCAACGAAGTTTGATCTTTTTTTCCAGTAAACAGAGTAGCCAGCTTATATGTTATAGTAGTATCAAACGCCCGGCTGTGCGATTATAGTCGCCTGCCAGCCAGAGCAGTCATGTGTGTAAAGGTCAGATTTCTGGAATGGTCCGCTTTTCTTCATCTCCATTGGTGGGTATAGCTAGCTCCTTGGTGGTCTGCGACTCTTAATCAGGATAACACATCAAGTCCAGTATAGTTCCGGAGCTTGCGCACAGAATAATTATATCAAGAGTGTTAAAGAAATCAAGGGGCACTTTACAAGAGTGATTTCCAGGCGCGTGGAATCATAAGCGAACATTGCACATGGGTCACAAAAGAGTAAGCATAGAGAAAGATAATTGAAGGGGACAAGGTATTCATTCGTGCATATGTATGCATGATTCAGGCAAGGATCAAATGCATGTGATATCAAAAAGTGTAGCGCAGGTGTCTATACATATTACCTGTTCCGGAGCCGCCGGAAGGTAATGTACTTTTCAACAGTGGTATTGTTGCGAGCCCATCGTGTTGCTTGGTGTGCGCCTGATGTTCAGGGGGGTATGGTGGCTAGAAAGATCTCGCAACGATGTATCATCTGCCCGGGGAGTGTCTGGGTTGGCAGTTCATATCTTTATTGGTCCTAGCTTCCCGTCTTGTCCATACAAATCGCTGAGACATTGGCTAGTTTCCAGCTTATCCTAGACGCAATTATCTCATTACCAACGGGAAGGTCTTGGTCGTTTAGCGGAGTAAAATCAAGGTGTTGCAGCTCTCCCGTTGCCAGGAAGAAGAACTGATACTGCAGATCCGATCTTGGTAGTTCAGATAAGATTATCGTTGACAATAGGCCGAAGGCCTCGACCAGCCCATAAGTGTGAGCTATAATAGTTCCATATCAAGGCATTCGGCCATTAAAGACCCTGTATCGTATAGTTTCTGGCTAACGGCGGCACCTTTTTCGGTAATATATGCAAATAGAGCTTCTGAGCCAAAGGTATCTCTCCTTGATTGGTTTGGTATTGTCCTTGAGATATTTCAAGGTCGTCAGCTGATAGCCTTTGGAGCGCATGATGCTCGTATTAAACTAGCCACAACGGATGCTAGCATTTGGGCTGGGTATTATATTGGAAGCGCTTAAGCTGAGATATTCTACGGAAGGTAGCTGACGCCTAGCAGCGAAGGGAGATAGTGGTAGTTGATGCTGCGGATAGCTTAAGCATGCATCGACCAAACTACCAAAAATCGACTTTAACATGACTCCACGCGTAACTTGGCTAGCTGATGATTGATATCATGATCAAACTCCATGGGCCACGGTCCGAGAATGGTAAATGATCGCCTTCGTACGTTGAAGTATCAGTATATGAACTGTCAGTCACACTTGTGATGGCTTTCTCCTGACCTGCTTACATCGCTTTGGTCATTGCTTTGTCTGTCAGTGGCATGTATTCATCTCAAGGCTCCACGACCATCTGTTCAACTAGAAATTATCTCGAAGATAAGTGTTTAAAGGTTTGATGGCTTCTCTGTGGGTAGAGAAATACTGGAGGCATCAGCGAGTATGGGGCAGTCACAAGCAACAAGCACATAAATTGGTATCCAAACTTGAAGTGCAGCTCAAGTAGCCTGTATGGGGCACGTTACCAAAGACCAACCGACAAGCCATCAGCCATGAATCAAAATCATAGCCCGTACAAAACTGGTATCCAAGATAGAAGACGGAAGACAAGACGCCGTTTCATTAAATGTCATATATCGCTATTCAACCCTCTCCATGCTGTTGTACAAATTTCGCTCCAAGTAAGATGGAACGGTGTGATCAAAAAAAGATAATACACAGTTTCAGTGCGTTTTTAGTCTCTCCGGGGCTGAGAGCGGTGCTGGAACTGGCCGGGGATAAGCATCGGCCGTCTGTGGGCGGCAGACCACATCTGGTAGGCACCCGGGTGGCCTTCTGTCCTTATAACACTGCCAATCGACATAAAAAAGCTGTCCACCGTTAGTTTCCACCGGTGTGTTTAGGCATCTATGCCATTGGGCAAGACACTGCTTACCCAAATGTCGCTCCCGAACCAGCCATGTATTTGCCTAGGGTGCGCATTATACCGTTTGGACCGGCGCCGTACTGGAAGATCGAGACGGTTCCTGGTGCTGTTAGTTACTGGACTTGGAGCAGAAAGGGAGCCATGGGATGAGCTTACCAATGATGAAGCCCATGATCAGGCCAACAGCTGTAGCCAGTTAGCTTTGCGGGAAGGGTCAGCGGAAGTTGTCCAGGGTAGACTTACATCCGCCCATCATAGCACCCATTTTCACTGCACCGACTGGTTAGCTTTGCTCTCTTTTTCATCGCTCTCTGCTTCAGGCCTGGCTGGAATGCGTACTCTTGTCAAATGTTGATGGCGCCTTCATCTGGCCACCGCCCGACGGCATCACTGGAGGCATCTTGACCTGTCTGTCTGTAGCTTCGCCTGCTTCGTCTGCTTCGTCTTCGTCTCACTTGACCCTTTCCTCTCTGCTCACTTTCAGCTTCCGCCGTCCTTGTTGTAGTTTATATTCGTCTCGTCCTTCACCTTCGCAACGTCTGGGTCTTCTGCCTCTATGTCTGACTAAGCAGCCTCTCATTGGCTATATTAACATCATGTGACTTCCATTCTCGGTCAATCAAGAAAATCCAAAAAAAAACCTCGAAAACTTGAAGCAAAAAAGCGAAGAAAGCGAAGAAGCAAAGAGGAAAAAGAGACGCAAGAGAGCGCGAAAAGGACACCAAGACAGGGTGTTTTTGCAGGGCCAGTCGACTCTGACAGTGAAGGGTGGCGTTGGGTGCTTCAACTCTCGCTCTCTGCCCGGTCTGCGAACGCCATCTCCTGGCTTTTACGGGGGGGTCTGGCGGCCGGTTTTGTGCACAGTTGTTGCTTGCTTCATCCTCCTCCCCATATAACCTGCTACTCTACTGCAAACAAGACAGAAGCCGCCTCAAAAAGAGGACACGCGACTCGCTATAGACCTGGTCCCCTTGCCTATAGACTGCCCGTTGCGTCTGGTATGTGATGTCCCGAGCCGGCACTCGCGTGGTCTAATTAAAGATAAGGTTGGATCTGCCAGCAACAGTGTTATTCACCGTCTGTATTTCTCACGATAGTCACCGTCACCGCATGCGGCCGTCTCCGGCAATCAGCATCACCCCGAATGCTGCTATTCTCGATATAGCCCTACAGCACGCAGCCTAGGTCGAGACTGGTTGATCCAGACCGTACATAATCTTCTTCTTCCCCTTTCCTCCCGTCACGGCTGGCAGAGAACGCATCTCGCTCTCCCTCGCCCTCCCTCTCGCTCTCGCTCTCTCTCTCTATCTCAAGGAAGGAGGCCTGAACCCCCAGAAATAGATACACCCTCTCCATGACTGCTGTTGCGTCGCCACCCAGTGTGCAATCCGCGCCTCGTCTAGGATGGTACCCGACTGGTGACGGTGGACAAGGTTCCCTTTCCTCAATGAGTGCAGACGAGGTCTCGCGAATGTTGATGCCACGCAAAAGTGTTCAACGGTCAAATTCCTCTTCTTCCCTCTCCTCGAACTCATCGACCTCCTCAACCTCGACGGTTACCTCCCAGCTGCCGATACAGGCTCAGAGTAATGGTGTTTCTGTTCCAGCCCAGGGATCCAGTGCAGAGTCTTCTTCCAACGCAACCACCAGAAAGAAACCGTCACGGTACACCTGGTCCAGCTCAAAGGCAGATCCAGTCTCGGGCGTGACCAACACCCGGCCTCAGACGGTGTCTGTTCCTCCATCGGGAGTCTCTGCCTCGTCGGCCATGTCTGCTCTTCACCAGACACCTCCCATGGTCCCCCTGCAGCACATCATGCCACCACAGCAGAATGGAATACGTCCCGGGAGTAGACCGCCCCATGAGCCAGCCGTCGTGCTCTCTCTACTTCCTATAAACGGTACATTTGAACGGAAACAGATCAACGTACCTTACTTCCCTGAGGTTCTGCGTATCGGACGCCAAACGAATGCCAAAACACTTCCCACCCCCGCTAATGGATACTTTGATTCAAAAGTCCTCTCAAGACAACATGCTGAGGTCTGGTCTGACCGAGCTGGAAAGATTTGGATTAGAGACGTAAAGTCATCGAATGGAACCTTTGTCAACGGTCAAAGGTTGTCCCCCGAGAATAGAGACTCTGAACCCCATGAACTGCGAGAGCACGACGTCTTGGAACTCGGTATCGACATTATCAGTGAAGATCAAAAGTCAATTGTCCATCACAAGGTTTCAGCAAAGGTCGAGCATGCAGGCATCCATGGACCTAATATGAACATCTTAGACTTGAATTTTGGTGACATAGATCCTACAACGGGTGGTGGCCTCCTCCCACACCACCTGAGCCAGCCTCTGTCTCATATGCGCGGCCGAGCTGGAAGTGCATCCTCGACTGCAAGTGCAGCAAGTGTACGCTCCGGACAAAGTCTGCCTGGGAACCATATCAACCTCCTCCACCAGCAGAGGCAGATGAACTACTGGTCTTCTCCAATTTCAATTGAACAGGTTGTGAAAAAGCTTACGGTATGTCTTTGCCTTTTATCTTATACTATCACACATTAGTACTAACTTGCTGCTTCACAGTGTGAGATGAAACAGGCAAAGCAGTTGAATCATGACCTTGGCCAAACCTCTGGTTTCCTCAGTACTATATCAAACCCAGAGACGTCCAACAAAGAGCGGGCCAGTCTTCTTAACAATATTGCCGAGAGCCCCGTTGGGACAAAACCACCTGCTCGGCCCAAGCTAAATAAGAACGATTCCATGTCGAGATTCTCCGACCCTCCTGCACCACCCCCACAACAACCTCTTCCCGAGAAGCCTGACGCTCCACCGCGGACATTTTCTACCGACTCACTGCCTAAAATGTCGTTAAGAAGAAATGATACTGAAAAGGCTAAAGCCGCAACTGATATCACCCCGGCCCAGTCAAGCCAGATACTATCTTTAATTGAAGCCCTGACCACCACCAAGAAAGAATTAGACCTGCAGGCTAGCAAAGTCAAGGAGCTTGAGAATATGCTGCGTCGTGAGCAGAGTGCTCGTGAAAGTGCTGAGGAACGTGCTCGAAAATTGGAGAGCCAGCCACCCAGCCAAGTTCAGCTTCCCAATGGTACTCATCCAGGGCCGGATGAGCAGGTCGACGTGGACTTGGGCGTGGCCGAAGAAGAAAGCAAGGCTCTGGACGATTCCACCACCACAGAATCTCCAGAGGGAAAAGACCTAAAGCCGATCACCAACGCCGAGAGCGAGGAGGTGTCTCCCCCTATAGTACCAGAGCCCTCATCCGACGAACTGAAGCGCCGCATCGACACACTGCTGGCTGAGATGGAAGCCGCGAAGAAGCAAATGAACCAGTATAGGGAATCTGCTGAGCGGGCGGAAAAGGAGGCTGCCGAGAGTCGCCAGACCCTCGCAGAAATGATTGAGAAGATCCGACAGGAGAAGGCTCAAGAAAGTGCTACTGCTGCTGCCTCTGCCTCCAAGGGCTCGCTGCGGTCCAGAGGTGTCTTGGAAGCCGAGGTTGAGACCGCCACCGCCGCTCCTCCGGGTGAGGAATCAGCATCCGGCTCATCCACCACCAACATCGACAAGGTCATCGAGAATTGTCGCTCCATCGACCCGGAGAAAATAAGGGAGCTCGAATCTGCGGCTGCGGCTTTCGCAAAGCAGCGGCGGCAGGACTCAGTGTTGCTCGAGCGGTCTGCACCCTATGCCTCTATGATTGGTGTTGTTTTGATCGGAGTCGGGATAATGGCGTACCTAAATGGTTGGCATAAAGTCGAACGATAACCGATTCGTTATGTTGCTTGCTTTCGAATGATCATGATACCCTTCCATTTGTCTTATCGTCATGTTATCGATATATTCTACGACTTATACTCTTTGTTTTATTCATTTCGAACCCCAGCGACCACAGCTTGTTGAGTCGAGCATTGCAAAAGACTTATCTATCTGGCCCATCCGTGAACTCGGCATCCTCCCCCCCGACCGACCCGTTAGACGGATGGAGCGCTTTAATCATCTCTCCCCCGCCCTCTTATCCTATTTATTCTCTCTTCGTTTCTTCTCTTTTCTTTTTTTCTTTTTTTCGTCTACCTACCTGCCAAGTGTTGTGCGCGCTCGATTCTCCTTTGTGTCTCTTAATTTAGCTCCTACCCCCTGTACCTCTATACTGACTTCCTTACCACTGGTTGATGCCAAGTTGCTCCTGGATCAAACGCCAACGGTGTATCCGTTTAACCAGACGCATTAACGACCTTTCTTCCCACTTTTCTCGATATCCCCGGACCCTGCCTGCTACCAGGTTGGCAACTATTTTTTGTTTACTGTCAACGAATTTTCTTGCCTTCTTCCCTTTACTCCAACCTCAACATCACCGCCCCCTTTTTCCTCCTGTACCTCTCTATTTATCCAACTACATTCCTTCCTTTCACCCAGTGTTCCGTTTCCTTTTGATGCCTTTTCCTCTTTTGCTTACTTGCTTCTTTTCCCTTGTTTAATGCCTTTTCTTCTCATCTCTCTTTTTTTTTTTTTTTTTTTGCTTTTTTGCTTTTGCTTTATTACTATGGGCATTTTTGCTGGAAACCCATCATCGAGCCTTTTTTTTTTAACTTTTATTCTCCCCGAAATGCCTTTATTTTGGACCCTCCATTGCCCCTGACGTTTGGTCATGGCTTGGGGGGGAGAGGGGGAGGGCCTTGACTAGAAGGCCTTTCCGTTGCCGTGTAATTATTGATACATGTCAAAGCGTCTCCTGTGAATATTACACCATTACACCTGTACTCATCATCATATAACGAATCTCCTTTTTCCTTCTTGTGAATTTTGAACGAACAGAGTATCTACCTCGGCTATGCTCAAGCGAGATAGTTCCCCGTTTCCCCTGGGCGTACGGGAGCCGACAGAACTAGAACTGCCCTTTGTATTTGAGTATCAGACGCATCAGACACGGTGCTGGGCAGTGATGTCGCACAGCCTTGCATGATAATAATAATAATAATAATACTAATAATAATAATAAAATGATGGGTAAGAGATACTTACTTCCGTCTGTCCGTCCCCTCATATCCCTGACAGCTGAAAATGCCCGAACATGTAAGTAAGTGTGGACACCTTAGCTGGCCCTTCCAAGGCTACTGCCAGGGGCATATTGCCCTACTTGTTGCTGCTCTGGGTTCTGGGCCAGGCCGTCTTTTCCCAGATAGGAGAGGGTACGAACCTGCAAATCCATCGATGTGCCAGAGTATAAGGTAAATCCAACTTTGAACTGCCGTATATCCGTACTCCGTATTCTTCAATTGTATTAGGTAAAAAGATCCCCTCTCCCCTCCCGCATCGTCGCTAAAAGGAGCCAAAGGAGAAGCAGACTTGGTAGCTAGCTGAGGCGTAGAGAAACTAGGCAGCGAGTTAACGCTGTTGTTGATGTTGAGAGAAACGCCAATTCAACCGCGTGATGAGACCTGTAACCTTGTTAGCGATGGCACATAAAAAAAAATAAAACAAAATGTATGATCCTTGCCACCTTATGAAATAATCTCTGTTGATTCGCAAGACGTCAATGTTTCAGCCCTTCCGCGACCAGCCGGGAGAGCCAGCAGCAGCAGCCCCTTCGTCGAGCTGCGGATTTTCACTGCTGTGGTGCCGAATACTTAGCACGTTTGTCAATCACATCATCACTTCAACCCCTGGCAGATTAGCAGGCGCAGCTATAGCTATAACTAAGCACAGCAACCTAACTATATATTATTAGAGACCGTTGCGAGACCGTTTGTTCTCCTTTCCAGCGGGGTTTCCCGCACACAAGGGGGGAGGGGAACGGTAGAGAGATCCATGGCCGGGCGACGAAAATCATAAGGGGATACTCCGTATGCCAACACCCTGCAATAGCAGCGCTTCAATATATCGAAAAGAAAGACGTATCTATATTGGCAGATAAGCCAATCCGACCAGTCTCGTTAAAGTGCCCAGGAATTTATCAAAAAGAAATAATAATAAAAGTAAATCCCAACTACTGAAGCATAAGGGCCGGGGAAGCTAGGGCTGATGGGCCATCCATCAGCTGGATACGGGCAGCGAGAACCACGACGAGGACGACACGATTGTCGCTGGGGGATATCTTGTCATCTGGGCGAATTGCATACGAGAGTGGAGATGGCGTATGGGGAAGGAAAATATGAGAGAAGCAAAAGCAATAGGCTGTTCGTTTGCTGCTGCTCGGAGTTAGACATCGGCTAAGACTTTTTTTTTTTTTTTTGATGTTGTTGTTGTTGGCCGCCGTGGATTGTCCTGGTACTGATCAACGAAGCGGCGTAGCTGTCAGAAAAACGCAATTGCCGAGTAACTAGTTCATGCAGCGAGACAGTTAGGCATCTATTTTCCCGTTGCCCTTGCTCCCGTTCTCTCTTCTGGAAAAAGGATGTCTCGCGTTATCGATGCCGTGTACTCCGTACCGACCCCTCGGCATCATGCCCTGGCACGCAACACTGGGACGTTGATGCCCAGCCAGCCGTCCTCCCTGTCCCTTCTTTCAAATCCAGGCCACGGCTTTGCACACGTTCAATTGCCTGGTCCCAACCGGCCACGGAGGAAGATCTCCCTCTGCCAGGTGTGGATGCTGAAACCCGTTTGACCCTAAAAAGAGACAAACCAGCCCTAGCGACACTACTCTTTAGTGTGAGAGTCGAAGGAACCAGGGGAAAAACACACATCGATCCCGTAAGTAAAAACCCCACAAACTCCGCCAAGTCGGAAGCGAAAACACCCAGAAGAAATGGAGATTGACATGGATGCGCCATATCGATGACTAGGACTGGCTGTCTTGAAATTTCCGCGGTGATGGACGATCTCGCTGGCATCCGAATTATATTGGCTGCGGATTGGACATGCTGTTCGCGCAAGTATCCTCCCTCCCTGCTACCCCCTTTCACCACACCGGCTGCCAGCCCTGCCAGCCCAGCCAGGGAGAAGCAAAAGAAAAGAAAAAAGTAAACGTCAAAGAAGCTTCCGGGCTCGTTGATCCATTACCCTCCCCTTGGCATCAAAAAGGGCCCTTTTTAGTGTTTTTTTCTTTTCTTTTCTTCTTTTTTCTTTCCTTTTCTTTTTCTTCTTTTTTTTTCCCTTTTCCTTTTTGCTTCTTCTGAGGCAGTTATCCTTGTCGATTGGAGGGTTTCCGAGTAGCTAGATGATATATATAAATGTGTATCCTCCACGGCCCTGACGCAAAGGGGAGGGAGGAGGGGGGTGAAAAAGAGGATGGAGAGAGAGAGAGAGAGCATCGGGTCTATTGACATTCCGGTCCAGTTCCATCCGGCCCTGCTTTGCATTTCGAATCGCCTTTCTTTTTTAACTAGCTTTGCCGTCGTTTGTTTCTTATCTGGTAATTTGTTTAGCTTGTAATTGCATATCCATTGCCGTTGCATTATATCTCACCTGTCTCTGGCTCGCTTCATGGTGCCACCAATGGGACCGCCGCGCAATATCCTCGTCCTAGGCGGCGGCATAGCAGGCATAGCGGCCGCCCTTGCACTGTCCAGGGAGCTCTCGCCGAAGGTACCGGGCCTTAAGATCACCATCTTCGAGCTTCACAACGTGCCGTCGACCTCCGGGGGCGCCATCAACCTGAACCCGGCCGCCCAGCGCCATCTCGACCACCTGGGCGTGCTGGAGGAGCTCGACAAGATGGGAGCCGACGGGGGCGTCGAGGTCAAGGCGGTCGAGCTGTTTTCCATCCATTCTGGCCGGCGGCTGGGCCGGGTCGACTTTGCTGGCAAGGACGGCAAAGGATACGGCGGGTATAAGGCGCGGCGCGTGATGCGGATATCGCTGCACCTGGCGATGCTGGCGGCGGCCGAGAAGACCAGCAACATCGAGGTCAAGTTCGGCAAGAAAGTGATAGACGGGATCGAGTCCGGCGAGACGGTGACGATCTTCTTCGAGGACGGCTCGAGTGCCGTTGGCGACCTCGCGCTGGGCTGCGACGGCGTGCACTCGCCCACGCGGATGCGGCTGGTCGACCCGTCGACGCTGTCTGAATACACGGGCGTCTGCTTCATCCAGACGACCATCAAGGCGGACCGCATCACCGCGCCCATCCACTTCGAGACGACGGCGATGAACAGGGCGCGCCACGGCGGCCTGCTGACGACCTACAGCCACAGCACCAAGGAGGACATCTTCGTCGCCGCGCTGGCCGAGGTCGACGCGGCCGAGATATCAGGCGACGCGGGCCCTCGCAGCCGCAATCCCAACAGGCAGCACCGGCGGACGACCTCAGAGCGGCTGCGAGACGAGATCTGCGGCCGCTTCGGCGACTGCGCGATCCCCTGCGTGCGGGAGATCATCGAGAAGTCGACCAACTGGGCGCTGTACCCGGTGTATCATCTGCCGCCGGACAGGAAGTGGCATACAGAACGCACTCTGCTGCTCGGAGACGCTGCTCACGCTGTATGTTTTGCCTCCTTTTCACCCCTTTTCAACAGTTATAACTGAGGTATCTATCATTGCTGACTTGGATATCTTTTAGATGCCTCCGAGAGACGAATCTGCGGCGTACGCCCTGGATGATGCTATTCTCTTCTCCCGCATACTCTCTCTGTACTACCACCAGCCCGTCAAGGACTCCTTTGACATATACGAATCCATGCGCCGGAGCTCCGTCACCAAAGCATACAACTCGTCCAACGCTACCTGGATGGGCAGCAAGAGCAACAGCGGGCGATGGGCCAGCCGCATTGAGGCCTGTCTCACGCCCTGGCAGATCTACAAGGACAAGAAGGCGAGAATCGGTGCTTGGGAATTCGATGCCAGCACATTACCTATCCCTCCGCCACCATAGCCAAGTCTCTTTGAAGTCTATCTATTATCGAGCCTTGCTTTCTTCCCCCTGACCGCAAATGATGACCTTAACGAAGTATCAAATAAAAAAATACCTGCCATGAACTAATCTACACACCAGGAGGATGTTTTTTTTCGACAAACCATATGATGTTATTGATATCCCATTTTGTCATTTTTCTTTTGTTGTCTCCCTCGCATTTACCGGCGTTTATACGGTGTTGACATCCCCCTCCCTCCCTCCCTCCCTTCCTCCCTCCCTCCCTCCCCCTTTTCCTACCTCTCATCCAATACCTCCTTCTCTCTCCTGCTGGGAACGTCGAGAAAACTCCCCTTGCACTGTTCCAGCTGTTTATTTTGATACCCGTGGAGTCGTCCTTGCTATATGGATGACTCCCACTTTCCTTCTTAACCCCCTTTTTTCTGGGATATTTGTTTATTACCTTCTCCTCTGTTATATCTATATTATATCTTCCCTCTGTACCATGTCTGCTCTTCTCTTTGTTATCCTCCTCTCAGTCAATCAATACGTACAGCATACGATAGAGCCCATCGATTAATTAAAAAAAAAAAAATCATATTCATTTGCTCCAAGCCATTACTCTATCTTCCCCTTTTCTTCGTATCCTGGTCTCAAAATGGGACAGCTGAAACAGCTTGCAGGCATCCTGGCACTGGCCTCTCCCGCCTTTGCAGTATTCAGTGTCTACGCACTACATGACCCGGATGCACTCAAAGCATCTCTTGGTGTGACCTCAGGGTGTCTTTCGGCTCTGTATTATACCCTCCCCCTTAAATCCTCAGTGATTATTGCATTGCTCATTTCTCCTATAGAAACTACACCGTCGAGTGTGACGGCCCCAGTGCTGTTAGAGCTACCAAAAATCCAGACAATGACCGTATGTTTGCGCCTTGCTTTGCATCTATATCGGCAGATCCTAACCCTATTGCCTCTAGTAGCCTGGTCTATGGATGACCTGACGACTCTATGCACCGATGGCTGTTCAAAGTCCTTGTCCACCTGGCTCGATGCCGTTGAGCAGAAGTGTGAAGGCGAAGAAGTAACCATCAACGGCCTCGTTGTCGATCCAAAGGCGTTTCCTATCAAATATATATCGGGCTACGACTTGGCCTGTCTGCGAGATAGGTACGGTTCGGCCGTCCATTTTATAGCCGAATTATATGCTAACTGAAGACTAGCAACGACAACTGGTGTTTCTATCAAGCACAGGACTGGGACAGTGGCGTGTTTACAAGGTGACTATGCCCATCTATATATATAACCAAACCTTTCTCTAAGCTGACCAGTTTCTAGCTGGGACAAGAAGCAGCCGGACGCTTGCAACGGTGAAAATCCACCAGCCGATTGTGATAAAAAGGGCTCTGAGGAAGATGTGGACACCCTATACGTGACCAATTCATACGATAAAGAACTGGTATTCTTCGCCTTACTCTATATCAGCTCCCTTTTCGTTATGCTAATCGGCATATCTAGTACTGCAGCGAGTGCTTTATGCTTCTCTGGAGGCAGAGAATCGAGTCCCCTGTTTTCCCCCAGGGTAATCTTCTGGACCATTTCACCAAGCAGTTCAGCAAGCTAGAGGCTGCCTGTTCGACGAAGCTGCCCCTGATAACACCAGCTCCAACCGTGGTGCTGGGGGCCAAAGACACCCTACCGCCAGCCACAGGCTACCATACCGACGAATCGACCGTGTTTAGATATGCTTCGCCTCCGGCACCAACAACTACTGCTGAAGAACCAGCTGCCAAACGTACTGTCGCTCCCAGGGCCATGAAGACATTCTACACTCCCGGTAAGTACCTTGTGCTCTCCTTAAACTAGTTGAAATGATGCTAACTTTTGCTAAGCAACTCCGGACCGGACACCGCAACTAGGTGCAATGGCGCCTTGTGGTAAATATTACAACGTAGTTGCCGGTGACACTGTATGTATTTGCCTGTCATCATCTCTTTTAAGCTACTTTCTGACAAAATATGCTCCACAGTGTGCCTCCATATCCAGAGAATTGTAAGGTCTTTGGCACCTCTTATCAACCCTAAGAAATAGTCATTAACCCCCTGAATAGTGAGGTGACTATGGATGAATTGTTGACATTCAATCCCGAGGTAACTATGCTCCATATGTTTGGATCTGTTATCTACCAATTTTGATTTGGCCCGTAAAAATACCGCCGGCTAACTGCAACATTAATATTGTGTAGCTTCATCCTAACTGCGAGAATCTGTGGGCCAACTTCGCTATATGCGTAGCCCCTGTCTCCCCAAGCCCGATGACAGTCGATGGCAGCTGTGGAGAGAACAATGCCGGCGCGACTTGCGATGGATCGCCATTTGGATCGTAAGTTGTGGAGCCCAACCTTTGGGATAAGCTATTTGCTAGTCAGACCACTAATGCAGCAACTTAATCGGAAATAGATGTGTAAGATCATCCCATTATTATTATTAGCTGAAAGCGTGAGTTTTTACGGAGTAGCTCCTTTTGCTAAACCAGCTCACGCGACAGTGCAACGATGAGGGACGATGTGTGCCTTGTGGGCCCGAAGCCACCGCCGCCCCCGACGCCCCTGACGCCCAAAGCCAGACGGTTCATGACGAAGAGCCGCCAGAAGAGCCGCATATTGAACAGCCACCCAAAGACGTCCCGGTGGGTGATGACGATGATCGCAAGAAAGCAAAACTCCCACTGCCTAGCGGTAAATACCCTCTCCCATCGAACTCCACCATGATCAGCAAGGATGGGTCTTGCAACGAGTATATCAGTTGTGTCGGCTCGCCGTTTGGAGTCTGCTGCAGCACTAGCGGATGGTGTGGCTATGGGAAGCCATGGTGCGGTACGTCGGCACTTTGTCACAACTAACTACTACATCTACTCTGTACTAAGTTATCTCCTTTCTTACGTATTGCAGGTGTCGGAAATTGCGTTTCGGGTCACTGTGACACTGAGGATGAGGCATCCGGAAAACCCCAGTAATGCCGAGCCGACAAAGCGCCCCTTAACGGCTACTTCGTTGCCCCTTAGGCAATATGATGAAAAGAACGCTTTACGTTGAAAGGAAAGACGCTTGGGTATATCAGTTATCAACTATTATTTTGCCGTTGGAGTATGGGGGACTTGCGTTTGTGTGGAAGCTTGGGCGTAGCTTATTATTACATTGTATTTATACATCGAGAGCTGTTGCTGTTCCACGTCTCCGGGCCTTTAGGTCTGTTACCGATGGTGTTCTTTAGTTATAGCATCGTGTTTCCGCTTTGGCATTCACGCAGATAGCAGGATAATAAAGATGATGACAATCGTGACAAAAGGCGGAAACCAATCAGGTCCGGGTCAAGTTGCTATGCAGCTCTTGGAAAACAACAAATAATAATATCACCACTAGATCTCCCCAAATATTTTCGGCTATTCATCGGTATTTACAGACTCAGTATCACATAATCACATAGATTTCATCTCGGTAGCTCCACGTAGGCTGGGGTTGGTTGCAAAGGTCTTCTCCAGTCTCGCGGCCCATAGAGCAGCTCCAACAGTGTTGGTATACGTGAAAAAAAGGGATGCGAAGGGTACCATCTCCAGCACAAAGGCAGCAGCACCGAAGCTATTATTATTATATTATGAGCAAGGATGCCTTTTAGGAGGGTGGTTGGATGCTGCGTTACTCACCTGGCATAAGCACCTCTATTCCTCTCAAGCCACTGGTCCCGTTCCATCGTACCCCACCCCTTTAGATAAAAGTATCTAGCATGTAACATAGGCCCAATCCTAGTTCCCTGGGCACCGATATACATCAATGTCCCCACAACCGGTATGAAATTCAGCGGCAAATACAACAGCGATCTGAACATATTTGACAAGCTCATCGCATTCATCAGCGAACCTCCCCCTTTCTTAATAAAATGCCCCAGACGAGCCATTGGATCAGAAGCAGGTTTCAGTTTACGGTCCTTGGACACCAATTGTGTGTTGCCGCATGAAAGCAGTGTGCCATCAAATAAATTAAGCAAGGTATCTTGGTCGAACACGTAGCCGGATTTCGCGAGGTAGGATATTATAGTTGAACTCTCACTGAGGACTAACAGAGCTGCTGAGAATGGTGCTATAAGTGGACCCGATGTTAGAGCCAGAATGGCTGCTTGGGGTATATATGTGAAGAAGAACATGGCTCCGGTCACGGCGAGGGTCAGTGATAATGTTGGTGCGAGCTTGGACAGCATAGGCTTGTATAGTAACGGGTGGGATAGGAAGTAGGCAATGCCCTATATTTTTTTTGTATTTCAAGTGGTTAACTGCGTTAGTTTGCTTTTCTTCATATGGGACGAAATTGTACGGTATGATCTACCTGGAATGGGTAGATGTATGCGCCAGACCGCAAGCCATCTTTAGCCAGCGCCAGGAAATTGCGCAGCTCCTCTTGGGCCATACGCTTTATTCGCTCCATGATGCTGCGATATAGTGATTAGCCGACAATTCAACGAGACCAGAGCGTGGATGTTGATCTGGCGCTTGATGGCGTAGATGGCGCAGTTATAGCATGCCGTTACAAGTTTGCTTGTTTCTTCCAAGTTTGGGGTTCGAACTTGGCTATGACGACAATATTGGTCACGTGGCACCGTTTATTATATAAGCAAGGTCTCATCATATCAGATGGAAGTCCCAGGCCAGTATCAAGAGAACGAGGAGCACGATGGCTCTCGCAGGAAGAACAGAGTAGACATTCATATACTAGTAGTTATCTGGGGGTAGGTATGGGCATGTACCA
Source organism: Trichophyton schoenleinii (assembly GCA_018357685.1). Lineage (NCBI taxonomy): Eukaryota > Fungi > Ascomycota > Eurotiomycetes > Onygenales > Arthrodermataceae > Trichophyton > Trichophyton schoenleinii. The sequence goes on from WOFF01000001.1 coordinate 6,210,421, forward strand.
AAGGCCGTCTTTGCTTTGGTTACCATGATGCCTTTTCACTTCCACTTCTTCGTTAGGATTGCCCTGTCAAGGGAAAGCAGTCCTGCTGTTTATATTTCAGTTTCAATTTGCTCTCAAAACGCCCAAAGTTCTCGTTGGCCTCCAAGAACTCATAAAAACCAATCGATGCAAGAAGGGGTAGAAGTAGGCTAAGTTGAAAGGGGAAATCGAAATAATGGGATGGAGAGAGTGAAATCATAGGACAGAAAAACAATTCAATGATAGCTCGATGGGGTATAAGTGGAGGCATATGATATACAAAGGAAAGCGAAAAAATTAGGAACTGAGGTGAGAGGAAGGCTGTTGTATCCTAAAGGGACGGGAATGAGAGAGGGGAGAAAGGTGGGTCAGATCAGCGGTTCCGTTGAGTTCGGGTGTGTCGAACTTGGTGCCACATTGAATCGCCGCTTAGGGCAGATAGACTCAAGGACGTAAGCCCTCTCCAGGTGGACCGGTGAGATGCGTTGAGGGCGTCTCCAAGCAAAGCCCCCCGTTCTAACTCAGAGTCGGCGTTTTCATGTTCGGGGATAGGGATGGCGGATGAAGGGAATCCACTGTGATCTTCAACAGCCCTGGCTTGATCAAAGCTGGGTGAAGGGTCCAGGCTGCTGGAAACATAGTCGTTGGAGCCTTGATTTCCGAACGATCGAACAACATCGCCTTTGCATATTGGACACGTGCGTCGCCGAGTTGTCAACCACGGTGTTCTAAAACTCTTTGTTAGTTGGGTTCTCGACGAATATCACATAACAGGGTTTTTTTTTTTTTTTTTTTTTTTTTTTTTTTTTTTTTGAGAAAAGGGAGCACTTACATGCACTCAGCGTGGAACTCGTGCCCGCAAGGTAAGCTCATTACCTTGCTTTGTCCGTCAACATACTCTTCAAGACACACAACACATTCCACTTGTCGGCCAGTGTATTTCCGTCGCCACAGTGTCGATCCGGCGCTGGACTTCTCAGCGCCAGCTGAAAAGTCAGTCATGTTGGGCAAAGAACTTGATGCCGCAGCACTTGCGTTGGTGGAGAAATGAGCTCGAGAGTCTGATCGTGCAAGGAGAGGAGATGAAGGAGATGCAGAGTCCGGCACTGCTGTACGAGGCGGCGTGCTTGAGTTAGAGCCACTGGTAATTGTGTGGTAGGTTCGAACGGGAAGTTGATCAACGATGGCCTTGGGTGCTCTCCATCGTCGCCGACGGATCCTAGAGCGAAGTAGGAGGAGTGCGTAAACGACGGTGAGCGTTATTAGGGGGCTGACTACCAAAACCAAAAGAGTATCAAAGAATGGGCTGGTAGACATGCTGGTCGGGGCTAAGGTAACCCATAAGCCTTCATGTTTCTCTGGCTCCTTGTCCCCATGATGGCCATGGTTGTTATGTGAGCCTCGACCGTTTTGAAAATCTTTGTGTCCGTTTGCGAATACTATGTTCTTGTCATCATCACTCGGTTCTCCCCAGCCAAAGAGGCGCGTCCACCAGTGCCCTTTCTTTCCATTATTTCCGGACCCTGATCTTAAATGTGATGACTGCTTATCAGAGCCACTGGTGCCACCTTTGCCGCCGGTAGATTTGTCTGGATGGGCATACTCTCCACTGCCGGGGGTGATACTCCCACCCTTGAAGCCTTTTGTATCGGAGCTCGAACCGTCCTTGCTGTTTGAATTACCACTCTGACTAGTTGGTTGTGGCTTGCTGGCCGGCGTTGTTGTGGGTTTAACAATAAGGTCAGGATCACGCCAGTCCTGGACTCCGATGAGAAAGTCATCTTCACGATTCTGATGGGGATCCGGTTTGGCCTGCACAGGCGCCGTTCCTTTCTCTTTGTCCAGACGGTTGGAGTCCTGTCCAGACTTAGATGGCGTCTCAGAATCCGGCTTTCGGCTTTGTGAAATCCAGTCGATATTCCCACTGCTTGGCGGTCGCCTACTGTCTTCATGTACCGATTTGTCGTTCCAAAAGTTGAAAAGAGACGAAAAGAATCCTCTATCTGGTTTTGATGTATCCTTGGACTTGGATTGAGTGGCTTTTGTAGATTTCGAGGAAGGGGCAACAATATTAGTTTTTCCAGCATTACTGCTCGCCTTCGTATTCTGTTTACCACTATTGGGCGCTTTTGATTTGTTCCCTGGAGAGTTGGGTCCTTTGCCTTTATCGGCGGGTATAAGTGAGGACAGCAGATGCGCAGTGGTGTGGGAGGTGAAAACAGCCGGAATAGTCACATTTGATGTATCGCCGTGCGCATACATTGTAACGAGGCCTCCACCGCTTTCATTATCGCCAACTATAAGGGCTATTCCTCCTCTGCGCTGGACCCATTTTGTTTTCTCCAAAAAGCCACATCCACCACGGCTTAGTAGAACAATTTTCCCTGAAATCTCTGCAGTCTCCTGTAGCGACTGAATATCGGCATGAGTTGGTTGCTTATTTTTTGTCTTGGCATCGTTAAGACTGGCTGATAGGGAATCTCCCAAGGAGTGATGAAGATGGTCGTCGGTCCCGTCGTTTTTCGTTGGTGAGCCACTATTCTTGCGGTCATCATCGGGTAAAACGGTGCTGGCTCCCTTTTGTATATTTATGGTTGGGTCGTCGCTGACTCCGATGCCTGGTTTGACCTGTGATGTTGTTTTATCCGTAGCAAGACGCCCTCCGGACCCGGACTGCGCAGTCCTATCACCTTCTTGCCACCCGGGAACATCAGAGCATCCCAGTTCCCCTTCAGCTTTTGTCGTTATCCCTCCCTTTTTACTAACATCATCTCCAAAGCCGCTCCCGATCCACAGCTGTCCATCAAGGCCGGAGGATGGCAGCGGAGGCCCAAACGCAGCAGGACGAGCCAGGAAGAAAGTCGAGTTATCATCCGTCAAACTTATAAGCGCGGAAGGCGGAAATAGAGATGAGGGTGCATGGAAGAAGAGGTCTCGTAGGCGGCCGGCTTTGCTGCTGTAGCTCCGTCGGTATTCCGATGTGGCGGCATTTTCTGGGCTTGCAGATTGCCGGACGAGGGTGGTGAAGAAGAGAGGAATAAACACCAGGCAGACAAGGAGTAGGATTAGCTGTGGAGGTCGCATTATTCCAGGCTCCTTACAGACGCCTTTATAAAGGATTCCTGTCGCTTCGTAATAGTAGTAAGGGTCGTGGTGGTGGCAGTGGTGGTGCGGGTGACCCTTTGTGGTCTGATAACTAAGGGGGCAGGCAGCTCAAAAAACAAGTGGATGAGAACCTGGCTTCACCTCGAGGCCAAGCTGGCCACTCGTGAAATGGCGAATCAGCCCACGGCAATGATATCAGGCTTCTCGACGGTTCGTCGTGACGTCGAAAAAGATGGCGGGCCATGAGAGAGCAAAGAAAGCAGACGAAGTCGAGAATAAGAAATGCAGCAAAAGTGCACCGAAGCAAATCGTCATGAGGGCCTTGGCAGTCACATGACAGACGTTAAGCTTTATCGCATTCCAGTTTCTTTTTCTGTGTTTGAACTAACGAAGCAGAGCAAAAGAAAAGGGGAGAGCAAGGAGTCGATGAGATGCAGGCGACGACGCAATTGAGAGGCCATGGTTCTCTTACACATGCAGGCCAGGGTGAAACATATTCAGGCAGCCAGCAACGGCAGCGGCACCTTGTTGAATGATGACACCAACCGAGGCGGTGAAGTATGGGTGTTTATACTGTTATATTGCATACTTAACTACTCCCTACATTCATTCGGTTTGGCTAAATCCCCTCTACAATAATTACCATTCCGTGCTACCCAAGGGGTTAACGATGCTTGTCTAATAATACAGAGTAACGGGTAGCAAGCTACGGCGTGACCGTTAGCAGATGACCACGGCTGGCGGGGGCCTCCGTGCGAGACTGGCCTGACTCTTTGTTGTCAGTTAGTCTGGCTGCAGGCTACGTATCAGGCCAGTTGAATCAGAGCCCAAAAGCCCCGCGGCAGGGAAAATAACCAGGTCGAGGAGCGTCGTCGTTGTTGTTGGCGAAGCTGAGCAGTGAAAGTCGAACCTTACAGGGGCCACTGTGCGAATCATGGCAAAGACTGAACCGCAAAAACAAATATTTCGTAAAGGGTGATTGGTGCGTCCTCTTTTGCCGCGAGCTAGGGAATGCAGAAATCAGATTCGACCCCTGTTAAGTTTCCGGAGGCTGCCCTTCGCGTTGCTCTTTTGAAGCGGAGTTGTGCCTCTCCTGGTCAATATCCTGTGACCCTGGTAATACGCATGTTTGATGACACAATCGTGGCGTAGAAGAGGCGGAAACACGAAGGAAAGCTGCCAGCCACAATAAATCTCAACTCAGGACAAGAATATCAGCTTCCAAATAGCCCTAATAAGGCAACAACGACAATACTGGTGATTATTGTGCGAGAACAGGTCTGTAATCCATAAAATCTCACATATGTGGTGGTAGTGGTGGTGGTGGTACCTTCTGTACACACGGCAAGGTGAAAGGAATTTAATTAGCTTCTAATTCACCATCGTCAGCAGCTTCGTCACACTCGAGGCGCAGTGAAAAGGGTGAGTGGAAAATTTGGTCAAATTTTCCAACTCGCTTAAATAGTTAACTAGCGTTCAAGCTCAGGTACCGGTTAAACTAAGGTTTAGCACTCCGCTGACCATCTTCGGCTTTATTTGGCTCCCAGTAATGCCTCTTTAAACTGTCTCTAAGGACTGTAATGTGAGAGGGATATCAATTCTTGACTCTCAAGGTTTGCACTATCACAGGTGGTACGTACGCCTCCGGACAGCAAAAGGGCTGTTTCCTACTCAGCTCTCTAGTCTCCATGGGCCGCGTCAATTCTTGCCCAGTAGGCTGCTACGCCTGACCTTCAAAATTTATATTCATTTCCAAGGCTAAGGACTAAAAAGTCATTTTACAATAGCGGGAATTGATTGCCGTTACTGCTGTTAGGCGTGGGCTTCTTTCGTGAGACTTGCGATGTCTCTGTTATTGGGCTGCTGCTTACGCCAAGGTAGATATCATAATATATTTACTTCCACTGAGATATTAGAGACGCCCAAAATTAGGGGAAGATGGGCGCGCAACTTGATCAGCCCAGGAACTGCTCCAGGTTCATAATATTAAGGCCTCTCTGATAATACCATTACCTATGGGACGAGAAGCAGAATGAGCAAGAGCATAACAAATGTAATACGGCAGTTAATTGGGTTTCCAAAATAGATAGACATCTCTATTAGTAAGGGCTATAGCAAGCGGTTCCTCAGGCATCTTACCCTGATATAAAAATAGATAAAAATAGATCTACGATCCACTCCAAGGTCAACTATCCTGAAAGGCGACTGAGCTTCAATACCCCGTGAGGATGATCTCTTTACTAACTCATTGGGAAGCTGCATAATACTTGCATCCAGTAACTGATATAGGCACAGATCTTATTACTGCCAGGCCTATATCTATCTACTTATGCCTTGAAGAAGCTAGCCATTTATCTTTCGGAGCTTATCCGCTCGGGATAATCTGTCACGTGACCATTATGTGGCCCCAACCTCAGCCTTATTTCAACCTCGCATCGCAGTTTTGGACAGGAGCAATTGATATTTATTTGAAGTTAACAGAAGAAGAATCTATCATCAGACGAAAAGTACAGCATTTAATCAACCTATATAAGGCTGGTGCTATTATAGCCTAGGTTTGACTTCTGTCTCCTACAGGACTAGAAGGGAATGATTAAAAATAAGGATACCCAGAGAACTCCTGAACCATAGTTTGTCCTGTATTGAAGCTATTATATCCTATATAGTAGTGTGTTTACCACATACGATACCTTCTCTTTGGGATAACCTTTCTTAAGGCTGTATTACAGCAAGCGCTTTTCTATGGATCTATAGCGTCTTATGTCTGCTATAGCTTCTAGCTGCTGTTAATATGCTATCAAGGTGGGATGGCTGTCTATATCTTTCAATACCCTATACTGTATACACCTATGTTTATCTATGTATCTCTTATCCTTCTTTCATCTGCCAGCTGCTTCCTCTACTGGCTTTTGGTCTTATCCTCTTCTCATCCTCATCTTCCCCGGACACGTGACTGGGATGTCCTTCTTTCTATTTTGGGAAGGGAAGAAGAAGAAGAAGATGGCCCGTGCATTTAGCTATCCTCTTCTTGTTTTCTCCTTCTGATTCACTTCTTCTTCACTCCCTGTTATACCCTTTGTCAACTTCACTCTTTGACTGGACATCTGGATATCTCCCTGATATTCACGACGTGCCCTCCTATCAGACTGCTGATGGCTATAAAAGAAGACACTGTAAGTATTGCTGAGGGTTCCACTTTGTTATTCTTGATAATTTGGGTTGGAGTCAGTCTTGCTTTAGGACATAGGCAGAGCTAGGCACAAGAAGAGACGAATATTCATGCTGGTACCAACACTAAATCTATGTGTTTAGGCTAGCGGTGATAAAAAGAGAGACAGATATTACCCCAGACTTTGACTTACTTTTGCCGGCAATTACCGACATTAAGGCGAAAAGACAGAATAGCAGACATGAATCCGTACAGACTTGGCCAGTCTTCAGGGAATAGGGAACCCGAGAGCACAAACACTATCCCTTTCCCTCCTTTTCCATATGATATGCCAGAGGAGGCAGAGAGCTTTAATCCAATGCCAACACAACTACAAGGGCCTCCACCTCAGTATACTGGATCCCATGGCAGATTAGCTGGCTATCATGGAGAAGCTGCTAAGTATGCTTCTGTGATCAGGGATAAACTAGGCTCTGATCCTTTAGTTACTCATACTCACACTCACCATTATTCTTACATGGAGAATAATTTCAGACCCCAGCCACCAATTACTTATGATGCAGCTTCACGCCTTGCGCTTGCTAATCCTGCTACTAACAACTCCTATGTTCATTCCCAACCCATAGGACAAGCAGAGAGTGTCACTGCTGGTGTAGCTAGATCACCTGAAGGCTTCTCTCACTACCACCAACACGAACGCGGTCGTCCATTTTACCGAGGTGCGCCATCTTTCCGTCTTCGTTCTCAAGGGCGAGAACGGAGTCAGCCAGCATACCAACATTCAAGTCGTATCAACCGCGAGCTTCGAGAGACCGGCCAGCTACCGTCCACGCGCCCCAGCTCACTTGCAACATTAGCTGCTCTTAAGCCAAACCTTACAACCACACAGGGGAGTGCCAGTTTCGGGGTTGATAATACTGCAGAAATGGAGTTTTATTACAACAACCATGGGATTCCGGGAGCGAGATCGAATTCTAGGATGGTTACTGCGATCAACCCAGCGCTGACAGCTCATCCGCTGCAGAATATGGCTACAATGGAGACAGTGGGCCATCATGGACACACGACTGAGCTTCCTGTTCACTTCAATCCTCATCACCATAGCCCTCATCGTGCTCGTCACGTTGGACAACACAGCTTTTCTATCGATCCAGGCTCTTCACATTACACACCTCCAGCATTTGCTCCTCCATCTATGCCACGTTCAATTCCGCAGGTTAATTTCGCGAAGCACGCAAAACATGCAACATTATCAGCTCCCACAACCTCGGTGGCAACTCCTACCTCCAAGACGAGACCTACAACCCCAACGGGGCCGTTCATCCCAAGGCCTGATAACGTCAGCCCTTCGAAACAGGAGGAAAAATTCCACGTTCAGAAGGCGATGCTGGAACGCTTAGGAGATACATCAGTCGCCGATGCACTTGACATCGACTTTTCGAGACTCACCATTAACCAAGCCGACCATTACCTTGACCTTATCGGCGCTCCCTCTAGGCCAAAGCCAGAAGCGGCTCCTGTTCGGAATGTGGTTGCCGGAGAGGGAGAGTTGATGGTACCTAAGCAGACTCCTCAAAGTTTGCCCCCGGAGAAGTCTATGACGGCATCTTTAAGTCCCCACGACAGTCGACTTCAACAACGTACTTTGCCCAGCCCTTCCTCTCAAAATTATTCCAACGATCTCGAAAGGGGAGCCGCCTTAGCAGCACAATATAGTATCCCGGGTTTAGCTATTACACGTCTTGCAAAATTTCGCCAGGAGCGTGAAGCCGCTATGGCTCAAGGGGAAGAGTCTCCACAAATTGCGGCTGGGTCTCGGGCTCCATCGCCTACTTCTACCAAAGCTATTCCCTCAGCTACTCCATGTCCAAGCGAAGGAAAGTACAACACTGCTACGCAGCAACCAGGTATCCGTCGGAATTTCCCGCCTCCCGGCTTAACTCGCCCTCGTTTTACCAATTACGCTGGTGATCCTGTGGGGGTTTACCGTCCCGTTCCATGGACTGTGGATACACTTGAAGAAGCTGAAAGGAAGGCCAAGAAGGCGGAGACTGTTACCACCTCAGAAGCTGGCAAGCAACCTCCTGTTCTACCACACACAAACACCCTACAGAAAAGCCCTATCGGTAGCAAACGCCGCTCTATGCTACTAGCTCAGGAACGAAATTCTCGTGTCAGTGAAACTCTCAAATGGTATCGTGCAGATTACCGTTAGAATGAGGGCCTCCGGGAACGCTTGGATACTATAATGAAGGAAAACTTGCAAACCCACGATAATGCACAGGAACCTATCACGGTTCCAAAAGAGATCTATGAGTCCGCTGAGCAAAACACTGTTTTGCTTGCCCAGGCTATCGTTAATCTCCAATCTTACCTTGAAGGAAGCCCCAAAGAGCAGTTCAGGAACTTCGCTCAATATGGACCAGTTCCCGATGAATGCTGCGAACATTCCAAAGACGGAAACTTTAGCCTTTTTGATGTCCAGCCGGGCCCGTTTAGAGGGTCAGAGACGAGAAACTAAGGAGAAACATACACATGGGACTGATTATGAATTCCCCTCTCCCTTTCCCTGTTTTCCTTCTTCCGCACAAGTACCCTGAAATGTGATATTAAAAAAAAAAAAAAAGGTCCCAAGATGGTAACATGACAACTTCTTGCCGGATATTTGGTTTCTCACTCCAATATGCATATGCTGCCCTTGGAATGGAAGAGAATTACGAACGGTTTTGAGCCTGCAACCGTAAGGAAGCATCTAATTTCAAAAATCAGTAGTTAAATTATTAATTGAAATGATAAGTTCATCTTCCGTTTAAAATAAATACATGTTTAGAACGGGTTCGAAGAGTACAGCGAGTATATCCCTAACCAGTGGGTTGGTATCACGAGTTCATACTTAGGGGTAAAGGAAAGGTAGAAAAAAGGAGTAATATAACTACTGAGAAAGAGCGCAGAGATAAGAGGAGCATTAACCCCATTATCCTGAAAAATGTTCCAACTCCTAACCTCTTTCCACTAAGAGAATCCATGCTCGTGAGCCATTCATCATATTAAGGAAAAGCAAAAGGAGAAAGCCAAGAGAGGGCAAGTTGTTAAAGGTGCAGGTTGGGTAGAAAGCAGAAGGCTCAAAATGATAGGTTGAAACTAAAGGTTGCGTATCCAGAGAATAGAATAGAAGAAAGCCTATCGACGGTGTAAAGTGGTTGTAGAAAAGGAAATAAATGGATATGTGTGGGGTTCTATTTATTGGTGGGCGGAAGAATGAGAAGATCCCATTAGCATGATACCAGGTTGATGTGGTTGTCATTTAGAGTCGAGCAAGCCAGGAGCATTTTATGAGGGTGGAATACAGTGCTGACAACTGGGGAGGATCGGGTATGGTGCAAAAAGCTGCTATGAGGTTCGAAGGTAGATAGATGAGTGCCGTCAACATTGAATGTCTTGACTTCACGGCGATTGGTTCCGCTAATGAGGAATATGTTAGTTTAGCTCCAAAGAGATTGAAGAGATAGTGAAACAGGGGCAGACATACATGGTGAAAATTGGGGCATGTTCATGGACACCTAAGGTACGCAGGGTATCTTTGGTTGCCTGCGTTGATTCGATTGAGCGATCCATTCTTAGATCCCAGAGTCGGACTTCACCATTGCGGCTACCGGAGACTAATTCTCTGACTCCGCCTCGTTGCATGTGTACGTTGGTAATCCACTGTTTGTGTTCTCTCCAAACCTTAACCATTGCGGTGGTTGGTTTCAAACGCTGGTCGAAAACACGGACTGCACCGTCGCCAAATCCTGCAACAAAGATGTTGCCTGCTACTTGGTCGGAAGTCAGGGACGTAATGCATGATCCGGAACGAGCAGATATATCCTAGATCTGACTGTTAGCTATGACAAGGACAATAGGTTGGAGAGTGGAATCGTACTGTTGTGCAAACTTCAGTGGCCGCGTTCCATACTCGGATAACCTTCACATCACCCGCTACTAGCGCTTTGCCTTGGCCTTGTTGCCACTCAAGGACGAGTCCGGCATTTTTATTGCTGGGTATCAACTCAGGCAGGGCACGGAACGCTGTGAGAACCTTGACATCTTTACTCGATTCGTAGCTGCGGAATAGTTTTAATACACCGTCAGAGGAGCCTGTCATTAAAAGAGCTTGGTCATCTTCGTTAATGAAACGGACTTCATTAATTTTTGACCCTAGAGGGTTCCCATTCGAGAATCGATTAAGATATGTATTTGATTGCCAATCCCAGATGCTACATCAGTTAGCAATTATGAATGATGCATAGAGAAACAGCAAAAAAGCTTACCATATTGTGTCCCTATCGTCAGCCACTGCAAGATGGTCCTCGAATTGGTGGAAACACATCTTCATTGGCTGAGTGGAGTTGTTTATGAGAGAAACTGAGTTATCCCAGCGAGAGCTGCCGGCTCTAGTCTTCATTGGCTGCGTTTCAACAATGATTCTTTCATTCCTGCCTCGTCGCCAGAGGCGTTCATTATAGTCTGAACTACCGGGCTCATCCGGTTCGTTAGGTTTCATTTGGGGCTCTCGGAAATACTATAATGAAGATGTTAGTTAGTAACTCCTATGACTCAGGTGAATTATAGTAATGCATACCTCTGTCGACCAGTCTAAGAACTGACTAACTAACGGAATGACAGGTTCTTCTTTCACATCTCTAAGTTTAAATCCTCTAGAAGATGGGGTAGGTGCTTGTTGATATGATCTAGCAGAGGCACGCTGGTCATTGACCTCTGGAGGCCTAGTCCACTCAGCAGGTGCGCGACCTCTAGGCGTAACCGTAACACGGCCCTTCGGCACTTGGGGTTTAGCGAACGTAGTGGAGTTGGGGGAGCCTGGAGGCTGGGGACTATTCGATGAAGAGCCAAATGCCATATTTTTAAGGGATGCAGCGACACTAGCTGTCCTTCTTAAGCTTAGGGAGAGATATCCTTCTGGCTTGGGTGCTTGTTGGCTCGGAGGGGTCTTGGGTCTAGCGTTATCAATGGATTCCTGCTGCTGTGTTTTCTTTGATTGAGCGCGGGTATATAATTCAAGAATGTCCTCCCTTGCTTTCCTAGCCAAAGCACCGAGGGGTGATTCTAGAAGAGATTTGTGGACATAGTCAACGATTATGCCGCCGTCCTGCGCGACGTCTGGATGGGGATCGACAGATAGGATAAGAACCAGCTTCCAAATTGAACCGATCACAGTACCGTTAGAAACACCATTCTCAGATGGCTGAGGAGGGGACATTAGCGGGGATCCGGCGGGTTGGGTTGTTAGGACTTGCTTCTCCTCCAGTAGCTGCTCATATGCTGCAACTATAAATTTGTTTTGGTATCTCTTGACAAATGTTGATACGAAAACCAGGAATTCCTTTCGCACAAGAACGCTCCCATCAGAGCCCATTGGGAGTACTGCCATGGCAAGATACTCTTCGATCTGGGCTACTTGATCGGTAAGGTCTGGAATGCCAATGAAGCTGGTGAGAGCATGGAGCATTGCTGCTCTAACTTCTGGAACAGGATCGGCTGCAAGTTCGCAGAGCTTGGGTGGCGCAGAAGCACGAATACCCATCCATTTTGCCTCTGGAAAGTCATTCCACAACATGCTGAGGCATAAGCATGACCATTGTCGTAGTAAGGGGTTTTCAGTATCCAATAGGTGAGTCAGACATGCCTCAATTAGTTCTGGGGACAAACAAACGTGTTGTCCTTGAGGGTACTGCTTGCAGAAAATAGCAACGATAAATGCACACATGGCTCTGTGATCACTGACATTTGCAACGGGGATGGGAGAATTAGGGTGGAGTATGGTAATAAAGTAATGAATGCCGTTGTCTTTCAGGAGATCATTCTGTACCGTATGATCAACTGCCATTATCCTAGCCCAGATGAAGACCATGACAGGCTTAAGTTCCTGGGCAGCACTTTGGAGTAGTTTGACAACATAAGGGAATATACCAATGCTAAGAGCGAGGTGAACAGCCCATGGGCCGAGATCAAGGAACCCACTCAGGAGAATCAATGCCCGTAACCGGTGAGCTTGGCTGAGCAAAACCTGGAGAACAATAGGGAGTTGATCTGGCGGGTTCTTTTCTGTGGGCCCGGAAGAGAGGTACACCTCAAACGCCGTAAGTTGCTCGGCAAAGAATGGGGAATGCTGGTATTCGTAATGTCTAGTGCCTTCTTCTTGTTCAATGAGAGCTGGAAGTTGTGCCAGGACCATTTCAACAGCCAAATCCCAGCTTTGCCACAACGGGTGAGTATGGGTAATGGGCAGTTTCGGTGAAGAAATGGGATGACATTCGTGAGTTCTCATGATACGTTCGCTAAGAAGGAAATTCCGGAATAAAGCAGCAACCATGAGGTCTTGTCGGAAGAGCTTCTTGAATAAAGGGCGAGGAAGGGTGTTCCAAGCAATGGTATCTGTAATTGCCGTGAATATCCAATTAAGCTCGCCCAACGGACTTCTTCTATCCTGTAGACGTCCCGGAACCCTGAATTCATCCACAGAAAGACTTGTTTGCAGTGGGTTTTGAAGCACAAAGTACCTCAGGGCTATCTCGATAGGGGTGGTAAGACAACAGGTGAATAGATCTGCGGGGAGGTCAGGGTTTGTTGGCAAGGTTTCGTTTTTCTCACAAGCAGCAAGGAGAATGCAATCGCCGTAATTTTGGAGGGATGCAATAGGATCTCTCTTGCGAGCTTCCGCATTTTCCTTTTCATGCTTTTCGAGAAAGGCATGGAAGTTCTGAACAATGTTACCCGCATGAGAAACATCGAATACAAACAAGCTGGGACCAGCAAGCCATGTCTGCAGGTCGTAGAGGGAGACAGGGATATATTGGGTGTAGTTCTTGTTGAATACCCAGATTTCGCCAGAAGGTGTGGGCAGCGGTACTCCGTGGCCGTTGTAATGAAAGAGAACTCTTTCATCTTTTGCATTCCGTCGGAGAGAAATACAGAATTTCTTCGTTTCCTCCACCGAGGGGTCTAAGTATTGCTTGTATCGTGTGCGCAGACTGAGTGTTTCGTACTGCTCCTGTAGCTTCTTTCCAATCTGCTCCATAACCTTATTCTGCGCTCCGGCCGTGGAAGTCGGATCTACCCAGCATTCGAGTTTCGCTGAGGGGTTTGTTTTGACTACATCTGGTGGATCTACTCCGATGTTGAGGCAGATAGCAAGTGCAGCGGAGACAGTCTTCAGTCTATCTCTCATGCGCCAATCCTGACTTCTCCAGACCTCGTCCGGTTGTTTCGGGATACCATTGGTATCGTGCCGTTTCTCAGTAAAATACATGTAAAAGTTCTGTAGAGTGATCATTGTCAGCACAAGGAGCTACAAAACAAAGAAACAAGGCTGGGGCTCAACTTACAGAGTTCAAAATCTTCAAGTATTCACTGGAGGTGTATTCCTCCTGCCAGCCATGGCGGAGCTGCACATCTTCTTCCTCACCTCCTAAAGCCCTAACATCCGGACCAAGGTCATGCCAATGTTCACTTTTTGCCCGAATCATTGCAGGCTTCCTCCTGTTGCCGTTGATATTAGGTCTCGAGCGCGGCCTCGACTCGTTCGCAGAGGAATGTGAGTCTTGTCCAGCGTCATCAATTGACCTCGAGCTACTAGGGAACTGTACGGCGCCACTGGTGGCTGATCTATGGTGACCTCCGCTGCTAGACGTAGACGGCTGGATACTCGGATTGGAAGCTTGCGGGTCAGCGGTAGCCTCGAAAGACACTCGGACCGTCTTGCTCTGGCCTGAGCCAGGGGTTCTCTCTATCTCCTGCGTCATACTGTAGCGCGGGTGAGAAGGCGCATTTCGGCTCATATCAAATTCGGCTGTTCGGTGGTGGGCGAGGGTATTGTATCTAGAGGTGCACCCGTTAGTATTGCGTCAGAGCATGAGCTTTCAAAATGACAGCTGATGCTTTTGTGTTTTCCAGATAGGCAAGCAAAGGGTCATGACGCCGACACCATAGAGCTGTGCTACTGGGATGCCCAACCAGCTAATATGGGGGGGGGAACTTACTTGAAGTGAAGCGCCCAAGACCTGCCAGTTGACGTTGCAGCGTCTAGTGGAGAAGTGTGCGAATCGAAGCTCTCCAGAGCATGTCAGAGATAGGAATCACAGCATCCACCGCTCCTAACTCATCTCAGGCCTTGATATCGAAGCAGCCCGCTGCATGTCTCGCTCTCCTCGACGGCTTCTTGTCTTTCCTTTCTTGTTCAAATATCAAAAGATTCACTTGAAGGTCGACATAAAAGGCCGAAGCCGCTTTGGGAAAGTTCCGACGGATCATCAATAATCCGTGATTAGCACGTGAGCCTGCTTAGTAATGTGTAACATGCAGTCGTTGGAGGCTGAAAGGAGCTGGCAAAGAAGATAAAAAAGTTGATAGACGACGGCGAGGGATGGCGAGGACGACATTGGCGGCAGATTCATATGTTAGGATGGAGGTAGATGGCGTCGGTGCAGCTAACCGAACATGCATTCTTTGATATAGATGTAGACTAAAGAGCTGAGTTCTATTTGCTAGCTCGCGGTTCTAGCTTTCTGACAGTAGGAGTAACAACCAGGAAGGGAGGACCTTACCTTAGTTCGATTAATGCAGGAAGAGTCCTCTCTCTCGTATCAATTTGGTCAAATAATCAAGTCTTCAACCCTTGAGCACTCCACTTCCTCGCATGTCAACAAGTGGAAACACCGTGAGCTTCGTGTGATTCCCTACCAATCGCCTGGCCTGTAGCCTCGCAAAAACCACGCGGACAAGGGCTTTGAGCTTTGCGAAGGAAGCGCCGGCCAGCATCATTTTACCTTAAATATACGAAGACTTCTTCTCATACGATGTCTTGCTGTGAAAATTCGCCATCATCGTCTTCCAGCGAGACCAAACAGTCTCCGTCTCCAGGCCAGAAAGAAGATTCTCGGCCTCAGGGAGTTCTAGCCAGCTTGTCTCCAGTCTTCTTTGCCCTGCTTCACAGTTCTTGCTGCTGGCTTCCAGTGAGTTCTCTAGACGGTATATCTAGTTGTTCTACCAAAGCTAACCGCTGCCTTCTACTCTGCAGGTTGTCCTTGACTTCCTATCAATTGGAACTGCGTCAGTGAGCATCTTCGAGCGCTTTCGCCCTGCCTTCCTGCTCTTCACTCTCCTCACGCTTGGGTGGAGTGTATACCGTAACGGATTTGATAGTCGCAATCTTCGTCGAATAGCCGTGTCTGGCATATTCTTGCTGTGGCCTCATATATCTAGCTTGCTTAAGCAGCCACAATCTCACGCTGAGGGACATCAGAGCTGCCATTGAGGGAAGAGACTTATACAAAAGACCAAAAATACCTACGGATACCCTCGTAAAACATGTCGTTTTGCGTGGCACGGGCTACAAGAGTGCCATGGACCAGCCAGCTTCCCAGGGTTACTTCATTCTCCCACAAATTCCGCTATGCTATATCTGCTTCACTCACGACGATACGACCTGCACACCATTGCGCAAAGTCCCAAAAGTCTGACGAGCCCATATTGTCCCTGGGATTCTGGAGTTCAAAGCCGACTTGGAAGCGGGCTGGTGTCAACACGTTCCGGTGCCTGATCGGGTGCAGCTTAGGTGACTTTTCTGCCATGTGGTTCCTGCAGTCATGCTATCCCGGCATTGGAACCGGTCTCATCATGGGAATAGCAAGTACGTCATGGCCCTGGCTGTTCCTTTTTGTATGCAACATGCCCATGCTAACATAACCGGTGCAGTGGCCTCGGGACTGACATCGTCCATGCTCCTGGAGACTGTGCTACTGCGATTAGGCCGCGACCAGCTGTCATGGAAAGCTGCAGCCAAAACGGCGGCGGGCATGAGCCTTGTGTCGATGCTGGGGATGGAGACCGTGCAGAACCTGGTGGACTACCACTTGACCAGTGGCGTGGTTGCGTTTGACGACCCATCCTTCTGGCTGGCTGCAGCTGCATCTGCCGGCGCCGGGTTCCTCGCACCCCTCCCGTACAATTACACTCGACTGCGGAAGTACGGGAAGGCGTGTCATTGACGAGGACCTTTTTCCTCGCTGCCCTCGATGCGGCTGGAGTGGCTATAATAGGAGCCCCGTTATTGCTCTGATAAGCTTTGCGTCAGGCATCTCTTGTTTCTCCTGCTCTGCCCAGCGGCCTGCAACTCTGCGCGTAGCTCCAGCCCCCGGCCCTCTTCCTTGATGGACACTCACTTCTTCCCCTCCCCGTGTCCCGTGTACATAGCATCTATCATCTAGCAATCCAGCTACTTACATAGAACTGCCAACCTAGCGTCCCTCCTCCCTGCCTAACGTCCCTAATCTTATCCTACATAACTCTCCCGCCCGCCCGGCACCTTTATACCGGATTAACCTTTCTGCGCTTAATCAGATCGCGGCCCCTGACTAAGCGCCGCTGACTAACCCGATTCGTCGACCCCCTGACGAGCTTCCTTCGCCGTCTTTTTTCTGGCAGCGAAAAAAAGGCGAGCAGAGAAAACGACAGCGAGGCCGAACTTCACTTCTTCATCTCCTTCACGCCCGCATCCTCGTCTTCCCTCCGCTGCGCCCAGGTCCTCACGGTCAAGGACGCTGCGAAAGAGCCTCTCGCCCGCCCGCCGCCGCCGCCCTCTCCCTGCCCGCGGACTGCCTCGCCCTGTCGTCAGCGTCAGCTCCCAATGCTTATTTCGTCTAGTACTACGATTCTGCAGCCGATCGCGCGCGCTCGATGAATGTTTGGGTCAGGAACACCCACAAGAATCCCTTGGAACGACCGGCCGCTTAGCCACTCCTTCACTCGCACACTGCCGGCACACGACGACGTCTATACAACCTGTCCGATCGCTTCTCCAATTCAATTCTAGTTCTCTCTTGTTCCGTTGGTAATTCGGGCTCGCCCTGGCTAGTGAACGGGCGTCAGGACGGCATCCTCGATTCGATCCAAACGGCGATTTCCTGCCCGTCAGGGGCCCTTTTTAACGCATTTTTAACGACCTCCTTCGTTTCATTGTTGCCGTGGATGTCTATACCTTGCGTTCTCGATATTTGAACAAAAATTATCCTTTTTTTTTTTGTTTTCTTTTTTTCTTTTCTTTTCTTTTCTATCCCTGTTCGAAACCGATTATCTGGGACGACGACGGACGACCCTTTGCCTGTTTCTTTCTTCTCTTCCTCTCCCTCCCTCCCTTCCTCCCTCCCTCTCTTTACCTTCGAACCGTAGTCTCTCTGCCGGGGAGAGGCTTGACGCTCGTTTAGACTCGATCGTTGAAGATGTCATTTTTTTTCAAGTCGTCGAAAAAGAACCAGCATCAAAATCAAAGCCAGGCCCAGAGCCATGCTCTGAACCATAATAACCCGCCCGCTCCCTCTGGGGCTGCGACGAGGAATATCCATACATCTGAAGGGACGGGCTCGGTTCCAACGTCCGGCCTGTCCAGTTCGCTAAATGTTATCCGAGAGATGGAGAAAGATGTCGAGCCAGTTCAGCAGTTTGGGCCAAGCACCGGCCCCATACCCGCTCCTGGTCAAGTAAACTCTCCATCAGCCGGCCCAGTTCAACCACCCAATGTACGCAGAGATCGGGCGGATTCAGAGCCAAAGGTTCGTTTACCAGCTTCAATTAATGACTTAATTTTTTTTTTCCTTTTTCTTTTTGCGCTCGATTGAGTGTCTAATGCTTATTTGTATAGGCACTACGCAGCCAGCCTGTGAATGGTGTCCAGGCACCTTCTGCTCCTAATCATGCTCTCTACCCTTGGTCGCAACGACGCATGAACTTCCCTTCGCCGCAACTCACGCCTTTCCCTCGATATGGGGCCGCTATCAACGCCATTGCCTCTGCTGAGGGTGATATATACTTGATGGGTGGTCTGGTAGACGGTTCAACTGTCAAGGGTGATCTATGGATGATAGAAAACAGTGGGAACAATTCCACCTGCTTTCCCATCTCACCCGTCACCGAAGGGCCAGGCCCTAGAGTTGGACATGCTAGTTTACTGGTTGGAAATGCTTTGATTGTTTACGGAGGTGATACGAAGATCCATGATAATGATACCCTTGATGATACCTTGTATTTCCTCAACACTTGTGAGTGCAATCAAGCTGCTCTACCGTGTTTATGGACCGTAGGCTTGGAGTGCTAATTGATTGTTTTACAGCTTCTCGACAATGGTCTTGCGCCGCCTCCCCTGGCCCTCGTCCGCCTGGAAGATATGGACATTCATTGAATCTGCTTGGGTCAAAGATCTATGTCTTTGGTGGTCAGGTGGAGGGTTTCTTCTTTAATGACTTACTTGCTTTCGATCTCAACGCCATGAACAATCCTGGGAATAAGTGGGAGTTCCTTCTTAGAAACAGCCATGACGATGGTCCTCCCGTTGGGCAGGTTCCTCCTGCGCGAACTAACCACACAATGGTTACTTTCAATGACAAACTTTACCTGTATGTCATCATCTTTTGCTCTGCATATTTAATAACCGCCATGCTAACAAGAACAATAGATTTGGAGGCACTAATGGAGTCCAATGGTTCAACGATGTCTGGGCGTATGATCCCAGAGGAAACTCCTGGACGCAAATTGACTATGTTGGGTTTACTCCAACTCCGAGAGAAGGCCATGCCGCTACCCTAGTCGGTGATGTGATGTACGTTTTTGGTGGACGAACAGAGGAAGGTGTTGATCTTGGAGACTTAATTGCATTCCGCATCTCCATCCGACGATGGTATTCTTTCCACAACATGGGCCCTGCACCATCCCCTAGATCAGGCCACAGCATGACCACCCTTGGGAAAAACATTATTGTTCTTGCTGGAGAGCCAAGTTCTGCTCCTCGGGACCCCATGGAACTTGGTCTCGTCTATGTTTTGGATACTACCAAAATTCGATACCCTAATGACCAACCTACCTCCCCTACTGGAGAACGGCCACCGCCTCGGAGAGTTGCACAGAATGAAAGGGCTGGTGGTCAATCCGGGCGTACATCTCGCGAAGCTCAACATGTTATTCCTGATGCTCAGCGCCGGGGACCGCCTGGCCCAGCTAGAGATCCCAATGGAAGTCCAGCCGGTGGTTCCAGGTTACCAAGAGCCTCCATTGCTCAGACACCTGCCGGACCACCTCCATCTGGCCAAGCACCACATCCAAGAGCTAATGCCATTCCCCCACAGGCTAAAAAACAGCAACAGCAACAACATCCTCACCAGCAGCAATCACAACAGCAAACTCAGCAACTTCCACATCAACAAACACAGCAGCAAACGCAGCAACATCAACAACAGCCGTCATCCGGAAAGCCTGATAGAAGTATCTCTTCTTCCTCAGACCACTCCCGGCCATCTGAGAAAGATCGACAGCACAGCCGAGATACGTCAGTTCAGGGAAGTAATAGAGGAACGCGGGAATCCAGTCCAATGACTGCTGCTACTCGCCAACAGCACTCATCATCACGGCTTTCTGCACGCGCAATGGAGGCCGGAGAAGCTGCTCCCATGGTAACACCTGCACGACAACGGTCCCTTAGACAACAAAGACAGCAAAACTCGATAGACAGCGTTGACGATTCAATACTCGCATCCGAAAACAGAGCTTACAGGAATTCCAGGAGTCTCGCAGATGAACCCCGCTCACCACGCCTTACTGCCCACCAGGAAGCTTTGATAAAGGAGTTGGAGACCATGAAAACGAAGAATGCTTGGTACGCATCTGAACTTGCGTTAGCTCGCAAGGCAGGATACACTCCATCATCCACTCCTGGTACTTTTGAAGAAAGATCGGTAGATTCCTTTAACGAAGGAGATCGCCCACTGGTGGAGATGTTGCTTGCCATGAAGACCGAACTTGCCAAGATGCAAGCCAACGTGGATCGTCAAGCTAGCATTGCTTCCAAACGGGTTGCAGAAGTCGAACACCAGCGAGATATAGCTTTGAATGAAGCAGCATATGCTCGTGCTAGGCTTGCTGCTCATGGTGGAGGCGGAGGCAGCCAAGGTGGCACTCCGATGTCTGATATGAGCACCCGTGATCTTGACGAAAGCAACTCCCAGCGCACCACCGAAATCACTCGACGTCTAGCTCTTTCTCTAACAGTGCAGAATGAACTGAAAGCGAAGGTTGAATCATTGTCTTTAGAACTTCAGGAGGAGAAACGAGCGAAGGAGCTGGCTGAGGAACTCCATGAGATGACGAACAAGAGGCTTACTGAGTTGGAGCTTCAGAATAATCCTCTCGAGCTGGAGAGTATGCGAGTAGAACTACATCAGATCCAGTCTTCATACCGGGAGGAGGCCGCTGCACGCTCGGAGGCTGAAGCTGCGCTGAAAATGCTTCAAGTTGACTATGCCGAACTTGTCGAAAAACATGAAGATATTTCCAGCCGTATGGAGAATCACGGATTGAATGTTGTATCTCTTCGAGACGCGGTGCAGGCATCTGTTGCCAAAGCAGAGCTTATGGAGCGAAAACTCGAAGAGGAGCGCCAACACCGTGACACTGTGGAGAGGAAGTTGCTGCAGTTGAGAGCAGAGCATGAAGAGCGCACCAACGAGCTGGAAAACACTGCTAGACGACTTAAGGAAGCTGAAGAACTTGCTGAGACCCATGCCAAGGAGGCCGAGAGCCACAAGATTGCACTTCTTTCTGGATTCGACCGTGTAGCCAGTAGAGGCTCTGACAAGGGCAGTTCACTGGCAGATCAGCGGGTTGCTGTACTTCAGTCACAGGTTGAGCGCGCCAACGAGCTAGTGAAGACAAGCCAGCAGGCTGCGGACTCCGCTGCCGAGAAGTTACGTCGTGCTGAAGAGCGGATTGCTGGTCTAGAAGCCTACCAGGAACAGAGCAGCAGGGAAGGACTACAGCTTCGAAGACAGCTCCAGGCCGCACTGAAGGAGAACCAGACGCTCAGCATCGAGAACCGCGATGTGAAGGCTCAACTTGAGAATCAGCAGCGTGACACTAATGCATTGGCCATCCAGCACGGAGCTCTCAAGGACCTGCTTGGTGAGCGCGGCGTGAACATGTCTGATAGCAGACGGTCCCCTCTGCTGGATCCACCAGGCTCACGCTATGGAACACCTGAACAAAACCGACTACGCGAGCTTGAACAGCAGCTACAGTCCAGCTTGAAGGCCCACGAGGAGACCAAGTCCAGCTTTGAGTACCGAGAGCAAGAAGTGGGCCGTGCTTACAATGAGAAGCTCGAGCAGCTTGAGAATGACTACCAATCCGCCGTCCACTACGTAAAGGGAACAGAAAAGATGCTGAAACGCATGAAAGAAGAGCTGGCGAAATATAAGTCCCAGACGGCCAAACTGCAGGCAGAGCTCGCCGAAGTGTCTAACAACCCGGAAGCTGGGGCTTCACGGGAGGCACCGGCACCCGCTGAGTGGGAAGCTGAGCGCGATACCCTGCACCAGTCCATCTCTGACCTTCAATCATCCACAGCAGCATCTATATCGTCCCTTGAGAACAAGCTGTTGGCCGTCCAAGCCGAACTTGCTTCCGTCCAGAAGAAGTATGACGACTCTCGCACTGAGCAAGAAGCCCTGCAGGCCGAACTCTCAAGCACCACGGAGAAGGGCATGCGCGATCTCGAGCAGCTCAAGAAGGAGAACCTCCTCCTTGAGTCTCGCGCAATGGACGCCGAGAAGAAAGTCTCAATGCTTCTGGACCAGGTTGAGTCCTCCGTGACCAACTACCGCCGCCAATCCCAACAGGTAGCCAACAGCGTGAATTCAAACGGGGCCAACCTAAGCCGCAATGCCAGCAACGCTTCCAGCGCTGCAAACGCCAATCACGCCAACCGGTCGCGAGCGGACAGCAACGTCTCGCAGGACGATACGCTCTTGAACCACCGCGGCTCGCTGGCGCTGGACTCACTGGCGAACGAGCTCGATGCGCTTCGCAGCCACTGGGAGACGGCCAACCGCAGCTACAGAATCAGCACGCAGTTCGACTTTGACCAGACGCCTACGAAGGAGACGTATGGCGAGGGACTAAGCGACAGTCTCGCCAACTGGCGCCGTCGTCTGGACGAGGAGGAAGCTCGCGCCGATGAACCAAGCTCCAGCCAACAGCAACAGTCTTCAGCCATCCCGACATCCCAAGCCACGCAACCCATCGCCGCTGGTAACATACTATGAGCAGAATAACGACATGACCATTGTTCTTCCTCGGGTCTATCCATACATACTATTTTTTGTGTATTAATATAGCCACTAGCCTTTGATCCGGCATCCATCTTAGCGGTTATCTTCACTCACATATCCCCCCTTACTTCCTGCTCGCCTTTTCCTCTCTTGCCCTCTTTCTTGTTTCTTCTTTCCATGCTCTTCCTCCTATCCTTTTTCCAATATATGTCCATGTACTCCCGATCTCGTCTTTATTATCCTTGTTATTCCCGTTTCATATCTCCTTTCTTCTATTGACTATTCCCTCGTTTGCCTTTCTTGCCCTCCTTACTTCCCCCCCTTTCTTCTCACTCCACTCGCAGGCTCGGCTGGATTCAACGAGGCTCACTGTATCAAATCAACGTCTTTATCTTCGTTCCTGCTTTTACAGTTTATTTTGATTGTTTGTTTCTGCTTTTTCCCTTTTTTTTTCTCCCTTCTCTCTAATCCTTTTGTTCCTATCGTTGTCGTCTTTCACATAATGCTGTTTACGCCCCCCGTCTATCCTGCTTGACTCTATTATCATGCCGCTTGTTTGTCCTCGTCTTCTTCTAATTCCCCTTCGGTGGACTGGGTCTTTTTTCTGTTTCTTGTTTCTTTTTTTTTTTACTTTATTTCCTTGTTTATGATATGAAATGTCCTTTGCCCATAAAAAATAATCATTCTCTCTCCCTGGATAATTAGGCGGGCAGGATCGATGTAAAGCGGCAAAGGTATCAAATGGCAGCTCCCTTTGTTCTTCTCAGTTTCTCTTCTTTCTTTCCTTTCTCTTTTTTTATTATCATCTACGTCTATATTATATCTATTTGATGCTGTTTAATCTTATTATTACTTACACTTGAAAAAAAGGGGAAAAAGTAACTTGTTGATATATGCCTTGGTCGTGGTCTGTCCTTATGATACGGTGGTCGCTTGATATGCCTGGTTGACCGACTAATTCACCGGAAGATCATGTTGAAGAGGAAATAACATCATCACCACCACATAGACCGGTAGTTGTAGTATGATGACCTGACAGCGAGATTCAATCAATAAAACCAGTCGATCAGCCAGGGCAAGGATGATCATTCAATCCCTGTATTCTCTTGAGGGCTGTGCTTGCCTACGCCAGAGTTTTTTTTTTCTCCTCTTGTACTCCGTCCCCCTCCAGCCAATATAAGTAGGTTTCCCTGGTCAGCTCTGCTCCCGTACCACCATAACAGAGCAAATAGCTACTACTATGCATATAAGCATAACATATTATTCAAGACGGACCAGTTGAAACAGCTGGCATGTCGGCCGATGGTCCGATCCGCTCGGAGAAGGGCTAGGGAGCGAGTTAGTCGTTGGGCGGCGAATGCAGGGGGCGGTGAAAGCGAACGACTCCGGCCTGACAGTGGCACGTTATCTCTCATGTATAGCTGTGTATACTTTTAAGGGGATAACTAGCGGCGGCCCTGACAGGGTCAGAAGTCAACCCTGGCGAAGAAGAAAGGAAAAGTGACTTGTCTTCCGCTTTGTCCTGGCTGTATCTAATCTAATAATGGGCTGTGGTTCCGTCAAGCAAAAAGGGCAGGTCTAGAAGGCTGAATCAACGCTGGGCGCGGAGTAAAAGTACCTCGAAGTACTCCGTAGCCTGCCAGCGGTAAAAAAAGAAGAAGACGGAGCGAAGAAGAAACGACACCCCCCCCTGTTGGGCTCCCTCGTCTCCGCAGCTTATCACTGGCGCAGAAGCCGTCGGATGCAGCCGTGGAGAAGGCAAGGGAAAAGGGGCCAGAGGTAGTAGTGACTCCGTAGACTTTGCTGCCGATGAGACAAGACATGGGCGATCAGGCTGGAGGGAACTAAGTGAAGGTCAGTTAAGCTAGAGCGAGGTCAGGAGCAGCTGACTCGCCACAGAGTGACCGCCAGAGAGGGACACCGCGGCGAACAGAGCCGCTAAAGGGGGCAGACGCAAGTGACATTGACATTATTGGCATTGATACGGGGTCGTTAGCTGGTTTGATAGCTGATAGATAATAATAGAAAGTGATAAGAGAAGAAGAAAAAGAAGAAGACGCGGAAGTTCTTCTTCTTCCTCTTCTTCTTCTGCTGTGACTTCGCCCAACCACGTGACCCAAGGGCGTCTTTTCTGCCTTTTTTCTCTGGCTTCACCGACTTCCGCCGACTTTCTTCTTCTTCTTCTTCTTCTTCTTGCTTGAACGAACATCCAACAACAAGCGACCGACGACGACGACGTGCTGGCTCAAGGGACGGCCCCCTTGACCTCCATCAGACCCAGGACAGCTCCAGGTCCTCCTCCCTCCCTCCCGCAGGGGCAGACAGGTATGTCGGACTTCTCTTGCTTCTTGGCGGGTGACCGTGGTGGTGGTGCTGCTGCTGGTGCTGCTTGCTGCCCTTCAGTTAGCCGCCGCCCCCCAAAAAAAGGATAAAAAAAGCCAGCCTCACCACCTCAACCTCACCTTTCAACCACCCAACTCCCGCCACTTCATCACACATTAAACACCCCAATCCGCCCTCACCTTTCAGGCCTCGACGGGGCCTCTCCCTGCTTCTGCCTTGTTCTTCTTCCTCTTGTTCTCCTCTCGCGTCTACTCTGCCCTGCTCTGCTTGTTTATATCGAAGAGAGAGAGAGCGTCTGGGAGAGCAAAAAGACTTCCATCTTGCTAACCTCTGCCTCTTCTACTGCTGCCAGCTACCACATTCTCGGCCCGTTGCATAACCTGAACCGTTTTTTTTACACTACCTGCCTTGCCTGCAGGAAAGACAGACGGAATACAAATACAAGACCGACTATTAAAACGCCTCATCCGTCGAGCAGTGTTTCACACACACACAAATACATACATACATTCGGAACCCTTCTCTCTCCCTCAAAAAGCAGTCTTCTGATTACTGCTTCTGGTGTCCCTCACGATGACGACCATGGTTAGTCTACATAGGCTCTTTGGAGAGGAAATATGGCGTGATCTAACGATAGATAGGATCTCCGCGTTGGAAACAAGTATCGTATTGGTCGAAAGATCGGAAGTGGCAGTTTCGGTGATATCTACCTTGGTGCGTCCAGTCTTTCCTACCAGCACACACACACATACGTACACACTGATATGTCTAACGATATATATATGCAGGAACAAACATCATCTCTGGCGAGGAGATCGCCATCAAGCTTGAGTCTGTCAAGGCCAAGCACCCACAGCTCGAATATGAAGCCCGTGTCTACAAGTCTCTTGCCGGTGGAGTTGGCATTCCATTTGTTCGCTGGTTCGGCACCGAGTGTGACTACAATGCCATGGTCATTGACCTGCTTGGTCCTAGCTTGGAGGATCTGTTCAACTTCTGCAACCGCAAGTTCTCTCTAAAGACCGTCCTCTTGCTCGCTGACCAGCTCATCTCGCGTATCGAGTACATCCACGCAAAGTCCTTCATCCACCGTGATATCAAGCCAGACAACTTCCTCATGGGCATCGGAAAGCGTGGCAACCAGGTCAACGTTATCGATTTCGGTCTGGCCAAGAAGTACCGTGACCCAAAGACTCACTTCCACATCCCTTACCGTGAGAACAAGAACTTGACTGGTACGGCCCGTTATGCCAGTATCAACACCCACTTGGGTGTCGAACAATCCCGCCGTGACGACATGGAATCCCTCGGATACGTCATGCTATACTTCTGCCGTGGATCTTTGCCATGGCAGGGACTCAAGGCCGCTACCAAGAAGCAAAAATACGACCGTATCATGGAAAAGAAGATGACCACTCCAACCGAGGTTCTCTGCCGTGGATTCCCCAACGAGTTTGCCGTCTACCTGAACTACACCCGTTCTCTTCGCTTCGACGACAAGCCAGACTACTCCTACCTCCGCAAGATCTTCCGTGATCTCTTTGTCCGCGAGTCATTCCAATACGACTACGTATTCGACTGGACCGTCTACAAGTACCAGAAGAACGCCCAGGCTATTGCTCAGGCCACTGGAAACGCTGGTAACGGCCAGGAAGAGGATGAACGCCCACGCCGCATTGCCAACGCTAACGTTGCTTCTGGAAACCCGGCCATCCAAAACAAGCCCACTGTTATGGCCCCTCGCCGCAAGGTGATGGACCGTGGAGCTTACGACAACCCAGATGCGAACCGTGCAATTGGCGGAAGCGATAGGATGTGAGTATCTGCAACCGTTGGTTCCGAGTAAGGAACACACCCTCCCCTTTCTGCCAGTGAGCTCGTGCTTTGAAGTGGTCCGTTTGACGAAGACGCTTGGGGCTGGCCTGCACGGAGAGGGACAATCCCTTTTCCTTCTTGTGTTTTCCATCGAAAATCTGACTAATGTTATAGTTTTCGGCGCTAGGCTTCGTTCCGCTTCTAAAGGTGGTGCTAACCTTATGGGTATCGGTGGTTATCATTCATCCCCTTACCACCGTTCATCGAAGCGGGATGATGGTAACAACGGCACTCAGTGGTAATCATCTAATAAGCAACACAGTTTTCTTCTTTCATTTTAATGATTTGAGTGGGATATTCTTTCCGCAAAAGGGGGGGCTGTGTTGGGAAGAATAACTTTTTCCACACATACTGCACCCTCCCTAATGTCCTCTCACGTCTATCATTTTCATATCCTGAACTTTGGGAAAAGATCATTCTTATCTACCCTATTGTTCAGATCTGTCTGTTCTACAACTCTCCTCCCTTGTCATGACTTCATGCTCCGACCACATCAATTTTCTCTTATATCATCTTGTTCTGCTTCCTGGCCTGCATCTCGAATCCACTATTTGAACTGACCGGCACCGACATCGACACCGGCACTTTTCTTTTATTATCCTTCCTTCTCTCGTGGATTATCGATACCAACATGGGACCCTCGAGATGCAACCAAGCAGTCGTCTACCTTTCGTGCTCGAGCAGAACTACGTCATCTTCATCATCAAGGGGGGAGAGCTTTATCAGACAGACATTCTTTTTGGCGGGATATCGTCTTTTAACAGTTTCATTGGGCATGGCTGTTGACGATCCTGTCTCTCCATAATGACCGAGGATTGAATCATCAGATACGGAACCGGGCTTACTCTTTTTTATACACTTCAACAAAAAAAAAATCAGCAACAACAACACATACCAGGGCAGCAGCTTCAGTCAATCAACATCAACGTCGCCAGGGCACTGTGTCGTGTTAATATCCGGCTTCTTCCCATCCTCGATCATCCAGGCATTTCTTATCCGTTTTCCCTTTTTGTTTTTTACCCCAGCATCCCCCCCTTTTCCCCATGCTTACGTTTTTTTTTCATCATCAAATTGACGTTTCCTTAGCTTGTTCATATCATGCTTTCATTTCCTAATTTTCTTTTGTTTTGCTCTGCTCTATCCTAATGAAGGGGACGCGAGGACAGGGGATGGGCAGTGGAGAAGACTGCACGTTGAGTGTTGAGAGGAGCACCGGGTATGGGTATGGTCGAGGAGCAGCAAAAAGGGCACCGATATTTACAACGTTCGACATCCATTATTTTAAACATTGGTCACAATACTACATACAGCCTCCACCTTCATCGGGGGTTGGCTCTTATGTGTGTATGTGTGTGTGTATCGGTACCCTTCGAACGCAACTCCACCTTCCCTTCTCTCAACAACAAAGTGGTACACGGCGACGGAATATGGCTAGGGTCGCTTCCGGGGTGGTATCATTATGTTGTTTCTTGTTCCCCTATGTCACTGATTTTCAATGCATGCATTTACTTACTTGTTTCTTTCCATTGTTTTGCACCTTATCAATCTCCCCTTAGCACACACAGCACAGCATTATTCTCTTGAGAGACGAGTATCTTTTTTTAAGGTCATTTCACGTTCAATTCGGAAAGGCAGCTCGAGCGGTGGTGGGCGATGGATCAGATTTAATTTGGCAAAGGAGAGCACGCGTGAGGATGAATTGCTTTGCACAACCGGGGACGAGGGGAACAAAAAGCCCGAACTGACCTGCCCGATTGGAGATGATCTTTTAACTCTGTTTCTATTTTGTCCGTCCCTTTTTATTCATGTCTCTCCTTTTAACCTGCACTACTTTATTTCCATTAACTAATCAAGTCGACTAAATTACCCATCAGCAAATCCAAACATCCTACGCTCGCTACCCATATTCAAACCAAGTCTATCTAAGTATAGAGTACCTCCGTTGTAGGCTCGTTCGCTAACTAACTAACTAACCAGTCAGTTATGTTACGTCAAAGCCGAGGCATCGCTAACAAGGTAGCTAGTTACGTTAGATAAAACGACCAAGAACAGCCAGAACAAGGCATGAAACAGACACCGGGACAAACCCAGCGGGAACCGGGAGTTCTCCATCTTTATCTTATTACTCTTCCATATTCAGCTCACGGTGATGTAAGTCAGTTACCTGATCACCGGCGGACCCTCGCTTCGAAAGCAGTAGTGTGCTCCGTAACCCGCTGTGGATGCACGGCCGGCTGGGTGCTCATCCTCCTGCTGCCCCCATAACCATATCTCGACTTCGCCATTGCGAGAAGATTCCGATGATGAAGCCGATGATGAAGCCGGTGGGTGAATCGGACGGACGAGTTCATGCGAGTAAGTAAGGACCCGAGAGAATTAGGTACGGCTATGCATGCACCTTGCTGTAAGCTATTTATGTACTTTTTCGTCCCTCCGCCCGGGAAGCGTTCCGTCAACTGGCTATTATTTGAGTTAGTTGCATTGCAACATTAATGTTAAAATATCATAGCTAGCTAGCTAGCTAGTTAGTTAGCTTGTTAGTTAACTAGCTGATGCTGGCGGTGTTTTAACTGAGCTCCTTCCCCGATGTGCACGAGCGGAAGAATACGAAAGGAGCCCCTGAGTTAAAATTGTCTGATGAACGAACGAACTGCACCATGCTGGAGTACCACCTTAGCCGGACCAAACCTTCAGAGAAATAATGGACAGAAGCAGGAAAAAGGAGGCCCAGAAGACCGCCGGTTAGTTTGAGCAGGCAGGTAGCAAGGTAGGTTAGTTAGGGAAGAGCAGGGAACGAGGTAGCCCGGCTGCCTGGCTGGCCAGCTGGCGTTCGTAGAATGCCGTATTTCACCCTGCCATTTAGTCTAGTTGGTTGCCTTTCTCGGCAGTCATTTGGAAGAGCAACTATAGTTAAAACAGTTAGGGTACTTAGCTTGTCTGTTGGCTGGGGTCATGGGTATGTAAGTATGACTTTTTTTTCGTTGATATCCAGCTTCCCGACGGGGTATGGCCTGCTGGACGGGTAGGAGGAGATGAAGCATCCCTGCCAGGAACTCGAGGGAGTATAAAATAACCTCTCAAGCCAGCAGCTAGTTAGACTACCCATAGCTCGGTGCTACCCGCGTTATTTTGCCGCCTGGAGAAGGGGAAAAAGGCGACTAGAGGCTTGGATTGGAGGTGGGTGGGATGTGGTATCTTGGTTGCAGTGGGATTGAACAGACTCGTACTCCGTAATCAAGCGCCGGTCAAGGAAGAATCTACCAAGGAAGAGAGGAAATTGAACAAGGAGAAAAGGGTGGCCAGGGCTGGAGGAGGCGCTTCTGTCATAGCGGGTGGTCGTCGAAACGGGCGCCCTTGGCGGGACACAAGGGTGTCGTTATATGTGGCGGCTGCAGCAGATGTACGTAACTAGCAGAAGTCACAGGAGGAGGTCTAACTGCCTGTGTAGCAAGTAGTTAACAAGTAGCAGGTAGCAGGTTGGACGTGTCCAGAGGTTTTAGGTTACTCCGTTGTCTACCTGCACGCTTCACCGGTCTCCATCAAGCATCTATAAGTAACTTCTACTCGACACTTAAGGTAGATATAGATGCCAGAAGGGGGGTGGGCCATGGATCGTGGGATGCGACGGGATGGAGCCGTTAAATCCGCAGCCAGGGGTGAGGCCGTCAACTAAGTAAACCACCTGCTTTCGTTCGCATGGTCTTTTCGATGCGGTGCAGCAGCAGTTCTGCACGCAGCGCAGTTTAGTCTGATGCAAGGTCTGGCCCCAGCCAGGCTGAAGAAACAACAAAGGTGAGAGAAGAAGGAAAACTAGTCTGGGTAGGCAGATGGGGGTGGATTGGCCTGGGTTTGATACGTTTGGCTTGGTCTGAATAATTGTTTCTTTTTTAAACCGGCCGCATCATTCGCTCGCTGGCTGTTCGTCCGATAGCCCTCGCTCTTATTATTATTATTGTTTATTGCGTCTTCTCGTCTTCTCTTCCGGCTTTGCTTTTTCCTCAACTTGGCTCGCCGTTGACCAGGACGGGGCAATGGAGAAGGGGGGTCCTGCGACGGGGCCGTTAGCTGGTGGCCGCTCGACGGCTTGTGTCTGGTGGCCGCTGAGGGAGGAGGGCCGGGCTGAGGAACCAGGGATGATGGGCCATGCCTCCTGGTTGTGAGCTGGCTTAGGGCAGCGAGCCAACTGGACAGGAAGAAGGGACAAGACCAGACAGGCCCATGGAAGGTTGACTCTATCGGGGACCATCTCGCACTAGCTATGGATTGTCGTCACCATAAAGCGGCAAAGGTGGCTTGCCCGGACACGAGATTTCAGATTCCATCTTCCTTTTTTCTCCTGACGGTTCGTAACGAGGTGGAAGCTGGGAAGAAAAAGCAAGCCCTTGGTCGAGGAGAGACTCCAGGTGACTGCTGATACTTAGACAGACAGGCGGACAGTCAGCCAGTCAGCCAGAAACAAGGCCAGAGTGATATTGATAGAAGGCGAAGAGGAGGCCGAAGGAAAAAGAAAGGAAAAGAGGGACCCGATATCAAAAATCCAAACGATCATCCTCAGCATCATCCTTGACTTTCTGGCTCTCTCTTTCGCTCTCGTCTCTTCGCACATTATCCTTTCGTCTCTTCATCTCTCTGGATCCCTGTTGTTAACTTCCTGTTCCCCACACCCTTTTTTTGAAATCCACATTAGACCGAGAGCCTTGCATATCGAATATCAGAACGCAAGCATATATATATATATATATTTAAACGCCCGCCCCGGTGTTCGAAGCTGCTGCACCTTGCCTCTTTCCCTTGCTGAGCTGCTGCTTGCTTTGTCGTCTTCGAAATCGTGTCTTTCGCCTCTCCGGCCTGAATTGTAGCTCTCGTCCCCCATCATGGAATACCCGTACTTCTCGTCTGCTCCTCAGCAGGCGTATCCATATTACGGCCAGCAGCCACCTCAAGACCCTCCACAGGACCAGTTTGGATCATTGGTGCCAGGACCTGTATGCTTCCTTTTTTTTTTTTTTTTTTTTCGTTCTTTTCTTCGTCGTCTGTAGCTGTAGTTTATATATCGCAGCTTTTCAAGGTTGTTCTTGTTCCGTGGAGTACTGATATGCATAACTAGGATCAGCAGCAGCAGCAGTTTGGCCCTTCTTTCCAGCAATTCGAGCAATATCAGTTCAGCCATCCTCCTCTTCAGGGCCAGATCAACGGTATACCTTCGGCGCATTATCCAAGGCAGTCGGTCGAAGCAGTAACGAGCGGTCCATCGATACCCACCGCTCTGGGGAGAGAGATCAAGCAGGACTCCGTCGATTCGAATGCCTTTCCACAGCCCATCCCCAATGAGAATGGGGAGGACGGCCAGCAAGATCGGGATCCCCGTAGCAGCAGTGAAGAAAAGGACAGCAATATGACTCCGGCCCAGAGTCGTCGGAAGGCCCAGAATCGAGCTGCGTATGTTCAGCCCGCCCACGATATAATATCTGTTGAAGCAAGTGAAGAGACATGTTCGAGAAATACTCACATAATGACCAATTTATAGCCAACGAGCCTTCCGTGAACGCAAAGAGAGACGAGTCCGCGACCTCGAGCAAGAATTGACAGAGTACAAGCAGAACTTCTCCAACCTGCTCGAGGACAACGAAGTACTCAAACGTCAAATGGCAAAGGTAGCCACTGAGAACGAGATCCTCCGCGCAACGTCAAAGGTAGCCCACTGCCATTCTCCTGCTCATGAGCCTGAACCCACGACTACAGGCCCCATGATATATTCTCCCAAGGACTACAGCAGCACTGCCAGCACCGTCAGCGGAGGCAGCGGGCCGTCCTCTGAACGTGAGAAGCACACCAAACCAATCCATCCGACCAGAGTCTGTGAAATCACCGGCGAGAGACTGCTAGATGCGTCCGCTACCTGGGACTTGATAGTTAGCCATTTGTCGGATTCAGGCGCGAAACTGGACGTGCAGGATATATACGATCGGTTAAAAGGGCGTGCTCAGTGTGACGGCACAGGTCCAGTCATCGGCGAGTCACAGGTTATCAAAGCAATACAAGATAGTATTGCTGCTGGCAACGACGAGCTGATCTAGAGACTATTCTCTGCTTATGCTTATGCTTCTGCTTCTTGGTTTTGTTTGATGGTGGGTTGGATTTAACGGGTGTTGCGGGACATGGGCATATCATAACAACATCATCGCTGTCTTCTTCTTCTTCTTCGTCTCCTTCTTAGATATCCCTTTTTATATCTTCTCCGTTTGCTCCATTCTTCCACTTCCGGCTGTTTGACTCTCATGGTTGGCAAAATATGTTCTATCCCAGACTAAGCACGTACTGATATCTACTTCATTTGGCTCAAGGACGTCTCCTGGCCTGCTCTGCTCCTCCGTCTATTTTGATTGCCCCCTTTTGGCCATTCCAGTGCCCTCCCCATCCGCCATGACATTAGGGCATTCATCTTCTCCCCAGGATCCTCCGCAGGACCCCTGGCTGAAGCCCGAAGTACCCTGTATCCTGGCGGGATGGCCGTAGTCACAGTCTGCCCCTCAGCCACAACACTGACTTGCGCAAGGACGTTCTCGGGGTGCACTTGCATACAACTGGGGACTTGTCAACGGTCAATTTCCAGTAGTTGAAACATGGATGAGACGCGATGCTAGCTTTCCATGTGATCCGATCGGATGCACGCTATGACCTTGGAGACAAGGAACAGGTATGTAGTTACAGTTATATCACGGTCAAGAATCATATAATCCTCATTTGCCCCCCCCAGAGCCAGCATCCATGATTGCACATTGATGCAGGGAAGATTGGCCCCTTTCAACCGTAAACTATCGATTTCAGAGACCGCAACCTTCCTTGCCCGGGCTCCATTTGAATCTTCTTTTACCTAATCAGAATCGTATATAATACACATACTCACAAATGGCCAAGAGAGTGTAAAGGGAGGAGCATATTGCAAAAAAAGCAGAAACATAAAAAGTCTCTTTCAATATCAATCCCAGTCGTCGTAATCATCCTCGTCTTTCTCTGCCGGCTTCGGTGTACTAGATGCATTCTTCAGCCGGCTATCATGTTCGTCCAATGCACCCAACTCAACGAGCACTTTTTCAACATCCTCGGCTCGAGTCCGCGTGCCGTTCAGTTCCCGCAGTGTGATGATCTGCTTCTTGATGTCACCGTCCTTGTAGACGAGTATGGTAGGTGTGTTGCGCTCGGGGTACCCCTCAATACACAGGTCGGCGCGCATCTCGCAGAATTTGATATCCCCGTACTTGGCGGCTAGTTGCCTCCATATATCGGTGAGTATCCGGGATTCTATGTTGTTTCCCAGCGAGGAGGTAAGGTGTACTAGTACAAAGTATTTCGAAGATGCTTCGGTCACATCTTTGGCGTAGTCAGGCTTTTGAAGTGGGTAGACTTGGTTGTGGATGCTCGTCTGTTGTATTCGTGACAATTCCTGAAACCGCTTTTTCCTGCCAGCACATACAGTAAGTGGACTATTTTTTTCTTATCTTTATAGGTATAATGTCTTCCTGTAGTTACCGGTATTGCTCTAGGAATTCCTCATCTTCTTCATCCTCAAGGGCATCGAGTTCATCCAAAGTCTTATCTTCTAGCCGGTTCTCGTGCTCCAGCTGACGAGCCTTCTCGATTGCTTCTTCTATAATTGGAGTAGGAGATGGGGGCTTTTCCGGTATGATTCCATGTTTCCGAAGGATATCGTTCCTGACCTGATGTTAGCATTTCTGAATGGCAGATGCGGGACAGTCCCCTGATCTAGAAAAGCATAGGACTTTACCATTCTGTGTCAGCATTAGGGTCATCAATGGGCACATTCACGGGCATATCCATTTTGAAAATCGTGCCAAATAAAAAAGACCAGATATATATGTAGACACAGGAAGCTCTCCTTGGGGGTGTTCGCTTCGCCGTCTTTTTTGATGCCTGAATTTGCGGCTTATCGCGAGCCACGATAAGTGACATCAGAACGCTGGTGCCTGTTACCGCATGTGGAGTGTTTGTCTTGTTTGTCTCAACTACCCCCCCATATCAAGTGCTATTTCCGTCCCTGTCATATATATCAATTTGAATATAAGTAGATATAGAAATAAAAGTTCTTGACAGACGCAGCAGAGGGTTGAACTACCAATTCCATGATTATCAGTAGCCTTAGATAGGTATTGGCCTTTTCAATTCTCTATAGGAGGAGCCAATCCTCTTCTCAATGTTATTCATCTTTGCTTAGAATTTAATAGGGTTTCCCCCGAGGTAATTGAGCCTTTAAAGCGGCCAAACTCCGCAATCTTCTCTACAATTGATTCCTATAAATTCCATAGAAGATCTATAGACAGGCGCTTTTTGCCTCCTTTCGCGAGATCCATATCACGTGATTATATGGATATCACGGGACTCAGATAAAAAGGAGAAGAGTGAGGGACCCATTGCCTTTGTGACATAAGCAAAGCTGCTCCTGCCAAGGATCTAAGCGGCAACTGTAAAGTCGAATTTAGTGAGGTCACGCAAAAGATGAGTCAGCAAGCTCACATCAACGCCGCGAATCGACCAGGAAAGGGAAATTGTTAGTGCTGTGGACACCTGGTCTCGAGTATATCGTCTGTCCACGAAGACGCCCGTCGACCGCTCGCTCGACTTCCTCTCACTCTTCGACCCCTATACCGTCGCCATGAGCTACATGAAGAAGGACGAGGACGCAGACCAAATGATGATGAAGTTGGACAGGACATCCGTTTTCCAGGATGGTGCGTCCGCCCTACTTTCGCCCATGTTACCCTTTTTGGGGGGCGGATATAAAAGACGCTCCCCCCAGTCTCCCTGTTGTATTGGCAGCGATCCAGCTAATCTCTTTTTTTTTTTCAACAGCCCGATTATTCAATTCGTCCCCTATATCGCCGCGAAGATGCCGGACTCTGTTAACGAAGCTCGCCGTTCTAATGTTCACCGGCGAGAGATTCCCCACGGATGAAGCTACGACACTCTTCTTTGGAATCTCGAAGCTCTTTCAGAACAAGGACCCATCTCTACGACAGATGGTGTATTTGATCTTGAAGGAGCTCTCCAATACCGCCCAAGATGTCATCATGTCAACTTCTATAATCATGAAAGACACCTCTGTTGGCAGTGACGTCCTATACAGAGCGAACGCTATTAGGGCCCTGTGTCGTATAATAGATGTACGCTATCTATTCATAGGCGGGGGAAGATGACCTTTGCCTCTATTTAGTGTGATATGCTTACCTATTTTTCTTTATTTTAGGCCACCACTGTCCAGGGTATCGAGCGACTCATTAAGACTGCCATTGTGGATAAGACGCCCTCAGTTTCCTCCGCCGCTTTAGTTTCCGCATACCATCTTCTTCCAATTGCAAAAGATATCGTCCGGAGATGGCAGAGCGAAACCCAGGAAGCTGCTTCTTCCGGAAAGCAGTCTGGAGGTCTTCTCAGCTTTACATCGTCTACACAGCGCCATACCATGTCCCAGACCAGCTATATGACACAATACCATGCCATTGGTCTCCTCTGCCAGATGAGAGCTCATGACAGAATGGCAATGGTCAAAATGGTACAGCAGTACGGCTCCGGTGTCGTTAAGAGCCCCCCCGCAATCGTTCTCCTGGTGAGACTTGCCGCAAAATTAGCCGACGAAGATCAAAGTCTACGGAAACCCATGATGCAGATGCTGGAAAGCTGGCTTCGAGGGAAACATGAAATGGTTATTTTCGAAGCGGCCAAGGCAATTAGTGAGATGAAGGACGTAACCGACGCAGAGGCTGCCCAGGCTGTCAATGTCCTGCAACTCTATTTGTCCTCTCCTCGAACCACCAGCAAATTTGCTGCCATCCGTCTATTGCATACTTTCGCATCCTTCAAGCCACATGTTGTTAATGCCTGCAACCAAGATATCGAATCCTTGATCTCCAATTCCAACAGATCTATTGCCACATTCGCCATCACTACCCTTCTTAAGACCGGAAATGAAGCCAGTGTTGACCGCCTCATGAGCCAGATCTCTGGTTTCATGTCTGATATCACGGATGAATTCAAGATCACTATTGTGGAGGCAATCCGGACATTGTGTCTCAAATTCCCAAGCAAGCAAGCTGGAATGCTCTCTTTCATCAGCGGTATCCTTAGGGATGAGGGTGGCTATGAATTCAAGAAGAGCGTTGTTGAGAGCATGTTTGATCTTATCAAGTTCGTCCCAGGTAGCAAAGAAGAAGGTAAGCTTCCAAACCGACGTTATCTATATATTTCTTTTGTATGGACATTGTGCTAAAAGTTTATACAGCTCTTTCCCATCTCTGTGAATTCATTGAAGACTGCGAGTTCACGAAATTGGCGGTTAGGATATTACATCTCCTCGGCGTCGAAGGCCCAAAGACACCCAATCCCACCAAATATATCCGGTATATCTATAACCGGGTTGTCCTTGAAAATTCAACTGTCCGGGCCGCCGCAGTTACTGCGCTAGCTAAGTTCGGCGTCGGCCAGAAAGACCCAGAACTACGACGAAGCGTTATCGTACTCCTCAAGAGATGTTTGGATGATACCGATGATGAAGTTCGTGATCGTGCTGCCCTTAACCTCAGACTAATCGACGATAGTGAAATTGCTGAGAGATTTATTACCAATGGTATGGTGCCTAGTGCTATTTGAGAGTTCAATACTGACTTATGCCTATAGATACCATGTACTCTTTATCTACTTTTGAACACCAGCTTGTCATGTATGTCACTGCAACTGACAAGGAGACCTTTGCAACCGCATTCGATCTCTCAAAGATCCCGGTCGTGTCCCAAGAGCAGGCCCTAGCCGAAGAGAGAACCAAAAAGCTTACTTCAGCTACACCAACTCTTAAAGCTCCAACTGCTGGTCCTTCGAAAGCAAAGCAAAATGGGGCCGCCGATGGAGCAGCCGCAGCTCAAGCAACAACTCAGAAATTTGCCGAAGAGCTTGCACAAATCCCCGAGCTCAAGGAATATGGAACTCTTCTCAAATCCTCATCACCTGTCGAGCTTACCGAGCGGGAGACCGAATACGTTGTCACAGCCATCAAACATATCTTCAAAGACCATATCGTTGTACAGTATGACATCAAAAATACCCTCCCTGATACTGTACTTGAAGATGTGTCCGTTGTTGCAACTCCTTCGGAAGAAGATGAGTCACTTGAGGAGGACTTTATTGTCCCTGCTCCAAAGTTGGTACCGAACGAGCCTGGCCTAGTATATGTTGCATTCAAGAAGGCTGGCGGTGAACATGATTACCCTATCACATCATTCACAAACGTCTTGAAGTTCACTAGCAAGGAAATTGACCCCACTACTGGCGAGCCTGAGGAAACCGGCTATGAAGATGAATACCAAGTGGAGGATCTTGAGCTCACGGGCAGTGACTATGTTATTCCAGCCTTTGCGGGCAACTTTGATCATCTCTGGGAGCAGACTGGTGCCAATGGCGAGGAAGCTAGCGAAACCCTACAGCTATCCAACATGAAGGGTATATCAGGTAAGATTAAGTATTTTTATTTCATTACTATCGTACATTCTATTTGATTACTAATTTATGTTCAATCATAGATGCCACCGAGCAACTCATTACTACTCTATCCTTGCAGCCCTTGGAAGGCACGGATGTCGTTCTTAATAACTCCACACATTCACTCAAGTTATATGGAAAGACTGTATCTGGAGGCAAAGTCACTGGCCTGGTACGGTTGGCATACTCCGCAAAGTCTGGCGTCACCACCAAGATAACGATCCGAGCGGAAGAGGAGGGTGTTGCTGCTGCAATCATAACCTCAGTTGCATAAAGCCGGCTCTCCTGTTATCAAAAAGATGACCTAAGCGGTTTTCGATTCTTGTCGCTTATAATATGACCCATTACTCCATCAATAACGTTCTCCTTGTCTTTGAGTTCCAACGAATATATTTCTTCCTAGCCTTTTCTATTCGTTTCTTTGGTTTCCTGCTGGAGTGGTATGTGTCGTTGGCTGCGTGTAGATGTTGCATTTTGATCGAAACTTGACGATTAAATCCTTCACCTCAAAGTCCAATTCCAGAGGGGATATTCCGCAATTCGACAATAAAGACGGCTAAAAATAGTAGACACCGGTCTGGATTCTACCGTTCTCAAGCTTCTCCTTATCGTAGTGTCCTGAGTTTTTTGCGTTTTCCATCAGAACCTTGTCCATCTCGAGTTCAAACCACTCAGACACATAGTCAATGCAAGACGCAGCGATTCCTAATAGCCGAACTCGTGGAAACGCAACTGCGAATACGGTCTTAAGATCCCTTACCAACTCAACACGCAGTTTGTGCTCGAGTGGTAGAGGACTTATTTCCAGTATTTCCAGCGGAGCCAGCTCAGGAGACATGGTAATTATCCTCCTATAGAAACCGGGGTCGCAGCCACAGCCTTGCAGGCTTAAAAACTTGAGCTTTTCCATCTGGAAACAAAGAGGAGCGAGAACAGATACTTCGTCGGTTTGGCGATTGCTCAATATTCTAACGCGCTGAAGTCTATGGCGGGCGCTGTCGGTGGATAGTGTTTGGAGGATGGTGTTGAATGGGTAATGGCTGGATTCTATGATAGTCACAGCGGTGACTGTTTCCGGCCATATGAAGTTTCCCAGGATAATGGAATCATGTACCCTCCATAGCTGTAGCCGTTTCAATTTAGGCGGCCATTGGTATAAGGGACGAGGCCTTTGGTTTTGAGGGTCATTTACTTTCGGTAATCCCTTGTGGGACATCTCTGGTGGGAACCGTAAGGTCTCCAGATGCTTTAGATTGCGTACGGCATGTGGTATACTCAGAAAAGGGACAATCGTCATTAACACAGATAGATCAACTATCCTCAGGTTTAAGCATTTGCTCATGGGAGTTAAACTAATAGTCCTACTTCAATGATAAGTAGACGCACTTTGAAGACGATCTATATGAAATAAGGAAATGTAGGAAAATATTATCATCTCTTTACACCAAGAGCATGGGGTCTTGACAATTCATCCAAACTAAGGATGAACGGCTGCATTTACTGAGAGGGTATAAGAATTAAGGAGTACTCACGAAAAGGTAGACGCAGGCGCAACGAAGACCTCGAGCTCTTCTTTACAGGCTCGTAACAGCCTTGCAGTGACACTCTTGCTACCGCTATGTGCAAGGCCCCCTAAGTCAAGATGCTTAACAAAGTTGCCCAGGGGTTCTTGTATATTATGCCTGGCTTTGCCACGGACATCTAGTGTTCCAGCAAAGGAGTCGTAGTTTCTCGCAGAGATGACTGGTTTTGAATAGAGAAACGGAATGGCGGCGGAATACCATTGCTGACAGACCAAACAGCATGAAAACAGCGTCGACTGCCAGTTTTCATTCACCGTATCCTCGTCCGAGGCGAAGGAGAGGATGGTGATGACGATTTCAGTGGGGAGGAACGCCCCTTTGGTCTGGGGAGCCTTAGCCATCATAGCAAATATGGCTTCATGGGGCGTTTTATTAATATTTGGCCATGTCTGGTGCAAGATTATGGCGGGAGTCCAGAGACAGCGGTCAACGAAAACCTCATTGCTTTTGCATTTTATCGATCATCTTTGCTTCTCAAAGTATTTTATCCCTTCGAAAAAGCAAAGTCGCCAACTGCAGTTTGATCTGACGTTTTTTGAAACTTTGTCGGGCCGAGGCTTAGGTCACGTGGCTGGACCCTGTTCGACGCGGGAAGTTGTTAATTCTTAAAAGTATTAATAAAATGCTTAACCTACAGCTGCACGAAGACGAGACGAAGCTCGGCGGTTACGGCGACGAGACAAGAGGTGTATCACGCTCACAGAGGGGTGTGTTATGTCGCGGGTGAATACCGGTGATTGACGGGGAGAACAGACATACGGTCACGTTCTTATGTGAAAACGACGATGCAGTTAAGACGAATTCCTTTCCCCGTGGGTGTTTCTGGGGTTCCCCGGCCTCGCCTGGCCACCCGTTCACTTGCAGCCTCATACCTCCAACGGGGGTTTAAGACGTCTACAACCACTCCTTTAGAAGTTCCCAACTTTG
The DNA here is from genome assembly GCA_018357685.1 of Trichophyton schoenleinii. Lineage (NCBI taxonomy): Eukaryota > Fungi > Ascomycota > Eurotiomycetes > Onygenales > Arthrodermataceae > Trichophyton > Trichophyton schoenleinii. Next base: position 6,251,133 of record WOFF01000001.1, read on the forward strand.
CATTTGCTTTTGAGTGAGGTTTATTCCTGTCCAGATGTCACTTCTGAACCCAAGGACTAATACAAGTTGTTAGTATAGATGGCGTCCTGCTTCGAGCCTCCAAACCGCTCCCGGGTGCTTCACAGTCTATATCTCTCCTACAAAGACAACGGATACCTTTCATATTGCTCACAAATGGAGGTGGTATGTCAGAACAAGAAAGAATCGCCCAGTTGAGTGATAGACTAGGGGTACCGCTGGACCCAGAGTTGATCATTCAAAGTCACACACCATACACACAGCTCGTGAGAGATAAACATGACCAGGAACCACTGGAGAATAAGACCGTTTTAGTGGTCGGTGGAGATGGCGATAAGTGCCGAGATGTTGCCAAACAGTAGGGTTATCACCATGCAACCCCCCTTCCCCGGATTCAGCTCCCGCTAACATTGCATAGGTACGGGTTTAAGTCTATGCTGACACCTGGTGACATATTTATGGCCCATCCATCCATTTGGCCATTCTCTTCGGCTTTTTCAAGTTATTATGAAGGAATAACCAAACCTCTCACCAATTCGATAGATCCTATTGATCCTTCCAAGGGTCTTAAGATCGATGCAATTCTCGTTTTCAACGACCCGCGAGACTGGGCGCTTGATATCCAGATCATTATCGATCTTTTACTCTCACGAGAGGGTATTGTCGGGACGATATCCGACAAGAACAATAGGGATGACCTTCCAAATCGTGGATATCAGCAAGACGGCCAACCAGCACTGTATTTCTCCAATCCTGACCTACTCTGGGCAGCTGGTTACCATCAACCTCGACTCGGCCAGGGAGGCTTTTGTGCAGCCCTTGAAGGTGTTTGGTCTGCAGTGACGGGCGGATCCCAGTCCGGTGTGGCATTGCTGAAGACCATGATTGGGAAACCACATAAGTTGACTTACGACTTTGCCGAGCAGAGGTTAATAGAACTAAGGAATAAGCATTTCCAAACGGATGCCCCAGCTCCCTTGGAGACGATTTATATGATTGGTGACAATCCGGAATCCGATATCAGGGGCGCCCATTCATACATCAGCTCTACTGATGTGAATTGGGTCCCCGTACTAGTAAAGAGTGGAGTGTACACAGGTGGAACGCCTGCTTGGACTCCCAAGACCATAGTCGATGGGGTTGGAGAAGCTGTCAGTTGGTCTTTAGCCCAGTCGAATTGGAAGCAACATCTCTCGGATAAATAAGGACAAAGAGCGTTCTATTTTGATTGATACAAATAGAGTATAGATTTTATGGAAACACAGATATTCATGACGACATGGGATGTTTGCTTATTATCATAGAGTTGTGATTAGAAGTATATACTGCACGGCGTTTTCTTGAGTCGTGCCGAAGCTGACTAAGCGACATTGTCGGCTCATCATCAGGTCCAACCAATCACAGCTAATTAAATACATAAAATACAGGGCTCTGCATACTGAAATAAGCTTCCAGGGTGGGATGACTCATCACGTGCCTTTTTTTCTACCTCGCGGGGGTGAAATGAAATGACGATGGATTTTTATGCGATTTGAACACGGTTATCGCTCCAGCTTCCTGTTAGCATTCTTGCATTCGGTCGCCTGCTAGAGGATAAGGTCCTTCGGGTATCCCTCGATATTCAATTAATCCCCGACACACCACAGCCGAGCGATGGATAAGCCTGCCGAATCTACTCTACCCCTCCACACCAAGGAGGAGGGAGACAAACAACCTGATGCCGAGAAGCCCGCAGCACAGGCAGAAGGAGAAGCGGCAGGGCCCAGCAAGAATGCGTTGAAGAAGGCTGCAAAGGAGAAGGCGAAGGCGGAAAAGGCAGCTCAACGAGCAGCCCAACAGCAAGCAGCCGCACAAGCCAGCCAGGCCGAGGACACGGCAAAGCATCTATATGGGAAGATGCCTGATTCTGCAGAGGTTGAGGACGTCATGAATATCATGAAACTTTCAGACGAGCATTACGAGAAGGAAATCACTGTTATTGCGCGTGTGGACAATGCTCGCGTGCAGAGTGCCAAATTAGCATTCCTCATGCTCAGGCAGCAAGGAAAGAAGATTCAGGCTGTGATAGCGCTCAAGGAGCCATTGTCCAGACAGATGATCAAGTGGACCGGTCAATTGAATGTCAACTCCATCGTTCAGGTGTCTGGTGTGGTCAAGAAGCCTGAAATTCCCGTTCACTCCGCCTCGCTACCTGACATGGAACTTCACATCACCAAAATATACATGATATCGGAAGCGATCCCAATGCTTCCCATGCAAGTCAAGGATGCTGAAAGACCTCCGCCAGAGTCCACTGAAGAAGGACTAGTTGACACTGATGGGACTCCTATCGTCACTTTGAAAACTCGTCTTGACAACCGAATTCTCGATCTCCAAACCGAAACAAGCCAGGCTATCATGGCTATTTCTAGCGGTGTTGCACAGTTATTTTCGGAGTATATGTTGAAGAGTGGGTCAAGATGGATTTTCACATCTAAGATCACTGGCGCTGCCACCGAGGGAGGCAGTGGTGTTTTTGAGATATCTTACTTCAAGCGCAAGGCATACCTCTCTCAGAGCCCTCAGTTGGGAAAGCAGATGTGTATTGCTGGTGATATGATGAGTGTGTTCGAGATAGGACCCGTCTTCCGAGCTGAAGACAGTAACACTCATCGTCATTTGACCGAGGTAAGGCAGATTTTGCACTGCTTGATTATCCTTCAATCCCAAACTAACAACAATTTTTAGTTTATTGGCCTCGATTTTGAAAAGACATTCCAAAAACATTATCATGAAGTCTTGGATTTCGCCGAAAATCTCCTTGTTTTCATATTGTCCGAGCTCAAGATTCGGTTCAAGGACGAGATTGCTGTTGTTCAAAAGTCTTATCCCAAAGCCGGAGAATTCAAACTTCCAAAGGATGGAAAAGCCCTTAGACTTAAGTATATGGAGGCTTTGGGTTTCCTAAAGGAAGCGGGCGTGGATGTCTCTGAACAGGAGCGGTTCGAGAACGACTTTACCACAGCCATGGAGAAGCAACTTGGAAGGATCATCCGTGAAAAGTACGATACCGACTTCTATGTCGTAGACAAATTCCCAAGCGCTGTCCGTCCTTTCTACACCAAGTCCTGTCCTGACGATCCCACCTTCTCGAACTCTTATGACTTTTTCATGCGAGGAGAGGAGATCATGTCAGGAGCTCAGCGAATCAATGATGCGAAAGAATTGGAAGAAGCCATGGTGGCAAGAGGAGTTGAGCCCAATCAAGAAGGATTTGAGGATTATATCAATGGCTTCCGACAAGGCTGTGCTCCCCACGCTGGCGGTGGATTGGGATTGAATCGTATTGTCCAATTTTTCCTAGGTCTGCCTAACATTCGCCTGGCAACCTTGTTCCCCAGAGACCCTCAGAGATTGCGACCTTAGACGTAGCATAGATCTGGCTGTTTTGCCCATGGGTATTCTGTTAATTTATATTATGAAGAATGACATAGAGAAAAGTCAAAATATGTTGATACTGTACTCCGTAGCTTTCTCTTAAGATTTATGCGGCTCTTACAAGCTTAGCGTAGTTGATTCTTTTTAACTAACTTCAATCAGCCGTTAATAAAAAACGTCTTTTCGTTTGCACGACTCCGTTTACCACCAACCGACAACATAAACTCACCATGAATTAAACAAGGACAATGGTGAGTTGGACAAAACCAAGTTGCTATTTGAGACATGGCTGAGAAACGCAAACTGTCTCCTTCAGATGGCTCACCGTCTACAAAACGAATACGGCCAGCTATCACCACAGAAGACGACATCAGCGAAGACGAGTCGCCTTCAAGGCCGCAATACCAGCAGCCACGAAGTGACCCTGTATTCGGCCAACGACACGCGTTTCCGGGTTTAGACGATGTCTCACAGGATGGAGAGCTCTTCTATGGTCCGGCAGATGATGGCATTGAGTATTTGCGGATGGTCAGGTTAGTGACGCTTTTTCTATATCAAGAGTTTCATTTCCGTCAATTCCATCCAAAGCTCCGTATACCTTTCTTATATTCCCTTTCATTCCTAGCGAAGATGAGAATACAGGATTTTTTGGTTGGCGGCTTTTAGCTAACATTTTTTTCCCTGTTATTCTAGATCTGAAGCCAGGAACCTCCCTGTGTTCTTCGTTGCAAAGGAGAAACTCGATTCCCAGATAAAGAAGGACGGTCGCCATCCTACAAGCGCAGACGCATCCTCTATCGGAACGCCTCAGGAAACGGAGCAAAAATGGGTATATTCGGATGGCGTCTGTGCAGCTGTATCAAATACAGTCCCGGAAACCCAGCTAGAAGCGGGTAATTCGGAACCTGAAGACCCCCAGGAACAGTACTATAATCTTCTTCGACATCGATTTCTTCTCCTGCGCTCTACCCTAAAATGCGTTCCTCCAGCCAAACTCATCGCCGCTCTTGATAACTCCCACCCTATATCTTTGCCAGCGGATAACCCTCGAGCAAGAACAGAATGGACGACGCTTGTTAAAACTGTGGAGCCACAAATGGTGCAGCTAGCTTGTATGGATCTTGACAGCGTTTTACGGGTTTTACGAATTGTGACGAGATCTCTGTCTCAGGCTGCCAAAAGCCCAAATTGCTCGTGGGCCACAAGAATAGCTGCATGGGCATGGGGACTTCTTGGACGATGTAGAGATGTGGGTGAAATGAGCAGTGAAGAAGTTGGTGAGCTGAGAGATCTGGGAAAGCGAGCTGGAAAGATATTAAGTAAAATCCGTGAGAAGGAATCCCAGGCTATGCCCTCGAGTGGAGTAGAGGGTAATAGTTTAGCTGACAGGCAGAGCTCGGACTGGGATGATGGAGATGAAGCAGAAGATATGCAAGAAGAGGCTGGAGAAGACAACACTGTCCAAGAACAAAGGGATGATCCCATCAGAGACGAAGCCAAGGATATGTCTGCTGGCGCTGAGGATGAATCTGAGGCTCTAGAGCTTGCTAAGAAGAGGCTACAAGGGATGCTTTCCGGTAGCTATGCAGAGGCTTCCGAGTCAGAACAAGCCGCGCCTTCAGGTGCCAACGAGTTGGAGAGCAAAAAGGGACATCAGTTGCTCAAAAGCGAGTGGAAATACAACGCCCGCGCAATGCTTGACATGATATTGACTATTGTTGGAGAGTTCTATGGTCAGAGGGATCTCCTTGAATTACGTGATATCTGGGACGAGGTCGAGGATCGATAGGTTAGTAGAGCTTGGTATTCACCCCAGGGCTAATCTATCTATATCCCGTTCAGCCTGATCTTGTATTGTGATAATAGGCGTCAATAGCTAGCATCCCGTCTGACATACAGGCTTATAAACATGTAGGCGTTGCCATGGAGAATAAGCGTGTGATCGCATCACTCCCTTTGCTTCTTCCCTGCCAAATCTTCTTCCAAGCGTTTGATGAAACTCTAAAACAACACCCCTGTCGCTCAATGTGTCACGTGAACTTTGTTTTTGGGACGTCATAAGTTCGTTTGAGCCGACAGACCCAACAACTCACAACAACTGCATAGACGGCGTGCTGCCTGGAGCTCAATACTGTATTATTTAGCGCGCAAGGCGGGCTTGGATCAAGTGTCGACTGCAATACCCAGCTGTTTCGCATAATATAGGCAGGTTTACCATGGCTTCGAGCCCTGAAATCTCCATTCCTTCCACGAGCATTTCCGCTACGCCGAAACCTTACACTATATACAACATTTCAATCCGTCTACCTCTCCGATCACAGACAGTCGAAAAGCGATACTCTGACTTTCTCAAGCTTCATGAGTTACTTATCAGCCAGGTCGAGAAACCCCCGCCAGCACCGTTGCCTAAAAAATCCTGGTTTTCAGGCACCACATCGAACGCAACATTTCGGGAGGAGCGCCGCAAGGGTTTAGAAGAATACATACAGGCTATCAACGGTTCTGAAGACTCTCGGTGGCGCAACTCTACAGCGTGGCGGTCATTTTTGAATCTGCCTCCCAATAATGCGTCCGCACGAGCTTCCAGCTTACACTCGGCCATCGCTGGGCCTGGGGCAGCAGGGGCACCCATTACTGACCCCACGACCTGGCTAGACTGTCATCGAGATGTTAAGACACATCTACATGATGCAAGGCTACACTTGACTCGACGCGATCAAGCTTCAACTCCCCAGAAACAACATGAATGCTCCGCATCAGCCAAAAGTAGCCTTGTGAGAACTGGTACTCTATTGGGGGCCTTGGAAGAAGGGTTGAAGAATATATCCGGGAACTCTGCCTGGAGCGGCTCAAAACTTGGAGAAGGAGAACTTCGCCGACGTAAAGATCTGCTTACCAGTGCTAGAAAAGAAAAAGATGCGCTAGAGGACCTCCTAAATTCCATGGCTGCCAAGAACAAACTGGACTCAGCTGTGGCTTCCATTCCAGATAAACAGGCCCTTTTGGGTATAGATGCTGCTACAGGGAGTAGAAAATCTGCAGTTAAAAGTGGACGGGTCCTGGGGAAGGAGACTAACCGCACACGGGAGCTGGATAACGAAGGTGTTCTACAACTGCAGAAACAAATCATAGGGGAGCAGGATACTGGTGTCGAAGAAATAAGGAAGATAATTGCACGGCAAAAGGAACTTGGAATTGCTATCAATAATGAACTTGAGCTCCAGCTTGAGCTTCTGAACGTTGTTGATGAAGATGCTGGAAAGTTAGTATTACCCTTCGTCAACTTACTTTTTCCGGGTACTGCGGCATTCTTTGGTACTAACAGGCTTCTATTTAGGCTCAAGAGTAAAATCGATATTGCACAGAAGAGAGCAAAGAAAATATCCTAATCAGCTTCTTCTGGCCAATTTTCAGTTACTTTAGTTATTTATGTATTGTTTATTATAATACCCTACTTCCATGCTGTTCCTACCGAGCGCTGGGATTCGTTATATTTGAAGCAAGCGTTTCGTTGTGATATAGAATGAAGCTAGTTGGTTTTACTTGACTTTGCCCAATGCCTGCCCATCTACATAGAGCCAACATACCCACCAGCAGTGAGATATCCAGTATCTTTCTGCTATTTTGACTTTGATGACAAAAACTATTTGATAGAATAAGTTAGTTTGTAACAGCAAATATGGGGTTTGGGATTGGATGTATACATGCCTCCTTAGCTTCTTGTTCTGTAACCGTCGATATCTCTACCAGCCTATCATCAATGAGTCCAATCCGTTTTTTCCGAATAAGCCACCAAAGCTCTCTCCTATCTTCACCTAATTTATCATCTAGTAACTTCCGCTTTAATTCGCGAACAAAATCGTTATATAGATCTGGTTCTTCGAAGGCAATCAGTTCATCCCTCATGGTTCCTAGGTATTCAACGACTCTATCATAGTTGGCATCGCCCAGGCTGTGCTTGATTTGGTTCTCAATAATCGCACACATCTGTTTTACAGACTCCTTGACGGTATTGATATCATCCGTGTTCGCGAGTGCTTGTTTGAATTCAGGTATTGCATTCTCTGGCGAAATTCTTTGGCGCTTTTCGCCTTGTAGAAGGGCATCCACGTCCAGTCCAGAGAGTGGCTTATCGGTGATCCTATTTCTTTTGCGGCCTTTCACCTTTGGTGGAACTATAATGGCCGTTAGTAGACAGATATGGAGATGATGAGGTGGGATCAAACCCCCTCGCGTTCTTCTCCTGGGGCGCCGGGGTTTTAACTTGCCTTTCTTAACATCCGATGCCTTGATTAGTTGCTCCAATGCTGACTTACTTTGTTCCATCAACTCTTCAGGCTGACGGGACTGGTTCTGGAGAATTTCTGGGATTGGGGGAAGCGGCTCAGTAGGATGGGTAGCACGCCACCGAACGGCCTGGTCAACCCTGTGTAAAAGCGGAGAGTAACAGTCCTGAAGAGCAAAGGACTCCACTTGGTCCCTGCTTAAATTTTAGTGCTTGCCTTCTCTCAGGGATCCATTGATTCGGTGTTCTTACCCTTCTTCTCCAGGCTTGACAAGTTCCATGTTTTCCACATATTTTTCCATAGCCGCTAAGAGGTTTTCGTTTGGTAGATTTCGATGCTCCTTGACAACTTTTCCGGACATGGTAGTAACCCTATCCAAGGGCGGGAAACGATAACAGCGGACATCTTCTGCAAATGGCAATTGGACCTCAAGCAAGCATTCATAGTCTGGGTCAATTGAAGGAGCTAACAGAACTAAGGTAGGAGATTTGCCATCTTTAGTAACTAGCCGCCCTACGGCATAGCTTTCGACTTCGTGAAGGGCATGTATAATGGAGGAGAGTGCGATGATAGCTTTATTATTCGTCCTCTGGGCGACAATAACATTAGAATTCGACATGTTCATGTATCGGTCGTACTGTTGGGACGTAGTTAGTGAAAGGCACTTTTATATTATCAAAATAGGTTTTGGATAAAACAAACATTTTCAATTGGGATGAATCCCAGTATCTCCAGCGCAGCCCTTGTTTCAAGCTTCGTTATATTTTCGTCCGATTCACTGATGTGCACAGCCGTCCGGCCATACTCGTATCCCTTTGCAAGGGCATCACGCTCCACATCTCTCTTGCCGCCTACTACTCCACTGTCAGCAACTTGGTAAAAGCGCGCATTTCTGACACTTGTTAGTTCGTTTGAAGTGTTCTTTCCAGAGTCAGCCCCCGCGCTCCTCAAGTTTGCTGAAGAATCTCCAGTTTCCTGAACTTCCGGGGGTGCGCCAGATAATACAAATGAGCTAGCAGGTGGTGGCCGGGCCGCATATGTTCGAAAGTACCTTTCCACCTGGATTGTAAGTGCAGAATCATACTTGTCTGGGTCCCCGAGTTTGAAATCCCCTTTAAAACTGGGTATTCCTCGCACAACCTTAACGCGTGGGGTATCAAGCTCGGATATCGCTTGTTCCAAGGTACCATAGACACCATCACAGATGTTACATAGTTTTTCAAGTGAAGACTCATTCTGGGCCTGGAGGCATTAGTCGGGAAGAAAGATAATATATTGCGAGGAAATTACCTTAAGTGCGTCCTTGTCTTCTTCTTTAACGCCGAATTCAAGGTCATCAAAGTCCACTCCGCTAGACAAGATTAGATATAAAATGCAGCCGAATTCATGATGGGGTTGGCGTACAGAATAACAAGTTCAATACCCTCTTCTTTTATCTTTTCTGAAATAGTGTCCATGCCATCGAGGTCCATAGGCCCCTTTCCGTTGGTAACAAGGACAATTTTTCTCTTGTATTTAAGCTTCTTGCAATATTTGGTTATCATGTCAATTGCCAATATAATGGAAGAAATTGCTGGAACATTGTTCGAGTTAACAAATCTTATGAGACAGGAAAGGGATGGACATGCATCTCATACCATCACCGCTATCTGTATTGCTGGGTTTTATCAAGCTTCGAAGCTCCCTAAGATCAGGCATGAGTGCTCTAATAGAATTGTTAGACCTATCTAACTCTCCAGGATTAAGGAAGACATACTGGCCAATTTCCTTGAAAATTGATATATTTTTGTATGAAGTATCCTTGGATTTGGTCCACATGTCGCTCGAGGTACCTTACTGAGTTAGCGCTCGGCCAGAACGAAGGAAGCGAAGTACTCTACCATCCGTTCTGAGGCCGACAACACCAATCGTTGCTGTTTTCCTACCCGTAGCAATCTGTATATGGGCGTTTAGCATTGATATAGAGAGAGGCGCGTTGTCAATTCCCATACCGTAGTGGTAATCCTGTCCCAAACATAGAGCATTGCCCAGTCAAGATCTGATTGCTCTCTCCCGTTATTCATCTCCCCCATGGACCGCCCGACGTCCACAATGTATACGGTGGCTTCCTTGTCCGCCATCTTAATGAAATCGTGTCAAACGGCCACAATATCGAACAGCTCAGGACATCCGTTCTTTTCAAAGCTGGCGGAGTCAGAACAAGTTCATATACAACAGGCTGCCTGCCTTCGACGATAACAAAGGCTTAGTAAGCTAGGCAGACGCGCAGGACAAACACGGAATCATGTGACATGTCTTTCCTTGGCTAAACGTCATAGTTTCTTCCAATCGCCAACTTTCCGAGATCGACTACAAACAACAACACCAACAACTCCCCATTGCAATTCTGTCAGTACTAAGAAACCCCAAGATTAGGAAGAGGAATAGAGCCTAATAAAATGCCTGAACGATCTTCTATGCTGGCTCCGGCCCATATTCTGAGGTGTGCATGGCGACAATCCATACTCCAGTTATCTGGTGGATCTAGACTAATCTGAGATGCAGCTATGGCTCCTTGCTAGGATTTCAGTCCTACCAGGTAGGAGCTCTCAGTCTGTTATATACGCAGCTATACTAACCCAAGTTGTAGACATTTGTCAGCGGCATAATTGCGTTTAAAACCCTTCCAAGGCCAGAATTCTCGACTCTCCAGTCGTCTATTTTCCCAGTTTACTTTGGCCTGCAGACTGCAGTGCCACTCGTGCTTGCTTTGACCTACCCTGGTGAAAAAGTCGCTGGACGCTTTGGAACTTCAGGACTTTCGGGAGTATTTTCTGAGAGCAACCGATGGAATACCCTTGTTCCCATTATGGCCACATTTTTGGGCGGGATCACCAATTTGTTGGTTATTCAGCCAGCAACCGCAAAAGTAATGCGCCAAAGAAAAGAGCAAGGTTGGTATTCAACTATAAACTCCTCTCTTTAATGACCTAAAATAGCTGCTAACTTGTTGATTAGAATCAATTGACGGGAAGAAATACACTGATGCTGGCCCCCACTCGAAGGAGATGATGAAACTAAACAAATCATTTGGAAAGCTTCATCAACTCTCTGCTGTGGTTAACCTGGCCGCATTAGCTGCCACCATCTACTACGGTGTAGTTCTTGCCGAGCGTCTCAACTAGAACCTTGAAGGAGGGCATCACTGCTTCCATTTTATACGCTCCGAATTGCTATGCCTGGTTGCTTCTTATATGATTTCATGTACTACCAAAGCATCCAGCATTGCATGATATGTAGCTGGATCTTACACCAAAAAAGGATAATTTGGATTTCTTTTTGAGTTGTTTGCTACATACATTTAATCAACACATTCAAGATTTGGGATATTCATTTTTAGTGATAATTAATATCTTTCGAGTACTACGACCCAAAAGTGGAATATATGGATTCTTTTATTTATTTTTTCCTATTGCAATAATAATCCCAAGGTTTTTTTCTTATATTAAGTAGATTGTTAATGAAGTTGCTTTGGGCCATAGGGGGGCTGGAAGGATATCACGTGCTCATTTAGTTAACTAACTGCCTAGGCCTATATTAAATAGATTGGTTGGTTAAAGGTTTCGATCTTTTGCTATAAAAGTTCCAGTCTTTCTCCAGCATCAACAATTAAGATATGCAGACAAGTACAAGCAAGTCATTATCCTGCCTGTTATCCTCAGTCCTTTATTGTTTAATTAGAATAACACTGAATGGCGCTGCTCCTTGGCAGCAACACTTTCCACCACAAAGGCAAAATGGACTCATGGAGCTCATGAACATCCTCAATGCAGAATCCCGGATACGAAAGCAGAGAATTAATACTATACTCATGGGGATATTTCAATTATCTTACAATGGCTTGCATGGCCTTGATATCTTTGGTGATCCACCATTGTTTGCTGAACAAAGGCCAAAAGCTATATCCTCTGCAGACCCTAGGACCACCAGATCAACCAGTTGGGATTCATTCCTGTCCTTCATTGGATTTTCTTTGATACCCTAGCATACTCTTCTACTCATAAAGTTACCCATCCATGCCTGGAAGCAGGTGGAATATAAAAGACATCGTCAATGCACAATATATATATATTTTGCTTTCATGGGTCATTGCACTATCTATTTTCTTTATTATCAGTGGAAGCTTTATACTATCCCTTCTTTCAGCTGTGTGATAATACTCTCCATGCTCAGAGGGAATCTAACGAACTTTTTGTACTGTTGGGGATCTCCAGTGGTATAAGTTCCCCTGGCCTTCCTCACTCTACTTTTCCTCTACTAATGCAGACCACTTGAATACACATTCTCCTACAGCAACACTACCGCTTCTAACTTACTTACAGGCACATTAGTACCTGTAGGTTTTTAAACCTACACACAACTACAAAAATAGGGGGTTTTGCTTCCATAAGTTAACGTCGATTTGTAGTTTAACCTGAGGACAACTTCCATGATGGAGCCTACTATTATCTTTGGGTTATTTACCCTTTTCACTATATACGGCCTTTGGTATCCCATCCCGTTGACAACGATTAACCCACATTTTCCATTGCCTGCTAGAATCGCTGGAACTATTCAGTTAACAGCAACGACAAATTCCGCAGTCTCTATGTTTCGAAATGTCATGTGGCCAGATTCGAACCCAGGTACCCCCTCAAATGAATCTCTGCTAAATAACGTTACCCCTTTAATCAACAACCAGTTCCAGGAGTTTCTTGATAAATGGGATTACAAACTGGAGAAACACATCACAGAAAATGCAGAATGTCCGATTTCTACGGTCACGTCATATTCTACTCCGACACCCACGGTGCAGACTATGACGGCCAACATCATAGAACCACAGTCATACCCAGAACCCCTGGATTTTAACAGTTGGGTTGGGTACACATTCTATCAGTTCGCAGAGAAAGAAGTGAGACGCAATCCTAATATGTACACCTTGGCTGCTATTTTCATTCTAGTAAACTACTGGCTTGTACGATCTGCACGAAGACCCGAAGTACGTGAGAAGCTCGAAGCAGTGAAGGAGGTGCCCATTGATGAGCTAAAGGAACTGCGTGATGAACTCCTTGCTCACAAGGCTCGATTACATTTGGTCGAAGTGAAGGTTGAGGGTCTTGCTCTGGCTGATGACCAGCGTCGGTTTTCGAGGACTGCTTCTAGGCAGATTCCACAGGTGGGCGAATCCGAGCAGGCCTCAGCAGAAACTCAGACATTACCGGCCAGCCAACCAGGAAAGCCTGAATTTGACTCTCTTCAGGAGCAACTAACAGAAATGAGACAAGATCTTGTTTCTTTGAAAAGCAACTCGGAAACCCGCTCAGAACAACTCTCGGAAAACATTACTTTCGTTATGAACACAATTAAAGAGTTGCAAAAGGAATCCGAGTCTACTTCACGGACCAGGATAATGAACGACGTGGTCTCAGTCAAAAAGAGCATATTTGAAGGCCTTAAATCACAACTGACGCCTCTTAGTGACCGGATATCTGACATTGAGGCCTATAATTCCTCATCAGGAGGGGAATTGGGAAAGTTTGCTAGCCAGATATCGCAAACCGTGGAAAGCATAAACGTGCTAAGAAGGGAGTTTGAAAAGGTCAAGCGCAAATTTCCAGCTGATTTAGCGTCAATAAAGACCGAAATTTCCAGGGAACACAAGTTAAAGTTTGATGCTGTTGAAAAGCAGGTGCTCGAATTGAGACAAACAGCCTGTTTATCAAGAGATGAATTGGATGACCTTCTTTCACAGCGGGTATCTTCGATAATGGGCATAATCGACGAATCGAAAGAAGATTCCGCAAGTGGTGCTCTCATCGACTCCGTCAAAAAGGAAACGGCTGGTCCTAAGTCTTCCTTGAAGGCCGTTGAGCATGCAGTGAAAGAAATAGGAGATGAAACAAAGAGCCAAGATGTACACCATCTACGAGTTTCTCTAGAGGCTTTACAAGCAGAAAGTACCACGTCATTGCAAGAATTATCCAGCCGTTTGAATATGGTGATGCAAGACATACAAGTGGAATCATGGAGGGTTAAGCACCAACAGTTTGACCAATGGATTGCCATGGTTGAAAGTAAGCTTCAGGGGTTGGAGCGCAGTGCGCTAGCTGAAAGCAATCTACTCTCCGTTCTATCACAATTGGAGGCGTTGAATACCAAAGTTGAACTTAATGATTCGTTGTTCAAAAAGGTTAAAGATGAATGTGCCACGAAGTTCGAGCAAAAATCTCTTTATGCGGATGTTAAACTTCTCAAAGGACGAGTGAATCAGTTAGAATCTATTCCTCAGAAAGATCCGCCAAGTGCCATGAAGGAGGAGCATATTATTAAACTGAGGGATCTGGGCAAAAGCTGTGTGGATCTCAGGTCAGAAATCGGTGAAATCAAAGATACCCTCACTACCTTAATATCGGATGAGATACCCCAACATCATTCGGAAACCCTCGATAAGCTTACCGAATCCATTCGACTACGTACGTCTCAAATTGAGAAAGATATTGAGGCTCGATATGCTTATAAGGAGGACGTACTCAAGTGTCTGAATGCACTTCAACTAGATGGGAAAAAGCCTATTGACCTGCAGCGCCTGAAGAAGGATCTTTCTGAAATTGAAAATTACGCATATGCCACTCAAAATAACTTGAACCTAGCGCTTGAAAGAATAACTGACAATGAGCAGCATATTGAGACTTTACGTGAAGGTAACGCTACCAACTACAAAGATATTCGCCGGTGTCTAGACAAGCTAGGGATATCTGGAACCATCGTGCCTCTCAGTGCGCCTATTAAGCCAAAACCGGTCCCCGGGGAATCGAAGCCACCCGTCCACATTGATTTGTCTGTGGGGAAAAGGTCCAACTCACAGGTCTCGTCCAGTTCACAAGATCGAGGGGATAAAAACATTAGTCGGTTTGACCCAAGGTACAAGGGAAATGACAAGCCTGTTGGTTCTGATATCGAGTCTAATCTGTCCAAACGTTCTGAATCTTTGAAAAAAACAAGTCAAGATAAGAATATCAGTCGGTACGACCCAAGATATCAGGGCAGTGACAAGTTTAGAAAATCTTATCCCGAGCCAGGGTCTTCAGAAGCATCCAAAGCAAAAGGAAAGCTGAATCCCAAGGCGGACTCATTCAAGGAGCGCCCAAAGAGTAGTGGGAACGAGAGGCCAGGATCAAGAGCCAGTGTTTTCCCGTCAGAGTCTACAGGAAAGGAAAATACTGAAGTCGAAATGATGGCAGGAAACGAGAAGCCTGAAGAGGGTGAAGATGCAATAAAATCTTTGGTCGAAATCACGTCGCGCCAGGAGCAACTATCAGAGGGCGAGGATAAGGATATAGACTCCATGTCTGTCTCTGACGATGATGGCGATGATGCTCCTGATCCTTCTGCTGACCCAGTTTCCAGCAAACCCCCGGAGGTTGCAGCTACAACCGAGTCTGAAGATAAAATGGAAATGTGATTCTATCTGCATATATGTAATAGGAGAACAAATTCCGAATTAACAACACCTATCTCTTTCCCCTTCCATTAACGTTCGTGTGATAGTTATATCACTGCTTCCAAGGCAACTTCTCTATCAGCAGGTAGATACTAGACACCTCCCTATATCCTGTAAACTCTACAGTAGTCATTCATACGTGCATTCTGTACACAGTAGTCAGCTCTAGTGGCTTTTATCTTCATATAAACTAGTCTTGCGTAGTTTATTTCCTTGAAGGGCTCTGAAGCGCATAGAAGTGTGATGGAATGTCAACTAGTTTTCAGAATCAAAAACATACTTCCTACATGCCACCTTAAGCAACTCAATGCGCCGTTGGGTATGGGTGAATACTTCGCTGTACATGTCAACGTTCTGTCTTACTACCTCCGCTTTCGTCTTGGTCCCAGAACATATATCTCCCATTCGCAATTCCATTTCTTTGCGAAGGAAGGGCTTCGTGAGGCTAGGGCAGTCAGGTAAGCCAGCAACCACATTGTCATATCCTTCAACAAGAGCAACACCAAGCTTCGTAGGGATAAATTCATCTACCCTTCCGCCGGATCCTCTGCCACCACCGCGAGGCCGAGTTGCCACATACTCTCTCGCCTTAATTTTCGATATATGCTCAGCCATAGTAGCGTCGGTACCAATTCCGTTCGCATCCATGAGCCCAATGAGTTCCGGCTCGGTAAGATATCCAGGGGCAACCGTTTTCCCTTCCGTAATATTCGCTTCTTTTGGCTCAAAGGACTCATTCAGAACAAAACTCGGCAGCGGTTGGCTGCTCTCCCATTTGTCATATACATAGACATCTAGATAGTTCCGTTCTAAGACGACGAGGCCCCGAGTATGGAATGCTTCATCCCCATATTGGAGTTCAATGTCCGTCGACTCGCCTTTCGCATCCTCAGAGCAGCAGGCTAAAAACCTCCGGGTTACAAACTCATATACTTTTTTCTCGTTGGCATTAAGTACCGTCGGAGAAACATAGGCCACTGGGTGAATCGGTGGATGTGCTTTATCATTGTTTCGACCCCGACGGGGTTGTTTGAAACCACCGCCTATAAGTCTGTAATTAAGAATTTGCAGCATAGCATGAGAGTTTAGTGTGGATTTCTGCTAGAATTTTGGTTGTGGAGAAGACTGACCCTCTTGCGTATTCGCCCCATACTTCACTTGGGTATTGTTTCTCGACAAGTTTTTTCAAGTCAATCTCGTTATCAAACTGGTCGGTTTCGGTACGAGGATAACTAATAAACCCCTTTGTATAGAGGGTTTCGGCAGCCTTAAACATCATGAGGCAAACATGTTAGAAAAGGTTCAATTCAAACTCCTCGTATGTTGTAGCGCAAACCTTCATAATTGCTTGACTGTCAATTCTCAAGTATTTACTTCCCATCATTTGGAGGTCAACAGTAGTCAAAGGAAGTGGTCTCCATTTGCTGGTCGGCTTCTTGTTAACTTTAGTAATAGTGGCTGTTTTGGCTGCTAAGCATCGCTCAAAGAGAACTACCACTGCAGCTCGGTCAAAAAGATGGCCACGTTGCCAATTGAAGTTCACTGTAATACCATCACGGGTGTGTGAAACTTTGATGGACCAAAAGGTCTCGGGCTTGAAATTCTTAACTCTCATATACCTATCCACAACAAATCCCAGGGTTGGAAACTGACATGACCCTGAACAGGTGGATTGATTAGCGAATCATGCATGCCAAGTACAAGAAAATCATAAATAAATAAATTACCATAACTGATTGTCCTTTCAGCCAATGCACCTCCCAGCGTCTGAAGCTGAAGCGTTTGAAGTCTCGTGAAAGCTGCTCCGATGCGCAGGTCTAGCTCAATTCTAGCAGCCACAGCATCCACTTGGCGTTCATCAAGCCCAATAGGTCTCCGAGCAGCTTCTAAAACATGCCTATTTATAGAATTAAATGTTAAATCCCAATTAATTTAATTCTGAAGGCCATTCATACGTTCGTTCGGTATTGCTGAATTTTGCCCTTTTGATTTCAATGCTTGGATTACCAAGCACAGCCTGATCTCGGACTTCGGAGCCAATGTGCTCTCCTTCTCTATCACAGTCGGTCCATATAAAAAGAGCTCTGGAATCCCTGGCTTGTCTCTTGATATTTCGAGCTATGCCGAGTTTTTCCTAATAAGAATACATTAGTTTGGTATTATTCCTTCGAATAGTTGGATATCTAAGGCATTCAGACTTTATCAACTGCAATTATAACATTTGCGGCAAAGAGCTGAGAGGGGTTGCAAGAATTCCAGTTTCGATATCTGGGTTCAAAGTCCGAAGCTGTTAAATGTCCTAGGACACTTGTCATAACAACGGAGCAGCTACCCCACGGGGGCCCGAATGTGAAATCAAATTCGTAGTTTTTGACATATTGGCTGCCTTCAATTCCAGACTTGTAGAAAACAATGTTAGTTTGCCCTCTGGTTTAGGGGGATGATATTCATACAGTTCTTATGCGTCCACCAGATAGATGCTGGGCCACTAACTTAGCGATTGCAGGTTTCTCTGCAACGCATAGAATTTTGGAGACCATAAACGCGTCTGGGCACCGGAGTGGTTTGTCAGTTCATCGTGCACTAGATTTCAATCTCCAAGCCTGGCTATCCTCTCCCCATAAAAGCCGCGCGTTTGAAGGCGAAATGTCGCTTGACGTTGGAAGGCGCGCTAAACAAAGTTCAATTGATTGGTGTCTTCGTGCACGGTCCACAACCCTAAATCTCCCCTTTTTCGAGACGACGATCATTCTACGTGTTAACAACAAACAGAAGGAAAAACAAGGAGAAAGCCTGACGCTGCACAGGTTTTGTGCCAAATATCTGCCATGGCGTTACCGACCCTAAAGTCTGCGGCTGATTGTGCTGATTTCTCACAGGCTGTTCTCCCTTTCCTTCATCAGCTTTCCTCTTTGCCTGCGAGGGTGGTGGAGGCTGGCCTCAACGTCGATACACTTCGAGAAGTTTACCTATCAACAAACCCGCTTATTACAGCATTTGGGTTCTCTTTATTTCTTGTCCCGGCTTTTGTACTGATCTCTGAAATCAACCGAAATTATTCTCAAGTTGATCGATTGTGGAGCATTCTACCCTCCATTTACAATGGGCACTTCGCCCTTTGGTGCCGGCTGAAAGGCCTTGCCACAACTGAAATCAACACTATCTTTATTGTTACATTGATATGGAGCGTAAGTTCAAGCAATTTATTAATCTCCTTGTGCTAACTCCCTTGGTTTACCCGACTCAATGAACTAACTTCTCTCACGGCAGGGCCGCCTTACTTTCAACTATTGGAGAAAAGGAGGTTATTCCATCGGCTCTGAAGACTATCGCTGGGTTGCTGTTCGAAAAACGGTGAACAGTCCTGCCTTATTTTTCCTATTCAACGTCTTCTTCATTAGTCTCGCTCAATCGGTTCTCCTATTCCTTATTACCGTACCTACTTACATATTTGTCCTTATCGGTACCCTTCGCGATGCGCCCAGTTTCGGGCTGCCTGATCTTATATTTTCTCGGTTCCTCCTGTTTCTTATATTAATCGAACACTTCGCCGATCAGCAACAGTGGAAATTCCAGCAGGCCAAGAAACAATATCAGAAGACCGCCCGCGTTCCAGCAGAGTATAAGGATATTTTTACGAGTGATGACCTGGACCGCGGGTTTGTAGTGTCCGGCCTTTGGGCTTGGTGCAGACACCCGAATTTTGTTGCTGAACAAGCAATTTGGGTTACGCTGTACCTGTGGTCTGCTTACCGAGTGGAATCATACTTCAACTGGAGCGGTGTGGGTGCTTTTTGCCTTCTCCTACTATTCCAAGGCAGCACCAATCTAACTGAAAGCATCACGGCGAGCAAATATCCTGATTACAAACAGTATCAAGCTCGAGTAGGGAAATTCATTCCACGCTTCAGCGTCGAGCCTTGAAGTGCGGGATCAAGAATAAGCGAATGTTCCATGTTTTATTATATGTAAAAAATTTTCACTGTTAACAATTTGAAAGAACTTTTGTTCCTATCTCCATTCTGTTACTAAGTGGGATGAGAACTGCCTACCTCTATGATAATATTAAGTAGTTCATAATATACCCCCCTGATAAATCTGTTTATACTGAAGAATTCGGGTCAATTATGTCACAAAGATCAAGCCTTGCTACATTGCTAAAATCATTTATCTTTACTAATTTACAATAGGGTGTGGTTGTCTGGGAGATGAGAGGGAGATGGGGAGAGATGAGAGCAAATGAAAACAAAACAGCCATCACTTCGCCAGAGAAGGGTGTACAACATAATGGCCGCATATGGATTTCCCATTTTGGTATGCTTTCCGAACGAACACTTCTACCAACACCTCAAACATCAATGATATATAGGAGATGGAAAAAAATGACAAAAATTTAAGACATTGCACCCAAACAAAAGAAAACGAAGGATTACAAATAGAATGGATGCGAAGGGTGAAGGGTCGGGTGAGCTAGATAGTACATGTATACGGAAGGGAGCGGGCGAGGAAGAAATTCCAAGCAAGAAAATATGTCAGGGGGTATTTATGCAGGCGGTGATGAAGGGTTGTTATCCTTAGCTTCCGCATCATCGGCCTTAGGTGAACCAGTCAGAGTCTCGGCTGGTGGCGGTGGTTGTATCTTCCCACCAGTTCCATCAAAATACTTAGCAAACTCTCCGGATTCAGGATAGGGTCGCTTGCCAAGCAATCGGATCATATCATCTCGACTAAGTACTTCTTTAGAGAGAAGCTCCTCAGCAACTAAGCCAACTTCAGCCTTCTTCTCAGTTAAGAGGTCACGGCATTGCTTGTAGGCCTCGTCAACAAGACGCCGAACCTCCATGTCAATATTCCGGGCCGTTTCTTCCGAGAAAGGTTTGTGGAGCTGCTGCTGGTCCTCTTCAAAATACACTGTTCCAATCTTGGGGGACATTCCAAATTTGGTAACCATGGCGGTGGCCAAGCGAGTAACTTTGTTGAAGTCATCGCTAGCTCCGCTTGTCACAGTGTCGAAGTGTAGCTCCTCGCTAACACGTCCACCAAGCGTCATGGCCATGCGGTCCATGAGTTGGTGGACGTTCATAAGATATGTATCACCCTGTGCTGGGAGGTATTGAGCATAACCTAGAGCCCCTTGACCGCGAGGAATAATCGAGACCTTTAGGAGCGGGTCGGCATATTTAAAGTACCAACCACATATAGCGTGGCCAGCTTCATGGTAAGCAACGGTGCGCTTTTCTTCTGGTGATAGCACAAGCGACTTTTTCTCCAAGCCCCCAACAACCCTCTCAATTGCTTGCTCGAAATGTGACATAACGACATGATCTGCGTGCATACGGGCAGCTATAATTGTTCATTAGATTTAATTCAAGTATCGTAAAGAAGGAGAAGAGGACTTGCAACATACCAACTAACGCCGCTTCATTGACACAATTTGCGATATCAGCACCAGAAAATCCAGGAGTTAATGCGGCCAGTCGTCCTTTTAGGTATTCGATGTCCTCCTTTGTGACGATCTTCTTCAAGTGGACGCCGAAAATCTGTTTTCGTCCATCCATTGTAGGCTTATCGATAGCAATATGTCGGTCGAATCGCCCAGGGCGCATCAATGCTTTGTCCAACACATCAGGTCTGTTTGTGCCAGCTAGGACGACAACCTGCTCCGAAGTATTGAATCCATCCATTTCAGTGAGTATTTGATTGAGAGTGCTTTCACGTTCATCGTTCCCTCCACCAAAGTTGGATTTCGATCTTGACTTTCCGATGGCATCAATTTCGTCAATGAAGATGATACATGGGGTATTTTTGCGAGCAGTAGCAAACAGGTCACGAACACGGGATGGACCAACACCAACGAACATCTCCACGAATTCAGAGCCGCTAACGCTGTAAAAGGGAACGGCGGACTCGCCAGCAGTCGCCTTTGCTAGTAGAGTTTTACCGGTACCAGGCGGCCCAGAAAGAATAGCTCCTCGAGGGATTTTCGCGCCTAGCCTCTGGAACTGCTCCGGCCTCTTGAGGAAGCTGACGAACTCCATGATTTCTACTTTGGCTTCATCCATACCAGCGACATCTGCGAATTTTGTCTTCACATCAGTCTCATGGTTGAATTTCCTGGCTCGGCTCTTTCCAATGCCAAATATTCCGCTTTGGCCACCACCTCCTGCACCACCTGCCCTTCTTGATAACCAAAAAAATGAACCGATGAGGAGTAGAGTGGGACCGAAGGATAACAAAGTAGCTAGCCATGGAACTTCATCAGCATATGCAACTGGAATCCGTTCTGAGCTAGGGATATTCAGTTCTCGGTGAGCGTCATCCAGGCGTCTCTCAAAAGCTTCGACAGAGCCTATTGTGAAGTAGTAGTGGAAGTTCATGTTGGTGGCTGGCGACTCGGGATATAACTTAGCAACCGCATCTCGGTCCAACTCAACTCTTACTTTGCTGCGGTTGACAACGGTGAGTTTCTCAACCAACCCTTTGTCGAAGAAGGTATTCCTAAATTCCTGCCATGTAATATCTCGTGACGATTCGCCAGGGAAAATACTTCGGTAGACATAGTAGGAGATGAAAGCAGCAATCAAGAAATTTCCGGCGTCGAACTTAAAGTCCATTATCTTAAACTGAGGTCCTTTTGGCTGGTCCTTATCATCATTACGTTGCCGTTTCTTATCGGATTTTGATTCCTCTTTTGATCCCTCTTTGGTTTCGTCTTTGCGGTCTTCATTGGACTCTTCCTTGGGTTTCTCCTCTGTTGCGGTTCTGTTTTCTTTTTTCTGCTCCTCTGACAAGTTTTTAGAGTGCTCATCGGCGACACTAGAAGCTAATTTCACAGAGTGTTTGTTCAGAACCCGCACAAGCTTCGCAGCATTTGACAGACTGATATGTTTCGACTCCCTCACTTCTTCCAGGGCATTTTTGACTTCTTCTGGCAAGCCCTCACGCTTGATGACTTCCGCAGCGGTGTCAATAAGTTTCGCCTGTGACTTAGGTAGGTTCACCTTAAGCTGGTCGACGATCTTATCGAACTCCTCTCGCTGTTCCGCGTTGAGTGCATATTTCGGCTGGGAGCTTTCGCTGCCTTGACTTCCACTGGATTGACTCTGCGAAGAGCGCTCCGCCTGTTTCCCAATATCCTTTTCTCCGTTCTTTTTATCCTTGGGAGGTTCCGAGCCACCCGTGCTATTAGTTGCATATAGCCGCGAGCGGTTTGCAACAATGAATGCCGATAGCCTGGATTGGGGGAGGGAGGCAGAAAACGGTGTGCGCGAGAAGGCTGAATATCCTGCAGCTCTTCTAGAGTACTGAGCGAGGCCGCCGGGGCGCCGTAGGAGTGTGGCCATAGCCAGAGCAGAGCACGAGGAAAGCAGGCAATCTATCAAATCAATTAAGGTTCCAGAAATCACCTCTCAAAGGACAATTCAACAACCCACAAATCAACTCCTAGAGGCGACTAAAGAGCTGCCTCACGCTAGACAGGGGAAAAATAAGGAGCGAGGTTGGTGTATGAGCAAGATGAAGTCGAGATGATTGCCAGATCGGTTGAGCTTCGCAAGTTGTTCCTGTTCCGAATTTTTCGCCAGCTGCTGACTCATCACCGATCAGGGTTCGGGCGATGTTTTGGGCCGTTCGGACTTAAAAGCGGGTTTTACCAGGCCGACACTGTCGATGATATTATAAGATAAAATAAAGATAGGAGACATTAACACAGCTGGAGACGAGGCGAAAGGCGAAGATGAGATGAGAATTCATTTGTTAGCTAGTATCTACGATTATGTATTCAGTACGTACTCCCATATTAGTATTCCTATCCACCCACGCTCGAATGTACCAGGCATCAAAATATCAACAGGGGAAATTCCTTGAGAGGAAATTCAGATGTGGCCGGGCTTCCAGAAGCCAATGATCCCTTAAGAGACAACAACAATCAAACCGAAAAGAAAATAACTCCTTCATGGCCTATACACCTACCGCTAGCAGGAGACAATAAACCGCTCCATATAGAAAATTCAAGCCCATAGCATTGTGTTGAGTGAGCTCCCCAGGTAGGTGAGACAACTTTTTACTACTCTGTAGTCCCATTAGCAAATGGAAAGCCGTTAGACATATCTGCCCAGTCCCATTCAAGGGTCATCGGCATCTGCCATAAATCTTGTGGAACAAAAGGCTGCTGGAATGAGGAGACATCCAGGGGCATTGACTCATTGGGAAGCTGTTGGTCGACGCTGAACATCCCAGGGTTGACGTTTAACCCAGGGCCGCCGATGATATCGTTTAGCTCCTGATTGAATCTTGCGGTATTCTTCAATTGTGCAGCTGAGATATCCTCGTTTATCACGGTATCAAATGCGTTCTGTGATGATGTCTGAGGTGATGGGAATGTACTTGAGGATGCGCTTGATATGTTATTATTAATGTGGGCTGGGAATGGTGAAGTAAATGGCTGATGTTGGGCGTTTGATACTGTGGGATTCTCTGTCATCTGTGATTGAGGACGCTGGGTATCCTTATCGTTGACATGCGGCCTTATGTTAGACTCCTTCTGCTGCTGCTGCTGCTGCTGCTGCTCTTGTTGTTGTTGTTGCTGTTGTTGTACATCACTTGTCTTTCTTTTACGCCTTGATTGAGATTCTTTCTCGGCTCGATCTAAAGCCACTTTCGCTATCCTTTCGAATTCGCTGCAAACGCTAAGCATACGTTTGACGCTACCATTTGATTCATCAGTAGCGAGCATTGAGAGGAAGTTAACCACGAGGTTCATTAATTTAACGTCCGACCGAGCTCTTGCATCAAGCGGATTTTGTAAGATATTGGCAAAAAGGGTTACCAATGATGATATAGGGAAATAGAGAATCAACCTACAATATTAGTCTCCTGCTTCGAAACGAAATGCATGTTTAAATGTAGTACTCACCATACACAAGCAAAATCACCCTGCGGAATGTACTTGACCAGGTTAATCGAAGCTCGAGCAGCTGAAACACAGAGTATAGCAGATGAAAACACTCGAGGGTTCAGTGGTCGGGCATTTAGTCCTTGTATGGCGTAGTTTGAAAGACGACTTGTCCAATACCCGTGATGAACGGACATTCGATGTATAGTCGTCAGGCAATTGTAATATGCGAAATGAAGAACAACAATCGGCAAGATTAGAGGCCTGTGAGTGGTTTTTATTTCATGTTCCGGCCTGAAATCTATAGGAATGCTATTCTTCCATTCCTCGAGTTCATGATCCAACTCGCCAATAGTATTGAGAAGCTCACCGTCGGACTGCCGTGATGCTTTGGTCGAATATAATTGTCTGTAAACCCTGCTCTCAATTGTTGCGAATATGCACATGAGACGGAAAAGATTGATTTTCCCTTTGTTATCCGAAAGAGGAACATTGCCGATGTTGTCAGGGGGGTCTTCACTGGGAAGTTCTACATTCATATCGTCATCATCTTGTACAGGAGGACGACCAGATCGGAGGCAGATGCTTTTTAACAATGTTAGTAATTTTTAAAACCTTCATGAATCTTAACATCAGTGCAAGCTTACTCTTTATCTAGGATATAGGCGATCCAGAAGACACGCTTCCGTTGTTCAAGCTCCACTGGGTTTAGACCAAAGCCTGAACAGCGCTTATGTAGACCTATACTGTGGGAAAGACGGATTCCGGCTGCAACAAGGAAGAAGGAAGGCTGAGGGTTTGGTGTTCCTTGAAGAAATAATGCCTATAGAAACCCATATGCGTTAATTAAAGGCATAAAATAATTGAAACTAAAAAGAAAAAGAAGGCTAGTGCTTACCATTCCAAGCAGAGCCTGCACGCTTAGGAGGTCTGTATTTCTCATAGTAAGCTCTGTAAGCACGCCCATGGCATTCTTTAAGTAAAGCCACGCCTTTTTGTCTTCTTCCTGTGGAGCAAGGTTGCTCATTACCCGTAACCTATGGGCGATTGCCAAAGCGACATTGATGCTAGCCCACCACCCGGAGCCCTCGTAGGGATCTCTTGAATATTGCTTCTCGACTAGATGCATAAAGGTAGGCTCGTGAAAAAGAGGGAATATACAATTGAAATTTTCAAAATAATCCCTGAAGAGAGATAGGGCCTCTTCCTTTGGTGGTAAAGGTTTGAAAACCCGACGGGCAAATATGTCGCTGAATATTTCCGGTTTCCAGTATATCCATTTGTTATCATCCACACATGCTGATGAGATCATGTGTTGGAAAGAGGAATCACCCGTTTTCTCATTTACCCACTGGATGCCCTTTGGCGAAAATATTGAGAACCCGGAGGAGGATCCTGGGACGCAAGATTAGTAGCTGTCCACAAGGAAAATCGACTTTGGGCAAAAATACCTATATATCGTGTTTCTCCACAGTTATTTGTAACTAAGGAACACATCATATCTGAGAGGGAATCAACCTCCGCCTCTGACTCTTTTTGGGAATCCGGGGAACCTGCAGCTGATGAAGCTCTCGGGCTAGCATTCAAGTCACCACGGGGAGTAGAATTTGAAGGCGATGCTGACGAGCTCATGAAAGTATTGTAAGTAGGAGGTATGGTTGAGGCCTTGGGAGGTTGTGGTTGCTGCTGCTGCTGCTGCTGTTGCTGTGAGGTCGGTGACGCTGCTCTGTCTGCTAATCTTTTTTCTAGCACTCCTAAATCGGTCTTTCTAGCATCGGTCTCGGATAGAAGACCAGATAGCCGAAGTAATGATTCCATGCGGCCTAACCGGTTCTCGAGGCCTTCAATGTACTTTGCCCTAATTAGTCACTCTGGGTTAGACGATAGCTCCAGTAGAAATGCTGATATGTCTAAGGAAGTCGTACCCTTTGGGGGGATTTCGCTTCTTTTCCACTTGTGTAAAAATACACTCGGACTTGTAGTTTATGCAATGCGAACATTTTGGCATTTTCCCATCACACTTTATCTTCTTCTTCCTGCACATATCGCACGCCTATAGGTAAACGGCATAAGTATTAACTCAGAAATCCCGTAGTCCAGAGTAGTATGGTACTATACATACTCTAGCAATCCTCCTCCTTTTTGCATCGTTATTATCTTCCGCGAAAGCTGTTCCAGGATGCGACGATGTAAGAGGAGAACCGTCTGAGTTGGAGGCCCCAAACGCCTGCGGCGTTTGATTGGCATTTGAGCCGCGGTTATCGAATGTGGTGGCCTCCATATCTCCTCCTGCCATGTCCATTGCAGCTCAGGGAGCTTTTTTGCGGGGAGGCCAGGCCACAACGTTTTCGAAGTAGAGGCGCCGTTCGTGGTGCTCGGAAGCTGTGTCCAAGGTTGCGCGAGCTATCTGGCCGAGCCTATCGAATACCAAGGGATTGGAGCAGGAGTCCAGATGCCGAACAGATTGGTCCGGCGCCCCCAAAAGCTGTGGTATAAGAAAGCTGAGACTCCGTCTCTTTGAATGCTTGTGGCGGATAACGGGCTAGAAAAATGTCTGCCTGCTTATTAATAAGGATACGCTGCACAGGGGAGGAAAAAGTACATCAAGCAGTTGGCAAAAATAATACATTGTATGTCGTAGCATATCACTCGCCGCACCACGACCTTACTTCCCCGGTTTGTTGCTGGAAGATGCGCTGCTCGTCCTTCCCTCCGCGAGTCTTGATGCCTTGCGACTTCGAGCGGCGGCGATAGCAGCCTCAAGGCGTCGATAAGGCACGTGAAGATGACTAAGCTAGTTAAGGGTGTCGTTAAAACTACTCCGTACTTACGGTGAGGACGAGGCCAACTCTTCCACCGTCCGTCACTATTGCTTGTTTGAAACTGCTCTCGAACACTCTACGATTCTTTCTGGTTGCTATCATATGAGTGCGGATAGGAACCGTTGGCGAAGAGCAACGCAAACGAGGCTCCTTCGCGCTTCCGGGGTCTTCGGCCTGCGCCTCAATAGACACCCCCCTGGTACGGGGTTTGCAGCATTACGTCTAGACATCAAGGCAACTTGATGGCCCCGATTTTTTTTTTAATTGGTCCACACGGACGGACAAACGGCTGAACCTCCTCCGGGCAGTTCAAGGGGGATTGCCGCAGCGGAGAGGCGGGATGTTCTTACTCCGACTTCTATCAGCCGTCTCGCCATGCCCCTACGTTTCTGGTCAGCAGTGCGAGGGTACATGCCGTGTTACAAACTAGCCGGCAGCCTATTTCAAGCCTTTCAAGGTTGAGGAATCACGCCAGTCCGCTTTGAATTTATATAACAACCCTCGCTTCACTCGAAATCTTTCCAGAGAAATAGTTAATGCATCCCAAAACGAGGCAGATGCTCCATGCAGCATGCGACTCACTCTTGTTTCGCCTGTTGATAACAAACTTGCTCAGCTTCAGGGGGGTAAATATAAGCTTAACTAGCTTAGCGAATATTTTAATGTCTGCTGGCTTCCCCAGATACAGGGGCATGGCTTGGTGTCATACTGTCTTTCTACTGGCCAGTAGATACTCTTGAACAATTGGCTCAGGTTCTCTCCCCTGAGGTAATTATCTGATTTCTATTGGTTGACTTTTTATTTATTCCCATCCAACAGGTATAAAATTTATGTCAAACTACACAGCGAGCTGTTCCTTGCCGGTGAATCTGCCTCTGTAATACACGGATATTCGTTTGAATACTGCGTTTAACCAAACATATCACCTTCTGCTGCTGTCAATCTGACAATAAGTTGTCCGCCTTTCTTCGTAAGCTTTAATTATAGAAAGATTGTGAATATCCCAAAGTTTCTGCTATGTGTTATGGAAGATACAGCTGCCCCAAAGAGCTGCCTCAAGTAGTGATGAAGGCCAGCCGGTTCATATTAGCTGCCAGCACAGGAAAACTCCACGAGTAATCACCCGTTAGTTACACCAGTGGTTGCAGAATAAATTTGCAAATTAGATATGACAGTTGCTTACCTCCGTCTGTAGTAAGACAACATCGCCAGCAGGATCTTTCCCTTAGATACGCAGATCCCCGCTTGTCTTTGTCTGTCGAATTAATATAGCTCTTCTCGCCTTCCATTGATG
Source organism: Trichophyton schoenleinii (assembly GCA_018357685.1). NCBI lineage: Eukaryota > Fungi > Ascomycota > Eurotiomycetes > Onygenales > Arthrodermataceae > Trichophyton > Trichophyton schoenleinii. The sequence continues at coordinate 6,279,385 of WOFF01000001.1, forward strand.
CTACAGTGGTTGCGTCGATACTAGTTAAATAATTCTCCCTGCCACCAATTGGTAGACTCGCTATTTCGGCCCAGTTGTTTGATATTCTTTGTTGTTCACCATGTCTGCGGACCATCTTTATATTGACAAGAATGGGAACCGGATAAGCAACCCTAGATTTGTTGTAGGACCAGCTTCACACAACGAGCGGGTTATACACGGACGGGATTCCCTTGACTGTGACAGAGGTCCCTGTAAGCCATCTTACCTGCCTCCCTCAGTTATGGTCTATTTATCAATTCTATTTAGGGAATACGGTGGTTGACTATAGAAAGGCAATTGCCCACCGGGAGATCCAGGCTACTCGGTAATACTTGGAGAGATTAAATAGGAGGTGATTGAATATCTGTTTGAGTCTACAGATGATATCCAAACTTTTGATAATCAGTGGCCATACAGAGATTAGACGTCTATCAATTCGGCAAGAAACTTGGTGGCTACAAAAATACCCAAAGTTGGGCTAGACGCCGCTACGTGGCTCAAAGTTAGAAGAAGATATTCCACTCATTGACTGTATTGTACTATATTATGGCGGGATACATATCGAGAGCAAAAGATTGGCACTCAAGTGTAGACTGTTGGTTCAAGGCTGTGTGTGCACCGGAATGGGCCTAATTGCAAGCTGTCGCTTCAAAGCTCAGGATGTAACTACTAAAGGCAAACTTGATACTAATATATTGGCAGTAAATTCCTAGTATTTTTGTTTTCTTTTTTCTTTTTCTTATCATTTATTAACTCTTTCATATTTCCCCATCCTGGGAAAAGAAGCCAAGTGTTAAAGGCTTTAACTAAAATTTATTCAACATCGACTTTAGAGTGTATTCTCCAGACGGCGTTCCTTTCGGAGAGCGCGCAGTTTAGCCCTAGCCTCTTCCAGGGGTATGAGACTGCCCTTGGTCTGTGAACTGGGGTCATCGCGGTTACGAATGTTAACTGAACGAGACTCCTTCTCTTGAGCGCCCACAACTAAAGATTTTGTTAGTATAAATGCTCACTCCATGTAAAATACAGTATACAAGAGTGTAAAAGCTTACCGAAGATGAAGTTATACTGTGCCAGTTGACCATTTCGGATCTTCTTTTGCATAGTGTGGCCACTAAGGTCGATGTCGACATTCAACTTATCGCCTCGAAGAATCTCCTGAAGTTCTTCGACATAGTCGTTGGCACTGGCCATGACAGGGACAATCAAAATCTGGCGGGGGCTAAGCCAAAACGGCCATTTGCCACCAAAATGTTCTATCAAGATTCCAAAGAAACGCTCAAAGCTTCCAATGATAGCTCTATGGATCACAACGGGTCTAGCTCGGCCTGGGCCTGGGTTAGAGGAGTCTGAGCCCTGTGCTTGAGCTGGATTCGAGTCACCCTCTGGTTTAGCCTCGGCCTTGGGGTTAGCTGGGGCAGCGGATTTAGGAATAGTCTCTCCAGTCATGTATTCGAGTTTGAAGTTAAGAGGTAGCTGGTAGTCGAGTTGAATAGTGGCACACTGATGTTCTCGCTTCAGAGCATCGGAAATGGTGATATCGATCTTTGGTCCATAAAAGGCACCATCACCTTCGTCAATCTCCCAGTCTGCACCCTTGAATTTGGTGAGAGCTTCTCGCAATTGAGCTTCAGCAAAATCCCAGGTTTCGAGTTTTCCGAGGTATTTCTCAGGTCGGGTAGAGAGCTTCAGTTTGAAACTGAACCCAAACAAGCCATATATGGCACGGAGGAAATCGAAGAGTCCCTCGATCTCTTCCATGATCTAGTAAAAGGGAAAAGAGGAGATTAGTCATATCGCCCTAATGGTTCTGGGACCAAGTATAGCCGTCATACATACCTGGTTGTCGGTGCAGAAAATATGAGTGTCATCCTGTTGGAACTTTCTGACTCGAGTCAATCCGTGCAGAGCACCAGATGCTTCGTTTCTATGAAGTACGCCAAAATCTGCCATTCGCAATGGCAGCTCTCGGTAACTTCGCTCTCTGTGGCCAAACATGATACAATGGCCAGGGCAGTTCATTGGCTTCAGGGCCCAGTCACGTTTTTCAACGTCAAGCTTGAACATGTCATCCTTGTAATGAGCCCAATGGCCTGACTGGCGCCATATACCGACATCATACATGTTGGGAGACTGAACTTCCTGATACCCTCGTTTTCGATACTCCGTACGGAGTAGTTTTTGTAGGGCATTGAAAATTTTGGTTCCGTTGGGAAGCAAAAAGGGACATCCAGGGGAAACCTCGTCGAAGAAGAAGAGTTCTTGCTCCTTGCCAATTTTAAGGTGGTTTCGCTTCTCTGCTTCTTCCAGGAATTTAAGATGCTCTTGTAGCAGTTTCTTGTCTGGGAAAGCTACACCACGTATCCGCTGTAGGGCGTCGTTGGTCTGATCGCCCAGGAAATAGGCAGAGGAGTTCTGTATGATGTTAGTAGTGGGCTTAAGTGATGTTCAATTATTAGAAGCACTTACCTGAGTGATCTTCATGGCCTTGATTTTGCCTGTGTTCTGGATATGGGGTCCACGGCACAAGTCCACGAGAGTTCCGCATCGATAGACAGTGCTGCTCTCTCCTTCAACAAGATTGTCGATATAGTGCAGCTTATACTTGCTATAGCCAAACATTTTCTTCAGGTTCTCCTTTGAAACCTCCAATCTGTCGAAGGATTGTTTTTCTTTGAAAATCTTTGCAGTTTTGGCATCCAGTAATGGATAGTCTGCCTGGGTAACAACGCCACTATAAAGAAGATATAGTTAACCTCAGCTTCAAGTTGATTTGATAGGCCAATTGCAATAGCTGATAAAGGGGGGAAAGGGATATTGCATACCCTTCGGGGATTGCCATATCATAGAAGAAACCCTGAGCAGTGGGAGGACCATGTGACAGGAGACACCCATATTGACATTCACAAGCTTCACCGAGAGCGTGGGCACTGGAATGCCAGAACACTTCTCTACCTTCCACCGAGTCAAAGGGCAGATAACGGATGCGGCAATCCCTCTCAAGCGGGCGATCCAAGTCCCAAAGCTCCTTTCCGTCAAGCTTAGCAATAACCACGCTCGAGCTGAGCTCCTTGGGTATATCCTTCAGAAACGAGCCTGGAGTAGAGTGCCATGCCTGTGCAATAACCGTGGATGGTGCACCATCCCCCACTTCCAGCGTCACAGTGATGTCGAACCGAGGCTTGTTCTTGAGTTCTTCGACCTTCTGCTTGTACAGCTGGTCGAACAGCTCATTCCGCTCTATAATGAAGTCTGGCAGCGGCTTCTCAGCGGCCGCAGGTTTGCCCTTTGGCTTGTCTGCTTTCTGCGGGGCATCCTTCGAGGGGTTGCTGGCGTCCATGGCTGCTGTGCGGTCGGGGAGGGTGGTGTCTTTCGTCGAAGAGCTCGCTGGGGCGCCCGTCTCACTCATACTGCCTCTGTTAGCCCGCGCCGGTCAATCTTTGCGAGTTCTGCTCCTGGTCTCGTCCTGTCTTCTTCTTGATACCGTCAAGCAGCTAAACTGTGACTCGTTCGAATAGTATAGATAGAAGGAGTTAGGGTGCCTCACGTGACACTAAGTCGACTAATTTTAGCCGAGACTTTTTTTTGATAGCTTTTTCGTTTCTTTTGACAAGCAAATATAAAAAAGGTCTTCAAGATACCGGACGGCCGACCAGCTCCAACGGCACCAGCGGACGCTTGTTAAGCAGTGAGAAAAGGGAATTGCGCTATGTCGTTTCGTGGAGCACCCAGAGGCCGTGGCACAGGCGCCAACCGTGGAGGGTTCGGGGCTCGCGGTGGTGAGTTGTGCGCTCCATAAATATTACACGCATAACCAGTTCAATTTAGCTGACAGCAATCGGCTTCTTGTGTCAAAAGGCCGCGGAGGAATGCAGCAGTCGTTTGGGCCACCGGCTACCGTACTAGAGATGGGGACCTTCATGCACTCTTGCGAAGGAGAGATGGTCTGCGAATCGATCAACCCTAAGATTCCATATTTCAACGCCCCGATATATCTGGAGAACAAGGTACAATTGCAACACTGTTTTCCACGTTGGAAAAGGGATGCTAATGGAAATCCGGTATAGACGCCCGTTGGAAAAGTTGATGAAGTCCTAGGCCCGATCAACCAAGTATACTTTACCATAAAGCCCCAAGAGGGAATTGTCCCTACTTCTTTCAAGGCCGGTGATAAGTTCTATATCGGAGGAGACAAGCTATTACCACTGGAGAAGTATGCGCCCACTGTCTGCTTGATGGCTGTTGATATAGGGTATGCAAGCTTACACCTTACCTAGGTTCCTCCCCAAGCCCAAACCACCACCAGGTGCACCAAAGCCAAAGAAGATCGGAGGCGCAGGCCGTGGAGGCGCTGCGCGCGGTGGTAGAGGAGGATTCTCCCGCGGCGGACGAGGCGGTGCTCCCCGGGGCCGTGGTGGTTTCTCCAGAGGCGGCGCACGAGGTGGACGAGGTGGAAGCGGTGGATTCTCCCGCGGAGGTGCTAGGGGAGGTTCACGAGGCGGATTCCGCGGACGAGGCTAGAGAGAATCGCATGAGTCGATTTCCTTTTTTTCCTCGCTGGCGTTTAGGAGCATTCTGGATGGGAGTTTGATTCATTCTTTATCATTTAACGATCTCTCTGCTATTTTGGCCTAAAAAAAAAGAGCTGTCGGTTCCCGTTCCAATGTACTAATTGTAACATAGAGCCAATTCGCATTCCTCACAATGTCTTCTTCTACACCTCTCCCTATATACGGTCACAAAAAGAGTGGTGAATCTGCTGTCCGACATGTTGAATCAACTGTGGCCAACGGTTTTGCTGCAGGCCAAGGTCAGCTTTTTTCCTTAGCGCAGGGTAAACTCGCAATATATGACGTCCTTCCATCCAGCCCACATCAACATCATTTCAAACCAAGAACAAACAACTCCCATTTCACCCACCTCGCACTCTCTCCTGCGCCATAGCAGCTATTATTACCCTTCTAGACATCCCAGGGCGTTAAATTCGTCTATATCGGTAATCTAGCTATACAATTCAGCTCTCCTGCGACCCAGCAATCAGCCATGTCGCGACGAAGCCCTGCAGCGGGCGGCAACGGGCCCGAGAGCTCTGAAACCCCCAAGGATGCCGGTATGGACCTCGCTATACAAAGATACATGGCGTTGGAGTGACAGTCTGATTGATATATTTCCTTTTGCTAGGCCAGGATAAGCAGAAGATTCTCCTCTCTGCAGACACCGGCCACTTCAGCTTGATCAGGTGCGCAAACAAGCTGGAACATTACTGACGGTGACTGCTTTCTCCCCCCTTCTAACTCGGCGGTTTGATATTTCTAGGGCCTTGCATCTTGCCGATTTTATTACGGAATTAAATGGTATGTGGCCGCTTCGGTTCTGATACCAGTTGGGCGGGCCCATTGCTGACTGACGCTTCTTAGGATTTTGCGGAGGCAAGTATCCGGCAACGATCATCGATCTCGATCATCTGGAGAATGCCGAAGAAGCCTATAACTATATTTGAAGCTGACCAGAAAATCTCTAGTGATGTCGATATTTTCGTCGTTGAGATACTGCCTGGGTGAATCCCACCAGCATGGGAACATTTGGATGGCCCTTGGTTTCATCCCGTTCGGCCTCTTCTTCGACTTCATGGATGGGAAGGTTGCCAGATGGCGGAAGAAGTCGTCGCTGATGGGCCAGGAATTGGACTCTCTAGCGGATCTGGTACGCATTTCGACAGATACCGGACTTATTTAAAGCCCCTCAGCCAGCCGTGCGCGGAAACTTGTTGATATCTCTAACACATGACTAGGTCTCGTTTGGCGTTTCTCCTGCAGTGGCAGCATTTTCGATTGGAATCAGATCGCCGGTTGACCACGTCCTACTCACACTCTTTGTTCTCTGCGGTCTTACTAGGCTCGCTCGGTTTAACGTCACTGTCGCAACACTCCCCAAGGATAAGACCGGGAAGTCAAAATACTTTGAAGGCACCCCCATTCCGACAACGCTAGTGCTTGTGGGAATAATGGCGTATTGGTTGTCTCAGGGTTGGATTTTGGAAGATCTACCACTTGGAGTGATGCTCCAAGGCACCGCACTCGAATTTCACCCGGTTGTTGGTATGTTTCTTGTTAGCGGCTGCCTCATGGTAAGCAGATCTATACATATCCCAAAGATATGATAGACTCTACCTACCTATCGTTTAGTACTTTTTTTTTTTTTGGCTTGTTAGTATCATTCGCCTTTGTTGTTAAAGAAAAAGAAAGAGAAAGAACTGTTTAGCAATCTGACGAATTTTGAGTGCAAATTTTGGTGCCCTTTGACCTCGCCGTGACATTGTTTAGTTATGTGCAAGCCAGTTAGACTTCCTGTTTCCATCCAGTCAGTGTTGGCAAACACGACGCGGTTCTATCGTCTATATTGACAATCGGATACATGAGTGTCGAAATCCGGATGATAAAGGGCTCCACTGGTTAATACGTCGTGTCTTTTTTTAGTCCTCTCTTTTTGTATTTGGTGACAGTTCCCGACTCCGATCTATGTTTAGCCAGAGTGCCTCCTTCGACAGCAATCCTTCGGCTGCTAGCACGAAGAGCCACGTACTCCGTACTTGGGGAGCATGTCGAATATTCGCATATCCGCCGCGATGAAATAGCAAAAATATTCCAAAATATCAACTTTCAGAGATAGAGAAAGATAAAACGGACGTGTCACTTCAATGTGATGGGCCACGATTACAGCCAGGATGGCCCTCGAGATATTCCACGAAATCAACGATCCAAGGGAGATTAAAGGAGCACTGTCTGCACGCACAGCGATCTAAATTCTTCAGCCTCGACGGCAGGCTGAAGATATGGTTGGGAGCTGGTGCGAGCTGGTATCGGAACACGGGCTTTTGCAGGATGAGCTTTGTTCTAGATCATTCTTGGTAGAATGACTGAGACAAGTGCTGCCGTATTCGAAAAGCCTCAAAAATATTCTCCGCTGGCTCGGCTGGCGTTTTAACAGCTCAAGCTGTGACCGGAATTGCGCGGTTTTGGGAGGATCTTGGGCATCGTCTTTGCTAATTATTGATGCCCTTGCCCAAACTTTTGCCCGCACCCAAGGCCTGCCACGTATCTGGAGCTGCAATCCAGCCACCCGCCCATCTGGCTGCCATCAATCCACGCCCTGCATCCGTCACAGGAAAACATGATGCATCAGGCCAAATGTTCCAATTATGGAAATCGAGCACGCCGGCCGCAGGGCATAAAAGATGTATACTCTGTATGATGCACGTCGATATGCCAGTGGATGACTTAATCGGCCCCCAGTCACGGAGTAACTGCTGGGAGACGAATCATTTCTGGCGCTTGAAAGCGACAACCCCTGCTTAGTCCTGAGTTAAGGGCAAATCACACGATAGCAGGGATCCACGAAGTCTTAGTGTCTTACTTGATGCGCAAGCAAAATAGATTACAGATTTACTATTGACAGGGGAAGTTGGGAGCCACCGGGACCGGCTAGCGCCAAGTCAGCCATAAAATACAGCGCAGCAGAGCAAGAAGAATGTCAACGGAAGCAGAAGAAGAAGCGTCAAGAGAACAAACATACATTTGGGGGTGGAGAGGGAAACCGTCCGCCCCCCCAGTGGCGAGAAGCTCCGGCACCAAAAATATAAAAAAGGAAGACAACGGAAGCAGAGGCCTGGGGATCGGGTTATACTTCCGCTCGTGCTTACGAGGGACTTGCATGTTATCTTACAGCGGACATGCACGCAAAGAAGACGAGAATAATTGCTCGCAGGGGTACGCTTTAACCGCAGTTGGACCGACTGGAAGAATCTCCGAGGACGGTTATATATGACGAAGAGCAATATTGTTCACTCACCACTGGGCCGTGGATGAAAGACGAAAAAAAAAAAAAAAGAAGGGACGATCAAAGATGTCCACCATCACTCCGTCATTTTGCATACAACATTCGAGGCCGATGCTTTTTGCCAGCACAGCGAGCGTTTTCCTTTTGGGATGACATGATACTTTCCCCATACTCCATACCAGGCCTGCGAATATACGGCGTAGACGACCACCTGGCTGCACCGCCACGGATGGCATATCCCGCCCCTGAAGCACACTAGATGTTACAAGTACCAGTTCCGGGCCAGGATGCAGCAAGCAGCGGGTGTTCCTGGGCCCAGAAACCAATTTCGGGGTCAGAGCGTATTCCCTATGTACCACTAGGACAACTATCGCCTGCGCTTTAACGACCGGCAAAGTTCGCAGGCGCTTCTGATTGGGTTGCACCGCATACCGAGCCTGCATGTGGATGGTGACACCCCTTTTTTCTAGCAGCCCAAGCAGGTACGGCGCCCGTATATATATCGAACGGTTCCAGTTCTCCATAAATTACCTGGATATGCATGGTCATAAACGGCAGGGATACGGCAAGTCCTCGCCCAGACACGCACTTCGTCCCTTGCCCAGAGCGAGGCTTCTCCTCTCCTTTCCATCGCTCGTACAACTCCGTCCCTTCTGCCTCCGTCTCGCTCGCATTCTTCGACAGTCCTTTTCCTTTCCCTCCACACTCTTTTTTCTCTTAGGCTAGGTTCATCTCGTCGAGCGGCTGCTGATGAGATCGTCTGCTCCAACCATAGTCCTTCAGAGTCCTTGAATGATAGGGCTTTCTCTCCCCGGTTATTCCGTCATCTCACACTCTCTCAAACGTCAAGTCAATCATTTTTTTTTTTCGATTGCGTGGTTTTTTTTTGAGGTTCGTTCATCTATCTCATCATCAACATCCCCATCATATGCACCCCCCTCTCCTTCTCCCTCAACCCAGCGTACCAGCAACCCATATGAAGCCATCTTGCGAATGAAAGGCCGATAATTTCGGCCACACTAACTAACACTGAGTATCGCAGGCGTCCTCGAAAGCGGTTTATACAGATACACACATTTTGACGTACGAATTATTTTCTCGGTGCCGACCTGTCACTGGGCGTACGGACCGGTATCCTCAGGAGGACGTTGGAAAGGAGATGTTTTCAAGCAGAATATAAAACATCAACTCATTGATATCCACCCAGGGCATTCCGGCCAACCGTTCTCTGATATCAACCGTCCCAGACTCGGCATTTCGCTTGTCGTCCATCCTCGATATACAAGCCGACTCTCCCCTTCATCGACAGGGGTAAAATTTTTTTTATCAAGAATCAACCTGTAAATATGAAGCTATACACGCCCAAGGCCGTCATGGCGGTGGCCTTCCTCCTGAGTTCGAGCCTATCATGTGTTGAAGCAAAACTTGACGAAAGCCTCAAGGGATGCTACAAAGGTTCCGGCAGTTTGAAGGATATGGGGCCCACCAAATTCCAGAGCACAGGAGCCTGTCGAGAATTATGCACCAAGTCCCAGAGCGCAGTATTTGCGCTTCATGACACCGACCGATGCTCTTGCGGTGATAAATATCCTCCAGAGGACCTGAAGGCCGCAGCTACAGATAAAACCTGCGTCCTCGTCAACTGCCCTGGCTTTGACAAAGATAAATGTTCGTCCATCCTGCCTTCAACCCTCCTTTTTACATTTTCTGGTTTCTGGTGCGGACAATAACTAAATTGATGGCATTCTAGGTGGTGGAAAGAACAGCTTTGCGGTCTACCTGACCGGTCTAGTTGATGACCCAGCAACAGAGGGCAGCGCAGACGATGGCGATGCCACGAAGACATCGGCGCCTCCTCAGGCAACAATCACCGAGGGAGGACACACAATCATCATCACTCCTAGCAGCAAGCCAGCCCCGTCAGGCCCCAACAAGGCTGGAATCGCCGCCGGTGTAGTTGTCGGCGTCGTAGCTATCGGCGCCATCATCGGAGGTGTCATCTTCTTCCTCAAATACAGAAAGCGACAAAAGGTGGTTGATGAGTACCGTCGCAACCAGACAATCAACAACTTCGTCGCTGGAGGGAAACCGTCATACAGCCAGAGCTCAGCGGATTCGCGACTAGACCCAAGCATGACATCCCAGCGCCGCCAGAGCAACGGCAGCATTGCTGACGACCAGGACTTCTCACGGCGGGTCTTGAAGGTACATACTATTATCCATCATTCCCCTCCCTGCTCGCGGTTCCCCCTGGCTAACAGTTGCATCATCTCCAGGTCACCAACCCAGATGGAAATTACTAAATATACCCACGTCGATATACGTTCATCAAGGCCGCCCACTACTGCCTCTGCCTTTCCTTTTCCTTTTTGTCTGGGGGGAGCGCTCCCCATTTTAATTGATCGCGACTTGTCGATACTCCTGATTCAGCCTGAATATTAACGCCCGTGTATATTTCCGTTCCCTCGCCGTCGCTTCCACTTGTACCTCAGCCCCGTCCCCCAACCTGTATTTTCAGCTTTGACCTTACGACCCAAAACCAACCTTCACCTCGTGATTCCTTCTCGGCGTTATACCACGTTCGCACAGTCTTTTCGGAAAGGAGGGGAGTTTTGTCGACGTATCCTCCTTTTTTTTTTTCATTTCCTTTTTCTTTCTTGTCTGTACACCCTCACTCCTTTCCTACCACAGACGAGGACGGGATAAGCAAAGCAGACGTCTGGGGGTGAATCTGTACTCTTCCAAATGAAATGACCAGTCAAAGTGCCGTCCTTCCAAGCTCCTCTGTTTTCCTTATGCCCTTTTTCCCCCTCTGTTCTCCTTCCTGTTCCTCCATTGGACGTGTGCTATGATCCATATCTCTCGTGGCCTGCCATATACCAGAACTCTTGTTATCTCTCTTATATCTCTTTACCCCCATATCTTCTATCTCCTTCCCCCGTCCCCCTCCGTTTTCCTATATACCTTCTACTATGTATGCATCTGGGCGTTACTGTGTATTATTCCTCACCGGCTTCCTATATATACATCTCTTTTTTATTAAGTTGACGTCTTGGACGACTGGCTCTCTCTTGCCCCCTTTTTTATACCGTACATATATATACATACTATTATTACTATATGGTCTACCTGTCCGCCTTCTATGATTAACCGTCTTCTGCTCGTCCTGTTCATGTATATCCCTGGTATTAAATTAATACGTCCCAGCTGCCCCTCGACGTCCATTGGGCCACTTTCGCCCTTGCTGTCGATCAGAGCATGGAGATCACACCCGTAGCGCTTCACATGTCCACTTTTCCTCCCATTCATCTTGCTCCGTTGGAGTCACTTGACAGTTGTCTCGGCATCAGAATACCAGAGCAAGAAAAGAAGACAGGCGAAGTCAAGAGAAGACGAAGGGGAGGGCAAAAAAAGCAAAGGCTCGTCGTGTATATCGCTAACTGGCCGCTACGTATCATATTCCGGGCGCTCTCCTCTGCCGCAGGGCTCCCTCCCTCTCTCCCGTTGCCTAACGCTGCCTGCCCATGGCTCGTGTGTATCAGATTAAGCTCTGGTGATCCCCATTCTATTTACTCGGCAGATGCTTGAGGTTGGTTAAAAAAAAAAAAAAAAAAAAAAAAAAAAAAAAAAAAAAGGGAAGAGATTCAGCCCGTCATACGAAAAGCGAGGAATGCAAGAGGTGGAGGGGGGTGCTGAAAGGCCGATATCAAACTTGTTTCTTGTTGATATCCAGGGGCAGCCGTTCAAATAGTCCAAACTCTCTGGGAGGACAAACGGGCTGTGAGCCAGGGGTTGACGGAGCACTGGACGGCCCTATCGTATGGGTGCAAGCAGAGAGTAGTCGAGGCCTTGTGCCGTCATACCTTGCCTGCAATCGATTGTTCTGCAGTGGAATGGGGTCCTTATGCGCTGGCCGTGTCACAGTCCCTCACTCTGTGCATGTAGACACAGCATTCATTGCTCTGGCCTCAATAATGGGGCCCTCAAGCTTGTATCTTGTACTACCCCAGCTTCCGGGGTACATGGTGATACTGGGGCGAGTCTCATGGACGAAAGGAACTGTAACTTAGGCAGTTAAACGAGGCTTTTTTTTTTAAATAAAAAAACCCATCTGAGATTGATATCTATGAGAACGAGCAATGCTAGTTTTAGGTAGCTGGTTAGCTACTTGTTAACAAATGTAGAAAAGGATATAGAACGAAAAATGCTACATATTATCGTAATACTTCCAGAAGACGCCCATGCAACTGGCAACAACCAGATCTAACATCTTTAGGCCCTCATCTTCAATGATCAGTTTGCCTAGCTTAGCGCTGTTGCCGCGTAGTCCTCCGCCAGCCCGCTCGCGCGCAAGACTTAGGTCTAACTCTCCGACCCAGGGGGAGCTCTTGGTTGGGCTGCTATTTTGGTCACTCGAGCTGGACGGCCGGGGCAGTAAGGTTGGTAGGTTAAACCGTATTTCAGCGATTGTTGTAGTTGTCCCTGGGGATGGAGACGTCCCTGCCGCTCCTGGGATGGTATGCTTGCACTTCAAAGTCCTTCCATTGGCAGCAGTGACAAAGTTACAGTAACCGTTCCAGATGGACAGAAACTGGTAATGTCCGTTAGACTTTTGAGGGTACTTGTTGGCCTTGGGGGAGGAGAGATTGAACATCTCGCCGTGAGAGGAGGATTGGTGTTTATGGTGAGACGACGACTGCGGTGGCTGCCAGAGCTTAAGGATACGGGTGAACTTGACAGGGCCTGCCCCGCGGCCTGAATCTGACATATCCTCTGCTTCTCGGGACATATTTGATGACATGCTTTGCTTGGGGGACCGTGCTGCGTCCAAGCTGCGCGCAGCAGCAGGAAGCTTAATGCCCAGACTCTCGAATGACATTCGAGATGTATCAACTGCGAATTTCTGGTAGCCGGGAGTGGTGATTTCAACTTTGATGGAGCCGTCTTGTCTCCCTTCGGAAGGAGAGCTGCCTATATTATCGATTGTGCCGACATTCCACTGGCTGCTGTGGGTGGGATCACGCCGTATGAGTGTCAAGTGGAAAGGGGCCGCAGGAGCAGCTTCTCGTGGCCGCTCGTAGCTTTTCCTCGGCCTCAGGGGCAGCGGTGGTCTAGGACCTTCATCCTCTGGTATGTGTAAGAGACCTCGTTGGCTCTGAGGGCGTGGTGTGGGTTCAGGCTGGAATAACGGCCTCCTGCCGCCATCCCAGCTGGCTCGCACTGTTGTTCCAGACGCCTGGTCACGCCGACTCTGCAACTGCGGCGATCCTACGGCGGATATTGAAGCGGTTACCTGGGCACTCCACCGCCGTGTGTCTTCGTCAACAGGCTGAACGGGGAGTGGTCGAGGCGGGAGAGTCGGTGGTTGCGGCTCCCATAGCGGCTGGCCTGGTGACCCTGACAGGCTGATCGGAGAACGCTCATGCACTGGAGTTACACTCCCTAGTGCTAGGTCCTGCTGCTCCCTTTCGCATCTTATTTCTGAATTTTGCCCTGGAACTTGGGTTATATGTTGGGGTCGGGTTGGTAAGGGAGGGGCCGCTTCCAGTTGGGTATCGGCCGCCGTAGCAACGCCAGGCACCGGTTTTCTGCGGGTGCGATTCAGGATCGCGAGTTTGCTTGTTTGCGGTATTGGATTCGTAGTCTGTTGCTGCTGCTGGGTATGCCGTTCTTTTTCTATAGATTCTAGGATTTCTTCGTCCCGCGGCCCTGCCACATGTATGAAGTATAAGGATGCATTTAGGGATTCGGGAGAGAGACTGGACTTTGTCGGCGGCTTCAGCGGCGAGAGGAAGACGTCTACGTAGATATATCATGTCAGCATCGAGAGTCTATGGGCTGGCTGCTCGGTGGTTTCGTCCGATCTCACCTTTGCTGCCGGGCACGCGAACAATGTACAGAACGAGCGGCTCTAGCGGCTTCTGCGTTGGATTCCGGGGATACGCCGGCGGGTTCGAGGCGAGGCTGACGATGGACCCCAGCGAGCGAGCCTCGACGGGAGCGCCGTCCATCGATCGGTCGTTTGCAGGCAGCTCTTGGACGGTGGGTGGAATGTCCAGCTGGAGGGGAGTTTGCCGATAAGATAGTTATATAGGCGGAGTTTGCAGGCTTTAACTAGCTGGGCTGGCTGTGGCTGAGGGCGCCCTGCAGCCCAACGCAGTCTCCAAGGAGCGAAGAGAAAGGACAGAATGAGAAGACGAAGAAGAAGATGATGATGTTGAAGATGCTGAAGATGAAGAGGGCGGCGGGCAGCTATTTATTGCTTTTTCGTGTCTACGTCCAGACTCAGCCGCGAGTTTGCTAGCTATTCACCTACGCCATACCAAGGTACCAACAGTTACTACTGGACAGCTACAGCTGAAGCCCGAAGACCAGGACGAAAGAGACGAGCCAATAGCTGAATTCAGCTTGACGAGGCCTGATTCACCTTGGACAAGAGCCCGAGTGCAAAAAAATAAAGAGAGAGAGCGAGCAGGAAATAGAGTCAAGTTCGATATCAAGATGTTGCGATTTCGGTATAAATAGCACGAAAGCCACAGTGGATATATGCACGCTGTCAGGAGTGGTTATGTATGCTGATGCCTGCCTGGACTGCGCCTCACGATGATGAAGTAAATATGTATGCATGCATGCATGCATACATGTATGTAGACTATTTCGTGTGCGACTATTCGATCACAGGGCCTGCGCGAGGTGAAAGATCAGGTTATCAATCAGGCCAGTCTGCTGGGTGCTCGAGTAGGACAGGCTGTGGATGGCTGGATTAAATGACAAGAAGGAGATATATCTGTGCCTGTGCTATGGCTGTGAGTATGGACAAAAGAAGATAGAAGATAGGAGAGGACAGGGAGGGTGCAAGGAGAGGGTCTGGAACAGTAAGAGGAAGCCCAAGCGGAATCAAGGGAAGCAAGCAAACGATAGATATATAGTATGACAAGGGCCGGTGATCAGTCGGAAAACGATTATTACGCCTTCAGCTCCAAAAACTCCCCCAAAGGAAAGACGACAGATGATTCAAACAGAAATTGAAAACAAAACAAAGCAAAGCAAAAAAAAAAAATATGGCCTGGTGTATCCGTGCTCCTCCGCCTGTCGTGACTCCCGATCGTATAAAGGTACTTGGTTAAAGAGGGTGATGAAGAAATGAAAGAAAGGTGTAAACTCCGCGGTTCCAGACGGGGCTTTTATACTGCAGTCTCTGATCGTTCGTTCTCGGCGATGATAGGGACGGGGAGGCCGCGGTTAGGGCTCTGGAGGATTAACTGTTCGTGTCTTCGTGCCCTGAGATAGTCGCTGATTGCACGGATAAGGATGAACCAGCCAACAACCATTAGGATATAGGAGAGCCAGTCGCTGGTGGTGAGGCCATGGAATGATGACCCTGACCCGCTGGAGCCATCGACGGCACTAGGGTTGAAGTCGTGGCTGTTCGGGTCTGGCGGGTTGACGTATCCGTCGTCTCCGGAGTCCGAGTCGGGAGGGCTGTAACCGTCTGTGTTTCTCATGTAGAAGCCGTACTGTACCATGGTAAGACCGAGGCCAGCTCTGCTTCCATTCTTGGCTGCGTGAGTGGTGTGTAGGAGGTAGGTGAGTAGGAAGCCGACGAGCTGAAACGAGGTCGAGATCATGCCGTTCCAGGCAAACGAGAAGACGGAGCCGACGGGGAGGCCTTCAACGTAAACCTCGTCCGACGACATGCCAGGAGCCACGATGGTGGTCTCCCAGTACGGAGGAGCTGCATCTGCCGCCGCTTGTTCATATGTCTACAACTCATCGTCAGCCATATATCCCATATAATCTTTTCAAACGCCTTCAATAGTACAATGTTTTTCGTCAGGGGCTTACCGGTGGTAGATCGTCGAGTTTCTCGCCTCCTCGCTCTGGCTTGGCTGACAGATTCGCAAACACTCCATCGTTGGCGCCTCGGATTACTCGAGAGGCTGAGGCGTTTGGTCGCCCTGCTGGTTGAGCACTGTTGCTTCCTGCCGGCGCTTCTGACGGGTCGATGTCTGGCGTCGTGTTGGCAGGGCTCCCCCTCATCAACCGCTGTCTGTCATCGGCCCCTTCTTCGTCATCGGTGTGTCCATCATCGTCTCCAAAGGCGTCGGCCAGTGTTCGATCTGCGTCTGAGTGTAGAGGGTCCTGGGATAGCACGCGGCGAGATGCTGGGGATGGTGTCCGCGAATGAAAGGAGGGTGGAAGGGATGACGGGATAGGCTGCTGCTGTGTGGCTTGAGAAGATACAGCGTCGTCTTCGCTGCGAGTATTTACCTACAAGACAAACGTGCCGTGGTCAGTAGAGGTCTCCAAACCACCGTGATAGGACCCCCAAGAGGCCTGGTTGATGCCATGGTTTTTGCGGGTGCCTTGGGCTACTTACGGGTTCATATCGATGTGAAGTCATAGTGTCCCTTCGTCCACGGCCGCCCCCGAGCAGCAGACTGGAGCGAAGATTGTGGTATTCGAGGGTTCTCTCAGGGAAAACCAACTGCGCAGCGACACGTTCTCTATCAGCAAAACAAATGTAGGAGAAGCAAGCAAGAGAGCAAAGCCGGCGGTTTTTCTTCTTCTTCGTCTTCGTCTTCTTCGTCTTCTTATCTTCTGCTTCTTCAGCTTCTTTTGCGGTCGAAAAAAGGGCGAAACAAGCCACAGTCACGTGGAAGGTCACGGGACAACTTTATTCCGACGTTTTGGCTTTTGCGGTCAAAATGGAAGTAATTGGACGGACGACGACGAGGACGGCGACGGTGTTGATACATGCCAGATAACAGGGAGTGAAGACTGTTTATACCCAAAGACAGCCTGTGATAGGGTCAGGAAAACATGTCGTCCAAGGTATGAGGTGATCCAATTGGCCTAGGATATGCAGTGAAGAACCAATATACTAAAACAAGTTCAAATAGCTCCCTCCAAACACAGTCGGGCAGATCCAACGACTCATACTCAGATGGCCCAAGGATCCCATTCGACCAGAGTCCGTTTCGGTCCAGAGATACCTCCAGTCACGGCTTGAGCCTCCGCGTCCTCAGTCCGATTCCTCTCTCACGTCCTACATCACATCTTTTTTCTCGCGATCCAAACCACAGTCACAGAGCGCTACGTCACCACAGCCTCCTCTACTATCACAGGAAAATATAAAAGTGCTACAATCGTTCCTGGATAATAAATACCAGAAAGCATATCCCCTTCGGCAGAACGTGCGGTACCCCGCCAGCATGCCACAGCACTACGACCGGCTGATAAAGGAATTTGACGAAGCTGCGCATCGATCGACATTTGCACGATTGAGTAGGAGGATCGGGGGTTCGGTACGGCTGAAGTAGATGGTCAGGGAGGAAGGCAGTTACGGATCATTTGTATAAGTACTTTCAAGAGTCGGGTCTGGAGTAAGGGATGTCAATGTGTAAGATATAGGGGAGCATGAAAAGCTATGTCTTGAAAGACACCTGAATTTTATAGAATATTAATTGATGAATATATCAGACATTTTAGGTATATATATAATATATCAAAATAGATTCCCCCAGAAACGATTCGTCAAGTACATCCCATATGCCCATGAAACAACACAAAAGAAATAGGAAATACAAGAAAAAGAATCATGGTATATACAGCAAGAAACTCAGCGCTTTCTTCGCTTACAACATTGGCTTAACGTCATCAGCTACCTTGAAGGGAGCTTCGGTTTTGGAGCGGACCTCCTCAACGGTAACGCCATCAGCCAACTCGATCAGAGTAAGACCGTTGGCGAAGTCAACGTCAAAGACGCAGAGTTCGGTGATGATTCGGCTGACACAAGCTCGGCCAGTGAGTGGGAACTCGCACTGCTTGAGAATCTT
The DNA here is from genome assembly GCA_018357685.1 of Trichophyton schoenleinii. Classification (NCBI taxonomy): domain Eukaryota; kingdom Fungi; phylum Ascomycota; class Eurotiomycetes; order Onygenales; family Arthrodermataceae; genus Trichophyton; species Trichophyton schoenleinii. Next base: position 6,297,081 of record WOFF01000001.1, read on the forward strand.
GGGGTTGCCCTTCTTATCGGTATGTTCCATGGTGACGACGACTTTGGTAGCGGTAGGGTTGGAGACGAGATCCATGGCTCCTCCGAAGCCCTTGACCTTACCTGGAAGCATCCCTATTTGAATGTTAGATACATTGATGAAAAGCAGAGAAAAGAAAAGGGGGTAGAAGCAGAGAGAATAAACTTACAGTTGGCCAAATCTCCCTTGGCACTGACCTGCATGGCACCAAGGATGGTCAAGTCGATGCGTCCAGCTCGGATCATTCCAAAGGACTCTTCGCTTCCGAAGACGGAGGCACCAGGGAGAAGGGTGACAGTCTCCTTGCCGGCGTTGATCAGGTCAGCATCCTGCTGGCCCTCCTTGGGGTAAGGTCCAAGACCCAGGATACCGTTCTCAGACTGAAGCTGGACTTCGACTGATGGGTCAACGAAGCTGGGAGCAAGCATGGGCATACCGATACCCAAGTTTGCGTACATTCCGTTCTTGAACTCCTTGGCCGCACGGCGTACGATGCGCTCTCTCTTGTTGGCGGTTTCGCCCTTGCCGAGAGCAGCGGTATCCTCATTCTCCTTGGCGAAGGTGAGTCTCTCGATCTGCTTCTCAGCTTTGCTCTGGATGACACGCTTGACGTAGATTCCGGGAAGGTGGACAGCGGCTGGGTCAATCTCGCCGACCTCAACGATGTTCTCTGCCTCGACAATGGTAATCTTTGCATTACGGCCCATGGCGCCGTTGAAGTTGGCGGCAGAGTACCGGAACTGGCAGTTTCCAAGCTTGTCTGCCTTCCAGGCCTTGACCAGGGCATAGTCTCCCTTGATGGACTCTTCCATAACATAGCTCTTGCCATCGAAAACCTTGACGTCTCTTGGGGTGCCGTAGGTGGCAACAGATCCATCTGGTTTGTTCTTCACAGCCAGATCACCGGTCTGCACGACGGTGCCAAAGGCAGCTGGGGTGTAGAAGGCGGGGATACCAGCACCACCAGAGCGGCAGCGCTCAGCAAGGGTACCCTGAGGAGTAAGTTCCAGCTCAATCTCTCCTGAAAGGTACTTTTGCTCGAGAGACTTGTTCTCTCCAACATAACTGGCAATCATCTTCTTGATCTGTCCGCTGGCAATCAAAAGACCAAGCCCCGCACCATCGATACCGGCATTGTTGCTGACAGCAGTCAGGCCAGTGATGGAAGGAGTAGCGTGAATCTCATTGATCAGGGTGCCAGGAATACCGCAAAGACCGAATCCACCAGCCAGCACTGTCGAGTTGGGCTTCATGTCCTTGATCGCCTCTTTGGCAGAGGGGTAGACCTTGTTGATCTCGAATCGGGCAACTGTGCTCGAAAAGGCACGAACGAGGAAGTGTTGGCTCTGCAAATAAGCAACATCCAGTCAGTTTCAATATGCCTTCATCAGGATCCCTTAAACTGGGTGGCAGTCCCTACCGATGCTGGGTTGGCAGCGAACCTCCCCGCCGTGCGGAGGCAGGTCTTTGCAGCGTGGAAAGGCATTGTCGCTCAAGTCTAATGCGGAAAAAACAGCAAATCTATCCAGGTGCCGGCCCCTCTCTGATGCTTCGATGTTCTTCCTTGTCTCTGCTGCTGTCTGACTGCTGCCGTTGGTGGTGGTGGTTGGTGGTTGGAGGTGGTGGTGTCTTGCTCGCGTGAAGCTCGGGGAATATGTACTGCCTCCTCAGTATGCGCTTGGCGAGAGGCGGGAATTTCCGTGTATTTCTTTTCGAGTATCGGCCGTGCGGGCCGAAGACTTAACCGCAGCGCACGCAAACGCCGAAGACAGGGATAACAAGCAGTACAAGCTTGCCCTTCACGTAATAATACTAATCACGCAGACAAGATAAAACTACGTACTTCTGCCCTTCCTTTGGGCTGTTTGACTCTACGACTTCCTCCATTCTCTGCTTTTGCGTCCCTTCTTTTCGTCTCCTCGAAGTCGCTTCTTCACGCCCTTTTTTGTGCCTCGGCAAAATCGGCATTTTGCTTAGTCAGGAAATCCGCATCTAGCCATGGTCACGTGCTGCGGATGTTCAAACTGCCGCTTCTTGCCGCTCTTCATTACGCCTTCCTAATATGGTAATATCAACAGCTTCTCGCCTGCATGCCTTACATAATCACAGCGGATACTAGGTGTGCTTGCCGCTGCATTGAAGGAGACAAACGTCAATATATTATTAGCCCGGCCCTTCCATGAAGGCTCAAGCTGAGAGTCCATGGCCACCATAATCGCGCCTGATACTTCCCGGACCGGGGACTCTTGTGGCTAAAAGTGGGATACCAATGCGTTGTTGCGTTTGCATGGCGCCGTCGCAACGGTCTCGGATTCGCGCATCATGTCAACCTACTCTACACTTCGTGCGACTGTTTTATGCGGAAAGCAACCGCTCTACATTCTTGAAGAAAGTTAAACCTGCAAACAAAAAGGGCACGCTACCAAACAAAACTACCAGAATTATAAGAAGCCCAGAAAATATTTATTGTCCGTTGCGACCCAAATTAATATCACCTCCTTCCCCGTCAACCAAAGTATGGCTGGAGGAAAGCAGGAACCAGGATGCTTAGATAACAAAATGAAGAAAGTGCAGCTATTTTGCGGTAATGCTGCAACGTTTTCGCGATTGACTAGCTCTTTACAGAATTCATACTTCTGGTGTGGGTTAATAATAATATGGATGAGCGACAGTGTGTGACGGTGGTGATGCGGAGCAGGCTACCTACTTCCTGCCTGCTTCCTAGATTCGGATAAGTTCAAATCTAGAAAATATGTACTCGTCTAGTGTTTTGCAACTGCTAATACTCCATTGTTGAGATGAATATACTGTTATCCAAGTATATCAACTTCGAAGGAATTGAGAAGTGATAAAGTTAAAGTTAAGCTATTTTTAGTGCGGCTCAACAATTAAAGTTCATGTGTCGTCCAACTCTGGATGCATTTTAGGCAGTTCGATATGGGACAAATTCCCCTCGAAACCCTTAATGGTACTAACTTCTACTTTATCTACATACAATATGTCACCTAAATAGGTAAACGATGGAATTGATGTCCAATTATATCCACACCCATTATCTATTTTTTTTAGTGCAATTGTGACATTAAATGCGGGCCGGCGTGCTACATACAGTGTGTTGTAACCATGTGCCGGGCACGCCGTATGCAAGACCGGAGGTGCCATCATATCAATGCATCAGATCACTTACCTTTGTTCTGTGGTATTAATTTATATTTATATTAATTTTTAACTTACTAAATCTCACTTCACCAGCTGTTACATCGGCGACACTAATGGATTCTAGTCTGTATTTCATTGTTACTTGAACACTTCACAAAACATATGTGCTACCATTATCCTATCTTGTGCAGTCCCAGTATTAAGACACAAATGGTAGTTGATAAGTCGAGGTACCGCGTTTTTCTGTCCCATTTAAAACACTTAAGTACCTTATTCTTCTACACCTAATTTTCGCCCCTTCTCCAGACAAAATGCCCATAACTGACCAAAACACCAACCGTTGCCATCGTCCGGACCAAGCCACGTATGTTAAAAGAAGCGGTGATACCACCCCAGTGGTGGATGATAATTCAGAAGCGGAAAACAATACTGAGGCGAAAGGTGGTTTCAAAGCATGGATCTATGTCCTTGCTTCGTTTTTCTTGTTTATGAACGCATGGTGAATAACGGTCCGGATAAAACAATTTATGTCTTATCAGAACTGACGAACGAACAAACTAGGGGCCTAACGCAGACCTTCGGGGCGTTTAACCAGTACTATGTTAGCAGCTTGCTTTACACCAGCTCTCCCAGCTCTATCTCTTGGATTGGTAGCTTCCAGGTGTTCCTGGTCATTGTCCTCGGTGTTTTCACTGGACCACTGTTCGATGCAGGGTATTTTCGCCAGATGCTCACGCTCGGCTGCACTCTTGTCGTCCTTGGCATGAGCACACTATCGCTGGCTACTACATATTGGCAGGTATTTCTCTCTCAGGGCTTATGTGTTGGCCTCGGTTCTGGATTGCTCTATGTACCGGCCCTGGCATTTGTTTCGACACTGTTCCCAGACTCGGTTCGTCCCTGGGCAATTGGCTGCGTGAACGCCGGCGGAGGCATGGGTGGTATCGTCTATACATTCATGCTGCGCGACCTGGAGCCTCACATCGGTTTTGGCTGGGCTGTTCGTGCGATTGCCCTGGTCACCCTTGTGTTATCAGTCGTGGCTTTAGCAATTTTGCTCCCTTATCGCTCAAAGGCTCCCAAATCCCAACATCGACGAGCTATGTTTGATCTGAAAGCACTTCGTGAGCCCAGTTTCTTGCTGTTCTCAATTGCCATGTTTCTCAACTACCTTGCTTTCTACATTACACCCTTTTACATACCGATATATGCGACAGAGGCCTTGCACCAATCCCGCAGCTTTGCATTCGCGTGCCTGGTGTACATGAGCATTACTTCCGTCATCGGACGTACCCTGCCCATGTTAGCTGCGGGCCGCCTTAGTTCTCTGCAGGTATATATTGCCGCAACAGTAGGGACTATAGTTGCTCTGTTTTCCTGGACGGCTGTTCACAATGTCACAGGTTTCTTGGGTTTCGCTTTAATGTATGGCATAATCTCGGGCGTGCAGGTTGCAGCCCCAAGCGCAGCAATGGCACATCCCGTATTATCCCCAACAATGAGTGTAATCGGTACACGCATGGGCATGGGGTGGATGTTTGCTGGCGTTGGAGTTCTCGTTGGCTCACCTATCGCGGGTGCCTTGGTCAATGTGACTCCTGGCCAGGTAGACTTTAAACCAGCACAGAGCTTTGCAGGAGCCGTTGCCGCAGGCGCACTACTGTGTTTGATATTCCCCCTCATGGCAGTTATCAAACATGATAAGAAGACTGCTTGATGCTTGTATTGGTAACCGAGAAACCCCTATTCTGCAATTCGCGATGGTCAGCTAGCAAAAGTAATATAGGGGAGAAGTTTAGAGTGCAAGATCAGGGATTCGCTGTTATCCTCTGCAGTAATGACGGCTATTATTCCCTTCCTAAGCTCAGGGGTTATATACACCAAAGCCACCATCCGGTGAGGAACAGCTGACACCGTGAAAGAATTCAAGTCTAACGTTCGCTGGAAATATCCGATAAGCGCTGTTACTGGAGACAAAGGGATATCCATATCAAGAAGAGTACGAAGGCAAGAAGAAAAATAAAATGGTGCTAAGAGATTTCTCTATGGTATCGGAGGGGCAATAGACTTATAGTATGGGCGTCGGATAGTCATAAAAATGGATTCGGTATGGAGTGGGGGAGTAGGGTATACGATTTCAAGTCATGAAAACAGTAATGTGGTTAGTTCTTCGATGCAACAGTCGGGTGTTCCTCGCTTTCAGCGCCTTTTCGTTTTAATCGTTTGCGGTCTGGAGATGGTGATAGTTTTTTCTTCGCCATCGCAGCTGGGCCCGTCAAAATGACTTTCTCGTCTACCATGCGTGTTCAGGCCGGTCAGCATGGTTACTTTCCCAGGTTCCCCGGATAGGGATACTGCCTTTGCTCCCTTGGCGGAAGTTCCGTTGGTTGTCTGGGTGTGATCTGTCCCTACCTGGGGCTGTTCTTTGCGCCTCGTCATAGCTAGGAGGTAAGTCGGTCATTTCTACATCCGATCTGTCACCTGCATGTTCTCGGCCGCTTTTTGATTTTGAATTATCTGCTGACGAAGTTGTGCGTACCGGACGCTCCTCAACATGACGACACACAGGTTTGGCCAGGCGTTCCTTTAACCCGTCGTTTAGATAAACAAGGAAATAGGGGGTGGGTGGGTTCTTAACGTTGCGGTCACTAAAGATTTCTGCCGTGCTGTGAACCTCAGTTACTTCGGAATCGTTATATTTTCGCCATATCTTCTTTTCAAAGTCGAATATGTAAATGTAATAGTGGCCGAATTCCACAGATCCATGATGAATGAATACCGCGTATAGATGATAGGGAAGAGACTTCATGTCGGCAAACTGATGATCTATTAAATGTGTGAGTTGTTCCATTCGAGAATCAATGCCTATATTCTAAGTTAGTATTGTAGTAGAAGCCAAAGAGCAACTGGAATTCTACTTACGAATGAGTTCCTTTCTTGTCATTACTTCCAAATTCGAAAGGTGTGTTAATACCCCTTCATCGATGTCTAGGGCATCGTCTCCCATTTCAGGATCGTCCTTCATCAACATCAAGTCTTGGATTTTGTCACGAGCATCTTGGAAAAGGTCAGGAAGGGATTCCTAATAAAGAAATGTTAGTCAACAGTTGTTTTATATCCTAGTAGAGGGAGATACTACATTGTTGCTTAGTAGCTCCTCTCGCCGAACTTTTAACCCGTTAAGCTCATCGTTCCATGCCCACTTTTCTCGGCGTCGTTTATAAAGACCCATGTTATCATGTTCCGGGACATCCATGTATCGGTCCATGTATATTGTTTCCTTTAGCTCTAAGTGGTGAGTGGATTTGAAAGATGATTTCTTAACCTGATCGAACTGAACACGCTGCACTTGAATTTGTAGCACTGGCGGGATCTTGCTGATGGCTCCATACTGTTCTGCGTCCGCACCATCAACATGTACTTTTTGTCTATCAAAAGCACCGTCAATGGCAGAATAGATGTCTCTCGAGCCAGTGGCCACATCGACTTTGATATCTGACCAGAACTCGTTTTTAGAACGTATGCCATTCATTGCAGTAATATAAGACTTGGTCTGTCCATAGAACAGACTTGTATCAACGAGTTAGTAAGTTCGTCAACTTAAAGCAGTGAGAGGTATCACTTACTCCATGATCAAATCGATCTGATTCCCGTCTGCATCGATCTTGGTTGGCTTAATTGCGCACTGAGCTTGGAAGAGCACATTGTTGATAACTTCCGTGACATCCTGCTGGGCGCCCAACTCGACTTCTTCTCGAATTAGCTGCTCGTTATCAACCCGTGGAGCAGGTCGTGGGGGAACCGGTGGTGGTCTGCTAGGGGCTGCAATAGCCTCCGACACCGGGTGTTCAGGTGTAATACTGGTCTCGCTGGAGGACGAGGTGACTTCTTTTGTTTCAACGGTGGGTACCACAGTTTGGTCTGAAGCGTTGCCAGACTCTGGCTCATTAGAAGCCCCTGTAGAAGGGGCGACGCCAGCATCTTCTTTAGCCGACTCCTCCTTTTCTGGAGAGCTGCTTCTCGGTGTAGACTTCTCTTCAGGGATTGGAGCTGGAGGACCGACAGGCCCCATGATGGGCATTCCATTAATCTCTCCTAACTCTGATGTCTTGTGAGTTGATAGAGATTTACGCCGAAACGCAGCTTCACTTGAGGAACTGAGCAACGTCAGCCTAGCAAGCTCCTGGGTTGGCGTTACGAACGCATCCGGGGAAGTAATCATATCATTGAACAGAGCTTTCAATTGGACGAGGACTGTAATTGAAACAAACATTAGCTGCTGCGCACAAGATTCATCATGGTCAAGAGGAACCAACATTTCTGTGACCGCTGGATCTCTAAAAGAGATACTTTTCGAGATCCAACCTTTTTATTCCGAATCACCTCCTCATCAAGTTCAGTTTTATACCGGTCAAGATCCAGTACCATATTGCGGAAAGGCTGGATGGTAAAGTAGAACTGAAGCAAGCTGTTCAGATAGCAGGTGTTACCAATATTTCGAAGTCCGACTGGCCAGTCTAACAACGCGCGGTTGGCTGGGGCGCTGTCATCAACCAGCATGCTGCGGATGACCGCGCTGCCACTCTCCTCCGCAATAACGGAAAGTGCTTGTCGATATGTATCGATCTGTTCGGGAGCTTCTGAACAACATACTGAGTATGCCGCTATTATAGCAGCATCATCAACCGATCGGTCGGGGATCTGTAGCAAGCGGAATGCATCCCCAATATCCATTTGGGCGGAGGCGGCTTCGCCTGTCTTGAGAAAATGTTGTAGGGCTTCAGACTTTCGGCTGTCTGCGATAAGTCGAACAGCTCGTTTAGCTACCTCTTTGCTGTCAGGACTATCGCTAATCTAATTATTTGGATCATAGTTAGTAACAGAGTGCTTAAGATAACATGCCGTTCAAGGGGCCATACCTTTGCAGTATACATCGAAATCACGAAATCATCTGGGGTATCAGCATGAACTCCCAGGAATACCTCAGCTTGCTCCGCGGTCGTTACTCCTAGGGCATGTATTAGCTTTATACAAAAGGGGGGAAAAAGAGGAATGACAGGGAAAACACGCACTCTCCTCTGCAGCAGCCTTTATCTTTTCGCTCTTGCGATAGTCACCTATTCTCCAGAGATGTTTCCGTGGTTCCATATCATTTGGAGCATCTTCAAGCCGAGCATAAAAGGATCCTATGATGGAATCATCACTTATGGCAAAGTCTTGGTAATAGTCAAGGTTGAAATATGCGTAAGAATCAGGCACATCATCGTCGGCATACTTGCCGTTCGTTGTTTCTAACTCAACAAAATCGTTTATTGTCTTGCCATCGACAGGGTCTCTCCAGTGTCCAATTGACCGTAAGCATCTGAGATAGTAGCTATTTCGTGAGGGTATAATTCTGTTTTGCTGGCGATAGGCCTCAATTATCAGTTCATTAGACATGTCGCTGACAGCCCCTAGATGTTCATAGAAGCTATACACTGGTTAGATCAGGAATATTCATATATACGAGAGGAAGCGACATACGGAGCTTTTAATTGAGAATTATTGGTGAAAGCACGGGTTTTGGGATCTGTAAAAAGGCGTAAGTCCATGTTGGGTAAATATGGATGGTGTGTTATACTGACAGTCTGTTATACCGAGGAGCTGGTTAAACTGGCTGATAGAAGGCGTAAAGGCTATACTTGGCCCCTGGCCTTCTGTTTCATGTTGTGGCCGCTGGCTTATAAGCACCAGAAGCTCGAATGAGATATTGTCCAAGAAGACATTTAGCGGGTCAGTGTATGGCTTCAGCGCTTTTGTATTGGGCCGTGGTGGTTCCCAGCGATCGTTCTGCGAGGATAAAACAGTTAGATATAAAGCGGACAAGAAGTACAGAGGCGAGTTATGGAATGTCATACTGCCAACTTAAAGCCCAGGTATTCAAAAAGTTGCTTGCAGGATTCTCCGCCGGTGCCAAAGCAGACTGTGAACTTCTTGTTCATGATATTGATTGATCTATTGCGCTGTTCATCATACAAAGCATTGTCGATGTATGTCTTGAGATGCGTGAGGACCACCAACGGCGTTGGTCTGCCTATCCCTTCCAACCGCTCGGGCTCCAAGGCTAGGGCGTCGTCTACTCGTTTCTTCAGGATATCTTCGTCCGTCAACAAGCTCACCCATTCCGGCTTGATAAGAGGTGTCCAGAGCTTCAGGTGAACTGTGGCAGAGCATTGGGTCTGTGTGCAGCTGCAGACGTATACCTCTAGAGCTTGTCCCGGTGACCTGGTGACAGTCTTGAGCCTATCCGCCGACTCCTTGGGAAAGTAACAAAAGTGGTGTACAGTCCCTGGTCGACAGGCCAGCTGTGTCTTGAAGACTACCGCAAGCTCGAGATGAAGTCGACACTTCTGACATACCGACGAGACCTGGTATCTGGCGCCTGCAACACGCTGGCTATCGTTCGCCGGAAGCACTGACTGGTGAGGCTTTGTGATGAAGCGATGGACACAAGCGTTGGAGTCGGAGTAGTCCGGATACGAAGACTTATCGTAGAAGATGGGCGGCACGTCTTTCAGGATATTGAACTGCGGCCGAGTAGGGCTCGCTGGGTCATGGTGCAGGACATCCTGTATGAGCAGAGGAGCGGTTTTGCCTAGATTGCGCAGCACACGGGGGAGGGCATTCAGGTCAGCGTCCGGGGCTCTATAAAGGCAAAAGATGCTGCGGACATACCCAGCTTGGCCGGTAAAGACATATAGGCGTTTCTTCCAGCTCTCGCAAGCTGGCGGTGTGTCTGGCGTAGCTCGAGATGGGTGGTGGTGGTGGTGTTCAGCCCGGGGTTTACCTATCTAGGAACGGTAGCAGACGAGCTTCTCGAGACCGACCTGGGGCGGCTGTATGTTGTTTCTTTCGGTCAGCGAGGGGATCGACGGGCTCCGGGCAGTCTTTTAAAGCACGAACGAGGGCGGCAGCAGTGCTGGTCGGGCGTGAAGGGAGCTTGCTGGCCTGGCGGGTAAAATGAACCGGGCTTGACTGACTGGGCGGCGCGGGGAGGTAACTATAGCGGCAGCGAAGCAAGCAAGCAAGCAAGCAAGCAGCAACGAGTGACGGTCGGTCAAGGGCAGGACAAGCAGCGGCTCAGGGCATCCTCGTCGTCAGTCCATCGAGAGAGTGAACAGAGGCAGCAATTCCATCAGCGAGCCGGCGTCGTTTCATCCTCTCGTCGTCGTCGTCGTTTCTTCGTCGTTTCTTCATCGTCGTCAGATCCGCGCCAAGCCTCTTCCCCCAAAAAGGGCAGAAAAACCAGCCAGCGCCAGCGACGAGCGAAAAAGCGACGAAACATCAAACGACGTCGAAAAGACTCGCCCGCAACCGCCAGACTCGCCCGCAAACGACTCGCTCGTCCAGCAACGATGGCCGGCCAGCAGGAGGCTCCCGTGTATCACCCCCAGGATGCGCTCAAGCGCGCCATCAACACGACAATGGTCACCGGCGGCGTCGGTCTCTTCACCTCCGCCGTCCAGAATACCCTCCAGAAGCAGAACGTCGGCCCTTGGGGCATCTTCACCAGGTCCGGCAGCACGATCTTCTTGTTCGGTACGTTGATCCTACTGATGTGCTGCGATTGGATGATGAATTGATGCAAACTACGGCCGGTAAAGAGCAATGCTGATGTGTTTATGTGTGTGTGTGTGTCCGCGAGTGTAGCTGCCATGGGAGGATCCTACGAGTTTGTCAAGACTGCCTCTGCCAACCTGCGGACAAAGGAAGACTACTGGAACTCGGTCTATGGAGGATTTGCTGCTGGCTCCCTGGTAGGATTCAGAGGTGAGTCCTTTCTGCCATCGTTTCTAGAACTTGCAGGGAGCATTTTTGTGTTTTAACCTGTTGTTTCCCTCTAGCTCGAACATTCCCGGCCATGATCGGATACGGAGTTGCGCTGGCTACACTGCTGGGTGTCTTTGAATACAGTGGAGGCAGCATAGCGGGCAAGATTGCCGACCCCAACGTCGACGAGTACGACCGAAGGACCGCCCTCAGGAAGAACTTCCGAAGTCCTGGCGAGGAGACAATTGCAGAGCTGGGTGAGCGAAGAGGTATGTCAGGCCCGCGCCTTGCGGCCATTCTGCAGCTGTACCAGTCTATATCTCTGCAATTGATGATAACTAACTGTCTGCAGGAATCGAGGCACCCGGATTCGCAGAGAGACGGCGAGAGCGGATAAAACAGAACTACGGGATCGATGTCCCCGTCACCCAAGCATCTGCCTCCCCGACTACTCCTCTCTCGTAGGATTAGAAGCACACAGCCCTACACCGTTACATGTCCATATGTAGTATATTTCCGAGTCTTAAACCAGTCGGCTCTCTTTTTCTCTCTCTTTCTTATGTTCTTTTCCCCCCTTACTATAACATCTAGACAGGAGAATGTCAAGTCAAATCAGCATTTGCTACAGTACCGCCACACCCCTCCGCCTGCCCACCGGCCTCTCCACCGGCCTGCCAGCTTGTCGTTCTCTCCCAAGGTCTCTCTGTCCAACAAACAGCACCCAACATCCCTGCCCTTCACACCCGACTTTGATATCACATGACTGTACAGCCACGATCTGAAGTCTTCCGAGAACAAGAAAAGGAGAAGACAAAAAGACAAAAGGGACAAGCGATGACGTTGGAAGGTGGCTGTTCAGGCAGAGGCCAGGGACGAAGGGGTTCATCTTTTTGACAACTGCTTGCTGCTGAGCAATAATGGTTATGACACCGGCTATCGTTCAGCCTCCCCAACCTTGCAAGAACCGAGATCAACGGGCGGCTGCGGTCTAGCTGGTAGATCTCGCACTGTGGCTGCTTGTAGCTGTAGCTGTAACTCCGTAGTTAACTAGAAAATCCGGCCAGCAGCAGCAGCAGCAGGAGGAGTAGAAGCAGCCGTCAACCGCGGCCACCTCGTAGCTACCACTGCATGTTTACCATTCTCTCTACTCTGTACAAGTCTTTTCTACTCTCTCATCGTCTCCGTCTGTCTCTTCCTCTCGGAGTAAACAAAACAAAAAAAAAAAGGAGGCCGCCCACCAGCCGAGCAAACGACGTCATCGCCTTCGGCTCTCTTCCACTTCTCCTTTCTCTCCTTTTTCTTTTCTTCTTCCTCCTCGGCCATCCTTCGCTCTCCCTGAGAATCAGAAACAAACCACCCGAATAGCAGAGAGACAGGGAGAAGCACAGCTCACAGCTCCCTGCACCGTCGTCGTCTGCCAGAGTCTCGTCTCAAGAGCTTGTCGCTGGCCTCGACCGCCTGTGTTGTTTGCCTCTTGAACTCGCGGGGGTCAATCATCGCTAAACAACGGCCAAAAAAAAAAAATAAAAATAAAAATAAAAAAATACAAGTCGCTGGATAAATACTGCTCGACTAGTTATATACGAAGATATACCGAGACATACACAGGGATACACAGCGGTGCACAGCGGACCGCAGGCTGAAGTGACCTGCGGGCTCTCTCGCCGGCCAGAGACATCGCCGTCGCCGATGGCAAACAGACCCGGCAGCGCACCTCACGACACAGCCAGCTACACCATGGCCAGCGTCGACCATACGCAGCTGAACACCGAATACAACTCCATGGCCGGCTCGCGCCCTGCTTCGTACATTGCGAACTCGTCAATTGGGCCGTCAGACTTCCACGTCCGCAGCAACATCCCAGACGCGTCCCCTCTCAGCCAACAGCAGCAGCAGCAACAACAGCAGCAGGCGTCTGTTCCCCATCAGTCTCGGTTCCAAGAAGTGCTCTCGATCAGCAGGCGAGGCTCCATGATGGACAGCGGCTCCGTCAGAGAAGGTCCGCGTACGGACTCTCCGGCTTCGACAGCAAATACAAACCCCATCTCGCTCCCGTCTCGGAGTTCGACGCTAAAGAAAAAACCGTCGCTTAGCAAGAAGGCCAGCTTGCGGCGGGGAGGCAGCCGCAAGAGCAGCCGGGCCGGCAGTGTGCGCAGCATGAACCTGGGCGAGAAAGAGAAGTACGGAGTTGCGCAGGACGAGGCCAACAGCGCATTCTTCGTCCCTATCCCAACGAGCGGGAACCCGACCGAAGTCCTCGCTGCTCGGTTTCAAGGTCAGTCAGCTTCAAAAAAAAAAAAAAAAAAAAAAAAAAGTAGTACGGAACACACAGGTCTAACTTGATATATAGCTTGGAGAAAGGTTCTAAAGGACCTGGTCGCATTCTTCCGTGATGTTCAGCGCTCATGCGAAACGCGCGCGAAGAGTCTCATATCCGCTTCAAACGCTATAAATAATATAGCCATGCCACCAATGTTTTTAATCTCCGGCGGCATATCGGATGCGACGGAAATATTAAAGGACTATCATAAACAGGCATTGCATGAATCCAATAAGGCTAGGGAGATGGAGACCGAGATTATCATGCAGCTCAACGGACTACGGGCTGATCTGGGCCAGAAGATCAAGGAGATCAAGAACCTGTCCGGAGACTTTAAGAATACCGTTGATAAGGAAGTTGAGGTTACTCGAAAGGCAGTCAAGCATCTACATGAGGCACTTGGCCTAGTAGACAGTGATGCTGCCGCTACCTCCGGCAAAGGTGATCCGTTTCTTCTCCGGATGAGCGTTGACAGGCAGCTGGAAAGACAGATTGAAGAGGAGAATTATCTACATCGAGTAAGTTTCAAAATCTTTATACTCGGGAACTTCTACTGTCGTACTGACACAAAAACTTCCAGGCATACTTAAACCTGGAAAGGTCTGGTCGAGAACTTGAATCTATCGTGGTTGGTGAAATACAGAAGTCATACAATGTATACGCCAGCATCCTGAAGCGAGATGCCGATTCCGCATATCATGCGGTTGAGAGGCTGAAGGAAGGACCTATTTCCATTCCCAAGGACCATGAGTGGCGTTATTTCATTGATCAGACTGACCAGATGGTCGATCCTGACCTGGATTTAAGAGATCTGGCAAATATAACATACCCAGGAAAGGATCACCCTGCTGCGGCAGAGGTCCGCGCTGGCATGCTGGAGAGGAAGAGCAAGTACTTGCGAAGCTATACTCCTGGATGGTAAGTACTATTACCCCCGGTGTGGGCTGTTTATATATACTAACGATGTCTCAAAAAGGTATGTTTTGTCACCGACTCATTTACATGAGTTCAAATCGGCAGATCGAATTGCGTCACAGCACCCTGTGATGTCTCTGTATCTCCCCGAGCAGAAGCTGGGATCTCACTCAACACCTGAATCGTCATCCCACAAGTTCATGCTTAAGGGCCGTCAGACAGGATCGATGCACCGCGGACATGCTTGGGTGTTCCGTGCTGAATCCCATGAAACAATGCTAGCCTGGTACGACGACATCAAGGCCCTGACTGAAAAGACTGGTGTAGCAAGAGATGCATTTGTTCGAAGACATGCTCGCTCTTATAGTGGTGCCAGCTATCGAACTGCTTCTATCAGCAGTGACGGGGTTATGGACGAAGATGAAGCCGATAAAACCCCCTACTCGGCAGACCATTTGATGCAAAGGCAGCATTCCCCTACGAGTGAAGCGACCACTGCTACAGGCTCCCACTGGCGACGCCAGAGAAGTGTTGGCCGATTCCCGAGCGATGTCCAGATTAACCAGCATTTAAACGCACCTCTCTCACCCTCCAGCTCTGAGAATCGCGACGTCAGCAATACCGTGCCGATCTCAAACGCAGTCAACCACAACCACAACAGCATCAACAATGAGCAGAGACAGAGCCAGCATTTCAACCAAGGTATAAACGATCTTCCGAGCCGGGCATCCATGGACAGTGAATCCAGGTCCAGCAGACCAATATTTGACAGACGTCGCTCGCAAGTCAAATATGAAGACTGGGCGCAACCACACCATCATCCCCGACCAATCACAGTATCCTCCCAAGGTGGAGATTCTAGCCGCCTTGTACAACAAACTCCTTCTCCACTCTCGGAATCTCCCTTGCGCTACAGTCAGGGACCGCCGCTCGGGGACCTCACGGACCATGATCATCACCAGCCCGCACCGACATCCCATCCACACACCACAAACCACGAAATGAAACCAGACGGCGTGAATGGAACCACACATCACCACCTCGACAGTGACGGAAGGGATATTGAACCCATAGTCACCGACGGAGTAACCAACAACAGATCATCCCTTTACCCGACTTCACCCCTTGACCAACCCTTGAGTCGAACATCCATCGACCTGAAAGTCCCCGGCCAGTTTCCTCAAAGATCTTGATCCTGGCCTTTCTATTATATTCATCTATACCTCTTCTTTTGCTTTTGCTCTTGTTCTTGTTCTTACTTCTGTTTCCGTTGCCATCTTTGGGCCCTTTGTGCCGTTCTGCATCGCATTGCTCAGCGATATACCTACTTTCGTTTGCATCTACATATACACACATATATACTCTGGCTGCCACCGGCTGTCGGGAGGAAGAAACCTGAAAAATGGTCTCATTCCTCTCTCTTGACATACTGCATGTACAACACTAACATGGTTGACTTTATATAACTGCATTTTTACCTTCTGGAAACTCGATTTCTCTCAAATATTCTATCCTCTCACCTCTTCCCTAGAGGGAGGTGTTTCAGTAATATTAGTACGTAGACAAAACTACTTCGAACATCATAGCTTTATGGATGGTAAGGAAATTGAATTTTTTTTTCTTGGGAGGGATAGTAATAGGATAGTACAAGTTGGTTAACATTGAAAAAAAAGGGCAGATGTCAAAAGGAAAACACATTAACAGATCGGAGTCTGGAAGCTACACAGATGGAAGGGAAAGAAAGGAGATAAGGGTAGAATGAATCAAAAGACGTAAAATAATGCAGATGACCTTTTTGTTGTAGCTGTTATCATCCAAAAGAAAAGTCAACCACCCCGTCACCGGCGCCAGATTCTCAGTGTAGTGTTAAATCGCGAGGATAATTTGAAGAACTAGGAGGGCTGTAAACTGAAACCTTTGTCCCCTTCTCTAAACTTCCCCACCACTAGTTCACTTGCTTCAGATCCATTATCGTCTGCATCCACATATTGTTACATGATCTGGTCCTGGGTAATAGGGGCAGCTTCACCAGAGCCGTTGAGGTCGGTGGTTGCTTGACCTGGGACTGGGCCCTGGTTCTGTCCTGGATTGACATACTTGACGAAGGACAGGCCAAGAGGACGACCGCCGTATTGATAGCCAGTGAACTTGCCTAGTTGCTGCGTTAATATATTGCAGTGCAGATCGCGACAAAAAGATCATCTTACTAATTGCAGTTTCTGCATTGTCTGCGGTGTCAAATTGGACGACACCGGTACCACGGGAGCGGCCATTAGGCTCATACTGAATTTCGGCGCGCTCAACTTTTCCGATGGTCGAGAATAACTCCACAAGGTCCTCGTTACAGGTTGACCATGGAAGCTAAATTGAAGGTTAGATTAAAGGAGATCTAATACGGAGTGGGGGGGGGGGGGAGTTCCAGCTTACGTTGCGGACATAAATCGAGACACCTCTCTCTCCACCATAGGTGGCATAATCGGTAAATGGATTAGCAGGAATAGATGCAGCGGCGGCGCCATCGTGTGCACTTCCAGGTCCAGAGAAGCCTGCGCCACCAAATCCTCCTCTACCACCTGCACCTCCATAGCCTCCGAAACCCCCACGGGCTCCAAAGCCGCCGCCTCGACCACCGAATCCGCCACGACCGCCAAAACCACCAAAACCCCCACGGCCAGGGAAGCCGGCAGAGCCAGCGTAACGATCTTCACGGACTTCGAGTGGGCGGCCCTGCCATTCATATCCATTGAACTGCTGGATGGCATTGCGGGCATCATCGGGACTTTCAAAGGCAACTATGCCAGATCCCTTTGGACGGCCGGAGGCATCCATGTGGACATCTGCACGGACAACGGCACCTTGTTGTGCTGTAACTATGGTTAATATCTTCAAACTCTCACCCACATACATACCGATCAAAAGGGTGATGCCGTGGTTAAGGAGCTCGTCATGACTTACTAGCTTGGCGGAAAAGATCCTTTAGATCCTGCCAGCCAACGTTGTATGGAAGCTATAAAACCAATCAGCTATACCTCCTTCAAGTAAAATTCCATACCTTCTCAACCAATTATGGTATTCAGGGTATAGCATGATTGAAGTGCAGAGCACGAATATAAAGTGGTATACAAACGTTAGCAACATAGATCTGGCGGCCACCACCACCAGGGCCACTGCCAGGGCCACCAAATCCGCCTCGGCCACCTCCGAAGTCGCCGCGTTGAGGCGGGCCGGTAAAACGAGGTTCTGCCTCTCGGTCCTAGTATATGGTTAGTGCTAGAATAAACGGTAAATATAATAGTTTTCACTCACTTCACGGACGTATACGAGTCTGCCCATAAGGTTCTGGTTACTGAGCGTTGCAACAGCCTGCTGAGCTTGCTCCCTCGTTGCGTATTCCACAATCCTGTCATTTAATTAGTATATGGAAATCGTCATAATCGAGAGTGATAACTTAAGAAAAGTCAAGAGATGTAACTTACCCGCAGCCCTACATAAACCAAATCACCAAGCCCCAACCCGTCAACCCAACATTTCATCAAAATGGCCAAAGAAAACCAGGAAACCAGCCGCAACTACACAATGACGCCCACCTTCGACATTCCATTCGGAAGTAATAAGACATCGGCGAAGAGAACTTCTCCAGCTATAGTAGAAAACAACGGAGGAGTCAATAGTCAGCCAAGCTCCTCCAAAACACACTCGCAGGCAAAAAGATAAACCACCCCCATCAATTGCCATTCATTGCATGAATTTTCTTGCATTGGCCCAGCTCACCCTGTCCCATGAAATCTTTCAAATGATGCCACTTGACATCGTACGATAGGTTGCCAACATAGACTCGGCGGTCTTGTTGGGACGATTCGCGGACTGATTGCATCATTTGTTCCTTGGCAACGGCACGATCCTCGAGAGAACGAGCAGGTGGAGGACCACTACGGCCGCCGTATGCAGAACCTGAATAACCTCCAGATGCAGCAGCCACACCGCTCATAGGAGATCTCGATCGACGATCACTGCGACGATAATCTTCACGGCTGCGGGAACGGCTCCGGGGTGAGAACGATCGCCGATTCCGACGTGGGCTTCGGGAACGGCGACGTGGAGAGCGTGATCGCTCACGCTATATTTGGTTAGTCGATTTTGATCAAACGGTGTCACATTTGCCGTTATCACCGTCCAAACAAGGGGGATATTGTTGAATGATAAAAGGCAAATGCGTTCAGAGGTGAAGAAGGAAAAGAAAAGAAAGAAAAAGAAATAAATAAGTATCCATGCTTGCAATCAACAAGGTAAAGGCATGGACACACGAGTTGGTTTTCATGTATAAAAATAGCCCAGCTGGAGACAGGCCCATAGGACCTGTGACAAACGGGAGGCCGGGGGAAAGGAAGTGTTGGGGGCAAAAAAGGGGATAAGATATCCGGACCGTTGAAGAACGAGGAGGTTTGGGATAATAGAGCCACATAAGAAATAAAAATGACGTATACTCAGCTCCCAGAAGGTTGGCTAATCCCACTCATAAATTTGAGCATTATAGCGCCTTCGAAGGTCTGGCCAAATACACAGTGGGAATGTTGCCAGCCATAATAACCAAAGACAGCAACTGAGTAGAGGAGAGAGGGGGGTAGAAAAATTCGCAGGTCGATGATCCTTGACTTACTTGAGAAGGTCGATAAACGTCAGCTGTACCTAGGCATGTATCAAATTAGGAATAAGTCGCAGGTATAGGGATATAGAGCAGAGCAACGGGGGCTAATATAAAATGAAAGGAATGAGAAATGAAGGAAGATATGCTTTTAAAAGGGAAATAGATGGCTGTGAAGGAGGAGGGGAAGGATGGAGTGAACAGAGAAAGAAAAGGTGACGTTTTCTTTGCGGAGTGGGTAATGGGATAGCGTGGAAGCCTAGTTCATAGAACGGGGACTGAGTTGACTCAACTGCAGCAGCCGAAAGCCAAGGCCAGGGAAATGGAGTGTGGGAGCAGGCAAGCAGTGATAGGGCAGGGCAAAGTGAGAGGGATGGGAGGGTCTGCTCTGGAGGGGGTAGGGGAACACGGGAGTAGGCGGAAATTGGCTGACTGGGAAGAGAACAAATATGGAAAAAAAAAAAAAAAAGGCAGCAACTCCAATAAAGCACCGGATAGTAATATCAATCTTTTACGGCATATGCGAGTCTTCAGGCGGAGAGGAAGGGGAACGGAGAGGCCGAAAGGTAGAGAGAAAGGGGGAAAGGGGGTTGGAGAAAAAAAAAGATATGTCGGAGACAGAATCAAACCGAGAAATCGAGGGACGAAAGAGTAATGATAATAAAAAAGAAACGACCGGGAGACACGCACCCATGACTTGGAGGTTGCAGAACGGGATATATTTTATAATATGGATCAGCGATGAAACAGGACAGCCAACAGGCAGACACTGCACTCTCAGAGATTCCAGCACACGTTCAGAGTCGAGTCACTCGAGTGAAGGGCTTAATATCCGCCGTTCCTTTGATTCACTTCTGGCTGTCTTTCTCCCGATCTGGCACTGTATTCTTAGTTTATTTTAATTTTTTTTCCCTCAGTTATCTTTCTGCCTTCGCTTTTTGGGTCTTTTTCTTTTTCTTTTTTCCGTCCTGGGGCTCTGCGGGTTTGGACTTGGGCGTTGGTGTCGAGCCGTGGGGATAAGTGTGATGGGGGATGGATGGCGCGACCTCAGATGGGCTGCACGACGAAGAACAAGCTTCCGGAGTATGTAATTGGAGGAGCTAGAGAAATCACGGAGCAGGGATAAGTCGCCAGTTCGGATCTATGTCCCAGAGAGTTACTGCTCCTTGAGGCTGTCTGTCCGTCTCTTGTGTGTATATGTGTGAGGCCAGGTGCGGAGAGGGGAGGAACGGCGGGTTTGCTGTGCTGTGCTGTGCTGCGTCGGCTGCCGCAGCTCTGGTCTGGGGAAGAGCTGCCTTGCGGGCTGGTCGCTCCGCGTGCAAGGGGAGGCTGAAATGCGCGCGTCGCGAGAACGGTGGTATGTATCGTCGCCTGCTGCGTCTTTGCTTCTTCTTCTTCGCCGTCAGTCGTCGTCCTGCGCGTCGTTGAGGAGAGGAGAAGAAGTGAGAAAAGGACGAGGTCGAAAGCTCGTCGTCGGAAGTTGCTTTTTTTTTGGCTTTTCTCTTACCCTTTCGGGATGGGGGCGTGACTTGGGCGGGCGACAAGCGCCAAAAGCGCGGTTTACTTTCTTTTTTTCTTTATTTATTTATTTATTTATGATTTCGACTATTTTTTTTTCTCTAACTACAAAACAACGACGAGACGGACCGACACAGCACCCAAAAGGGGGGAGGGAGAGACGTTACGGCCAGGACGGCGATATGACTGCTCGAAAGGCGGCCGGACGGGACGAGACGATGAGACGAAGATGTCCGAGGGATGGTGTGGTGATTGGCTGGACCCTGACAGACCAAGCCCACAGTCAATGGTGTGCTGCATGCAGAGCTGCGTTCAGGATAGGATGCTGTTGCGCAGGTTCAACCCGCTTCCAATCGCAGCGCTAGAGACGGCGTCGAGGACCGAGGTGACTAGTTAGCTGCTGCTGCTGGCCGCCAGAGAACCCCCACAGTCCAGGCATGACACCCTTCCGTCTGGACTGTTCGTTGCCGGCATGGCGGCGTGATCCAGGAGCTATACTCCAGATATACACACATATTCACACTGCGGGAGCATGATGTGGGGAAAAAGAGAAAGCAGACTGGACAAGAAGCAGACGGCAGCAGAATTAAGTACTGAGTCCGTACTCGATACGGCGTACAGCAGGGAAAAGTAGGTGTGCAACGCTATCCGCCGCGGCTTAAGGTACATCCTTGCTGGCCTTAGTTTGATGCATGGCCAGGGGTATACCTGATCGCCCATCAGCAGCCACCAACAAGCAATCAACAGGACCGCGGAGCCACGGAGTTATTATAGGGCGTCCGTATGGGACAGGATTGCTCGAAGATGGCCGGCCGGCGGAGCTCGTAATCTGGCCTTTATCCTGGCTTCTTCCTCCGGATTCACTATCTCTTTCCAGATGTTTCCCCCTTGGCTACCTCGCGGAACCCGTCGCACATGATGGTCAATCTTGCATATTTTTAGTGAAACTGGAACCTCCGTTACGCTGCAATGTCCTTCTCCCTTTTTCCTTTATTTTATATGAGCACGCACCTGTGCGGAGTACAGAGTAGGGCTTACTGTCAAGTGCCAGTCAGTTGCAAAAAGGAAACAGAAAACGAAAAAAAAAAAAAAAAAAAAAAAAAGTGAAGAGAAAGGGGAAAAAAGAACGGGACAGAAAGACATGGAGTTGACGAACCCGTTACGCCGGGCTGCACGGCTCAGATTGCACGACCTGTTCGTCTGCCAATTGTCACACGCTCGTGCTGTAAAGAAGACCAGTCAATATTATCTAGATATTAGATATTGTGCGGATAGCTCTTTTCCCACCTCCTGTCTGAACGAAATACGGAGTAGTGTGTGATACCCTGCTTGTGCCGTCGTCGAGATGTCCAGAGATCATAGACCCCGATTGGGGTTACATATGATATTTTGTCTTCGTACCGGTTTTTCCTCTCTTTTTCCTTTTTTCTTCCCTCTCTCAACAGGCTCCACCACATCCTAGCAGACAGCCAGCCACACTCTGTCAAAAATACCTGCCTTATTTCATTCCAGAACGTCCCCCATACCACGAACTCAATAACTAACTACAGGGGGTCATCATGAGGGCTCTGGGCTTTAATTACCTCATACTTCTCCCTCAAAGCCCAGATTAACCTAAGTTGCTAGTCTTATCTTCTCTCTGCCGACTAACTACACATCATAATATTCAGGACTTATGTCTCGCAGAGATATCAGGTTAATAATACTCCATTTTGCGGTTGTCTCCTTTAAAAAACGATACCCAGTGACCACTACATGATTACCTGGTACAAAAACGGTTCTGCTAACCTCTTTAGTACCCCTAGCCCTGTGACCTCCTACAATAGGACAGGAGGGGCCCCTTAAGTAGAGCGTCTCAAACTCGAATGATGCGCTCTTCAAGTGCTTTTTTTTCGCTGCCTCCATTGATGATGGATCATTTTAGCTATGTTTTCTACTGGATATCCTTTGGAACAAGATTCTTGTTGACTGGCAGCCTCGTATTGATACAGCATTATTAAACAGTTCCGGCCCAGACAGACGAAATATACACACAGTAGGTTGGTAGGCCAGTCTGGTTTGAGATGCATTTCTGCGCTTTGTTGGGTTTCTAGGCCGCCTTGAGAGTTCTCTTTCCTGCCCGCATTTTCGTCTCTCTTTGAAAGTGGATTTATACGTTCAGACTTGCAGCCGGGGTGTGCAATACAGTCGAGCATTATTGCCTGTCCGCTTAACTGGAATATACAGGACGTGGACCAGGGAATGTCACCGGTCATGTTACGAGGGAGCCTCTGGGTAGATCACCAGCAAGACACCACTTCGTGCAGTTGTACGGCTCGCCAATCTCTTGGTAGGAGGAAAATCGCATTATGGGTAACATATTTGCCTTAGAATGACAGGCGGAACCCGGACAAGAATCCAATTGGAAGACCGGGCTATGATTCCTCCCACGGCCGAAGAGGACATGGTTGAACAAACACCAATCCTAGTCTGTTACAGTCCTCCATTCTCTCCTTCGCTTCATATCTCGCGCACACACGCCGACAAGCCCTGGCCTCCGGGCATGCAGATCTCCACCCCTTGCCTTTTGGTTGGTGCATTGAATGCATGTATGTCATGCTATTCCTCATTCCTCACCCTCCGCATACGTGGATATCAGTGTTCGCTGGATCTTAATTGTCGATTCGCCAGCCCGCTCACATATATATATTGCTCCAAGAGCGCTCAACGTCCACCAATGGCAAAGCTGTGTAACCCGATGCTGGACACCTCTTCAAGGCTCGTGATATCGGAAGCCATTCTCCTACGCATTTTAAGTCTGTTTTCGCCGGTATCAATACCTGACAGTGGATATTTATTCCTGTCCAGGATCTGGATTTCTCTCTCCCTGGTTCAGGCCAGATACCAACAGTGTCGTTCACCACGGAATCTAGAACTCTTTCTACCCATCATTCTCCCATTCTTCCACGCACTTTTGTTCCAGGAAGGTTCATCAACCTCAACTTTCAAATTTTAAATAGCCTGAGAACCACCAGATGGCTGCCACAGTCACAGAAGGATCGTGATATGTCGCGAAGCGAGAAATTGAGTACCAAGCTAGTATCATGTAGGAATTCAAATGCCTTACTTGACACGGTAATTTTAATCGGAGATGATTTTGTGATTATTCGAGCTGAAGAACCTTGGCGGTTAAATACAACCCTGGGCCTAATTGAGACAGAAGATATAACTCTGTATCTCAGTCTTCTTCTCCTTTCTTTATGTTTGTGCCTACTTACCTTCTCTCTTGGTGGAAAATCCCCCAGCATATGCTTTATGAGGTGGATAGTATGCTTCCATGAAAACTTCCCAGGCAGCACTTTTCTGTCGATAACAGCCAAGCTGGCCTCTCTTTTCGATTGGTATGAATCATAAGGAGGATTCTGGCCGTCACGCCCTATGTTTGCGACATGTGCGCTTATTCCATCAAAAGAGAAAATCTCTTGCCTTTTCATTCAATGTTGGCTTAGCCATCAACAACCTCTTTTCCATCTTACTCCTTACCATTGACGATATTGATGCCGAAGCGATCCTCATTCAATGGTTTCTGGCACCAACGAAATAAGAAACGCCACAGAAAACCCAGGTAGTTCAATCGAAGGATCTGATACGTTTCCTTTAGTTCCGTATCTATTCGAGAACACAAGAGACTTGCGAGCTAACTGGTGTCAGTTTAAAACTAAGCAGCCACTCGACTTCTAGACGAACTTAGTGCCAACCTTCGATCAGGTTCCCGTCGATCCGTGCGCTTCTGTGTTCTGATTCTGCAAGTGGAATCCGCTGGTTTGCTCTTCAAAGCCTACGAAAACTGGATAATCGACCTAGACTCGATCGTTTACAGGTAATGCTGTCTGCATGCCAACTTCCAGAGAGCCAGACATTGGGCACCAAGCAATGCGCCCCCTGTGATACCTCACTATTCCTGTTTCTCCATTCGGTTACAACTTCTAGTGTCCAGCTTCCGTCAAAATATTGTGCCGGGATCATCTTTATAAACGGCAACTGGAACCTATACCAGCTACTCCGGACTTGCTTTTAAGTACTGGCATTGCCTCTATAAAATGCGTCGTTCGATTAAACACTTGCGGGCTCTCAAACTTTAAACTGTTCTGATTGACCCACACGGTTCATCCGTTGGATAAGAGGAGCTAACGGAGTATGACCTCCGCGGAGCCCACGGCACCTAAGGACAGCTGATGGCGGATGCAGTATGCTGGTAGACCTGAGCAAAATCCTTGGAAATTCAGGATGGAGCATTGGAAAGCTCACTGATATTCCGAGGTGGAATACGGAGTAACCGAGTCCCTGTTGTGTATTGCACGGTAAACCTGCATGTGGAAAATGTGGTGGTAAAATATGGGACTATGACACCGATCATTTTCCAAACACATACCTCTAGCGTATTCCGTCTGCGGAGTAAATAGAGTGTCTTGAACTACAATCCTTTGGATCCATTGGGCCTTTATAGGGACCGAAATACCAAAAGCACGTACCGTAAGTATATGAATATGACATATATTTCGGGAGAAGTCTGTTATACCATTCAGCTCACTGACTCAGATCTTTTGCCATTGGGACAAGGCATGAGACATCTTACTTCAGGCATTGCGTTTTGAATCAATAAGGCGTGATTCAATATTCTACTTTTTCCCTCCTTCAAATGGCTTTGCGGCTCAGCTAACTATTTAAACTTTCTTCCCCGGACCAATCATGCCGTCCAATTGTGTAACGTTGCGGCTAAAGGTATTCCCGAACCGCGCGGGCATCATGGATTGGTCCACACACGCGCGTCTGGGGATGCTCCTTCCCAAAATTGCATGTTTTGAGCAACTCTATGCCAACTACAAAGCTACCTCAATTTGAACGTTATAGTTTGGCATATATAATTGGCGTCAGCTAGTTATTTATCCATTGCTAAGGATTGAGAGGGCCCATACTCGCATATTCAACCGGAGGACATGAACTACTACTCGAAGACCCGAGTTAGGAGAGCGCAAGCTCACACACATTTTTGAGCCTAACCAATGGAAACCGATGACTCCGCAGTCCCACTACCGAGTATAAGAAAAGCCAAGGAAATTATTTTAAGAATAATGGATGTTGAATGAAGAATCAAGGGCCATAAAGAGCGAATATATCAGTCAGAACGTGGGTCCTGCTAGCAAGAATAAGCTTAGGTCAAGCGGTTTTTTTTTTTTTTTTTTTTGGAATATGTACGGTAAGCGCTCGGAGACTACTGTGATAAATTACTTCTCATCATATCTCGCAGACTAGGTGTGAGAATATTCAAAATGTCCAAAATAGCAGGCTGGAGATTATAGGGAAACCCAGCTGCGCATATTTCCAGTCAGACGTATTAGTCATGGAGAATCACTGCCGATATAACTTGTTTATTGCATATAATGGCTCGACAGAGGATCTCACCCTTGGCATAGAGGCCACAATTTTGAATCTGCGAGGTCAACAACAATATCCGAATAGAAATCTAAGGTGTCATAATCAGTCATGCCTTAACAATCGTATATCTCTTGTGTGGGATAGGGGAGCCAAGAAGAGGGCTAGGACAAGTAAATAACCTGCGCCTGTTTCCTCGGCCCACCTCCCTTAGCTATACCTTATTTCATTGTTGTTATTGCGATTCCATGGCATTTTTTGGTATTTGCAAATTCGAACAAGTTTTAAACTTGTCCTGCCTGAGGGAATTTCAAACAGTAGTTTGTTGATTCGCCGACTGATAAGACGGTGTATAAACGCTCAGACTGGCTTCTTTAACAAGCATATGATTTATTTTGAAACAAACTGTTCTCTGTTCTGCTCCTCTAGATATTAGAGGTACGGTATAGAAAATTGTCACGAATGAAAAAGTAGACAAGAGATTAAACGGGACTGCGGGTATCTAAGCTGGCGATGTTAACGTCGCGGTTGCAGGCAGCAACAGGTAGGCATCACACCGTCAAAATTATGCTTTGAGATAAAAGGAGGCTCTCCGATCTAATAATTTAGATCTTATTCCTCAGGCTGGTCCAGGAATCTTTTTGACGTCTGGATATACATATCGGCACATGCCAATATCTGTGCATGCATATGTATTTACGAAGTGCCGAAGTCTTGCCCTGGAACGGCATCCGAGTGGACAAGGGAAGCCGGCAGGACGGTTCCACCCGTGATGGAAAGCAGCCTAAAAAAAGTGAACTGTTCGTAATGCGAGTTCGGCTTCGGGATGCGGAACGACGGCTGTAAACATCGAAGCTATGGCAGGTATATCTTTTGGCCCCTCCTCATCCCTCGATCGAGAAGTGATACCGGAAGATGAAACAGGCGATTCCATTTTGTATTTCAATACGGTTTATGATCTACCGAGAGGAAAAGCTTGCATTCAAGGCTCCACCCGGGCGAGGGGAGTAAGCAAGTAGTTAACGAACTACTCTGGGTGAATATGGTTGTATACGCACTCGGAATCCGGGGTTGAAGAAAGAAAAAGCCGCAGAGGAGGACCCTGGGTTCGTCTGTGCGTGTCCGTCTCTCGCCCGGCCGCTTGACGAAGCATGAACGAACTCCGTTCCTGCGGGCTGAATCGGCATGCCTGGGAGTCGCTGGAGGAAGGGAGTTTATAGATCCCAGGGAGCAAACTAGGTACACCCCGGACGGCTAGCCACTGCTAACGACCGCCATCGATATATTAAGTATTTCCCCAGACGATTGCCAGATCGCGAAAGAGGGCCATCCCAGAGCCGGGCCACTGCGCTAATTAGCTGTAATATCTGCTAGGACAACGCTGGCGGGTGAAATTGCGTACGATGGCAGGCCAGTTCCACGACAATAATGATGACTGACTAGTTAATTGGCAGCCAGGCGAGCAGAGTCTCGGATGGCGACTCCGGCCACTCAACGCGCAAGCGAACTGGGGAACAGACCAGGCAAAGCGAGCTGTGGCTTGCGCCCAGGTTTCGAGCATATCAAATCTCCTTCCCTCTTCGACCGCCCTGGTCGCACTGCATCGTGCGAAGCTGAGCTGTGCTGCAGTTCTTCTTCTTCTTCTTCTTCTTCTTCTTCTTCTTCTTCTTCTTCTTCTTCTTAGCTTTATAGTATCGTCATTCGTTTTTTGGCCGACGGAGAAATCTCCACAAGCGACGGCGTCGAGGCAAAGCGACCTTCCTCTTCGGGCAGCCCACCGGTTCCCACTCGCCCGTTCGCCCTCGTCTTTTGCTTTTTCGCCTTTGCTCGAGGCCTCTTTTTTCCACCCTGTTGCAACAGCAGGGCCAGACGGTTGTGTTTGCGCGCTGCAAGGATGGGGTACAAGTCGCACTGGACTGCTGCCGCCTAGGTTGTTCTGGTTCGTGATATATATATAACCGCAGCGCCTGTCCCGCCCGCCGCTCCTCCCGGGCTCCTCCTCCCTGGCCCGTCGTCATTAATTGCTGATGGAAGTGCGGCTTGGAGGCTGGATGAAGAGCATCGAGACCGGCAGAGAAGTCAGCACCACCGCCGCTACGCAGATTCACGTCCGGGGAGAAGGGTAAAACTACTAGTTAGCTAGTCGAAGACGCCGGCGCCCCATTGCATTTTTGCCCGCCGACCATGGGCCTCTCAACGAAGACGATACACGTTCACCGCCACCAGCAGCACCTGAAGTGGTCTCGAGATATCCCTCCTGTGCTCACGATCAACTCGGGTGAGACGGTCACCTTCGATGCGCTTGACGGAAGCAATGGCATGATAGCACGGGATTCCGGGGACGATGCTATATTGAAGTTCGACGTCGCGAGGGCGGACCCCGGATTCGGACCTATCTATGTGAACGAGGCCGAGCCCGGAGATGTGCTCAAGGTCGAGATCTTGGACCTGCAACTGGGCGATTGGGCGTGGACGGCCATAGTCCCGAATTTCGGGCTATTGGCTGACGAGTTTCCGGAGGCGAGGCTTAAGATATGGGATATTGACCCCAGCCTGCCCTATGTCAAGTTCAAAGAAGGGGTGCACATCCGCAAGGCACCCTTCCTAGGCATCATGGCAGTTGCACCAGGCGTCGAAGGAGAGTTCTCTACCATTCCGCCTCTCGAGACTGGCGGAAACATGGACTGCCGATACCTCACCGCGGGTTCTACGCTCTACCTGCCCATCCGTACCAAGGGTGCCCTGTTTAGCTGTGGTGACGGGCACACTGCCCAGGGAGACGGAGAGGTCTGCGGGACGGCCATTGAGACCACTCTTACGGCTTCGCTACGTCTAACAGTCGTCAAGAACCAGCCGTGGGTTACCTCTCCGCAGTTTCAAACGCCCCCGCTCAGGCAGACGCTATCTGCCGCAGATATCGAGGCAGATAAGGGTGAATATGCCACCATGGGCATAGACTGTGACCTCCTCGAGGCAACCCGGAAAGCGACCCGTAACATGATTGAATGGCTCACTCGCACCAAGGATTTAACGCGAGAGGAGGCCTACATGCTCACTAGCGTCGCAGGCTGTCTCAAGATGGCCGAGGTCGTCGACATGCCCAACTATGCTATTGTAATGACAATGCCGTTGAGCATATTTGTGGCCCCGGATTGGCCAAACGGAACGACGCCCTGATTTTTCAACTATATGGATTTACTTTTTGGAGCGTTACTTTCTCATGACTGAATATTCACTTTTGTTGGTTTTTTCCTCGCACATCTAATGCCTGCTCTCTTACGGAGTCTGTCCTTCCTCCTGCCTCTTGCGTCTTGGATGCACATAAACCACTCACATCAAATACACAACGCATACATAGACATAATAAAATATACCCATATACAGAGCAGGCATGGGTTCGATGTGTGACCCCATGTCATATATATCATTCGCCCACATATTTCCGTCACCCTGGTCCCGTTCGTCTGGGATTCCCGCAGCTCGGATGCTAAAAGGAGTCAACCGATGCTCGGTCGCCCCTGTCCTCCCTCTACACTTTAAAAGCGTGCATTTCTCCGCTCTCTTCCCTCCATATATAAGCATATATATATATATATATATATACATATACAAAAATACCCCTTTAAAGGCATTCCTTAGCGGCATACATCGGCGTATTTGACCGGCCCAGTGGGACCTTAAAAAAAAAAAAAAAAGCTACTGCATGGAATGATACTTAGATTGTTATATAATAAAATATAGACATGTTGAAGGAGCACGCCCATTTTAGCTGCATAATTATCCTTGCTTAGGCCAAGCAGGATAAGATGTAACTGGATAATCTGATCCGAGCGGCGCCTTGCAGGCAGACTGCGAGCTGGTAGAGAATCTTCTGTCAATACCACCCCATCCAAGTATTTGTTTGTTTGTTTGTTTGTTTATTCATTTACTCGGCCTGCATCTCGGTTTGAAACAACAATGCCCATATAGGGCGTCCCTCCAATACGAAGGGATCACGGCTGGATGAACATTTGATACCGAGCTACCAGGAGCTAAACCACCTGCCTAAATAAGAAGGTCGTTAACTCGCTGGCTAAAATGAAAACAAAAATATTCCCCGTACGCATGCATATAAGGTAAGTTAGTTACATATATATACATCCGGAGTTTTATCCCATAGCTTGTTTTTAGCACCAAGAAGAAGAAGAAAAGAGAAAAAAAGGGTCCTTCGCTTGCGTCGGACGGAATGTGGATCTGTCCGTGTTCGCAGTTGATAGTCAGAAGCTTGATAACTAGATGGCCGGAGGCTTGAAGAAGCAATAATAACTAGTTAATCGGACTTGCAAACCCGGAAGAATTGATCCGTCAACGTGGGAAATGGGGCCAGCTTGGTAGGGAGAAAAATGACATGTCGAGCGAAATGGATATAAAAATAGACAAAAAATGGAGACACACGGAACATCCGTTAACCATGCATACCGTTTGCTTATTCCGCTTGATATAGCTTGATCTATCTGCATAGTTATAATAGTAGGCATAGTTAGAGTAGTTATAGGGGTATGAGAAAAAAAAGGGGGGGAGCTCAGTAACCGACCGGGCTCGAATGACAGGAGTGAAGACATAAAACCCCTGGATAAAAGTTTGTTCATAATGGAATACAGAAAGAGAAACGAAAACAAGAGCGTTCAAAAGGCGTAGTACGGGCAGTAACGACAAGGAAATTAAAAGGGAAAATATGATGGGAGCAAAAATAATGGTATGCGGGTAATATGGAAAAGAAATGAAACACTTTTTGCAGCAAGTAGATAGAGCAGATCCCATTCTTTTACTGCGACTTGCGGATGTATGCCACAGGGCCTTCGTACACCTTTCTTCCATGAAGAATGTACTGGGCAATAGCGAAGAGGATAACGGCTCCCCATACCAAGGAAGACCAGTTCATGGTCTCGGGGGTAACCATCTTCGTACTTGGGAAGAAAGTAAAGACGAAAGCGAAGGAGAGGTAGAGGGCGGAGAAAAAGTTAATTCCCATTCCCCAGCTTCCAAGGGAGAATCGTCGTGCAGGCAATGGCTCGGCGCATCGTCGGCGGTACATGAAGCAGACGATGCTCAACACATAGGATGCATAGAGAGATCCAACAGTGATGGAGGCGATGGCGTTGAACGCTGCAGTGGAGCCAATGTTAATTAGCGATAGAAGAATAGTGATGAGAGTAGTAGCCAGAACAGCGTTGACTGGGATTTTGGATGTCGGGTTAACATTCGAGAAGAACTCAGAGAAAGGAAGGGCGTTGTCTCGGGCGAAGGCGAAAGCCTGGCGAGAGCAAGTGGCGAGAATACTGATGGCACTGCAGACTTCAAGGATAAGGATGATGCATGCCAGACCAGTAGTTGCGCTCTTAGAGCCTGTGGCATAGAGGTAAGCTGAGAGGAAGGAGAAGCCAGATGGAGGCGTGAGTATAGAGTCGTCCACTGGGCCCATGGTGAAAAGGAAGGTGATCAACATCACGAAACCAAGACTGCCGTTGATGATGGCAGTGAAGATCATGCACCATGGAACGACTTTGGAGGCATCCTTGATTTCCTCGGCTATATCAGAGTCAGCATCTCATCTAGACACAGGAGTGGAAAGCAATGGCCCACTTACCAATATGGGTAGCACCGTCCGGACCCAAGAAGGAGAAAATGGGACTAATCTGGCCAACAAGTACGGCGACACCAACGGTGGACCAGCCACCAAAATTGGTGAACTCGGTGAAGACTTCCGTTGATGGGGATTTCTCTCCCATAACCCAGAGAGTGATCATGGTAGCAAAGAATCCAAAGATATGGAGAATGAGAATCAGCCCTTCCAAGCTGGGGAGGTGGCTGGCAGCATAGGTGTTGACGAAGGTAGCGATAAATGCAATGGCAAAAGTAAGAAGGGTTCCATGCCATCTCTCAGGGGTGTATGAATCGCCATAGTTCAACTGGAGGAACCCCTGGATGAGGGTACCGCAGAGAAAACAGATACTGGCGAAGCCGCCCTGCCAACCCAGTACAGAAAGCCAGCCTGAAGAAACCAACAGTTAACACTGTATATATGGAAAATGAAGGCATGGGTATAACTATCTTACCAGTGATGTAACTCAGGAACTTCTGATACCTGGGGCTTGCAAATTCAGAGACCCAATGATATTGGCCTCCAGATGTTGGAGAACTGTATTTTTTCCCAATCGTTAGCAAATTATTCAAACATGAAAGATATACATCAGGCAGAGGAGTATTAACTTACATTGAAGCAATCTCAGCCATGGAGATGACCGAGCAGAAGAATCCGATGAAGGTGGCAATGTACATGTAAACCATGCCACCCTTCCCACCGTTCACCAGAGCGAGAGTCGAAGTGCTAATCATGAGAAGCAGATGTTTAGTTCATGTTCAATCATAATCACTGTCAGTTATTCATGCGGGAGAGAGGCTATCAACGTACAGCAGAACCGATTCCCATGTTGCCATCAGCGTACAAGTGAAGCCGAGTGTCGACAAGAAGCGGAAATTTCTCTATCACCACAGATCAGTAAAAAGAATTCGGGGCCTTTTTCGATCCCGCTAATTCGAAGGTGAATCTCACGTTGAATTGCTGCGGTTTTCCCAGCCGCGACATGTCTTTCTGGTCGTTGTTGGAGGCATCGTCGGCGGAGTTAAAGCTGACGTCCAAGTCGCCTTTGCCGGTCTCGATAACGTCAGGTTGGAACATCTTGGTCGCTTGGCCGTCTCTTTGGCAATGGAATTCCTCGTATCTTCCGTGTCCTTTTGTTTATATTCTCGATTTCACCGTCCTAATGCTTTCGTTCGCAACAATGTGGTACCAAAATCACAAGGCCGGGTGGTACGGATGAGCGAACGCAACGGGCGAAAGGATGGACCTGTAGAGACGGACTGTGAGAATACAAGATCAATTAACAGCCGCTGCTATTATCTCGTCTCGTCTCTTCACTTTTTCTAACAGCAAAGTCTCCAGCAGTGGCGACGAGCAGCAGATCTGCTTGATATTTAAACCGACAGTCGTCTTCTCGCACGTCAAAACCCACGATTTTGTATGAACGAACTAGCCTGTTTAGAGAAGGTCGCGCTCATCCAAAAAGCACATACTTACATACGGAGTACAAGGAGTCCCGCCGGTGGGAGAAACGTGAGCGACAACGAGTGGGAGCTCCCGCTGGCGCTGCCGGGGGGTCAAGGAAGGAGAAAAAAGGGCCCTGGGGGGCGGTCTCAGTGGAGAGCCGGTCACTTCTCCTCCCCCCCCTGACGAGCCAGCCAGCCAGTCCGGTGTCGAGGCAGCGAGTATATGCCAGATGCACCTCTGACACCTGCCGCTTGCAGTCTAGCACCGAGATGGCTGCGCCTATTGCCTTTTCGACTGGGCTTCATCCTCAGGCATGGCCTGGAGGCACAGATATCAGTCGCGCTGGCGCCGTCATGGCTACCGCGAGCCGCATGGCTAACCTAACTACGCTGCCGGAAGAGAGTGGACAGCTCGCTCGCCTGGCACTCTGAGGTGTTGTGGGCTTTCCCACTGGCTAGTCTGAGAATTAAGCCTGTAAATCCGGAGACAGACTTGCTACGGCTCTTTCGGCTGTCCTCTTCTCTTACGGACGAAATCACCCTTGCAGCAGGGCCGGATAAAGGACGGCAGAGGGAAAGACAATGCAATCTTGATATGCAGAGGCAGCGTGCGCCAGCATCTAACCAGGCCCTGCAACCTTTCATGCATCCACGGAGCATATATATGTACAACAATGCCTTTGATGAGAAGGGATCCCAAACCGTGGATGGGTTTTGACATGGCATTCCCACGCTGCTGGGAATTATCTCGGACCCTTCTGGACGCCTTCGATTGCAGCAGCCACAAGACCGGATGTCTTGGTTAGTGAACTGTGTTATTCCTTTTTCCCTTTTTTTTTTTTTTTTTAGTTCCTTTTCCTGTCCTTTTTTTTTCTTCTCGTTCCTGCGTGTCTGTCGAAACCAAAAATCTGTGCCTTCGATGGAACGGTTTGGAAGCCCCAGTGGAGACTCGAGATGGACAGACAGCAAAAGGCTGGAAAGCCATTACTTAATACAGGACGCCACGTCCACTCGCGCCAAATACTTCGCAATGCGAAAATCCATGTCCAGATGCATGAGCATGGGATGATAAATGTCGACAGCAGGCATATCCTGGGAGGTGACCAAAGGCATCCCTGTGACGGGCTCCGCCGGGCGGGGACTGAACGCACAAATGACAACAACCCTTTGGAGGAGTTTACGCTGGCTCCCTCTCTCATTCCCCCCCTGCACAATCTCATTTTAGGTGTCCTCGAGTCCAGGGGGGTAGGGGGGTAGGGAACATCAGACCATCTCATCTCATCTGCGCGAGGGGTTGCATCAGGTTTGTTTGAGCGGCAAGGTATTTGTCTCGAGATGTTCAAGAAGCAACGTTACATTCCTTCTTCCACGGTCCAACAGATGGAGATTCCGCTGTAGTTTGTTGAAGAAGAGATGGCAGGAAGATTATTAGTAGCTGATCGCAAACGAATGAGAGGAGAAGTCCAAAACGAATGAGAGGGAGAAGTCCGGGAAGGACGGCTTTTCGGATCCTCTTAGCAAGCTCGTTACCAGCTACCAGTAACCAACAACCGACCCGCTGATGCGATGGCTCGCTCCTGGTCACTCACCCAAGAGCAAGTAGCATCTTGGCCACGGGAGAGCCTCGCCCCTTTTTTCCCTCCCGTAAAGATATCGTACAGGCGACAAAGTTGTCGGATAGGGCTCGTACTTCTCCGGATATGCAAACATGCGATATCGCAACGAAAGCCATGTGCGTGTTGTGGAGGAAGACTGGGTCGGAGAAGCAAGACATGTAGGTAACTAGCCGGCGGGATCCAATATAACTATGCAAGTATCCCCTCTATATCGACCGGATTATATCGTTAAAACATTATTTAAGTCGTTGATTCATATAATTCAACGGAGTATAGTTATTCGCTCTAGTACATCTCGGATGTCGCTGTGGATGGATGGATTCTCGTTCCCACTAGCTGAAGAGCCTTATCACCATCAAGCTTATGATTAACTGGCAGCTAAGCAGTCCGCCTCGCTGACTTGACGGCGCAACGAAGCAGTTCTCCACAAAGGTGGATAAAAGCGACGGCCTGGATCCGAGCGAAAGGAAGGCGACGAGCGTGCTGTTGTTCTTTCCCCCTAATAAAAATCAACGATTATTGTTATTATACTCTGTATGCAAGTGTTCGAATTCCCTGCTGTGGTCGAGATGGCAATTCTGGAGCAGCGAGGTGCTGTTTTAGCGAGCCGTTCATCCTTGCCCTTTTGACTGCCTGTCCTGTTTCCTCACCCCGGTCGTCCATTGGACTGTGACCTTTCGATTTCTGGCGACGGACATCCCCTCCCACACTCCAAGCCCTTGACTGGCCGCCACTGCTTGGTTATCCTCGACTACTTCGGTGTATCTTTCTTTTGGCTCGCCATCCGCTGGCCAGCCACGCTCTTGGATTATTGCAGGGGTCGATGATGGGGCTACTGCCGGGCCAGGAACATCCCTCCCCTGCCACGGAGACGTATAATTGTGCGTAATATAAGCAATTCAGGGTCAAGGTCGATGTTCTCCGTCCTCTTTGCCCATGCGAGAACCACGTTGGGAGGTGGGATAGACGCGTTCAGGAGATCAATGCTGCTTTCTCTTATCAATTGCCGATATGCCATTGTCGTACGGAGTACTCCGGATATATCAGAGCTTGGGGATAAGAGCACTACCCCGCCTGTGATCATCAAACATGACTGCGACGGGTCTTGATACAAAGGACAGGCGAGCTGCAGTGTCAGCCAACGCCCTACCAGAAGATTTGGAGCAAAGGAAAAAAAGTTAGACGGAGCTAGCTCTTCGTTCCTGCTGTACTCCGTAGTTATAGTTTTGTCCTATGGGACTTATTGGTCCCGTTCCAAAGGCTTTGTTGTTAGCTCGTCCACCAGCACCAGCCCATTATTCAATTGACTAACCAGGCTGCAGATGCACTGTACGGAGTAACTAGTTAACTCGTGGAAACCGCGTTCTTTGTTTTTCGAGGAGCCGTCCAGAAGCTAGCTAGCGCAAGCTGTGTTTGCTAGCCGCATCGGAGACTTCCAGCAGGTGTGAGTGGCTCGCGTAGTCGGTATTTCTTTTTCTCTATCACATCTGGGAGATTGTTCAGAACGTCGTCGTCCCCTGGTTAGCTTTGCTTTCGAGAGGAACCACAGCTTCCATTGCTGCCCAGGCTAGCGAGAGGCAAACATGCCAACTTTCCAGTTCCTGAATACCTTCTCTTTTGACTGGTAAGTCTAAATAGCTGACATCTAGATCGGCTCCACTAGTTAAGTCTGCTCATATTAGGTCCTTTCAGGATGATTGGTTTGGCCAACAAGGGATTTCTTGTTATGAAAACTCCAAGGTACGCATCCCACGTTGGATTTTCTGTTTCTCTTGGGACTCGTTGGAACATGATTCGTTCGTGTGAGCACTTTCACAGGGAATGTGATGGCGACTCAATCTGAATGAATCAGCTAATCTCCTCCCGATGTCGGCTGGTAGATGGTGATATGCAGGGAAGATGCATGCAGGGTGCGTCCGGCGAGTATTGGCTGCGCCTACACCATTCGTCCTTCCATCGCAGCCTGATTCGAAAAGGGTATATGCCACCGACCCGGGCGAGTATCTGCACCCCGAGTAGAGGTCGAGGGAAACGGAGCCTCCGCTTCCCCTTGCTTCTCTTCTTTTGACAAGAAATAACAAGAAATAATAATTTTAAGAGAAAGGAGACCTCGAACGGGGCCTCTGACATGCTAGCTTCTTGGACATTAGACGTATCCCTCGTATCAGGATGTCTGGCACTAAGCTCTTAGTCTCTCACTACACAGGTTAGCGTTTCTCCATAACTTGACGGATTTCGGATACTCCTCGGCGAGAAGCGGTTAAGGGCGATCAAACAGAGAGGTCATTATTCTCTCCATACTCTAGCCTTGGATCTCTTTTAATCTGGGAAGACGTTGAGCCGGAACAATGCTGCTGCTCTTTCTTATACGGAGTGCGCTGTACATATATAGGGAAATCCTGAGGCCCAGCAAGGGCCCTCGGTATGCGTATAGATCGGCCGCATTACGACTGATGCTGGTCTTTTAAACGTATGCCAAGGGGAAGGATCTATAATTATAGACATCCTAGTCAAATCGACGTTTGCGCCGCCGACACGCAAACCCGTCGATGCAACTTTGGATCCGCCGTTTCGTCCCCTCGGCTCCGTTTTTCTTTCTTGTTGCTCGATCAGTTGGGCTGCTCCAAGTCTGGCTTAGGAAATGCAGTGGCAGAGTTCCCTGCTCCCTGCCGCTCCAACCAGCGCTTGCGCCCCTCCACTCACACCACTCGTGTTGTTGCCCTTCTCGTTGACACCTTGATAATGTTGCCCCCGCCGTTCAAAAAGTCAATAGGACAGTCCTTTTTTTTTTTTTTTTCAACCAGCAGCGTCATTGCAGAACTTCTTCAGACTTTGTTTCTTGTAAATTATTCTTATCCACAAGTGATCGGCTGCGGGAGCCGGTGAGAAACACAGAGAGAGGAAAATGATATGTATAGACCTGCAGCCGGTTTAGTCCATCTTCCCATACTGCCAGGCAATTAATCGAAAATCGATCTGAACATCCAATACCGAATATTTACCTATACAAACAGGAGGCTGGTTACTGAGACTTGAACTCATTTGAAAATCAACAATTTGACAGAGGCGCTGTTCGCCTCGAACCTGCGCTCTGATGGCTTCGTACCACATCACAGCCGAAGAAAATGGACCATTGGTCGTTGTATCATCAGCAATCATGCTGACTTATATGATACTCTGTTATCTTGTTAGGGTCTTCATGAGATTCACGATCAATGGTCCGTTTGGAAAGGATGATTGGTCTTTGACGATTGGATCTGTAGGTGCCTTCACAGACTGATCTTGTCATTCGCATGTGGCTAACCAAGGCGCAACCATAGCTCATAGCGGTGGTACAGACTGGTCTAAAAATATCAGAGGCATATGCCGGCCTTGGGCGACGGAGGCATCTAGTGCCTTTGGAGGAAATTGAACGAATTGAAAAGGTATGTCAGTCTGGGGAAGAAGGGTTCCGTTGGCAAATTTATCTGTATCAGGCTAATCGACATAGTTGGCGTACGCTGGCGATATCTTTTACCTTGTTGCACTCGCATTTTCGCGTGTTAGCACATTTCTACTCATTGCTCGACTGACCCGGCAAAAAAATCACCTCCGGGCAGCAAACCTGGGTGCTATTGGGTCGATGGTCATTAGTATAACATCGGTATTCCTTATTTGCATGCGCTGTGACCTTTCGAGGCCTTGGGACCTCATCTCGCCAGGTTGCTCTCAAATGGTATGGACTCCTTGGGTTTAATGCTTTGCCGCATGTGCCTGGATTTTAATCAGAGTTTCTCCATAGTATTCACGGTGGTATACCGTCGAGACCTTGGGCATCCTTGTTGAGCTCTATGCCGCATGGGTTCCTATATACCTCGTCTGGAGTCTTCAAATGCAGATCAAGTCAAAGCTCATTGTCTTGTTTGCATTCTCTTTCCGCCTTCCGTGAGTACCACAAACAAACTTTCTTCCATCCATTGTCGGGCAGCTGTTAACCATCCGTCTAGAGTTCTGGTGGCAGCAGGCGCACGTTTATACTATCTTCGTCAACAGCAAATGCAGGAGGACTTCCTTTTTTATGGCGCGGCCGCATCTGTGTGTCTCGAAGTTGAGCTTCACTATGGGTTGATGGCAGCCACGATACCATGCTTGAAACCATTCGTCAAATTGTTCAACACCGGGTGGTTCGACACGAGAGCTATGCATAGCACCAGTGGAGGAGAGCAATATGCTCTATCCAACATCCAACCCGCTGAGATCACGGTAACCACGGAAGACAAGGCCACGAGAAGAAAGTGGAATGATCGGCGCCATGTGCGGTCGCAGCGTTCCAGTGTCCCATCTTCTGCTGGTTCCGATATAATGATTATTCGCCAGACCACTGCCTGGGATGTTACTTATGACACTAATGACCAGACCGTATAATTTCTGGCCTTCTTCCTGTTCGCGTTTTTCTTTTTTTCCTTTCTCATTTCCTTAATAGGTAAACTGGTTTTCCTTGGTAATGATATGCAAGGGCGTAACGGTGGTCATGGGGCCCGTTTTTATGTCCGTGTATCGTTTTCTTTCTTTTTCCATTATTGCCCTTTTTATCTGTTTTTGTTTTGGCTCTGGAATTTCCCCAGCTCCCCCCGTTCAGCGCTGCCCAATGCTCCTGATTCCGGTTCGAATAGAAGCCAGCGGCCAGTGTCATACAAGCGCGGAATGGGGATCAATCCTCAAAGACGTTTTATCTGCTTGGGGATTGCTAAGGCGTGGATTTTGCCAAAAATTGTTATGACTTGAGTGCTTGGAGCTCGCTCTGGAGGTGGCTGACTCCGAGTGTCGATATCCTGTAATATAGCTATATCTGAATACATATACCCTTTGATTCCCATTAGTAATGTCCATGCAGTGCTGGTCTCGCCTTTCCATAGTAGATATGATACTCGAGGAGAATTGATGCTGATGTTCAATTCAAACTGACGTTCAACTTGAGTTGCAGTCACAAATTCCCCTTTTTGAGCCCATCACGTGACACGGCCAACCTTCGCCTGCCCGATTATCATTTTGACCGGAAGCATTGGGTAGCTAAATGTCGGATGTTTATGCGCGAGCAAGGAGGGTTTGCGCATTTAAACCGCCGTCAAGCATCACTTGCAGGCGCCAAAGCTTGAATAACGTTTCCCTTAACTCTCAATTCACTTGGACCAGCCTGATATACATCTGCCTGACTGGCTGACGCGAAATTTTTTCCCGAACTGTGATACAACGACGAGGACTAGAAGAAGACGGCTTAAAAAATGGTTGCTGCGCCATTAATTCGGCGTCAACTGCCTCAGGCAGCGGCATTGACTTCTTCAGCTAAACGTTTATCTCTGTCAGGCATCGGTTGCAGTCGATCGTACAGCTCATGTGCGCGGCCCAACTCAACCAGCTCCCTCCGGTATTGCGCTCAA
Organism: Trichophyton schoenleinii; assembly: GCA_018357685.1. Lineage (NCBI taxonomy): Eukaryota > Fungi > Ascomycota > Eurotiomycetes > Onygenales > Arthrodermataceae > Trichophyton > Trichophyton schoenleinii. The sequence continues at coordinate 6,336,993 of WOFF01000001.1, forward strand.
AAACCACGTCCATACCCTCGAAACGGTCCATTACATCGTCAAAGTCCTTCTCAAGTGACATGTGAGAGCAGGTCATACCATCATTCTGCCTCCGACCTTTCTTCCTCGAACGTCCATTTCTCCCCGGAACAAGCCTCAATACTTTCTCTTGCTCTTTCAGATCATGTCCCTAGGCTTGGATTCACCACTGAAGCTGTTGTTCTTGCAGCGCAAGATGCCGGTTATCCAGAGGTTTCCTTACAGCTGTTTCCCCGTGGAGGGGAAATTGAGCTTATCATATATTGGCTATCAACAAGACGAGCTCTCTTGAAAGAGAAAGTTCAAAATGGAGAGATATTCGATGCAGAGGGGCAGAAACTAAGTGTTGAGCAAAAGGTGAAGAGGCTTGTCATGGAGAGGTTGAAGATGAACAGCGGTATAATCCAACATTGGCAAGATGTAAGCTCCTGTTATCTGTTACTACATTGCTTAGTCCTTTTAACTAATCTGTCGTACTCAGGCTCTAGCAGTGATGTCGTTACCCTCAAACCTTTCCTCGTCACTGCATGAGTTGTATGAACTTTCTTCTGATATCCTCTATCTGGCTGGAGATCGTGCTGTAGATTCGTCGTGGTACTCAAAGCGCCTTTCTGTGTCAACGGTATATGCCACAGCTGAAATTACGATGACGGAAGATAAATCTGAAGGGTTTACTTCTACAGAGGAGTTTGTTGAAAGACGTTTTGGAGATACCGATGCTATCGTTGGGGCTGTCACTGATGTCAAGACCTATGTAGGTTTCCTAGGCGGTAGCTTGGTTGCTGCTGGAAGAAGCCTTGGTATGAAAATATAAATGGAAGGTAACATTCCTCCAAGGGGTGTGGCTAATCCAGCACCTCAGAAGACGAAGTAGTGTGTAGGATAACTTGTGATGTATATGTACAATTATTGAACACTGTAGCGTTTTAAAGTGGAGATTATTAGTTTAATGGTGATTTGGGTATTTCAATCATGGGCGTTTGATACTCCATAACTCCTGTGCCTTCTCCTCAAGCTCTTTAAATTCTCGAATTTGTGCATCCATACCCTTTGCCCAGCTAGTAAGTTCTCGGTATGCCTTTCGGATAGCAGGCGAATCCCACCAGCTGACAGCAGCATTGCTGCCTGTTCTTCTGTTTCTGCTCTTGATGCTGCTATTCTTGTTTCGTCCGTCGGACTGTCTTGCCTTCAATATTGCTCGCGCCCCACGTTGCCTAATTCTTTCTACTAACTCAAGTGTTCTCTTATCAAAGTCGATGCCATTTTCCTCCATCTCTTTAAGCAAAGACACGATAGACGGTAAGTCGTTGTAAACACGCCAGCGGAAATCTATTAATTCATGGAATAGTTCCTTTGATGACCCGATAATGAACGAAGCTCGTCCGTGGGATCGGATGCTTTCAAACAATCGAATGGTGAGCGGAGACATTGGAAACTTATTTTGAAGAACTCTCAAAGCATGGAGAAGAGTAGCAGGGTATACATGTCGTACAACAGTTACAATAGGTATGTCTGGATGGACACAAATTGGTTGGCACGGGGTATTGTTTTCTTTGTTGGGCAAATTGGATAGGTCTCCAGAAGTGATATCACCGCTTCCGGAAAGGCTTGTTGTTGAACGGGAAGACAGTATCTCGTCTAAACCTGCTTGTTTCAACATTGGAAAGATCATGTTCTCGCATATTTTCCAGATCCCGAGGTCGCCTTTCCCATCCACCACAGCGTCGTCAATCTCCTTGCATATTCTCTTCGTTTCGGTTTGTGCTATAGCAAATGCGGCAACAGAAAGATCAATGCCAGCGAACTTTGCTTCATCTGGTGATGACGAGTCAACTTTTGTAAATTGAAAATTGTGTAGTTTATCGTTCACGTTTGCTTTCTCCAGGTCAGAATTAGAGAGAGTATCTAACGGCGGCTGGAGTTTCTTGCGGCTGCTCCGGCTGTTAAGCTCACTCATCGTCTTTAAGACTGAGCTAAAAATATTTGTTATTTCCCGGTTATCTTGGGCTAAAGAACTATCGTTTGCAGATGTGTCCCCGTCGTGAGGTACAGAAATGCGGCCGGTCACTCTCGGATTTCGGGGAGCCGGCGTAGAAATCGGGGCCTGAGAGTTCGCATGCCGACGTCCTGGATACGATCGTAACTCGTGTCCGCTAGAATTCGAAAACGCGCATCGCTGCCGGTTGCCTGCTGGCAGGCAAGGTTGGTTCGGTTGCGCCCATTGAACTGGGGCTGTTAGAGTCCTGGTAAGGTAGAGAAACGGAAGATGTGTTGGTTCTCGGCACAGTGAGACCAGGCCGCGGGAATTTGGCATCGTTCACTCTTCCATCTGCCCTGTAGACAGGTTGCTTACCCCGTCCTCTTATTTCAACCAATTTTTGTCTTGTCAGTCGATCAATACAATCACCACATGTGGTTGGAATTAAATCCAGAAGCTTCAAAAGGAACCTTAACTTTTTCGCTTTCGATCGACGTTCTGGAATTCACGTGATCACGCGACTCTAAAATTGTTTAATTGAACTTTTCGCGTTTAGTTCAACAAAAAGAACGACGACTTCAAAGTGTTATTTGCATTTTTACGCTTGTTCACCTTTTTGGATACAATATACCACGCTGACGGAGTGCTGGAGACTCCCGGAATAAACATGGCTCCTGTAAAATCTGAGCCAGCTACGGAGATGTCCGATTTCGAAAAGCAGCGCTTAGCCAACATTGCCGAGCGCGATGCGCTCCTGAAGAAGATCAGCTTAGAAGCACAATCCGCAGGTCTTCTATCAAAGACGCCGGCGCCAAAGGCTGGACAATCACATAAGAAAAAAGCCGCCCCAAAGAGAGCCAAACGTGAGAAAGATGCAGCACCCGTTCCCCGCCGATCCTCTGCTCGTCTCGCAGGTATAACACCAGATAGCGAGATTGCGAAGCGGAAGGCCGAAGAAGCTTATGAGGCAGAGAAATTACAAATGGAAGCGAAGAGAAGACGAGTGGCTGGAGATTTGCGGATGGATGAAATCGGAGTTAAAGGGAAATGGGAGGCTCTCACTCTGGATTCGCTTGCTACCAGCGGGCCTGCAAAGTATGAGAGAACCTTTGGTGACGAGGACATTCAGAAAACTACCAACAAAGACCTGAAGGTCATGAGAGAAAAAATGAGTGGGCTAAGTCTTTGGGATGCCTGGGAGCCTAACAGTGTGTCATCACCCAATTGCTTTTCTCATATAGATTTTGTATCAGCGCTAACGCTTATCTTTAAGGGATCAGAATCACTTCAGAACGAATATACACGATGCTATTTCATCCAACTGAGTCTAAGCCCTTAATATTCGCAGGCGATAAGATTGGGAATTTGGGTATTCTCGATGCTTCACAGGACGGTCCCGGGGATGACGAAGAACAAGATCCGGTAATCGCAACGATTAAACCTCATAGTCGGCCACTGGCCGCTATGTACATACATTCTTCCACCCCATCCAAACTTTACACCGCAAGCTATGATAGCTCAATCCGGCAACTGGATTTGGAAAAGTCCGTGGCCACCGAGGCTTATGTCGCTGACGATTCCGGCCTGTCTGGCGTTGATATGTCACCTGAGGATTCTCATACACTCTACTTCTCAACATTAGATGGGGTTGTTGGCCGTTATGATACCCGAAATAATGCGACTAAGCATGATAGTTCCACCAAGGATGATGAAAGCTACAGTGCGGACGAATGGCAGCTAGCTGACAACAAAATCGGCGGTTTTTCTATCTGCCCCACCAAGCCCCAGTACATTGCAACAGCTTCTTTAGACCGAACTATGAAAGTCTGGGATCTTAGATTTTTGTCTAAGAAAACTCCTAGGGCGGTCGCGGAACACATTAGTCCACTCTCCGTTTCTCATGCGGCGTTCAACAGCGTAGGCCAGATAGCAACCTCATCCTACGATAATACTATCAAGCTCTACAATTTTGGAACCTTCGATCTAAAATCTCGGAAATCCACTGAAACGTTAACAATCGAACCCGATGCCGTGATTGACCACAATTGTCAGACTGGGAGATGGGTCACGATGTAAGTTCTCTTACCTTTAACTCTCCCTTTGTCCTATATTGTTGTAAGTCTAACAGCAGCCTAGCCTCCGACCACAATGGCAAGCTGCGCCCCAGTCATCTGTCCAACGTTTTTGTATAGCCAATATGAATCGTTTTGTCGATATCTATACTGCCAAGGGCGAACAGTTGGCTCAGCTAGGAGGCGAGGGCATTACAGCTGTTCCGGCTGTTTCCGTCTTCCATCCCACTAAAGATTGGGTGGTAGGAGGTACGGGGAGTGGGAAAGTGTGCTTATGGATGTGATGCAGCAAATTGCCTACATTTACATTTAGACACGCAATCTTAGGACTATTCATGACGCCGGCAATTGACATTTCTGCACGGGAAAAATATAGAACAGCTTATTAATTGTAGTGATAATTATAGTAATTAATTATATTTGGCACCATCGGGGGTGACTTACGATGGTGTGTGCGCATAAGACATTTTACACCATAGTCGAAATTTGTTGTCTATCAAATGCACAAATGCTTCTATATGCTAGATCGCGCGCCAATAATGGAACATTTCTAAACACATTACATTGGGCGTCATGGGCATATTTGAATACCTCCAGTGACAAAACCCTCCCCACTCCTGACTGCTGAACGGAATAGAGAACTATGAGCAGAATTCGAGATTCAGTGCTTCCATAGTAGAGGCGTTATTCCCATGAATTTATTCAATATGCAAGAGGAACGAGAGTGGCTCAAAAACGAGACAATAAACTCAGGGTAATATCTTTTGCCGTTTCGTAGATTCAGTATCTGATTTGCATGACGATATCACAACTGCAATGTCACTGCATCGCTTGGTAGGTAATAGAGTTGTTGAGCTTTTGGGAGTTGAGAGGGGCTGGCCCTTTAGTTCTTCTGGCATGGCTGTAGTATTTGCGGCTAAAATTTGAGCTGAACGTCCGTGTTGATTGCGGATGCATGCCTCTCTGACTACAAGACCAAGCGCAAGGGCAACTTGCCTTGCCACGCTATTTCCGACGATTTTCCATTGATGAACAGGGCGGCCGATAAGAACTTCGCTGTCTGGATACCCTTGGGCACGCCTCGCCTCTTGAACTGTCACCAAGCGATCTTCCTGCCAATGGAGCCACTGGCCCGTGAATATGCAGAAGGGGCAGACCCCAGTTGTAACTGTTGGAAATAGCTTCTCTGGATGGGTTCGAGACCAGGCTTTAGAGTGAGCAGCTTTCGTCCGTGCAGAATGTTCCAGAGGGTCAACCCAACCCCTTGCTATGGCTCCAACCAAGTTTCGCGTCCTAGAATACTTGGCGATATTCCGGATTAAGGCTTGTTTCTCCTCGGATTCAACTCGGGAAGGGCGGTGATCCGGCCAGGGTATGGACATTATTCGTGCAGTATCAATCGGGGGTAGATCCTGAGTGGCCGAGCGTGCAGATACAAAGTCGAAAACAGGAATGTCCCAGCGCCTTTCTCCGAAGGTTAGGCCATTAGGGTTATCACCAAGAGCACGAGATTTAGTTCCTGGTGGGTGTGAATGGGTCAAAGCAGGATGTTCTAGGATATGAAGGCCCGGAGCTGTGATCGCAATGAAAAGTCTAGATCTGCTCTGCGGCGCACCAAAGCTCCATGCATCTAAATTGAAAACACGAGCCTGATACCCCATACCAACGAAAGTACATAGTAGCTGAGAAAGGGGGTTTTGTTTATGTGTCCGGCTAGCCATGCCAGTCACATTTTCGAGAATTGCGTACTGAGGTCGGTAGAGGTCGATATAGCTTGCCACAGACGCAATCATCGAGGAATTTCGCATTGATATCTCATTTTCCTTGTAGGCATTAGCGCTAGAGTAACCCTGGCAGGGACTACCCGCTGAAATGAAATGAGCATCTCCTATTCTGGCAACGTATGTGTTCTCTTTTCCCGTAATAGCCTGGAATAGATAATCGTTGACGGAGCCGCAAAATAGCTTCAGCCCCTTGCCATCAGGGTGATTAGCCCTATAGGTCAGCATCTGCTGAAGACCCCATTCCACTGCCCACTTGCTCTCAATTGCACCCCCTTCCTCAAGCCCTCGATCAAATGTCCCTCCTCCACTAAAGAGGTTGAGAGCCTTTAACTTAGGCAAAGAGGAGGTTGAAGGGTCGAATCCTTCTTTAAAACTTGGAGGGGAGTTCAGAGGGATAAGGTTCTCTCCATCCTGCTTATAAATGATATAAAACGCATCTCCGGTCCCGTCTCTATTATAAGGACATGGGATATTCGGTATATTGATGGGCTTATAAACGCGAATATGGCAATGCCGTTTAATACGGCTTATTGGAATGGTTCGGTAATCGTCACAGTAAACGAGTTCATTGGGACGGCAGTCTTTCTCCCCAAGGTCTCGACGGTATAAGAAAACTCGTAAAGTAGCTTCCTCCGATCCTATACTGATAACCTCAGCAGGCTTGAGTTTATCCGCGAACTGTGCCAGCACAGTATCACCAGTTTTAAAATTTTGAGTAGAAGTTTCAGGGAGTCCACAACGACAGCTAAAATCAGTTTCACGCAAGGTTCTAAAGGTTTCATCCTTCGATTGATACGTCTGTCGTACAAAAAGCGTTGAATTATCCCGGTCCTCGTTAAAAGAGAAAAATTCAACCGAAACCTTTTTGACCACGTCCTGAACCAGTCTTTTCCCTTCTTTACAATCGCAGTGATCGCTCAAGAACAGCTCATTGCTGTGCGGGTATGCCATGTTGGCACAAACAGTATCACTTGGGCGATACAGCCAAATCAACCGAAGATCGCAATGCTTATTGGGACCAAACCCCTGAACAAGAGCATACCAGTACTCTTCCTCGCCTTTCCAGATGGATTCGTCATCTCTCCTTAATGCAACGACATCTCCAACGGAAATATCGCCAGTATCACTGGTTTTTCTTTTCGTCCCAAGAAGCGCACCCTGTCGCCTCACCATCTCCTTGTGTTGACTTTTAACTTCGGGAGCCAGTTCAACTTTCTGCAGGTGGGAGGACCAAGGCATTTGCTTGAAACATTCGTATACAAAGGGGGTGACGACGGTGTTCGTTACTACCGTAGGCTGCGGTGTAATAATCGGCGTTGCTGAAAGTCCCAGTTCGTCCCAGAGAGTATGGCGAGAGTAAGACAAGCTAATGGTAAAAGCCTGTCCTTGCAGGAACCTGCCATGTGCATTCACAGCATGTCGAAAGTCACGGGAGCCATATTTAGCTAGCCAGGCAATGAAATCCGCATTCTCACCATGGCATTTAAGTAGCCAGTCGTGGAAATCCTCCCTGAAATGGTTCAGGCTAACATCTCTCTCTTGATCTGCATGGAGATAATCGACGAAATGCTTAGCTAGATCAGCTAACCAGCTAAAGAACCGGTGATATGGTTCGTAAGCTGCCGAAGGCTTGCCCAAGCGGTACCAAATGTCCTTCTTTTGGCAGTGTGTGGATTGTATCCAAATATGCTCTCCCACAGTGTGCTGGTCCGGATCCTCATAGCCACCTAGGGAAACTATACTGAATGCAATGCGCTGGAGGTAGAAAGGGCCAACATCAGGATTAGCCTCTCCCTCGGGCCTGATTATACCGTCAAAAAAGAATGTTGAGCCGCCCTCCTTATTCGCAACGTCATCAAGCGGTACCATACCGACCCGCCGTCCGTTACCGGCTATGCAATTGTAGATTGTATAATCATCCAGTACAAAGCTGACGAATCGAGAGCCGCCATATTCCTCCTGGGCACAATTGTCCTGGATAAACAGGGTATTCACGGCATTCCATTCTTTGGATATAGGGTATGGAGGTCGGTATCCTTCATATGCAGATGCAGGGCTAGCTAATGGCGGGCAAACAATGCCTATTAACTCATTATGCAGCTTTTTCTCCCCGGATTCCTTCAGTCCAGCGAGATCCTTGTCCACGGATGATTCCTCGGTTGGTACATCGTTTCCGGAGAATATCGAGGGCAGGTTTGGGGTTGATGGCGAGCTCATACTTCTCGGCCACTGATATAGATAGATCTCTGTAGGGAGGGTGGCGGCACCCGGGGTTTTAAACGGTGGGCAGATCCGAACGCAGCGCCAGCTATTTCATATTCGCCCCTGTGTCGTTATTCTTAAATTGTATTTGGCTATGTCTGTAGACAGGCATAATTAGTATAATTCAGGTACATACACTCAATTGCTTGTGTGGAGAGAGAAGTATACTTATGCAGGGCGAATATAGCAAACGGTATTGAGTATGGAGTGGTGTAGCTGGTAATTGCACCTATTTCCACTTTGGGGTATGTTTGGTTGCAATGTCAAAGCTGCAAAAAGGCCGCTTGAAGAGGCATTGGCGGTTGTCAGTCGATCAATTGCAACGCAGTCCGTGTATATAGAGACCAACCAAGCAGTCAGTCGTAAATTCCGCTATTCTTCTGCCTTTTTGTCTATTATCTCTTACTCTTCGACTTTTTTCTCCTCGTCGCGTCGCGTCAAAGGGAGGCGGTCACGTGCTATAATATTTGGGCCGCTACGCAAATTGGATGCAATAAAGGGGCTATGGGGAGGAACTGGTAGGAAGACATGCTACGTTCAGGGCAAAACGGTCACTGGTTGACTTCGTAATATACTACGTTCAGGTTCATAAGGCGATACTAGCATACAGCGCAAATAGGACAGGCAGGGCAAGCGTAGCTGCTTCTAGCATGGACAAAAAAGGGGGTAGTCGTAAGAGTAAATCTATCTGCGTAATTGACAGGGGAGGTGGTAGGCAGTGGGTAGGTAGGCAGGCAGGTAGGATGGGCCGGTAGATAGAACAGGACGAGAAGAAAAGGGCAAAAGAAAAGGATAAAGACACAAGAAACGAGTAAACCACCTGGCTTGAAAGGCTTTTCCCCCCCCTGAGAAGCAAAAGAAGAGAAAAAAAAAGAAGGAAGAGGAAGAATTAATCTTACATACATGGGTTAGTCAAGTACCTAGTCAGTCAGTCAGTCGGTCAGTAGACGATGGGACGGACGAAAGGAAAAGGAAGAAGTGAGAAACATATAGAAGAATAAATTTGAGAAATTCGTCAAATGATGTTGATTTGAGTCGTCAAGTAAAGGCCTGCCTCCTTTCCCCTAGTTTCCCTCAACCCATTGGGTATATCCAACACCATGAGAAATGCACCGCGTTATTTCAAAAATCCCCCCAAGTACCACCACACCCACACTTTCACCAGACCACATCACATCACATTCACAATTCACACTCTCGCCTAGCCTCGCCTCGCCTGACTCCGTCCTGAGGTATGCGCGGACACAGAGAAAAGGCGAGGAGATGCAGTAATTGTTTCGTTTCCTCGATTTTTTCCTTTCCTGCCATGCCATGCCATACCAATGCCGTGCCATGCTTGGGTGTGAGGACATGGAAACCCAAAATCATTCAACTCCAGTCCTGAGTTGTGGGGGATATCTCTCGCAATATCAAGTAAGGAGAAATGCGTTATGACGGGACGGAACATGTTAGTAAAAGATAGAAGGAAGTGGAGGAAAAGGGATGTGGAGGAAGAAAAAGAAGGGGAAAAGGAGACATGTAGATCAGATAGATAGATAGATAAAGCGGTAGAAGGACGTACGGGAGGTCTCCGTTTGTCATGACCCAAACCCAAATGCAGGAATAAGAATAGGAAAAATAGAAGAGAAGATATAAAAAATGGACGGTAAACAGAGAACAGTGCAGATGTAAACAAGAACAAGAACAGAACACAAGCGAAAGCGCTGGGAATTTGCAAGTGGAAACATGGCAAATAAATCAAAATGGGGGAGGATGGGAATATGGGGATATTTCAATGGGGATGGAAACTATATAGTAAGATATTCGGGGGGTGTAATGGGTAAAAAAACAAGAGTGAATGAAATCTTTCGTATTTTTCCAGTCATCACGATTCATTCAAAAAAAAAAAAAAAACAAAAAAACAAAAAATGAAGATGAAAAAAAAAAGGTAAAAAGAATAGATGTCAAGCCTTGAATGATTGCTTGTGTAGCCGCATACTGCAGCTTACTTCGTTGCGTGATATCATATATATTCATTTCGCGGGCCCACGTCCTGTGGCTGGTGCGCTGCACCATGAGAATTCGATGACTCCTTCTCCTTCCCCTTGCGTCTGGTCCGGTCGACAAATTCGAAGAGCCGGTATTTGCCTGAATCGCGGGACATGCCTGACTGTCTATTCTTACCAGTCGGTGTCTCAGATTGCGTCAGGGAGACGGTAGAAGGGTTCTGGAGGCTCTCGGTACTCTTGCGCGAATCGGCATAGTATTTTGGTTGGGTGAACATTGGACGACTTGGATGTTCCCACGGAGCAGAAGTGGCGCTGGAAGGGGTATCATCGTCCGCATCATCACTGACACTGGCCTCGGTGGACTTGAGGTATGGTGTGCGTGGGAAGTAACCGATTGAATTCCGGTTATTGCCTGCCGTTGTAGAACTGACGCTTGTCACAGCCGATTCTCTACCGGGCGTGTTGGCTTTGCTCGAGCTCTCTTCGTAAAAAGTAGCCGATTTCTCGACTTGCTCGGCAATCTCTTCCCACTTCACCTCGAGGTTACCACTGGGCTGCTCGGCTTGTTCGGCCTTATTGAGTGACTCCTTCGTTCGCTTCTCCAGGTCGATGCAGAGCTGGTGGAATTTGAGGATGTTCACATCCATATCAGGGACTTCAGTGAGACCCCTTGGTGCAGCCTGTAGCCACACGCGAGCCAAACAAGCAAAGCTTCTAGCATTGTCAATGAGGAAGGGCAAGCTGGGGAATCCTTCCCGGGAGGTTGGCGGTAGACGGCCGAGAATTTGGATGGGAGTTGCGAAAGATGGGTTGACTATTTGAGGTGGACGTTCGGCGGGGATGGCGCAAATGGCATCGATGAAGTCCTTGAATTCGTTGCGGTGGGACATGAGGAACTTGTTCATGGGCTCCATGAATGGCTCCTTGTTGCCGAACGTAGTTAGATTCGCAAGCCCCTGGAGACCCTTTGCGACTAACGTCAAAGTTCGTTGGGCACGATTTCGCGGATGTTCTATCAACAAAAGCCGTTAACCACCGGATCTTCAACCTGCCACATGACTAAGGAGTGAATGAACATACCTTTTAAGAGACCAAAGAGCTTCGGGTTCAGAATGGCAGGACAGAAGAACCGTAGAAACAAGAATCCAGACACACTACTATAGGTGACAGACCGTAGGAAATCCCCGTACCGGTCCTCAGCGCAAGCCCTGATGTGTCTAAAGATATACCTCAACTCTGGCGGACATCTCGCGGCGGAACCGGCAATTGACTGCCACATATTACTTGTGAGAATGATCAGATTGCGCCAATTCCGCTCGAGGTCTTCCTGTCTGCTGACTCGGTTAGGGTCGATTTCGCAGTCGGGATCACTTTCGTCGATGTCTCGTATACTTGAGCCGATTGTTTCCTCGAGATATTCTTTGCCCAGACGACGCATGTGCATGTCCAGCGATTTTGTGAGTAGGGAGTTCCCGCGGAACAAGAGGTTTGCTTCGACGGTTGCAGAGCGGCCTAGGTCTCGCACAAGGACTTCTCGTTCCTGACCGGACTCGTACGAGTCGTTTGAGTGGATGCGGCTGGTATAGCGGAGGCGACTGGCGGAAGTCTCGCGGTGAAGACCGTCGATTTCATCTTCGACGAGCGCGGTAACCCATTCACTTGCCTGACCAGACACTTGGAAGATGTCGAGGAAAATCTCGGAGAGCTGGCGGAGCTCCTGGGGCGCGAGCTCGGCCAGGTGAACTGTGAGACCGTTAGGGAAGGAATGGAGCAGCTCAGACATGACTTGGTATTCTTGAGACATCAGAACAACGGTTTCATCGAGCTGAACGCGCATCAGCATTTCGCCGACTGGTTGGTCGTTCTCATCGAGGATTTGCCACCACTTCTCGGATCCGTTGCCGGCATCGAGGCTGTCCAGGGGCAAGTCTATTCTGCCGAATGTGGTATCCTGCGAGGCAACCTCTAGTTCACCTAGCGTTGCCAACGAGTCGTGTTCACGGTCACCTTCGTTGGGCGTGTAGGTACCTCGAGAGACGAGGGTCCAGTCTTTCTGCACGGGGTTGAGGCATTTCACTAGAACGGTGGCACTAGACAGGACAGGGGGCAGGTCATGGAAGGTGAAGTCTTCTCGCCAGAAGGGAGCGGAGGTGCTGCTCTTCACGGCGGTCTTGCCTCTGACTTCACCGTCTAGCAGGACTTCGGCGTAGTAGTCACCAGAGGACTGCGAGCCTTGCTGTTTGGACGACTTCTTGTTCTTTTCTGGCAGTTCAGCCTTTGACTGGGGGAATATTTTTGCTTCGATGACACGGACGTTGAGAAGGCGTTCGATTCGGAACATGTCTGTTGTTGTGGTGGGGACTTGCTGGGAGATGGCCAAGGGGTGGGATCGGCCGGAGTCGTCTGTCGGGGCGGTGGTGGTAGGAGGCTGTTCGGGTCCGTAGAGTTCAGGGATAGTAAAGGCTCGGAGTAGGACGAACCATACCTCGAACAGGACACGGCTTTCCATGGAGAGGTAGACGGGTCTGGTGAGGTGGTCGCTTCCGGCATGGACGGCATACTGAGGATATATGGCTATGCAAAACTCGTCTTGTAGGACAGAGGCGTCTAGCTTTTGGATGGCACATCGGGAGAGTTGCGATAGTTGTATGAAAGATACAAGATTAGTGCCGGCCTCAGTTACGATCTTCATGTGGCCGTTCTCTTGTAGTGTGCAGTTGACCTTCCTCCAATAATGCGACAGAGCCCGTTGTTGCTTGAAGGTCGATATGCGGCGGGGCGTTGGCGGGGGACATACACCGGAAGCACTTTGTCTATCCCACAGCAGCATCTTGCCTACTTTTATAATGGTTGCTTCCTTTTGTAGAGTGCTCTCTGAGTTTCTCCGGCGATCTGCGAGACGCCGTTCAGTTATGGCGACTGACTGGGGCTTAGTCATTTTGTTCTGTACGCCCTTTGGGCGGATGGGTTGCCAGCACAGGAGGGCGGCAAGCCAGGAGTCACAGGTCTCTTTGACATGGGGGCGGAGATGTACGCTGAGGGTGGAGGAGTAGGTTGAGACGCTCAGGTACGGGCTTTGGAGTTCGGTAGAGTAGAGGGTGCGGACTCGGCATCCGCGGAGGTCTGGAATGAGGGTCTTTGCTTGGTTTGCTTCACCTTTTGCCTGGTAGATGAGGCTGCCAGCGGCAACGTTGATGGCACAGTAGCCCGAAGTCCAGGAGGAAGATCCAGATATGCGGAAGGAGAGAATGCCGTGCATTCTGCCACAGGTGGACTTCATCAGGTCCAGTATCTTGGTAGAGTCCGGGTTCAGGACCTGAGATACGTATGGGCCCGGGCTGGAAGCGTTTGAAGGAGGAAGGCCGGAGGAGAGAGTCGAGTGCGACTTGACGAAGCGAGGCCGCGGTCCGGGAGATTGGATGATGGAGGGAAACCCGATGGAGGCGGCAATGGGATCGTCCTGGAGTGGCGGTCGGGGACTCTGGGGTGAGCCTGCAGCCATGTTGGCCGACGCAGTGGTGGTTAGAGAGCCGAGTCTCATCCGAGTGCGTCCCAAGAACGTGTTGGGTGGCAGGTCACCTCTCTGGTCCTCCATGGTGGTCGTCTTCGACCTGGCTCTCAGGCTCCGAGGATCTGGCAGCGGTAGGTCGTCATCATTGGGCCTGCTGGCGGCGTTACTGCTGCTGTTATTACTACTGGTGTTGTTGTTGTTGTTGTTATTGTTGTTGTTATTGGCGTTGTTGGTGCTGCTGTTATTGTGGTGATGGGAGGAGTGGTGGTTGATGTTGGTGGTGCTGGCACTGGCACTGTTGCTGTTGTTGCTGCTGCTGCCATGTCCAGCATGAAAAGGACTGAACTCACGCCGCCGGTCACGCGGTTTTGCGCGAAGACCGGATCTGGGCGAGGCTGTTGCGCTGGCCACGAAGTGTTCGGCATCTGAAGCTGGAGAGTGATTCTGCGTATCGGAGAGCGACTCCTGGGGGCTGACGGGCCGGATGGAGGTATCCCTGAAGCTGTCTGGGTAAACCATCCCGTGGCGGTCCTTGGAAGAAGATTTTTTGCTAGGGCGGCGTTCAATGGGTCTCGAGTATACGTCCAGGTCGTCCCTCTGAAAGCCGTTCTGGCGCTCAGAGTCCATAATCCCTATTCGGTTATCTGAAAGCCGGCTCTACCGCCACTATCCGCATATCAAGGACGAGAGGATGTTGGCTATTCATCAGTGACAGGCCGGGCCACTCTGGTCAGGGTGGTGGGATGGGGAGTATGGACTGGGCACAACAACCAGAATGTCGGTATGCTGGGTGAGATCGAGAGGGTTTGGTTTAGCGGCGTCGCAAAAAGAGCCCTTTTATTTTTTCCTGAATGCAGAAGAACGATGAGTATGGGGTCCGTCTCTCGTAGCGTAGAAAGAAGATGATGATGATGAAGAGAGTATTATTTGCAGTGGCACAGTAGTACTGGGGGGGTGAGTAAGAATCGAGAGAGGTTGAAGAAGCCCGAGGGAGGAGGAGAAGACGAGCAAGAGAGCGCCGTCCGTTTAGGGTCGTCAGTCCGACGAAACAGCGAACGAAGGAGGGCAAACAGAGAGAAGCGTTCCCACCGCCCAAAGAAAAGAAAAACGAAGAAGAAAAAAAAAAGACGAAACGACCGGCCTAGTTTAACCCACGACGGATTATCCACCGGAGAAAATAAAACGAGAGAAAGAGAGACATCGACGGAGAGCGTGTGAGTGAGAGAGACGTACCTTTGACAACCTAAGAGAAAGAGAGAGAGAGAAGAGAGTGAGAGAGAGAGAGAGGGAGAGCAAGGTCGGCCCGTCCTACATGTCCCGTTCTGCAAAGGGAGGGTCGAGAAGAGAGTCGATGATGGGGGGAAGAAGGAAGAAGAGGCGAAAAAAAAAGGGACAAGCACCGCCGCACCGCAGCGAAGGGGGGGGAGGGAGGAAGCGCGGAAAAAGGGCTAGCTAGAGTAGTAATAATATAAATAATAATATATAATAAAGATGGTGGTGGTGGTGACTGTGATGGTGGTGGTGATGATGGAGGAGGAGGTGGTGGTTTAAGACACGACGACCTGCCTAGCAGCAACGAGACGCCCAGCAGGAACGGCGAGCGAGGACGGAGACGAGAACGACGACGACGGCGACGGCGGCGGATGAGAAGAGCGAGAGAGAGAGTGAGAAGAGAAGAGAAGAGAGAGACGCCAGGAAAAAGAAATAATGGCGAAGGAAAAGAAACGAGAGCGAGGAAAAAGAAAGGAAAGGCAGCGAAGGCGAAGAAGCAGCAGCAAGCAAGACGGCGAGAAGAGCGTCAAAAAGGCCAGTGATTCTCGCTGCGTCTGCCTCCCTGGAGATCTTCTTCTTCTTCTTCTTTTTTTTGCCGCTGAGGGTCTCTCTATCGGATGCTCTCCTGGTGCTCTCAGAGGTTGAAGTCGAGGTCGAGGTTGAGGTCGAGGTTGAAGTCGCGGAAGAAGAAGAAGAAGAAGAAGAAAAAGGACGAGAAGAAACGACGAGCCTGAGATGGTTCCCCTCGCTTAGTCAGCAGCCTTAAGGAAGACGACGAGAAGAAGAAGAGAAGTCGAAGTAGAAGAGAAGTAGAAGAGAAGAAGAAGAGAAGAAGAAGAGAAGAAGAAGAGAAGAAGAAGAGAAGATCGGTGGAAAAGGCAGAAGACGCAGGCCGACCTTCTGGCAGCTTTCTGCCTCGATTCCACCGGCTTTCTAGAAGCGCCTGTTCCTGCAGCCAGCCAGGCAGGCGACGATGACTTGCTGATTCACTGCCGGAGAACGACTTGCTGGCGGCTGCTACTTGATGCTGCGACGCTGGAGAGATAGCTCGAGAGGCTTGTCCTCGCCACTGGCATTGCTACTGGCACCAGCCTGGTTTGTCTTTACTGGCAACTAACATTCGGTAGTGATGCTGATGCTGCTGATGCTGGCTGGCATCCATCTCAACGGCCTGGCGTGCGGCGGGACTGGCTGTCTGCTTGTTCCTTTTGCTGGCGGGCAGCTCCGATGCCTCTTCACTCCTATCTTTTTCTTCTTCTTCTTCTTCTATTATTACTACTATTTATTCTACTGTTATTTGATATCGGCCACTTGCTGACGTTCACTCGGCCGTCACTCTGCATCGCAATATAAGGCTGTTATGCCGATCCCTATCCTTGTCAGCCGCTAGCTTGCTGCGAGGCTAAGTTAGTGACCGGACTCCTGGGCCCTCCCTCGCACATATTATCATGATTATTATTATTAACTATTAGGCAGGCAGGCAGTAGTGAAGAAGTAGAAGATATGTCACTCTGATGGGACAGCAGGCATCTATCGTCCTCGGAGCAGTCTCGGCTATAGGGATGTAACCAGTCAGTCAGTCAGTCAGTTCGTCGTTACTTTGGTTATAACGACAGGCGATGCTCGAGCCACTGCACGATGTAACTATATAAGTAGCTCCGATGAACGGCCAGAGTCGATCTCCGGCTGCCAGCGTTGAAGTTGCAGTTGGCTTCAGCGGACCAACTAGTGCTCTTCCAGGAGTTTCTCCAGAGTAAGACATCTATCGTCTTTTCTTTTCTTTTCTTCTTCTCTTCTTCTCGTCCTTTTTTTTCGTCCTTTCTTCTGCTTCTTCTTCGTCTTTTCATCCGACGTCACCGGATTTAAGTGGTATCAGTCACGTGATGGTGATACTTCCATCGACGTCAACTTCAAACGTCGAGACGAAAAGAGGCGGAAGAAGAAGACGACGACAACGACGACAGCTCAGGTTGATGGACGATGAACACCGGCATATAAGGTCCTTGCTGGTACTCTCGCAGCAAGTTGATGGTCTGTCTGTACCAGTAACTAACTCGTCGACTATCAAGGTGCGTTTCTCTGCTGTAGCTCCCACCAGACACCTCCTTGTGACCTCACAGAAGCCCATGGCCAGGCAGAGAAACACTCCCGCACGGGATAACGCGTTTGCTTCTTTTTTTCTACTCTTTATTTAATACTGACAGCTAACCCATCTTCATCCTCCCTGCAGTGTTAGCTACAGCTACAGAACATGAGTTCGGCCAGTGGTGATATGCGAAGCTCCTGTATCCTAGATACTCCGTGACGTCAGAAGCCACCACCAACCATGAACCGCTTCATGCCTATAAACACCAGCACTACCCCGTCCATCTACGAGACTCTGCGCCAGTACGACGACGACGGCGGCGATGACGATGGCTCCGACGTCGAGAACCGCGCCGGCATGGCGGTCGACGAAGAGAACCTGGTCGGACAGCAGTACACCGACTACGAGCTGGAAGACGCCCTGGCGCAGGCCTCGGATACCCAGTCCAGACAGAGCAGTCCCTTTTCGCGTCGGTCAGCGCCTCGCAATCATAATAATAATAATAATGTAAACGTAGCCTCCTCGGCCTTTCATACTGGTGCTGGTTCTCGTGGTGCTGGTCGTGCTGGAGCAGAAGATACAGAGGCCGACGATGAAGTGCCGGCCTCGTTGCTGGTCGAAGGACATGCGTTGCCGAGCTCCCCTTTGCCTCCTCCGCCCATGCATCCGCTAAGGTCGAGTGGGATAGGCGAAAATTCGCTGCATCTACGTGGACCGTCTGCCTCGTCTCCTGACCAGGCCCGGAACAACAGATGGGAGACCGCAGCTCGGGGCATAGCTGAGCAGCATGATCCGCCGCGGGTCTGGGGGGTCAAGCAGAATGCTGCCCTGCGCCTGGCTGATCCCAGAGAGAAGGCCCTGTGGAGGTGGGCAAACGTCGAGAATCTGGATAACTTCTTGCAGGAAGTGTACGATTATTTCCTTGGGAACGGCATCTGGAGCATCATGCTAAGCAGAGCCCTCAACTTGATGTAAGTCACCTTGCACACCTTTTCATACTATACCATATACTAACTACTGTAGAACCCTGGCGTTTGTAGTAGGGTTTACTACCTTTCTCTCCAGCTGCATCGACTACAGACGGGTACCGCATAGCAAGACCATGTCCCAGATTCTCATCCCCGGGTGCGTCCGCAAGATGTCTGCCTTTTCTACCTTCTTGCTCTGGCTCTTCACCATCTTCTGGATCGGCAAGGTATTCCAGTACGCCGTCAACTTCCGCCGCCTCCGACACATGCAAGACTTCTATCAGTACCTGCTCGGCATCCCCGATGCAGATGTCCAAACGGTCTCCTGGCAGCAGGTCGTCAGCCGTCTCATGGCGCTCAGAGACTCCAACCCTTCCACCGCAGCCGCCGTGTCTCCCAAACACCGCAAGTTCCTAGGCAGCCAGTCCAAACAGCGCATGGATGCACACGACATCGCCAACCGCCTCATGAGACGGGAAAACTACCTCATCGCCCTCTTCAACAAAGACATACTCGACCTCACCTTACCAGTCCCCTTTCTCCGCAAACGCCAGCTCTTCTCCCGCACGCTAGAATGGAACCTCAACCTCTGCGTGCTAGACTACGCATTCAACCAGCAGGGCCAGCTCAGACCCCTTTTCCTCAAAGATACCCACCGCAGGGCGCTAAGCGACGGCCTTAGACGCCGCTTCATCCTCGCCGGTTTCATGAACATCTTCATGGCCCCCTTTATTGTCACTTACTTCCTCATGCACTACTTCTTCCGCTACTTCAGCGAATACCAGAAGAATCCCTCACAGATCGGGTCCCGGCAGTACACCCCACTCGCCGAGTGGAAGTTCCGTGAGTTCAATGAACTCTGGCATCTCTTCGAACGTCGCACCAACATGTCCCGTCTCGCTGCGGACGAGTACATTGCCCAGTTCCCCAAGGACAAAACAGTCCAGTTCGCTCGCTTCGTGGCCTTCATAGCCAGCGCACTTGCCTCTGTCCTTGCACTCGCCACAATCATCGATCCGGAGCTTTTCCTCGGATTTGAAATCACGCACGATAGAACGGCGCTGTTCTATCTCGGCATCTTTGGCTCCGTCTGGGCTGTAGCTCAGGGCGTTATACCCGCGGAGAACCTGGTATTTGATCCCGAACTTGCCATCCGCAGAGTCATTGAATATACGCATTACCAGCCTAGCCACTGGCAAGGTAGGCTGCACAGTGACGAGATCAAGAAAGAGTTCTCGCTTCTCTACCAGATGAAGCTGGTTATTTTCCTCGAGGAAATACTCAGCATGATCTTCACCCCCTTTGTCCTCTGGTTCAGCCTGCCAAAGTGCAGCGATCGTCTGATCGACTTCTTCCGGGAGTTCACCGTCCACGTCGACGGGCTCGGATACGTTTGTTCATTTGCTGTCTTTGACTTCAAGAAGGGCAACAATGTCATTCCACAGGGCCGCGATGCTAGCGGTGCTACCATCCCCGCCACGGGAGGCGCCACTGGTCCTAGCTCTGGCGGCGGCGGCGGCGGCGGCGGCGGTGCTGCACCTGTCGGACGGAACGACTATTACTCTACCCAGGACGGCAAGATGCTGGCATCCTACTACGGCTTCCTGGACCATTATTCGACCAATCCTACAGCTGGCGGGACACACGCGTACATGATGCATCGACGACAGAACCCGCAGTCCAAGACGAATAGCGGAGACACAGGCACGAACCCGTATGACCGCGGGCCACAGCGTTCAATCCATCACAACCTGGGCATGGCCAGTCTTCAGTCTCCTCCCCACGACCCAGTCATGACCCGGCCGATCTCACCATTAGCGTCGGTTCTCCTAGACTCTCACCACCAGCCGCTGCCGCCGCCGCCCATCTCAGGATTCAAGAACGTAAACCGTTTTCCGGGTCCCTCCCCGCGAACCAGACCTACTCGCCAGCCAAACCTCATGAGAGGCGCGATCCCAGAGCCCATCGAGTCCCAGACCCGGTCCCAGTCCCAGTCTCAGGTAGCGACGCCCCGACTAACCGCCCGCGGATCCAGCAAGACTGCCTCTAGCTCGAGACTGGCAGTAGACGACAGCCACTTCGAGGAATCATGGCGCATGAACCAGGCCGCTGAGGTCGAAGGCGAGGACAAGGAGGAAGACGAAGAAGACATAAACGAGGTGGTCGAGGGCGCCGGCGTGTTGGGTCTGATCCAGCAGTTCCAGATGACAGGAAACGAAGGCCGGCGGACAGTAGGAATGTGAAGGAGTCTCGCGTCAACTCGACTTGTGTATATTTGCATTGCATATACGGGTTCCCATGGAGTTGGAGTTGGAGTTGTCTGTTCTTTCTATCCGGTATGTAGTAGACTTCTAGATATTAGCAGTCAAGAGTGAATAGGTAGTTAGGTAGTTATACCCCCCGGCGTCCCAGGGGTTGGTCGGTCTCTTCAAGACATCGGCGAAACAGTATCCGCACAATACACATCTGACTTATATATATCCCTATATGTCCCCTTCCTGCCATCTCTCCGGGCCAGCTCAGCAGAGTCAATCATAGTCGATAATGCAGCATTGATATCAAATTCGCTTCATAACGCTGGCCGTTCCAGCGCTCGAATCCACTTTAGCGCAGCCACCGAGCAGACTAACGGGGCTATTTTTACGCTTATTTCTTCTTCCTCCTGCATGAATCTCCAATATTTTTACTCTCCTGCTTCTCCACGACGCTCAGCGGAAAAAAAGGGCCCCCCAGCAGGCCGTCCAGGGTTGAAATTGTTCGTGTGATGATGTAGGGATTCTCCTTCATCCAGCCCATCGTCCTCAGCATACCACGCCGTATCAAGGACTTCGCTCATTGAACCGTCCCTCGCCCGCCCCCCAGGCCGCGGGACAGACAGCCTCGGTCGAGCAGATAGCAGATCCCTCGCGGACAAGAGCCAGCAGCCATGTTTCGCTTCCGCCGGTATCGAGTCTACCTGGTCTTCTCTATCATCTCAATTCTTGCCATCATCCACTTCTCTGGCCTCTCGACCTCCTCGTATGCGCCGCCCGTTCCTGTCCTGAGGCCCGACGGCCCCAAGCAGCCGCAGCAACCGCAGCAACCTCAACAACCTCAACAACCACCACAACAACAGCCTCCAGTCAAGGACGAGAATAAGCAGAAACCGATACCGCCTCCTGCTCCGCCAGTGCCTGAAAAGGGCCAGCAAGATGGCGGTGGTGTGAAGCCGCCTCCTCCTCCTGTAAAAGAAACGCCGCCGCCCTCGCCGCCGCCGCCAGCCAACATACCGAGCAACAACGGGCACGATCTACCAGGCGGGAAAGGCAGACAAGAAATCGAGGACGGAGATGGCTCGGAGGCTAGCTTGCCTCGCTGGGAGAAGCAGCGTGAACACTTCCCCGTAGCGTCGGAGAATGTCATCCCCTTACCCAAGGGAACGCCCAAGAACATGCCCAAAGTCCAGTTCAAGTTCCCCCCTGAGCCCGCCCGAGCGAAAGACGAGCGCCAGCAGAAACTCGCCCGCATCAAGAACTCGTTGAAACATGCCTGGGACGGATACAGACAACGTGCCTGGATGCATGATGAGGTGCGGCCTCAGTCGGGCGGGTACAGAGACCCCTTTAGGGGCTGGGGTGCTACGCTGGTTGACTCTCTGGACACGCTCTGGATAGCTGGGATGAAGGAGGAGTTTGAAGAGGCCGTGCGGGCCGTTGGCAAGATCGACTTCAAGGTCAGCAAGAGGGAGGATATTCCCCTGTTCGAAACCGTTATTCGCTATCTCGGCGGCCTCATTGGTGCATATGACATCTCTGACGGCCAGTATGGGACTCTGCTGGACAAGGCCATCGAGCTTGCAGAGATCCTGATGGGTGCGTTTGACACTCCAAACAGGATGCCGGTCACCTACTACATGTGGTCTCCGTGAGTTTGGTTTCTATTTATACCTGTTATATGCAAAGGGAATGGCTCGCTCGTTTCTAACTTGGCTTTTTTTTTTTTTTTTTTTTTTTTTTTTTTTTTTTTTTTTTTGCAATTTGCATCCCGGCGTCACCGCTCGGGCAAGAAGGTTGTCCTGGCTGAGCTCGGCTCGCTGTCGGTAGAATTCACTAGACTGGCTCAGATCACTGAGAACAACCGCTACTATGATGCGATAGCGCGTATCACAAATGCCCTCGAGAAATGGCAGCCTGAGACAAGCGTCCCTGGCCTCTGGCCTTCGTTCCTGGACGCTTCAGGGTGTAAAACCCTTCCAAGAAAGCAGAGACCGCAACACCAAATTCCAGACTTCCCACCGTCCAACCCGGGTGCTCATGGGTCGTCGTCGCAGCAACAAAGACCACAGCAAGACAACGCCGGTCTTGGTCTTGGGAAGCGAGATGGGGACGCCTTGCTTCCGGGAGAGGAGCCTGCAAACTATGGAGGTACGGAGGCTTCGTTGCCCAGAGTCGATACAGCTCCCCCTCTCAAGCTGGATATACCCGCAGACAAGCCCTGGCAGCGACCAGAGACCGACTTTGAAGAGGACTGCGAAGAGCAGGGCCTCACATACCCACCTGGTGTAGTTAGTGCAACGTACACCTTGGCTGCCCTCGCAGACTCGGTCTATGAGTATCTTCCAAAGACATATGCTCTCCTGGGTGGTCTAAACGACCAGTATAAAAACATGTACAAGCTAGCCAGGGACGCAACTATGAAGCGCATTGCTTTCAGGCCCATGCTCCCAGACTCCAGAGACATCCTCTTTATCGCAGATACCACCACGTCTACCACGGCGGGAGACGGGAGGGGGTTTGACTACAATTACCACCCCTCACATCTTGGCTGCTTCGTCGGGGGTATGTTTGGACTTGGATCCAAGCTCTTTGGCCTCGAGGAAGACCTTGAAATTGCGAAGAAGATGACCGACGGCTGTTTCTGGGCATACAACGCTACCACGTCCCAGATCATGCCCGAGGTCTTTGCAGTGCTTCCATGCAAGGATATGCATAATTGCAAATGGAACCAGACCGCATATAACCACGCTGTCTATCCAGTAAATAATATGCAACAATTTAGCCCAGACTCCCTTATTGGCATGAGAGATGCAATTGACGCAGTCGTCAAGAATCCAACTGCCATTAATAAAGTCGATGCTGGGACACCGACAACGCCACCATTCCCTGAGAAACAAGGCCTGGGCCGTCCTCAGCAGACTCGATATCCCGCCGATGGAGGCAAGTTTGCCAAACGAGGAGATGCACGCGAAACGCCTATCCCTGACCGCATCATCGGGGATCCGTCCAGACCAGTTCCGGGTGGAGCGGCAGTACCTACATCCACCTCCATGTCGCACGCACAGCTTGTCGATAAGCATCTGAGGGACGAGCGCATCCCCCCAGGCATGACCGAGGTCAACTCAGCGAAGTATATCCTTCGCCCCGAGGCGATCGAGTCGGTCTTCATCATGTATCGCATTACCGGCGACGAAGCCTGGCGGGAAAAGGGCTGGCAGATGTTCATGGCCATCGAGCGCGCCACACGGACTGACTACGGACACTCCGCCATTAACGACGTCACGAGCACAGAGCCTGGTTTCCAGGACGAAATGGAATCCTTCTGGATAGGCGAGACGCTCAAATATTTCTACTTGCTCTTCAGCGACCCGGATGTCGTTAGCTTAGACGACTATGTTCTGTAAGTCTATATTGGCCCTTGTATCACCCTAGAAGAACTCTGTCTGCACGCACTGGCAGTAACACGGTGGCTAACGTATATACTTCTGCACAGCAACACGGAAGCACATCCGCACAAGCGCCCCTCTTTGGCGTACTGATGGAGTGCTCATATATAACTTATATATATACCGGCCCTATATCAGGAACCCGCTGCGGAATTATGCTGCTTACGCATGTAAGTACTCCGTATGGAGTTTGTTCATCGATATCCGCATCTTGTTCCAGCTATAGTAAGCCACCTCTCCGGTCCCTATGACGATATATCAGATTCGTCCAGTATGGGGAATCACTTCCCATCGTTTTGCTCTTGTGTATATAGATATATACTTCCCGCCCGTCTTCCCTCTTCTTTCCATAGACAGCCCACGTTACCATCCATGGCGGATGTTCAATTAATAAATGAAACGCAATTTGCTCGCCTCCTATCCGCTTGTCTAGAGTCTGCACTATATTGCTTTAGCGAGAGCTAGTCTCTTGGTGTTTTTGCTGGTGTGTCGCGGTGTGTCCTGTAACTGTCTGAGACTTGTAGCACATCTCCAACCTCCAGCCTCCAGCCTCCGGCCTCCAGTCTCCGTATATGCTCGCCCGCTCTGAAATGCCCCCCAGCCTGCACTGCACCTCATGCCCTTGCCTCTGCCATGTTCTTTAAAGTTAACCTCGCATCTCTGCACTTGTTCCGTCTCCCTTGACCCGTCTGAAGCCCCACGCTCGTCAGGTTGCGATACAGCCCCTGACTAGCGCAACCGAACAACCCCTGAAAAGTAGGCCCCGAAACGACGGGTGTGAGGATGCGCAACCCCGTCTATACCCCGTTGGCCCTGTCAGTAACAAGTCAGTGCCTTGACAAGTTTCCAAGACACCTGCTGGTCCTTGTTATTTTGCCTTGTCTTCGGGAATCTACCCTGAAAAGTAAAGATACATGTTCTCCGTACACCTACATACCCCCTCCCCAGACGGCTGCGCAGGCCAACTCTAACGCAGAGAGAGATCCATAACTTCGATCAGCAGAATTCAGCGAGAAATTGCCTAATCTCGTTTGGAACCCCTGGAGAATACCCGTATAGACATATACCCACGCCGAAGAAGAGGGTGTTGTGCACTACGTATATCCGGAGTACGTGTGTATATATATCGCCTTCGGAGCCCCGTTGAGCCTAATGTTTGGTAGCCACAGTTGTTTTATTCCACAGGACGTTGATATAGTTGATCTATTTCTCCCTTGAATAAACAGCTTCTATCTTCTTCTTCTTTTCCTTCTTATTCTTATTTACCTTCAGGGCTCTCTCCACGTTCCTTATTTCAACCCGCATCCGGAGCCAGATATCAACCGTTTACATTCCTTTTTTAATCCGTCATACCGTCTCAGCCAAAAGGGACATCCTCTCTCTATATCTCTCTTTATACATACTGCAAGATAAGAGCCGGCTCTTACAATCAGCACAGTCACAATGGGTCTCAAGGACAAGATTGAAGAAAGTGCGTTAACTATCTATCAACCTGCATCCGTCAACTAAGCTACCTCAAAACGGCCAGCTAATGTATACACGCAGTCATGGAGTTCCGCCGTCTGGAAAACAGATATGCTCGCCGCAAGAACCGACACACTCTTACCTATGGTGCCCAGTATGTCGACGGAGAATACGTCTACGGCCCCGGCAGCCCAGCTGTCTCTCCATCCCCATCCGCCACCACTGTCCGGAAGCAGTCCACCGGCGGCAAGTCCTCCAAATGGGGAGGAAAGTAAAGGGGGAGATGGCTCGCTGAGGGGCCACAAGCAATGCAAGAAGTGGCCTGGAGCCGATATAATTTTAATGACTTGAAACGGCCGCCAGGTTTGGGAAGACAGTAAAGCCATCCGCTATGGCCTTTAGTCTGCTTCCAGGGAGGACGCGACTGGGG